>OX387245.1:51332791-52561132 GCA_947561735.1 Cenchrus americanus
TAGCCACCGCCATACAAGTTTCTCCTCGGCCCGCTGGTCGCCGGAGCAATCCTCCCCGACCGGAAGTGAGCGGGGCGCCGGTCGAGCCGAATGCTACGTCCCCGTACGTGGGCCGGTACGGATTCGGGCCGTTGCACGGTTGACCCGTGCCGCCCGCGGTGGTGGCCGGATTGGCCGTCCCCCCCGAGGCTTGTAATGGGGGCCGAACCGGCCGACCCCCGGTGCTGCGAGAGGAGGCCGGAACGCTTGACTTCCAGAACTCTGAGGAGGAGGCTGCTCGTGGGCGGCTCCGTAACGGCGGTTGAGAACTTGACTCGCCCAGCTCCACGGTCTTCCCCTGGACGGGTGCCTTGCTGAACGCTTGTTCCATGCTAGGACCGAAGACGGCTACCATCATCTGCTGGAGCGCACCGAGGAAAGCCTTGTTGTGCTTGCTAAGCATGTAATCTGCTGATTCTTGGAATACTCGCGCGCATTCCTCTTTTTCCTGCTGGGATGTGGTATCGCTCTCCCCCGGCAAAGCAATACCCCCGGGCATCTCGTTCTTCGGATACGGGACGCCGCTTCTATTCTTCTTGAACGACGGCGGACACTTCGCCGAAACCGGTCCACGACGTCTTGGAGTTGCCGCCGCCCTTCCGGAGAAAGATCTTTAAGGTTGACATCCATGAGGTCCGCGATTTCGTGCATCTTGAATCTATTCGGCCGTGGTCCCACCAGGCGTGCCAAAAAGTGTGTTGACGTGAAAAATGCACTCAACGCCAAACACACAAAAAGCCGAACAAAGTCGGCTTCACACGCGCGAGAGAGCGAAAGACGTGCCGATCAATTTTTCCCGAAAATTAACAAAAGATAAAGCGATTAAATACCAAAGCTTGGAACTTGCCGGGTGGTACCGACAGGTTCCATATTTACGGCTAAGAAGCCAAATGGGATGACACATAGCTATAGAAAGCTATCCGCAACAACAAACTACAACCATTCGGGAAACCGCAAAGGGGAAAAGGTAACACCACCGAATGGATGACGTGAGCATGACGGCGATCGGTCTTTGTTTGAACAAGGATGCACGTACACGAAGTCATGACCGATCCCCATGAAGATTAGCATTAAACAAGTGAATAAAGTAAAGCACGGACATGATCATGTATTAAACAAGTATGCATAGATCCAAAGCACTAGTCTACCGCATGTCTAGCTACTTTAAAACCCGTCGAGTACGATATCAAACAAATCTATCCACCGCATGATACAACTTGCATGAAAAACCGTACCACTTTCCACAAATAGATCTATCCACCGCATGATACGATCTAAATATGGAAAGCTAAAAGCATACATCATTCAAGGCATGAATAACGCACGTGTTTTACTCGTGGAGAAACATAACCGAATGCGGCTGAACAACCGATTCGGGGTCCATGAAGAAGGAACAAACATTACCAAGTGAATAAATCTATCAGATTGATTTGGGAATCTAATCCACCAGATGATTAGCTCCAAAGCAACCCAAAAACCTGCATCTACCGCATGATACCCGGCTCTTTCAAGATTTATACGAACATTAGCAAGCTTGAACCCGCAACATGTGACAACCTAGATCGATTCGGTTTCGGCTATCAGAAAGAACAAGATCCACACATTAAAACATGAAATCTACTCGAACGAGGATCATAAAAGAGATAGAGCCGATCCGAACCCATCTAGATTGGGCAAAGGTGTGTTACATGAATTAAAACATAAAGTAAAACTCAAGCTAACACGGGGTAACTTAATGAATCTATTGGATCTTGCCAAAATCCAATAGAGCCGATAACTAGCTTCAAGCTAGATCTTAGCCTACCGTATGGCTCATGACCTAACAAGAAACCCTCTTGAACCAAGCTTGAATCTACCGCATGACACGAAGCATGGTAACAAGACTACTTGCATCGAATCTAAATCCACCGCATGATACTAGACATGATACAAGGTTGCGGTACTCACGGAGGTCGACGGATCGATTGGCCCTCTCGAAGAACTCGACGACACGACAAGGACTCTAGGGTTTGGCGCAAGGCCGGTGTGTATTGAAGAATGATCGTTCTTTTTTACATACATTCAGGGGTCATATTTATACCCTGTTGAGTACAACTTCGAATGGATTCGTTGCCTAACTTATCTCTAAGCTCGATCGCCTATCCATCCATTCGTCTCCCCTGATTGAGCCACGTCACCATCCAATCCCGCAAAATCGCTCTCTTGTTCCTTTGCCGAACCGGAGCGGATAGCCGACCGCGGACCTCTTTGCCGAATATCTCGAAAATATCCTTCCTTCTACCGGACGGACTCTTTATCGAACCGGACCCACAAGTCGGACTCCTTACCAAATTTTGGTGTTAACACTCATCACCTCGCGGAAGCTACGACACTACTTCCGGGGAGTACTCGATCTCCGTCGTCACCGACTACCCGCTCGGTGACATCTGCGTAACCAAGATGCTACCGGAAGAATCTCCAAGTGGGCGGTCGAGCTCGGCACCCTCATTATCGACTTCAAGCCACGCACGGTCATCAAGTCACGGGCACTAGTCGACTTCATGGCGAGTGGCGGGGAGAACCACCGCCTACTCCCACGGTGCGACCGAGCATTGGGTGATGTACTTCGACGGCTCACTCAACCTCGAGGGCGCAGGTGCAGGGGTACTCCTGATCTCTCCAACGGGCGAACAACTCAAGTACGTCCTGCAGATCTTCTGGAAGGTCTCAAACAACGAAGCCGAGTACGAAGCTCTCCTACACGGGCTCCGCCTCGCGGCTTCATTGGGCATCAAGCGGCTACTAGTTTACGGCGACTCCGCAGTGGTCATCAACCAAGTCAACAAGTCCTGGGACCGCAACAAGGAGAACATGGACGCCTACTGCCTAGAAGTCCGCAAGCTCGAGAACAAGTTCTACGGTCTCGAGTTCCACCACATCGTCCGCGACAACAACGTTGCAGCGGACGTCCTCTCGAAGCTTGGATCCACCCGCGCTCAAGTACCAGCGGGTGTCTTCGTTCACGAGCTTCACGCGCCATCCATCCCGGAGCGGCGCCACCGACCACGATCCCGGCTCACCCACCACTGGGCGGGAGGTCATGATGATCGACGTGGACCGGAGGCAACCCTTCATCGACTACCTCGGCGAGCAAAAGGTTCCCTCGGACAAAAACTTGGGCCGAGCGGCTCGTCCGCCGTGCCAAGTCCTACGTCCTCGTCGGAGACAAGCTTTACAAGCGGGGCGCATCTTCCGGAGTACTCATGAAGTGCGTCCCTCGTGAAGAAGGCAAGGACATCTTGGAGGAGATCCACAAGGGCGTCTGCGGTAACCACGCGTCCTCACGCACGCTGGTCAGCAAGGCCTTTCGGCGAGCTTTCTACTGGCCCACAGCTCTGGGCGATGCCGAAGAACTCGTCAGAAGGTGCCAAGGATGCCAGTACTTCGCCAAGCAGCAACACGTCCCAGCCTACAAGCTAGTCACCATACCGCCAACCTGGCCCTTTGCCTGCTGGGGGCTCGACATGATTGGGCCACTGCCAACGGCGCCAGGCGGCTTCAACAGGGTATTGGTGGCTATCGACAAGTTCACCAAGTGGATCGAGGTCAAGCCGGTCACGTGCCCTAAGGCTGACAGAGTACTCGACTTCCTGGATGAACTCGTACATCGCTACGGACTACCCCACCGCATCATCACGATTTGGGCTCTAACTTCAACAATCACCGCGTTGCGGGAGTACCGCGAAAACAAAGTGGGATCAACGTACGATACGTCTCAGTTGCCCATCCCCGGGCCAACGGACAAGTCGAGCGCGCCAACGGGATGGTGCTCGACGCTCTCAAAAAGCGGCTACACGACGCTGCTAGCTCCAAAGGGGGCAAGTGGATCAAGGAACTACCCAACGCACTCTGGGGGCTACGGACTCAGCCATCCAAGCCAATGGGGCAATCCCCTTACTTCCTGGTCTACGGCTCCGAAGCAATCCTCCCCGCCGACGTCATATGGAACTCGCCGGCGGGGATCACTATGACGAAGGCGTCTCGGAAGACGACGGACGAGTTGACATCGATAGCCTCGAAGAAGCTCGGCCGCGCCGCCCTCGTCCAATCGGCAAGGTACCTAGAGGGTATCCGACGCTACCACGATCGCAACGTCAAGGACTCCTTCAACATTGGAGATCTTGTCCTCCGCCGTATCCGAACACGGAAGGACTACACAAGCTCGGCTCTCCCCGGGAAGGTCCCTTCACCGTGGCAAAGGTGACCGGGCCGGGCTCCTACCGCCTCCAGACACTTGAAGGCGAAGACATCAACAACTCGTGGAATGTCGACCAGCTCTGTCGATTCTACGCCTACTCTACACGACTACTCTGGGGTTCAAGTCTACACGACTACATCAACACCCCCTGCCGTAAGCGGCCTCCGGGTCCTGGCTCCAGTCTCCGGACTTCTCCTCTCCAGGATCCAGCCTGTGCGGCTACCTACGGACCCTGGGCTGCGACGAGCGTCAAGGACTCTAGCGACGATCTACTAAGAGACCTTGTACTCCAAGATCCAGCCTACACGGCTACTTACGGATCTACTGCTGTAAGCGGCTACCCGCTCCGGCCAAAGACTACTTAGCCGTAAGCGGCCTCCGGTCCGTGCAACTACTCCGTAACTACGGCCCTGGCCATCCGGTGTACTTCTTCGGTAATAAAGTCCGATCGTTCATCAACTTCTTTCTTGTCTACTCCCTTCAACGGGACCACTATTGCCGAGTATGACTACTCGCATCCACTCCACGATGGGCTCCGCACTCTGAGATCGCGACTACGAGTACTCATTGCTGGAAATTTTCTTTCATTAATACTTAAGCAATTCATTACAATTGTTTTTGTACAACTTTGGCTACTAGCTATCTATTACAGGGCTACTGGAGATTAAGCTTATCAGCTACTTGCTCCGCGATGGGAGCCATCTCGCTCCAGGCGGCTCCGAATACCGCTCATCGGTGCAGTTGGTGGCTACCCCCGCCGCCGACTACTTCCACTGGGGCCTTCGGGAAGTAGGACTTCATGAAGGCCAAGACCTGCTTTGGGATCGACCTCGCCATATGCTTCACATAAGTTGCCAGCCGGCTTGGGGCTTCCTTGAGGTGATCCACCAGTGGAGCAATCTTGGGGCCGCCTGGTTGCGGCACCAAGAGCCTTGCGATCGGCAGCGCGACGTCCTCAAGCTCCTTCAGTTGGGCCCGCAGCGCCTCGCAGTCTTCATTCAACTTCTGCAATGATTTGTAGCAGTTGACGAGATCGCGGTCAGATGCAATCCGAGCTCCATGTGCTTCTCGCACTCGAAGGCAAGTTCTTTGTAGTCGAGCTCGAGTACCGGCGGGCTTCTTGCTCCCGTGTAGAAGAGATTCTTCATGCTCGTCTCCGAGGACTTCGACCGCTCCACCTGGCCCTCAAGCTCGCAACACACGAAGAACAAGACGGCGGGTTAGACTACCTCTCGACCTCCAACAACTACCCGACAAGTCCAGCGGCGTACCTTTGTTCCTGTTGCGGAGGCTCTTATTCTTCCGCACCAAGTCGTCGCCCTTCGCCTGCAACTCTTGGACATCATTGTGATATTTGGCGAAGGCGGCGTCGAGCCTAGACTGCATGGCGGCCGCGTGCTTCCGCGACTTCAAAAGCTGATCTTCCAGCGCCTCAGCCCGGAGCACCGCGTCACCAAAGCCCTGCAGCATGTTGGACTTCTCGCGGGACCTCTCCGCGACGTCCTGCACAGACACAACACGTCAACAAGTACTCAACGACAGAGGATTGACTACTCAGAAGCTATGGCTACTTACCTTCATCCACTGCTCGGCCTGGCGGATCGCCTCTAGGTGCTTGGCCACCGTTGCCGGGTTGACAAGATCGTCCGCGAGCAGCTCTATCCCGCCACGACTACTCGCGGTGGCCTCCGTCATCGGCGCAGAGCGGATGGACTCTGCGTCCTGGATCTCCGGGGAGCGGATAGCCACCTCCAGAACGACCTCTGGCGACGTGGTGACCTCCTCTCCTCCGGCCGCCATGGCGGCTTCCTCGGCGACTTCCTCCATGAGCTCGGGGCTCCTCCGGCAGCCTCCGGCACGCCTGGTGTCGACTTCTGCATTGGCACCCCCGCAGGGATGTCACTCCTTTCGGCCTCGGCACCTGTCAAAGAGAAAAAAAGTGTATTAGCGACTACGACTACTCCTCGAGGAGCTCCACAGCTTCAGAAGAGTACTCACCTTCGACTACGCTGGCCTCCGGCAACGGCGCTTCGGTAGCCGGCGGCTCGGGCACCGCCTGGGAAGTTGGAGTGGGCTCCTCGGCGGGCGGCGCGACTTCTTCTGCCACCACCGAAGAGGGTTCATCCCCCTCCCCGGGACGGATCCGTCACCCCCCTGCGAAGCACACACAATTGGTCGTCAGTCAACCTCGACTACTACAACAAGTACTACTCGGGAAGATGCAGTACTCACAAGTTTGACTGGACTATTGTCACGGCCGGGGCACCGAGGATGCTGGCAATGTCTACCAGACCACCCTCGGCGGGCGCCTCCTCCTGCGCCCCTGCGGCTACCGCCTCCTCTGCAGCAACGGCGGCCGACGCAGTGCCCTCCTACGCTCCTGTAGTCACCACCTCTTCAACGGCGGCGGCTATGGGCTCCGTGCTCCCCTGTGGAGCGAGGGGGCGGCGCTCCAACTGCGCCAAGAGCTCCTCGACGGGGGGGCCGGACTATGACTTCCGGCCGGATCCCCCACTGTGTCCCATCCGCCTTCGTCGCCCTCCTCGACGGGCTCCGCTGGCGGCACCTCCTGCATACAAGGAAGACTACTCATCAGCAAGAGTACTCATACGATGGGTACTCGACTACTCTAGTCAAGACATCTTACCTCCTGAGGCATGGTCTTTGAGACCTTCAGCTTCTTTGTCACCCGCTTCCGGGCGGGGTTGCGCGGCTTCCGTGGCGGTGCAGCCAGGCTAGCCTCCAGGCTAGCCGGGGGGTCTTGCACAAGAGGCACATGAGGTAAGCCTGGACGGCTAAACCTCGACCGCAACTGAAAGCGGTCCTGCAACGTCTCATCGTCGTCGTCGTCATCGTCGTCGGTGGTGTCCTCCACGATGACGGTGTCATCACCTTCGCCGACTTCTCGCCGTTCTTTGGCTTTGGCCTTCCCTTCCTTCGGGATCTCGATCCCATGAGGGGGCGGCTGCGGCTCGGAGATGAACTTTTTCAAGTCATCCTACAAGACACAAGACATCAACACGTCTACTCCAGGCAAGGACTACTCGACTAGGGGAGTACGACTACTCACCTCCTTCGGCGGGCGCGCGGCAGAGTACTCCTGGACAGGGCACGCCGTGTACGGCGGCATATCCTTGAATATCTGTGTCAGCCTCTCGATGATGTCGTCGTCGTCCATCTCGCCTCCGGGCATCCGCGACGTGTCGTCGTCGCCGGTGTACTCGAAGCCCAAGGTGTCGCGGGCCATCAGTGGCTGCACCCTCCGCTTCATGAAACTGAAGGCCACGTGCTCAGCCCTCAGTCCAGCTTCTCGAGCACCTTGATGCGTGCCGGCGGCTCGGGGAGCCGGATCCCTTCTCCGCATGGTGGGCTACATGTTCCACCACTCGCGGTGCTCCGGGCCGCCTCCCGCTCGGCTTCGGCGGGCCGGGGTGGTGGTTTGTGATGTAGAACCACCTCGTCTTCCAATCGGTGTTGGAGTCAACGAGCTTGTACGCCGGTGCATCGCTCCGCGGCGTCTTCTCTCAATTGGATGCCAGCTCCTCCGACTACTCTTGGATTAGTGGCGCTTGGCTGCGGCTTCACCCGAAAAACTTTCGGAAGAGGATCCGGTGCGGCTTGATCCCAAGGAAAGCCTCGCAGAAATGCACGAAGACCGCGGTATGGAAAATACCGTTAGGGTTCAGATTCAGGTACTCAACTCCATAGTACCCGAGGAGGCCCTTGAAGAAATCACTAGCCGGGAGCGCGAGTCCGTGTTCCACGAACCACGCAAACATTGGAATCTCGTCTTCGGCCTTCTCCATCGGATATGGATCTCCGGCGGCGGCTCTCCACATATCAACTTCTTTTTCCCGGATGAATCCGCTGTTCAGGTGGGACAACAGATCCTCGGTCTTCACTTTTGATTTCTTCCACTCGCGGCTTGGATCGACCCGCGGTGGAGACATTGGCAGCGCTGCTCCAGTGGCAGCCGCGGCGGCCTCTTCGCGGCTCCTCTTCTTCCCGGCGGCTTTCACAGACTTGGACGGTGAAGCCTTCATTCTCCAAGTACAAGGCGTCTTCACGCGCATCCGCTCGGGGGCTACCCTAAAAGCTCTGGGTGGCGGCACACTTGGATCTACTACGGCGGCAGTGCGCGCTGGAAGTGGATCTACCTCAGATGGAATCGAAATGACTACAACATAGATGGGTGGAAAACCCTAAGGGTTTTGGTTTCTATTTATAAGTCAAACCGGTCCTCCAACGGCCAGAACGATAAGTCCGCGCGCGGCTGACTCAGCGGCTGCGCGTGACCCTTCGTATTCTACTAGTCGACGCGCCTCACCTCGGGGGCTCGGCTACTTCTACTCGACTACCTGGGAAGCGGCTAGTCTCAAGAGCATCTCAGGACACATTCTTCAAGATGACCCTTCAATTCGAGAGGAAGTACTCGACTCAAGGCTCGGGGGCTCCGTGCCACGTGTCCTTCGGTTTTTTCTCTCCGGATTTTTCGGGATTTTCTTGCCAAGACTTCAGGTGGACCCTTAGCCAGAGCCTGCGGCTCAACCTAAGGCTCGGGGGCTACTCCATATGGAGTGCGATTTTGCAATCGCACCTCCATATCAGCTCCGGCTTCAAGTCAAGACGGGCATTTCTTGAAGACCTTCGAAGGAAGCACTCGAGGACGCTTGGGACTACTCGAGAAGACTTCAAGATTGCTCAAATATCAGCTGGAGTACATTCCAGCCTCGGGATGCTTCGACTATTCTTGAGGACTTTCAACTTGTAGTACTCGGGGACGCTTGAGGACTACTCGTTGAGGCCGTCAAGACTACTTGAAGCTATCCTTCTCTACTACAAAGTACTCGGGGGCTTGTCGTATGGACCTCCCTGGGCCCACTACCTCGGTGGGTACCAGGACCGACTACTCGGTGGGCCCCTGGGACTACCGGCTTGCGCTACACGGCACACGAAGGCGTGGAGCACAAGGACTGCAGAGGAGAAGTACTCGGTTAGGAAGCTGTACATGTCCCGCACTGTATGGAAGAATCCTAGACGTACCCGACTAGTACTCTCTCCCTACTCCGACTTGTAACCTTGCCTCCCGGACTATATAAGGCGAGGCAGGGACCGTTCTTAGGAACACAACACATCTCATACAACCCACGGCGCACTATTGCACCATCTTGTAATCGTGCCCAATCAATCCAGAGCTACGTAGCATACAGGACGTAGGGTATTACGCATCTCGCGGCCCGAACCTGTCTAAATTGTGTGCCACATGTCTCTTCCTTCGAGTTACCGATCTCGGCGAGGCCACATTCATCTACTTCGGGTACTCCCCTTAGTAGGTGGCCGGTCTAAAACACCGACAGTCTTCGAAAATGTGCTTAGGGGTAGGGTTTGTGCGCATATATTCATATGAATGAGTGTGCGTGTGTTGTGAGTGCCTCCGATGTTATGTGTAATTCGAAATTTTAGAGGAAGTCTGCCCAATTGTTTTTTATACTTGTGGAAGTGCACGTGCGACACGCACGTGATATAAAAAAATATTGTATTTCCTTTTTTTCTCACGGTCCTTTTATTGATGACGTTCTTTAGTCGTAATGAAACGTCCTGGACCTACTAATCCAGCTAAAAAAATTTGACACGTCCTTTAACCAATTAAATAAAAATCAATTTAATCTACAGTTGTACTCCACATTATTGATGTGGATATTTATCTGCTTGAGACAGTGGAATCTCCAGCCTGTTGGGCTCATCATCACCAACATCGTCTACATTTACAGTTCTATCGCGTGCAAAATTATTGCTCCGATGGAGCCACTTGTCTTGATTGTCATCATGATCAATTCCTCCCTCTAATATGGCTGACAAATTAAAAGAGCAAACTAAATTAGTTACTCAAAACCACAACTCTTAGTCTAACCAAAGGCACCTACTAATGAAGAAAAAAATATGTACATTTAGACAATGGAATTTCCAGCAAGGTGGATTCATCATCAACAACATCAGTAATACAGATACTTACATGTTTTAGACATTAGAATTTCCAGCAAGGTGGATTCATCACCAACAGCATCTACGCTTACAAGTTGGTTGCGTGAAAAATTATTGTTCCGATGAAGTCACTCGTCTTGATTGTCATAATCATCAATTCAATCCTTTAACATTACTAGCAAAATAAACACGCTATAAGTAATAATTCAATGCATTGATTGTTGTTCAAAAAACTGTGTTGATTATTTAATTAGTAATAATTATCAACACACTATAAATAAATAATTACTAACCAGAATATGAGATAAACCCTTGTTGACCACTAATGGATCCATGATCGTGGGAAATCGCTTCACATATCATCATGAAAATTTACATGTCAGTGCGTAAAAAGAATCAAGGTACTACATTGTATTTTCCATTGCAAAAGAAATATACCTGATGATGGATCAATTCCATGCCCAATGGTATAAGATGCAAACCCTTGACAACCAGTAATAGATTCATAACCGTGGAAAACCACTTTGCATTAAAATGTTAATGTCAACACGTCAAAAAATGCATAACTACTATATTGAATTAATTCAGAAAGAAACACACCTGATGCAGGTGTACTCAATTAGATAGGCAACTGTTATAAGATAAATTTTTGTCCATCACTACAAGAACCAAAATAATGGGGACGCTCTGGACATATAATCAGGGAAAATACAAAATAAAAACAATTATACCACAAAATAACAAAAATCAAGCTCGGAATGTTGTAAAAACTGATTTAGGTGTTGGATTAATCAACACGGACTCCGGTGTGAACTCTTGTGTATGTTATGCCACTGCTACCAGGTTACCATCCCCTTTACGTTGACAACCGGTGTGACCTCTTGATGTTTTTGAGTTGCTACTACCGCAGACACCTCTTATTCAACCTTCTTTCGCTGATAATCTTGTCTCCGCTTTGACTTCAGCCGGTAAACTTGCATAGCTCTTACGACGTTTCTTGTTGACTGTAGCATATTCGAAAAAATGGAAATGCATTGGTATAACAAAACGAGGTTAAACCATGCAGATTCATCAAAGAAGAAACTCACCACCTTCAGAAGCATTGCACAATTGATCATTTGTCCTCTTCGAGCCGCGAGAGGCATGACGAGATCCTGTGTTCGTAATGTCGCTGTGATAGAACCGCCCAAAATAATTCTGTATTATCGCCTAATACTGTCCACATGGCCATTAAGCGATAATAAAGAATTATTAAGTCACTGCCGCCAGGTAAAGCCCGGTAAATCACTTACAACAGGATCGAGATATGCGCTAAGCCCACACGAAGGTGGGACCAGAGTACAACATTACCTTACACAAAAGGTTCACAAGTTAAACATTATTACAAACCAGTTTAAACAGCGGAAAGTAAACTAAACGCATGATACACATAGGAAGCCCTCCATACATATCACTCCTCATCATCGTTCTCTCATTCAAGCTCCCAACCATCTGGGATAGAACCAGGCCAGATGGGATTACCTGAAAATAACAACAAAAGCAGGGCTGAGTATACTAATACTTAGCAAGACTGACCCACCAAAAAGAAGATACAACTAGACATGCAAGGCTTTTTGGCTGTTGGGTTTGTTTTGCCAAAAGAGACTAAGAGTTGATCCTTATTTTCATATTTTAGCTCCAATTCTAGTATGTTAACCATTCTAGGTGAGCACCTGCACTAAACAAGCATGTTGTGCAAACAATATTTAACAGGTAACAATATTAATCCAAAATGTTCCATAAATAAACATGGGGTAGCCAGTGGTCAAGCCGACTCAGATAACGGCGAGTGACCGACGATCGATCGATTTATATCCTTGCAAGGTAAACCCAAGATACACGGAAGAAGGTAGACCAAGTGCAGTGTCTACCCCAACCGGTGGTTCCCAACATCCCACAGTTTGGGATCAGACGCTACAAACTCTGGTACACGGTTATCCGGAGGGTCTAACCCGACCAGTCCAGACTCACACACTATACCACGGGTAGCTAGCCCGGAGACGCATCCCAAGCGGGTAGCTAGAAAGATCCCGCCCCGGTTCAAAAGGTACTAGGCTTACCGGTCCCATTCCCGACAAGCACTTGGTACGTTCAATAGCTTAAACCAGCACAATGCTACTCGGTCGAGACCGAACCCATTGTTCTTACCACATGAGCGAGTCATTTTAACCAACTTAAGATTCCAACATAAATAACCTATATCTCGTGAGCAATGAGTCATTACTCGACTTGTACCGTGTCCTTAAGGCATGGCACTAGCGTCCTAACATACTAGTAAAAGAGCATAGGAGTCCTAAGGATCATGCATCTAGGTTTCAAATCAACTCCTGAAACTTAAATGCACATAACATAACATAAATACAGAAATAAATTGCAAGTTAGGAAGTTGGGCTAATGCAACTGGTGCTTGCCTTCCAAGAGGAGGGTTAGTGCTATCTAGGCCTTGGGCTCTTCTGAACTTTGGTCTAAGTCTTGCTGCACACCAATTTGGTTCAGTTCACCATCCACGGTCCCGTCTCCCTCCTGGGTGAGTGTGTACGCACCGTCTGGTAGATCTACACGTATACATGCATATACATTAATTAAAGTTAATCTTGATGGTGACTGTGTACATATAAGCAAATTAAGTTACTTAACTTCACCAAACAGTAAGAGGGTGTGTTTTTAAAGATTAAAACAGAACCAAAACATGATTTCAAAATTCTAACACTTTAATCTCCATTTCTTTATTTAATTACTTAAAACAAGCCTTTCAACCATAAATCCAAATTAAATAAAAAACACTTCAAATGAGCCTAATCTTTTGCCAACAACATATGCCTAATTTATGCTCTCAAACCAAAATATTGTTTAAGATCATTTACAAATTAATTTGTACGAAAAAGACAAATTTCAACCTAGTAAATCACCATTAATTCATATAAAAAATTTAATAAGCTTTTTGATCTCAACTTTCTCCTACAGTTCATGTATGCCAAAAATGAGCTTCTGACTAAAGCATAAGTGCAGATTCAAATTATTTTTCAAAATTTGAATTTAAACTCCTACACAAGATTAAATCCAAATCACCCATTAAATAATTTCCAAAAATCAATTCCACTCTACCAGATGTTCTACTCCACAAGAAAAAGCCCTAGGGTGCACAAGTGGTTACATAAAAGTTCTTTAAAGAGGCTA
Organism: Cenchrus americanus; assembly: GCA_947561735.1. NCBI lineage: Eukaryota > Viridiplantae > Streptophyta > Magnoliopsida > Poales > Poaceae > Cenchrus > Cenchrus americanus. Next base: position 51,346,266 of record OX387245.1, read on the forward strand.
TAAAAAGTATCGATCTTAAACTAGCATAAAGCTTACATAATTCATAACTGAAAATATACACATCAAAATCATGCAAACTTTTGTCACAGATGTAGACATGCCATAAAGAGCAGCATATCCAAAAATCAAGTTCATAGCATGTTTATATATTAAACTACACTAAAAACACTTCAAACTGAGTTTGAATTTTTAATTCAAAAACCGCACAGAAAAACCCTATACATGCTTTCTAGAAAAGGTAGGATTCTTCATCAGGAACCCAACAAAATTGGATTTGCATTTGTCTAAATTTTCTACGATTTTTCAAAGTTTCAACTCAAATCCTAAAACAGCTTTTACAGGAGGACCCTCGAAAGAATTTCCAGAAATTACAACTAGGCCCTCGGTTCACGGTTTAGACCCTAAATAAACTGCAATCCTCGCAACCACGTCCTCGCCGACGCAGGACCAACTCCGGCGGCCGGAGGAGCGGCGGGGAGACGCGGGTAAGCGACCGGAGAGCTCGAGGTGGTTCACCTGACGTCGCCTGGGCGGCTGGCCGGCCAGAGACGGCGTCGGCGAGCTCCTCCACGCGCGCGCCGGATCGCCGTCCGCTGGAGCTTGGCGTGCCGGCGGCCTGGACCGTAATGCACGGCAACAGCGACGGGAATCGATGTAGGGGATCCAAGGGAAGGAGAGGGGCAGGTCGGGCGGCGGTGGTTTGGCACGGGAAGCGGGACTCTGCGGTGGCGGCTATGGCGTGTCGGCCGGCGGACGGGAAGACGAGCGCGAGGTTCCAGGCTCAGTTTTAAGTGGCTAGTAGCACGGGTACAACGAGGTCGAGGCGAAGGCAAGTCGATTGGCGCCCTCGGGGCGGCCATCTGGCCCTGGCTGCATGCGCGGCCGCGGGTGGCATGGACACGACGTGGCGCGTGGTGTTGACGGGAGGCGGCTGACCCCTAGGCGCGGTGTACGGTCGCTGGGTCGCGCGGGGTCCCCCAGGACGCTCGGCCCACCACGGAGCGTCCAAGGTCCGTACACCGGAGGGATAGGCGGGCGACATGTGGCACGCCCGGCTGCGACGTCCATGGCGCCAGAATGCAAGCCCGACGCAAGGGTGCTCGTTTTTATTTGGTGCAGCCCCTTTTGAAAATGCGAATCTCAAAATTTTTGAATAGAACTTGAAAATCTCCAAAAATAAAAGTTGTAGAGGAGCTATAGACCTACAACTTTTCCAAAGGGAGACATATGTTTTGATCAACAGATTTGTGGGAAAATCGCGACGAAGTTGCAGTTTTTCCACGGCTCAGGTTACTATTCATAAGGGCTTCAAATCTGTTTTTTGGCTAATTTGCACTTGAAATTTGAATGTCCCCCAATTACGAAAAATGTGTCCCCGGAAACAACGAAGAACTTTTATATTGGCCGATTTTGAACTTATATAGTGAAATTTGGAGAACGCGCAAGAAAACCGTTTCAGCCCTAAAGGAGCTCTAGGGGTTTGACCATGATTTGAGAGTTTGACAAAGGGTTTAAGTGCAAAAGTGCGCAAGATTGTTGACGGTGAAATTCCGTCAACCTAGCCGTGAGTTTACCTTTGGTGTTGGCATGACTTTTGTATCTTATCCATTGGTACTAACCCCCGTGGTATAACAAGTTCACTTGTGCATGTCGGTTTTGGAGTTAAGTGTTTACGCAGGGTTTTAACGTTGAAAGCAAGACTTCCGGGATAAGTTCATTAAGCACCTCATGACAAGACCTTGAAGCCCGGTACAAATCAAGCAATGAAGTGAACACGACTCCAAGAAGCCTAAGGACCCAACCCTAGAAGATGGAAAACTCCGAGGACCTAGCCAGAAAAATGCTGAATCTTGCAAGACAAGGAGCTTCGTCCAATTCGGAGAGGAACCGACGACAAGGGCCCACATGCAAAAGGGGAGAGGATCTAGAAGACACGTGAAGCAACATCGGGCGAAGCAGGCCACGGACTGGGCCGAGATGGGCCCAGGCCGGCCGGCCCAGCCTGTTTCGGGACCCAGTCGGCCTCCCCTTTGACTAGTTGCATCTCGGGCTATTTATAGTCCCCTGACCGAGATCCACAAATCAACTAATTCGTCATCCGCCGCTGAGGAGCAGCTTGAGGGACACCATCTCGGAGATGAGGGTCGTGCTAGTTGTCTAGGGTCTCCCTAGCCGACGTGGGAACCTTGCATGGAAGACCACGTCGGAGCTCCGGAGCAAGGATCAAGATCGAGGTAGGATCCCGGTGGTGATCTTGTTCATGTAATCATTCATGGTGAAGTTTTTATAGTGAATCCGATTTCTAGCGATCAAGTGCCTTCTCGATGATTTTGTTTTCTTCTTGGTTTTGCTTCTTCTACGATCTATACTTAAGATAGATTACATAGGGTGCTCTTGTAGCCGCGGTGGCTAGAGGTGCATACCGAACCGACCAAGTGATTTCAACTTGTTCTTATCGAACTCGCCCTAGACTACCCGCATGTATAGGGATACATTGTGACAGAACGGGGGTTCCGAAAGGCGGGCGTTTTCGGAGTCGGACCGAAGGCCACGATTTAAAGATGCTTTTAATGAGATTTACTTTTCTATCTTCATCTATCTTGTTTGGAGCTACAACATAAGCATGATCTAGACTCTCTAGATCGGTTATCTCTTGCTTTCTCTTGCTACCTCTTTAGTAGATTAGATTAGATGTGTTTCCTTTATGAGTTAGTAGATTAGATGCAACTTGTCTTCAAAAGATAGCTTACCTTGCTTTACTAGATTGAATCCTTGCGTTGCACATTGTTCCACGGATTCGATACCTTGGGTTCACCACTCAAGAGAAGAAGGGTCCCTTGACTACGACGGGGGATTTGTCTGCTTGCAAATCCATATGAACTTTGATACGATAATCTATCGTCAACAAGCCCATTTTTCTGGCGCCGTTGCCGGGGAACAAGCAATCAAGATCCAATCTAGTATCGCTTATTTTTCAGTTTTTCTTTTGATTTTCTTTTGCATATCTTAACTTTGATCATCCCCAAAAAGAAAAAAAATCAATCTAATCTAGTTTTGATTAACCCTAATTTTTCTTTTTTTTAGATTTTTGTTTTTGCTAACCCTAACCAGAGATGGTTGGCTACCTCTTCAAGAAACCCAAATATTTTTGTGGATGATCCAGGAAAACTTTACAGGCAAAGGAGACGTGCAACACAAGCTATGGGGTTGGAAACCCTAGATTCAAAAGCCGAAGTCGAAGGACCGTCGGAATCTCTATGAGAATCACCACCTCCAAGTTCAAAGGGAGATCAACCTCAGCCGCGACCCATGGGAGAACGACCACAACCGGAGTGCGAGATCGAGCTCTGCACCCCGGACGTCATTGATCTACCTATCATAAACCTTCAAGACGCCGGAAGGCCGCTCAAGATCAAGGTCTCAACTATCCGCATGACGATTGCGAGAGCTTTGGAGCGTTTCAATGAATACATACGAGCCGGATTCCTTGAGTGGCATATCAGTTTACTTAAGAGGAGGATGGAGAAGATGGAGATAGAGAAAAAAGCTCAACACCTAAAGGCTGCCAAGGCAATATCCACATGCGAGGAATGTGGGGAGTACGACCATGTCCAAGGTAAACCCCGATTTAATGCAAGTTCATCCATTCAAGATTTGGTTCCTCTTTGTACACAATTCAAGGACTTCATGGACGAGCAAGCTAAGATCAACAAGGACGTCGTCACTAAGTTCGAGGCTTTGGAGAAAATATTGAAGAATTTAGATGGCAAGGTGAAGAAGGTCGGAAGCTCTACACGTGAAGTGTTCATCGTGATGAAGATGCTAGAGACACAAGTGGGACAACTTGCCGGGTGCCCGATGGGTAACAAAGAAGAATTTCCGAGACAACTCCAAAGTCCCAAGACAGCGAAGGCTACTCAAACTCATTCGGGAGCGATGGAGGATCACACTAGGAGACCATGAAGATCACGACTGAAGGACAGGAGTTTGAGATGTCGAGCCACTACATGAAGAAAGTTGTTGCATCTGTCAAGACCAAAGGACAAAGCCAGCCTGTGAAGACCAAAAATACGACTAAGCCGAAGAATAAGCCCGTACCCAAGATGGTGCGGAAGTGGGTACCCAAGATTGCAACGCCCGCAAAGAGCGTTGATCCGAAGTAATCAAGTGAAGAAGTCTAGCCATGGACTATAAACGAAGCGCTAGGCGGGAGGCAACCCGTTTCGTCGAGTCAAGAATAAGCTACCGGGAGGACAACCCGATTTCAGGTTTTTCGAGTCTTTTGAATAATTCAGTTTTGAATTTTACTATGCAAAACCTTAGACTTAGAATGGTTGAACAGTATTAGAGACATAATTCTTGGTTGAATATTTTGCTTGATCATAAACCCTTTACATGAACCATCCTATGTGATTGTTTGCTTCTTTTTCGAGATACCACAACCAAAAAAAATTCAGAACCTATCTCAACCTTTCATCTTCTCTATGATGTTGTGGTTGACTTGTTTTTCACGCTAAAAACACACAAGTAGAGCCACGACTTGTATCTAGATGTTGTTTAAATTTTAGCACGTGGTAGGACTCGCGTGGACCTAGAAACTTGATTTTTGGTTGGTTTAAAAATCCATATCCTTGGTTTCTCTAGAGTTAGAATTTTTCTAAGACTCATTTAATTTTATTCTATTCAAAATCTCTCTTATCTAATCAAAATTAGAACCTAAACCTATGCACCCATGATCAAACCGGGAAAGCTTGCTCTCAACTAATGAAGGCAAACAATACCGGTAAGACCAACATAAAAGTAGTCGGAAATATTTTTCGACTTACATTTGTTTTTAATGCTTTAAAACCTTCTCTAAGTTTATGCTTGATCTCTCCCATAGCTCTGAATTTATTTTTAATTTTCGAAATTAGAGGAGTGATTAGCGTTAAAACATGCTTAGAGGGATGCAATCTAGTTAACCTAACCATACATGCACCATGATACATCACGGGATGCCCCTCCAACATCTTTTATCAAACCACATGCAAAGTACAAGCATGGGGGGCAGCCAAGGCTTTGTTTTGTAGGAATACCATGGAGGCATGTGAAGCAAGGGAGCATGGAAGTGAGTCAAAGCAAAAACATCAAGTGGAAGGAGCAATAATGCAAGCGAAGGAGTGGACGAGAACATTTGGAAGGTGCACGCGGTCACGAAGCAAAGTGCGCTAGAGAAGAACCGAGCCAAGAGTAGGAGAGAGGTAAGTCTCCCATCCAGTGTCACACCCTGAAATTTCCAATTTCAGGATATGAATAGAGACAATAATTAAATAACGATTTTATCATAATTTTAATTTTTTTCCAACATTTATTTTTCTTCACAGGAAATATAGTATAGGAAAAACCTTTGTTTGATTTTTCTGAATCAAATAAAAAGTTGTGAGTGTTGCATTCATGCCGATGCATCTAGTGGTTCTTGAGTGCAAAAGGTTTCAAAAGCGCATTTAGGAGCTGTCCAAAACCTTCCGAGAATTTTCCGGATTTTTCTGGGATTTATTCTCATTTTCCCCGAGTTATTCCTATAGAAGGCTCTAAAATCTTTTTTATAAGCTCCAAATGCTTTATTTGGATTGTTCATGTCATAATCTATCTCTAGGAATTTTCCTGGAATTTTTGTGATTTTCTGAGTATTTTTGGTGCCTTGCAAACATTTACTAGACTTTTTTTAATTGTTTTTGCACTGGAATTGATTTCAGAAAAAAGAAAAAAAACCTATCCTATCTAACTGGGCCGTGCCCGAAGGCCCGACCCAGCCTCCACCCCGGCCTACCCGCGAGCCCGGCTAGGCCCATCGGCCGCCCGCAGGCCGAACCGGCCGAGTTGGCGCCGCCGCCGCCGGCCTTGGCTCGGGCGTGCGCGCCCGGGGCCCCCCGGCCCCCGCGCCTATAAAGGCGCGCCGCCTCGCGTGCCCTAGCCCTAGCGCCTCGCCTCCCGGCCGCGCCGCCGCCCGCGCGGACGCCGGCGCCGCCGCCCTACCGAGCCCGCCACCGGCGTTGACCGCGAGCGCCGACCGCTCCCGTTCCTCTCCAACCGTAGTGAGCACTAGATCTTGGTCCCCTCGGTCTCCTCTTCGTTTTTCCCTAGGCGCCCGAGCTCCTAGCTGCCCGGAGCGCCGGCACCCATGGCCACCAGGGCCGACGCCGCCCCCTCCCGGTGCTCCTGTGTGCGTGGCCTGAGGAAGAAGATAAGATGGCTGTTTTGCACTTGGACCCCTGGAGAACCATGAAATAAATCTGTTTTCTTTATGCCTTGCAAGTTTTCCAAATAACCCCTTACATCTATTAGATTCTTTGCATCCAGATCCAACCAGCACCCTTTTGCAGATCTAACCCCGACCTTTTATCTTTTGCGAGCACTGTTCCCTGTGTCTTGCGAATCTTGTCTGCTAGCCCCTGTTATCTACGGTTAATCGCGTCTAGGCCCTTATCATCTTGTTTTGCTCATAGTTTCTTCATTTTAGCTCCGATTTCATCCATTCAAGTTGCGTTAGGTCCATAATAATGTAAAGCATGTGTTAGTGGTGTGTTTTCACCATGTTTTGTTTCTGAAAATAAAATTAATATTAATTTTGATTAATGTCTATTTACACATGCCTTTTATAAATAAAAGCAAAATAGATCTATATATCGATTTTCATAAGCAAATTTAATTTGATTAATGTTTCTATCACATGTTTTTGTAAATAAAAGTTAATTAGATCTTTATCTCGGTTTTCATGAACCAAATGCTAATTTGTTTAATAGTTCATTAATCTTTTCTAATTAAAATCTGATTAGGCTATTACATCGGCTTTTATAATAAATATTAATTTGATTAATGCCAATAGCATAATGTTTTTAATAATAATATGATCTACTCGAATTACAAAGTTTCGTTTAGATTGTTCATATAGTTTAGTTTTTCTAAATTAAATGTTTAATTGGTTTAATCAATATATGAATCTTTATTAATAAAACTTGACTAGTCTTTTACATCGGTTTCATAAATAAAGTTTAATATTGCATTAATGTCAACATAGGGTATTTTATTTCTAAAATATCCTTTATATTTGTTTTGTTAATTAAAATGAACCTAGCTCATAGCCTTGCTCTCTCATATATGCAAAATGTTCATTAGACATTCTTTTCTCAGGTCAATCTAAGTGTGATCTTTCCGGTCCTTGCTCAATCTTCCGCGACCACCTCTTTAAAGCAAACCAAGGCTTTCTTCCTCTAAGCACGATTTGTGTGCTTTAGTGATCCATCTTAATCAAGCCTATCCTTTAGTGCGTTCTTTTAAAGCTTTCTTTTGATTGGTGCTTTGTTCTTAGTGTATGCCTATTTTGTTTGCTTTGTATGTTTGTGCCCGATGATTGATGCGAGTAGAGCGAACGTGGTTCGAGAGCTTTGGAAGAGCTTGAAGTTGAAGATTCTGAGCAACTACTCTTTGGTTAAAGGCAAGTGTGTCCTTGTTCTTGTCCCAGTAACTTTATTAATCACTATTGCATATGCCTTGCATTAATTTTGATGAGTTCCTATTAAGGATTACCTAGTCTTTATGATTATTCCTTGTTAACCTGGGTTTACATTTATGTTGGGTAGCTATGCTTAGTTGCTATACCTGGGTTATGGTGGTTTTAATGAACAACAATGATGAATCATGTTATACATTTATGTTATATCTTTGGATGCTTAATACAAGATCATATGATTAATCGGAACATGGAGCGACCACCCAGGACAACAGTGCAACCACAAGGACTATATGGCTCTAGTCTTGGCTGAGTAATTAGGGAAGTCTTTGTGTGGTTATTACTCGCATAGTAGGTTGGGGACGGAGGAATGCTTTTATGGCTCTTCTATTCCGGAGCGGTGTTGGAACGGAAGTACTCTATGGCTGACCGTCCGTAATAGAAGTGTGGTACGAAAGATAGCCTCTATGACATACTACTATGGACTAATACGCACGGAAGGACTCTTTGTAAAGGCCTCGTAGCGTCCCTATGCAGCCACACCTCGGTAGTGTGGTATTGTGCCTACTTTTGCACAGCGTGGTTGGGTGCAAAACTCTTCGGAGTTTTTACACGACTTGTGGGTAAAGATGTACAACCTCTTCAGAGTGTAAAACTAATCGATTAGCCGTGCTCACGGTCAAGAGCGGCCTGGACCCTCACATGATAATTGAACTTGAAGATGGACTTAAATCGTGTTCTCTGGTTATGCTTGCCATGTGTTTATGGCGTATCTCTTACCTTATGCTTAATGTGGGTTGGTATATGCTTATACTTTATTAGTAATCAGGTGCTAATAAAATTTGACCAACTAAAATTGCTTAAATGCATATAGCCCAGTCCACTATAAAGCCTTTGCATTCATATCTTTTTCCACACTTGCTGAGTACGACAAGTCCTCACCCTTGCTATAAACAATGTTGCTCAGAAGGAGAAGGCTACTCTGAAGTCTTGTGAGGATGTTGTTGGTGCTAGGCGTACGCAACCCCCAGTCGACTGCCTGTGATGTTTGGAGCCTTCGTTTCCAGGATTAAGCGTAAATCTCTGATAATCTTTCTTTTTCTTACGTGATACTGTTTCTGTATTCACTTTTATGTCACTATATGCATGAAACTTGATCCTGGCATGCATATAGGTATGCACTTGGTTTCCTTCGGAAAATCGGGTGTGACATCCAGCTCTTTGTTCGTGTGCTCTAGTTTGTAGTCCGGAACCAACTTAGACTTAGCCATCCACCCCGCTTGTTTCGTGCAACAAACACATCCTAATTCCACTCAAAGTCCAGACTCCAAAATAATATTTGTGTACCTTATTACCGGTTGAAAACCCCGGATATATATTTGTGAGGGAGAGTGCTGCAATCATGGAAGAAAACTACAAGCCTTTTCACCGAAGAAGAAGGGATCATCGTCGTCTAAGCCATCATCAACTTCGAGGAGGCACTCGGTTTCCGAGTCTCCTCAGAGTATGGAGGAGGACACGGCACCGCCAAGGAGGAACCACACTCTTCTCCTCGGTGGCATGAGGGCTACACGAAACTCGTTTATGAGGTTCACCAAACCTCAAGGACATATGGAGGAGCCGCCCGTCTGACCTCGCCACTCGACACGATCATCCGCTCCACCTCCATACGCTCCGCGATATTCCGAGGGGTATGTCATCATGACGGAGGAGGAGGAGAAGAAGCTCGCTCGCCTTGAGTAGAGGCTTGTAGCGAACGTCGACTTCGATGACCAAGCTCTCCACATATTGGGTTTTCATACGGGACACCGGTGCAATTCTCTAACGGAGTGTCGGCAAACACCCACAAGGAATTCACCTAGGAAATTCTCATGACCATGGCGCATACCCTTGATGAAGGAGTGCCGAGTCTCTCATTCCGTTTGGAGGGATCCCACAAGTGGAGAAGAAGGAAGACACCGCCGGAAGGGTAACCTTGATCAACGGTGCTATGTCTAGCACCTTGATGGGAACTAGCCGCGCCGGTTGAGGCACGTGGAGCGTACGGGAAAGTCGTTGCCGAAGCTTGACCTGAAAGTAAAGATGCGTACATTATGTAGCATTTTTGTAGAAATTGAATCTACTAATGACAAATACAAATATGTATATAGATGTAAATGTCATGTGTCATGCTCTTGTTTCGGTCGTAAGGCGTCGAGTAGTTAGCCTGATGCAGTTTAGCGCCCAGTCTCTTTGGTCGCTGTTTAGACATAGCCGCTGGGGACGTGGAGGCATGACAGGAGAGCTGGTTTAAGCGCCCGGTCTCTGAGGAGCCTGTTTAGCCATAGCCGCTGGGGACGTGGAGGCATGACAGGAGAGCCGAGGCTTTGCGCGGATCCAGGCGTGTGCTACTGTAGCGAGACCATTAAGAGGTAGCCGAATATAGTTGGCGAGGCGACAAGAGAGAGCGCGTTTGCTCGTTGTTCCGCATGGCAGAGAGCAAGATTGCGCAGTGCCTCCTCAGGGTGTAGCCGTTGTGCGCCTCCAGCACTCAGTACACGAAACGTCGTGGCAAGAGCCTCCTAATTTGGTATACCAAGCCTGTGACAGTCAGTCAACATCCCCTAGGAATAATTGGCACAGTGTAGCTCTGCTGGCAAGTAGCCGTTGAGAGGCGTACACGGAGTAGTCTTTGGCGTTGGTTCCTGTATGTGGAGAGCAAGCCAAAGAAAAAATAATTATTGAAATAAGTGACTTAGCTTAATTCGCGGACGAGTGTCGACGAAGCCGTGGCGGTCGGTGATGGAGCCGCGACGGTTGGAGCTGAAGTCGACTAGTCGGAGGTGGATCCGACTAGTTGTTGATGTCGCGGGAGACATCCTCGACTAGTTTTCTGGTTGGGACTAGTCGAGGTAAGTAGTCGAGGTAGTCGTACGCCAAGAAGACGACGTCGCGGCGACGTACGGCGTAGTCGATGTAGAGTCGCTGCGGCAGGAAGACGAGTACTCGCGGCGCACGACGAGGTTGACGTAGAGCCTGTGTGGCCGGGTGACAAGTAGTCACGGCGCACGGCAGTGTTGAGGTAGAACCCGTTTGGCTGGATCACGAGTAGTCGCGGCGCACGGCGGTGCTGAGGTAGAGCCTGTGCTACCGGGAGACGATGTAGTCGTACTCGTGTTGGTGCGGCCAGATGTCGATGCACTAGGTCTCGTGTACATCTGGCGTGTGCGGCAAGTGAAGGTCTTGAGGTCTCCTGGTACATCTCCATGTGCGAGTAGCACAAATCTTCAAATTTTGCTTGCCACGAGATGCTCCTGGAGTTCAGGTGCACGCAATTTTCCTAATGCCTCATGACGTGCATCAGCGTAGAAGCCCGATTCCAAATCGAAAAAGATTTTTAATCATTCTCGGAAATTGAACCAGCAAACATGGACAAACTGCTGGAGCTTGCATCATGTCTTCTGTCTCGGACTCGAACCCGCGCAGAAACAACCACAGAATTAATTCCACGGGTCCCGCTGGAACTTGCTTTCGGTTTTAGATTAGTCAACTTGGACTTCTAGTCGAAGACCAAAAAAATTAATTCTGCCACGGCTGGTATCTTTTTTCCGCCAAACGTGGAGCTGAGCAGCCTGAGCTTGAGCGTCGCCTGGAGCCACGGGAGACGTGGCGCAGCCTTAGCATGTACGGAGGCATGGATGATGATCATATCTACCAATTGATCTTCCACAGACTTCTCGCATCAGCTTCAGATTGGTACTTGATGACTTCGCTTTCTTGTTGAGTAGATTGATTTTGAGAAGAGGTCCTTCAAATTCGCCGATGATCGTGACGATGACCCCACGGTGGGCGCCAGCTGTCGGTGTTTAAACCTCTCGACCTCCATGGGAGGTACCCGCAGCAAGGTAGAAGGTGAGGATTGCCATGATCTGGAACCCGAAGGTCTGCGCGAGGACACAAGACACAAGATTTATACAGGTTCGGGTAGCTGGAGTAGCTACCCTACGTCCTGTTTGGAGTAGTATTGCGCCCTGCGCTTGGTGTTGTTCCCCGGAGGGATTGTGGATGTTAGGCTAGGTACCCGGCCCTCCTTTATATAGTCCAGGGGGCGAGTGCCTAGTCGGTTACAAGGTAGGAGTCCTAGTAGGATTACATGGTACGAGTCCTAGTAGGAATACACGGGAATCCTAATAGGAGTACGTCTTCATCCTTCCTTGCGGTACCCGGGGTGTATGCCCGACAGTAATCTCCTTTCATCCATGGGTTGTAATCGATCTTGAGATGTAATCATACTTTGTTGGATTATCTATCTATCATCTTGTGTTGAATATACTTTAATGCTTAAGGTTAGCTACCATGTCGTAAAGGGAGTAGAGCCCCCAATGCTTCCTTGGATCTATTCAACACATCGTGTCCATCATAGGTCTAGTCATGAATATCTTCGCGTAGTGAGTACGAGAGGAGGGAAATGGCAAAACCATGGTCACGACCCCCGATAGATTAGATTGGTTTTCATGTTCGAAACGATTGCATGTTCTAGTATCGTAGACCCATGGGCGAGTGTCTCTTATCTTTATTGAACAAGCGGTTCCCTATGTATTAGGGAATAGCTCGGTTTTCAAAAAGGGAGCCCCAGAACAAGTGGATGTGCATGGAGGCACATGGAAAGGTTTTTGGAGTATGATCACGGGAGGAGACCATCAACGGTGAAATACTATCTGGAACCCCATCATCCAAGTTTTTCACTCATATGTGCAAAAGGATTTTGGGGAGAATGAGAGAAACAAAGGTAACTGACACGGAGTTGAGTTGGCTTTACTCGGCTTTGATTGCCAGGTAGCCAATCGACCCCACTCACCTATGATCAACCAGTGGTGTTAAGCAACATCGGGTTTGAGAGATATTGGCTCGGGGTGTTACTTCTCCATGTTGGCTATCTATTTGAGACCGGGTATTATAAGGAACCCGAAGTATCTCCTACCCAGGACTTCCCTAAGATTTGAAGAAAAGCAAATATATAAGTGAAGATGAGAGAGGAGGCTTCAAAGTGGCCAAAGTAAATTTGCCCCTATCGGATGGAAGATTAAGACTTTTTCTTGAGGGGAAAGAAGATTGGTTAGAGGAAGGACTTCTTGTGCCGGCGAAGAAAGATAAAAGAGAAGGATTATATGAGAAGGATCTTCTATGGCCCAAGAAGGAGGTGCACAAAAAAATTATGTGCCACCATTTGTAGGAATTCCGGCACTGCTGAGTTGTTACGGTTGTGTACCAATGCAAGCATGGGGGAGTGGTGCAGCCATGACCCCACCAAATTTTGCGGTGCCCAACGTAGCCTTTGCGGAGACATATGCACATCTTCTTCAGCCACAACAATGTGTCCATCATTGGAGGATTCACTGCAAGAAACATGCAAATTATTGCAGCCATCCAAACCAATGCAAACCAAATGGGTGAAGGAAATGCAAACATCGCTTATGAGCTTTGACACCTGCACCTAACACCGTCGAACAATTCATAGGAGGAGTAGTGCATTCCTATTATGAGAAAGGTTGCAACAACCATGATTATTAATATCAACCACCGGCGGAAGATTAGAGAGAGGAGGAGCTTTAGTTATCTTTCCTTCACCCCCTTTTCTTTAATTTTCAGCTTGTTTGCGCCTATGTATGCGTAGTATTTTCAGCTTTTACTTTAATTTTTAGTTTTTACTTTAAATTTCAGCATGTATGTTACTTTTTATTTTCATCATGAATAATGTCACCACCTAGTTTTTACCTTTGGTAAAGTTAGACTGTCTCCAGCAGTGATTCTGCAGCCCGATCTGCAAAACGCCGTTTGCGCATAGGAGAGGGATTGGAGCCGTTGTGCAAAACGTCGTCGTTCCCAACAGCTACCCGCATCCATCGCCCATCCAGCCGCGGCGTGGAGCCGACTTGCCTCCCGCGCATTCTGTGGCCTCTCCTGGCGGCACGCTATACCTAGGGTCCGCGGCGCCGCCTCGGCCCTGCCCCTCCTCCCCACGTTGCTGTTCCCCCGTCGCTGCCCCTCCGGCCCATGGCACCGCCCCCGGCGCTGCTCCTCCTCCCCACGTCGCTGTTGCCCCGGCTGTGCCTCCTTCTCCCTGTGGTGCTGCTGGCCCGACCTTGCACCTCCTCCCGACGTGGCAGATAATCTCCTCGAGTAAAATCACACCACCAACCTCCTCTCCGCGCACGACAGCAATCAAATAATCAGAATCTCAATTCCTGCAATTCCACTGCAGATTGTTCGAATTGAATGACGAATGAGCAGAAAATCAGAGAAAATCTAAAAACTCAGCGCACTACAGACAACACAACATACGAAGGTTGTGTGGTGAGATCTGAAAATTCAGAAAAAATCCCAAATCCGCTCGAAATGATCCAACCACGAAATTCCAAACCAGATCCACCACCTGCGGCAACCACCAGATCCAACACCATCCAAGAAATGGCCACCAACTGCATCCACCACCGAGAAAAGACTCCGGCTTTCCAGCATACCCCGAGCACTCACACCCAAAGAACGCACGAACCTAGTAGCGAGAAGGCCGGCGATCGATCAAAAGAAAGAGAAGAAGGGGGCGAAGGTGGCTCACCTTGTGCTGCTGCTCTTTATTCAGGGGATTCCGACAGGAGGAAGAGGAGAGGCGGACGGATGTGTGGCACGGGGACTCGGGGGATGCTCGGTGGCCGTGCCCCCTTCTCCCCGTGGCGCTGCTGGCCCGACCCTGCCTCTCCTCCGGCCGGGGAAGCACAAGGCGGCCGACCGCACTTCATTGGGCGACGCGACTGTCATATGTAGTGGGCGATGCTAGGAGGAAGGAAGGGGGCACCACATACTCTCTCAGCGGCGCGGACTCCCTCAGCACGGCGGCAGGGGTGGTGGAGGTCGAGGCGGACGCGAGGTGGGCAGGGGCGGACGCGAGGCTGTCGGAGAGCGGTTGGAATGAAGATAGGAGAGAGAATCCTAGATATGCATCACGACCGGACGCGAGCTGCATTTTGCAGATCTTGATGCAGCGACTCGTGGAGGCTCTACAGTTGGCTTTCGATCTGCATTTTGCAGATGCACATCCTGGTGAAGAGCCCGCTGGAGACAGTCTTACAAAGTTTGTGCCATGATTGCCGCTTTGTTTATCTTTGTATTTGTTTTATGCAAGTTTAAACTAATGTTCTCTTAAAATACAAATCTGAAACTATCTAAATACTAGCTTAATCTTTAGCGGAGGTTATGATAAAAATAAAGACCCATAGTGTTTTATGTCTTGGTTTATTTCGTTCTTAAAAGTAATGCTAACCTTGTCATAAATACCACTTGTGTGTTGCTCTACCTATCCAAAGCCATATAAATATTTGAGTGCAAAAACTTAGTATATAAGGTTTATTTTTGGGTGAGTTATTTCAGGCCTTGATTTCTCTGGCCCGAGACTAAGAAGCTGGTCATTCCGTTTTTGCGTATCTATCTTATTGCTAGCCTTTCTATCCGTGCATTGTGTATCCCCACATCAGAGATCCCACAAACCTCGCCGGATATCCATACTTAAAACCAAATATCATCTTTTGTGTTTACCTCCTTGACCACAACCTATCATTGAGTATGGATCATCAATTCAAGGAAGATAGCAAGACAATGCCATTATTGAAGATTTCAAGTATCTCTCCAAAGGAAAAGTATTTCCGGTACCTACCTTATCTCTATCACCTCTTTGCCCGAGGACGAGCAACGTCTAAGCATGGGGGAGGAGGTAGGTACAATGCAATTTTAGAGTCCAAAGGGGAGCAAATAAAAAATTTTGAGAAAAAAATGAGAAAAAAAGAAAGAAAGAAAAAGAAAGAAAAAAGTGAGTGTAAAGAAAAAATGAGAAAAGAAAAAAATATGAGTATGTATAATATAAAAATAAAATAAGTGAACTCCCCGGTTCTCTAAAGTGCATTAGGAATTTCAAGGACTCAAGATTTAAAAGATCCAAACTCATCTTTCCAACCATGTGCAATCCGATAACGAGGACTTCCTTTGTGCCTCGGGATCACTCTTTGTCATTTGCACATGTCCACCTATCTCAAGCGTGTGTATTTTTCTCTTTTCCTTCCTTGATATAACATTATTTTCCAATGCCCTTTTTGACGAGTCTCGGTAAGACCATGAGAAGCTTGTCTTGTTTTGACAACATGTCATTTATAATATCTTGGTAGGACTAAACTTTCCCAAAAAGCTCCATATAAAGCCTACCACATATGTATATGTTATGAGAGGGAAAGGAGTAGAAAAAAATAGGCTTGAGAGACAAGATGAGATGAGAGTTTATGAGCAAGATGCAAGGTGGTTTAAATTTGTGAACTTGGTTTAGCTCTTTTTCATCTTGTTCTTTATTTCAAAATTTTTGAGATCCATTCGAATTTTGGGAGCATGTTAATACTTGTGGGATAAGCTTAATTAAATATCTACCCTCCGTAGGGATGAAGGCTGGTACATTATGGAACTTTAACGACTAAACCTTTGAGAGCATTATGTTTTCTCATGTATGATCAAATGCAAGGTTTAAACAATGAAGGGCAACGATGATATCCATCAAAGGCTTACTCGAGGACGAGCAAGGTTTAAGCATGGGGGAGCTGTTGACGGTGAAATTCCGTCAACCTAGTCATGAGTTTACCTTCGGTGTTGGCATGACTTTTGTATCTTATCCATTGGTACTAACCCCCGTGGTATAACAAGTTCACTTGTGCATGTCGGTTTTGGAGTTAACTGTTTACGCAGGGTTTTAACGTTGAAAGCAAGACTTCCGGGATAAGTTCATTAAGCACCTCATGACAAGACCTTGAAGCCCAGTACAAGTCAAGCAATGAAGTGAACACGATTCCAAGAAGCCCAAGGACCCAACCTGAGAAGATGGAAAACTCCGAGGACCTAGCTAGAAAAATGCTGAATCTTGCAAGACAAGGAGCTTCGTCCAATTCGGAGAGAAACCGACGACAAGGGCCCACATGCAAAAGGGGAGAGGATCTAGAAGACACGGGAAGCAACACCGGGCGAAGGAGGCCACAGACTGGGCCGAGATGGGCCCAGGCCGGTCGGCCCAGGCCGGCCGGCCCAGCTTGTTTCGGGGCCCAGTCGGCCTCCCCTTTGACCTAGTTGCATCTCGGGCTATTTATAGTCCCCTGACCGAGAGCCACGAATCAACTAATTCGTCATCCGCCGCCGAGGAGCAGAGAAGCTTGAGGGACACCATCTCGGAGATGAGGGTCGTGCTAGTTGTCTAGGGTCTCCCTAGCCAACGTGGGAACCTTGCATGGAAGACCACGTCGGAGCTCCGGAGCAAGGATCAAGATCGAGGTAGGATCCCGGTGGTGATCTTGTTCATGTAATCATTCATGGTGAAGTTTTTATAGTGAATCCGATTTCTAGCGATCAAGTGCCTTCTCGATGATTTTGTTTTCTTCTTGGTTTTGCTTCTTCTACGATCTATACTTAAGATAGATTACATAGGGTGCTCTTGTTGCCGCGATGGCTAGAGGTGCATACCGGACCGACCAAGTGATTTCAACTTGTTCTTATCGAACTCGCCCTAGACTACCCGCATGAATAGGGATACATTGTTACAGAACGGGGGTTCCGAAAGGCAGGCGTTTTCGGAGTCGGACCAGAGGCCACGATTTAAACATGCTTTTAATGAGATTCGCTTTTCTATCTTCATCTATCTTGTTTGGAGCTACAACATAAGCATGATCTAGACTCTCTAGATGAGTTATCTCTTGATTTCTCTTGCTACCTCTTTAGTAGATTGGATTAGATGTGTTTCCTTTATGAGTTAGTAGATTAGATGCAACTTGTCTTCAAAAGATAGCTTACCTTGCTTTACTAGATTGAATCCTTGCGTTGCACATTGTTCCACGAATTCGATACCTTGGGTTCACCACTCAAGGGAAGAAGGGTCCCTTGACTACGACGGGGGATTTGTCCACTTGCAAATCCATATGAACTTTGATACGATAATCTACCGTCAACAAAGATCATGTCAAACATGTTTATGAGCCAATTAAACATGATTCACACAACTAATTAAGGTATTTATCTTTAACAAACACATGGGGTGTTACAGTCTACCCCCTTAAAAGGAATCTCGTCCCGAGATTCGACACAAGATTAGAGGAAAACCTCTTGGGGTGATAACGAGTTTCATGAGGAAACCACAGAGCAAAAATAAACTCTTCCGTATCTAAATCTCAAGGATGATAAAAGGTACATGGGCTGCCTCACACATCATTAATGTCGCTCGTGAGGAAGCGGGCGATGAATGTACACATTTAAAGCTAAAATCATCAAGAATTGGAACACAAAGCAGACGTACAGTACTACTAGAGTCCAGCAGATGGAATCAACATCTCCAGAAAACGACCCATAGTTGATGATGTGGGATTGGCTCCCTCTTGTGGCTCTCTTCTCGAGCTTCTTCTTTGTAATGTTGGCACCAACCTTCAGTGGACGAGCTTCAGGGAAAGGCTCGGACTTGACACTGATAGCTGGAGGAGCTTGACTCTTCTCCACATTGCTGGGAAAGATAGAGGAAAGAGCTTAATCGACGAGGAATGCCGTAAGTGGCGAAAGTGGCCGGTGTGCTTGCTCAAAGGAGCAGATGAAGGAAAAGTGGTGCACAACTCAATTGGAGGCAAGGTTTGGAGGTGGTAAGGGAGCGACGAGATGTGCTCTCCTTTTATCGATGGCCAGAGAACTGCAGCAACGATTGGTGTGCATGCCAAGTTCTAGTAGGGGTCAGTGAAATGATGTTGTGATGGATGTGCCTGGCGCGCTAGTGGCTGGCATTGAGATGCCTTGACGAATTGACGGCCACGATCAACATCGGTGGCTGTGATAAAGCGACACAAAACAAGCGAAGCACGGATATGGAGGAGTCAAATTGGCCCCTGAAAGGATTGACCCTGACTTTGGGAGAAAGATAAGAGTTGGGGTATCTACCATCCTAGATTGGGATTGTACCAAGGAAAACGTAGTAGGATTTTGCCCATCCTTTATTTATTGGTATCCCGATTCCTTTGATTAGGAGGAAACGTTCTAAAGGACCAAAGATCACTAACTCAGTAGAAGGCTCCTCTTATCTTAACTTTTGGAAAACTTGTTGATACTTCTTCAACTAGATTAGTTGAGTTACTACCAAGTGAATTTTGAAATTTAGAAGGAAGAAGACCAAGTTGAAAGGTTCCAAAAAGATTCCCATAAAGAAGGGAAACCTCAAATATTTGGGTAAATTTATTTACGGAGGTTCATGAATTTGTTTTTAGGAGATCAATAAAAATGTCAACTCCTAGGGTATCCTGGAACGTACAATTGTCAATGGAAAGTGACAAGATTTTGGAAACAAAATTGGGATGGGAGTGAGGAAAAATACCCTTTCTCAAGGTTTGTCTTAATGAAGTATTTTAATTACTTTTTGCATCACATTACAGTGTAATGATTGTGAGCTGGAACTCATGCACTTGATGAGTCATGGGGTGGCAATGCTTATGCATATGGGAAATGACTCGTGCAACAATGGGATGGTGCACATGTGGATGCTCATGATGAAGTGCATATAGTATGTTGTACATGTATATGAGCATATGATGTTTATGCATATGAACTTATGGTGCATATGCATAGTGAGATATGCACATGATATGTATATGATGAGGTGCATGCATGATGATGCACATGTTTATGAACGAGTGATGCCTATGCTTACGAGGTATGGTGCTCATGATGCAATGTCAGCATGACTTGCTTCACCAATGAGGTTAGTCAAGGTAGAGAGGATAAACATAGAGTTGAGAAGTAATAGGTGCGGTGAGTCGCATTCTAAAAAACCAAGATACCTAGCGCGCTCCTAGTGGCAATCACATGGCTGCAGGACTACAGCACACATGATACCCTAGGTTTCGTTGCGGCACCTTCGTTTATCGAACAACAACATTACCAGCAAAAAGGGCGATAGAGTAGAAAGATGGGAAACTGTCAGGACATATGCATGTTAGTTCATCCAATGTCCCAAATGCACATGTTGTGCAATGCATTTTCAATGCTCACATTTATGTCATTAAGGTTGAAAAGATATGCAGGCGGTGATGATGCTCATGTGCTTACCAACAGATTTTTGATGCCTTGTAACCATGTTCTCTTTTATTTGTTTGTGAGCAAGCATAAGGAGGGCTGAGAATTTATAGTGATCAATGTAGGGATATCGATGCAAGGAAAGTGGAGTGATCACCTTTACATAGCCATAGTAAGTTGGTGGATCACCTTTAAATTAACGAAAAGGTGTATAAGCATTCAGGATAGTACAACGGGATTCCACTTGACTCAGCAAGGATATGGGTATGCTTCTATTAGAAACCATACTAAGAGAAGATGGAGATAGATGTATCTTGCACTGACTGTGTTCATCTGTGGATAGAAACTTGAAAAACATACATAGCATTCTTCCACCACATAAATATCATCCTCTTTAGACAGGGGATGTAAAATCTCGTGCCTTCCAATATTGGTTATCAACTTAAAGATAATGTGGAGGCCATCATGCCCGAAAATTCAGATATCGGTTTGCTGTCAGGGCTGTTGGACAGCAGGCCGAGTGTCACTAAAAATTCCATATCTCTTAGCTCAAGCGTCGAAAAATTCTGCATTTTGGTCAGCATGTGTAGAATTTCATAAACTTCAACTTTGGTATTCAACCCCAGGACGGATTCAACTTTTACAGAGGTCGAAAAATTCTTTTACCAAAGCTCTGTCTAGCAGTTTTGACAGAAAACAAGAACTTAAAAAATTCGATATTTCTCAACATACACATGCATACATGCTGAAATTTTGTGAGCATTGCCATCAAAAAATTATGAACAAATATGGTATTTAAGGTTTGCTCTATATCCCAAAGGAAGATGACCTAAAAATTTGAATGTCAGAGATTACTCCTGCTAAAATTCAGCAGGACAAAGACCTAAAGTTTTGGGCATAACTCCCAACCTAAAAATCTAGTGACCTTGAGATTTCTACAGGAGGTAGATAGATACCTAAGGAGCGGTTTTGGTATTCAAAGGTTGAATAATATCAGATTGGAAAAGGGTCTAATAGATCGATTTTCAGAGTGCTATGGCCCAGAAATTTTCAGTAGGACAGCGCTTCACTAAAAAGATCATAACTCAAAGATTAAGAACCCTATGACCATGAGATTTTAACAGCACAAAGTAGGCTATATAAGAAACATTTTTGGTATAGATTTCTTAGGAAGGATCTGTTTGAAAGTATAATTAAAAATTCGAGTTTTCAGCCTAACTCAGGATTTTGACAGCATTTCAGCATGACCAAGGTTTAGTGATTTGAGCATAGCTTCAGTTTTATTCATCCCAAAATCATGAAAAAAATCATGGAAGAATCTTAACTAGCTGATGAGAAATTTTCCTAAAGATCACCTAGCCAAAAACTTTGTAGATCTTTCTTGGAAAAATTAGGACAGCAACTAGACATACATTTGATCACATCACATAATTTACCAAACTAACATGAATGGTCCTTAAGAATTATAAATTGACTTATAGATCACATATAAGGTGCATTAGGATCATTTTCAGTTTTGGTATATTTTAACATGATGTAAGAGCGTCCTATACGTCCTTGCCAAGCATTTAAGCTTAAAATCGAAGTTAGTTGTAACACCCCGTGTTTTTGCTCAGTGGTGATTTGTGCTAATGACACTCCTGACTACTCCTCTAACTACCCTTGAGAACCCTAGGTCAACTATTGGCCAAAACCCTAGCCCAAAACCCCTAGTGTCCCCTTTGACCTCCTTGTGTCAATCTAGTACTTGGGCACGTTCTCCAAATTTCCCTAAACACTTCAAAATCGCCCAAAGGGAAAAATGTGTAGACTGTCAAGGCACACAACTTTGCTGTTGATTGGCATTTGAAATTCGAAGTAATTCTTGGTGAAAATGCTTTTGAACACGCTTGGTTCCTGTTCATCGGCGCCGAGAAAAGAGCCACGTTGGCATGAAGATTTTGCCAAATCCTTTGAGTAAAACACCTATAGGCCTTTGCAAATCTTGAAAAGGGATACTTGATCTACATCTTTGCTATTTGGTGAAGGGTGTAGTTTAGTTTCAAAATTTAGAGAAAATCGTGTTGGAAAACCGGTTCAGCAAATTGAAATCGCCTTGGAACGCCGGAGCGCGCTCTGTCGCGACGTCGCGCGCGGCCACGTCGGCGCACCGCCGTACGTGCCGTACCCGCGTCGCGCGCGCACGCCGAGGCGCCGGAGTGACCACCGGTCACCGCGCCGCGACGGCGTGAACTCCCCCGTAACGTTCGTGGCAAGTGGGCCGTGCCAGGTGGCACCAATCCACCGGACCGCGCACCACCGCGGCGCGCCATTGGCCGCCGGGGCGACGCACGTCGCCGGCCATGCCGTGGCCATTACACGCGTGCTTGTGTCACCGGCGTGACCTCACCCGCTCACAACCGACCTTCCCCGACTATAAGTAGACCTCCCCGGCCTTTGCCTCGCGCGCACGCCCAACCGCCGCCGAGCTCCGCTGCCTGCCATTGGCACCCCCTCGGTGAGCTCATTGCTCCGCCCACTTCCATGGCCGTCTGAGCACGCCTAAACCTTCTCCTTGCACACATCGAGCTTACACGCGTGCATGTTGGCCTAACCGAACGTATTGCTCGCCAGAGCCCGAGTTCCCGCGGCCGCCGCCGGGCAGTCATCACCGGACTCGCTCCTCCGCCGATTCTCCAAGCCCAGGGACCCACCTAGCACATTCCCTAGGCCACATGGAAGCTACCCGTGCCGCACATTGTTGAGCTCCGCCCCTCTTCTCACCAGAATCCGAGCTTCTGCGGCTGCGCTGCCACTGCTCCGCCGCCGCCGCTCGCCGGTGACATCTCCGGCCGAACCTCCGCCGCCAATCAATCGCTACTGAGTCTAATCGCACCCCTTGCTCGCTTGTTTGCCTCCCCCAGCCTCACCTCACCGCCGGAGAGCTAGCCACTGTCGTCGGGGTACGGTGGGGAAGGCCGAGGGCATAAATGTGAACTTTCAAAAGTTGGCAGGGGTCTATGTGCAAAAGGATTCTTCATTTGTTAAGTGTTTTAGCAGTATCTTGTAAATTCGAGATAAAATTGTAGAAAAATCCAAAAATTGCAAACCCAATTTTGTTGTGCTCTGTGTAACTAGATCTACAACTTTCCCAAAGCATGTATATACTTTTGAGTTTTAGTTCTTGCTTGAAAAATTGAAATGTGAAATCCCTAGATCTATGTTACTGCAAAATATATACATGATCTTGAGGTGAATTTTGGATATGTTGTGGAAACTAGCATGTTTAGATTATGTGCCGAAATTTGCACAAAGTTGCTGAAGGAATCGTTTTATATAAAATATCTTGTGATATTGATAAATCTGCCTAGATGATTTTTGTAGATCAAAATATATTTATTCTTGAGCCCAACTTCTGGCTATTGTCATTCTATACCAAAATGCACCTTTGGTGAATTTATCCTGATTTTATCTCTGTTAGAAATATTATTTCCTAATTTATGCTTGTCTTTAATCATAAATGTGTATAGCAAGATCCATAATAGCTATAAGTGTGTTTGTTGGTTCTTTAGGCTTGTTTTAGGCCAGAGCATGTGTAGGAGAAAGTTTGACTACATTTCTGTTATATTTATTTTTATATGCATTAATCCTTTAAATGCTAGCTAGAAATGCCTTTTTTGATGTGCACTTAATTCAATGGTGCAAACTAGTTGCTTGCTGTCCAAAGGAGTGTTTCCTGGCCATTAGGACCAGTGGGTACTGTTGGACAAGTTTGCAGTGTGCTTGGTTGAGTAAAAGGGGGCAAACTAGATTAATCTAGTAAAGGAAAAATAGGAAAAACAAACCCCTTCATGCATGAGTTAAGTAAATGAGTTAGGAAAGTAATTTGTAGCACAAGAGTAACTTTTCCTTGCTGTTTGTATTTAAAGTAAATATTCTTTTATAGATGTACACACAATCACCTTAAAGAGAAGACTAAATAAGCTTTTTGTTTATCTTTTAAAAGGAAAAATGTTTAAATACTTTTGTTAAGGTGAATATGGCCAACCATACACTCCTAGTGGTTGTTTGCTACTGTTAGTTATTTAAATTAAATTAATCACCCTCCTAATCATTGCATCGCATCCCCCGTGTAGAAGTTCCTGACGGTAGTTACACGCTCGTGCCGGCTGACGAGGACGAGGGAGCAGGAGGAGACGTGCACTACGTGAGCGTAGAGCAAGACCCGGACCAAAGTCCAGAAGGTTGTCTGTCTGCTTGTGCTGACGAAGGCAAGCCCCGGTTTATTCATTAACCTATGTGTTCCTTTCAACTTCTGAATTTACATATTGCTATCTTATGTGCATTTACGTTCAGGAGTTGAATTGAAACCCGAGTTGCGTGATCCTTAAGTACCATGATCTTTTACTAGCATGTTAGGTCGCTAGTTGCTATGCTTTAAGGATCCGGTACAAGTCGAGTGATGTTCGTCACTCGCGAGAATAGGATCTCCTTTTTGGAATCACCTTATTGGTTAAATGGATTGCTCATGTGGTAACAGCATGGGATTTGGGCTCTGGTCCAATGGCTTCATTGGTTAAGTGTTTGAAAGTACTAAACACTTGTCGGAAATGGGGGCGGTAAGCCTAGTACCTAAATGAGGCGGTACGGGGTTTTACTATCACTACTCTTAGGGTTGCGGCCCCATGCTCGCCACCCGAGTGCATGCGTGAGGCTGGGTGACCTTAGTGGCGTAGCCCAGATAAACCTTCTACTTAAGAATGTGAGCTATTATCCCCAAACCGAAGAATGACGGGAACCGCCTGGTTGGTGAACTCTTAGTGAGGGCACCTCCCGTGTGTTTAGGTCCACCTTGCAAGGTTATGAATCAATCGATTGTCGGCTTCTCACCGTCATCTGAGACTACTTACCCGACTGGCCATGATATCCCTTTATGATAGAACTTTGTGAAGATTATTACTATGATTAATTGTTTGTACAACTTGATTGTAATAGTTGCTCATCTGGTAATGGTTACTTCTACTAGAACATGAGCTAAAATACTGAAAGTAAGGATTCACTGCTTAGCAGCTTTTTGGCAAACAAACCCACTAGCCAAAAGCCATGCATGATTAGAGGTAAGGTCTCTCTTTCAGACGGGTAAGTCTTGCTGAGTATTAGTATACTCAACCTTGCTTTATAAATGTTGTTTCCAGGTAATGCATGTGATGTGTGGCCCGGAGAACTTCCACCCGGTTGGAAGCTGGAATGGTTGGATGACGAGGAGTGATTGCATCATAGACATGCCTCCTATGATGTGATCGTATCGTTTAGTTATCTTCCGCTATTTTCAATAAACTCTGAACCATTTACTTTCATGTCAAGGAACTATGTTGTCATAATGGACCCTACGGGGATTTGATGTTAATTTGTAAGGCACTTTGGACCCTCCTTTGTGGGAGTTTTAATGCATACGTTCGATCCTCTCTGTGCTGTCAAGTGATTTACCGGGTGTAAAACCAGCAACACTCAACGGGATACTTCTTTATTATCGCTTAATGACCAAAAGGAATGGTTTAGGCGATAGTACGGAATTATCTCGGGTGGGGTTGTCACAGTTGGTATCAGAGCATCCGTATGCACCGGAGTGATTAGATTAATGCTAATCACATGATTTACAATAAAACTTGCCAAGATTGTTTGGATTTTGAAAATCCGTTGGATCGTTAAGGACTGATCTAGATCGAGAGGCCCTAGAGGGAATTTTGGGTTCTTTAAGGTGGCTTAAGAATCTATGGTTTATTTTGCTAACTACTAGCACTTTACTTTATGTCAGACTTACTTTCTTGCACAACCAAACTAGATGAGCCACGTGTTTTATACGTGTGTTGTTCCGCATCACGGGAACTGCGAGGGTTGATGGAGTGATCCCTTCCACGGATCCCATCTTTGCGTCTAGATATGAGTTGTGGTGTCGCCACGTTTATCATACATGTGCATTCTGCATGTCGATCATGCGAGGCAAGGATTCACTCCATTCAAACGGAGGGTGTCCGAGATTGGACGTTGTCCATGCAGCGGCTGGACGCATGGATACCATTTCTATAGTGGACGCTTTCGTGATGTGCTGGCACGAAAGGTTCATTCTCTGCAGGTACACTAACAACGTTCATAAGTCGTTAAGTGCGAACCGAGTAGCTCCGACTAGTTATTATAAGGAGAGCCGACTATAAGCTTGCCACCGGCACTAACTACGTCTTTTGGATCCATGTGTGTGAGGTCGTATAAGACGTGTGCATGCATAATTAAAATCTTGTTGAACCTAAAATTGGTCCCTGTTTGCTTGAATAAATTTTCTAGGAAAATTGCTTGATCTTAAATAAGGTTCTCCTCTCTTTTGATCTTAGGAAATTTCTAGCAGATTCTGTCTCTGTCATTTCTAATTTTTAGATCCAAATATGTAAGGAATCTGACTAGACATCCTTTAGGAAAGTTGTTTCTTATCAAATTAAGCATCAACTGTGAGGCGGAGTAGTCGACGACGAGCCGCGTGACGAGCCGCGCGACGTGCCGAGGCACCCGGACGCGCGGCGGAGGCGAAGTAGTCGACGACGAGCTCGCGCGAGGCGGAGTAGTCGACGGCGAGCGGCGCGACGAGCCGCGTGACGAGCCGCGCGACGTGCCGAGGCACCCGGACGTGCGGCGGAGGCGATGTAGTCGACGACGAGCTCGCGCGAGGCGGAGTAGTTGATGACGAGCGGCACGACGAGCCGCATGACGAGCCGCGCGACGTGCCGAGGCACCCGGACGCACGGCGTTGTCGAAGTAGTCGATGACGAGCCGCGCGACGTGGAGTAGTCGACGACGAGCAGCACGACGAGCCGCGTCTTTTAACACATGAGATTTGTGAACTTTTCTATATTGCAAACTTTGCAACCATCAGACTTTTAACTCTTTGAGACCTACTAGAGATCTCAACCTCTGGCACATTGTGTGCATAAACTTTTGGTACATCTACCATAAGGGGCTGCAACATCTCTCCCCATGCACAACAGCAAGTTTCAATGGCTCATGAAGGACAGGTTCCATGTCATCTACCATGTTGTTGTCACGAGTACAGAGAGAAATAGCTACCGAATCATCAGAGCGGGCATATATGCCCACTTTTCCTTGAAGTCAATTTCTCGAGCCACCATGCTCCCTCTGACTGCTCTCATATTCCAAGAAAACAAAGTGTCTCGTTAGAATTAAAAGAACCTTTTCTGTTATCTGAATTGCCAACAAATGGCTCCTCAGATCAGCCTTTTCTTTCATCTGGATGGCCACCTAAATGGCTCCCCAGATCTTACCATCTATTATAAATAATAGAGTATTTTAAACTTTCTCATTTTGGGGTTGTACTTTCACCATTTAGGTCACATCGCTATCATCCTATCGAACTTATAAAAGTCCAGGATTTTAGCAGCTATTCCTTTCCTTTAGGGGTATCACATTTATGACTGTCATACTCCCCCAGACAATCACATTTAGATCACACTCTAGATGCATGCAATGCATTACTTTCCTGAAGTATAGGGGATTTTCTCCTTTCTCTCTTTTCTCCCCCTCGAAATGTGGCAAAACTTTCTTGTCACAATTTCGAAACCATTCAAAACTATTATCTGTGAGGAAACTTTGAGAACACTTTCAATTACCTCCTTTATCTGCATGATTATATCATACAAAACAAGGTTGTTACTTAACTCATATATGGGAGTACATTTTCCTCATTTCACTTTAAGAACTCAACAGAGTCCTTTATTTCAATGAATTTGAAAACTCAAGCAACTCAACTTGTGTATCGTTCTTTATCTTTAGGTTCGCATATTACTTTTGATTCTCTTTAAACTCATAAGTGCTCAATGACTATAGTACGATATGTACAAACGAAAATTAGAATAGCACAGGAGCTACTCCAAAAATTCTCTTTCCCAGTGTGGGATACACAATAAGCACATGAGTCATTATATCTTTCTCCCGCCATGCAGGATTAGTCCTTTGACAAAACTTTTCCTGCGATATAAGATTGTCTAACATAATCATTATGCCAACTTTAGCCAATCATGCGGTTATTTTCTCAGAGCCTTTACCGCCATGCGAGTATTATTATGATCTTTTCTCGTCGTGCGAGAGTATCACAAACTTTCCTCTCCATTCAGGTAATAACCTGAAAAGGGACATGCATGCCAACATTGGCTTGCATTCAATCATCAAATTCAAAATTCAGAAAATAAATCTGAATAAAACTATAACACACACATGCTTAATTCGACATTAGTCAAATTAAACATGCATATGAACAAACCTGATCAGAGATGGATGATTGACGGAGCAGTGCACAGCCCCGTCATCGCCGCCCTAATGCGCGATACGTGGAGACCTCACCGGATGATAACCTTACTGACATGCAGTTGACAGCCTCACCGCCGTGCGCCACGCCTGCGCCCTGCGAAAGCTCCCTGGAAGAAAATTATCATCTGGGGATTAACTTGAGAGCTGGCGGCTCACGGGGATGGCTATCGATGAGCAGGCAACAGCCCGTTGCACAAGCGGCAAATGAAACATGCACGAGAAGAATCAAGCAACAATGGGACAGCTATAAAGGATTGTTGGGCTTGTGAGAAATTAAGGCACCATTGCGGCAATAAATGAGGGCCATCCCGAAATAACCCATGCCAAAACTTGTCACGTCATGCAAATAATTTTAAAAGGAAACAAAAACATTTGTATGGCATTTAATTTAAATTAGGTAAGGAATGGGACAAGGAAGGTTTCTTGTGAATGAAAGGAAACATACATACACAGTTTGATTCTACTTAGAAAGGAGAAACGAAGGGGAAATAAATTTAGGTGCGATCGTGATTGCTGGGCGGGATTTAATTTAAATTAGGGAAGGAATGAGGGAAGGAAGGTTTCCTGTGAATGAAAGGAAACTGACAGACACGGTTTAGTTCTATTTGAAAAGGAGAAACAAATGAGAAATAAATTTGGGCTTGATCGTGATTGGTGGGTGGGATTTAATTTTAATTAGGGAAGGAACGAGGGAAGGAAAGTTC
This sequence comes from Cenchrus americanus, assembly GCA_947561735.1. Taxonomy (NCBI): domain Eukaryota; kingdom Viridiplantae; phylum Streptophyta; class Magnoliopsida; order Poales; family Poaceae; genus Cenchrus; species Cenchrus americanus. The sequence goes on from OX387245.1 coordinate 51,374,910, forward strand.
CGTGTGAATCAAAGGAAACATACACACACAGTGTAGTTGTATTTGGAAAGGAGAAACAAAGGGGAAATAAATTTGGACGTGATCATGATTGGTGGGTGGGATTGACGTCGTGTGTACTGTATTAGTGTAAGTGCAATCAAGCCCTATGAGGGTTTTGGTGATGTTGACCACACAATTAAAGAGCTAATGAGCCTTTGAGTTTGTTGTGCAGCATAAAGTTATTATCACAGGTGCAAAAGATTGATTGGAGACCCCTCAACTTGTTACAAAGAAGATTGCCTATGCTACTTGAAGGAGTTTATTTATTTTATCTTTTGAATTTGAGTATAGGACAATCCGTACTATCAAGAGGGATACTAATGGTGAGTTAGGGTGGTTTTCAAGTGCTCATGATCCATCTTTCCTAAACCCTAAATCCTCACCCCAAGGGAAGTAACCTGCAGCTGTTCTGCTTCTGCTGTTTGCTGTTCGGAGGTTCCGAAGATTTTCTCGGAGGTTCCGACCGTACGGGCTACAGTCTGCAGAGTTTTCAAAAGTCGGAGGTTCCGAGATTTTTCTCGGAGGTTCCGAACTCTGGAATATGACCGTTACTGTTCTGGATCTGGGGGTATTTATACCCCACAGTCCCCCAACGGTTATCTTCTTCCTCCTCCGGCTCGAACGCGGTTGCTACTTCGTTTTCTCTCACCTAGCATTCACTCCTAACCTACTCTCTTCCAAATCCTTGCCTAGCATTGATTGAGAGTGGATTCTTGAAGTGAGTTAGTGAGCCAATCCCTTCTCCCTTGAAACTTGAGCACTTGGAAGAACCCTAGCAAGCTTGGTGGATCTATTACTCTTGGAGCTTTGCTCCTAGACGGATAGAGGTCCTTGGAAGCTCTCCAAACCGATTTGTGGAAGCTCCAAGGTGTTTGTATTACCCCTTGTGATTCTAGTGGAAAGCCTCCACCTATTACCCAAAGTGATAGGTGTGAGAGAGGAGTTGACCTTTGTGGTCCGAGCCTTTGGTGGCCTCCTCAACAACGTGGACGTAAGCAAGCCTTTGTGGCGAGCCGAACCACGGGATAAATCTCGTGTCTCATGCGTGTTCTCATTTACTTACTTGTTCATGCTTGTGCTTGACTAGATCTATTAGGGTTTGCTCCCGATCTACTTTGTGGTACCTTGCTAGCTTGTACTTTGCTTAGAAATACTCTTGCTAGGTCCTAAGTACCTCTTAGAATTTACTAGATCTGGTTTCCATCAAGTTTCTTGCAGCTCTTGTCATTTGTGCTCTGTTCTAACAGCTGTCGGAAGTTCTGAGTTTATTCTCGGAGGCTGCCTCGTTCGGAGGTTCCGAGAATAATCTCGGAGGTTCCGAGGTCTGACACTGTTTTCGCGAGAAAAAGTTTAAATTCCGTGTGCGTGCCTATTCACCCCCCCCTCTAGGCCACTTTGCCTCGATCCTTTCAATTGGTATCGAGCGGTCATCCTCGTAAACACTTAACCGTGTGAGGATATGGCAAGTGATGATGACAAGCACGAAGAGGAGGAGTTTGAAGACATACCAAGCGAGGCCGAAAGTGATGCCTCGGAAGTAGGTGATACATCAGCTCAAGAGAAGTTCGAAAAGCTCAAAAAGGCTGTGAAGGAAGGCTCCAAGGAAGGAAGCAAGAAAAGCAAGAAAGAGAACAAGAAGAAAGAAGAAGAAGAAGAAAAGAAGAAAGAAGACAAGAAGCAAGAAAAGAAGAAGAGAAGAAAGAAAGAAGAGAAGAAGAGAAGAGAAAAGAACACCTTCACCATCTCCATCACCATCCTCATCATCCTCATCGTCGTCCTCTTCTAGTGAGAATGGAGATGATGATGATGAGTACTACGGCACAAGAATTCCCAAGCGAACAATCAAGCCAAAGTCAAAGTCTAAAGCAAAGAACGACTACAAAAGCGTATCCTTTAACTATGATTCTTTGGATGTCAAATCCAAGGATGAAGTGACTATTCCACTTGGCAAATTACCCCAATTCGATGGGACTAATTTTGCTAAATGGAAGCATATGATGAAAGCTTATTTAATTGGCTTAAGCTTGGAATTGTGGAATATTGTGTGTGTAGGTTTTGAAGATCCCAAAGATTTTAGGAATCTCACTCCAATTGACCGACGCAACATTAGAAGGAATGGTCAAGCTACAAGTATACTCCTTAGTGCTTTGAGTGCCCAAGAGTATAACCGTGTTAGTGGACTTGAGATTGCTAAGGAGATTTGGGACATTCTCCATATTGCACATGAGGGTGTTGACAAGGTCAAGAAATCCAAGATCAATATATTGATGGCCGAGCTCAATAGATTTACTATCTTTGATGGAGAGGGGCCACAAGAGATGTTTGATAGGATGATGGTTATTGTTGGGAAGATAAGAGGTCTAGGTGGTGATGAGTTAGATGACCACTTTGTTGTGAAAGTGATGTTAGAAGCTTTTGCACCAAGGAATCCTACTCTAGTCACCTTGATTAGAGAGAAGAAAAGATTTGAGGAACTCTCTCCAAATGATGTTCTTGGTAGAATTCTCACACATGAGCTCATGGACAAGGAAATTCAACATAGAAAGAAGATTGGGGAGTTGGAGGCTAAGTTAAACAACTTGAAGGTTAAAGAGGTGGCTCTCCACTCCCACAAGTCAAGCAAACCCTCATCCTCATCCAAGCATACCACCTCTTCCAAGCCTCTCAAGTCAAAGTCCAATAGGGTGGAAGTAGCAAGTTCCACAAGTGATTCAAGTGAAGATGAAGATGAAGGTTGTCATGTTGAGATTGCGGACATGGCCTTGTTCATGAAGACCTACAAGAGAGGGTTGAAGAAGCAAGGTTACAAGTTTGCCAAGAGGAAGTTTCCTAGCAAGAAAAAGAGAACTTGCTATAATTGTGGGAGTACCGAGCATTTTATTGCTGACTGTCCTAATGAGAAGAAAGAAAACAGAAATGACAAGGGTAAAGGGGGCTACAAGAAAGATCAAAAGCCACATTACAAGAGAAGACACTATGGTGGTGAAGCCCACATTGGTCATGAGTGGAACTCCGGGGATGAAAGCTCTAGTGAAGAGGAAGGGAAGAAAGTTGCAACCGTGGCTATCAAGAAGCTTCCCTCCACCACAAGATTGTTCAACAATTTGACCGATGATGAAGAAAGCACTTCCATTCATTGTCTCATGGCCAAGGGTGAGAAGGTAAAAACTGCCCCAAAACCCTTCCCTCAACCTAGTGATGAGTCGGAAATGGACTCTAGTGATGATACTAGTGATGAAGAAGCTAACCAACTTGTTCGTAAAATGGATGAGCAATCTAGAGATTTTATGGCTAAGTTAATAGTTGAACTAGAGAAAAGCCAAGACACCATTATCTCCGATAGAAGTGAGATTGAGACTTTACGCTTGGAAATCAATCAAGCAAAGAGTGTCATAGCTACTCTCAAGGAGGACCTTCATCGTTACTCAAGCTCAATGTAATTCTCTCAAGTTGAGGAATGAAGAGCTTGAGGAGCAATATAGCCTCCTTTGGAGTAGCACCTCACATCCCTCGAAGGTAAAAGGGAACTCTAGTGCTTCTACTAGCAAGGGCTGTGATAGATGTTATCATATTGATGTTGAATCTTATGCCACTAACCTTGCTAACATGGAAGCTTTAAAGAAAGAAATTGCTAGGTTGAACTCAATCATAGCTAGAGGGTGCATGGGTGAAGAAAACAAAAGACCAAGATTCACCAAAAGGAAAGTGTTAGAAAAGAGCAAGAATCCAGGCTTTGGATATGTTGAAGGTGGCAAGACAAATGAAAGAAAAATCATCAAAGAAAAAGAATGCCTTGAATTCAAGAGTTCTGGATTTCTGTTCTCCCGAGCCCGAGGTTCCGACCTCCAAGCCCGGAGGTTCCGGAGTCTGGAAGCCCCGAGCAGCTCAGACAGTCCAACTCGGAGGTTCCGAGAAAATTCTCGGAAGTTCCGGAACTGCAAGGACGGGACAAAGAAAAGGAGTAAAACTCGAAGCGCATGGTTCCGTGGTCTCTAACACTTGTATGCGAAGTTGAAAATCATCCAATGGTGCCTAGAAGAAACTTGAGTCCCAACAAAAGCAAAGCCCATGCATCTAGAGACATACCTCCTAGCTATGTGTTGAGACGCAACAATGTTGGTAAAGTTGTTGCCACGTATGTTGGAAATGAGTCCAACATATATGTGAAAAGATCAATATGGGTTCCAAAAGTTTTGGTCACTAACGTGGAAGGCCCCAAGTCAAATTGGGGACCTAAAAGAAGGAACTAAATTGTTTTGTAGGCATACTCCTCCGGTGGTTCAAGTTGGGTGCTTGACAGCGGATGTACACATCATATGACCAGAGAAAAGAGTATGTTCTCATCCTATCTCCATTTGGAAGGACCAAGGGAAACCATTGCATATGGAGGGGATACTAAAGGAGAAGTCATCGGTGTAGGTGATATCCCTATATCTCAAAATTACTCAATTACAAATGTTCTTCATGTTGATCCGTTGGGTTACAATCTATTATCGGTTTCACAACTTAGTGAGATTGGTTTTGATTGCCACTTCACGGATAAGGATGTGTCCGTCATAAAAAGGGAGGATTCCTCTATTGTCCTCACGGGTCGCTTGAGGGGGAGGCTTTACCTAGTTGATCTCAACAAAAGTAAAGTTTCTCCCAAGACTTGTCTAGTGGCAAAATCTAGCATGGGTTGGCTTTGGCATCGCCGTCTAGCCCATGTTGGCATGAGGAACTTGGCCAAACTTTTGAAAGATGAACACATCCTTGGACTAACAAATGTACATTTTGAGAAAGATAGGATTTGCAAAGCATGCCAAGCCGGAAAGCAAGTAGGAGCACCTCACCCACCAAATAGCATCCTCACTACTTCAAGCCCATTGGAGCTCATCCACATGGATCTATTTGGACCGGTGGCCTACATAAGTATTGGCGGTAACAAATATGGCTTGGTTATTGTTGATGATTATTCTCGCTTCACGTGGGTGTTCTTTGTGTTTGACAAGAGTGAAGTGCAAAGAAAGGTGAAGACCTTCATTAGAAGAGCACAAAGGGAATTCGGGCTACCAATCAAGAAAGTGAGAAGTGATAATGGCTCGGAGTTCCGAACACCTATGTTGAAGAATTTCTTGATGAAGAGGGCATCAAGCATGAATTTTCAAGCACCGTATACCCCTCAACAAAATGGGGTGGTTGAGAGGAAGAATCGAACTCTTATCGAGATGGCAAGAACCATGTTGGATGAGTACAAGACTCAAGACATCTTTTGGGCCGAAGCTATCAACACGGCTTGCCATGCAATCAACCGCCTCTATCTTCACAAGTTTCACAAGAAGACCTCCTATGAGCTTATAACCGGTAAAAAGCCCAAGGTGTCTTACTTTAGAGTGTTTGGGTGCAAATGTTTCATTCTAAACAAGAGACCCCGAACCTCTAAGTTTGCACCAAAGGTTGACGAAGGATTTCTTCTTGGCTATGGTCCAAATGAGCATGCTTATCGAGTCTTCAATCTAACCACCGGGAGGATTGAAGTCACGGTAGATTTGACCTTTGATGAATCTAATGGCTCTCAAGTGGAGCAAGTTGATTTGAATGTTGTAGGTAAAGAGAAGCCATCTTGTGAAGCAATCAAGCAAATGGCCATAGGTGATGTTAGACCGGTTGAGGCACAAGAGGAAGATGAAAACCAAGCACAAGCCTCAACACCACTCGAAGGGCCGAAGCCACCGGTTCCGGGAGCGGTGCGGACTTCGGAGGTTCCGAGAATTTCTTCGGAGGTTCCGGAACCGACATCGGAACCCAACCTCCGAGAAATTCTCCGGAGGTTCCGGGGTCTGGAGGTTCGACACAACATGACATCCTGAACCAGCAGACTGATCAGCAAGGGGATGTTCAAGCAAGTACATCTGAGCCCCAAGCTGATGAAGATGATGAAGATCAACCTCTACACCAACCTCTTGGACCATCACATCCTCGTGTACATCAAGTCATTCAACGGGATCATCCCGTTGACAATATTCTTGGGAGCATAAGGAGAGGGGTAACAACGCGTTCTCGTCTTAAGAATTTTTGTGCATTTTACTCGTTTGTTTCCTCTCTTGAACCAACCAAGGTAGAGCAAGCTCTCGAGGATCCGGATTGGGTGGTGGCTATGCAAGAGGAGTTGAACAACTTTGAAAGGAACCAAGTGTGGGAGTTGGTGGAAAGACCAAAGACAAACATCATTGGCACCAAATGGGTCTTTCGGAACAAGCAAGATGAGTTTGGTGTTGTGACTAGGAACAAAGCAAGATTGGTTGCTCAAGGATACACCCAAGTTGAAGGGCTAGACTTTGGAGAAACATATGCACCGGTAGCAAGACTTGAAGCAATTCGGTTTTTACTAGCTTTCGCTGCCCATCATGACTTCAAGCTATACCAAATGGATGTCAAAAGTGCATTTCTCAATGGACCACTCTCCGAAGAAGTATATGTTAAGCAACCACCGGGTTTTGAAGATCCCAAGCGTCCTAATCATGTCTACAAACTCCATAAGGCGCTCTATGGGCTAAAGCAAGCACCAAGAGCATGGTATGAATGCCTTAAGGATTTCTTGCTTAAGCAAGGCTTTGAGATAGGCAAAGCCGATGCTACTCTCTTTACTAGAAAAGTTGATGGTCATATTTTTGTGTGCCAAATATATGTCGATGACATAATATTTGGTAGTACTAATGAAACTTTTTGTGAAGAGTTTAGTAGGGTGATGACAAAGAGGTTTGAGATGTCCATGATGGGTGAGCTCAAGTTCTTTCTTGGATTTCAAATCAAACAAGCTAAAGAAGGAACGTTCATATGTCAAACCAAGTATACAAGGGATATGTTAAAGAAGTTTGACATGGATAAGGCAAAGCCCATCAAGACTCCAATGCCTACCAATGGACACATGGACCTCAATGAAGAAGGGAAATCCGTGGATCAAAAGGTATATCGCTCCATGATCGGCTCTCTTCTTTACTTATGTGCATCTAGGCCGGATATTATGCTTAGTGTGTGCATGTGTGCTAGATTTCAAGCTAACCCGAAAGAGTGCCATCTCATGGCCGTAAAGAGAATCTTGAGATATCTAGTGCATACCCCTAACCTTGGCTTGTGGTATCCTAAGGGCTCCACTTTCGATCTACTTGGCTATTCGGATTCCGATTATGCCGTTGTAAAGTAGATAGAAAGAGCACATCGGGGACTTGCCAATTCCTTGGTAGGTCTCTAGTGTCTTGGAGTTCTAAAAAGCAAAACTCGCAGCCCTTTCCACCGCCGAGGCCGAGTATGTTGCGGCCGGCGCATGTTGTGCTCAACTACTTTGGATGAAGCAAACCTTAAAGGATTACGGATGTCACTTTTCCCATATCCCACTTTTGTGTGACAATGAAAGTGCCATAAAACTTGCAAACAACCCCGTAAGCCATTCTCGCACAAAACATATAGACATCCGTCATCACTTCTTGAGAGACCACGAAGCCAAAGGAGATATCGTTTTAAGTCATGTGAGCACCGACAAGCAACTAGCCGATATCTTCACTAAACCTCTCGATGAGTCAAGGTTTTGTAGTTTAAGGAATGAACTAAATATTCTTGATTCTCGGTGCGTGGTTTGATCTCTAGCATGCCATATTTGTTTGCTTCAAATCTGTTAATATTCTCTGAAAAATTTTGTTTGAAAAATATGTATGAAAACTCTATTTTAAAGGTTCTTCAAAATCTATTTGCTTATCCCTAACTTGTCTTAAGTGGCTATAGTTGTGTGTGTGATTGCTTGTTTTCTAGCCACTTGAGTCAAGGGTACCATGACCTAAGTATCTCAGTTGATAGAAAGTTCAAAATCTCAAAAGGAGAAGAATCTAGTCGTCTCGGAATTTAAGTCTTCGGAAGCTCCGAGAAAATCCTTGGAGGCTCCGGCCTCGAAGTTCTGAGAAAATCTTCGGAAGCTCCAATCTTTATAGACTTAGCTCTCAGTCTCAACCGAAGGGGAGTCAAAAGGGAATAAAGCATCTTCGCGGAATATTCTTTACCTAGGGTAAAACCAACCCTTCCCTTTTCACCGCGGTCAACCCACTCAGATCGGATTTCACCGCTTCCTCCTCTCTCTCCCGACGCGAAACCGCACCATCCTCTCCACCGCCTCACCGCCTCACCGCCGCCGCTTCCCCTCGCCGCCGGTGACCTCACCTTTTGCGGGCTACCCGCGCGAAGCCGAGCCGCCTCCCTCGTTCGTGGGTCGCCGCCGGAGCGTGCCAAGGGAGGGATCGCTCGTATCCCGTACGTGAAGAAGAAGAAGGCTCCAATCCGCATCCGCTTCGTCGATTCCTTGGCGTGCACAAGAGTTGAAGATCCGCATCGTCCCTCTCCTTGATCCCAATCAAGGTACTCGATGGTCGGATCCTAACCCTAACCCTAAATTCCTAGATCCGCATGCCTCGTTAGGGTTCTAAATCTTGAAATCCGTAGATTGTTGCCTATCTATCCCGTTCCTAAATGCCCGTGTTGCAAGTAAAAGCTAGGTTTAGTTGAAAGTTGAATCAAAAGTGAGAATGCGAGAAGGTTGACGAGAGGCTCGGAGGTTCCGAGAAAATTCTCGGAGGTTCCGAACCCTGTAACCCACTGTAGGCTGACCTTGATTCAAAGTTCCACTGAACTTCACTTGACCTGTAACATTCTTTTTCCACCTGTCCTAGCTAATTTGAGTCATGATTGCTTTATTGATCAAAGCTCGGTTGAAAGTTGAATCAAGAGAACTGTCCTCTGTCAGTACACTGACTTCGGAGGTTCTGAGAATTTTTCCGGAAGTTCCAACCTCTGGAGGGTCCGGAAACTTTCTCGGAGGTTCCGATGTCTGTACTGACAAGTGACAGACTGTGATTCAAGATTCAACTGAAAAATAATCAATTGAACATCATGCTTATCTTGTTCCTCTATCCTTATCGCCCCGATCCCACTCTTATCCGCCGTTCACTTGTCTCTCTTCGCATGTCCGGCACTCCCGTGGACAAGACCTACACTAAGAGGCAGAGGCCTCCTTTTGAGACACCTGCTGGTGAGAGGGCCTTCAAGCTAGCAGCAAGAGCAGCAGCAGGGGACAGTGGTAGCAGAGGAAAGGCCACTCCTAGGAGGGGCAGAGGTGGCGGTTGTCGGGGAGGCGAGAGGCTCGGGTTCCGCTCGCACATGTGGATGATAATGGAGGGACCGAAGGCAAAACCATTCCCATAGAGCTAGAAGATGACATGCCCCTAGGAGAGATAGACTCAACCTATCTCAAGTACCACAAGGGGCTGCTCAAAAGGCATCCTCCAACCAAATATGACAACTCAGTGTATATTGAGCACACCAACTATGATGGAGCTGGTTTCCTGGTCAAGAAAGCAAGAGAAGAAAATCCCTATGTGAACCCGAAGATGGCAGCCATTGATTACGGTGTTTTGGTCCGTCTTTCACTTTAAGTTCTATGAGACTGTCCTTAATACCAAGATGAAGCTAATCAAGATGAAGTGGATAGACTTCACTCATTTGGAGGCAGCAGAGGAACCTGTCAAGGAGGAGGTGCTTGGATTTGGTTGATAAGTATAGGATGAGGGACATCATGAGTTTCAAGTATGATTGGAATATAGAGGTTCTAGCTCAGTTTCATGCCACATTCTTTCATGAAGACAACAAGGAAACCATCCACCGGATGACGGAAAGGAGTACACTACAAAATAGATTTCCTTACCTTTGCTAGGTTGTTTGGGTTCAGCAAGGAGGACAGAGATGCCGATATTATCCATTTTGAGGCCCACATGAACCCCAACAAAATTGTCTTGCCTTATGAGTATGAGGAACCGGCCGATGGCTCCACCACCGCTCCGAAATCGTATTCTATGTGCTTAACAATATGTTCGTGGAAACCATTTACCCAAAGGGGGGCAAGGTGACTCAACAAGTCTTAGGAGGTTTGCACCAAACTCCGATTGGCTAGGGCCGCCGCCGGAGCTAGGCCATTCTCTCGTGAGCGATTTATTTGGTACAACCCGGTAGAAGTGACAGAGTGGGAAGTGCAACCTCGCCCTATGCCCCTTATCCGATGTACATGATAGAGATGGTTTCGGGGGTCGCCTACAAGAAAGATGTTGAGCATGCTTCCTATCAAGTCAAGCGGTGGCGGCATCGAAGAAGCAAGACATTGTGGAGGAGCATATCCTTAAGAAGGCCGCACCCAAGCCATCCGGATCCGGTCCAGCGAAGTAGGAGAAGGGAGGATCCAGCAAGGCTCCCATGCTCGCCGGTCTTCACAAGCTCGAGGGATGGTTAGGGACACCTGGAGGTACCGCATGGACTTCCCATCGCCTTTTGAGCTCAGGGAGGACATGAACAGATTGCTAAAACACCAGGGGCTGTCCTTTGATGCCATGCACCACCCTCCTCCCCTCTTCCCTGATTTTCCAGAGTACACCACCAGTGAGGATGAGGGTGAGCAGGAGCCTGCTACTCCCATGGCTGAGGATACTCCTGCTGCCCACTTTGCTGCAGATGAAGAAGATGAAGAACCACTTGGTGCAAAAATGGCCGAGTGCTAAGGAAAGAGGTCAGCAGGCAAGAAGGCAATGGGGTCCTCATCCGGTACAAGACTCGTGAGGAAGGCCGCCGGGGAGGCCCGTCGAAGGCCCATAGATCCGTCATCCGGCTCCGACCTTGGCTCGACAAGACCGTTCCCGGCGAAGAGGAGGAATCGACTTCGGTGATGAGGAGTGACTTCTCTAGGTTCTCCGTTCCCACTTCCTCTCTTCTTTTCTTTCCTTTTTGTTAAACTCGTTGACAAAGGGGGAGAGATGAAGATTGAGAAGCATTCGAAGACCTGCAGCTCCTTGTTGGCCTCGCTAACCTCGTAAACATTCTTTTGTTCTTTTGGTGAGATGAGAGTGCTAACTTCTCTCATAAACTCCCGGTGGAAATTTGGTGAACTCGTCGTAAAACTTTTAGCTTGCCTCTCGTTGGCAAGCGGATCCGGTCATGGTTGTAGGGGATTTGCAAAACTTTAAAAACTCGTGTGATGGATGTAATAGGGCTAGATGTGTTGAATGTCGTTATCCTTATCTAGCCGCTCGTTTTCCGGTCTTATCTCGTTGTTTTTGCCTCGTGTATTGTTGTTATCTCGTTGGAGTATCCGTTGCGCACCTCGGAGGTTCCGAGGATTTTTCCGGAGGCTCCAACCCCCGGAGGTTCCGAAACTTTCTCGGAGGTTCCGAACTCGCTAACGTATAACTCTCCGAGTGTTGTCACATGGCATATGCATCACGTATTATCTCGCTACACTTCTTTTGCACCCCTCGATGACTTGAGTACAACTTTCTTGTCACTTTTACTCACAATGTATGCAACTTAATTGTCGGCTAAGACATTTTTCCCTATTCAAAAGGTACATGCATACATTGAGGGGGGAGACTTGTACTCAAATCATCAAAAGCTCAATCTTTCAAATTAAATTGTAAACTTTAATTGGGTTGTCAACATTTACCAAAAAGGGGGAGATTGTAAGTGCAATCAAGCCCTATGAGGGTTTTGGTGATGTTGACCACACAATTAAAGAGCTAATGAGCCTTTGAGTTTGTTGTGCAAAGATAAAGTTATTATCACAGGTGCAAAAGATTGATTGGAGACCCCTCAACGTGTTACAAAGAAGATTGCCTATGCTACTTGAAGGAGTTTATTTATTTTATCTTTTGAATTTGAGTATAGGACAATCCGTACTATCAAGAGGGATACTAATGGTGAGTTAGGGAGGTTTTCAAGTGCTCATGATCCATCTTTCCTAAACCCTAAATCCTCACTCCAAGGGAAGTAACCTTCACTGCTTCGCTTCGTCGTTTGTCGTTCGGAGGTTCCGAAGATTTTCTCGGAGGTTCCGACCGTACGGGCTACGATACCGCAGAGTTTTCAAAAGTCGGAGGTTCCGAGATTTTTCTCGGAGGTTCCGAACTCCGGAATATGACCGTTATCGTTCGGATCCGGGGGTATTTATACCCCACGGTCCCCCAACGGTTATCTTGTTCCTCCTCTCGGCTCGAAACGCGGTTGCTACCGTTTTCTCTCACCTAGCATTCACTCCTAACCTACTCTCTTCCAAATCCTTGCCTAGCATTGATTGAGAGTGGATTCTTGAAGTGAGTTAGTGAGCCAATCCCTTCTCCCTTGAAACTTGAGCACTTGGAAGAACCCTAGCAAGCTTGGTGGATCTATTACTCTTGGAGCTTTGCTCCTAGACGGATAGAGGTCCTTGGAAGCTCTCCAACCCGATTTGTGGAAGCTCCAAGGTGTTTGTATTACCCCTTGTGATTCTAGTGGAAAGCCTCCACCTATTACCCAAAGTGATAGGTGTGAGAGAGGAGTTGACCTTTGTGGTCCGAGCCTTTGGTGGCCTCCTCAACAACGTGGACGTAAGCAAGCCTTTGTGGCGAGCCGAACCACGGGATAAATCCGTGTCTCATGCGTGTTCTCATTTACTTACTTGTTCATGCTTGTGCTTGACTAGATCTATTAGGGTTTGCTCCCGATCTACTTTGTGGTACCTTGCTAGCTTGTACTTTGCTTAGAAATACTCTTGCTAGGTCCTAAGTACCTCTTAGAATTTACTAGATCCGGTTTCCATCAAGTTTCTTGCTCGCTCTTGTCATTTGTGCTCCGTTCTAACAAATCGTCGGAAGTTCCGAGTTTATTCTCGGAGGTCGCCTCGTTCGGAGGTTCCGAGAATAATCTCGGAGGTTCCGAGGTCCGACACGTTTTTCGCGAAAAAAGTTTAAATTCCGTGTGCGTGCCTATTCACCCCCCCTCTAGGCCACTTTGCCTCGATCCTTTCAATTAGAAAGTTTGAAAGTTTGAGTATGTGAACTGTGGCAGTGTGTGCGAGTTGACATGAACACTGGCCCACGGAGTGGGTACACTTTGAGGGATGGGTAAACTTTGGTTGAAAAATGTTTGGGGGAACTACGACGAAAAGGGGGAAGAGACACCCCCTCCCTTCCACATTGAAAGTTTCGTCGTTGTTTTCCTTCCATATCTGAGGATTGACGGGTGGGTCGCATATGACATGCAGGCGACTCTGTGTGAGAGGTGTGTATACTAAACTCTCGGTGAGAATCGTTTTCAATTAGTTAGCACCATTGCTCGATCAAATCACCTAAAGGGTCACGTCCCACGAAGTATATGTAATTAGGCTGAGAATAAAAGTAAAACAGCCCACGAGCCAGCTAGTAGTTACCCAACGAACGGCCCATGTGCCTTTCGGAATTTGGTAAGGAGGCCCAGTCCATTCTGTATACGCGCATTCATTCGTAAACTGTACTTCACCTTAAACTGTCCTGGAAAACAAATTCACCAAAATCTGTATGTCAGCATATACAAACTGATCTATAAAAGCATAAAACTACTTTTTATAAAAACAAGATCCACATCATTTCAAAACGAGAATTACAAAACTCCAGGACGTTGACAGAACCTTGCACGTGCACAAAACTCTTATTATTTGTGTGCGGGCGCGCACACATCTTTTGTCGATCGCATGTTGTATCGAATATCAATTGCTCTCTCTCGAAAAATATATCAATTGCGATAGGATGACAGATAAATTTTTGACGAACCTAAAAACTATACTAAAAAACTGAAATATCCGTATAAACACAAACATTCAATATTGCTAACAAAAATATTCCAGTATGCTTTACAAGGGAAGGATTGTCTTGAGAACAGTTCTTTGGATACATGAAACCCGCGAAAACAAAAGATCATGTCCGTACTCGTTCAAGCTTCAAAGGGCATGGAGTGGCGGTTTGCAAACGTTGGCGACTCGGCGAAGTAAGCGAGATGGAGCCGGCCAATAAAAAAGTTATTTTACAAATTTTAGATTTACTCACCTGAAAACTATACTGAAAATCTGAAATATTTGTATAAACACAAACATTCAATATTGGTAACAAATATATTAATATCTATATAAACACAAACATTCAATATTGCTAACAAATATATTCAAGTATGCTTTACGAGGGAAGGATTGCCTTGAGAACAGTTCTTTGGATACATTAAACCCGTGAAAACAAAAGATCATATTCGTACTCGATCAAACTCAAAGGGTATGGAGCGGTAGTTTGCAAACGTTGGCTTGGCGACTCGGCGAAGGCAGCGAGAGGGAGCTGGCCAATAAAAAGTTATTTCACAAATTTTAGATTTACTCCCTTCGTATTAAATTGTAGGTGGTTTATTTTTTACAAATTTACAAATTATGTTATACATCTAGATATATCTAAATGTATAGCCAAAATTATGCAGAGCTACAAGTTGAGACATAGTAAATATATGATATCGGTCTATTCGGTAATATTGAGCTAATATGTGTGGTAGATTTGTTCTGAGAGAAAAATATTACACATAGATTTGTATAACAAGTTTATTCTGAGATAATAATATTAGTGAATTGGGGAACTGAACCCCACCCGCCTACGCAACACCTCGTGAACCAAGCAAGGAACCGAGGCCCAGCCCCTAAAAACCAACCGCGCAACAAAAATATCATCATCAATAAAAAAGTGGCACAAGAAAGAGAGTATCGAACTTTGTCCCGACCTTCCGGGTAGGAAGCCCACCACAAAAACAACAACAAAGCTATGTTTTTATGTGTTGTAAGATCACATTTCAGTGTTATTAGTACGCTACCATTAGGATCAAGAATGACTAGTAACCAACCACTATAATAGTTGCATGTAACAATAAGTATAAACACATTTCTTTTATTACTCGGTATTAAAAAAAGTTCTCGGCTCTTACATATGCATCCATACATGATGTTATATATTTTTTAAAAAATAACAAGATGTTTAGTTTTTGGATAATATACCGAAGTGCAAATGTTTTTTTATAAATAACAAGGTTTTAGTTTTTGGATAATATATTGAAGTACAGATGTATACGAGATGATGAAAATGTTACATGCTAAGTTGTATTATTGCATACTGGCAACACATTACCTATTTGCAATGTAAAATAGGTGCAGACCTAAATTACTAGTCATTTTAGTATTTGGAGGTACATTCTTTTTGTTATACACTTATATATATATGTATTTATTTATTTATATATATATTTATGTCTAGATAAATAACAAAAGGAGTGTATCTAGAAAAGCCAAATGATAAGTAATTTGAGATGGAGGGAGTACTAGCTAGCGCATGTACGGTACACTCGGCTAATATCAGTTGTTCTTGCAAGACCTAGGATGAGGCATATATGAAACATAATACCATCAACTCAATAAGAGAGGACAATTAGAGTGTGGTCACGTTGTACGGTGCAATTTCGGCGTACCTATTTTTGTTATCTCTAACAAATCTATCGCTAAAATGAGAGTTAGAAATGAATGGCTATCTGAGTATAAGAAAACATGTTAAGTGAAAATTTCATTGGTTTCCTAGCAAATTTGTGATATCACTGAGTGCAATAAAAATAGTGACAGAAATAGAAAACATCTAGAAGGTTAATAAATATAATTAACATTTCACCGTAGCAAGTCACATGCATTTAGCTAGTTTTATAAAATGTCTCCACCATTTCATTAGAAAAAAATGAAAAAGGTGTATTTTTCATCCCTCAAACATTGTAAAAGTGTGATATTCATCTCTCATGTTTCATTTGGTGCAAATCAATCTCTTAACCAACTAATTTGGTGCATTTATCATCTCCACCTTATAGTTTAACGATGGTTTAGTGAATCTATTGACGATATATGCCATATAATCAATATCACTTGATTAACCAATAATCATTGTCTATGGATGCAATATGCTAAGTCAAAAATATAAGGGAAATTTGTCTACAACAGATCTTCAAAGTGCAGTTTTGTGCCAAGCACATCCTAAAAATGAAAATTGTCTCCAACACATTGCAAAACTCTGGTTTGGTGTGCAATACACCACACCAAATAAACTGGTCATTCCCAACTGAAAGGATGGGCAAAGGTCCATTTTGCCCTTTGTGGAGCCCACACGTCATCTTCTCTCTCTCTCTCTCTATATATATATATCTCATTTGTTCACTCCGCTGGCCCCTTCATCCCGGTTGATGGCAGTGAGGAGATCGAGTGGCGCGGTAGTGGGGTGTGGAGATCGGGCGGAGCTGCTGGATGCGACCGGCGCTGCCACAAGGCTATAGAGCTCGGGTGACACAACACGCACCTCGCATCAACCACCGGCAGTGTGGAGCTTGGGCTGCGGCTCGCGGGGGTGGAGAGCTCGAGCGGTGCAACTCATGGCAGCCGACAGCGGTCCGTGGGGATAGGGAGAGCGGCCACGCCGCTCATGGAGGCCGGCGACGAGGTGGAGCTCGAGCGGTGGAGCTCCGTCTCGGCTGCGCCGACGAGCGCCGCTGCTTGTTTGTCGTCGGAAGCTCCATGGGAAGATAGATGGAGAGAAAGGAGAAGGATGTGTTGAAATTTTAAATTAGGAATGACCTATTTAAATTAAATTCAACTCTATGGTATGTAATATTCGCATGAGAATAATAATAATACCGGATGGGAGTTTCAACTTGGTTTAATAGTTGTATTTTATCTAATTAAAGAGCAATTGGGTATTTAGAAAGGTGCTTTGAAAGAGCATTTGCTGAGAGCATTTGTGTGCATGCTTACATGCAAGATGCATGCAACGGACAACGGCGAGGCCAAAAAGCACTTGCGTGCATGCAAGCACGCATGCGAGGGCTAGCGGCGGCCGGCGTTCGCATGCCGCATGCGAGAAGGCCGCCGGTCGCGCATGCAAGGAGTCAAGTGGCCGGTGGCCGGCATCAAAGCATGCGAGAGGCGAGCGGTCGGTATACGAGCGGCCGTGTACGCATGCATACGTGCAAGGGCCGGCTTTTCATATTCTCGTTCTCGCTCTATAAATTGCGGAGTTGGATCGCTTCCTCCGTTAGTGTGAAAAAAATACTCTCCAAAACAAAACCACAAACTCGTTGCGCCGGTATCTCCGTCCGGTGTTCCCGCGCGCACGGGATCGCCGGAGGGCAGTGCCTCCGAACCGACGCCGTTCGTGAACTCCGCTCGGGGTGTACGACAATTTGGTTTTTGGGGAGCGTTCGCGCGATCGCCTACTTCGACGACGACAACGACGTCTCCCAACTCTCTCGCAACGACTACGCCGCTACGACGACGACATGGTCGATCCGTCGAGTTCATCCACCGCCGCCGCCGGGTATCCGCCTCTATCTCTTCTCGTTTATTTACTTGTTCTTTTTTCTCGCCGCTCTTCAACATGCATGTTTAGATGTTCTTCAAAGTTCGTTTAAATATGCATGTTTGGAATGTGTTACATTCAAATTATCAATTTGTGTATATGTCATCATCATGTCAAATAATTTCTGGATCAACATAATGAGAAAATTGTCTAAATTTCTAACAATCCAAAAACCAAATTTTAGGCAATTTTCCGTTACTGGGTTTGCTGCTGTGTTGAAACCAACTGCTTTTGACGGGAAAAATTTCATGACTTGGAAAGCTAAGATGGTGTTGTGGTTGATCGCGATGCATTGCTATCATGTCGCGAAGGGGAAGCCCGAAAACTTGACTCCCGATGAGGAAGCTAAATTTCGGGCCGCCGATAACCTCTTCGCAGGCGCCGTGATTTGTGCACCGCATAGCAAATATGAGAAAAACTACATATCTTACACATCCGGCAAATTGTTATGTGATGCACTAAATGAGAAGTTTGGAGTTTCCGATGCCTGAAGTGAACTCTATCTCATGGAACAACTCTATGAGTACAAAATGGTTGAGAACCGTTCGTTGTAGAGCGAGGCCCATGAGATTCGTGCTTTGGCTAAGGAACCGGAACATTTTCCATGTGTTCTTCCCCGACAAGTTTGTGGTCGGCGGTATTATTGCCAAGTTACCACCTTCTTGGAAGGATTTTGCCACCTCCCTCAAACACAAGAGACAAGAGTTCAATGTGGCTGACCTCATTGGTACACTTGATGTGGAGGAGAGGGCAAGGGGAAAAGACAACAATGGGAAAGATCCGCAGTCATCCGTCGCCAACATGGTACGTAAAAAGAATTTTCATGCATCTCGTAATTTCAAGAACAAAAACAAGGGAAAGCAAGGTCACAACCCTAAGCCAAAACAGAACACTGAGTTCAAGAAGAAATTTAACAAGAAGAAGAATGAAGGATGCTTTGTTTGTGGGAGCACTGAGCACTGGGCTAGTGCGTGTCCTAGCAAATTTGTGAAGGAAAAGAAATCGCAAACATGGTGATCAATGAGATCGGAGGAGGGACATCCGGGTATGGTAATCCTTTACCCTATGTTCTTTCAGTCTGTAATTCACCTGAGTGGTGGATGGATAGCGGTGCTAATATCCATGTGTGTGCTGATATATCTTTGTTTGCATCTTTTCAGGTCAGCGGGACTGGAGCCTTGCTGATGGGGAACGGATCGCGTGCGCATGTTCATGGTGCTGGTTCCGTCATTCTGAAGCTTACTTCGGGAAAGACGGTGCTATTGAAGCACGTGCGCATGTCCCCTCAATAAAGAAAAATATTGTTAGTGTTTCCTTGTTGTGCCGTGATGGCTACAAAGTTGTTTTTGAGTCCAATAAGTGTGTCGTGTCGAGACATGGAACATTTGTTGGTAAGGGTTATGATTGCGGAGGTTTGTTCGCTTGTCTTTGATGGATGTGTGTAATAATGTCGTGAATTCAAGAAGCATTTATGATGAGACAGTATTTATGGCATTCACGTTTATGTCATGTTAATTTTGGATGTTTAATGCGGCTAGCAAACATGAGTTTAATCCCGAAATTTAATCATGTCAAAGGCTCTAAGTGTCATGCATGTGTGCAATCAAAACAAACTCGTAAGCCTTACAAGGTCGTCGAGCCAAGGAATTTGGCACCATTAGAGCTAGTTCATTCCGATCTTTGCGAGATGAATGGCGTTTTGACAAAAGGTGGAAAAAGATACTTTATGACTTTTATAGATGATTGTACTAGATTCTCGCTATGTGTATCTTTTGAAAACAAAAGATGAAGCGTTAAATTATTTCAAGGCCTATAAAGTCAAGCCGAAAACCAACTTGAAAGGAAAATTAAACGATTGAGGTCCGATAGAGGTGGGGAATATTTCTCCAATGCTTTTGATGAGTTCTCGTGTTGAACATGGGATTGTTCATGAGAGGACACCGCCATACTCACCTCAATCCAATGGGATTGCCGAGAGGAAAACCGCACTCTAACGAGTTGGTGAATGCCATGTTAGACACTCGCGGGATTATCCAATGAATGGTGGGGTGAAGCGATTTTGACAAACTTTGTCATGTCCTAAACAAAGTTCCTATGAAAGACAAAGAAATCACACCATTCCAAGAATGGGAAAAGAAAAGATTAAATCTTCCTTATTTGCGTACTTGGGGTTGCTTGGCGAAAGTGAACGTGCCAATCAGTAAGAAGCGCAAACTTGGACCTCAAACCGTAGACTGTATGTTCCTTGGTTATGTTTTTCACAATGTGGGATATATGTTCTTGATTATAAAATCTGAGGTACCTGACATGCATGTTGGTACAATTATGGAATCAAGAGACGCTACATTTTTTGAAACTCGAATTTCCTATGAAAACTACATCTAGCGCTTCTAATCATGAATCTACAATTTCCCATGAGCATGATAATCTCATTTCGTATGGACAAATTGAAGAGACTCATGTGCAACATCCTCCGGAGGAGAATGTCATCGTAGTTACTCGAAAGAGCAAGAGACAAAAGGTTGCGAAATCCTTTGGCGATGACTACATTGTGTATCTTGTGGACAATACTCCAACAACCATTGAAGAAGCCTTTTCTTCTCCCCGATGCCGACTTGTGGAAGGAAGCAGTAAGGAGTGAGATGAAATCAATAATGTCTAATGGTACTTGGGAGGTTGTTGATCGTCCATATGGGTGCAAACCTACTGGATGTAAATGGGTGTTCAAGAAAAAGCTTAGGCGTGATGGTACAATTGAGAGGTACAAGGCAAGGCTTGTGGCCAAGGGTTACACACAAAAGGAGGGTGAAGATTTCTTTGATACTTATTCACCAGCTTGCTCGTTTAACGACCATTCGAACTTTGCTTTCCGTGGCAGCCTCATATGGTCTTATAATCCATCAAATGGATGTTAAGACCGCTTTCCTAAACGGAGAGTTAGAGGAGGAGATCTACATGGATCACCGATGGATTTATTGCAAATGGTCAAGAGAACAAAGTGTGTAAGCCGTTGAAATCGTTGTATGGCCTCAAACAAGCTCCTAAGCAATGGCATGAGAAATTTGATAACACATTAACGTCCCGGGCTTTATTGTGAATGAAGTCGACAAATGTGTATACTATCGACATGGTGGGGGTGAAAGTGTCATATTGTGCTTATATGTTGATGACATTTTGATCTTTGGATCTAATCTCGCAGTGATTGAGGAAGTGAAGCATTTCCCGTCAAACAACTTTGAGATGCAAGATTTGGGAGAAGCCGATGTTATTCTTAATATCAAGCTTTCTAGAGATAGTGATGGTGGGGTAACATTGTTACAAACTCACTATGTGGAAAAAGTGTTAAGTCGGTTTGGCTACGTGATTGTACACCTTCACCTACACCTTATGATCCCGTTGTTTCTTTGAGTAAGAACCGCAGGATTGCAAGGGATCAATTAAGGTACTCCCGCATCATTGGATCTCTCATGTATCTTGAAAATGCAACACGACCTCGATATCTCCTATGCCGTGAGCAAATTGAGTCGGTTTGTGAAAAACCCTGGAGATACGCATTGGAGTGCTCTCGAGAGAGTAATGCGCTACTTGAAGGGTACCATGAGTTATGGTATTCATTATTCAGGACACCCAAAAGTGTTAGAGGGATACAGTGATGCCAACTGGATCTCTGATGCTGATGAGCTTTATGCCACAAGCGGATATGTGTTTCTGTTTGGAGGTGGCGTTGTTTCCTGGAAGTCTTGCAAGCAGACTATCTTAACGAAGTCTACAATGGAAGCAGAGCTCGCTGCATTGGACACCGCTCGGGGCCGAAGCCGAGTGGCTTCGTGAACTCCTTTTGGATTTACCGGTGGTTGAAAAACCAATTCCGGCTATTTCCATGAACTCGTGATAATCAAACCGTGATTACAAAGGTTAACGGCTCCAAGGATAACATGAAGTCATCTAGGCACGTTAAGAGACGGCCGAAATCGTCGAAAGTTGAGAAACTCCGGAGTTATATCGTTGGACTATGTCCATACATCGAAAAATCTGCGTATCAATTTACCAAGGGCTTATCACGTAATGTGATAGAGAGTGCATCGAGAGAGATGGGTATGAGACCCACTTGAAATCTATTTTAGTGGTAACATGTCCTATGTGATCGGAGATCCCGTGAATTAGGATGGTGAAACAAGCTAGTAGTAGATTGTGAGGAAAGATCCCTTCTTTTAACTCATCTCTGCTGCACACCTTTCCTTTCTGTAAGGCAGGATGGTTTTTACCTTAAAGTATTTCATTTGAGATGTTTTCCTACAGAACATATACTGAGAAATACACCTATATGAGACAGACTGCTGGTCATAGTCTATGAGACATGGGTAATCTCTAAATTCTCATAAAAAGGTACAAAAGAGTGACTTATATGATTCAAATAGAGAGGATGCCTTTTTGCAGCCTAGTACCAGTAAAGGACTTGAATGGATCTCATTTCACACAAAACTGTCAATTCAAGGCTTAGTCTATTGTATAGTTGTGATTGAATAAAATTCTGGTTCTAGATGGATGTTCAACTTAACAGTCTTCATCGAAACACTGGTATATCAAAGAGTTGTGGTTTTGTCATGCTCTATTACTTACCATAGAGTTTGGTGGGGATTGTTGAAATTTTAAATTAGGAATGACCTATTTAAATTAAATTCAACTATATGGTATGTAATATTTGCATGAGAATAATAATAATACCGGATGGGAGTTTCAACTTGGTTTAATAGTTGTATTTTATCTAATTAAAGAGCACTTGGGTATTTAGAAAGGTGCTTTGAAAGAGCATTTGCTGAGAGCATTTGTGTGCATGCTTACATGCAAGCATGCATGCAAATGGACGGCGGCGAGTGCCAAAAAGCACTTGCGTGCATGCAAGCACGCATGCAAGGGCTAGCGGCGGGCCGTTCGCATGCCGCATGCGAAGGCCGGTCGCGCATGCAAGGAGTCAAGTGGCCGGTGCTGGCATCAAAGCATGCAGGAGGCGAGCGGCCGGCTATACGAGCGGCCGTGTACGCATGCATACGTGCAAGGGCCGGCTTTTCATATTCTCGTTCTGCCTCTATAAATTGCTGAGTTGACTGCTTCCTCCGGTTAGAGTGAAAAAAAATACTCTCCAAACAAAACCACAAACTCTATTGCTACTCGGGTATCTCCGTCCGTGTTCCCGCGCGCACGGGATCGGCCGGAGGGCGGTGTGCCTCCGAACCGACGCCGTTCGTGAACTCGCTCGGGGTGTACGGCAATTTGGTTTTTGGGGAGCGTTCGCGCGATCGCCTACTTCGACGACGACAACGTCGTCTCCCAACTCTTTGCAACGACTACGCCGCTACGACGACGACATGGCCGATCCGTCGAGTTCATCCACCGCCGCCGCCGGGTATCCGCCTCTATCTCTTCGTTTTATTTACTTGTTCTTTTTTCTGCCAGTTCTTCAACATGCATGTTTAGATGTTCTTCAAAGTTCGTTTAAATATGCATGTTTGGAATGTGTTACATTCAAATTATCAATTTGTGTATATGTCATCATCATGTCAAATAATTTCTGGATCAACATAATGAGAAAATTGTCTAAATTTCTAACAGGATGGAGAGAAAGGAGGTGGGGTCAAGGGCGACATAGTTTTTTTTACTCTTTTTCTCAGCTGAAAATGATTTGTTTACTTGGTGAAGTGTGGACAAAACTACAAATTTATGATGTGTGCTGCACAAAAGTAAGATTTGAGAGTGTGATGTGGACAAATTTCCCAAAATATAAAGTCACAACAGTTTTAGTAATTTTTCTAAATTGGATGCTACATAAATTCTTGTTGAATATAATACATTGATGAAACTGATACACACTCCATTATCATGGAGATTGAGGCTTCTCTTATTTTGCTTCTTCTTCAATATTTTTTCGCAAAACAAATCTACCGTAAAAATCTGCATGTAATATTTTTCTTTCATAATAAATTTGTCGAAGATTTGCTGAACGGAGCTCGACTCAACATGATTGCATGGTCTAAAATATTATTATATATTTATATGATAATAAATTATTGTTAAATTAAGATGGGATGATAAATACACTCGTTCAGATAATTAAGAGGTTGATTTGCATCAATGAAACATAAGGGATAAATGTCGAACTTTTGCAATATTAAAGATGAAAAATATACTTTTCCGAAGAAAAAAGTCACAAACTTTACCATGTTGAAAAAATTATCGCACTTGCGTGATCTTATTGTATATAGTGCATAGATGCCGACATTGAGGCCCACGGGGGCCAACGCGAAAACGTGAACATCATTTGAATAGGGTGTCGATATTATTGGCTCTGTCCACTGCGATGGATTGAGGGCTAAAGATTGTACGATGCAACTGAACACCATATACTTCTCTCTCTATTATACGTTTTGATATGATTATTTCGAAATTTATAAATTTTCTTTTGATGGTTTTATTTCAATCCAACCACCGATCATGTGACCTTTTATTTTTGCACTGTTCCACATGAGATTGACTGCATGAACATCAAGAAATGTGAACATTAATGAATCACTTGTTTAGACCACGGCTACCTAGACTGAGAACTAGGTAACTGTGTCACAGGAGTTTCATGGCGACACAACTCCTCTCATATTTTCCCTCCCTTCTCGTTTATTAGACGCATCACAGTTTTTTATTTTTTTGCGAAAGTAGGGCGCGCCACCTTGGCTAAGCCAGCTATCTCAATAACTGTCGTCTCTCATCATGCATAGGAAACCAAGCAGCTCACACAACGTGAATGCAGGGATAGATCATTCGTTCTACACGTCCCACCCCCCATTATTAACCGCTTAGGGCACCCGCAATGGTTACAGAGAGTATGCTCCCTATAACCTGCCCACCTCAGGTATAGACAACTGTTGTAGACAACTCACTCAACAGGGCTACCTATAACATTAATTTTTATATTTGGTGGGTCCCACGTGTCAGGATTTTCTCCTTCACTCATCCGCTTGTCTCCTTCCCCTCTTATCCACCACCTCCCCTTCGACCCCCCTTCCCCATCTCCCCCAACCCCAGGTCAGCAGCCACAGCGGCGGCGAGCTCCCGGCCACGGCGGTGAGCTCCCCCGACGGCCTCGTCACACGCGCCCAGACGGAGGTCGGCCCACGCCGGTGGCGAGCTCCCCCGCGCGACGTGCTTCACGGCGGCGGCGCCGAGCTACCCCGGGCGGCGCGCTCCACGCGCGGCGGCGAGAACCCGGCTGGCCTCACCACCCGCGCCCAGACGAAGGCCACCCGGGACGGCGGCGAACTCCTGCGTGCACGCGATGCTGCTCCAAGCCTCTGCCGCTAGGCGCTAGAAGTGGGGAGCGCCAGTCGATCTTGCACCACCGCGCGCCGGCGGGGCCGAGCTCGGGCAGATCCGCCGGCAGAGCCCCATGCAAGGCTGCAATGGAGGAGGCAGAGACGGAGACCAACGGGGAGAGAGGAAGATGCGTTCGTGGTGGGGCCTGCTCGCGTGTGGGAATTCGCGTAGCGACTCTCGCCAAGTCAAGCGACGCACGATTCTCTCTCCCGCGTTCTCTTTCCTCTGTGGCACCTTATAGAGAGCATATAGGCACCCATTGCGGCTGCCCTTATATTTTCCTTGTTTCGATGGCTTGCGAGGCTACTGCAGGGAACGAAGCGACTCATTAGCTGCATTGTTGTATCATCAATACAGCCATTTAATACTTGCCCAGATACTGCTGCCTTGGTCTCTGTACTGCAAGGATACGCTTTAAACAAGAAGGGAGTGAGTATGATGAAACTCTCTCTTCTCTCTCCTAACACTAGGCCACAAACAATTTGTGCTGGCGGGTAAAAGGGGTCTTTGCTGGCGGGTGGAGCGCCCGCCAGCGACATTGTGCCAGCACAAAGTCACCCGCCAGCACTGGCCAGCCACCCACCCGTGTTTGCGCATTTTTTCGCGTAAGGTCGCGACGCTCCGCGGTTGCCGTGTTTCGAACCCGTGACCTCTACCTCGCGCGAAGCCTCCTCTACCACTACACCACACACTCATATGCGTACATATGCAGTTTTGGTTCTACTCATACTATACACCACCGAGTGTAAGTCGGTTTTTAGAGGCACTAAACGGATTCAAATTAAAAACTTGTCAACTACAAAGTTTCTTAACTTCCTTAGATCTACAACTTTCGTGTTGGGAGTTTTTCCATTTGAGGTCATTTACGAAATTTGAATTTCAAATTTGAGAGATTCAAGTTTGATTTTCATTAACAATATGATTTCAAATAAAAAAGTGTAAACAACAAAGTTTCATAACATATTAGGATCTACAACTTTCATGTTAATAGTTTCTTCATTTGAAACCGTTTGAAAAATTCGAATTTTTCAAGTGGCTGTGTCCATCTGTGCTGGCGGGCAACATAAGCCAACCGCCAGCACAAATAGGACCATTTGTGCTGGCGGGTGGCTTATGTCACCCGCCAGCATTGTGCATTCACCGCCGGGCGGGCGACATAAGTCACCCGCCAAAGACAAATTGGACCATTTGTGCTGGCGGGTGACTTAAGTTGCCCGCCAGCACTAGACCTTTACTGCTGGCGGGTGTAAAGCCGACGCCCCTTTCACCGTAGTGCTGGCGGGTGCCAATTACACCCTCCAGCACGCTAATTTTTGTGTGTCAGTACAAATCGTTTTTGGCCTAGTGTAATAAATACCTTGCCACATAATCAAAATTGACGACGAGATAATCTCTCACGAGACAAGGTTTTCTGACACCATTGACAACGTGAAGGCCAAGATTGACAATGTGAAGGCCAATACTCAAGACAAGGAGGACTGAGGACCCCCTGTCAAGACCATCACTGGCAAGACGCCTTGTTCCCAACCAGTTGGGAGCATCTCCGACCAGTTCCCTACTAGAGGGACCCCCTCCGAGCAGTCTCCGCCTCGCACGACAAGTCTCCGCCTCGCACGACAAGCCACTCGTTCGCACGAGCAGTTCCCGACTCCGACTGAAGCGTGGGCCACGACACGCGGCGCGACCCCGAGACGCGAACGTCTTCACCGCGACGTGTGGGGGACCGATTCCCCGCGCCATGCAAGCACACCAGCTGGCGGCCCGTGCAAGCAGTTGACCCCGACAGAAGCCTTAGTGCGGGTCAGCTCAGCTGCACAGCCATCCCATCGCCATCATCTCCAACTCTGCCACACGCAAGCTCCACCCGAGGTACTCAAGCACCCCCTACGACGAGATTAGGCCTACGATTAGGTCTTAACGTGGCGAGCTACTCTAGTACTCGGGCGGACCACGTCACCGTCGAACTACTCGGAAGGGGTGCCAAGCGTCCCAATATGAACAGCACCACCCAGCCACGCGGCGGCTCCCACGACAAGGCAGCACAACTCCAATTCAATGCGTCCTGACAGATAGCGACACGCGAGAGGACATCCCAGCGACCGACGTTGTAACTCTTATTTTCTTTCCCCTTGTTACCCCTCCCCTTGCATCTATAAAAGGGAGAGGAGGGCAACCGTTACAAGGTTGGATAGCTGACGAACCGAACACCCATTCTAAGGGACTTGGGTCCGACACCCTCTCCCGACCAGTTTGTAACCCCTACTACAAACAACCCTAGCACGGGAGAACACGGCTGCTCGACACTAGACGTAGGGTATTACTCCTCGGAGGCCCGAACCGGTATAAAACTCGTTGTCTCTTGTGCTAACCATCCGAACTCGACACACGATGAACACAAATTTACTGTCCGACGGTAGAGAACCCCGACACTTTTTTCACAAAATTGCTCGATGTTGTAAGAGAAAAATAAGATCAAAATATATTGAAGTGGATCTTATTCATTGAGACTAACCCGATGGTGCAATCTGGTTTTGACTTTGATACTTGACCGGAAAGATAATGATTTTTTGAACCTAGAATTTTTTTTGTTTTTTAATCAGGTGATGTGATGGAGTTTGCTTTCCTCGTGTGTGTGTGCGCGCGCGTGTCAGCGTGTGTATAAAAAGTAAAGCACTGTCATAGTATTGTGCAGCCGGTTCGTTTGGCTGGTGGCTGATGGCTGATGCTGATTTGTTTTGAGAGAAAAGAACTGCTGGCTGATTGCTGATGGCTGGTTTGTTCTGAGAGAAAAGAACTGCTGGCTAGTGGCTGATAAGCCGAACAAACAGGCTAGTGAACGCTTATTTCACTTCATAAAAGGGGTGATCGTAAGATAGATGAATTTACAAATTTCGGCGGTAAGTTAGCAAGATCCCAACTAAAACAGCATGTAGACATCAATTATCTACAACCTTTTACCTTGTCACGTCACACAAAGAAAATAGGTCGCTTATCTATACTATAAGGAGCGAAGATAATTGAAAACTTTTCTCACCTAATTCGGACCCGCCTTACCCCTCACGCTGGACCCACCCGTAAAAGTTGCATGATGACAAAAAAAAAAGTAGAACGACCATAGAAATCATAATTTTAGAAGCGTTTCTGCTAAAAACATAATATTTTTCTCACTCATCCTGTACCCGCAGGGCCCGTTTCCCTTCCCCGTTATCGCATCAGAAAATAAAAATCCCTCAATCCTCATCCTCGAGCCAGCGGAGCTCCAAGGCCCCCATCCCTCCTCGACTGGCTGCCGAATCGCAGACCGCGCCTGCCGGTCCCTTCTCTTTGCCATGAATCCTCTCCGTCGACAAACCAGAGGCCAGGCAGCGTCGTGGCCGTCAGGACGCCGCGCCGCACACCACCGGCCGCGGCGCCGCCCAGCCGCAGGCTACGTAGCTGCCAGCCTTGAGGGCGCCGCCCACGCCGCAGGCCAGGCAGCAACGCGCGCCGCCGACCGCATGCGTCGCGCCGCTACCGAAGGCCAGGCCAAGCCGAATTTCCGCACTCGATTTGATCTGTTGTCGTTTCCCCCAAACCAAGAAAAACACTCGCACCAGCAATGTGTTAACCTATCTAAACTGTGCATTTGCATGCGGGGCAATGGGTCCGGTAGTGTTAGAGCCGGTAGCTGATTGTGGTTGAACTTCTGTATACGGTTGCAGCCAGGGTTAAATATACCGGTAGAACACCGGTTCCCACGAAGGGGTAAACCGGACCGGTTTACCGCGCTGGTGAATTTATAGCCACGGTTTTAGGGTGGGAACCGGACCGGTTCGTGTACCGGGCCGGACCGGTTCCACCGGGAACCGGTCGAAGTTCCCACCGGTTTTGCGAACCCTGGTTGCAGCTCAACACAATGGTTGTGGTTGCGGTTGTTTCGTGGCAGAATCAAAGAAAACTAGACAATTACTAACAACAGATACATCTTCAGTCAATGGTAACATTCTCTGCAAAAAATTTGGGGAACTATGTACATACTGTCATCTTGGAAATAAAATCACAATTTGTTAAACCTACAGAAACATCAAGATATTATTATTATTTGATATAGGTTGGTCACAAGTGCTACACTGGAAATAAGAGCAGATGCAATTGAGGAAATGAAAGAACCGTGAAAGTACCTCCATCAAGCAGAAATTAGTTACTTCAAGAATATTGTTGTTTGTGAGTTAGCCCGCCAAAGCTTAGAAAACAGAAAAACAGTCGGAAAAATCAGATTGTGCCATTTTGTTTTGAGAGCGTTGTAAGTACATTGAGCCTTTAATAATGGAACAACACAGACCCTTCGAACTGCTACTTTGTCCCCAGCATTCCATTTGCACAAAGCTGCTTAGAAATTCGAAACAGGAATTTACAGGGTGTTTGGATCTCTTTAGTCACCTGACTAGAGTTTAGTCAGACTAAAACTTTTTAGTCTGCCCATGTTTGGATGGTGACTAAAATTAGTCAGCATTAATTGTTCTTAACATTAAATTGTTCTTTCTCCCTTCTTTCTCTCTCCTCTCCCATCTCTTGTTGGGTCCACAGAACTAATGGTATGAGCAATTAATTAGGTGAGAGAGGGGATTTTAGTCACTAAAAGTTGGGTGAGGGGTGACTAGAGACTAAGAGGGTGTTTGGATCCAGCAAAGTAGAGGTGACTAGACTAATTTTAGTCACACCCGTTTGGGGAGACTAAGGAGAGGGTGGAGGAGTATGTGGAGTTGTTTGGCTGTAGAGAGGGGGTGTTTCCTTTTAGGTACCTGGGCATTCCTATGAGTACTAGTAGACTCTCTAACAGGGATTGGAGAATAGTGGAGGAGAGGTTTCAAAAAAAGCTCAGTAGTTGGAAAGGCAAGCTCTTGTCCTATGGGGGGCGTTTAGTGATTATCAATTCGGTGTTGTCCAGTTTGCCCATGTTCATGTTGTCTTTTTTCAGAATACCTAAAGGTGTTTTGGAAAGGCTGGACTATTATAGATCTAGATTTTTCTGGCAATGTGATGAGCACAAGAAGAAGTACAGGCTTGCCAAATGGTCAATTCTCCATAAACCTATAAGTGTGGGGGGAATGGGCATTATTGACTCGGATATTCGTAACAAATGCTTGCTAAGTAAGTGGGTCATTAAGTTGTTGAATGAGGATGGTTTATGGCAGCAAATTCTCAGAAAAAAGTATTTAAAGGGGAAAACTCTCTCACAAGTGGTCAAAAAGGCCGGGGATTCACATTTCTGGTCGGGCCTAATGGAGGTCAAAGACTTAGTTCTCTCGAGGGGTAAGTTTAAGGTTTAGAATGGTACCCAGGCTAGGTTCTGGGAGGATCCGTGGTTGGGGAAAGTTCCCTTGATGTCGGTGTATCCTAATGTTTACAGAGTTGCCAGGAGGAAGAACATGTCTGTGGCTCAGGTTCTAAGTACCACACCATTGAACGTCTCGTTTAGACGTACACTGGTGGGAGAGCTTTGGGAGGAGTGGCTTGATCTGGTAGGCAAGGTCATGGAGGTGTCTCTTACGGAGCACAGGGACTGCTTTCTATGGACAGCCAATAAGGCGTTCTCGGTCAAGAATCTGTACAATGACTTAATTATGAGGGCGGGAGCACGGGTTAATTGTTGGACTTGGAAAGCTAAGTTGCCGTTAAAAATTAAAATTTTCCTATGGTTTCTTAACAGTGGGGTGGTGCTCACTAAAGATAACTTAGTCAAGCGCGGTGGAAGGGGTGTACGAAGTGTGCCTTTTGTGCGCAAAGAAGAAACGGTGCAAAGACCTCTTTTTCGAGTGCCGCTTGGCTAGACTTGTGTGGAGTTGCGTTGCCGTTGCTTTTGGATTTAACAGGCCCACTTGTTTGCAACACCTTTTTGGTCCTTGGCTTAGAAGTTTTTCGAAAAAGCAAAGGAGCCTTGTTGTGGTTGGAGTGGCAGCCCTATGTTGGGCTATCTGGATCAGTAGAAATGATTTGGTTTTTAAAAAATCACGAGATGTATCCGTTTTGCGGGTGATCTTTAGGGGAGTTTTTTGGATCGAAGTTGGGCTATCCTTGCTAATGATGTTGGGAGGGATAGGTTGAAGGCCGGAGGCCGTGTGTTGGAGTCTGTCGCTCTGGCGTTCTTTAAGGGGACCGGTTGGAACATTCTTAAGCGAATTGAGAGCTAGTTTTGTTGCTTTGTATGGTTTTGTGTATCCTCGTGGCTGTCGTTCACCTTGTTTGGACGTGATGCTGTGTTTTGGTTGGACTTTTGTAGTGGTCCCTTGTGTCAGGGCGAGTTTGTATTCTTGTGGCCTGAGTGCCGATCGGTTTTGTATCTTGGCTGTAGGCGGTGTTGTGCACCGTTGAGGCCGGAACTTGTTTCCTTAATCTAAAAAAACCTAGAGAGACTAATTTGTCAAACACCCCTGACTAAAGTGCGACTAATTTTAGTCTAGCCTCTAGTCACCCATGACCCAACTAAAAGGGACTAAAACTCATTTCTCCCTCTGCAATTAATGCAAACGGCCCACGCGCGGGCGCCTCATCCCCTCCCTCCCTCCCTCCCTCCCGAGGGCACGGCCGCGCCGCTCCTCCCCATCCCGCAGCCCGCCCTCCGCCCGCGGCGCCTCCCCGCCACCGGCCCGCGCTCCCCTCCTCCCCCCCCCGGCCGCCGGTGGCCGCGGCCGCATCCCGCCGCGCCCTCCCAACGCCACCGCCCCGAGCTCCCCTCCTCCCCGCCGGCCCCGTCGCGCCCGCCAACGCCGGCCCCGCGCCGCCTCCTCGCGTGGTCGCGCACCCGCCCGCCTCTATGCCGGGAGGGATGGGAAAGGGAGGAGGCACATCGTGTCGATGTCGTGCCGTCGCTGGTGTGGGAGTGGTGGACGGCATGGGTGCGAGTGGCGTGCCCAAGATGTGCGGGTGGCCGCCCCGCCGCCGGGATTGAGCACGGGCGCCCGGAGGAGGGTGCGGATGTGGGCCGCGCCTCACCACGCCCTTGCTCTGCCCACTCGATCTGCGCCGCCGTCGATCGCTAAGCAGGAGAGACGAGGAAGGGAAGGCGCAGAGACCAGAGCAGAGGGGAGGGAGGGCGACCATGGATGACGTCGGGAGGAGCGGCGGACAGCGGCGGGGAGGATGGGCGTCGGGAGGAGGGTGTAGATGCGTGCCTTGCCGTGCCCTTGCTCTCCTGGTCGATCTGCGTCGCCGCCGGTCACTAAGTAGGGGAGAGAGGGAGGGATGGGAGGGGAGGAGAGGAGAGACAAAGGGGAGGGAGGAAGGACTTTAATGCTGACAGAACTTTAATGCTGACTAATTTTAGTCACTCTCCAAACTTGGGGTGACTAGAAATTTTTAGTCTACTAATTTTAGTCATGGGACTAAAATTTGATCCAAACACCCTCTAAACTAGTTTTAGTCACCCTTTAGTCAAGGGTGTTTGGATGTTTAGATGGTGTTTGGATCCATGGGTGACTAGAGACTAGAGACTAATTTTAGTCACCAAAATGACTAAACCTCCAAACACCCCTGACTAAAGGGTGACTAAAACTATTTTAGTCTCTAGTCACCCCTCACCCAACTTATAGTGACTAAAATCTCCTCTCTCACCTAATTAATTGCTCCTCTCATTAATTCTGTGGACCCAACAAGAGATAGGAGAGGTGAGAAAGAAGAGGGAGAAAGAACAATTTAATGTTAAGAACAATTAATGCTGACTAATTTTAATCACCATCACAGGGGCTGACTAAAAAGTTTTAGTCTGACTAAATTCTAGTCATATGACTAAAGGGATCCAAACACCCTCTTAGTCACTTTGGTGACTAAAATTAGTTTCTAGTCACCCATGGATCCAAACACCCTCTAAGTCGTGTCACACCACCTACATCTCTTGACTTTTTAGGACCGAGGAATGCACTGGTTCCAATTTGGTTTGACACCTTGCAATATAATTTCTCAGCATTGCCAACAACCTGCTTACAAAGCACACTTTGTATTAGCATTGATGCGGAAAGTTAAATCATCCATTGTGTAGCTCATTATCCAAACTTGTATGCCAGATAAGCAGCACCGCTCATGAACTAAGCAACTGGTCCTAATAACCGGTAAGAACTCTGATGGAGAGGTCATATGTGAGCAGGAGGAACACATGGAGGTGATGGCAAACAACTTCTACCAAGGTTTGTTTGCAGTAGAAGAAAACTTGCAGTCAGACCTTGTTTGCTCAGCATGTTCCTCGGAAGGTTACAGAATCAATGGGAGAGGTACTTGATCGACCATTTACAGCGGAAGAGGTGGAGATGGCCTTGTTTCAAATGGTACCTTGTAAAGCACCAGGACCCGACGGGTTCACAATAGCCCTTTGCATTCGGCGAATTTAGATAATCGTGGTACTGGTACAATTATGCATTCTCAAGTGTTGTTAGAGTTTTTTTAGCAATCTCCTTGCAATTATTGGCAACACAATTATAGAGTCACCTATTTGAATTGGACAATCTTTTTTTCTAAAATCTAAGGTTGTTGGGACTAGCTATACAACAATATGTTAATTTTTATTTTAGATGTCTTATGGTGTCTGCTTCCATTAGATGTAAGCCACAATATGCACAATCTTGATAGACTTGCCGGATCAACTAGGAGTAGATCGAGTGGGTTGAGCTGTGTAATTCATACCTTCGTCCCGGTGAGCCATCCACGACGAGGATGGCTCGGTGGAGAGACGCTGGTGACGACGGCGAGGTCCTGTGGCGGCGTGGGTGGGACATCCCGTCACTTCAGCACACCCTCTCGGTCGGCTAGGGTTAGGAGTGTGGGGCTACTGTGGCGGCGGCGAACCTAGTGTACTGAGCCGTGCCCCCCACTCCCTCTTATAGTGTTGCGCAACAGGGGCCCACCAGCCTTCTAACGGGCTGGGCGTCCCCGATCCGGACGCGAGTCAAGGGCCCAATGGGCCGTTGGGCCCATTGGTGGAGAGATCAATCCAACATTCTCCCCCTTGATCTCACCATATACTTTTAACTTCTTTTCTCATTCCATTACAGATCAGTGTATAGAGCATGTTTTATCGTCACGGTCAATCTCGTTTCTGTCAATCTCCGATAGACTCAACAGCTACAATACACATCTCTATACTGAAACAAATTCTTTAGACTTGGGCCCTTTTATTGTCTGAAATCTCAAACTATACCATAAACCCATGATGCACATGTGTTCTCTAAGCGCACTAGGTGATGTACTTTTCGTAAGAGGATCCTCAAGCACTTGCTTGTCTCTTGTGTGCGCAATATTTCTAATATGATTCCGGACTTACTCCTTTACAACATATACCTTTCTGTCAATGTGTTTGGCTGCACACTTGACTTGTTGTCAAAGGAGTGAACTACTTCAATGGTTATTGCTGTTGACAACCATTATCAACTCCGAGTACAGGTTCCATTAACCATTTTGCCTGTCCCTCAGCCTCGTATCATGCTATACCACATCTTTGCATCACATTGATGACAATTTTATTAAACCCATTGGAGCCTTTCCACATTAAAACTCCAAGTGTGAAAGTTAGCGACAATTGTGGATTTCGCTACACATTTCACAAATTATCTTGTACTCACAACCTTTTGAGAGCACTTGATCTTTTCAACTTAGCATGAGGCTGCTACACATAATTCCATTCCAGTGATCTATAGCTGGATTGGACATTGCCAAAACAACCCGGATATACAAACTATGTCAAGGTAACTTCTATCTTTCCATACTTAGGCTTCCAACAGCTGAAGCATATGGTACCATATTCCTTTAATCCGTTCCATGTTGATTCTTGGAACATAAAAGTTCCCAAAACCATTACCCTTGACAACGAGAACAGGCGAAGGTTTACTCGCATGCATACTATGTTTCTTTGCAACTTTTCTAAGTATGCCTCTTGCGATAGTCCCAATACCCCTTTTCTTTTATCTCGGTGAATCTCGATCCTTATAATTGAGAGACATTCATCGAGAATTTCCTTTTGATCTTTGAGGACAAGAACCTCTTCTTTTACAATAGATTGACATTATTGTTGCCATGTAAGATGTCAATCACATATGCACTATTAGGAAATTAATTTCCCATTCTATAACATTGTTCAAATGTTGTCCTCTTATTCACTTTTAAAACCCAAAACCAAATCCTTTATCTTTGAATGTTATCATTCGTAAATGATTTATTTAAGCAGCATTCCTTTTCTTCTTTTATTTACATGACAAAACTCTTAGGTTGTGCCATGAAATACTTTCATCCGTTGTAAGCCACAAATTCATTGTAGTCCTTTCATTCTCTTCGCACAAGTACTTTTGATCTAAGACGCACTTTGTGTGTTCACATATTTTCTTCGGAATCTCGTTACGACTTGTAGACCCATTACAGCCTATTGTGTTGGCTCCATTGAGAATCACTTACGAGTCCCAAGTTTCCTCGGGATTCATCAGTTCAACTTTCAATAAACAAGCGCTTCTTTTAACACATGAGATTTGTGAACTTTTCTATATTGCAAACTTTGCAACCATCAGACTTTTAACTCTTTGAGACCTACTAGTGATCTCAACCTCTGGCACATTGTGTGCTTAAACTTTTGGTACATCTACCATAAGGGGTTGCAACAGCTCTCCCCTTGCACAACAACAAGTTTCAATGGCTCCTGAAGGACAAGTTTCATGTCATCTACCATGTTGTTGTCACGAGTATAGAGAGAAATAGCTACCGAATCATCAGAGCGGGCATATATGCCCACTTTTCCTCGAAGTCAATTTCTCGAGCCACCATGCTCCCCCTGATTGCTCTCATATTCCAACAAGACAAAGTGTCTCGTTAGAATTAAAAGAACCTTTTCTGTTATCTGAATTGCCAACAAATGGCTCCTCAGATCAGCCTTTTCTTTCATCTGGATGGCCAGCTAAATGGCTCCCCAGATCTTACCATCTATTATAAATAATAGAGTATTTTAAACTTTCTCATTTTGGGTTTGTACTTTCACCATTTAGGTCACATCGCTATCATCCTATCGAACTTATAAAAGTCCAGGATTTTAGCAGCTATTCCTTTCCTTTAGGGCTATCACATTTATGATTGTCATACTCCCCAGACAATCACATTTAGATCACACTCTAGATGCATGCAATGCATTACTTTCCTGAAGTATAGGGGATTTTCTCCTTTCTCTCTTTTCTCCCCCTCGAAATGTGGCAAAACTTTGTTGTCACAATTTCGAAACCATTCAAAACTATTATCTGTGAGGAAACTTTGAGAACACTTTCAATTACCTCCTTTATCTGCATGATTATATCATACAAAACAAGGTTGTTACTTAACTCATATATGGGAGTACATTTTCCTCATTTCACTTTAAGAACTCAACAGAGTCCTTTATTTCAATGCATTTGAAAACTCAAGCAACTCAAGCTTGTGTATCGTTCTTTATCTTTAGGTTCGCATATTACTTTTGATTCTCTTTAAACTCATAAGTGCTCAATGACTATAGTACGATATGTACAAACAGTATTAGAATAGCACAGGAGCTACTCCAAAAATTCTCTTTCCCAGTGTGGGATACACGATAAGCACATGAGTCATTATATCTTTCTCCCGCCATGCAGGATTAGTCCTTTGACAAAACTTTTCCTGCCATATAAGATTGTCTAACATAAGCATTATGCCAACTTTAGCCAATCATGCGGTTATTTTCTCAGAGCCTTTACCGCCATGCGAGTATTATTATGATCTTTTCTCGTCGTGCGAGAGTATCACAAACTTTCCTCTCCATTCAGGTAATAACCTAAAAAGGGACATGCATGCCAACATTGGCTTGCATTCAATCATCGAATTCAAAATTCAGAAAATAAATCTGAATAAAACTATAGCGCACACATGCTTAATTCGACATTAGTCAAATTAAACATGCATATGAATTAGTGCAACTTTTATCATGATGAGTGAATTGGAAATAAATTCCTTGTCATAGAGAGTACATGAAAAACATTTCTCAAGACTCTCAATGATCTATCTCTTTTCTTGGATTAATATCCGAGAAACTTTACTTTTGAAAGACATTCTTTTAAAGAGAAGATAGTCCATCACATTGTCTCCTGAGCGACAAGTGCTCAGCTCACTTTTCTTAATGCTTTCATGAATGAAAACAGAAAGATCTTTTTTCTGAGAAAATTTTCAATAATAATCCAAACTTTAAGCTTATGAAGCTTTTAAAACTTTATGTTCTATTCTATATCACCATTGGGCAGAAAATAGAATAAAACATTTCTCATCTGTATTAATTCCAAGTCACCATCAACTGAATTAGAATTAATCTATCATATCACAATATTGTTATCATCAACGTTGGTCAGAAAATGACAACACCATGAACTTTACATTTAGAAATAATACTTATCATAAGTATTTCTAAAATATCCTTTGTCTATAATTGAGTAGAGACATAAACTTTGAACAAAAAATTGGCAATCAAAACCAATGCAACTTTTATCTGAACTTTATACAGCGGAGGCTGACTTTAACTTTAACGTGGATACAACCCACAAGAAAGCTTTTCAAAACTGCTCTTTCTATTAAATCTTCTCATTGGTTCCAATTTAATTGAGAGATAAGTATCACTGTACAACCGAAACAAGAAATAAAAAGTACATTTCTTGATCTTTATTCTCTGAGAATTGATCACTTTGATGCAAATATCAGAGACTTTAACTTTAAATATAAGACACATTTAATCATAATATTGTTATCATCAACGTTGGTCAGAAAATAACAATACCATAATTAATTTTAAATAAATATGTTTCTACTCCACTAATTAAATTTTCCCGTTGGTTCCAATTTAATTAGAGGGTAAAACTTTTACTTTGCAGCGGAAAAACTTTTATTTCTTTTCAGAAGCAATCACACTTCTAAACTTTTCTTTATACCGGTCAACTCTCTAAACAATTTATCCCGTTGGTTCAAAATTGAGTAGAGGTTAAAACCTTGACAAATGTCACAACTTTGATTTGAATCAATATTCAAACAGAATAGTAGAGGTTAAAACCTTGATAAATGTCACGACTTTGATTTGAATCAATATTCAAACAGAATAATCTTTTCTTTTAACATAAATTTTCTCTACTCATCTTTTCCCTTTAATTTAATCTCCAAATTAAACTAAAAGTAGCAACAATTTAAACTTTGCAGAGGAAAACATGAATAAAAAAATTCATGAAAACATACTATTCAGAAGCTTTCTGTCACTTTTCAATCTCTACACAAATATCTCGTTGGTTCAATTTGAGTAGAAATCAAAATCTAGATGAAATTCATCAAAACTATAAAAAACATCAAAATAAGCTTCTGAAATAATCAAAACAAAAAAACACAAAAAATATTGTTCATGCTATGAGTTCGGCCCATGGGAGAAAACTGGCCCGCGGCCTTATTTTCGCATTATACTAGGCCCGCGACCCAGCAGCCGACGGCCAGGCCGCCGAACTAGCCCCCGCACCTCGCCCTCTTGGGCCACATTTGGCCCAATAGCTGGAGGCCATTCCTGGTCGTTCATCGCTGCGGATCAGAATCCGACGGCCACCCGGGGTTGTAGCACGAACAAAACCGGTGTCCAACTCCTCAGTGGAAACCCTAGCCCTTCATTTCATCCCTCCCCCGCGTCTGTCGCATGCACAACGGCGGCGGCGGTGGGTTTGGTGTTGCCCGCGGCCGGCGATGGCCGGCGACGGTGTGACAGAACCACCCAAAATAATTCCGTATTATCGCCTAAGCCGGTCCACATGGCCATTAAGCAATAATAAAGAATTATTAAGTCGCTTCCGCCGGGTAAAGCCCGTTAAATCACATACAACAGGATCGCTGATATGCGCTAAGCCCACACGAAGGCGGGACCAGAGTACAACATTACATTACATAAAAGGTTCACAAGTTCAACATTATTACAAACCAGGTTTTTCATACATAAAAGTAAACATGGTTCAGAGTTTAAACAACGGAAAGTAAACTACACGCATGATACACATAGGAGGCCATCCATGCATATCACTCATCATCCTCGTTCTCTCATTCAAGCTCCCAACCATCTGGGATAGAACCAGGCCAGATGGGATTACCTGAAAACAACAAATTAAGCAAGGCTGAGTACTAATGCTCAGCAAGACTTACCCGACAAAAAATAAAGTACCGCTAGACATGCAAGGCTTTTTGGCTGCTGGGTTTGTTTTGCCAAAAGCGACTAAGAGTGGATCCTTATTTTAAAGTTTTAGCTCATATTCTAGTATGTTAATCAGTCTAGGCGAGCACCTGTACTAAACAAGCATGTTGTGCAAACAATATTAAACATGTAACAATATTAATCTAAAATGTTCCATAAATAAACATGGGGTGGCCAGTGGTCAAGCCGACTCAGATAACGGCGAGTGACCGACGATCGATCGATTTATATCCTTGCAAGGTAAACCCAAGATACACGGAAGAAGTAGACCCCAAGAATTCAAATAAAAGCAAATGCAGGGTCTACCCCGACCGGGGGTTCCCAACATCCCACGAGTTTGGGATCGGACGCTACAAACTCGGTACACGGTTATCCGAGGGTCTAACCCGACCAGTCCGGACTCACACACTATACCACGGGTAGCTAGCCCGGAGACACATCCCAAGCGGGTAGCTAGAAAGATCCCGCCCCGGTTCAGAAGGTACTAGCCTTACCGATCCCATTCCCGGCAAGCACTTGGTATGTTCAATAGCTTAGGACCAGCCCCATGCTACTCGGTCGAGACCGAACCCATTGCTCTTACCACATGAGCGAGTCAATTTAACCAACTTATGATTCCAACATAAGCATCCTATATCTCGCGAGCAATGAGTCATTACTCGACTTCTACCGTATCCTTAGAGCATGGCACTAGCGTTCCTAACATACTAGTAAAAGAGCATAGGAGTCCTAAGGATCATGCATCTAGGTTTCAAAGCAACTCCTGAAACTTAAATGCACAAGGAAAAGCATAAAGTGATGAAAAGTAAAGGACATGATTTTAATTTAAAACATGGGTTAGATGAAACCGGTGCTTGACTTCCTCAGACTCTACACCCAAACAAGCCTTTGGCTCTTCTGGACTTTGGGCCACGTCTTGCTGCACACTAACTTGATTCAACTCTCCGCTGGCTGCTCCCTCCTCCTCCTGGGTAAGCGTGTATGTCCCGTCGGAAAGATCTACATGTTTACATGCACATGCATTAGATTATGGTGAAGGTGGGAGAATTACCACAAAACCAACTCTTGTTGGACACATACATCCAAGCATTATTATTTTCTCACAGAAATTATTAGCGTGTGTTGATAATAAACAAAACATTACTTTGATGGTGATTGTGTGAACATCTAAGCAATTTAAGTTACTTAACTTCACCAAACAGCAAGGGGGTGTGTTTAAATTAATAAAAACAGAAACAAAAATGATTTCACAATTTAGCACTTTTAATTTCCATTTCTTTCTTTAATTACTTAAAACAAGCCTTTCTACCATAAACCCAAATTAAATAAAAAACAGTTCAAATGAGCCTAATCTTTTGGACACAGCAACATATGCTTAATTTAAGCTCTCAAACCAAAATTTGGCTTAAAATCATTTATAAATTAATTTATACGAAAAATACAAATTTCAGCCTAGTAAATCAACATTAATTCATATAAAAAGATTTAATAAACTTTTTGATCTCAACTTTCTTCTACAGGTCATGTATGCCAAGAATGAGTTTCTAACCAAAGCATGGTTGCAGATTTAAATTATTTTTCAGATTTTGAATTTAAACACTTACACAAGATTAAATCCAAAACATCTATTAAACTATTCCCTAAAATCACATCCATCACACCAGGGGTACTAATCATCAAGTCAAAGCCCTAGGGTGCACATGTGGTTACAGAAAAGTTCATTAAAGGGGCTATAAAAAGCATCAAACTTAATCTAGCATAAAGCTTACAAAAATCATAACTGAAAATATACAAATCAAAAACATTCAAACTTTTGCCACAGATCTAGACATGCCATAAAGAGCAACATATCCAAAATTCAAGTTCATAGCATGTGTATATTTTAAATCACACTAAAAACACTTCAAACTGAGTTTGAATTTTTAATTTAAAAACTGTACAGAAAAACCCCATACATGCTTTCTAGAAAAGATAGATTTCTTCACCAGGAAACCAACAAAATTGGTTTTGCATTTTTTTTGATTTGTTTACGATTTTTAACGATTTTTCGAAGTTGCAGTCGAAACCCTAAAGAACTTGATTACAACCAGAACCCTGGATATTGTAGATAGGCCCTCGGAAATTACAAATAGGTCCCTGACGCCATGGGAGGGTAGTGGAGAAGCTTCCAATGGAGGAGAAAGGAGGGGAAAACCATTGGAGAACCTCACCTAGGTTGGGGAAAGACGATTCAGAAGCTCTAAAGTTGAGGGAGCTCAACAATGGAGGAGATCGGGCTTGAGTTTCTCTTTCCGAGTTGAAGAAAACCCTGTGAAAAACAATCTGACCTTCAGGAGATGAATGGAATCATGGAGAGGAGAAAGATGAGGATGAGGGGCTCACCCTTGATGGCCACCAGGGCCTGGCCGGCCTGCACCTGCTCCCGGCGACGAGCAGCGTGAGCAGGCGGCGGTCGGGCGGAGTTGGTCACGGGAGAAAGAAACGAGGGAGGAAGAAGGAACTAAAGAGAGAGGTTTCGGTGGCTTGCCCATATAAACACTCTTTTGCGAAATAAAAAAACTATCTAGAGATCATTAAAAATCGTGAAACTTTTTAGGTAGATTCTATAAATCATAAGTAACCCATTTTGCTTGGATCTGGCATCATAGCTATTGTAGATTTGAGATGAAAATTCTTCCCGAAATGATACTTTGGAGATTTCGAGTAAGCTGTTTGGCATCAAGATGCTCTCTAAACAATCAAAAGAAGATACCTAAATTCATGTTGTAAGAAGTACTAATTGATCAAGTGTTGAGATTTTGACTAAGGATTCTTTTGCAAAGTTGATCAAAACTAAGCTAAGTATGCTTTGGAACTAACTACACTTGATTAACATAACTAATTATGGTACTTAGCTTAACTAAACATCTGGGATGTTACAGACTACCCCCTTAAAAAGGAATCTCATCCCGAGATTCGACAACAAGATTAGAGGAAAACCTCCAGGGGAGATAACATGCTTGATGAGAAAATCAAAGTCACTTGTGAGGGAGTGGGCGATGAATGTATACAAGACAAACTAAAACCATCAAGGACTGGATCACAAAGCAGACATACAGTCCTACTAGAGTCCAACAGACGGAATCAAACGGAACGATCCATAGTTGGTGGTGTGGGGTTAGTTCCCTCTTGTGGCTCTCTTCTCGAGTTCTTCTTTGTGATGTTGGCACCAACCTTCAGTGGACGAGCTTCAGGGAAAAGACTCGGACTTAACACCGATAGCTGGAGGAGCTTGACTCTTCTCCACATTGTTGGGAAAGATAGAGGAAAGAGCTTAATCGATAAGGAATGCCGTAAGCAGTGAAAGTGGCCGGTGTGCTTGCTCAAAGGAGTAGACGAAGGAAAAGTGGCGTACAACTCAATTGGAGGTAAGGTTTGGAGGTGGTAAGGGATCGACGAGATGTGCTCTCCTTTTAACGATGACCAGAGAACTGCAGCAACATTGGTGTGCGTGCCAAGTTGTAGTAGGGGTCGGTGAAATGATGTTGTGGTGGACGCGCCTAGCGCGCTAGTCGCCGGCATTGTGATACCTTGACGACCAGATGGCCACGATCAACAGCGGTGGCTATGACAAAGCGACGCAGAACAGGCGAAGCACGGATATAGAGGGGTCAAATTGGCCCTCGAGAGGATTGACCGTGACTTTGGGAGAAAGTGTAGAGTTGGGGTATCCACCATCCTAAATTAGGGTTGTACCAAGGAAAACCTATCAAAGGATTTTGCCCATCCTTTATTTACTGGTATCCCGGTTCCTTTGATTAGGAGAAAACATGCTAAAGGACCAAAGATCACTGACTTAGTAGAAGGCTCCTCTTATCTTAACCTATGGAGAACTTGCTCATACTCCTTCAACTAGCTTAGTTGAGTTACTACCAAGTGAATTTTGAAATTTAGAAGGAAGAAGACCAAGTCGAAAGGTTCCAAAAAGATTCCCATAAAGAAGGGAAATCTCAAATATTTGGGTTAATTTGTTTACGGATGTTCATGAATTTGTTTTTAGGAGATCAATAAAAAGGTCAACTCCTGGAGTTTCCAGGAAAGTACAATTGTCAATGGCAAGTGACAAGATTTTGGAAACAAAATTGGGATGGGGTGAGGAAAATACCCTTTCTCAAGGTTTATCTTACTGAAGTATTTTAATTACTTTATACACCACACCAGGGTGTAATGATTTTGAGCTGCAACTCATGCACTTGATGAGTTATGGGATGACAATGCTTATGCATATGGGAAATGACTCATGCAATAATGAGATGGTGCACATGTGGATGCTCATCATGAAGTGCATATAGTATGATGTACATGTGTATGAGCATATGATGTTTATGCATATGAATTTATGGTGCATATGCATAGTGAGAGATGCACATGATGTGTGCTTGATGTAGTGTACGCACGATGATGCATATGCTGATGAACGAGTGATGCATATGCTTATGGGATATGGTGCTCATGATGCAATGTCAGCATGACTTGCTTCACCCATGAGGTTAGTCAAGGTAGAGAGGATAAACATAGAGTTGAGAAGTAATAGGTGCGGTGAGTCGCATTCTCAAAAACCAAGATACCTAGCGCGCTCCTAGTGGTAATCACATGGCTGCAGCACACATGATACCCTAGGTTTCGTCGCGACACCTTCGTTTATGGAACAACAACATCACTAGCAAAAAGGGCGATAGAGTAGAAAGATGGGAAACTGTCAGGACATATGCATGTTAGTTCATCCAATGTCCCAAATGCACATGTTGTGCAATGCATTTTCCATGCTCATGATTTATGTCATTAAGGTTGCAAGATATGCATGCGGTGATGATGCTCATGTGCTTACCAACAGATTTTTGATGCCTTATAACCATGTTCTCTTTTATTTGTTTGTGAGCAAGCATAAGGAGGGCTGAGAAATGATTGTGATCAATGTAGGGATATCGATGCAAGGAAAGTGGAGTGATCATCTTTACGTAGGCATAGGAAGTTGGTGGGTCGCCTTTTAATTGAAGAAAAGGTGTATAAGCATTCAGGAGAGTACAACGGGGTTCCACTTGACTCAGCAAGGATATGGGTATGCTTCTATTGGAAACCATCCTAAGAGAAGATGGAGATAAATGTATCTTGCACTGACTGTGTTCATCTGTGGATAGAAACTTCAATAACATACGTAGCTTTCTTCCACCAAATAAATATCATCCTCTTTAGGCAGGGGATGTAAAATCTCATGTCTTCCAATATTGGTTTTCAACTTAGAGATAATGTGAAGGCCATCATGCCCGAAAATTCAGATATCGCTTTGTTGTCAGGGCTGTTGGACAGCAGGCCGAGGGTCACTAAAAATTCCATATCTCTCAGCTCAAGCGTCGAAAAATTCTGAATTTTGGTCAGCATGTGTAGAATTTCATAAGCTTCAACTTTGGTATTCAAACCCAGGAAAGATTCAACTTTTACAGAGGTCGAAAAATTCATTTACCAAAGCTCTGTCTAGCAGTTTTGACAGCAAACAGGAGCTTACTAAAAATTCGATATTTCTCAATATACAGATGCATACATGCTGAAATTTTGTGAGAATTGCCATCACAAATTTATGAACTAATTAGGTATTCAAGGTTTGCTCTATGTCCCAAAGGAAGATGACCTAAAAATTTGAATGTCAGAGATTACTAGTGCTGAAATTCAGCAAGACAGAGACCTAAAGTTTTGGGC
Organism: Cenchrus americanus; assembly: GCA_947561735.1. Classification (NCBI taxonomy): domain Eukaryota; kingdom Viridiplantae; phylum Streptophyta; class Magnoliopsida; order Poales; family Poaceae; genus Cenchrus; species Cenchrus americanus. Next base: position 51,419,523 of record OX387245.1, read on the forward strand.
ATAACTCCCAAACTAAAAATCTAGTGACCTTGAGATTTCTACAGTATAGATACCTAGGGAGTAGTTTTGGTATTCAAAGGCTGAATAATATCATATTGGAAAAAGGTGCAAAAGATCCATTTTCAGAGTGTTGTTGCCCAGAAATTTCAGCAAGACAGCGCTTTACTAAAAGATCATGAGTAAAAGATCATGAGATTTTGATAGCACAAAGTAGGCTATACAAGAAACATTTTTGGTATAGATTGTCTAGACAAAATCTATTTGGAATGAGGTGTAAAAATTTGAGTTTTCAGACTAACTCGGGATTTTGGCAGAATTTCAGCATGACCTTGTCTAGCAATTTTAATCCTAACTGCAGTTTTAAGCATCCTAAAATCATGAGAAATTCAGGGAGCAAACTTAACTAGGTGATGAACAATTTCCCTGAAGAGCACCTAGCCAGAAATTTTCTATATAAACCTTAGAAAATTCAGACAGCATCGAGTTACAATTTTTGCTTAACACTTCATCAAAGCAATCACACTAGCAAGATTGGTCCTTAAGAAACACACATTAAATAGAGACCAAGCAACACATGAATTAAGTTCAGTTTTGGTTTGATAGCTTTTACATGATGCAAAAAGCGTCCTAAACTTCCTCACAAAGCTTTTAAGCTCAAAAACGAAGTCGATCTTGCGGTGGCGGGGCATATATAAACGTCTCTCCCTATAATAACTAGTCGAAGCTATTCGTTTCTTAATTACCGTGCCTAACAACCGTGGTTAGTGTACCGCGAAAATCACGGAACATGCAGAACCTTTCGTGCCAGCACTCACGAAAGCGTCCTCATTCATTACCGTTCACTTATAGAAACGGTATCCATGCGTAAAGCTGCTGCATGGACAGCGTCCTATTTAAGACTCTGACGCGACGTGAGTGCCCATTGGAATAGGCCTCATTCATCCCTCACGGACTTTCCCGTGGTACCATCACGTATGGCAAAACGTGACGAGACTCAGACGCGACGTGACACCCATTGAATAGGTCCCACTAGTCCCTCACAGGACTTTCCTGTGGTACCACCACGTATGGCAAAACGTGATGAGACGCAGACGCGATGTGGCACCCATTGGAATAGGTCCCACTAGTCCCTCACAGGACTTCCCTGTGGTACCACCACGTATGGCAAAACGTGATGAACTAGTATGGTTGTGCATGAAAGTAAGTTTTGACAGGAATAAATGTGCTGGAAGTCAGACTAAATACACCATAGAATACTAGCCACCTGAAAGAACCCAAAAATTCCCTCTAGGGCCTCTCGTACTAGATTAGACCTTAACGTCCTACTCTTGTAGCAAGATTATTAATCTTGGCAAATTTTATTCCAAAAACTAGTTTGTTAAGGTATTTTAATTACTCTGGTGCATATCATCGCTCTGGTACCAAATTTGTGACGAACCACCCAAAATAATTCCGTATTATCGCCCTAAGCCGGTCCACATGGCCATTAAGCAATAATAAAGAATTATTAAGTCGCTTCCGCCGGGTAAAGCCCGGTAAATCACATACAACAGGATCGCTGATATGCGCTAAGCCCACACGAAGGCGGGACCAGAGTACAACATTACATTACATAAAAGGTTCACAAGTTCAACATTATTACAAACCAGGTTTTTCATACATAAAAGTAAACATGGTTCAGAGTTTAAACAACGGAAAGTAAACTACACGCATGATACACATAGGAGGCCATCCATGCAAATCACTCATCATCCTCGTTCTCCCATTCAAGCTCCCAACCATCTGGGATAGAACCAGGCCAGATGGGATTACCTGAAAACAACAAATTAAGCAAGGCTGAGTACTAAAACTCAGCAAGACTTACCCGACATAAAATAAAGTACCGCTAGACATGCAAGGCTTTTTGGCTACTGGGTTTGTTTTGCCAAAAGCGACTAAGAGTGGATCCTTAATTTCAAGTTTTAGCTCATATTCTAGTATGTTAATCAGTCTAGGTGAGCACCTGTACTAAATAAGCATGTTGTGCAAACAATATTAAACATGTAACAATATTAATCCAAAAGGTTTCATAAATAAACATGGGGTAGCCAGTGGTCAAGCCGACTCAGATAACGGCGAGTGACCGACGATCGATCGATTTATATCCTTGCAAGGTAAACCCAAGATACACGGAAGAAGTAGACCCCAAGAATTCAAATAAAAGCAAATGCAGGGTCTACCCCGACCAGGGGGTTCCCAACATCCCACAGTTTGGGATCAGATGCTACAAACTCTGGTACACGGTTATCCGGAGGGTCTAATCCGACCAGTCCGGACTCACACACTATACCACGGGTAGCTAGCCCGGAGACACATCCCAAGCGGGTAGCTAGAAAGATCTTGCCCCGGTTCAGAAGGTACTAGGCTTACCGGCCCCATTCCCGGCAAGCACTTGGTACGTTCAATAGCTTAGGACCAGCACCATGCTACTCGGTTGAGACCGAACCCATTGCTCTTACCACATGAGCGAGTCAATTTAACCAACTTATGATTCCAACATAAGCATCCTATATCTCGCGAGCAATGAGTCATTACTCAACTTCTACCGTATCCTTAGAGCATGGCACTAGCGTTCCTAACATACTAGTAAAAGAGCATAGGAGTCATAAGGATCATGCATCTAGGTTTCAAAGCAACTCCTGAAACTTAAATGCACAAGGAAAAGCATAAAGTGCTGAAAAGTAAAGGACATGATTTTAATTTAAAACATGGGTTAGATGAAACCGGTGCTTGCCTTCCTCAGACTCTACACCCAAACAAGCCTTTGGCTCTTCTGGACTTTGGTCCAGGTCTTGCTGCACGCTAACTTGATTCAACTCTCCGCTGGCTGCTCCCTCCTCCTCCTGGGTAAGCGTGTATGTTCCGTCGGGAATATCTACACGTTTACATGCACATGCATTAGGTTATGGTGAAGGTGGGAGAATTACCACAAAATCAACTCTTGTTGGACACATACATCCAAACATTATTATTTTCTCACAGAAATTATTAGGGTGTGTTGATAATAAACAAAACATTACTTTGATGGTGATTGTGTGAACATCTAAGCAATTTAAGTTACTTAACTTCACAAAACAGCAAGGGGGTGTGTTTAAATTAATAAAAACAGAAACAAAAATGATTTCACAATTTAGCACTTTTAATTTCCATTTCTTTCTTTAATTACTTAAAACAAGCCTTTCTACCATAAACCCAAATTAAATAAAAAACAGTTCAAATGAGCCTAATCTTTTGGACACAGCAACATATGCTTAATTCAAGCTCTCAAACCAAAATTTGGCTTAAAAACATTTATAAATTAATTTATACGAAAAAGACAACTTTCAGCCTAGTAAATCAACGTTAATTCATATAAAAAGATTTATTAAACTTTTTGATCTCAACTTTCTCCTACAGGTCATGTATGCCAGAATGAGTTTCTGACCAAAGCATGATTGCAGATTTAAATTATTTTTCAGATTTTGAATTTAAACACTTACACAAGATTAAATCCTAAACATCTATTAAACTATTCCCTAAAATCACATCCATCACACCAGGGGTACTAATCATCAAGTCAAAGCCCTAGGGTGCACATGTGGTTTCAGAAAAGTTCATTAAAGGGGCTATAAAAAGCATCAAACTTAATCTAGCATAAAGCTTACAAAAATCATAACTGAAAATATACAAATCAAAAACATTCAAACTTTTGCCACAGATCTAGACATGCCATAAAGAGCAACATATCCAAAATTCAAGTTCATAGCATGTGTATATTTTAAATCACACTAAAAACACTTCAAACTGAGTTTGAATTTTTAATTTAAAAACTGTACAGAAAAACCCCATACATGCTTTCTAGAAAAGATAGTTTTCTTCACCAGGAAACCAACAAAATTGGTTTTGCATTTTTTTTTGATTTTTTTTACGATTTTTAACGATTTTTTGAAGTTGCGATCGAAACCCTAAAGAACTTGATTACAACGAACCCCGGATATTGTAGATAGGCCCTCGGAAATTACAAATAGATCCCTGACGCCATGGGAGGGTAGTGGAGAAGCTTCCAATGGAGGAGAAAGGAGGCGAAAACCATTGGAGAACCTCACCTAGGTTGGGGAAAGACGATTCAGAAGCTCTAAAGTTGAGTGAGCTCAACAATGGAAGAGACCGGGCTTGAGTTTCTCTTTCCGAGTTGAAGAAAACCCTGTGAAAAACAGTCTGACCTTCAGGAGATGAAAGGAATCATGGAGAGGAGAAAGATGAGGATGAGGGGCTCACCCTTGATGGCCACCAGGGCCTGGCCGGCCTGCACCTGCTCCCGGCGACGAGCAGCGTGAGCAGGCGGCGGTCGGGCGGAGTTGGTCACAGGAGAAAGAAACGAGGGAGGAAGAAGGAACTAAAGAGAGAGGTTTCGGTGGCTTGCCCATATAAACACTCTTTTGCAAAATAAAAAAAACTATCTAGATATCATTAAAAATCGTGAAACTTTTTAGGTAGATTCTATAAATCATAAGTAACCCATTTTGCTTGGATCTGGCATCATAGCTATTGTAGATTTGAGATGAAAATTCTTCCCGAAATGATACTTTGGAGATTTCGAGTAAGTTGTTTGGCATCAAGATGCTCTCTAAACAATCAAAAGAAGATACCTAAATTCATGTTGTAAGAGTAACTCCAAGAGTCTCGCTAAATATCACTAGCTAAATTATTGATTTGGCTAGTATGTAAAATAAAATAGCTAGTAAAAAGTTGATGAAATCCAACAGACTAGCTAAAATGAACTCTCCATATGCTCCACCGCTAATGGGTCCCGCCTGCCATACTCATGTACAACGGGATAGCTAGCGGGATTGGCTAGCCAAAGATGGCTAGCGAAGCCCCCGGTTTAGCTAGTGGAGGATAGCTAGGACAAGTTTAGCTAGTCTGTTGGATTGAGTTTTTCGACAACTTTTCTATTTTTTAGCTAGTTAAGCCAAGATAGCTAGTGTGTTGGAGTTGCTCTAAGAAGTACTAATTGATCAAGTGTTGAGATTTTGACTAAGGATTCTTTTGCAAAGTTGATCAAAACTAAGCTAAGTATGCTTTGGGACTAACTACACTTGATTAACATAACTAATTATGGTACTTAGCTTAACTAAACATCTGGGATGTTACAGACGGTGAAGGGCGGCGCCGCCCGGCACGCGGCCGCAGCCTGCTCCTCCCTTCCTCCTTTCTCTCTTATCTCTCCCCTTCTTCCCTAGCACCCGCACATGCGAGATCCAGATAGAGAAGTGACCATGGCAGCCAGAGAGGTGGGTGGCGGCGCCGCCGGGAGTCCTCTCGCCGGCGAGCGCGTTCCCCACGAGGGAGAGCGCGCCGTCGTCGAGCGGTTTCACCGCGGTGCCTTTGCCCCTGTCCCTCGCGCCGGCCAGCGGCGGCGGAGGTCTGGTGAGCGCGTGACTCACTGTCATTCCACGCGAGCGTCAAGGAGATGCCGGCGGTGGTGGTTCCGGCGGGGAGGTAGGTCCCACGGTAGGTCCCCCCCGTCCTTTGCATCTTTGCTTTTCAGATCTAGGGTTAAGGTTATGGTTTTGCACTGTAAAATCGATTCGAGATCGATTTCTCGTTCCTTTCTTTTCCCAACTCTGTCTACTCACTAGAAACCTGGATCTGATACCAGTGATAGACTTGCCGGATCAACTAGGAGTAGATCGAGTGGGTTGAGCTGTGTAATTCATACCTTGGTCCCGGTGAGCCATCCACGACGAGGACGGCTCGGTGGAGAGACGCTGGTGACGACGGCGAGGTCTTGCGGCGGCGTGGGTGGGACATCCCGTCACTTCAGCACACCCTCTAGGTCGGCTAGGGTTAGGAGTGTGGGGCTAGTGTGGCGGCGGCGAACCTCGTGTACTGAGTCGTGGCCCCCACTCCCTCTTATAGTGCTACGCAACAGGGGCCCACCAGCCTTCTAACGGGCTAGGCGTCCCCGATTCGGACGCGAGTCGAGCCCATTGGTGGAGAGATCAATCCAACAAATCTATGCTAATTTGGGTGAAAGTTTTGAGTCTCCATGAAAGTTATATAAATTTGAGATTGACAATTCTTTGTTATCATAAATATTATCTAAAAAGTAATTAAATTATGAAAATTTGTTGGCTATTGAATTTGTCGAACTACGTCAATTAACTTACAGTAGCGGTTAGCAAACACGTGTGTGCCGCACGTGCATCATTGCTAGTTATTATTATTTTTCAATATTTCCATAACAATAAACTGTATAATAAAACATTATAAATTGTATAATAAAACATTATAAATTGTATTGGCGGTCGTACTTTTTGTTCTCAAAGCGGAAGAGACGACTTCTCTTTCTACTCTTTGCCTAAGTCAAAAAAAAAACTTCAGGGATGGATTGTGTTGATAAAATCGTTCCTTTTCGAGCAGAAGTATACAATACATGGAACCCACGAAAACAAAGATGTTGGCGGATGATTCTACCCGAACTCGTTCAAAGGTCTGAACGCTACGGCACCACATGGAAATTTTTCACACGGCCCGTGGTACTGGTAGTCTGGTACTCGACCGTCGAGCGGTAATTGCCGTCGTGCGTGGACTGCGACGGCGCGGCGAGAACCTGGAAGTTACCCGGAAGGCCACCGGCTGGAAGCGCACGCGGCACGCCTACGCGGGCAGAGCTGGTACGTGCGCGCTCAGCGTGTGCTGCCGTCTGCCCGTCTCTCATCGCCACCGGCCGGCGGCTTGGGGCTGCAGATCACCAGGCGGCAGAGACGTACTCCTACGTACGTGCGTGGACCAACATCTCTAGCGGGAAACGCCTCCGAAAGCCACGGATAGAATAGAAGCCAATTTTTTTTCCCGACACGCCACGCTACTACGTGCCTTGCAAGCGCCGCGGACACGCACGCCAGGGTCTCGGCTCCACCTCCACGTGACAACTGCTTCACGGATCGCGCGCGCAGGGGTTTCCGATTCCATCGCGACGGCGATGGCCAACGAGAGATGGCGCCGCGCGCGCCGGGCAGCCGCTACACCGGCCGCGCGCGGGCGGCAGGGACGACGCGGGATCTACCCGGCCGTGCCAGCAGAACACGTGCTCCCGGCCCCCGCCCGCTCCGAGTCTCTCGTTCGGAACCTCAACACGTTTTGTTCCGACTCGAAAACAAGGCGAGATGCAGAAAGACATGTCACATGACCGGATGACCCTGCCGCCTGCCGCTCTGTGGACGAGACAAAAAAAAGGAAAAACAAAGACGGGCCCATCTACTTTTTTTGTTGTATAAGAAGAGGAAGAGAGAAGGGCTGAGCACGCACGCCTGCCTCTTCACGAGCAAATATAAATAATAAGTGGATAAAGCTTCTTCGCAGCTCACAGAGTACAGAGACCATCCGTCATCCCCATGGTAGTTAGGCAAAGCAGATAATCATGACGATTCTTTTGTACTCCTAAATTCTTTTGATGAATGGATTTATCTCCCAGCAAGTTGCATCCGGTGACCGGTTAGGGTTAAGGTGGTAGGGTGATGATAACGTTCCTTCTACTCTAGTCTCGAGTCGGACATGGCACGGAGAGATTTCCACGCGGCGTTGCTTGCAATCTATACGGACTAGCAGGAGTGCACGCATCATTCGTGCCAAAATTGTGACGGTACTCACTGTGCCAAGCGACATGTAAACACCATGCATGTGCCACCGGACCCGTGCGTGGAACGTACGTTTACTACAACTTCCCTGAAAAATATCTCCATCCATTCCTTCAACAGTTCAACCTGTCATTGTCGATCAACACCCTACCATTCGAGCTAACCAATCAGAATATGTGAGTGCAGTGCATCTGCATCTATCGAGTCCAATTATTAGCGGCAAGGATGGTTCAAACCTCACACCCACACACAATCGATGGCAGTGACCGGTGCACACAAGGCAATATCACGCGCATGGCATGGTGATATCTGTGTGGTGGGGGATGCTCGCTCTCATGAGAAAAGGTGGTTTGACATTGGTAGATTTCAATGTCACTTGCACGATCGAGCCCCGAGTGACCCGGCCCGGATTGACCTGTCGAGCAGCTTATTAGCCTGACCGTAGCAATGCTCTCTAAAGCCTCCCAAACCCGTAAGATAGTTAATGGCGGATTTGATTGGAGATATTAAGGTCCAAATTAAGAAACCAGCCTTCCTACCGGTCTGACCCGTCTTTGAGCCCGGTTCGCGGTTTGCTCAAATCTAGTTGCATAGAGTATTTTGAAAGATGATCATTTGTAAAAAAAAATATTGGTAGCTTCCATGAGCCAAAGGGGTGAACATTCGCGGATTCCTTGATACCCCTTCTTGTAAAGGCAATGTATCGGATAGAAACTACAACCTTTGTGAAAACCCGTGCAAACCACAACAAAAAGATTATCTAAATTCACCAAATGAATCACAAATGTAGATGATATGACGATACACAAATTAGTAAATATTTTGTCCAACCTCGACTTGGTTTATGAGATAAAAATATCAAATTGCTAAGAATTTGGAACCACCGGAGGGGAATCACTGACCCACCTTCACTTGTTTCAACCCACCTTCACTTGTTTCCTGTGGCTTCAATTCTTAACTTGAATGGCTAACAATTCGAATAGCTAAATTAAAGAGCATGCCAAGAGGCACGACATGCACCGCGATTGAGCTTGTAGTCCAATGATAGGACGGTCCAGTGGGACGTTACCCACCAGGGTTCAAATCCTGGTGCTCGCACCTTTTCCTGGATTTTCTGGCGTTATGCATTAAGTGGTAAGCGACGTTCCCGTCGACGACGAGGCACATTTGGTGACTTCAGGAATCTCCAGATGTGCTGGTGCTCAGTCCTTCGGAGGTGCTCATAGGGTAGGGTTTGCGTACGTGTATTCATAAGGGTTAATGTGTGTGCGTGTTGTGAATTAAGTGGTAAGCGACGTTCCCGTCGACGACGAGGCGCCATTGGTGACTCGTATTCATAAGGGTTAATGTGCGTGCGTGTTGTGAATTAAGTGGTAAGCGACGTTCCCGTCGACGACGAGACGCCATTGGTGACTTCGGGAATCTCCAGATGTGTCGTTGCTCAGTCCTTCGGAGGTGCTCATAGCGTAGGGTTTGCGTACGTGTATTCATAAGGTTAATTTGCGTACGTGTTGTGAGCGTCTGCGTTGTACTGTGTCATTAAAAAAAGCACGACATGCACCATCAGTAGATACGTAGGGCAGAGGGCCGAGATTAATCTTTTTTAAAAAAACAAAACTCCTAGTTTATCCGATCAGTGAATAGAAAAATAGTAATAGACGTCCTCCATACAACACCGTCCACCAACTTTTCGTTCCTACAAATGGCGCGACATGAGATCAGACGGGGCAACATAGGAATAACATTAGGCCATCCTACGATGCTGATCTCCTACTATTCCTTTGACCCGTCAGGTGAAGCGAGAATCACCAATCATATCCTAGCTAGCTCGAGCACAAGAGCAAGTTTAATAATTTAGTCAGTTGTTGGCTGCACGACTTCTTATAGCTCACCTCAAGCAACCAGTATAATGGTTTAGCCTTCACATTTATAGCTTACAGCCAACCTCACATCTCTCCTCCACATCATCATTTAGCCAACTTGCAGCCCACCATAATAGTTGCTCTAAGGCCCGTCTCCGTGGGGGTTTCATAGATATTAAATAGGCTGTCATGTGAGCACTTTTGATGATGTGACAATGTATTAATGAATAGAGAGGTAAAATGAGTTTCATGAGGATGACACTCCTCATACACGATTACCTAGGTTTGTGTCTTGCATGCAACCTAGAAAATAATAATAGATGAAATTATGCATTGAGAGTGAGGTGTTTCATTATTATTTTAAATGTTTTTAGATGATGTGTCACTCTAGGTAATCGTGTTCATGACATCCGTATCGAGACTTGCCTAAGAGGGTGTTTGGATCCAGTTGACTAGACTGATTTTAGTCACCTTAAAAGGCTAATTTGCCAAACACCCCTGACTAAAGGGTGACTAAAATTAGCTAGCCTCTAGTCACCCTTGACCCGGCTAAAAGCGACTAAAACCCCATTTCTCTCCTCATTAATGCCCCCCTTCTTATCCGGCGCCCCGTGCTTCACGCCCCTTCTCCTCCTGCGACGAGCGAGCAAGGCCGTCACGCTCCCCTCCTCCGCCGCCGGCACGCCGCGCTCCTCGTCATCAGCCTGTCGCGCTCCTCGTTGTCGGCCCACCGCGCTCCCACCGCCACCCCTACCGCGCCCCCCTCCCGGCCGCGCCCGGCCCCGTCGTGCTCCTCGTCGTCGGCCCGTCGCGCTCCTCGTCGCCGGCCCACCGCGCTCCCCGTCGTCGCCCCTGCGCCGCGCTCCCCTCCGCCGGCACCGCCCGTCGCATTCCCTCCACCGTCCGCCCGCCGCGCTCCTCGTCCTCGGCCTACCACGCCCCCCGCTGTCGCGCTCCCCTCCTCCATCGCCGGCCCACCACGCTCCCCTCCAGCGCCGTCGACCCGCCACGCTCCCCTCCTCCGCAGTCGCAGGAACATATGCGAAAGGAGGAGCACCAATGGGAGGATTCAGTGGCGCGACCGGCTGCGAGGCGTTGCGCCCATGAGCATAGGCGGAGGAGGAGCAACGGTGGGAGGATCCGGCGGTGGGCAGGGGAGCTCTAGGCGGCGGGACAAGGGAGATCTAGGCGGCGTGCAGGGGAGCTCTGGGCAGCGGGCCATGGGAGCTCCAAGCGATGTGCCAAGGGAGCTCAGGGCGGCGGGCTAAGGGATGCTCCATGTGGCGGGGTAGGGAGCTTCAGAGGGGCTGTGCAGCGATCTTTTCTCCCTCGTCACCCTCTCTGCTTTTGAGGGGCTGTGCAGCGAGCTTCGGAGGCGGGACCGGGGAAGCGAGGCGGGCGGCTGGGAGCAGCGCGGCGGCGGTGCGAAACGAGTGGCGGGCAGCGCAAAGGGGAAAAGCGAAGGGGAGAGGGGGAAAAGAGAACAATTAATGCTAAGATCAATTAATGTTGACTAATTTTAGTCACATTCAAAACAGGGCTAACTAAATTTTAGTCAGGGGACTAAACGGAATCAGACACCCTCTAGATCGACGACCACACCCGGTTAGAGCATCTCCAGCGGAAGCCTCCAAATTGAGGCCTCCAAACCTCATTTACATGTCCAACTTTAAAAAATAGAGGCCCAAAAATGCATCTCAATTCCAGCAGCAAATTAACTTGGATCTCTATTTTGATGTGGACCCGTCTTGTCATACAGAGAGAGGGGGCGGGCTATCTTCCTCGGAATAGAGGAGAGGCAGGGGAGGCACGGGTGGCGGCGGCGGCGGCTCCTACCGACGAGTCGGGGCGGGCGGTGGCCGGGAAGTGGGGCAAAAGAGAGAGGCGGTGGCCGCGGGCACGGGAGCGAGCGAGAGGGAAGCCGAGGCGGCCGCCGCGGCCGTCGGGACGATGCGGCGGCTCGCGCGAGGACGGCGACGCCGACGGCCGTCGCCCGCGCACGCCAGGCGGAGCTCGCTTGCCATGACCCCTCCCTCTGCTTCTCCTCGCCTTTCTCCACCAGATCCGGATGCAGGGCCGCGCTGACGGCGTGAAGACGATGAGCTCACACCGAATCTTGGGGGCGCGGCGGCGGGCGCAGGGGCTCCGGTCCGGGCAATGGGATCCGGGATGCTGTGGCCAACGCAGGAGCTCCACCTGTTGCTCGCCAACGGCGAGCACCCTACGGAGCCTCCCCGCATCAGTGAGCTCCAGCTGCTCGCGCGGCCACCGAAATCTGCGCACTCCTTGACAGCGGCGAGCTCCACCGCCCACACGTGAGCCGTCGGCGTTGGCTCCCTACTTCGGCGAGGGTGATTCGACGTGTCCTCCGCAGGCGGCGGCTCTTCGGGCTCACGCTCAACCGCGAGCGAGATGGGGATGCCGGGGCACCGCCGGAGGCGGACCTCGCCGAGCTGGAATGCTCATGCGCGCAGATGGAGGGGATGGCTCGCCTAGGCCGGCGGCCTCGGGCGCGCGCGCGTCGTCGTTCGTGGCGGCGGTCGTGGCGAGTCCCGACGGCTCGACGCGGGGAGGCGGGCGAGCGCCGCTCGAGGAGCCGGCGGCGGGAGGCACGGAGGTGGGCGACGGTGTGGGGGGACACAGGAAAGAAGGTGTTGGGAAGAAGGGAGGACAAAGAAAGAAAATAAATATGGCGGGACCCACGTTTGAGGGGGAAATGGAGGGCCTCCAAGAATGGATGATGAGAGGGGGATTTGGAGGGGTATGCAAAATGGAGGCTTGTTTAGAAGCCCTGCTGGAGATGAATTTTTGCACCAAACCTCCAAATTTTGGAGTAGAGACCCATATGGAGGCCCCCGCTGGAGATGCTTTTGGAATCGACCCCGCTGCGCACCAGCACCACTGAGCACGCGACACCTGCGACGCAGAGGAGCCGCCACCGAAGCGCCGTTCATCAGTTGTCTCCTCCCACCTCCACGCCTCCACGAGGCCTGACGGGCGACCGCTATTTCTTCTTCTTCCCACTCCCACACGGCCACACGCATCAACTGGCCGATCCCTCTGCTCTTCGAGCTTGCCCGCCCGCGCACACAACCGCGACGTTTCCCGAATCCCTCACTCCACCACCACCTGCTCTGCTCGGCCTGCCCGGCGGTCGGTCGGTCGCGCCTTTTTCTTCATCCCCTACCAGTCACTCGCTCATATAACGACCATACGGTCCAGGAATCTAACCAATCGCGAGCTAATACAAACAACCAGCAGGGCGGGCGACCCTTGCGTGCTACTACTACCAGCTCCCCACCGGATCTTGCCGAGGCGTGCAAGATTCCTGCTCCGCCGAGGATTAATTAGAGCCGAGCTCGATCCAGCTTCTGCGGAGCTTATTCTGTTTGGTCCTGATTCGCCGGCCGGCTACTACTGGTACGCCGGATAGGAGCGACAGGAATTGGGCAAACATGGCTGCGGCCACTTCCGCCTCTACCATGTCCCTGCTCCCGATCTCCCAGCTCAAGCAGCAGCAGCAGCTCGGCGCCGGCGCCGTGGTCGTTTTCCGGCGACGGCGGGACGCGCGGCGGAGGAGATACGTCGTGCCGGTACGTGATCTGCTCGATTCCCGCCCGATCTCCCTTGAAGAAATCTGTTTTTTGGGGGGGCGTCTTTGAGCTGATGAGTCGGCAGGGTTTGCTGTTCTGTTTCTTGTATAGACGGCGAGGCTGTTCGGTCCGGCGATCTTCGAGGCGTCGAAGCTGAAGGTGTTGTTTCTGGGCGTGGATGAGGGGAAGCACGCGGCGCACCCCGCGGGGCACCGGGGGGCCGACGAGCCGCCGCTGCCGCAGCTGCCGCGGACGTACACGCTGACCCACAGCGACGTGACGGCGAGCCTGACGCTGGCCGTCTCCCACACCATCAACCGCGCGCAGCTGCAGGGGTGGTACAACCGGCTGCAGCGGGACGAGGTGGTGGCGGAGTGGAAGAAGGTTCGCGGCCGGATGTCGCTGCACGTCCACTGCCACATCTCCGGCGGCCACTTCCTGCTCGACCTCATCGCCGGCCTCCGCTACTACATCTTCCGCAAGGAGCTCCCCGTGGTACGTACGTGTCCACCTGCTGCCCACAGGATTTGTTTCCATATACACGGCCGGCCCACATGCACATGTTGAATAGTGCGCAGCACAGTGCTCGTCGGCTCGAGTTCACATTGGCTGGCACCGCCTGGTGACCGAGACCCCACGTCGATCGATGCGGCACCACACTGGCCGGCACCCTTTGCGTCCTTTTGTCGTCTCGTGGCTGCCCGTTATCTGCGGCCACGAGCCACGAGATGAAGTTCGAACTACTCCAGTCAGTACCGTGCTCGATCGTTGTGTCGCTAGTGATCCGGCATTCTCTGCTTTCACGTGAACAACATGCGTTCGTCGTTACTGTCTGCCGAGTGCCGATGTTGTCGGAACATAATCTTTCTGGGTTAATTTTACGGTTTCATCTAATTTTAACATCTCGTGGTTGCCCAGGTTCTGAAGGCGTTCGTGCACGGCGACGGCGACCTCTTCAGCCGGCACCCAGAGCTGGAGGAGGCCACGGTGTGGGTCTACTTCCACTCCAACCTCCCCCGGTTCAACCACGTTGAGTACTGGGGCCCGCTCCGCGACGCCGCGGCGCCCGCCGAAGAGGACGAGGACCCCGCCGCCGCGCCGGCCTCAGCGGGCGAGGCGGGCCGGCGGACGACGGCGATGCCCGTGGGCGAGTGGCCGCACCGGTGTCCCCAGCAGTGCGACTGCTGCTTCCCGCCGCACAGCCTCATCCCCTGGCCGCACGAGCACGACATGGCCGCCGACGGCGCCACCGCCGCCGGCCAGGCCCAACAGCAGTGAGACAGACAGACTGCACGTACGACGGACACGGGCACCGGTGTTGCCGCGCAAATGTAAGCCGTGGTAGCTCTAGACTTGTGTCGGCTGGGCAGCTGCAATTGCATTCGCATCGCATGCATGCCTGCGCTATTCTTTAGTTGGTAGCTTTAGCTCAGCTTCAGCAAGGTCTTCGTCGTTAGAAATAGCTTGGTCGGTTCAGGTCAGGGAACGATGAACTCATGGTCACGGTGGTCTTGTACATACTAGCTAGTACGGAGTAGCTACTGGTAGAACGCTTGATCTGGGTGGCAAATTTGCCGAGATTGTGCGTGCATGTCGTTGCAGCAAAGACGGCAAGTCCAAGGAGGCCAGCAGGCAAGTTTCATTTGTACACTCTCATCCATCTCTCCGGGGCTGCAACTCCACTAGCTAGATTGATTGTGAACACATGTAAATGGAGACGATTAATTAAATTATTTTATTCAACCGTAAGATTATAGTATTCCAAATGGGTCGGGCACGATTGACGACACGAGGCACAGTCTTAAACAACACGGTACTAGCCCGGCACTAGGCACGATCAATAGTGCTTAGTGTTGGCATGACATGATAGACGCCCATAGTGCCAGCCTGAGGCATGGCCGATTTTGAGTGGCCTGATAGGCAGCCCGATATCAATTTTCCATCTCACATATATATATATACACACATACAACAATATAACCCTAATTTCCCCATCTCTAGGGTCCCTGTCCCTCAATCCATCCCAATCCCGCCGCCACCCTCTCTCTATCCCGCGCGGCCGGCCCGCTTTCCCTCGACCCCGACGTGGGGCCGGAGAATCTCCAGTTCCCCGCCGCCCCCTGCTCCTCCACACCCAATCTCGCCGTCGCTCCCTTCCTCGCTCTTCGGCTCCTCTTGATCCCGGGGGGGGGGGGGATCTTGCGGCCGCGCCAGCCTACGCGGCTACGCTGCCTCTTCCACGGGGCGCCTGAGCTCAACGCGCCCCATCGTACCTCGTGTCCTCCGCTGGCTGGAGCTCCTTACGATTCCACCACCGCCGCCTACCCTCCCACGGTGCAGCGTCGCCGCCCCAAGTTGTGGTGGCCGCACCACCTGGGCCGCACAAGGCGCTGCCTCCGCCCCGGATGGATAGTGCCGGGCCGGACTCGGCGTCGTGCCGAACTAGCGGCCCGGGCCGGTTCGGCCCGGAGCCGGGCCTCGGGCCGCTAGTTCGGCACGACGCCGAGTCCGGCCCGGCACTAAAAGCCATCGGGCCTGCATAGTGCCGGGCCGCATCGGGCTAGGGTCGGGCTAGGCACGGACGGCCCATTTGGAATACAATACGTAAGATATCTCGGTCGCGCGTCAATGTCTCTGTCAGGAGAGGGGTGTGAGGACATTGGCGTAGCCAAGGGGTATGCTAGGTGGGCCCTGGCATACCCTAAATTTCAGCCCAGATGTAGCACTGTATATATTAGTTAGGGAAAAAACTATTTCCGCTAATTCTCTAGCTAGTTAGCACAGCATCACTCCAAATGATGCCAGTAATGTCGTTCAATGATGCCAGCAGTGTCGTTTTGTACTTCTGTTTGCTATTTATAGTTATGGCAAAAGATTGGATATAGATAAGGTCACATGAAATTTATATTTATTTACTGATTTGTAGTGGATTATATATACCAAATTGTACAAAAATTTGTATGGCATACCCTATGTTCAAATCCTAGCTACGCCACTGTGTGAGGATGCGTCTGAAGTCTGGAACCGGGAGAAGCCGTTGCGAGTTTGGTGATTGTTGTGTGTACAGAAGATGGACACCGGCGAGCCCGTACTCTGGAGTTACCGGTAGCTTTCACGTTTGCGTGACGGTTCGAAATTGGCTCTGGAGTTTTCTCCCGAACTGATGGATTTCCAGGATACAGCAAGTCGTTTAGGGTGAAAGATCATCTTTGCATTTGCCTGATTGCTGGAATCGGAGACTTTGTCGGCAGGCGGCAGCCATCCATGCATTTACCTGCTTTTCTGCTTGTTATTAGAACGATGGAAGCAAGGAATGACTGGAACCCACTAGTATGACCGACGAGCTAGAAAAAAATGGAACGAATATGCTTGCAAGCGGCGATTACAACACGTGCAGGTTTTTTCAGCATGCATCAGCGCATCAAGTGCCAATGTTCCTCCTTGACTGTCATACTCTTTCTCGTCGTCTAATGTTCTTCTTTTGATGCCCAATTCTGACGATTAACTGACTGATGGAAACGAGGAAGGAGAATCAAGGACATGTAGTTTAGTTTTCAATGCAAAGTGTTTGCATGAATTTCAATTCTGGGAGAAAGTATTTGCATCCGCATGTTTTTCCTTTTTCCGAGTTTTAACTTTCACAAGGGAAAACTTAAAAAAAATTGGGAGTGCTACATTCACAAATCACAACACGTCACCCCATTATAAAGTCCATAAAAAGCAGCAGCGTCCGACCAACAAGGCCCACGGACCACCCAAAGGCCCGGGACCCCCTTCCCTGCCTCGGCCCGTGGATCCAGCATCGGGTGCTTTCCGTCCGTTCCGGCGTTACGTTCCTGGCTTCCTCGCCTCGTCGTCACACCGCTCGCCACTCTCCCTCCCCCAAGGAAGCGAAGCGTACGCGCCCGCGCCCTCTGGCGAGCCCCCGCCCGCCGCCGGCGGATCGGACCGAATCCGGATCTGCACTGGCATCGGCGCGCCGCCGATGCCTACCCCGAAGCAGCGGCTTCCCTACTCCACCGCCGGCGGGGGCGGGGGAGGGAGGCGCGCCGCCGTCTCCGGCTCCGGCGTGCTGCCCCCCGTGGTGGTCCTCGTGTTCCTCTTCGTGGTCGCGCCTTCCCTCTTCTTCGTCGTGCGCAATGGAGGTCGCGGACACGTCCACGTCGCCTCAGGTCCGATCCGCCTCCCTTCCCTGAGCCCCTGATGCCTGGTGCCGTGAATTGTTAATTTCGGGTCATTGTTGCGCGATTAGCACCTAGATTGGGTGGGGATCGGTTGAAATTCGTGTATATTGTGGGATTGGTGCGCTTTACAGCAGTAGTTCGACACGGTTTGGTTGGAGAAGGCACCATCTGTGTAGCTTTGAGTGGTTTAGGGATTTGTCATTTTAGCACTGTTGTGACGTGCTTGTTCTGCCCGTTTGGATGGAAACTGTGTAGGTGGAGCATGTTGCTCTGTGTAAAAAGGATGTTGTAGCACTAGCGATTTCAGGAATTGTTATCCTCTAGAACTTGATGTTACAGTTTGCCGTTGCTAGTTTGATCTGGTTGGATGTGTAATAAGAGGGTGACAGTTGGCTGCCATTATAGAAACTGGAGTGCTTACATATAACATTACCGTCCACTAACAAAACTATACAAATTCGCTTGCAAACAGGGCTATGTAGTGGGTGGTTGTAAGCACCCTGAACAACCTAGGGCTTTACCATTGGTTGAAACCTGAAATGAAGTACTGTTAACATTGTATATAATTGCACATTATGGCATTGTTAGCTGTTGGAATACTGTTCTGTTTGAATTCACAGTTTTACTTGAGATAGAAAGGTGATGCCATGTTTTGTTTACCTGCAGACCCCGAGGGCAGGAATGGCGATCAGGTACCTATCAAAATGGAAAGGTGTTCAATTCGTTCAGTATCCCATTTTTAAGGATTCATTTCACTTTATGAATTCCCTTGCAGGAAGCAGTGGCAATGAAGAATCTGAAATCTATTCTGCCGAAAGAGGTCAGGACCTTGGGCAACCCCCCCCCCCCCTATAGTGTTATAGTCCATTTGTTTGACACTATCACACATGCTCCATAGTTTGATGCACAGTGGATGTTGACTTCTCTTATCATACTTAATAAAAAGTCCAGATGTTATTACTTTTGAATGTTGTGTGTAGCTTATGCACTAAACTATGTGTAGTGCCAATGAATGATCCATGCCAGAATGTGGGTGATTAAACCATAGCTTTATATCTAGTTATCCTCTCTGTGTTATCTCATGCTCGTCAAGTTTGTTTCCCTGTCTCATGTAGTTATCTGTTATAGAAAATAATTTTCATGACCTAGCATACTGGCTACTGGCTGTATGTTGCAGTCTGTTTATTGCATAGTTATCATAATTCAGAACTATGATTCATCATGTTGGTCGCATACGAAACAGCCATTTATCTTTTTTTATGTGTCCTCAATTTCTTTGTATTTGTACTTTTTTTGGTCTTCAGGTGATTGATGCTATAACTGCTACTCAACAAGAAGCAGGCACATTGAGTCTCGACTTTTTTAGGAATCATGAATCTCCCTCATGGAAAACTGATGATCTAGTCACCGACAAGAGCATGTATGTGGATGGCAAGGCTAATGCTGAAAATGGTGTGGCAGAACATGATTTACCAACAAATAAATCACCCAAAGATTCAGGTACAAATATAAACATAAATTAGAAGCCATTTTCCATCTTCTATTTGGTACACCCGAATAAAGTTTTTCTCGATGCAGATGAACATCAAGTTGACACAGCAGCAAAAATAGCACGAAGGGTAACAGTACTAACCTTGTATACATATTGCCTTGCTCTGGTCTCTGTTGGTAACTTGGTATGCATTTCTTACATCTTTCTTACTTGCTTGTATACTGTAGAAACTAAGGGAGAAAAGGCGTGAGAAGAGAGCAATGGAGTTGGTGCGTAAAGATGATGAAGCGCGTGTTAAGCTGGAGAATGCTGCTATTGAGCGATCAAAGGCTGTCGATTCTGCTGTGCTTGGGAAATACAGCATATGGAGAAAAGAGAATGAGAACGAGAATTCAGATTCCACAGTTAGGTTGATGAGGGACCAACTTATTATGGCTCGTGTCTATTCTGCACTTGCTAAATCAAAGAACAAGAGTGGTCTATTTCATGAACTGCAGACCCGAATCAAGGAAAGCCAGCGGGCTGTTGGAGAGGCCGCTGCAGATGCTGATCTGCATCGCAGGTGTGAACTTGGTTCACTTCTCTCTTTACTCTAGAATAAGTCCATCTTAGTTTGCTTTCATTTTATACAAATCATCTACCTTGCAGTGCTCCTGAGAAAATCAGAGCAATGGGTCAAGTTTTATCAAAGGCTAGAGAAGAAGTGTATGATTGCAGAGCAATAACTCAGAGACTAAGGGCTATGCTTCAGTCAGCAGATGAACAGGTCAGGAGTTTGAAAAAGCAGAGTACATTTCTTAGCCAGTTGGCTGCAAAGACAATTCCAAACGGCATTCACTGCTTGTCTATGCGTTTGACAATTGATTACTATCTCCTCCCCATGGAGCAACGGAAATTCCCAAGGAGTGAAAACTTAGAAAACCCAAGTCTCTACCACTATGCTCTTTTCTCAGACAATGTCTTGGCAGCCTCTGTTGTTGTGAACTCAACCATCATGAATGCCAAGGTAATTGTCATGTTCTTTTAACCAATCACACCTCTCTGGCTCTCATTACCACACTTACAAATTACTATGGTGGTTTCTAACAGTGATGCTTGAAATGACTGTTTCAGGAACCTGAGAAACATGTTTTCCATCTTGTGACTGATAAATTAAACTTTGGAGCCATGAACATGTGGTTTCTGTTGAACCCACCTGGCAAGGCCACCATCCATGTTGAGAATGTGGACGAATTTAAGTGGTTGAACTCATCATACTGTCCTGTGTTGCGGCAACTTGAGTCTGCTGCCATGAAAGAGTACTATTTCAAAGCTGATCGTCCTACCACTCTCTCAGCGGGTTCTTCAAACCTAAAGTATCGGAACCCCAAGTACTTGTCTATGCTGAACCACTTGAGGTTCTATCTCCCAGAGGTCTATCCGAAGTTGGATAAGATACTTTTCCTTGATGATGACATAGTTGTGCAGAAAGATTTGACAGGGTTGTGGGATGTCGATCTTAATGGGAAGGTAAATGGTGCTGTGGAGACCTGTGGGGAGAGTTTCCACCGTTTTGACAAGTATCTTAATTTTTCAAATCCACATATTGCCCGGAACTTTGATCCGAATGCATGTGGCTGGGCCTATGGGATGAACATCTTTGATCTGAAGGAGTGGAAGAAGAAAGATATTACTGGGATCTACCACAAATGGCAAACCATGGTGAGATTTCAAAACTCGTTGCTGAATTGCATTGATTTACAAAAGCTGGTTTGCAAATCTGTATGTTCTTAGTTTACGCTTATCATCTCACACGACCATTTCTCTGTTCTGTTCATTCAGAATGAAGACAGAGTTCTTTGGAAGCTTGGGACTCTTCCGCCTGGCCTCTTGACCTTCTACAAGTTGACACACCCCCTGGACAAGTCCTGGCATGTCCTTGGATTAGGATACAACCCAAGCATAGACCGGTTGGAGATAGATGGTGCTGCTGTTGTCCATTACAATGGGAACATGAAGCCATGGTTGGAGCTAGCAATGACCAAATACCGACCATATTGGACCAAGTACATCAAGTATGATCACCCTTACATCCGTGGATGCAACTTGAGTGAGTAGAGAGACGCTGACGAAGAGGAGCTATTGATTCACTCCCATGTCCTTGCGGTACCTTAGCATTAATTCAGCAAACCTGGAGCTATTGATTGATGTATATATCTAGCGGTTTCTTTATTCAATTATATGTGTATTTTTGCGTCATAATTACCAGGGGAAATGCTGTTAAAATAATATGCTTTTGGGGTTGGTGTTGCGTGCTCATTTTGGAGTGTTTCTAGAGAACTGTGTTGTTGCAATTGCCTTGCCTTATGTATCAGATGATCTAAAGTACAAGCCAAAGTCAAAGGCATGAATCAAATAGGTTAACTAAAATAGATCTGTTTCTCTACTGTCGCCTTATGAAGAAAGGTTGGTTTCTTCTATGATGATTATCAAATTCTGTGATTAATCGATCATGCGTTGCGCTGCGTGCATTGAGCCTTCTCCCCACGCTAATCAAACCTCTCGTCAGTCGTCACCGCCCTTCTCCGTCCTGTCACTATGCAATAGCAGCATCACGGATGCCCATGATAGGGACGAACGTCTCCCTCTGAACCCGGGCTATGAATGCAGAGTCAAAGCAAACATTGTTTTCGTTACTTGGGCTTCAATATCACCCAGTATTTTTTCGAATTATGTCAACACCCCCATTTCCAGATACAACAATGCACTCTCACCGTGCAACTAACACAGAATCCGTTTTCCTTACTGAATCTGTCATCCAAATAATTGTTGGTGCTTGTTTCCGTTTCATGCATGTCGGCGGAATCCGAGAAACCGGAGTGAATCCCCGAACACAAAAGTACAGAAACACACGAACAGCAGAATACAAAGTGCAATCCACGAAAGATGAGGAGACAAAGAATCTCCAAAAGACTGCTCTTACCTCAAAAGTTGTGAACCTTTTTACACGTGCCCTCGCGCTCCCTTTTATAAGGAGACGAATGAACTTTTACATTTCGAAAATACCCTCGAATCTAGGGAATATTCCTTATGTGAACATGTACATGAATGTCTTTTACACCCCGTGATTTGCGGGACTACTTTGATATATTTACAAGCCTACCACCAGTTCACACGTTAGACCCGGACTCTTGAGGTAACGTCTTTGACTTGACTTCGTCCTGATTTTTGAATCCTTCATTCACGAAGATCTTCACCTATGAAGACTCCCGAATTTCGCAGGTTTCCCGCATAATTTCGCAGGTTTGTGATTCCAGATCTTCGCGACTTCCTGATTCCGAACTTCCACAACTTCCTGATTATTGACTTCCACGACTTCCTGATTCCAGACTTCCTGATTCCAGAATTCCGCGAGAATTATATATCCTAAAACGCGTTAAAAGTTCGAGTGCAGAAGCCGAATTTGGCCATTACTTTCATGCTTGTTTAAAAACTTGTGAAACGTTTGAAATACATTAGGACTTCTTCACGTCATCCTTCTCCATAAGACCGAATCTTTTCCCAAATTGTTTCGCGAACCTGCTAAATGAATTTCGACAATCCGACGTTTCGAGGGTGCAAGGATTTTACCAAGTTCCCCAACACTAGCCCCTCGGGGAAGCGGGTTGACTCCGACGATCCGTTTCCACGACAACTTTTGAACCTTGGTAAAAAACGTCACCCTCTGAACGTCGGAGTGGACACGCGTCTCTCGGAAAACTCGCAACAGTCGAATCGACGCGGTTTCTTGAAACTACCCCCCTCACCCCTATAAATAGTGAGCCTGGGCCGTAGAATTTTTTCACCGTTTACTCAATTTCTCTGAAAATTCTCGAGAATCTTCGCCGAAGATACTCACTTTTTCGTCTACGCGAAGTTCTGGTTCTTCTTTTGCTTCGCAAGGTATTTTCATTTCTTTCTTGAACTTTTACTTTCTGTAAACTGTAGTTCCTACTGTTTTGAAAATTTTTATGTATATTCATATTTTCGTAACTTTCAACTAGGTGGCTCGAACTAAGAGCACCGCGAGACCAATGACTTCAGAAGAGTTAGCTACTGCCAGCCTATCGCCGAACAGGGAAGAAATTCGTGGATTTGAGGACATTCATGTTCGGGAAAGTGATCTAGGCAACGTCGGCTCTCATGACTCGGAATCTCGCGAGGAAGGAGAAGTCGGATCGGAAGGAGAAGATCTCGTAGATGATGATGCGACCCCAAGGATCTTATTGCTGCGAAACAATCAAAATCCATGCCTGCCTCGTTTGTTTTTGGTGAATCCAAGGTCACTGCAAATATGATTCGGGAGTATGAGGCCGCTGGTTACTTTCCTGTCGGTGATGGTCGTGCCCCTCTGGACGAGCAAGTCCCTACTCCCGAACCTGGTGAGGTTGTTGTTTTCCGAGATTTCTTCACATGCAGGCTCAGATTTCCTTGTGATCCTATGTTGGCTGCCATTCTGGATAAGTTTTCAGTAAAGATCCATCAATTGTCGCCGAACTCATTTCTTGAGTTATCAAAGTTCTTTTGGGTCATGAAAACCTTCCGATGTAACTTTAGCGCCGATGTATTCGCGAGATTGTTTGAGCTAGTTATCGAGCCAGGAATCATCAAACTCAGTGATGGCCAATACTACAAATCTCATTATAGTTGATGTACCTTCAACACGCGCAAACAGAATACGCGAAGGGGACTTACGCGAATTCAGATTGCGCCCTGCTGCAAGACGAACTTCGACAAAGATTGGAATTCTTATTGGTTTTATGTGAAAGTAGATATGTCAAAGATTCCCGGCTATGAAGGACCAGCTTTTCCTCTTTGTCCACCCATCGAAGAGATAGCTGCTACCTGTACTGCTCCCTACAATCATCGTGTTGTTGGTTTCAGGAACTGCAAGAGTGCTTTTCACTTGGCTGGCACAATTCTCGGTGGTCGAGGTATTATTGAAGAATTTGTTGCTGCGAACATCTAGCTGATTTCGTACGGATGGGCTCCTACCGAGATTGTGGCCTTTAACGTGAACTGGGCGGCACAGGAAGTACCTTTTCCCCGATTCGGTATTCAACTCAGAGAGGATCAAAGTGCCGATGATTTCATGGATGAGGTAGAAAAGAAAGTGAATGCCATGATTGTCGAGTCTACCATGAATGAATACAAAGCTTTCAAGAACTTGGTAAAGCACAAGAAAAGGATAAACCATGTATTCTCTGAAGTTTGCGGCGACAGATCCTCCCGCTCTCGTCGCCTGGGTATTAAGATGAAAGCCCCAGCCGCTGCCATGGACAGCTGCTTGGCCGCTCCTTCGAAGATTTCCAGAAGAACATCTTCGAAGAAGAGGAGAGAATGTGGTGATGGAATGCCTCCTTCTTCTGTGTGCCCTAAGAAAACTAAGTCTCTTGAATCTAGCAAGCGAAAGCACCAATCATCTGAAGCTGTTTCAGATGTTGAACTTCAAGCGGCCACTAGCCCTGCTGGGCTTAGCCGAAAGAAGATGAAGAAAGCTGTGAAGAAAATTGCTACTGCTGAAGTTCGGCGAGTTCCTTCCGCTTTTGATGACATCGTCGCCGGGCCCAGCAGAAAAGGTTTTTTCTTTTGCCCATGGCCTGATTTGAGATTCAATGTTCGTAGACATTGTACTCCAGGTTCTGAGAATGATTTCGTGGATGTTGAAACATTTTCAGATGACATTGCCGACGTTCAGAAAGGAGCTATTGCACATGTCGTCGTTGTTGTTGCTGATAAAGTTGCTGATCCTCGACCCTCCGGTTCTCAAGACCAGGCTTCTCCCGAATTTGTCAAAGAACTAGAGATGATTGTTCACCGGGGAGGGAGTCCTGTGCAAAATGCTGCATTTGTCGAGACTCACGAAGATATTCCCAAAGATCAAGACCCTTCTCCCTCGATGATCGCCTTCAATAAAAGTTTTGGTACGTTTCATCGGGGGAACTACTAAGCGTTGGTTATGAAAAAATTGATATAATAGATGGCACATCTAGGTTTCTAACATTATGGGAGTCATCTAAATTTGTGGATGAAACAAGAGAAGGAAGTTCAAAGCAGGCATCCCCACCACTTATCGAGACTTCTGACGATTTAGAGAAGAATTCCTCAGGCTCAGCACCTCCTAGTCGGGTGACCGTTGAAATGCTTAGCAGAAAAGGTTCATGAATTGTTTGCTTATATCAACTGTGGTGTTATATTTTTCCTTTATATAATGTGTTTTGCATTTCCTTACTTACTTTATCTTTTACGAATTTTTCAGATTTCGAAGCACTTCTTCGCACATATCCAGCTTCCAGGATTGAAGAGTATCAAAGGGCTTATTCTTTGAAGGCTTCACTTCTTGGAAAGATTGCCTCCCAACGTTTGGTTGAGTAGGAGGAGATTTCCAAGAAGCTGACTGATGAATCTAAGAAGTTGCAGCATGACTTCAACTTGTCCCAAGCTACAAACATGGACTTGGAGAAAAAAGTTGCCGAATTGGTTGACGCTCTGAAGAAGTGTCAAGATGAAAAGAAGGTCGCTGAAGAGGCTCTTGGAAATTCAAGAAAAGATTTTGAAAAGCTTCAGAAAACTCATGATGACGACTTGAGATTGATTGAGAATCTTCGCAAGGATTGTGACAAGTCCTCCAAAGCTGCCGAAGATCTTCGAGTTAATAACGCTGACCTCGCAAAGACATTGAGTAGCAAGGAACAGAAGATCCAAGATCTTGAGAAAGCCTTGGCTAACCAGAGGGAAGCTTCAGAGAAAGAAATTTCTGAGATTAGAAATAAGCTTGAGCTTCTGTTCAAAGAATACGAGAAAGCTCTAAGGAACTTTGGTGTTCGTCCTGCTCCATTCCCTGCTGACACGGGAATCTCCGATTTCATGAAATGGATCGATACTGAGTTCAAAGCGCTTCCTGGAGTCATTTCCGGTGCGAGTGATTTCGCCGTGGCGTTCTCAGTTGAAAGCATTTTGAAGCTGCTCCATGATTTTGACTGTGCTGATCTTGTGAAGTTTCGGGAGAAACTTTCACAATTTCCCGACACTTCAAGCACTTCGAGACTTCGTCCGAACGAAGATGTCTTGGCTATTAAAGCCAAATTTGTGAGAGAATTCTGGTCACTAGTGGAAAGGAAGTTGCCAAGAACATCACTCGTGCTAAGCTTGACCAGGTTAGTTTCTTAGAAAATATTGTTTATTTTTGCAAATTCACGAAATTTCTGTTTTTTTGTTTTTCTTAGATTTCTTCATTTGTTGTTTTTAGTTGATTGAAGAAGAGAAGCAAGGAAAAAGCATTGCACCACTAGAGTATTCTTCCGAAGATGGGGATTATGAAGGCACCGACAATGAAGGAGAAGATTCTGGCGAAAATGGTAGCGGAAGCAGCAGCAGCGACTGTGATGTTGATGGAAGCTCTGGACGCGAGGAATCTTCTCCAAAGCTTGATATCACTGGCTAAGATAGTCGAAAAACTTGCCCTTTGAGGCGATTTGTACAATCATGTAAATTCGTGGGTTATGTTATTTTGTCTGAACAATTTGTCTTGTAAACTTTAACCTGCGCAGGTCCTGCAAGTTGGGCCTGTGCAGGATGTGTTGCCGTTACGGATTCATCGTGGGAACCAAGTTGTTAGCGATGAAGTGTGGCATTGTTTAAAGAAGCTTATCCCGATCGAGACTTCTCCGACTTTTGGCTTGAAACTTCCCTAAAGTTTTCGATAAATAGCTTTGATCTTTCCACGTTTTTTCTCCTTCGTGAAGATGTCAGTCCTGATTCTGCAGCTTTGAATTCCTTGAAAGTTATGAAGACGGAGCCCCTTAGCCCCATCACCGATGAACATGATTTCGCTTATGCTAGTGATGTTGTAGAAAACAATAGTTGTGAGCCTGGGCATATTGTGGAACTTTCGTACTGAAATCCACAAATTTTTGATGTGATGTAATGCAATGTAACTTCTAAAGAAATTTTGTATGTAACTAAGGCAATACAGACGTTTTTGTTGAGAAAAAACGTCACCCTCCCCCACCTTGCCGTTTTGCATGCAAAATTTCGTGGCAGTCTAATTTCTCTTATGTTGTTTTTGTTTCACGATTTCTTCGCGAACTACTTCGCTAATTTTGAAATCACAACAAATGTGATGCAAGTCGACAAAATTTGTTTCACGAATTTTGTGGACTTTGCTTGTTCGGCACACTTTCCTGGGTTGATATTGCAACTTTCAGTTGCTTCAACCACCTTATCTTACGAACATTTACTTTTAGGGGTCTGCAACCCCTTGGCCTCTTCTTAGAAAATAAGCTATTGTGCACATGATTCACAACTTTCACTTCATTCTTTTTCGCATATTAACATTCTTTAACAAAAACATGTGCTTATCACGATCCTCCGATTTTTTCAAACTTTTGTTAAAACATCCCTTCACGATGGGAGTTAGGACACAACTTATTGTTGTATCGGGCCTTTAAGTGGGAATCCCTTTGTCATTGGGATTTAGGCCACAACTTATTGTTGTCTCGGACCTTTCGTTGGGAATCCCTTTGACGGTGGGATTTAGGCCACAACTTGTTGTTGTCTCAGGCCTTTCGGTGGGAATCCCTTTGACGGTGGGATTTAGGGGGTGTTTGGGATGGCTCCAACTCTGATTGGAGCTGCTCCACTCCAAAATTCCAAGTGGAGCTAGCTCTAACTGGAGTTAGAGCTAACCAAAATGGGTGTTTGGCAACCAGCTCCAAAAAGAATTACAATGACTTGTGGGTCCCATTTGTCAGTCCCACAGGTACCTTTCCTCTTCATCCTCTCTGTTTCTCTCTCATGTAAAATAGAGGAACCGACGGGAGGGTGGCCGGCGGCCGACGGAGAGGGCGTGGTCGCCACCAAGGTCCCTTGTGTGGCTAACGACGAGCTCGTACGTGATCGTGGCGCTAGATCTTTGTGCAGTGGGCAGCAGTAGTCTGCGACACGACCGCACCATGGGAGGGAGGACCGCATCGGATCCGAGCGCGGTGGGCGGCGGAGGGGTGCGATGGCCAGTTGGGAATTGAAGGGATACAGTGGGTGGCTGAGGTAGGGAGGGGCCGGCGGGTAGAGCGCAGCGTGGTGGGCAGCGAAGGGGCCGCGTGCACGATGGCGGGGTCGATGGCGACCACGGTTCGCGGGAGACGGGCGATGGCAGTGAGGGTGGACGGTAGTCGCGGTAGAGGGAAGTGATGCGGTGGGTGCCGGAAGGAGGTCGGCATGGGGAGCGAGAGCCGCCGCCGGCTGGTCGGGGCGGCAGCCATCCGACATGGTGGAAGGAGTGACACCGGCACTGGGAAGGAGCGGCGTTGACTTGGGAGGATGCTTCGGCGGGGAGATGAGGGAATAGAAAGCGAACCGTTTTTTTCCATTTATCAGTGGCATTGGTGGGTAATTACCCACCAACTCCATGAGGAGGTTAATATTGTGTGATTTTGGAGCAGCAAAAGGGGTACTCCAAAACTCCACCTTCATTTGCACTGCAGCTCCATGGAGTTTTGGAGTTGAGGTGTTTGACTAGAAAATGTGCTGGAGTTGCTGGAGTTCAGCTCCAGAGCCATGCCAAACACCCCCTTAGGCTTTCACGGAGCCTTTGGCTATCACGAAGCCCTTTCACAAACTTTACTTTCTCACGATGGAATTTCGGCTATCACGAAGCCTTTTCACGAACTTTTCTTTTTCACTATGGAATTCTGGCTATCACGAAGCCTTTTCACGAACTTTTCTTTTTCACAATGGAATTCTGGCTATCACAAAGCCTTTTCACTAGTTTTTCTTTTTCACGATGGAATTCTGGCTATCACGAAGCCTTTTCACGAACTTTTCTTTTTCACGATGGAATTCTGGCTATCATGAAGTCTTTTCACGAACTTTTCTTTTTCACGATGGAATTCTGGCTATCAAGGAGCCTTTCATGAACTTTTCTTTTTCATAATGGAATTCTGGGTATCAAGGAGCCTTTCATGAACTTTTCTTTTTCATAATGGAATTCTGGCTATCAAAGAGCCTTTCACACGATAAAATTCACAAAATGCACGAATTGGGGGAAGACTCTTTTCATATATATCACAAAGAGTATTTACACAGGACCCGCCTCGTTAAAAACCTTGCCTCTTGATTTAAAGCTCCCTTTGCAAGGAAAAGAGTAAGATCCTTCTTATTCTAATGAAATTGCGAAATGGAATGCAAATGTTTTTGTTCCCGAAATCACTTATAGATTCGTGATTCGGATTTTGTTTTTCTAGAATGTAAATTTGCGAAAAAAGGAACTACTTGAAAATAAATCTAACTATGGAATTCTCAAGGATAATACCTTTTCAGGTTGTCAACATTCCACGAATATGGTAACTCTTCGTCAGTTTGTTCTAGCAAACGAAAAGCCCCTGACATGTCTATTTCCTTTGCTATGTATGGCCCTTCCCAAGATTCATGAAGTTTCCCAAGGTTCTCCCAGTTCTTCTTTCTTTTCAAGACCAAATTGCCAGTTTTGAGGTCTTTTCTGACCACTTTCTTGTCCTTCCATCCTTAGTTTCCTTCTGGTAATTTTCGATGTTTTCAGCAGCTTCGAGAATCGTTAACTCAATCATATCTGTTGGTGGAAATCGGGCTCGAAGGTGGACGCCGACACAACAGCCCCTTGAGCGCTCTACCCTTCTCCGAAGGGGATACGGCCGAAGGCCCCCCTCGGAGATGGGCGGAATGCTTCGTCGGTACTGCTACCTTCGCTAAGCAAGCTACCACTACCTTCTAGTTACTTCTACCTCTACTGCTACCACTACTACTTCCTAACACACTGAAAGAGAAAATGAAGTACTCAAAAGCCGAAGGTCAAGGACTAAACTGGAGCCTTCGAAGCTCTCTTCTCATTAATGTGTGTCCATCTGATTACAAGGGAAGCTCTATTTATAGGAGGCCCTGGGTATGAACGAAACCCCTCAATTACACCTTTTCTGTCTCTCACAAACAGCTTTACACGTTTTACGGGGGTATTACAGTAACTCCTCGTCTCGCACAAGCCTCCAGCGTGTCTTCGTACGGCTGAAAACGCCTTTACACGCGACGCCTCTTATCCCTACTTCGTACAACGCCCCTTTACACGTCCAGCACGCTTACGTGTCCTGGCGCTCCCTCGGATCGAGCCACACTACCGCCCACGCGGCATCTTCGGTGACGAAAACGGACCACGCCACCGCCCCGACAGGACCGGGCCTCCGAGGCGCCCCGCATGATCCGTCTCCGCCTCTTCGCCAAGGAACATCCGACACATGGCGTTTCCCGACCCACTTTCACCTTCGGTGCCGAAGGCCCGCTACCTTCGGAGCCGCCGAGGATAAGAACTGTACCTGCGAAACAACACTCACCTAGGTCGAGCAATATCAGTGTCATTAATAAATCATTACCACATACTCAGCAAAATCCCATTACATCCAACGCCCGAAGGTGGCATCCCGAGCCGGCCCTGGCGTAACGCTTCCGAAGGTCGTATTCCCCAACAGTAGCCCCTCGTCAGTGAGGGTCGTCCCACTCTCCTGATGGGCCGAACTTACGACCAAACTCCTTGCAGGGTGAATAACGGGCTTCGGAACTCCCACGGACGGCCCATGCTGACGCACGCCCGTGAAAAGACACGTGCTGCCCCTGAAGAATTAACCGTCTGGAGAGTTGATTGACTGGGTAAAAATGTAAAATTACGTGTTAGCCGCGAGATTATCGGGCGGCAGCGAACTATAAAAAGGGGCCGACCCTTGGGCTGCCCCACCCCGTTG
Source organism: Cenchrus americanus (assembly GCA_947561735.1). NCBI lineage: Eukaryota > Viridiplantae > Streptophyta > Magnoliopsida > Poales > Poaceae > Cenchrus > Cenchrus americanus. Next base: position 51,450,098 of record OX387245.1, read on the forward strand.
TTGCGACCCGCAGACGAGAGGCTTGAACTCCGAAGACTTCTCTGTAAGATCCCCCTCGCCCATCCACTTTTCCTCAACTTTGTATTAGTTTGTGGTCATGGCCCCGAAGCGAAGGCGTGGTGCCATTACAAAAGAGATTCCAAAGACGTATACCTTCGGCCGAAGTCTGATTGACGACGCCGATGTGAACACTCTCCAGAAGAACCGCATGGTCAGTACCGCGAGGGCTCCCGGTAGAGAAACCATGCCGAAACCCCATGAGAATGAAGTTGTCATCTTTCGCGATCTCCTGTTCGCTGGGCTTCGGTTTCCCCTTCACCCAGCCGTTGTCGACATCCTCTGGTACTTCGACATATACCTTCATCAGCTCACCCCAATGCAATCCTCCGCTTGTCGGTGTACATGTGGATATGTCGCGCCACAAAAATCATGCCTTATGCCGAAGGGTTCGCTTCAGCACACCAAGTGCATCACCAACAGTGCACAGTCTTCGAAGAAGAAGGGGACCAAACTATAGAGAAAGACTGCCAGTTTGGCTGCCTGAACTTCTCGTACAAGTCCGGCGTCGTCAGCCCTGTGACCGCATATCGCAACAAGTGGCCTTCGGATTGGCAGCAGCAATGGCTGTACCACACCGTAACTCCACTTGCTTCGGGGGAGTCACATCCGCTCGCTACGAAGGAGCTGCCACCCCTTCACGAGTCGTATACGAAAAATCTGTCTTGCCCCGAAGGTGACGAGTTCGTCATGATGCTCCGCCGGTTTGCACCCAAGTACAGCACGCGCGACATTGTGGAGGAGTACCGCAGCATTCATGTGTGCCCTCTAGTTGATGGATGGGCGGTGGCCGATGACACCTGGGCAGCTGATGTCGGCGGGATCCCGTGCCCTGATTGGACGAAAGTTTTTGGTTTCACCTCCGCCTGTGAGTGTTTTCACGCCCTTCACTGATCTTTTACCTGCTTCTCATGTTGCCGAAGCTTCACTTGATGACTACTCATGCTTGTCGACTCACAGTGCTGAAGAAAAGGAAAGTGGAAGACCACAGCGATTTCATCCTCAGCCCCGTGTCGCCGAAGGAGTACAAAGACACGGTGGCGGAGCTCAACGGATCTCGCACAAATTGAGTGTTTGAGTTCTTCAAAGTCGCCGCGCCCGAACGCATCGGCTTCGCCAAGCATCACGAAGCGGCCGAAAGGAAAGCTGCTGCGGTCGCTGCTGCCGACGCGAATGCGGGTGAGACTGCAACGTCTCCGTGTGCTGCACCAATGAACAAAACTAGTAGGAAAGCCGCATTTGCAGCTGCAGCCACCGCCGCCGCCGAAGGGAAAACCCGGAAGAAACGTGGTGGCCGACCGGCGGGCTCACCCCCGGCCCCCAAGAGAACTCGGGTCGTGGACGTCGAGACCTGTGTCGTCGGTACCGTAATCGCTGCCGTGCCCTTGCGCTCAGCCGCACCTTCGGGCGGGGCTGGCGAGGAAACTGGCGGGCCACTACTCGTGCCGCTGAGCCCAAAGGAGAAAGACAACGATGTTCGCATCATATCTTCTGTCGGTGAAGCCTCCCACGGTCGCAGCCCCGCAGCCCTCGGTCACGAAGCCCCTCGTGACGAAGGAATCCAGCTCCACCTCCACCAACTTGTCCAGCTCTTCGTCTGAGAACACCGGACAGTCAGCCTCACCATCGGTCATGGGTGCCGAAAAAGAAGACTTCATCACTGCTACAGAAGAAGATGAAGAGGAGGAGGAACCCGAAAGCAGCAACTACCGCGTGACGCCGGAGGAGCCCCAGGCCACCACCACTCGCGTTCAGATTCCCCCCGAAGCCAAGCTAATTGGAGGGAAATAGATCCGCTTCCTGGGCTTGACGAGCGGCGGCCACGAGCGCAAGTTTCTGGAGGAAGCTGGATCAAGTTTCGCGATCCCCCACGAAGAGGAATACTTCGAGAATCTTAGCTCCGCCGACCTGACTACCGCTTGCGGCGATCTGTCCCTTAGGGCCTTCGTGGCATCCCGGTGTCTTTCCCGAAGGCTAGAGCAGGAAAGTAAAAAGGCGAAAGAGTTGTCGGTTGCCGCGCTCACCTCGCTGCAGAGTCGGGTAGTAGAGCTGGAGGGACGGCTGGCCGCTGAGCAAGAACGAAACCATCAGCTACCGCAGGCGAAAGAGGACAAAGCGAAGGCCTCCCAGGCCGCCCTGGAAACACTGCGCCTCAACATGGAGAAACTTGCTAGCGCAAGAGAGGACCTGGCCGCCCAACTTTGCGACAAGGACGCCAAGCTGGCCGAAACGCAGAACGAAATGAGCCGGCTGAATAGCGTGCTAGAGAGGTATCGCATGGAGCATATCCGATGTGCGGAGGTTCCGAAAGTGCATCTAGGCCCATAAGTGGATTTTGGTGAATTGAATGACAAGGCGATTAAAGGACTAATGTTTTTATCTAAGATTGTGAGCGAGGTTTTCTCTATGTATTCATGAGCAACCATTGATGTACTTAATTGTGGATGAATATTTCGGCTCACATCTTTAAAGACATGTATGTGGTGCAAGACTTCATGAGTTTATTGAAAGAGAACAATGTGATGAGTGTACACACCATGGTTCTAAAAATGGAAGCTTGCATATCCGTTGTCAATCAAAATCTTGCATTTGAAGCGGTGTTTTCAAATGAAAGGTTAACTGTGTATGAAGCAAAGTGGAACTCAAGTGGATTGGATAAGTGATGAAGAGACCAACCGAGATGTCTAGGGTGAGGGACTAAGCAATCTTTGGGGTCTTGGCCCGACCGCCATTAGTGTTTTGCTAAGGTGAAGTTCTAGCATCCGTGGGGTCTTCAAGTATCATATCCAAGCCTTAACCGAGGGAAGCGTTGCAACATATCAAAATGTTATGATTGGCAATATGGAGTGACTTAAGGATTAAAGTGTTCAATCTCATGAAAAAAGGGAAAATCCTAAGTCACTAGCTCAAGTATGGAGTTGCTCAAGACATCGGCTATGTTAAAAGCCCTCACATTGGATTTACAAAAGTACGACAAGATTGAAGATCTACAAACTCAAGTGATCAACCGGTTTTATATTTATTCTTGAGTTTAGGTATGTCGTACTATCAAAAGGGATGCAACATTAGCTCTAAGACAAAAGATCAAAAGTGCTCATTAGTTGACCTAGGTGAGAACAAGCCTTGAGAGAGTCCCCGAGTAGTCTAACAAACCTCTAACCTGGCCTTTGCCATTTCAACTTGTGTTGAAGTGCTTGTGAGAAGAGAGAAGGGTTTTAGGGCTCTCTCTGCCTAGGGCGGTCTAACCGCCCAAGGGGGGCGGTCTAACCGCCCCTAGCAGCCCAACGGCTAGTTTTTCAAACTGACCGTTGGGGGGCGGTCTAACCGCCCTGACCAGGCGGTCTAACCGCCTTTGTCAGAGAACTAACGGCTAGTTTTCCTTGTGAGGGGTATAAGTACCCCACGAGCTCCACTTGTTGGGGCTGCGATTCTAGGGTTGCTGAGGTGCTTCCCCTGTTGTTTTTCATAAGCCAAAGCCAAAGAAACACTCCCCAACTCTCTCTTTGTGAGATTAGCTATTCAAGCCATATCCTTGTGTTGGGTTGAGAGTTTAAGCCTTTGTGAGCTTGTGTGAGCCGAGCAAGAGCAACCCATAGCTTGAGCACTTGTGATTCACGTCGGAAAGCCTTTGAAGCATTTGTTACTCTTGGAGGTTTGCCTCCTAGACGACTAGTCGTCGCCGGATAGCTCCCAAGGTTGTGGTGAGCAGCGGCAAGTTTGTAAGGGCTATGATCTTGCCTCTTGGTGGAAAAGATTGCCTTAGTGGAAGTGAGGAAAGCGGTTGAAAGAGACCGGCTTGTTGTGAGAGAATTCCCTTACAAGCTCCTCAACGGAGACGTAGCCGTTCCTTTGTGGGCGGTGAACTTCGGGAAACAAATCCTCGTCTCTCCTTTGTGGTTTGCCTCACTTGTTTTGATCTCTAGCACATTTACTTTGCTTCCGCTCGATCTACTTGGGTGTGCTTGTCTTTGAGTGCAGGGATCATTACCCTGCTCGTGATCATCTATAGGAGCTACTCAAGAATTTCGGTTCGTGCTAGAAGTCAAGAGAAGACTTGAGTTGTTTTGCAGGTTTACTGGGCAAGGCGGTCTAACCGCCCCCGGAACCGGTCTAACCGCCCCCTGTGGTTCTGCACATCAGGGGCGGTCTAACCGCCTGGTACGGGCGGTCTAACCGCCTTGGCCAGTGAAGCTCAAGTTTTTCGGGAAAAAGGGTTTTATTTGGTCGTCGCGCCTATTCACCCCCCCCTCTAGGCGGCATCAAGGTCCTTTCAATTGGTATCAGAGCTTGGTGCTCCGATTCGAGCTTAACCACTCGGAGTTTTTCGATGTTGACGACTTGTGAGGTACCGTTTGAGCCTCTAGCTTTTGATGGCTCAAACTACTCTTCTTGGCATTCCAATGTTCTCATTGCACTTAAGGTTTTGGGGGTCCCACCGCCGAGGGCATTATGGTTGCGAGTATCCTTCCGGATGATGAGACTTGTGTCTTACCAACGGAATTGGAGAAGAAGCGACTCAATGCCGTTGTTACTAACCTTTTGTGTAGTTGTGTATGTAGTGAACTAAAGGATCTTATTCTACAAGTAAAGGAATTAGCAAGGATGCTCATCTCATTTGGAAATTGCTATTTGGGATAGCACACATCAAATGGGGTGAGGTTGAGAGTGAGGATGATGATGAACCGGTGGAGATGTGCCCTACAACCTCTACAACAACCACTGAACATCAAACATCAACTCTCAAGCAAGGAGACAAGATAAGCGAAGGAAGAGTCTCTTTGGAGGAGGCGGTTCACCGCCCCTAGGGGCGGTCTAACCGCCCCCAACAAAGAAGCCTCAACTTTCTACGATGAAGGCGCTTGTCTTGTGGCCAAGAAGAAAAGTAAGAAGAAGAGGCAGGCCAAGGGTGCAAAGAGTCAAAAGATCGAAGATTCAAGATCTTCGTCAAGAGAACTTGATCTTCTCAAATCCGAACTTGCCTCCTTGGTTTGTAAGTATGAATTATTGGCTAACAAATATGATCATGATATCAAATCTTTCTCGTCTAGAACGAAGATAGAAGAAGAAGCCAATGATGTGCTAGAAGCTCAACTAGCAAAGCTCACTAGTGAGCATATGACTTTGCAAGAAACTCACAAAGAACTTAAGTGTTCACATGAGAAGCTTGTGGATTCATATGCCTCACTAGAAATTGCTCATGAGGTTGTCCTCTCATCGGTAAAATACCTACAACCTCTCACACCCATTTGCACATGCTCACTTGTCAATAATGAATTTGCTTGTACTAAACCTTGTTGTATCCAAGCAAGCCAATCTAGTATTGAGCATGTATTTGTAGAAACCCGTAATGACCTCATTGCCCAAGAAAATGATGAACTCAAGCAAGAAGTTGAAAAGCTTAAAAGAGACTTGCATGTGTTGAAGGAAGAGAGCCAAGGGCAACCTTCTCAAGATAACCGTGACAACATGGTGAAGAAGCTTGAGAAGGGTTCCACCGTCACAAGCTCAACTCCTCAACAACATGTCAAGATCATCAAGGACAACATTCAAGCAAAGAAAACGGGGCATGACACTCCACATCGCCCCACCAAGCTCAAGGCTCAAGAAACAATCTCCAAGAGGAAAAGAAAATCAACCAGAGGGAGATTGTGCTATATATGTAAAGAGAAGGGTCATTTGGCTGCGGATTGCAAACAAGACAGCCGCACGGACCGGGGCGGTCTAACCGCCCCACGAGGCGGTTAAACCGGGTCCGGTGCATCAACGCAGCGACGAGAAGAAAGTTCACCCTTCAAGCAAGAAGCCTCTTTGCAAGCCAAGACAAGACATGCAAATGGATCCCAAGCCCGAAGTGCCAAAAGCCGCATTTGCTACGCATGTCATAAGAAGGGTCACTTGGGCAATAATTGCCCGAATGGTAACACTCCTCAATCCAACCTTGTCCATTATGATTTTCATAAGCTTATGAATGACAAAGTAGACATTTGTACTATGAGGTTGATTTGTTCACCTTAAGTCGGTACAAGGGCCATATGGGTTCCAAAGCACATTGTGACTAATCTTGTAGGACCCAACAAGCGTTGGGTACCAAAAGGTGCTCACCGAGCTTGTAGGTTAATCGAGTTGCATTGAAGTCATGGCAATGGAGAAACGATTAGTTACTTGATAACTTGCCATGAGACAGACTAGCAAGAGAGCATCATTCAACCAATGCAATCTCGGTAACTAGTACTTGAGTTGTGCCTTGGTCATTCTTAGTCCTTTGTGAACACTCATGAATCACTAGACCTAGGTTTGTTGTGACAGAACCGCCCAAAATAATTCCGTATTATCGCCTAAGCCGGTCCACATGGCCATTAAGCAATAATAAAGAATTATTAAGTCGCTTCCGCCGGGTAAAGCCCGGTAAATCACATACAACAGGATCGCTGATATGCGCTAAGCCCACACGAAGGCGGGACCAGAGTACAACATTACATTACATAAAAGGTTCACAAGTTCAACATTATTACAAACCAGGTTTTTCATACATAAAAGGAAACATGGTTCAGAGTTTAAACAGCGGAAATAAAACTAGCGCATGATACACACGGGAGGCCATCCATGCATATCACTCCTCATCATCGTTTTCCCATTCAAGCTCCCAACCATCTGGGATAGAACCAGGCCAGATGGGATTACCTGAAAGCAACAAATTAAGCAAGGCTGAGTACTAATACTCAGCAAGACTTACCCGACAAAAATAAATAAGTAAGACTAGACATGCAAGGATTTTTGGCTTGTGGGTTTGTTTTGCCAAAAGCGACTAAGAGTTGATCCTTATTTTCAGATTTTAGCTCAAGTTCTAGTATGTTAATCGGTCTAGGTGAGCACCCGTACTAAACAAGCATGTTGTGCAAACAATAATAAACGAGTAACAATATTAATCCAAATGTTCCATAAATAAACATGGGGTAGCCGGTGGTCAAGCCGACTCGGATAACGGCGAGTGACCGACGATCGATCGATTTATATCCTTGCAAGGTAAACCCAAGATACACGAAAGAAAGTAGACCAAGTGCGGTGTCTACCCCAACCAGGCGGTTCCCAACATCCCACGAGTTTAGGATCGGACGCTACAAACTGCGGTACACGGTTATCCGGAGGGTCTAACCCGACCGGTCCGCACTCACACACTATACCACGGGTAGCTAGCCGGAGACACATCCCAAGCGGGTAGCTAGAAAGATCCCGCCCCGGTTCGAAGGTACTAGGCTTACCGGTCCCATTCCCGACAAGTACTTGGTACGTTCAATAGCTTAGGACCAGCACCATGCTACTCGGTCGAGACCGAACCCATTGCTCTTACCACATGAGCGAGTCAATTTAACCAATTTAGGATTCCAACATAAGCATCCTATATCTCGCGAGCAATGAGTCATTACTCGACTTCTACCGTATCCTTAGAGCATGGCACTAGCGTTCCTAACATACGAGTAAAAGAGCATAGGAGTCCTAAGGATCATGCAACTAGGTTTCAAAACAACTCCCGAAACTTAAATGCACAAAGTAAAGCATAAATGCTGAAAAGTAAAGGACATGATTTTCATTGTTAAAAGATGGGTTAGATGACACCGGTGCTTGCCTTCCTCAGACTCAACACCAACACAAGCCTTGGGCTCTTCTGGACTTTGGTCCAGGTCTTGCTGCACACCAAGCTGGTTCAGCTCACCATCAACGGTCCCGTCTCCCTCCGGGCGAGTGTGTACGTACCGTCCGGTAAATCTACACGTATACATGCATATGCATTAATTAAAGTTAATCTTGATGGTATTTGTGTACATATAAGCAAATTAAGTTATTTAAATTCACCAAACAGCAAGGGGCGTGTTTAAATTACTAAAAACAGAAACAAAAATGATTTCACAATTTAGCACTTTTAATTTCCATTTCTTTCTTTAATTACTCACAACAAGCCTTTCAACCATAAATCCAAATTAAATCAAAAACACTTCCAATGAACCTAATCTTTTGCACACAGCAACATATGCTTAGTTTAAGCTCTCACAACAAAATTTGGCTGAAGATCATTTGTAAATTAATTTATGCGAAAAAGACAAATTGCAGCCTAGTAAACCAACATTAATTCATATAAAAAGATTTAATAAACTTTTTGATCTCCACTTTCTCCTACAGGTCATGTATGCAAAAAATGAGTTTCTGACCAAGGCATGGTTGCAAATTCAATTTATTTTTCAGATTTTGAATTTAAGCTCCTACACAAGATTAAATCCAAAACACCTAGTAAACAATTTCCTAAATTCACATCCATCACACCAGGGGTACTAATAATAAAGTCAAAGCCCTAGGGTGCACTTGTGCTCAAAGAAAAGTTCCTTAAAGGTGCTATAAAAAGCATCAAACTTATTCTAGCATAAAGCTTAAATAAATCATAACTGCAAATATATACATCAAAACCATGCAAACTTTTGCCACAGATCTAGACATGATATAAATAGCAACATATCCAAAATTCAAGTTCATAGCATGCGTATATTTTAAACTGCACTAAAAACACTCCAAACTGCATTTGAATTTTTAATTCAAAAACTGTACAGAAAAACCCTATACATGTTTTCTAGAAAAGATAGATTTCTTCACCATGAACCCAAGAAAATTGGTTTTGCATTTTTCTGATTTTTTTACGATTTTTAATGATTTTTCGAAGGTACTGCTGTAACCCTAAAACTTCTTTTACAGCCGGGTCCCTGGAACTTTGCATAAATCACCCCGCGAAGAACTTGAGCCTTGCAATGTAGTCCCCGGCGGGGCTGCTCGCGCCGGCGGCCGGAATTGGCGGCCGGGGAGCGCCGGGCTTGGCCGGCCGCGGGCCTAGGGATGCTAGGGGTGCTCACCCTTGTCGATTTGAAGAGGAAACTCGGATCGCGGAGGGGTTTCGGGCGTCGGCGGCGTGCGGGTTCCGGTCCCGCCGCCGCCGCCGCCGATGTTCGGCGCCCGCGGGGCGGCAACCGGGCGACGGTGTGGAGGCGTCGAGGGGGGCCTAGGGAAGGGGAAGGAGAGGTCGGCCGGGCCGGGGAATCGAATCGGGAACGGCGGAACGCGCGGCGGCTCCTCGCCGACGGCGGCGGCGCGGGAAGCACGGGATGATGTGCAGCTCGGGTTTTTTTTGGCAGGGCAAGGACCTCGATGGCGTCACGGACGAGGCAGGGACGCCTTAAGGCGCCTCTCGGCCGGGCCCGGACCCGTGCATGGGCGCGCGCGCGCGCGCGCCCGCGCGCGCGCGCGCGTGGCCGCCGGCCGGACCGATCGCATGCCCGGGCGCGGCTCACGGGAGGTAACGGGGCGGAGGGCCCACGGCGCGCGGTCCACCGCGACGGACTCGAGGGTCCGTACGCCGGAGCCCCGCGCGCGCGGCACGTGGCCGACGGGAACGGCGCGACGCTCCGGAGCGCGAGACGACGTCGGTCCGCTCGCGTTTCTATTTCATTTACCTCGTTTTCGAAATTGCATAACTCCTAAAAGTGCCAACTAACTTCAAAATCTCCCAAAAGCAAAGTTGTAGAGGAGCTATAGATCTACAACTTTCCCAAAGGGCGACTTATGTTTTGATCAACGGTTTGCCGGGAACGTCGGCCGAAGTTGCGGATTTTCCACGGCTCGAATTACATCGTTCACGGCGCGGTAAACTCGATTTTTGGCCAATTTGCACTCAAAATTGGAATGTCCGTCAATTACGAAAAATGTGTTCCGGAAATAACGAACAACTTTAGTATTGGCCGATTTTGAACTTCTATAGTGAAATTTGGAGAACGCATAAGAAAACCATTTCGGCCTTTAAAGTAGATCTAGGGTTTGACCGTGATTTGGGATTTTGACCAAGGTCTTTTGTGCAAATTCGTGACAAAACATGTCAAACATGTTTATGAGCCAATTTAAACACGATTAATGCCACTAATTAAGTTAGTTAGCTTTAATAAACACCCGGGGTGTTACATTTGTGAAGCATGAGGAAGTGACCTTGACACTTCCAATAATTTCATTGTCTCGTAACATTCGATGCTCCTAATGGCTCTTTAGAAGAGCATTTGTTTTGATAAGCCTTGTAGGGTGTAATACGGGTAAAATAGAGGCTTTCAAGAATCTAGAACCAAAAGATCACCAAAATGACCAAGGAAGAGCGAGGGTCGTCTAACCGCCCCCATGGGGGCGGTCTAACCGCCGGCCCCTAGAAGTGTGTTTCCCGGGTGACCCGGCACCGGTGGCAGGGGTGACCGGTGCCCCTTTGGGTAGTGGCGGGTGACCCGCACCTATGCCCGGGTAACCCGACTTGAAGCAGATTGTCGACATTTTGGTGATTACAAGGTAGTGGTAATGAGACCATCGGCATATTTGATTACTGTAAACCATTTTATGCCAAATACATGCCTTTGTAGCAATCTCCCTTACTCTTTATAGAAATATGTGCTAAGTCTGAGAAATTCAAAATTCGCTAAGCACTAATCAAGGGGGAGTTTACTTCAAAGGTTGTGTCTCTTGTGGGACTAACAATTTCTTCTAGTGAACTTGTAGTCTCATATGTTTGTGCATCTTAAGCGAGCGCTTGACTCCATCGATAAGTCTCAAATAATCAAGTAAGAGCTAGTTGTTCGCAAACATTACTTATGCACAAAGTCAAGTAGTCTAAATGCAAAGGTATGTCATCATGAACTCATTTGCTTACCGTAATGCATCTAGGCCATAATACCATGCTAGTGTGCCTCCTTTTGTAATTGCCTCAAATGAATCTTTGTGGGCTACTCTAGATATTTGGTTGATACCTTTCTATCACTCGTCTTTGTGTCTCGAGGATGGAAGTATGAGTCAAATATTCTTGAAAAGTTATTTATTTGAAGTGGATGCATGCATCTCGTGGAATAGGATAGATTTTTCAAAAAAATCCAACTAGCATGTGTAGGAAGCGTGCTTATTTTTTTTAAAAAAAATATACTTGGTTCTTGGTCTTTGTGACCCTATTGATCCATTTGTGACTATAGTTCTCCGTGTTTGTTTGATGGCTAGTCACAAGTGGTGATATTTTACTCAAGTCCATATTATCTCTAGATCCATATCTTTATCTCTCTCTCTCTCAAAATCTTTTGGAAGAATCAAGAATATGACTCATTTGGATTATCTCAAATTCTTCTAAGATTAGTGAATGTTGGATCAAACTCTACTCTCATCTTTTATTCAAACATTCCATGGAAATAAAGGATCACATCCTCCATTGCTGAAAAAGTGTTTTCCGAACTACCGACACATGGGCGGAACTACCGATAAGAGCTCTCGACCAAAATGCTGGAATTTCTCGGTACTTCCGACACCACGTCGGTATTACCGATATGGCGTCTCTGGAGGAATTTTTCTGGAGGGCGGTTTAACCGGGGTGGGGGCGGTCTAACCGCCCCCGGGTTTTCTATCCCCGTCCTCCTTCTCTTTTCTAAGTGAAATCTCAGGCATCCCAGGGACCTATATGGAAAAAGGAGTCGAACCCTAAGCATGCAACACAACTTGCCGAGTCGGCGGCGGGGGGGCGGTCTAACCGGGTCCCACACCCGGTTAGACCGGTACCACGAGTTTTTCTGTTTTTACCCAACCCGTGACTCTACACCCCCTCAACCCTATCCTCTCACTCCTATCTCTCTCCAACGACCGAGAACGGGTCATTTTCAACCCTGAGCTTCAACCCCTTCTTCCTCCTCAAGCTCTCACACCCTCCCATGGAGATTTCAAGTTTCCACCCCTAAAAGTCAAATCCAATCCGTGGAAAGCACTCCCCTAAGGCGGCTGAACCGGCTCCCCACCCGGTTCTTCGGATTCCATCTCGGTTTCATCTCTCCAAAGGTATTCAAATCTTGTTTTTACCCGATCTATCAACTCCATTAGTAGTTTTGAATATCCTTTGGTAGAACATATCCTGGCAACCCTTAGAAGACATTCCTAAAGGTTGGTTCCATTTCCTTTAGTACATTGTCATGAACTCAATTTTTGGTTGATCGCGCGGGGGGGGGGGGGGGGAGGGGGGTCTAACCGCCCCTAGAGGGCGGTCTAACCGCCCCGCGCATTGGTGAGCCAATTGTTGATCTCGGCATGTACTTGAATCCTCAATCACTTTAGGGTCGTCTCATGAACAAGTAACTACTGTTCAAAATCGTGTTCTTGTGTTTGGCCGAAAGAAGCCATTGGCTCAAAACTAGCGAGGGCGGTCCTAACCGGCCCCCGGGGTGGTTTAACCGCCCGGCCGCTTTTGTGCCAATTGCTTTGAATTGCCGAGCCTCAATGCTCTTTCTAGCCAATCTTGTTCCCGGTATCTCACACACCGCTTTTCACATCTTGTGATCCGGAACAACAACGGCAATGCCAAAGGGTGCGGTGTTCGGAAAAGGAAGAAAAGAGGCGGTGGTGATGCCGACCATCCTCCGGTCCTAGCGTTACTTTGAGGCCAAGAGGACCACCACCACCTCCTGTCTACTATGGGGATGATATTGAGATGAGTGACAGGGTGGAGAGTAGTGATGATGATGTTGAGGATCCCACTCTCAACTTTGAGCTCAGCTGGAGAAACCGGGGAGTTGCAGGTGGAGGCAATGATAGCGGTGATGACGGTGATGAGGAAGAGGATGAGGAAGAAGAGCGACAAGGTGGTCGGCGCGGCAGCTTGGTAGGCCATACATCGGGGAGCCTAACTATCCTTCCTACGAGAGGGCCCGTTGATTATTATCGGGCGGGGATGGCGGACACCGTAGTGAACTTTAGAAGGACTAACCCGACTAATGAGGAGAGGATCCCTTTCAGATACGGGTTTCGTACCATCTTTCGACGGGACTACTACACCACAACTATCATCAACGGCGAAAATCAAAAATCACTAATGATGCTCGGTATGTGGATTGGGAGTTTATGGAGAGGAAGAATAATCCGATCTTTGATGAGGTGATTCGGGCTTGTGAGGCTAAAGGAATTAAGGCCCTCATGGGGTTCAAGCAACATTGGAACAAAGAACTCATTGCCCGGTTTTATGCGACGGTGTATTTTGGCTATGTGCCAAAAGAGGATGGGCGGAGTGACAGAGCCATGTTTTGGATGACTGAGGGTGAGAGTCACCACCTCTCATTCTCCAACTTTCTCACTCTATTCAGGTTACCTGATGATGGGTTTGCTAGATTTCTTCATGATGAGGGTCCGCTTGAGGCAAAAAGGATGGCATTTATGTATCCCAGAAATGCAAGGGACAGTTGGGGACATGTGAAGGGCCTATACACATACTACTCCATCCTCAACCATCTATTCAGAAAAATGCTCACTCCTAGGGATGGCAATACCTCAGACATCACCGCTTTTCAGAGGAATTTGATGGTGGCTATGAAGCCCGGTGAGCCGGCATTCCATGTTGGTGACTTTTTATGGCAAGAAATAAAGAACTCCTCTGAAAATCCACAAAGGTTATGTAGCTATGGCCCCTACATTAGCTACATCATCAAGAAAGTAACACAAAGGGCTTATCCAAATGACACGAAGCATCGCCCGTTGCAACCCGGACCCGGTAGGACGGTGAGGGTGCCCTCTCCACGGATGATATGCAAGAGGAGCAAGAAATTTTTGAAGAAAGGGAGGCGCGCGCGGTCGGGAGGCTTACCGGCCGGGGGCGGTTCAACCGCCCCCCCGGGGGGCGGTCTAACCGCCCCGGCGGAGGAGAGGAAGCACACATCGCCTCTTCGCAAATTGATCAGTATCTTCCTTGGTATGTGCAAAACACAGAGAGACATTGAAGTTGCTCAGCAAGATGAAAGGAAGAAGAATAAGAAGATGAGGGATACAATGAAGGCTCTTCATAATCAGGCCGGTTGTCAGCCACCTAGGTCTCCCATCTCACCATCCCCTCCAGAGGTTGAGATACCCTCCGTGGATGATAGGGTGAATGCTTTTCTCAACTCCGATCTTTAAAATCGGTATGGGAGCAACTTTGGATCGGACATTGGTGCATCTTCCTCTTCGGCTCCTCCTCCTCCACCCCCTACTTTGGATTTGATTCGATGTTTGAAGGTGACACTACCGCCCCACCTCCATGGTTTCCTCCTCCATCGACCGATGAGTGGGCGGCACGTGTCTCACATGAATTCTTTGATCGACTCGCCACTTCCTATGGTATGGATAATTCACTCTTGTCTCTATTTTTGAAATCCATCCATATTTAGCTCTTTCTTATCCTAAGCTTCTCTTTTGTGGGTGCCTAGTTGCAAATCCAAGCACCGGAGACGACACTTGGGATCAGTGGCAGCGGCAGTAATTTGGCAGCAGAGATTCCTTCTCCAGACCCTTTATGGATGTTTGATGACAAAGGGGGAGAAGAGATGGATTAAAGCTTTGTGGTTTTTAGCTGTTCTGTAGGGGGCGGTCTAACCGCCCCTGGTAGGCGGTCTAACCGCCCTACCCCTATGAGTTGAGAGTGAGTCTTGGCTTGTAATAAATGGATCTCTACCTTATCTTGTGGACTTGAGTATTTGTGTGAGTGCTACTGAGTGTGTAGATCTGATTTATGTATCTTAAGTGACATTTGTGATAGTTTGTGATGCATAGCTTGTTTGATGAATGTTTTTGTAGGCTGAATGGGGGAGGCGGTCTAACCGGCCTGCAACCCCGGTCTGACCGCCCCTATCCAAACAGCCTACACTTCACTTTGTTGAGTGCTTGCCATGCCATATGCATCACGGTTTTTATTTTTGTCGCTCACACATGTTGCACTCCACTGATTCTAAGATATAGGGGGAGCTCACACGCTTACTTCCAAATTTGTGCTATTGGCATTTGAGGCCAACCTTTTGAAATTCAACTCAAAGCACAAATTAAGGGGGAGCTCTAGCTATATCTAAGAATCTAATTGCACTTTAATGTTTTTATTTGTATGCTTTAATCGAGTTGTCATCAATCACCAAAATGGGGAGATTGAAAGTGCATCTAGGCCCCTAAGTGGATTTTGGTGAATTGAATGACAAGGCGATTAAAGGACTAATGATTTTGTCTAAGATTGTGAGCAGGTTTTCTCTATGTATTCATGGGCAACCATCGATGTACTTAATTATGGTTGAATATTTCGGCTCACATTTTCAAAGACAAGTATATGGTGCAAGACTTCATGAGTTTATTGAAAGGGAACAAGATGATGAATGTACACACTATGGTTCTAAAAATGGAAGCTTGCATATTCGTTGTCAATCAAGATCTCGCATTTGAAGCGGTGTTTTCAAATGAAAGGTTAATTGTGTATGGAGCAAAGTGGAACTCAAAGTGTATTGGATAAGTGATGAAGAGACCAACCGAGATGTCTAGGGTGAGGGACTAAGCAATCTTTGGGGTCTTGGCCCGGCCGCCATTAGTGTTTTGCTAAGGTGAAGCTCTAGCATCCGTGGGGTCTTCAAGTATCATATCCAAGCCTTAACCGAGGGAAGCGTTGCAACATATCAAAATGTTATGATTGGCAATATGGAGTGACTTAAGGATTAAAGTGTTCACTCTCATGCAAAAGGGGAAAATCCTAAGTCACTAGCTCAAGTATGGAGTTGCTCAAGACATCGGCTATGTTAAAAGCCCTCACATTGGATTTACAAAAGTACAACAAGATTGAAGATCTACAAACTCAAGCGATCAACCGGTTTTATATTTATTCTTGAGTTTAGGTATGTCGTACTATCAAGAGGGATGCAACATTAGCTCTAAGACAAAAGATCAAAAGTGCTCATTAGTTGACCTAAGTGAGAACAAGCCTTGAGAGAGTCCCTGAGTAGTCTAACAAACCTCTAACCCAGCCTTTGCCATTTCAACTTGTGTTGAAGTGCTTGTGAGAAAAGAGAAGGGTTTTAGGGCTCTCTCTGCCTAGGGCGGTCTAACCGCCCAGGGGGGCGGTCTAACCGCCCCTAGCAGCCCAACGGCTAGTTTTTCAAACTGACCATTGGGGGGCGGTCTAACCGCCCTGACCAAGCGGTCTAACCGCATTTGTCAGAGAACTAACGGCTAGTTTTCCTTGTGAGGGGTATAAGTACCCCACGAGCTCCACTTGTTGGGGCTGCTGATTCTAGGGTTGCTGAGTGCTTCCCCTGCTGTTTTTCATAAGCCAAAGCCAAAGAAACACTCCCCAACTCTCTCTTTGTGAGATTAGATATTCAAGCCATATCCTTGTATTGGGTTGAGAGTTTAAGCCTTTGTGAGCTTGTGTGAGCTGAGCAAGAGCAACCCATAGCTTGAGCACTTGTGATTCACCTCGGAAAGCCTTTGAAGCATTTGTTACTCTTGGAGGTTTGCCTCCTAGACGGCTAGGCGTCGCCGGATAGCTCCCAAGGTTGTAGTGAGCGGCGGCAAGTTTGTAAGGGCCGTGATCTTGCCTCTTGGTGGAAAAGATCGCCTTAGTGGAAGTGAGGAAAGCGGTCGAAAGAGACCCGGCTTGTTGTGGGAGAATTCCCTTACATGCTCCTCAACGGAGACGTAGCCGTTCCTTTGTGGGCGGTGAACTTCGGGAAACAAATCCTCGTCTCTCCTTTGTGGTTTGCCTCACTTGTTTTGATCTCTAGCACATTTATTTTGCTTCCGCTCGATCTACTTGGGTGTGCTTGTCTTTGAGTGCGGGGATCATTACTCTTCTCGTGATCATCTACGGGAGCTACTCAAGAATTTCGGTTCATGCAAGAAGTCAAGAGAAGACTTGAGTTGTTTTGCGAGTTTCTTGGGCAAGGCGGTCTAACCGCCCCCGGACCCGGTCTAACCGCCCCCCGTGGTTTTGCACATCGGGGGTGGTCTAACCGCCCGGTACGGGTGGTCTAACCGCGTTTGCCGGTGAAGCTCAAGTTTTTCGGGAAAAAGGGTTTTATTTGGTCGTCCCGCCTATTCACCCCCCCCCTTTAGGCGGCATCAAGGTCCTTTCGGGTTCTACGCTCGGAAGTCTTGGAGCTACTGGGGCAATGCAACCTTGATGCGCCACCGACCTCGTCCCCCCAGTGCACCGTCAGGGCGTTCTATGAGTGGGTGAGCGCCTGCTTCGACCTCATCACCATGAATACCAAGATCTTCGGTGAGCTTGGAGCTGCGGTGGGGGTTCGCATGTTGGCCTACTTTGTGTGCTCCTTAATCCCTGTGGACCGCCCCTCATCGAAGAAGACCGTCAGCAAGAATGATCTTCGATGACTGACGAAAGACGACTACGGGTGGCCCGCAGACGCGGAGCTAAAAGTGGTGCGGCTCCCCGTGCTCGCCAAGAATATCGCCAAGAACTTCATGAACACCTTCTTCGCCGAGCGCGGGTCCCGTCTTACCCTTGATGAGTCGTTTTGTCTAAGCGCTCAGGTTCACTGAAACATCTTTTATTTTTGTAATAACACCCCACTTTGGTGCCGACCTGTGACGACGTAACCGTGTTGTATTGATGTGCAAATAGGGCCGCGCCTACAAGCGCGTGTTGCAGCGTGCCTTCGGTCGCGTCACGGCGGCGTGCTTCCTCAGCCCCAGTTCATGGAGGAAGGCAACTGGATCGCCATGCCTGGGGTTCCTTTGATTACCGCTGAAGGCGTCGTTGTCGAAAGAGGGGCCGCCGCTGACACAGAGGGCGGCAGGGCCGACGCGCAGTGCGACGACACTTGAGATACCGAAGGTGTGGCGAGACCAGACACCGAGGTCATGCATGATGATGGGGCGAAGGGGCCTTCGGACGATGCGGAGCGCGTCGCGGCGATCGTGGGTACCATTGTGGCTTCTACCTCGCCCAAAGTTGTCGCCGCTCCCGACGGGGACGCCGTCCCCGCCCTAGACGAGGACGCCCATGCCACGGAAAGCACCGGAGGGCCCCCTGGAGGCGATGCATCAGAAATGGTGCATGCAACTGAGCTCGAAGCCACGCTGCTTGCCGCCATCTCCCCCGAGCGCGAAGCCCCCCCCCCCCCCCCAGCTCGCGGGTGCCGAGCAGACCGAACCTCCGCTCATCACCGCCGAAGTCGAGGTCTGAGGGGCCTTGAGTTGTTGTTCAGTAAACAGATGGTATTTTTTGGCACTGTGGTTGTAATAGACACTAATACAGGGCATCTCTGTGCAGGTCCCCTCGGTGGTATCTGCGCAGAGAGCCGAAGGTGCGAACGATCCGCCCTTGTCCCTGAATTCTTTTTTTGTTGCACCGAACGTGTGGACCAAGTTCAGCATCCGCCATCCGAGCGTGTCGTACTCGGAGTTCTTGTCGTATCGTGTGAAACGTTATCAGCTCCGAAATGAGTCTGCCAAACGCTTTTTCGTGGAATTTTGGAAGGATCCCTCGAGCCGAGAGGCCATTCTTAGAGACCGCGCCGCCCGACGGGCGGCCAAGCGTAGTTTGATAGATCCCTTCGTAGACGAAGGGGTTGTTCCGAAGCTAGAGCCGGTTGAAGAAGGTGCTATCGGACCGCCTGAATACGTGTATTTAATCCCTGACGCTTTGTCGGATGGCGCTACAGTTGCAAAGACCGAGCCGATGTGAGTGTCCGCACCCCTGATCATAATCCTGTCTTCGGCGCAGGACGCATGCCTACTGATGAAGAGCTTTGCCAGATGGCTCTGGACATAATCGACACGGCGGCACTTCGTTTGATTAACAAGATCTGCGAAGTTGTACTCAATGAGGATTGACCACTTGATGTGTCCTCCCCTCGTGGCTTTGCGTCGCATCAAGTAATGCCGCGAAGACTTCAAGTGACCTGCTTCGGAACTCCCCCCAGAAGTGTTCGCGGCATATCGGGGAGACGTGACCCAAATCAAATTGTAAATTGTGTGTCGAAGAAAAAACATGTTGTATTGCATTGTTGTATTGAATTGTTGTATTTCGAAATATGATAATAAACGAAGGTGGCTGATTTCATCGCCCGCAACTTTTGTTACTGCGCTGGTTTTCGTCTCCGCCTTTCCCCTTAGCCCCTAGTGACCGAAACTATCGGAGAGGGACGGATGTCTTATCTTACTTAGATATCCTAGTTGAATTCTGTCGGAAGGTGACGCTGCTGTTCGCGCGCGTTTTCCCCCTTCGGCTGCCATCTCCCCTTTACACAGTCGGTCCCTTAGGCAGTACGATAGCTCCTGTACCGTGCTAAGTATTTTGTTGAAGGAAGCGAGCTCCCACTTATGCCATAACAAGGCCATCGCGCCACGTCTAGCGGACTTTTCCTTCGGTCGTGACGAGACCGACACATCGCATCAAGCATGCTTCACTTAGGCCATAACAGGGCCTTTGTGCCGTGTCAAGCGGACTTTTCCTTCGGTCATGATAGGACCGACGCATCGCATCAAGCGTGCTTCCACTTAGGCCATAACAGGGCCTTTGTGTCGCGTCAAGCGGACTTTTCCTTCGGTCATGACGGGACCGCATCGCATCAAGCGTGCTTCCACTTAGGCCATAACGAGGCCTTTGTGCCGCGTCAAGCAGACTTTTCCTTCGGTCATGACGGGACCGACGCATCACATCAAGCATGCTTCCACTAAGGCCATAATGGGGCCTTTGTGTTGCATCAAGCGGACTTTTCCTTTGTTCATGACGGGACCAACACATCCCATCAAGCGTGCTCCCACCTTCGGTTGCGATGATAAGTGACAGGCGTGGCCCGTGTGCCCTTAATGCGATCCGCACCCGCGCTGTTACTTACCCTGCCGAAGGCCACTTCGAAGACTATGCCCCCCTGGAGTGTATGGGGGTAGCATAGTTTCGCCAGAGCTGCGAAAACGCATTCAAAAAAGGAAATTGGGCGACAAGTGCTGGGGGAAAATTGACTTATATTACACGTCAAAAAGACGCAGTGCCTGGGTCCGCCTCGTTAAAAACCTCACACTTCGCGGGTCCAGTAGGGAGCCGCGAAGCCTCCCCCGTGAGGAAAAGAGTACGCCCCCTACTTAATGTACATACATTACAAACTTCTCAATATAAAAGAAACAAGGGCTACGAAACGAAGATACAAAAGGCTGCCACTTCACCGCGGCGTCAGACAAAGTACTTCTGGAGCATGTCGACATTCCACATGTAGGGCTCTTCTTCGCCGCTCAACCAACGCAACTTGAAGGCCGCTTCGTTTGATGTCGTGATCGCCATGAATGCCCCTTCCCACTTGCCGTGCATCTTACCCTTCATCTTTCCCTTCGGGATCTTGCGCAGCACCAAGTCTTACCCTTCATCTTTCACTTGATGTCGCCTAGAGGGGGGGTGAACAGACGAGTCCTGAAAATCACCACTTAAAACAATTTTATTAGTGAAACCCGGATACTCCGGACTTTTCCCTGGAGTTTCTGGAAAGTCCGGAATCTTTGCAAAAATCTCCGGAATCTTTGGACTGGCGCCTGCGCAGCGGAATATGCACACTGCCCAAAACCGGTGCCACCGGTTTTGCAAATCCGGTGCCACCGGGTTTGTCTGGCAGTGACTCCCCTCTAACCTCCTTCTTGATTGCTTGCTTGAAATCAACTAAAGCTGGGTGAGTAGTTCAGAGTGAAGTTCTACGAGGAATATTCAATACCTGCACTTCACAAACACTAACACCCGAGTAGATCAACAAATATGACGAGAGAGCAAGCTAGGAATAAGAAGTAAGGTAAATGTGAGGTAAATCAACAAGAGACACAATGATTTGTTTTACCGAAGGTCGGATTCACCACCGTGTGAATCCTAGTCTCCATTGGGTGCTTCTCCTACCGAAGCCGGGTTGGATTCAACCCTTTTCCCGATCCACTAGATGGCTTCTTCCCTTGCGGAGGCGAAGCAAGACCTTCACAAACTTTCCCACAGCTCACCACACCTTGGGAGCTTATGGACGATGCCTAGCCGTCTAGGAGGCAACCCTCCAAGAGTAATAAACGCCACGAAGATCTCTTGCTATGAACTCGAGTGCTCAAGGATGGATTAGCTCAACTTTCACTCAATCTTTCAATCCCTCACCCAAATCTCTTCTCTTCTCAAATATCTTGCTATATTAGAGATGGGAGGGCTTAAAAGGGCTGTGGATATGTGTTTTTCATGTGGGGATCCAGCAGCCCCAAATGGGAGAAGGTGAGGGATATTTATACCCATCACCCAAAAACTAGCCGTTGGCTGTTAAGTCCCGGAAACTCTGGAAAAATCCCCGGATACTCCGGAATCCCCAAAACTAGCCGTTAGATTCAAAAGTTCCGGATATTCCGGACATTTTTCCGGAATCTTTGGAAAGTCTGGAATCTCCGGAAATTCCCTGGAATATCCGAAGCTTCACTGGACAGCACAAGTCACCTCGGAGAAAAAGCCATAACTTTTTACTCCGGACTCCGAATTCGATGATCTTGGACTCTATGGAAAGCTTATTCAGAGGAGCATCCATTCCAACTGAAAATAAGCTCCAAAACCATCAGGTGCACGTGTTGTGAAAAGTGTTTCTCTCATGATAGCACTTGGGAGGTTAGGTTTGAGCACCGAGACATAAGCAAAGCTATCCACGTTGCATTCCTCTTGATAGTACGACGTACCTATACTCAAGATCCAATATAAATGCAATATTAGAACTCTTGAGCTTCTTCTTCAAGAATGGCCATACTTGATCAATATATCCTCATGAGAGATCCATCCATCAATGCCTCATTGATTTGAGCACTTCTACCTTGAGCTAGTGACTTTGATCTTTATATAAGAATGAAACCCAATTCTCGATTAAGTCACCCTTCACATGACTCAATGAATATGTAATGCTTCTTCATTGCTTCACTCGGTTAGGCTCGACTTGATACCTCGAAACTTTCCAAGCTATAGCCACTTCACCCTAGCCAAGCACATGGTCCAAGTCACTACTCGGCCAACCTTAGCTTAGTACCTCGTTGACACTTGCTTGATTTCTTCCTCCATTCGTTGCCAATTTGAGTGAAACTTTGATTCAACATCAAGAGTGGAATTCTATTGAGATCATGCCTTCTTTTAATTTGAATATCCCTTTTTATTATAACAAGCTTCTTCCTTCAATAAGAGGCCATCCAATGTTCCAAAATCAATATGCCTCTTTCTTATCCTTCATTAGCTTGTCATATACCATCTATATGCTTCATGGGAACACACATATCAAATATCATGACATTAACCATTGAGTTAAGCCATTTCACAATATAAGGCTAAAACCATGCCTCAACTTATCTTGTATACACATAGCTTGTTTTCACCATGTAGATAACCAATGTCATATATATCAACCTGTTCACATCCTTGACAAAGACATTAGATCTTTAATCTGGTTGTCAATCAATACACCAAAACCCACTAAGGGCCTAGATGTCTTTCAATCTCCCCCTTTTTGGTGATTGATGACAACCTCGATTAAAGCTTACAAAAGATATTCAATAAAGCTTAAAAACTCAGATTTAGGTTGAGCTCCCCCTTAATATGTGCTATGAGTGGAATTCATAAAAATTGGCTTTAAATGCCTATTTTGCACATTTTCAAGAAAACATGGAGCTCCCCCTAAATCTCAGCAACAGTGGGGTGCAAAACATGTGTGTGAACAATTAAACCGTGATGCATGCACTAAATAAGCACTTCAACACCTAAAGCAAGAAAAGGCAGTGCTGTCTAGCCAAACTCGGTGCCACCGGTTTTGCTCAGGCAGCCCTGTCAAGAAGCAATACATCACTCATAAAATCACACTAACATGCAATTGAGTCTTAATAAGCATTAAAAGGTTCACCACACATTATAGCACACATAACAAAGGTTCTCAAGTCCAATTAAAGCTAGGAGAATTTTATTACAAGGGCCTGTTGCATACAACAGCCAAAACCGGTGCCACCGGTTCTGGAAACTCGGTGCCACCGAGTTTGGCTGACAGAAGGGATACTGAGGCTGAGACACACTGAAACTGGTGCCACCGAGATCTGGAAACTGGTTCCACCGGATTTTGACAGACAGAGTAGATCAACAAGCTTTCAATCGACACTTCTCTCCCCCTTTGTCATTAATCACCAATAAAGGTCTTGGGGGTCTTGGACAGCTGCTCATGGTTCTTCTTCTTAATCATCTTGAGACGGTGGCACAAATTGGCTTGGAGGCACAAAGGGTGGTGGTGGCGGAAATGGAGGATAGTGAGACGGCATTCCCTCATATGGGTTCACCGAGCCAAAGAGACTGCCATAGTAGTATCCACCAACAGCGCTTGAACTTCCTTGTGCTTTAGGATCCATGGGAGGCATGCTAGAGGATGTGCCTTGGCCTTGTGTGCCCGTGAAAGGAACCTCTGAATAAGACGATCGAGCACTATACACTCCTCCAAAGGTGGGATTGTAATATGAGTTTCCATAGGCTGTATCCCAATAGTCCTTGTTGGTTGCCGGATCAACTTGTTGTGATCTTTCCCAAATGCTCTCAAAGGTCTCTGGCTCACTCTCTTCCTCATCGGATGGTGCATGTGGCATGGGAGGCCTATTTGAGGGAGAGGGATTTTCATACATAAGTCTTATCATCCTTGAATCCCTCTTCCTAAGTTGTCTCTCCTTGTGAACCGCATCACTTGCTTTCATGCAAAACCCACACCAAAAGTTGAACAATTTTATAAGTGGGGAAGGGGGCTTTTGCACTTGTTGTTGCCCACGTCCACTCCCTTGACCATGTGAAGTCCTTGCTTCCCTAGATGATGCAGCAGCTGCGGTGGGTTGTTCGGGGGCTTCTTGGCCTCCAATATTTCCCTGTGCCCTTGCCAAATCAGCTAGTGAAGGTCCCACAACATCATTCTTCAAGTGGAAAGGCTTATGCTCATGATTATAGACAAATGTATAGTTGGTGATAGCCTCAATGACATGCATGAGATAAGGAGCATATCCACAACTCTTTTGTGGCGAGCCGGAGATGGAATGAATTTCCTCCCAAATGTAGTCCACAACACTAAATTCCGGCTCACTAGGACACATGTGTTTCAACAAATCTGTTCCATAATTTGACACATTTGATTGGTCCCCTTCCCTAGGAGCAAGTGTCTTTCTAAACATGCGGTGCAAGTATGCATAGAATGGTAGCATGCCATTGACTCGTCCAGAGTTCCATTCTTGTCCCGGGATATACATGAACTTCATATCTACCTTGTCCATGTCATCATCTCTATGGATCTTCATCCTTCCAAGATCTTCTTCATCAAAACCAAGTAGATAGGCAAACTCAGTGATAGTAATACCAAACCATTTTCCCTCGGTCATCCAATGCACAATTTTGTCATTCTTCCATGTGGTGAAGTAACATGTGGCATAGAATTGTGCAATCACTTCATTGTTCCATGACTTGGCAAAGCCCATGATGTCATAAACATTTTTCCTCTTGCACTCACGAATAATTTCAGCAATCTTCTGATCCTCCATGACTGACAAGAATCCTCAATCAATGTATTCTGAGCGAGCAATGGGGAAGTCTTTCTTGATGATGGCACTTGCATAATAGTCTTGATGAAATTTGGTGCCAATACGATAATCCAAATTCCTTCTACCAACGGTCAAAGAATTCTTTTCCCTTTCCTTTCTTGCCATCTCTGTCATACCCCTTCCCTTATAGTTGACTATGTTGCGGTGCTCAGGGTCAACGGGTGGCCTCATTCTCACATTGAAGTGATTCACATCACCACTCTCAACGGGCTGCGGTCCAAGAACCGAGATGCCCTCATACTCACCATCACCGTCATCCTCTCCGGTGCCCTGACTATGCTCATGGCTAGCTGTGCGGATGTTCTTGCCCTTTCTCTTACGCTGAGCTGCTGCTGTAGGTGACTCAGGAGGGGATGGTTCCTACCTATATGGGCTCTCCTCCTCATCATCACTAGAGGTTGACTCAGGCTCGGAGTCCTCAATGCGCATAGCACCTCTAGGGAGATTAATTCTTCCTGTTGCCCTTTTAGACCTTCTAGGTGGCTCAGGAACATCTTCTGTAATTTCATGAGCGCTGCTTGTTCCTTCTCTTCTTCTGAACTCAAAACTTGCATTCTTCGTTCTAGGTTGCCTTCTCCCATACCAAGTCAATCCTTGGATCTGTGAACAAAGGAGATACATATGGGTCTTAGGAACATTTCTCTGCCACAAATATATGCAATTGAATTTTATGGAGCCCATTTTGCAACTGAATCAGACAATCCTGTATTGAAACTCGGTGCCACCGAGTTGGGAAACTCGGTGCCACCGGGTTTAGCATGAACCCTAGATCATGCCCCTGATAATGCTTCCATGGAACACTTAAGCCACTGATTTGAATTTGTTCTAGGACCATATAGAAGCCATTCTACCAAAGGAATCCAAGAGATAGTCTCTAGAAAAGTAGATCGGGCAAAACCAAGATATGGTGTACCTCCCGACATGGTGAAAGTGTTGCTGCAGCCAAGAAACCGAGGGGAACTCGATCCCACCAGATTGGAGGACCGGATTCTTGCTCCAATCCTTGAATCCCACGGTTGAGCCCTCAAATCGCCATGGAATCGCCCTTTCTACCCTCCTCTTTACTGTGCTGGGTCGTGGGGTGGAAGGGGTGGTGAATGGGTAACTGTAGGGTGAGTCACGGGTCTTATCCTTTTACTGCCGACAGAAACCGGTGCCACCGGTTTTGGAAAACCGGTACCACCGGGTTTCACTTGACCCGTGGACTTTTGTCCATAAATTCATCTCTGCACTTCCTTTTTCATTTCTCTTTCTTTCTCTGCCTTTTATATTCATTTTTGTACAGCCCTCTGTCTCAGATATGGATTTGAGAGATTTTGATGAAATGTGAGAAATCCAAAGTTTGCAATCCCTTGAGATAAGAATGAGTAGCTTCCTTTGAACTTTAGAGAATCTTGTCATTTATGGTTAGCCAACATTCAAACATGAGCAACAATAACCATAAACAACAAGACATAATCTAAAAGACCAAGACTCGAATATTTTGCAAAAAGCACACCACCTACACATGCTAGTGAATTTTTGAAAACTATGCTAAGTCACAAAGAGTATGCAAAGATTACTAGCCAAGATAGGTCTTAGCATATTTAGCTCATGCCTCTACTAAAATTTTCAGCCACGGTTAGAAAAACAAAATTTCCAACAAAAATTTGTGAGGCATCAACTAAATATCTAAAAGCTCATCATTACCACCAAGCAACAAATCAAGGTGATGCTAGCTCCTTTTGCACACCAAAACTCACACTAGCAAGAATAGGGCCTAGATGCCCAAATTAATAACTTGAATTTAGGATTCATACCTTTGCCTTCATTCTATATTTTCTCACTTAGAGAAACTCACATAAGTTAACTTGCACTTTTTAGTCTTTCAATAACTTCCTCTTGTCGCTTTTTATGAGAAATACCCATTGTGTGCTAAGATGACAAGAGAACACAAATATTAAAAGCACAAGCTCTAGTCTCACATTGGATGACTCTTTGAGAGTGGAATGGAAGTAAGTCACCCAACATGAAACCTCATAGCATGGGCTAAACTCCTCAAAGATATAGTGCACATATGGATATGTGGATGGAAGGGACATGTGCACTACCTTGGTCAATTATGTCCAAGTTAAGGAATTTAAACCATGCTATGGTGAGTAGCCAAAGATAAATGTAATCCAATCCAAAAATAAAGAGAAAGAGATACAATTACAGATATGGATTGGTGACCTCCTTGTCATGTGGCTTGCTCACAACCAACACCCTTGCCATAAGAATCATTCAAGTGAAGAGTATAGATAAAATATTGAGACACCTCACACTTGAACTACACACATGAATCCTTGCAAGTGATGTTAGTACCAAGAGACACAAAATGTGAAGTGAGCTCCCCCTAAATAGGTGCATCAAGTATTTGAATCTTGAGAAGTGCACTTTTGGCTCAATTAAAGCACTAGGGTAGCAAGCTCCACATTTTTGGTCAAAGTTCATAAGCAAATAAGAATATGTGAAATGAGATCAAGAGTAGCTCACAAACTATATTTGCTTAGTCTCCTTTTATTTTGAATCAAGAATAATGTGCCTCAAGGTATTTGCAAAAACTTCCTCTCCATCCCTTGCTGATTCTGGGAAACTCAGTGCCACCGAGTTTATGAATCTGGTGCCACCGGATTCTTCCAGAATTTGGCACTTTTGCATTTTGCAGATCTAACTGATTCTTCTCTTGATTCTTCCTTTTGCTTTTTCTTACATATATGTTCCTACATGCAACAACCACTCAAAGCTTCTAGATGAAGCGGTTAATAGCATCGAATGGCATTTAACATAATTTTGCCAAAGGGAACATATGTAAGTTGTCCACCTCATATGATCAACTATAACAAGAGCAAGTTTTTCATATGTGAGTAAACAACAACGGTGAGAGGTACTTATCATGGGAGGAGCATTGAATGAGTTTTTCTTTGATTTATCTCACTTGGTCCTTTTCTATTGATGAGTCACAAAATTTCTCTTGAGATATAGATGAATGAAAATTAATATCTTCTCAAGTGAACCAAGCCTCCAATGCTACTCCAAGTACCTGCAAAGTCCTTTTAGGCATGTTTTGGTACCCAACATGCATTGGGTCCGACAAGGTTAGTGATCAAGGACTTAGGTACCCAAATGGCCTTTGTGCCCTTCCTTTGTGAAATGACCACTTTAGGGGCACTAGAGTCATTTGAGTTACTCCTAAGCTTCTCATTACTATAATGAACATGGTTGAGCTTAGGGTTCTTACTATTGGAAAAATTTATACCAAGATGTCCCTTTTGACGACAAGTGTAGCAAATTTTGTGCTTGATGTTGCCATTACCATTACACTTGTCACTAAGCCATTCTTCTCTCTAAATTTCGCTTGAGCCTTCAAAAATCCCTTGTTGAGCTTCACTTGAGGTTTCTCAGTGGAAATCGGTGCCACCGGTTTTGAAATCCGGTGCCACCGGGTTTCCCTGAGGGAACCTTTGCCCGGTTGGTACAAGCTTCAATCTTGTGCCAGTTCTCATGACAACCAAAGCATCTTCTCTGAGCAAGACTTATTTGCCTCTTTGATTGGTTTGAGTTGTCTTCTTGCTTGAATGAACACATGGTTGCATAATGTCCCATGTGTGAGCACTTGCAGCACTTGATGTGATCTAGCTTCATCTTGTCGCTAATCTTGTGATCATTGATTTTGTGGCTTTGTTGAAAGATTGATCGAGTGACGATTATCTTCTTCTCAAGCTTCTTCACCATGGGCTCACGGTTATCTTGAGAAGGTTGCACCTTTTCTTTTCCCTTCAACTTAGCCACCTGTTTCTTGAGCTTTTCAACTTCTTGCATAAGATCATCATTTTCTTGAGTAATGAAGACATCACAAGATTCTGCAATCACACAATCATACCAAGAAGGTTTGCCTTTTGGGCCACATGGGTTAGCACAAGATATATCATTTTAAACTTGAGTACAAATGCTAGTGGTGCAATGAGGTGTGTAAGATTTAACTGAGTTTACCAAAACCTCATTTGCCACTTCTAGCAAAGTGTGTGATTCTACAAGCCTCTCATGAGAGTATTCAAGTTCTATGTGAGTTCCTTGTAGTTTCACAAACTTGCAAGTGATTTCCTCAAGTTGGTCCTTGAGAGCTTGATTTTCCTTCTCCAAGGATGTTGCACAAGATAGAGAGTTAGTAGCACAAGCATATGCCTTGGTAATGTCCTCCTTGCACTTTCTAGACATGACAGCATTTGACTCCGTAAGTTTCTTCAATTCTTCTTCAAAGGAGTCTCGATATGCTTGTTGTCTTGTGAGCTCATCTTCTTGTCTTCTTACTCTCTTTATGAACTTTAGCACATTCTTCTTGTCTCTCTTGGTCATCTTGTCAAGATCGAAGTCAAATTGCTCAACTTCACTTCCCTTCTTTCTTCTTCCTTTAGTCACTTGAGACTTGGAATTGTTAGTGCATAGTAAGGAAGTACTAGGGGTTGTAGATACCTGAATAGGCTTGTGTGAAGCTGCTCTGAAGTTCGTCGAAGCTAGTTGGTGTTGATCACTGCCAAACCCGGTGCCACCAAGTTCTGAACTCGGTTTTAGGCAGTGGTCGCAATGTTGTCGCTCTTTTGCTTCGTGGATGAGGTCTTTGGAGGTGGGATGGAAGATGTTGATGTTGAGCACTCCTCTAGTGACTCCTCTTCATCTTCATCATCGTCATTATCGGCACTAGTATACATGTCTTTGAGTGCCACCCAGATATGATGTGCATCATCGCAAATGTCTTCATTGTTGAAGATGAATTCTTGAATAACCTTGCTCACATTATTATACATGAGGTTAGTAATAGAGTAGTTATGGAGCACACTTTCCTTTTCCTCCTTTGATAGGTTGGACGTGTCCTCACTATCAAAATCCTCGGGAAGGATGCTAGCCTCCACAACTCGTTCAAAAAGAGGACCCCAGGTATTTAACACATGAAGAACATGAGCAGACCAAGAAGAGTAGTTTGAGCCGTCAAACCGAAGAGGCTCAAACGATACCTCACAGGTAGTCGACATACTTTTAACTCCAAGCGGTTAAGCTCGAATCGGAGCAACAAGCTCTGATACCAATTGAAAGGATCTTGATGTCGCCTAGAGGGGGGGGGGGGTGAATAGGCGAGTCTCGAAAATCAGCACTCAAAACAATTTTATTAGTGAAACCGGATACTCCGAACTTTTCCCCCGAGTTTACGGAAAGTCGGGAATCTTTGGAAAAATCTCCCAGAAGTTTTGGACTGGCGCTGCGCGGCCGGAATATGCACACCTGCCCAAAATCGGTGCCACCGGTTTGCAAATCCGGTGCCACCGGTTTGTCCGCGATGACTCCCCTCTAACCTCCTTCTTGATTGCTTGCTTGAAATCAACTAAAGCTGGGTGAGTAGTTCAGAGTGAAGTTCTACGAGGAATATTCAATACCTGCACTTCACAAACACTAACACCCGAGTAGATCGACAAATATGACAGAGAGCAAGCTAGGAAAAGAAGTAAGGTAAATGCGAGGTAAATCAACAAGAGACACAATGATTTGTTTTACCGAAGTTCGGATTCACCACCGTGTGAATCCTAGTCTCCGTTGGGTGCTTCTCCTACCGAAGCCGGGTTGCATTCAACCCTTTTCCCGATCCACTAGATGCCTTCTTCCCTTGCGGAGGCGAAGCAAGACCTTCACAAACTTTCCCATAGCTCACCACACCTTGGGAGCTTATGGGCGATGCCTAGCCGTCTAGGAGGCAACCCTCCAAGAGTAACAAACGCCACGAAGATCTCTTGCTATGAACTCGAGTGCTCAAGGATGGATTAGCTCAACTTTCACTCAATCTTTCAATCCCTCACCCAAATCTCGTCTCTTCTCAAATCTCTTGCTATACTAGAGATGGGAGGGCTTAAAAGAGCTGTGGGTATGTGTTTTTCATGTGGGGAACCAGCAGCCCCAAATGGGAGAGGGTGAGGGGTATTTATACCCATCACCCAAAAACTAGCCGTTGGTCGTTAAGTCCCGGAAATTCGGAAAAATCCCTAGATACTCCGGAATCCCCAAAACTAGCCGTTAGATTCAAAAGTTCCGGATATTCCGGACATTTCTCCGAGAATCTTTGGAAAGTCCGAGTCTCCGAGAAAATTCCCGGAATATCCGAAGTTTCACTTTGGACAACGACAAGTCACCTCGAAGAAAAAGCCATAACTTTTTACTCCGGACTCCGAATTCGATGATCTTGGACTCTATGGAAAGCTTATTCAGAGGAGCATCCATTCCAACTGAAAATAAGCTCCAAAACCATCAGGTGCATGTGTTGTGAAAAGTGTTTCTCTCATGATAGCACTTGGGAGGTTAGGTTTGAGCACCGAGACATAAGCAAAGCTATCCACGTTTGCATCTCTCTTGATAGTACGGCGTACCTATACTCAAGATCAAATATAAATGCAATATTAGAACTCTTGAGCTTCTTCTTCAAGAATGGCCATACTTGATCAATATATCCTCATGAGAGATCCATCCATCAATGCCTCATTGATTTGAGCACTTCTACCTTGAGCTAGTGACTTTGATCTTTATATAAGAATGAAACCCAATTCTCGATTAAGTCACCCTTCACATGACTCAACGAATATGTAATGCTTCTTCATTGCTTCACTCGGTTAGGCTCGACTTGATACCTCGAAACTTTCCAAGCTATAGCCACTTCACCCTAGCCAAGCACATGGTCCAAGTCACTACTCAGCCAACCTTAGCTTAGTACCTCATTGCTAATCCCTTGCTTGATTTCTTCATCCATTCGTTGCCAATTTGAGTGAAACTTTGATTCAACATTAAGAGTGGAATTCTATTAAGATCATGCCTTCTTTTAATTTGAATATCCCTTTTTATTATAACAAGCTTTTTCCTTCAATAAGAGGCCATCCAATGTTCCAAAATCAATATGCCTCTTTCTTATCCTTCATTAGCTTGTCATATACCATCTATATGCTTCATGGGAACACACATATCAAATATCATGACATTAACCATTGAGTTAAGCCATTTCACAATATGAGGCTAAAACCATGCCTCAACTTATCTTGTATACACATAGCTTGTTTTCACCATGTAGATAACCAATGTCATATATATCACCTGTTCACATGCTTGACAAAGACATTAGATCTTTAATCTAGTTGTAAATCAATACACCAAAACTCACTAAGGGCCTAGATGTCTTTCAAACTTGAAAGGTGAAAACTGCGTGGTTCTGGAAGTTGTGGTGTTGTGAGACCAGATCACCCTCGGCAGCTCTTCGGCCCATTTGTTCTTGGGCAAGTCAGTGATGTTCCTTTTGATGCCGATGAAAATTACCCCATTGGCCCATTCTACCGCCCCGTTGGACTGCGGGTGGTAGACCGAAGCGAAGCATAACTTGGTGCCCAAATAAGCACAAAAGTCCTCGAAGTCGGCGCTATCGAACTGTTTGCCATTGTCCACGGTGACTTCGTATGGCACGCCGAAGCGGCACATGATGTTCTGCCAGAAGAATTTCTGTATTGTTGCCGAAGTAATGCTTAACAGTGGCTTTGCTTCCACCCACTTGGAAAAATACTCTACTGCCACCACGGCATGGGTGTAATTTCCGAGCGTTGTCGGTAGCGGACCGACGATGTCCATGCCCCACCGAGCGAAGGGCCACACCGGAGGTATCAGCTGTATCTCGTTAGAGGCAAACTTACTGTATGGCGCGTGGCGCTGACATTCTGGGCACTGTCGAATGATGTCGTGCGCATCTGCCACGGCCGAAGGCCAGTAAAAACCTTGACGAAATGCCTTCTGCACTAGGGCTCTTGTGCCGAGGTGATGTGAGCACATGCCGCTGTGGATCTCATGGAGCAGTTGCTTACCTTCGGTTACATATATGCACTTTAGCAGTGGGGCACACACTCCCTTTTGGTATAAGTTACCGTCAATGATGTGATAATTCCTTGCTCTGATGGCCACTCTCTTGTCAATGACCCCGTCTTCGGCCTCGTAGTAACCCATGACTACTGCTACTATTGGGGCACGCCAATCTTCACTCTGTATGGCGTTCACGAACTTGGGGGGTGTTGCTTCGTCTGCAGCAGATCTCACTATCGTTGTTTCGTAAAACACATCTGGGGGTAAAGGCTCGAGGAGAGCAGTTGCCTTTGCTATGGCGTCGGCTTCCTTGTTGTAGTGCCTAGGAAAGCTCTTGACTGTGATGCCGAGGAAAAATTTCTCCATGCTACGCACGGCCTGTAGATACTTCATCATGTCTGGCTTCTTTGCTTTGTAAGTTTTTCCGATGTGGCCGGCTATGAGCTCGGAGTCTGTCAAGATGACGAGTCTCCTTGCTCCCACTGCTCTGGCCTTCCAAAGTGCAAGCAATAACCCTCATACCCTGCCATGTTATTGGTGCAATTGTCACAATCTAGCCGCAGTGCGTAGCGAAGCTTGATACCAGAGGGGGACTTGAGGACTGCTGCTGCCGCCGAACCCAAGTGACAATATGCTCCGTCACACTGAACCTCCCAGACTAGCTCCGAGCCTATGGGATCCCCCTTTGTGGCCGAAGGCGTCCAGTCAGCAACAAAGTCAGTGAGGACTTGAGATTTTATTGCACTGCGCAAAACAAAGTTTATAACATGCTCCGCCAACTCCGTGGCCCACTTGCCTATTCTCCCTGTCGACTCCTTGTTTTCAAACATGTCACAAAGAGGGAAAGTTGTGGGGACCGATATATTATGGCTTTAGAAATAGTGCTGAAGCTTCCTTTTGGCCATCACAACTGCGTATGCCATCTTCTCCATCTCCGAGTAAAAAAGCTTCGAGCCACTCAAGGCTTCGGATACGTAATATATGGGGAACTGCCTTAAAGTATCCGCCTCCATTCACTCTTCGACTAGAACTGTGCTGACTACTGTGTCGGTTGCTGCAATGTACAGTAATAGCTCGGCCTTTGGTGACGGCTTGGACATGATCGCTGCCTCTTCCAGGTAGTTTTTCAGATCCTCAAAAGCTTGCTGTTGCTCCGAACCCCACTGGAAAACTGAGTTCGTGCGAAGCACCTTAAAGAAAGATAGGCTTCGCTCAGCTGCCTTGGAGATGAACCAGTTCAGCGATGCTATTCTGCCCGTGAGCCTTTGCACCTCCTTTCTGTTATTTGGTGGCTACATCCTGCGCAATGCTTCGATTTTCTGGGGGTTTGCCTGTATGCCCCGTTTCGACACCATGCATCCTAACAACTGCCCCTTTCGTATGCCTAATATGCACTTCTCTGGACTGAGTTTGAGGTCGTTTCGCCTCATGTTATCGAAGGTTTCAGTCAAGTCTGCAATGTGGTCTTTCTCCTTCTCGCTCATGATGACAATGTCGTCGACATAGGCTGAGGCATTGTGCCCCAACTGACTACCCAGGATCAGCTTCATCATGCGGTTGAAAGTGGGCCCGGCATTACGAAGGCCTTCTGGCATTCTGACGAAACAAAAAATACCGAAGGGGGTTGTGAACCCAGTCTTAGCCTCGTCCTCCCTTCGCATCCACACCTGGTGATATCTGGAGAAATAATCCAAGAGACTTAGCATTTCACAACCGGTTACCTGATCAATGATAATGTCGATCCTTGGGAGCTGGTAGGGGTCTTTTGGGCATGCTTTGTTGAGTTCTGTGAAATCGATGCACATGCGCATGTTCCCATTCTTCTTCGGCACCATCACAACATTGTCCACCCACACGGGGTACTGCACTTCTCTTATAATTCTTGCGTCAAGCAGCTTCTGCACTTCGGCCTCCGCAGATTTGACCTTGTCGTCTGACATCAGCCGCTGCCTCTGCAGCTTCGGTTTGACCTTCGGGACGGTGTTCAGGGCATGCTCTATGACCGAGTGGTGGACCCTCGTCAGGTATGACTTGGACCATGAAAACACATCCTGATTATGATGAAGGAATTGCAGGAGTTTATCTTCCTCCTCCTTGCTGGCCTCGGTGCCTATCATGACGGTCCTGCTTGGCACATCTGCACACAAAGAGACTGTCCTCGTGTCGTCAACTGCTTTCATGCGCTCAGCTTCGGCTTGCTTCATTGACTGCCTCATTTGCGCCTCAGCCTTCTATTCTGCTTCTGGCACAACTTCACCGCCCTCATCTTCATCAATAACATGCACCTGCCTGTTATGCACCGATGTGTTCCACTTGGCACGCCGAGCCTCCTCTTGGCTGCCGTACACCAAAATCACCCCTGCAGCGGTTGGTATCTTCATCAACAGGTACCCTTGGTGAATGACCGATGCGAACTTGTTGATGGTGTTGTGGCCGAAGATGGCATTGTATGGGTATACGAAGGCAACAACATCAAAGGTTATGACTTCCGTCCTCATGGTGGCATCCTGCCTGAAGGTCACATTGACATCAATCTTGCCCAGTGCCTCAATTCTTTTGTTACCGAAGCCATATAGCGGGTGCTTCGCTTTTTGCGAGTCTTCCCTTTTAAAACCCATGCCAGAAAAACACTTCCAGGGTAATATATCCGCCGAGCTGCCATTATCCACCAGGACTCTTCCGACGTCATTACCGAAATAGTACTTTGTGTTCTTGCCTATGTTCGCCCTTATGACGAGTGGGTCATTGTGGGGGTAGTGTTGCAGCCGAATGTCAGCGGCTGTGAAAGTTATTGGAATGTGAGACCAGAGCAAGTGGAAATATTTTCTGGAGCAGATATGCGATACGCTTCGGTAATACTCCTGCCTCTGACGCTTCGTCGTGTGCACCGACTCATTGGAGCCGCCCGAACTTGCATTGATGATGTTAACCATACCCATCATTCCCGGGGCGCTAGAATCAGGTGCTTCTTGCTTTGGTGGTGGTGGCGGTGGTGGCTGGCTGTAAGGCGTTTGATGGTGGATGGGTGGGTTCGGCCACGAAGGCACAAATACCAAAGGTTGCTGCGTGTGCATGGGTGGGGGTGGTGGCAGTTGTGGTGCCGAAGGAGTGTATGCTTGTGTTGGCTGGAACACTTGCGTGGGCGCCGCAGGCTGGAAAGACTGGTGGTGATACGGTGGCGGTAGAGCCCTGAACTGTCCCGGGTTCTGGCACTTCATGACGTGGTTCACAACCAAGCCCGCTGCCTTCGCCTTCTCCTCTGCTTCCCACTCGATTTTCTTTTTGATCGCCGAAGGGTAGTGATGTGTGTGGTGATATGCATTAACTCCATGGAGCCAACAGAAAAACCTTTCGCCCCCCTTGGGGTGGTGGAGGTGGTTGCGAAGGTTTCGGTCCCCTTCCGTTCTTATGCGGTCCTTTGTGCCCACCGTCGTTTCTGCTCTGGTTTTGATCGGAGGGCGCAGATACATTGTTGACCTGACGGTGCGCCTGCTTCGGCAGATGATTTTGCCATCCCTTCGGTGAGTCCCACTGACCCTGCTGCTTTTGCTTCTTGGCTACGTTAGCTCGGTCCAGCCTTCGGCGATGGCCCTTATCGGACTTGCAGTATTCTTGCATTACTTCAAACAGCTCCTGCAGGGACTTCAGTTTGATTCTGTCAAGCACGTCCTGGCCGTTTCCTACCCTCAAACCCCCTACGATGGCATCAATGGTCTTTGCTTTCGGACAACCTTGGCGCACGCGGCTGTCGGCTCCACCACTCTGTGCATGTACTCCTGCAGTGACTCCTTGTCCCCCTGGATGCACATGTTGACGATGTCATTGGAATCTAGCTCTTCGACTTGCATGCCTTTGAAACTGGACAACAACTTGTTGTGCAACTGAAACCATGAGGTTATGTGCCCCTTCGGTATGTTTGCATACCAATACTGAACCTCGCCTTTGAGGGCCATCACAAGCGCCTTCGCCTTCGTTGTGGCGTCGC
Source organism: Cenchrus americanus (assembly GCA_947561735.1). Taxonomy (NCBI): domain Eukaryota; kingdom Viridiplantae; phylum Streptophyta; class Magnoliopsida; order Poales; family Poaceae; genus Cenchrus; species Cenchrus americanus. The sequence goes on from OX387245.1 coordinate 51,486,471, forward strand.
CACCATTGGATTATACTGCAGCTTCGAACTTCATAAGGAACTCCTTGGGGTCGTAATCTCCGTCATACTGAGACAGGGTGTTAGCGTTGAAACGACAAGGCCACGACGCGGTCTCGAGCTCGACCGAGAGCGGGGATACCGGGACAACGTTGCGGAACGGGGCGTCATCTGGCACGAAGTGTTCCGGTGCACTCCGCGTTCACGACGATGACCAATGCTGCGCCCTTCGGACACATCCTTCTTGCTTTGCCTCCACGATCCGGTGAGCTTGCATGTCTGTAAGGTGTGCCGGACGTCTTCCTTGAGACGCGGTGCGGCTTGCGCGGCGGCCACCCCGGTCTTTGGAGCGGGCCGGCGTAGGGATGACTTGCTGCTTGTGGCGGCGTGCGGTGATTTGACTCTAGAGCGAGAGTGAGATCTTGCTCGGCTTGCTCGATGTTGAAGTCGACGGCGTCTGGAGCGGCATGTGTCGTCGCCGCGCCCTTGTGACGCCCTAGGTTTTCGGCCGGGTTAATTAATCCTAATGATCCGGTCAACAGTGTTGGCTTTGGTCAAACGACGGTCAACCTGGGCCATCACCTCGAAAACATCACCAATGACCCCTAATGACCCTTTTTGGTCAACTATAGTCAACCCTTGGTTAAAACCCTACCCAAAACCCTTGAACCCTTTTTGACCGACTAGTGTCAGTCGGAACTTTTGCCGTGTTCTCCAAATTTCACCTAAACGCTTCAAAATCTCCCAATGTAAAAGTTGTGTGTTTTGTCGAGGGACACAACTTTCATGTTGAGTGGCATTCGAGATTTGAAGCCTAAATAGGTGAAAAACTCAAGTCAACGCCCAGGGTTACTATTCACAGGAACCTAGAAAACAACAAACTTTGCTTGCAATTTGGGTACAATTGGTTGAGAAAAAGGCCATACGCGCTTTGCGAAAGTTGTAGAGGATCAAGAGATCTACAACTTTGGTATTCAAGTGTTTGTCCACTACAGTTAAATTTTTTGGAGTTTCACTCAGTCAAACAGGGTTACTCGAAATGTTTAGCAGGCACTCGGCGCTCTCGACCCAACCGCGCGACGCCGGCGTGCCACGCCGTACACGGCCACCATGGACCGCGTCGTGGGCCCGGCCATGAATGTCGAGGTCCCACGGGTGCCACGCGGCGAACACGGGAGGGTTGGGCGGCGCTCCACCGACGTGTTTTCCCCACTCTCGGTGCGCCACGCGTGTTTCCCCCGCCGCGTCGTCCGCCACTCGCGACGTCGTCGGCCGTCTCGGCCGCGCACGCCGCCGGTGCGGGCGTCCCATGCCACGACCTTGCTACCTTGGCGCATAAGGAAGCATCCTTCCCCCACGCCTTGTGCCCACTATAAAGGTCTTCGGCCTCTTGCCTTGCGCGACGTCGAGCCTGCCGCCGCCCCGCCATGGGTACTCCCTCGGTGAGCTCGGTGCCCCACTCCAATCCCGGTCTTTGGTTGAGCACCTCTAGCCCCTTCCACTCGCCCCCCTGAGCTTGCCCGCACACGCGCGTTGGCGGGCCGACCCGCTGCTCGCCGAGCAAGGCTTCCTGCGGCCGCCGTCGTGCAACCCCGCCGAGCCCCCCTCGCGGGCGCTGCCTAAGCCCGGTTCTGGCCACCAATCAGTCACGACTGGGCAACCCATCATCCCCCGCCCCTTCACTAACCCTCTCCCGCCGCAGCCTCGCCGGAGTCCGGCGAATTCCGCCGCCGGCCGGGCTGGAGGACCACATTGCAAAGCCACATGAACTTCCAAGGAGTTTTGTAAAATCCGTAGAAAATCACAGAAAAATACAAAAATTTCAAACTCAATTTTAGTGTGCTTTGTGTGACTATAACTACAACTTTCTCAAAGCATGTATATACTTTTGAGCTTTAGTTTTTGCTTGAGAAATAGAAATGTAAAATACCTAGATCTATGTTTCTGCAAAATCCACACATGATCTTGAGCTGGATTTTGGATATGTTGTGGGAACTAGCATGTTTAGGTTCTGTGCCAAAAATTGCACAAAGTTACTGAAGGGATCTTTTTATATAAATTATCTTGTGATATTGATAAATCTATCTAGATGATTTTTGTAGCTTAGAATATAACTATTTTTGATCCCTACTTTTGGATATCATCTTGTAATGTTGACATTCACCTCTGGTGAATTTATCATGATTTTATCTCTGTTAGAAATATTATTTCCGCATTTATGCTTGTTTTTAAACATAACTATGTGTAGCAAGATCAATAAAGGCTATAGGTGTGTTTATTGGTTCTTTGGGCTTGTTTTGGACTGAAGCATGTGTAGGAGAAAGATTGGATTCATTTCTGTTATATTTATTTTGTTATGTATTAATCCTCTTTTTGCTAGCTACAAATGCCATCAATTTTTGTGTATTTAATTCAGTGGTGCAAAAGTCAATTGCTTGCTGTCCAGAGGTTGCCTCCTGGTCGTTAGGACTAGTAGGTACTGTTGGATAAGTTTGTTATGTATTAGTTGATTAAAAGAGTTCAAACTAGATTAATCTAGTAAAGGAAGAATAGTTACATTCTTTTGTGCATAAGTCACATAAGTGAGTTAGGAAAGTAAATTGTGGCATAAAGGTGACCTTTCCTTGCTATTTGTATTTAAATTGAATATTCTTTAATAGATGTGCACACAATCACCTTAAAGAGAAGGCTAAATAAGCTTTTTTATTGTCTTTAAAAGGAGAAATGTTTAAATACTTTTCTTAAGGTGAATATGACCAACCTTTCACTCTTTGTTGCTGTTGGTATTGTTTTTGAATTAAATTAAAATAATTGCACTCCTAATCACTGCATTGCATTTCCCGTGTAGAAGTCCCCGACGGTAGCTATACGCTTGTGCCGGCTGATGAGGACGAGGGAGCAGGAGGAGACGTGCACTACGTGACCATAGAGCAAGACCCGGACCAAAGTCCGGAAGTGTGTGTGTCTGCTTGTGCTGACGAAGGCAAGCCCCGGTTTATTCATTAACCCACGTGTTTCTTTAAAATTCTGAATTTATTTCTTGTTATCGTATGTGCATTTACGTTCAGGAGTTGAAATGAAACCCTAGTTGCATGATCCATAAGTACCTATGATCTCTTACTAGCATGTCTAGGACGCTAGTTGCTATGCCTTAAGGATCTGGTACAAGTCGAGTCATGTTCGTCACTCGCGAGAATAGGATCTCCTTGATGGAATCACCATATGTTTAAATGGATTGCTCGTGTGGTGAGAGCATGGGATTTGGGCTCCGATCCAATGGCTTCGTTTGCTAAGTATTTGAAAGTACTAAACACTTGTCGGAAATGGGTATGATAAGCCTAGTACCTAAATGAGGCGGTACGGGGTTTTACTATCACTACTCTTAGGGTTGCGGCCCCAGGCTCGCCACCCGAGTGCATGCGTGAGGCTGGGTGACCTTGGTGGCGTAGCCCAGATAAACCTTGTACTTAAGACTGTGAGCTATCATTCCCAAACCGAAGAATGATGGGAACCGCCTGGTTGGTGAACTCTTGGTGAGGACACCTCCCGTGTGTTTTGGTCCACCTTGCAAGGTTATGAATCAATCGATTGTCGGCCTCTCACCGTCATCTGAGACTACTTACCCGACTGGCCATGATATCCCTTTATGATGGAACTTTGTGAAGATTATTACTTTGAATTAATTGTTTGTACAACTTGGTTGCAATAGTTGCTTATCTAGTAACGATTACTTCTACTAGAACTTGAGCTAAATGTCAAAGTAAGGATTCACTACTTAGTAGCTTTTTGGAAAACAAACCCACAAGCCAAAGGCCTTGCATGACTAGAGGTAAAGTCTTTCTTTTAGACGGGTAAGTCTTGCTGAGTATTAGTATACTCAGCCTTGCTTTATAAATGTTGTTTCCAGGTAATGCATGTGATGTGTGGCCCGAAGAACTTCCACCCGGCTGGGAGCTGGAATGGGTGGATGACGAGGAGTGATTGCATCATGGACAGGCCTCCTATGATGTGGTCGTATCGTTTAGTTATCTTCCGCTGTTTTCAATAAACTCTAAACTATTTACTTTCATGTCAAAGAACTATGTTTGTAATAATGAACCCTACAGGGATGTGATGGTTAATTCGTAAGGCACTCTGGACTCTCCTTCGTGGGGTTTTAATGCATACGTTCGATCCTCTCTGTGATGTCAAGTGATTTACCGGGCGTTGACCCGGAAACACTCAACAGGATACTTCTTTATTATCGCTTAATGACCAAATGGAGTGGTTTAGGCGATAGTACGGAATTATTTCGGGTGCGGGTTGTCACAGCCCTGCTGCTGGGACGGTTGCGCCTGAGACGAAGACGGTCGCACCTCCTGCTCTTGCTGGGCTGCTGCGGCCTTGCCCGCGATGAGAGCCTGTATCCTTCGTAGCGCTTCCATGTCTTACGCCGAAGCCCCCAGCCCCTCGAGGCTGACTTCGAACACCCCCGAAGCGGTGTGCTCGCCTCCGGAATACTCGCCCTGGCACCGGTCCCCGCCGAAGACTGGACGGCCGAAGCCGAAGGGTTGGCAGGTTCTGACGCTAGCGGTGCAGTTGACGCCTGGGCCGTAGTGGCTTCGGCGCCTACTGATCGTGTCCTTGCCATGCGGTCTTGGATTCTTCCACGAGGTGGGCGCCAAACTGTTGGTGGAAATCGGGCCCGAAGGTGGAAGCCAACACAACAGCCCCCTGAGCGCTCTACCCTTCTCCGAAGGGGATACGGCCGAAGGCCCCCCTCGGAGATGGGCGGAATGCTTCGTCGGTACTGCTACCTTCACTAAGCAAGCTACCACTACCTTCTAGTTACTTCTACCTCTACTGCTACCACTACTGCTTCCTAACACACTGAAAGAGAAAACGAAGTACTCAAAAGCCGAAGGTCAAGGACTAAACTGGAGCTTTCGGAGCTCTCTTCTCATTAATGTGTGTCCATCTGATTACAAGGGGAGCTCTATTTATAGGAGGCCCTGGGTATGAACGAAACCCCTCAATTACACCTTTTCCGTCTCTGACAAACAGCTTTACACTTTACGGGGGTATTACAGTAACTCCTCGCCTCGCACAAGCCTCCAACGTGTCTTTGTACGGCCGAAAACACCTTTACATGCAGCGCCTCTTATCCCTGCTTCGTACAGCGCCCCTTTACACGTCCAGCATGCTTACGTGTCCTGGCGCTCCCTCGGATCGAGCCACACTACCGCCCACGCGGCATCTTCGGCGACGAAAACGGACCACGCCAACGCCCCGACAAGACCGGGCCTCCGAGGCGCCCCGCGCGATCCGTCTCCGCCTCTTCGCCAGGGAGCATCTGACACATGGCGTTTCCCGACCCACTTTCACCTTCGGTGCCGAAGGTGCGCTACATTCGGAGCCACCGAGGATAAGAACTGTACCTTCGAAACAACACTCACCTAGGTCGAGCAATATCAGTGTCATTAATAAATCATTACCACATACTCAGCAAAATCCCATTACATCCAACGCCCGAAGCTGGCATCCCGAGACAGACGTGGCGTAACGCTTCCGAAGGCCGCATTCCCCAACAATATCCTTCTCTACTTTCTGGTCAACTTCTTCGATTTCTTGCTTTCAGCACTCTCATGCTTTCATTCTTGATTTCCTCGGGTGTCGTTGCTTCAGTGCCAAAGAGTAAGCGAAAAGGTGTGAAACCTGTCGCTCTTGATACAGTGGTGTTATGGGACCAGATTACTCTCGGCAATTCATCAACCCATTTCCCCTTCTTTTGGTCAAACAAACACTTCTTGATTCCTGAGAATATTAGCCCATTTGCCCTTTCAACTACTTCGTTAGAATGCGGATGATACACTGATGAAAATTTCGCATGAGTGCCCAAAGTCTTGCAGTATTCTTTGAAAGAGTAACAGTCGAATTGTTTTCCATTATCAACAGTTAGTTCTCTTGGAACTCTAAATCTACAGATTATATTTTGCCAGAAAAACTTCTGTATCGTTGGTGTCTTAATGTTCGCGAGTGGTTTTGCTTCCACCCATTTCGTGAAATAATCCACGGCAACAGCTGCGAATCTGCAGTTTCCTTGAGCTGCTAGTAGTGGTCCAACTAGATCCATTCTCCACCTTTGCAAGGGCCATGATGGTGGAATTAGATGGACTGGCATGGAAGGTAGTTTTTGTTGATTTGCCATTTTCAGACATGCTTCACATTACCGAACTAATTTTTTCGCATCTATGTTTATGGTAGGCCAGTAGAACCCTTGCTTTATTGCATTGCCTGCTAGAGCCCTTGTGCCTATGTGTGCATCGCAGAATCCACTGTGAATTTCCTTGAGAAGTTCAAGACCTTTTTCGGAGGTGATGCACCTCAACCATGGCTCTGTAACTCCCGATTTATACAGCTCTCCATTGACTACCGCATAGCCCCTTGCCCTTTGCTTCAATCTCTTTTCCTGCAATTCATCTTGCGGTTCATAGTGGCCTCTCAGGTAAGCCATGATTTCTGCTCTCCAGTCGGGAGTTTCCACAACACTTATGATTTTCGCCTTTTTCCTTGATGGATGGTTCTTTGATGATTTCGAAGAACACATCTGGAGGCATTTCTTGATTTCTCGCTGCTGCTTTGGCTAGCTTGTCTGCTTCATTATTGTCCTCTCTTAGAATGTGATGTACTGAATAACACTTGAAATGTCTTTCCATTTCCCTGACCTTTTCAAGATACTTCATCAAAACAGTATTGTTTTGCTTCGCTCTCTTTCTCAATATGTTCTTGGACAACTTTGGAGTCTGTCTTTCATTTTTCTCAATGCCAAGAGTAAGGCTTCATACTCTGTTGTGTTGTTCGTGGAATGCTCATTTTTCGCGAATACGAGTCGAGCTGCGTATCTTATCACGACTCATGTTGGAGATGTTATGACCGCTGAAATTCCAACCCCCTTGTGACACCAAGCTCCATCACACCGTACTACCCAAGGTGTAAGTATTTCTTCGTCGAGATTCTGAGTCGGCGAAGTCCAGTCTACGACAAAATCTGACAGGACTTGTGATTTTATCGTGCTTCTTCTCTCAAAATCTATGATATATTCCGAGAGTTCAGCGCCCCATTTGATGATTCGGGTGGATGCTTCTTTATTGCGAACAAATCATTCAGCGGTTGATTTGTGATGACTCTTATTCTATGACCCTCGAAGTAGTGTCCTAGCTTTCTCACGGTCATGATAACTGCATATGCTATTTTCTCTAGCTCAGAATAAAAGAGTTTCGAGACTGAAAGAGCTTCTGAAGCAAAATACACTGGGATCTGCTTGAACTTCCCTTCTTCTTTCTCTTGCACTAGAACAGCGCTCACTGCCGAATTTGAGGCAGACACATATAGCAGAAGTGGTGATCTTGGCTCAGGAGGGCACAACTTAGTCATATTGGACAAGTAGTCTTTGAGTTCCTGGAACGCTTGCTTCTGAGTTTCGGACAACTGAAAGTTCTTGGAACTTCTGAGAATTTGAAAGAATGGCAAACTTCTCTCCGCGGCCCAGGGACTGAATCTGTTGAGTGTGGCGACTCTCCCTGTTAGTTTTTGCACATCCTTCACCGAAACTGGATCTTGCATTTCTATTAGTGCTTTGATTGTGTTGGGATTCGCCTCTATGCCCTTTGTTGAGACTAGATATCTGAGAACTTTCCCTTTGTGAATTTTGAAGACACATTTCTCAAGATTCAATCTTAGGTTCGCTGCTCTGAGATTCGTGAAAGTTTCTGCCAAATCGTTGGTATGATCCCTTCTTTGGACACTCTTGACCACTATGTCGTCCACATACGCTATCATTCTCGAAAATGTTCCGAAAGGAGTGATAAAGCTCGTTTTCTCTTTATCTTCTCTGCGAACACTTATTTGGTGATATCCTGAGAACATGTCTAAGAGTGAGAGCATTTCACTGTTAGCTGCATCATCCACGATTTTATGGACCCTTTCCAAGGGAAAATCGTCCTTCTTGCATGCCTTGTTCAAATCTGTGAAGTCTACACACATTCTCCATTTTCCATTTTTCTTCTTCACTGGTACAGTGTTGGCCAGCTAGACTGGATACTTTACTTCTCTGATTACTTTCGCGTCTTGCAGTCTTTGCACTTCAGCTTCCACCGCTTTTACTTTTTCTTCAGACATTTTCGAAGTTTCTGTTTTTAGGCATGATTTTCTCATCTGTTTCCAGGGTATGTTCGATGATGTCTCTGTCGACACCTTGTAAATCTTTGGCTGACCAGGCGAAGACACCCTTGTTTTTGTTCAAGAATTGTATAAGCTCTTTCTCTTCTTCGGGGTTGAGGTGAGCCCTTATCGTGAGCGTTACGTCGGGCATGTCATCCGGGTAAACTTTCTTGGTTTCACCATCAACGACTATCTCGATCTTCTCTTTGTCTCGTGTGACAACCCGCCCGAGAAAATACGGTACTATCGCCTAAGATCGATCCACTTTGGTCACTAAGCAATAGTAAAGTATCATCCTGTCGTTAGTTGCGGGTTAACGCCGGTGAATCACTTGAACATCGAACGAGAGGATCGACACATGCATTAAAACTCACGCGAAGGCGAGTCCGGAGTACAACACGAGTTAACATAATTTATTACAAACCATTGTTCATAACAAGGAGTAAAAGTTCGAGTTCGAAAATACGGCGGAATTAATTTAAACTAGCGCAATGGTAAACATCACGGAGGCCATCCGTGATGTCATTACTTGTCGTCACTCTTCCGGTCAATCACACACCGCAACAACAATTTTTAAAGCAAGGCCGAGTATACTAATACTCGGCAAGACTTAACCGTCGGGTGACGACTACCTCACCAACCTCTAGACATGAAAGGCTTTTGGCCGGTGGAGTTTCTTTTGCTAAACAGCTGCTAAGAGTAGATCCTTACTTTCAATCTTTTAGCTCAAGTTCTAGTTGATTACCATTTCTAAATGTGCCATCTAATTCAATCAAGAATTGGGCAAGCAATTAATTCATACAACAATATTCCTCGAGTTCCATTATTATGGGATATCATGGCCGATTGATTAAGCGATCTCGGATAACGGTGAGAGGCCGACAATCGATTGGTTTAAACCTTGCAAGGTAGACCCAAACACACGGTAGGTTTGTCCCCGCGAGGACAAGCGTCCCCGAGCCGTCCCCATAAATCCTCGGGTTGGGATCGAATCTTACGGTCCCTAGTGCGGGCTATCCGCATACCCCGCGAGATACCGGAGTCACCATACACCACCCTTCCCGGTAGCTAGCCGGTAAGGAGATTTCTCAAGAGTAGTAACGGTAGGATCCCGTGCCGCCTCATTAAGGTACTAGGCTTACCGGCCCCATAACCGGCGAATGTTTAGTACGTTCAAAAGCTTAGCCCACATGACCACTGGACCGGAGCCCAATCCCATGCTCTTACCACATGAGCAATCCATTTAAGGATATCTTATGATTCCTATCTAGGAACCTATTCTCGCGAGTGACGAACATCACTCGACTTCTATCGGTCCTATAGCATAGCAACTATCGACCTAGCATACTAGTGATAGAGCATAGGTACCTAAGGATCATGCATCTAGGGTTTCAAATCAACTCCTGAAACGTAAATGCACAATAATAGCAAACATAGTTGCATAATTTTAAAAGACGGGGTTAATGATCCGGGCTTGCCTTCGGCGGCAAGGTTGGCCTTGGGCCCTTCCGGACTTGGGTCCGGGTCTTGAGTTACATTCACGCACGACGGCTCTTTGTCGGCACCTTCGTCTCCTCCCTTCCGCACGAGCGTATGTCTACGGCGGAAAGATCTACACGAAGATGCAAATGCAAGATTTATTCGACGGTTTTTTTTACTTTAACCAATTACAAACCATATTGACAATCAAGGGGTGTATTTGTTGGGCACATTCACCTAGATAAGAATACATTCAGCATACTCTTCCATAAAGGAACAATATGCAACTCCTTATTAATTATTCTTTTTGATGGTGATTGTGTACATATATATGTAAATAATTTAATTTAAATTCACCAACAGTAGTGGGTAGGTATATTTAACCTTTTTAACATGATTTGCAACCATCCTCAAGTTAGCAAGGGTGGTTTGGTGATTTCTCCCCTTTATTAAGCCTTTAATGACCTATATATCTTTTATCCATGGGATTAATCAATAAAATTCAGTGGAAGGGTGTATTAACCACTAAACACCTGTAACAAGCATCTAGATAGTGTTTCTCTTTTAGGAAGGTTATCGGTCGTACATAGGTTATTCTTTTATTGTACAATTGAATAAAGGTTTCTTTATACTTGTCATTTCATGTGAAAGCTTTTAATCATTTTCCTTTCACAAGTAAAGATATAAATAGTATTTTTATCCTTGAATTAATTCCTTATCAGCAATGAGAATTAATTATCTTTTAATTAAATCAGATAATACCTTCAAAAAGGAAAAAGAATTAAGTAAGGGCTTTTCTTTATTTAATTTCTCTTTATTATTAAAAAGGGCTTTTAAGCTTTTATTAAGCAATTAAATTACCAAAAATTAAAGGAGGGTTTCTTAAGCCTACTAGCATCTATACTTGGTCCATTGGACCCACATGTGAGTGTTGGATGCTAAGAAATTAAATATTATGGAAAATAACAAAGGTTAGCTAGTGATCCGATTTAAATGCATATAAAAATAATTAAGCATCAAAATGACCCAAACTTTCTTGTGCATGCTCTCCGGTCCTAAACCAGCCTAGAGAACCAGCATGTTCACATGGAATCTCTACTGAACTTGGTTTATTAATTTACAAAAGAAAACATGCATAAATCAAGAATACTTATTTCTGTTAATCCGAAATTCATGATTAATTCACAGGATGCGTATTTTGGTATTACAAGACAGTGTGCACAAGTTGGGCTCAAGAACATGAATATATTTAACAAGACAAATCATTTATGCATATCTGCCAGAAATAGAAAAACATTTTTATAAAAAGATTTACATCATAACTCTATGCAATTTTTGGCGTAGGAGCTATTCATGACCTAACACACAACATACCCAAAAATTAGCTACAGAGGATTTAAGATTTTTGAGATATTGCAGATCTAGGGTTTTCACATTTGTATTTTTCATGCAAAAACTAAAAGGAATTAGCTCAGGCCAGAATGCCAAAAGTTGTAGTATAATTCACAGCGGATTCAACAAAATTGGCCTTGCATTTTTCTGGTTTATCTGTGATTTTCTACGCAATTTACAAGAATCAGCAAATCGTTTAACTATTGGAGTTACCTTTTTGCAATAAAGACCCCGGAAGGATTTTGAGGTTTGCAATGTGGCCCCCGGGGCGGCCGGCCGGCGCGGGCTGCGCAATTCCGGCGAGGCCGACGCCGTTCTCGGCCGGGGGAAGGGGCGGAGGAGGGGGTCCTTGGGGGGTCTAGGGCTTGGTTTGGGTGCTTGGACGGGGGTGGAGGTGGCGGCGGCACGCGGCTCGCCGGCGGTCGGAGAGGAACGACCGCGGGGAGCCTGCTCCGGCGAGGTGAGGGCGCGGTCGGGGTTAAGAGCAGGGGGGAGGCTTCGGTAGGTGCTCGCGATCCTGTGGGTGTGCTCAAACCGTGGCGGCCGCGGGCGGACGGGGAACTCGACGGCGGCGGCCATGGAGGGCGGCGGCGGAGCAAGGAGTGGAGGGGGGCGAGCGTGCGCCGCGGCCGGGGGGCGGCTCCCCTTTTAAGGCGACATGCGCGCGCCCCCTAGGGGCCGGTGGACCGACGGGGAGGAGGCCTCGGGAGGCGCGTGACCGGATGACGGCGAAGAACCGGCGGTCCGTTGGGGGGGGGGGGGGGGTCACACGGCCGCCGGAATTCAAGGCGTTCCGGTGTCCGGGGTGTCGGGAGGCGTGCGGCGGCCTTGGGAGGGCGCGGCCGCCCTCGGGAACATGCGCCGGCGGGCCCGGACGCCGAGGCGGCGGCGGCCCGTGGCGGGGCGCACGCGCGGCGCGCCCGGCGCGGCGGCGGCGCGACGTCGCGGCGTGTCCGCGCTCCGGCGCTTGTTCATTTCGGACCGACCCGGTTCAAGCACGTTTTTCTTCCAAAAATTGAATAAAAGTGCACAAAGCAATGAATAGGAAAGTTGTAGATCTAACTACCCTCTACAACTTTTAAAAAGGTCATATAGTGTTTTTCTCAACGGATTTTGCGGGAACGTCGTGCCAATTTTGAATGCCGGCACATTCGGAAAAACGAAGTCTTGTCGATCGATCAAGATTTTCACCAATTTCTACCCAAAATTTGAAATGCCAATCTACATGAAAGTTGTGTCCCCCAACAAGATAGACCACTTTCATAAAGGTAGATTTTGCAGTGTTTAGGTGAATTTTGGAGAACGCGGCAAAAGTTCCGGACGACATTCGCTGACGTCCATGGTCAAGCCGGTTTTGACCGTGTCTTTGACCAAGGGTCGACTACGGGTGTGTGTAGGCTTGGTCAAGGGGTTCATTAGGGTTTATTGGCGAGGTTTTCGGGTGATGACCCAGGTTGACCTAGGTTTGACCGGGGTTTGACTGGTTTGACCCGGCTGATCTGGTCATTAGCGTTAATGACGGTAATTAAAAACCTGGGGCGTCACAGTCTACCCCCCTTAGGAAGAATCTCGTCCTGAGATTCGAAATTACAAGGGGAGGTGAGGAATGGTTCTGGGATAGAGGTGTTACCTAAGAAATTCAGTTGGCTTTGCTCCACTTGAGGGCTTGGCTTGTTGTTATTGATAGCAGATCCGGGGTTCTGCTTCTGCTGCTGGGGCTTCTGCTGTCTGGGGTTCGGGCACTCATTGGCAAAATGCCCGGGCTGTCTACAATTGTAGCACAAACGGGGAGGAAGATCTTTGGGTTTGGAGATCGGTTGCTGGGTTTCCTCGATAAGGCGGAGCCTCTTCCTCTCCTTTTTCTTTGCCCTCTTCGTGGTTAGCGAAGGTGTTGCACTAGCGGGGAGTTGAGTGGTCTTGTTAGTGCTACATCTTCGCTCGCCTTCACGTGGACAAGTCTCCGTACGGGTAATTTCCCACTCACTTACATCTATCTCGGATAATCCTCATTTGTGGCCTTGACCGGCCTTCTCTTCTACTCTAAGATCCATCGGTAATCGAGAAGGTGGTAATATTGAGTCGGAGGCTTGGGGTTGGTCTTGATTAACATATTCCTCCAACGAGATTGAACAAACGGGCTTGTTCGACCATAGAAGCGAGATAAGGACCGAGAGAGACTCGTACGCCAAACTATTCGATATGGTTTCCCATAACGTCCTTGTATAACATCGTACACTATCCGGTTAAACATGGAATTCGCCCTTCTAACGGTTGGGGCTGCGCCGACACTTGGTGTTTATGTCCCTCCGGGTGGGTACTTCGGTGAACGGGGCTTGGAAGGTTGAAGCTTCGGTGGCATCGGTGGCCTTTGTTGTAGTTGTTGAGCCATTTGTTGTTGCATCTGCGAGGAGCCGGCACAACACTTCGGTATGTCTTTGCTACGAAAGCTTCGGTCGACATCGTGGGTGGCGGTAGCGTAAGATCACCACTACCCGATGCTTCAAAATCATTGGGGTTATTCCATGCCGGTCGGAACATCCGAAATTTAAATCCCTAATTAGCACATGCTCGGAATCTCACCCATAAGCTTATAATTCGAACATATTCTACGAGACTCGTTCACGGTAAGCAATGCAAACCGGACATCCCAACGGTCACAATATCACATTGGTAAAGCTTTGTCTACACACATCTCATGATCGGGATTGCGGCGAGAACGAAAGGTACAAGGTGTGCCCTCTCACTACCTCATCGCCGTTCATGAGGGAGCGGACGATGAATGTGCATATGCACGGCTAATAGCGTACACAATCCTCCTACGATATAGAGGTACATCCCTAACAATGTCCGGCGAAACGACTCGAATTCTTCCGAAGATGGAGTCATGGGTGGCGACTTGGATTGATTTACGCTTTCGATCTACTGCGAGCTTCTTCTTGATGTCGGAAACGAAGACGGAGAACAGTTTGCTCGGGAAGATTGAAGTAGCTGGGAGAGGTGCTCTAGTGGCAAGTAACCAGGCTAGCTAGAAGAAGAACAAGAACAGTGATACTGCCGAGCTCTGATGGAAATGGAGCTTTCGTATCGGCGGTTCCGGGTAAAAGGTTCCATTTTATAACCGATGCGGGGCTGTAACGGTCAGTTGACCCAGTCGGGTATCTGGCGTATACAACACGGAGCTCAACAATGGTCAGCCCGCGATCTCAGCGGCGTGAATACGGTTGCGGAAATCGAGGGTAGAGCGACGTCATGGCGTCGTATGGCCGTGACACCGATGACGATGGGGTTCCACGGTCTAAATAATCGTCCGTGATGGAGAGCAAAACGAGAAAAGCTCGGGGTACTACGCCTTATGTTTGCGATAGCAACACGGAGGAGCGTAGCATAAAACTTTGATCGATCCCGGGCGTACTCCGGTTTTTTTTTTTTTTGATTTTGAGAATTCGAAGGTTATGAGCACGGACCAAGAACGAATATACGATGGATGACTTCTCCATGTTGACTATTCGAGAACCTTGACTTTGCTCAAGAAAAGTTTCTACTTCTCTTGTTCCCACTTGGCTAGCGGGAAAAGGAATTGATGCTACAAGGTCGTCGAGATTCATGGCGGGGGACCAATTCGTCGAGAGATTTCCAATAGACCATTACAAGGAAAGGAAGACTAAAGACGAAATTCCATAATCTCCCGTATGAACGATGACTTCAAGTGGGAACTTCAAGGAATAGTCTTGCTCACACCTTTACTTATTTAGCAAACTCTGAGGTTTTGACAACTCGTTGTTTTGAAAGTGTAACACTTTTCAATTGATGCGATGCATATGCTGGTGCGGTATGGTGCTCATGATGCACATTAGAATGACTCGGTTACCCATATGCGTTAGTGATTGCAAGGGCAATCAAAGTGGAGGGGATCTGTGCGATGAGTTGCTATCTCACAACCAAGATACCTAGCGCGCTCCTAATGGCAGTCGGGTGGCTGCAGCACACACGATACCCTAGGTTCTGTCGCGGCACCTTTGACTATGGGGTAACAACATCACCAAACAAGAGAGGTAGAGTAGGGGTACGGAATTTCATGCGAATGCACGTTAGTATACCCATGCTTCCCAAATGCATATGCTATGCAGTGCATGCTCAAGAGGAACATTTTAATTTAAACCACAAGGTTGGAGCAAGACCCAAAGAAACAAGTTCAGGATTTAGGAATCAATTGGATCTTTGGTGGCACGAAATTCGTGGAGCGCGGATCTTGATTGATCACAACTTAGCATAATAATGCCTCATGAACATCATTGTTGAAAGAGACGTTTAATCAAGGCGGTACATCGATGAGGGTTTTCGAATTACCAAACAACATTTGGAATTACGGTGCGGACTAGCTGCAATGACAAGGTTCCTAGTCCAACCGACAGCGATAGTTGACCAAAAGTGGTCATGGTACACTAGGATTTCTCACAACACTTTGCATTCTCACGACTTGGATTTTATTCCCGATGGACCAACTTCCAAGGGTGGGATCTTCCATGTTCGAAGGACTACGGTGACTCGGGTCGGACTCAATTCCGATTCACCTTGGATATCCTCAACGTCTTCTTCTTGTCTTGGTCCGGGAATGGCAAGTTACGGGGGGTGGAACGGCTAGAGCTTCTAGTTGATTTTCTAGTTCAAGCATATACTGATCGTTATGCTGCAACAAGAAATTCTGCTCATGGATGATCTCGGTTAACTCTTGTATCCTGGCCTTGTCTTTGCGTTTTTCCTTCTTGAGAGTAGCGATCATTGCTCGGGCTTCCTTCAACGCTTGAGCTGAACACTCCACTTCCTTAACTTTGTATCTATAGATTTGGTGTCTATAGAATACGCTTTCTCCCACCATTCGTTGGTAGGTGTCGTACATGGCTTCTGAAAAGCGGACTGAGGTGACAAGATCAGGGCTATAGTGAGAGTTGCTGCGGGATCGGAAGGACGGTTTCTCGTTCGCCACCGGTGCAATGTGTCGCTCGGGTACGGAATGACTTTAGGCTGCGAGTTGGCTATCTCGGCGGGGTGCTTTCCACGAGAAAGTTGTGAGTGCTTCGAGAGCGACCTTTTGCACCGTGTCGGACAAGTTTCTTCCGTGTGCCGTACACTCCCACTCATCCCAAGCGAGGATTGGTCGGGCACACCGAAATCTTCACCTTCACTTCACAACGAAAGAGTTGGCTCCGTGGTCATGACCTCACGTGTCGAGTACTGCGGGTAAGTGGTGTACCCAAAGTCCTTCGGGGTGTCCCACAAAAGTGCGGGGAAAACCACCCTCCTCGAGGTAGTTCACGAGAGTCCATGATTCCACATCGGCCCGACGTAGAGCCCGCGTTGTCCATCCGGACATACGACAAAAGTGAGAATTAGGCGGGTGCGAGTGTACGGAGGTAACACGATCCACGAATTGGGTAAGGGTTAAGGTGTGGGGTCCTTATGTGTACCAAAATCCATCATATGCGGAGCTCTCACGAACGGGCATACCAATGATATAAGGTCGACAATCGGACACCGAACATCCTACTCAAACCGAGTCCAACACTTCCCAAATTTGCGTAGCAACTTAGCAAGGTTATGAAACTTAAGTTGGGTACGCAAGGTTGAGCTAGGGAACTAGAAAGGTGCTTAACCAAGCAAGATTCCAATGGTTCTCGGAAGATAGCAAACAAGGGTTGACTAACCGAGCATAACTTGCGGTAGACCTAGGTTACGATCATGAACTTTGACGAGCGGAAAGCTGGATTAGATTGAAGCGACCTAGGTTAAGATCACCTAGACGAAAGGTTCTTGGACAAGGACAACAAATCAAGTAACAATGCTATTAAATTTAAGCATGACAACACATCTACACCTAAAGAGGTCGAACGAACAAAACACACTATCACCATTTACTTCGAGAGAGCACGGAAACAAACGTGAGTTCGGTCCAGGTTCTTTCATGACTTTTAATCATGATGCAAGACGTCCTATTCGTCATCACAATGGCAATCAAGCCAAATTCGAAGTTAGCGCCGGTGGCATGGCACATACACGTATCTCCCTATAATAACTAGTCGAGATCTAGTCGATGCTTACTTAGCGACTTACGAATCGAGGTTAGCGTACACGCAAAAGATCACGAACACAACGAACCTTTCATGCCGGCACTCATGAAAGCGTCCACATACATTACCGTTCACTATAGAAACGGCATCCACGCGTTACGCCGCCGCATGGACGGCGTCCTATTTAAGACTCTGACGCGACGTGAGTACCCATTGGAATAGGCCTCACTCATCCCTCATGGACTTTCCCGTGGTACCATCACATATGGCAAAACGTGACGAGACTCAGACGCGACGTTACACCCATTGGAATAGGTCCCACTAGTCCCTCACAGGACTTCCCTGTGGTACCACCATGTATGGCAAAACGTGATGAACTAGTATGGTTGTGCCGGAAAGTAAGTCGACATAAAGTAATGTCTTTGGGAGTTAGCAAGATAAACCATAGATTAATAAGCCACCTGAAAGAAACCAAAAATTTCCCTCTAGGGCCTCTCGGTCTATTTTATCCTTAACGGACCAACGTATTTTGCAAATCAAACAATCTTGGCAAATTTTATTCGAAAATCATGTGATTAGAGTTGTTAATTTAAACTCTGGTGCATGTAGTCACTCTGATACCAGCTGTGACAACCCGCCCGGAAAATACCGTACTATCGCCTAAGACCGATCCACTTTGGTCACTAAGCAATAGTAAAGTATCATCCTGTCGTTAGTTGCCGGGTTAACGCCGGTGAATCACTTGAACATCGAACGAGAGGATCGACACATGCATTAAAACCCACGCGAAGGCGAGTCCGGAGTACAACACGAGTTAACATAATTTATTACAAACCATTGTTCATATCATGGAGTAAAAGTTCGAGTTCGAAAATACAGCGGAATTAATTTAAACTAGCGCAACGGTAAACATCACGGGAGGCCATCCGTGATATCATTACTTGTCGTCACTCTTCCGGTCAATCACACCCGCAACAACAATTTTTAAAGCAAGGCCGAGTATACTAATACTCGGCAAGACTTAACCGTCGGGTGATGACTACCTCACCAACCTCTAGACATGAAAGGCTTTTGGCCGGTGGAGTTTCTTTTGCTAAACAATGCTAAGAGTAGATCCTTACTTTCAATCTTTTAGCTCAAGTTCTAGGTGATTACCATTTTTAAATGTGCCATCTAATTCATTCAAGAATTGGGCAAGCAATTAATTCATACAACAATATTCCTCGAGTTCCATCATTATGGGATATCATGGCCGATTGATTAAGCGAGTCTCGGATAACGGTGAGAGGCCGACAATCGATTGGTTTAAACCTTGCAAGGTAGACCCAAACACACGGTAGGCTTTGTCCCCGCGAGGACAAGCTGTCACGGTCGTCCCCATAAATCCTCGGGTTGGGATCGAATCTTACGGTCCCTAGTGCAGGCTATCCGCATACCCCCGCGAGATACCGGAGTCACCATACACCACCCTTCCCGATAGCTAGCCGGTAAGGAGATTTCTCAAGAGTAGTAACGGTAGGATCCCGTGCCGCCTCATTAAGGTACTAGGCTTACCGGCCCCATAACCGCGAATGTTTAGTACGTTCAAAAGCTTAGCCCACATGACCACCGGACCGGAGCCCAATCCCATACTCTTACCACATGAGCAATCCATTTAAGGATATCTTATGATTCCTATCTAGGAACCTATTCTCGCGAGTGACGAACATCACTCGACTTCTATCGGTCCTATAGCATAGCAACTATCGACCTAGCATACTAGTGATAGAGCATAGGTACCTAAGGATCATGCATCTAGGGTTTCAAATCAACTCCTGAAACGTAAATGCACAATAATAGCAAACATAGTTGCATAATTTTAAAAGATGGGGTTAATGATTCGGGGCTTGCCTTCGCCGCAAGGTTGGCCTTGGGCCCTTCCGGACTTGGGTCCGGGTCTTGAGTTACATTCACGCACGACGGCTCTTTGTCGGCACCTTCGTCTCCTCCTTCCGCACGAGCGTATGTCTACCGGCGGAAAGATCTACACGAAGATGCAAATGCAAGATTTATTCGACGGTTTTTTTACTTTAACCAATTACAAACCATATTGACAATCAAGGGGTGTATTTGTTGGGCACATTCACCTAGATAAGAATACATTCGGCATACTCTTCCATAAAGGAACAATATGCAACTTCTTATTAATTATTCTTTTTGATGGTGATTGTGTACATATATATGTAAATAATTTAATTTAAATTCACCAACAGTAGTGGGTAGGTATATTTAACCTTTTTAACATGATTTGCAACCATCCTCAAGTTAGCAAGGGTGGTTTGGTGATTTCTCCCCTTTATTAAGCCTTTAATGACCTATATATCTTTTATCCATGGGATTAATCAATAAAATTCGGTGGAAGGGTGTATTAACCACTAAATACCTGTAACAAGCATCTAGATAGTGTTTCTCTTTTAGGAAGGTTATCGGTCGTACATGGGTTATTCTTTTATTGTACAATTGAATAAAGGTTTCTTTATACTTGTCATTTCATGTGAAAGCTTTTAATCATTTTCCTTTCACAAGTAAAGATATAAATAGTATTTTTATCCTTGAATTAATTCCTTATCAGCAATGAGAATTAATTATCTTTTAATTAAATCAGATAATACCTTCAAAAAGGAAAAAGAATTAAGTAAGGGCTTTTCTTTATTTAATTTCTCTTTATTATTAAAAAGGGCTTTTAAGCTTTTATTAAGCAATTAAATTACCAAAAATTAAAGGAGGGTTTCTTAAGCCTACTAGCATCTATCTTGGTCCATTGGACCCACATGTGAGTGTTGGATGCTAAGAAATTAAATATTATGGAAAATAACAAAGGTTAGCTAGTGATCCGATTTAAATGCATATAAAAATAATTAAGCATCAAAATGACCCAAACTTTCTTGTGCATGCTCTCCGGTCCTAAACCAGCCTAGAGAACCAGCATGTTCACATGGAATCTCTACCGAACTTGGTTTATTAATTTACAAAGGAAAACATGCATAAATCAAGAATACTTATTTCGTTAATCCAAAATTCATAATTAATTCACGGATGCGTATTTGGTATTACAAGACAGTGTGCACAAGTTGGGCTCAAGAAAATGAATATATTTAACAAGAAAAATCATTTATGCGGATACGCGGGAAATAGAAAAACATTTTTAGAAAAATATTTAGATCATAACTTTGTGCACTTTTTGGCATAGGAGCTAGTCATGACCTAACACACAACATATCCAAAACTTAGCTACGGAGGATTTATGGTTTTTGAGATATTGCGGATCTAGGTGGCGCCGGCACCGCGGCTCGCCGGCGGTCGGAGAGGAGCGGGCTGCGGGGAGTCCGCTCCGGCGAGGTGAGGGCGCGGTCGGGGGTTAAGAGCGGGCCGGGGAGGCTTCAATAGGTGCTCGCGATCCCGTGGGTGTGCTCAAACCGTGGCGGCCGCGGGCGGACGGGGAACTCGACGGCGGCGGCCATGGAGGGCGGAGGGGGGCGAGCGTGCGCCGCGGCCGGGGGGCCGGCTCCCCTTTTAAGGCGACTGCGCGGCCCCCTAGGGGGCTAGTGGACCGACGGGGAGGAGGCCTCGGGAGGCGCGCGACCGGACGACGGCGAAGGACCGCCGGTCCGTTGGGGGGGGTCGCACGGCCGCCGGAATTTAAGGCGTTCCCGTGTCCAAGGTGTCGGGAGGCGTGCGGCGGCCTTGGGAGGGCGCGGCCCCGCCCTCGGGAACATGCGTCGGCGGGCCCGGACGCCGAGGCGGCGGCGGCCGTGGCGGGCGCGCGCGCGCGCGCGCGCGCGCGCGGCGCGGCCGGCGCGACGTCGCGCGCGTGGCCGCGCTCGGGCGCTTGTTCATTTCGAACCGACCGGTTCAAGCACGTTTTTCTTCCAAAAATTGAATAAAAGTGCACAAAGCAATGAATAGGAAAGTTGTAGATCTAACTACCCTCTACAACTTTCAAAAAGGCCATATAGTGTTTTTCTCAACGGATTTTGCAGGAACGTCGTGCCAATTTTGAATGCGGCACGTTCCGGAAAACGAAGTCCTGTCGATCGATCAAGTTTTTCACCAATTTCTACCCAAAATTTGAAATGCCAATCTACATGAAAGTTGTGTCCCCCAACAAGATAGACCACTTTCATAAAGGTAGATTTTGCAGTGTTTAGGTGAATTTTGGAGAACGCGGCAAAAGTTCCGGACGACATTCGCTGACGTCCATGGTCAAGCCGGTTTTGACCGTGTCTTTGACCAAGGGTCGACTACGGGTGTGTGTAGGCTTGGTCAAGGGGTTCATTAGGGTTTATTGGCGAGCTTTTCGGGTGATGACCCGGTTGACCTAGGTTTGACCGGGGTTTGACTGGTTTGACCGGCGAGATCCGGTCATTAGCGTTAATGACGGTAATTAAAAACACAGGGGCGTCACATCTCGCTTGGGCTCAAAGTAGGGCTTTGCCTCTTCCTCAGGAGAATTCAGCTGATATACATTGGTTTGCCCTAGGGTAAGCCCTTTTCTATATTTCTGGCCTCTTGCTGATCGCCGAACACAGTGATGACTCCTTTGGGCGCTGGTATCTTCATGCACAGAAACTGTTACCTTATCACAGCGTCAAATTTGTTCATGAAACCTCTGCCAAAAATCGCAAGATATGAGTGATAGATGTCAACCACATCAAAAGTGAGAGTTTCTGTTCTGGCGTTGTCAAGATCTCCGAACGATACAGGAAGAGATACTTTTCCAACTGGCTTGATTGGTTTTCCTCCGAAACCCTGCAATGGGTATTCTGGTGGATGCAACATGTGCTGACTCAGGTTCATTTTCTCGAAAGTTTTCAAGAATAAGATGTCTACCGAACTTTCATTGTCTACCAAGATCTTTTCGATAACCCATCCAGCTATATTCACCTCTATGACCATGGCATCATTGTGGTTCGTGGATTTCAATCTGAAATCCTCTTCGGTGAAAGTGATTGGCACCTTGGCCCATTCTGGTCGCACAGCTGGACCGTCATTGATGATGGTGTTCACAGATCTGAAGTAGTTGTTTCGTTGCTTCTTGGTTTCAAATTCCATGGCTGACCCTCCTATGATTGTCATGATTGTTCCGAAAGGTGGCAAGGCTTTCGAGTTCTGAGGTCTTGAACTTGATTCTGGTCTTGACGAACTGTCAGGTGGTGATGGCAATATTCTCAAATTGGCTGCGGTTGCTGGATTGACTGAATTGCCTGCGACTGAGGGTAGAACTGCTGAGAAGGTTGCCAGGATGGTTGTGATTGTTGAAATTGATGCATGGCAACTGGATTCGGTTGAGAATTCATGAAGTTTGTCTGCCAGTAGTTCGGGCGAAGTTGGTTCGGCATTGAGGAGACGATGCTCATCATTGCCTTCTCTTACCGAATCCTGGCAATATTCTTCTTGGTTTCTGGGCACCCTTCGGTGTTATGTCCTCTTCCGTGATACTGGTAATAGAAGTACGGATATCTTGGATTGTGGTTTGTGAGTTTCGGGGGTCCTCTTCCCCTTCCCCTTCCCCTTCCCCTTCCCCTGGGTGCAAATCCTCCTCTAGTGCTTGGCCTGTTGTTCTGATTGGGCTGAGGATTTTCCACATTGTTGATGTTTCACAGATTCTGGGATTGAGGTCTCCATGTCATTTCTCTATTGCCTTATCGTGCTTCGTTTCGTTCAGCTACTCTTCTGCGGTGATCGTCATCAGACAAGATGTACTCGTCAAGTTCATGAAAAAGTTCATCAATGGTCTTGGGTTTCTTCCATGTCAAGTGTGAAGTTGTTGGTCCTGGAGTCAGACCCTTGATCAGTGCCTTGATCGTTGTTTTGTCATCCGCCTCGGGAATCTGGGATCTCTGCTACATGAATCTTCTCACGAAGTTCCGTAATGGCTCTCTATCTTTTTGCTTGCAGTTGTACAGATCTGATGACTCAGCTGTTGTATCATGGAACATCTGAAATGCTTGCATGAATTTCGTCTTGAGGTCGACCCAGCTGAAGACTGAGTGCGGTTGTAGCAGAGAATACCAGTTCAGAACTGGACCTTCGCAGGCAATGATGAAAGATTTGGCCAGTGCAACATCATCTCCTCCTGCTGAATTCACAGCTAATTCATACCTCATGAGAAATTGTCTGGAGTTTCCGAAGCCATTATACTTCGGGAGAGAAACTGGTTTGAACTTCGGTGGCCATGGTGCAGTTTGTACCCCTATGGATAGTGGCGATTCAGGATCCACGAACTATGAGATTCCATTACCCGCGAAGAAATTTTCTTTCGGGGTTCTTCTGTTTGGTCCAGAGTTCTGGAGCGGTGAATCTTGCCACAATGAGTTGTTCTTTTGTTCTTTCATTTCATCTATTTCTCTTTGAATTCTTTCGATTTCTTCTTTTGCTTGATTAAGTTTTTCCAGTTTTTCTGAAGCCTTTCTCTTTGCTTGTAGTTGGTTCGCAAATCTTTCTTTCTCTTTCTGTAGTCTCTGTATTTTTTGTTGTACTTCCTCTAGTTCTCTGTCTACAGCCTCATCGTCGTCATCTTTGTTTTCATGAGCATCTTGTTGCGTGTACTGCTCTAGAATATGTGTTGTCTTCTCAGCCCTTGCTTTTTGGAGAACCTCAAGTTTTTCCCTCCGCTCTTGATCTGTGATGTGCGAAGGTTCCAGAGCGTGAGAGATTCCGTTGTCTTCGTCATCATGGTGTTCTTCTTGGTCGATTTCGGTGGGAGCATTCTTCTTGGACCTCTTCTGTGGTGGCATCGTGAGTTGTTTTTCGGCTGAAACACGGTGGGCGCCAATGTTGGGGGAATCCGAGAAATCGGATGGAATCCCCGAACACAAGAGTATAGAAACACAGGAATGGCAGAATCCAAAGCGCAATCCACGAAAGATGAGGAGACAAAGAATCTCCAAAAGACCGCTCTTGCCTCAAAAGTTGTGAACCCTTTTACACGTGCCCTGGCGTCCCCATTTATAGGGAGACGAAGGGACTTTTACATTTCGAAAATACCCTCGAAACTAGGGAATATTCCTTGTGTGAACATGTACATGAATGTCTTATACACCCCGTGATTTGCGGGACTACTTTCATATATTTACAAGCCTACCACTAGTTCACACGTTAGACCCGGACTTTGAGGTAACGTTTTTGACTTGGCTTCTTACTGATTCTTGAATCCTTCATTCATGAAGATCTTCACCTATGAAACTCCCGAATTTCGCAGGTTTCCCGCATAATTTCGCAGGTTTGTGATTCCAGAGCTTCGCGACTTCCTGATTCCGAGCTTCCGCGACTTCCTGATTCTTGACTTCCGCGACTTCGTGATTCTTGACTTCCGCGACTTCGTGATTCCAGACTTCCGTGAGAATTATATATCCTGAAGCTGAATTTGGCCATTACTTTCATGCTTGTTTAAAAACTTGTGAAACGTTCGAAACACATTAGGACTTCTTCACATCATCCTTCTCCAAGACTGAATCTTTTCCCAAAATTGTTTCGCGAACCTGATTCATGAATTGCGACAATCCGACGTTTCGAGGGTGCAAGGATTTTAGGGAGTTCCCCAACAATGCATAATTTGTTGTCTCCTCTTGTTTAGTCATTTGATAGCTAGAGTGAGATTGCTGATGCAGCCTGATTGACAGATTCCTGGGTTAAGATCTGTGCATACTGCATAGAGACACTAGAGTACGACGATTACCGTCAAGCAAGCAAGCAAGCTACAGACAAAATTAAACCGAATTTTGGCTATAAACCTAACATCTGTTGCTTCCTCTGCATTCTGCAGATGGGGGTTCATTTTCTTTTTCTCTAGGTCTCAAGTGGTTTATTGGCAGATCTTGCCGCAAGCTTTCCATGGATTTTCATTTCATTGACCAACCCAACTACCCTACCCAAGTGACATCTTCATCCATAGACAAATAGAAGCGGCAGCGGTCACTATTAGCAGATTAGGTGTGGCAAGTACCATAAATCCCTTTGTTTTTGTTCCGCTGCCTGCGCTAGATCGCTTCATCTGACCTGCTCAGGGAAAGAACGAAAAGTGAAAAAAAAAACGCGGACTAACAATACAAATGCACCGAGCCGCAGGAAAAGGAACAAGGGAAGTTCAGAGGCAGTCTGAACAGAGACCCCTGCCATGAACCATGACGTGGTGCGATATGGTGCTCCATCGAGTTCAAGGACTGTTTGACTGACCTGGTCGCTAGCACGCACGAGTCATGTGGCACGCAATCCATCCAATATTCTGATGAACAGCAGTGGTCAGGTTCAGGCATATGAATGGAGCTGCGAGGTCTATATACTGGCAGTATCTTTCAGTCCTAGTCCCAGCAGCACACCTGCCATGGTATTGAGGCGCCCCTTCTCGCTTCTAGAGACCAGACTTCACCACGTTTGGGGAAGGTCGGCAGGTCGCTGTTAGAGAAGTGAAGTCTCCAAGGAGAGGCAAACACAAGGAGGACAATTTTGTAGCCAGCAGCGAGACAAACAACAAGGCTAGGCCTAGCGATCTAGCCGCCCCCGGAAAACTGGAAACATTCCTCTTCCAGCCTCGGTTTCTCACCTGCATCGATCCACAATTCCACATCCGCGTCCAGATCGGTACGGTCATCCTCCTGACTCCCCCTCGTGTCCCTGCCTCTGCGGCGCCCGAGACCCGTCGATCGGCCTGTAGTGCATCGGAGATGATCAACAGGTGCTTCTGTTGTGTCGCCGGCGATGACGAGCCGGAGCCAGCCGCCGCCCCCGCCGGTCGTCGTCGCAGGTACGCATAAACTCCGCATGCATCATGAACCTACTAGTGTACACCTCGTGATCCTTTTCTTGGTAATTAAGCTTGTCCTAGAAGTCGTATATGTGCTGGTGCATGCCCGCGGCTGTCTCTGATGACTGATGAGGCCTAGCTGATGAATCGATATTTCTGTGATATATGCCGTCCTGGATGTGATCGAACACGGAATTGAAGAACGAACCCGTCGAGGACGCCCAAGAACAGGAGCATGGAGTATCCATGGGAGATCTACAGCCTCAAGGAGCTACTGCAGGCGACCAACAACTTCAACGACAGCAACAAGCTCGGGGAAGGCGGGTTCGGCACCGTCTACTGGGGTCGCACTTCCAAGGGCGTCGAGGTGCATGCACGATCCGTCCACGGTGTTGTCAATTTACATGTCGTCGTAATTCTCGTTTGTTGCCGCCGGCGGCCGGCCCGTGCATCACGTTCGCGTGTAAGTATTAATTAATTAATTTAAAGGTGCACCACATCATGTTCAGATCGCGGTGAAGCGGCTGAAGGCGATGACGGCCAAGGCGGAGATGGAGTTCGCCATCGAGGTGGAGATCCTCGGCCGCGTCCGGCACAAGAACCTCCTTAGCCTCCGCGGTTTCTACGCCGGCGGCGACGAGCGCCTCATCGTCTACGACTACATGCCCAACCACAGCCTCCTCACCCACCTCCATCCCCAGCGCGGCGCACCCTCCTCCCAGCAGCATCAACCCCTCGACTGGGCACGCCGCATCGCCATCGCCATCGGCACCGCCGAAGGCCTCGCGTGAGTCACCATGCGCACAGACTGCGCCATTGGTTCCTCAATCAGTCGATCACCACGAATTCACGATGCGATCGCATCTTGCTAACAACCCGGCCTTGCACGCATGCATGCCCCTACAGGTACTTGCACCACGAGGCGAACCCGCACATCATACACCGGGACATCAAGGCGAGCAACGTGCTACTGGACGCGGACTTCGTGCCCAAGGTCGCCGACTTCGGGTTCGCCAAGCTCATCCCGGACGGCGTGTCGCACCTGACGACGCGGGTGAAGGGCACGCTGGGCTACCTGGCGCCGGAGTACGCCATGTGGGGGAAGGTCTCCGAGAGCTGCGACGTCTACAGCTTCGGCGTGCTGCTGCTGGAGCTCGTCAGCGCGCGCCGCCCGCTCGAGAAGCTGCCGGGGGGCGTCAAGCGCGAGATCGTGCAGTGGGCAGCGCCGCTCGTAGAGCGCCGCAAGTGGGAGCGCCTCGCGGACCCGCGCCTCGCCGGGCGGTTCGACGCGCAGCAGCTGCGCGCCGTAGTCGAGGCTGCCATGCTGTGCGCGCACAGCAACGCCGAGAGCCGACCCGCCATGGCCGAGGTCGTCGAGATGCTCAGGTTCAGCGGCGAGCGGCGGCCGACTAAGGAGATCGTCCCAGTAGTGGCGACCGCGAGCAGCGAGGAGACGACAGACCTGGACGACGTCACCGGAAGCAGCGAGCCCCTAGACCGGCGGAGTAGCTGGAAGCTGACAAAGCTGAGGTGAATCGATTATCGTCCATGGATGGGAATGGACTCATGCTTCTCGCCGTGCGTGCATATGCTTAGTTGCTCAGCCAGATCAGAGCAAGTCAAAGGCATCAGAGTCTCAGACATTCAGTACATACATGCGATCGAGATGCAAAAGATTAGTGCCAATTAGATGCGATGAGGTTACGCAATTGGTGGTGATAATGTTTGGGGGGGGGGGGGGGGGGGGGGCATCAAGAGTTGTTAATCATCTCGGCCTGCAAAGTTTTGTTTCCTTTCATTTGGGGGTTTGTTAAGGTTGTTTTTTTTTTGTTTAAAATAACACATTGGAGCTAGCAGATGTGCAGAAATTATTGTTATGGTAACAATCAATCTTTGTTCTGTACAAGCTTAGTACTCCAATGTAGCTTCGGTTTATGCACTGCACAGCCTGATGCCATTTGTAAGGAGTGGCCTCATAAATTAAACGACGAGGAACACAGACGCCTGGAGCAGCTTTTGTCTGTTGGTTAATATGTACAACGTATGGTCTTCTGTAGTTATCAATTGCGTGGAATTCTCAAAGAAGCTGGTGTGTACAAGTGTTAAAAAAAAGATTCACACCAAATATAATTGAGCGTCTACTGACCTCAGGAGCTGGTGTTCAGAAGTAGTTAGCCGTTTAGGTGTTCAAATTTTATAAATTTATTATTGTCCATGGCCTTGCAACAATTGGTTTTATATGTTTTTCATCTTGTTAAACTTCCTGCTTGATTAAGCAATGGAAAGTAACCCGAAAGAGTGCACTAGTTTTCTATGCAGACCTTTTTGCAGTCTTCCTGAACTATGACTTTGGCAATAAAACTAGTAGCAAGTGTGCAACCAGCAGCACTATTGGTATGCCTTTTATTTATATATTGAACAATTCCGGCAGTAGGGTTCATAAAACCGGAACCGGTTTGTTTCTTTAAAAAAAACATGACAGGTTCCAGTAAAACCGCCGGTTAACCGGTGGAGGGATTTGTTAGGTGCGGTCAAACTCCGGTTAACCGGTGATTTTAGCTACCAGACCGGCCCGGTAACATCAGATACCGTGGTAACCGTTTCGGGTTTTTCGGGATTGTGAACCCTGTCCAGCAGAGCGTTCCTCCTGACAACAAATGGTTTTATTGTGAAGTTTTTGGTGAACAATTCCAGCAAAGACTAGTATGTCGATCAATTCCAGCAGAGATCTCTCGATAACAACAAGTAGATTTGTTGTCACCAGTCCAAATGGCAGCCCTCCGTAGCTCAGAAATGCTTGGTTTTTTCTTTGTGGACAAGAAAACTTTATTTTGGATTTGAAAGCCCAGAATTAGGCATTTTTCTGGCCCACAAAGGCTGTTTCGCCCCATTCCCTCTAATTTATTTTGTTTCCTTTGTTGATTGACTTGTAATAATAAATAAATAAATAAATAAATAAATAAGTGGGCCATGAGCTTTTGGCTTCTCTTGGTGAGGCCCGTTGTACCCCTAACGGGCCTCATGTGGTATGAATTCAACCTGGTTACAGGAAAAGGGCCCAATCTTTACCAAAGCTGGTAGTACAAAATCCGGACATCCTGAAATGAGTACGTTTCCCTGCATAAGCACGTACTCCTACTAACTTAGTGCTAGCAAGCGCTACCAACAAATTAAAAAGAGACGCACTTAGCATTAAAAGAAGCTTAAAAAGGGGCACTCAGGCTAGCACCGGTCCTCCAATAACAAACAAGAGGGCTGCAGCTAGCGACGCAACACCACGGAGCAATACGTGCGACAGGTTCCCGTCGTGATCACACGCCAAAACTAAAAGTAGCTAGCAGAGCCCACAAAGACAACACACACAACACACACGAGAGCTATATCATCATAGTCATCAAGACACCAAGCCGACTAGTCGACTCGGCGCGGCCGGGCGTCCTCATGGAGCATATGATCTCGCTTTCCCCCGTGCACTTTCGGTGTCAAACCGATCGAGATGGGGAGATATCGATTCCTCCGTCGCGTCCCTGTCACGTACCAGTACGTGCATGTATGTCTCTCACTCTCTATCTCTGCCATCCGTGACTTCACCTTGACTTCCGGGGTTAACTTCACCGAACCGAAGGAGAACTGGGTAGGCAGGATACGGCCGGGGGCTGTGCAAAATATGCTCGAGACAAAAGCGCAGCAGGTCGCATTTGGTCGATCGGTCAATGATACATCATGGGAGGATTTGCAGCAAACTAATTAAAGGCTAGCAAGTAGAGAAATCTTTACTGGTGATTGTTCACAGCCGATGTTGATAATCCGTCCAGTAGCTAATAGGTTTGGCACCTGTAGCCTGTGTAGACATGGCTGGCTAGTGTAAGCATTGTCACGTAGGGCATGTAAGCTGTGGTTAACGTTGTATCGCATGTACAATCAACCATTGCTGCACTTGTCTTTTCGTTGATTTCCCCCTCCGTGAACGGGCATGGCAAAAAAAAACAAGAAGAAGAAGGAGAGAGAGAGAGAATTAACGAGCTCAGCTTGATCACACGTACCACTTGTGTGGAAACAGAAGAAGCGGGCGGCCTGCTGCGTTTGGGATATGCGAAATGGAAGGGCGGTTGAACAGGAGACCTTGTAGCAGCAGCAGCACTACGTGCCGGCCGGCATGGCCCTATTCCTGGGATTAACGTACAGTACCCTTTCCCGATTCTCTCAGACAGATCTCCGGCGATGACAGGATCCTTGCTCCACGCTATCCCGCAATCGATAATAGTGACATATATTAATCGTACCAGTACATACACTACTTTCTGCCGCCTTCATAAAAGGCGCAGCCACGCCCAACTGTTCACGGCACGATTGACTGGTGCCGGTGCACAGTGTGTGTGGGTGCACAGGAGAGCATGGGCTGGAAGAAGGACCTTCTGCGAGTGTCGTCGTGTCGGCCATTTTTCCTGAGACTGTGAGGAGCACCTGCTTGGAATCTCAACTGTAGTCAACGATGACTGTTGAGAGCATTTTAGCAGGAGTAATTTTTCTGAGGCTGTTCAAATCAGGCTGCACGCGCCGTGGTCACTGGTCAGGGGAAATGTTTGCTCTGCCTGCCCGGCGGTCGGTCTCCGGCCTCTCGCAACTTGACGCGGAGGAGTCAGTCATCACAGACTCACAGTCACCGACCCGCAAATCCAGCGCCACACGCCCCGAGGGCGCATGCAGCAGCCGCACGCCGCAGCCCGGCCTCGCGGCCGTGTCTCCCGCACCCATCCCGTCGCACGCAGCCGCAAGGGCGGCAGCACGCAGGCGCGGGCGGGGGGCGACGCTCCATTGCGCCGGGTCCTGCTGCTGTGGCCACCAGTTCGTTACGCGTTGGGATCGGCGCGCGCTGCCCGACGAACGAGTCCGCCGCGGAGATGGAAAAGGATCGGCGGTGAGATCCCCCACCACCGGTCGCGCTGTCGCGTCCCCGGACCCCGCCCGGCGCCCGCCGCTGCCTACTGTTCCCTCCGTGTCCGCGCGCGCGCGCATCCCCGCGCCCGCCCCCGGCCGAGCCGGCGGAAGGCGGATGCCGGCCGGATGGGACGTGGGCGCGCGGCAATGAGCGGCGGGCGGCGCAGGCCTCCCGCGGGACCACGACGTGGGGGCCCCGGCCACGCGGGAGGCACGGCGGACGTGGCCGCCACAGTAACTAGTATTTTTTTTAAAATAAACAAGAACAAAAGCGAGAAGCGGATGTCCTGCATGCGGCAAGCCCGCCCTTCGATCGCGCGGGGTCAACTCGGCTGGGGCGCGCGGGTACAGCGAGTAACAGCGGCGCACGGCTCGAGGCGCGCGGGGCTGCTTGCTGCCCTGCGGCTGCGGCCGCGGCCGGCCAAGCAGCCAGCCTGCGCGCTTCTGGCTTCCGCTTCATATTATTGGGGCCCGGACTTTCTCAGCGCAGCCGCAGCAGGCAGCAGCAGGCACTGCAGCGCGGCGGCATCGGGATCCTGTTCCCAACTTTTTCCTCGCCCGCGGCCGCGCCCACACCCCGAGCCTTTGCCCTTCCCTTTTAACGCGGCGTTACTGCTTGGTTTAGTTGTGGGAGCAGTAAAAACCAGAGACTCGCGGTCCCGGTGCGGCAATGCAGCTGGCTGCCGCCGCTGCACGGCGACGGCGAGACGTGCCACCAGAACGCCGCTGCCTCGAGCATCCAACGGTTAGAAACAGTCATGCGTTTCAAAGTTTAACGGAGACCATCTGGAGCTCGTCGTACGAGCGGGTACACGAATGCAGGAAAAAGTTCACACCAGCGCATTGAAACGTGCCAGGAGGCTCGGCACGTGTTCGATCAGAAAAAAGCAAGCCGTTTGCAGCGCGAGCGAACGGGCATGCAGCAGCCTCTTCTCGCCAACACGCCACGTCTCGGCGTCTGCCGTGCGCCACGGCCAGCTTTCGCTGGCAATGGCAGGACAGACGGCGTTGGCGCGGCCGCGGGTAGACGGAACAGGGCATGGCAGAGGGCCGGCCGATGGAATGCGTGCGCGTACGCGTCGCAATCGCAACGGACAAAGCCTGATCCCACGCGGGCTTCAGGAGCCTGCACCGGTGCGCTGGCTTGTCCCTTGCGCTCGCAGTCCCGCAGGGCAAGAACAAGGCCGCCGTACGCCGGTTCCCTCTGACTCGAGAATGAGGTGGATCGCTGGATCTGTGTTGCTCGTCGCGATCAGAGCTCGCAATCAATGGAGCCGCCTGCCGCCCAGCCGGCCGGCCCACGGGTCCGTACTCCACTCCACTCCGGCCGGCCTTCAATACGGCGCGCGCAGTTTTGAAGCATGCGACGGCATTGGTCGGTACGTGGTCCGACACATTTAGCGCCAGAGTAATTTCATCCGGCTGCTGCTCTTCCCGCGCTGCTACTGGCGGCCACCACGGCTAGCGCCGAACAGCTAGCGCCGCCGCGATGATCGTGATCCGATCGGCCGGGGCCTCTTCCCTGGCCCGGCCTGGCCTCCACGGACCCGAACAGTGGCCCGATCGGGACCGAATAGTGGCCGGAATCGGCCGGTACAGTGGACAACGTGGCCTCGATCCACATCTTTGGCGCGGGAAGGAAGGTTGCTGTAGTGGGGGGTTCCCGTCCGATCCTGGGATCCTGCTGGCCAACATCCCGGCCGGTTCCCGATCTCTACAGCAGGAAGGAGCAGCGGCGCACGACGTGCCACCGTAGTACCGGCGCCGCCTTTTTCCGATCGTGCGTGCCTGCATGCGCCCTCGGTGGTGGTCTCCTCCGATTCTATTCCTACTGAAAAAAAAGCTTTCTCGGCAATCATACGGGGCTACTGCTGCTAGTAGCACAAATCCGCTGCACTGTTTGGCTGCCGGTTTGGTTCCTTCCTTCGCCCTATAGCTACTATTCAATCGGCTCAAGTCTGCACGGCAGAATGCCATCGCGCTAAATATTTCAAAAAAAATTTGTCACGCTAATAGATTCTATTTTGCTCTTTTCCGCATCAGGATCAAAATTCCACGTGTATCCTGGCATGCCATACCTCATGCGATCCCCTTTTCCCTGCAAAACGGGGTACTAAACGGCGCCGGCTGACTGGACCACTAGTACGCGTGTTGCGTACACGGGCGAGACATGGATTCCGGCTACGTCACGCGTATCTCCGACTAGATCACCACACGCACAAATCAGAGACGCACCGGCGGCCCCTCCGTTTATTCAACGCCCCAGCCAGCGGCCCAATCCGAAGGCGATGATGCTCGGTGACAGCCGACGACCCCTGCGGTTTCGGCGAGTAAACTAAACGCCGCGAGGAGACAGCGACGCAAGCCGCTTCGTGAAGCGCCGGGCCGGGCCGAGCCGCGGCAAGGCGCGCTGCGCTTGTAGCTACTACTTGCACACCAGACCAGAGAGAGCAGGGGAGGGGCAACGACGACCGGGTGGACCATGGATGGAGGCATGGCATGGAACGCGACCCGTCCAACCGGCCGGTACTCCTCGACGACAGGTAGATGTCGACAGACAGACACGAGGTTGGCGTCGTCGTCGCCGTGTCCGGCTCGGCGCCGGCGCGGCGGGCGGGACGAGCACAGCGAGCCAGCGGAATTGAAAGCAGCTGTCCCGTGGCACGTAAAGACGGCAGCAAAAGCAGCTCCCGTGTCTCCCGGTCTTGACCAGGCCAGGGCGGGCTGCGGGGGCGTGTGCGACGTGCATGGGCCGAGCCCCGCGCCCGATCAGGTGGTGCCGGTGGTGTCGGTGGGAGAGAGGGAGTGGGACGACGTGTCAGGCGGCGCAAGCAAACAAAGCTTTTATTCGGACCGTGGTCCGTGCTGCATGCTGAAAAACAAGAATTCTCACGCTGGAATTTCTCTGTCCCCCGAGAGAAGGGGGAGAGGATCTCACGAACATTAATTTGCTTACGTGGATTTGTGTGGAGATGGCTCTCAAGATGTGAATAATAGTATTGCATTGACCAGCAGCTGGGGGATGGAGGGTCCGGCTGATCCAGATACAAACATGCATGGAGGACTGAATTCTGGAGCACGCCACCATCATCATGCGGCAATCCTTGCGGGTACTCCAGGCTCGCTCCAGCACATTCCATTCCAGCTAGGCGGCCATATTCAGGAGGCGGCAACGCACGGCAGGGGCAGGCCCATATTCTATTGGGCGACTGCACCCCTCTCCCGGGCCCCCCTTTCCGTCTCTTCTCTCGCAACTCCCTGCCTGGCGCTCGCTCTCTCGCTCTCTCTCTCTTCTATCCCTCCCGCCTCTACTATCAGCAGCAGCAGCAGGCCAGCAGCAGCCGCGTTGGTGTTGTGGTGTGTGGAGCCTCTGACTCTCTCGCGGCGCGGAAAGGAGATAGAAGAGGGAGAGGGCAGGCAATAAATGGCAGTTTAGGTGCGCGCAGGCTGATGGCGGCGTGGCAGGTCCTCTCTGTCGCCTCACCGTCTTAACTCCGGCCGCGCAGCCGCAGCCGCAGCCGCAGCGCGCACCACGAACTGCGCGCGCGCTGGCCTGCCTCCAACCGCGCAGGTTTTTAATCCCGTGCCAGAGCGCGCTTCTCAGCTCGCCGCCCACAGCGCAGACTACGAGCAGCCGGCTGTAGAGGAGAGAGATCAGGGCAGGCAGGCGGCGCTGCGTGCGGGAGCCTTGGCTCGCTACGCCTTCACCTCCTAGCCGGGCACGGCGCACGACACGGCGGCCTATGGATTTGGGCGCATGGCGGGGTTCCCTCTAGGCGGAGGAGGCCACAGCCACAGCCGCGAGGCCCCCGCGCCGTCCGTCCCGCCGGTGCACCCCTCCGACGCCGCCGCTGCCGCCGCCGCCGCGTCCTTCCTCTACGCCACGCGCGCCGGCGGAGGCCTGCAGCTATGGCAGCAGCACGAGCAGCAGCAGCAGCAGCACCACCCGTTCTACGCCTCCAACATCATCCGCTTCTCCGATGACCCGCCCGGCGCCGCGCCCTCGCTGACCGGCGCCGCGTCGTCCTCGTCCTCGCGCGGCACCAGGGGCGGCGGCAGCAGCGGCGGTGGCGGGGTCAGCTGCCAGGACTGCGGCAACCAGGCCAAGAAGGACTGCCAGCACCAGCGCTGCCGCACCTGCTGCAAGAGCCGCGGCTACAGCTGCACCACCCACGTCAAGTCCACCTGGGTCCCCGCCGCCAAGAGGCGCGAGCGCCAGCAGCAGCTCGCCGCGCTTGCTGCGTCCGCCGCCGCCACCACCGCGGGCGCCGGCCCGTCGTCCCGCGACCCCACCAAGCGCCCCCGCGCGCGCCTCTCCGTCGCAACCCCCACCACATCCTCGGGTACATGCCAATCATGCACGTCAATTATCATCCGGTCTGCGCGCGCCCCGGCCGCGTCGTCTAATCGTATCCAAAATCTCGCGATCTAATCGTTTTGTCTTGTGTTGGGGTTGCTTCATGCGCGCAGGGGATCAGCAGATGGTCACAGTCGCCGAGAGGTTCCCGCGGGAGGTGAGCTCGGAGGCGGTGTTCCGGTGCGTGCGACTGGGGCCGGTCGACCAGGCCGAGGCGGAGGTCGCGTACCAGACCACCGTCAGCATCGGCGGCCACGTGTTCAAGGGCCTCCTTCACGACGTCGGACCTCACAGTCTGGGGAACCCAGGAGGCAGCGGCGGCGCCATCGAGTACCACTTCCGCCACGCCGGCGACGGGTCACCACCGAGCACGGCCGCCGCTGGCGAGGTAGGCGGCGGTGGCGGTGGTGGGGTGGCCAATGTCATCGTATCATCGGCTGTGGTGATGGACCCGTACCCGACGCCCGGCCCCTACGGCGCGTTCCCGGCTGGCGCGGCGTTCTTCCACGGCCACCCGAGGCAGTGACCGGCGGCGCTTGCGCTCGCCAGCCGTCTCGCTGCAGTAACGTCACCATGACCTCCCTTCTCTCGCTCGCTTGATCTGTCAATTTCGTTAGCTTCTCTAAATTCTTAGCCTCTTGGTGAGTATGCATAAATTGATGTTCCTTCTAGAGCCTAGCTAGCTAGCTTAGGCGCGCATTAGACTTGTTGCTTCTTGGGATCATTCGATGAGGTGAGTAGCAATATACTCGGTCACTGCAAATGGTTGAAATCTGACAGTTAGGGACCCTGATGAGACATTTCAGATGGTTTATTGCACTGTTTTTGTTCTCGTTCGTGTTGATGATGTTGGTAATTCTTGTTATTGTGGTGTTCGTAGTTTTTGCTCATATTATGACCCTATATGGTTTCTTGCTCTTTTCGCCATGTAGCGTCTATGCTGCATGTGTCTTCCATAAGGAGAGACCCCTTTGCTTTACTACTGCTTGCACCTTTGCTCTTCAAAAGCTGAGCCCTCGAAACCTAGTTAGCTTTAATTGGTAGCTCGTGAATCCTTGATATGGTGATGTGTTAACTATTGCCTGTTGATAGACGATTGAGAGAGAGGGGGTCGAGTCATCATATGCTCATGGTAGAGACAAAATGATCCGATGATTGGAAGCTGTGACCGATCGAGCCATGCGCTGATCCCTTGTTTGATTCAGGAGTTCTTTTTTATGTTTCCAAGCATAGAACCTCTGGGGAGATCTGGAGATGAGAGCTCGCACATTCTCGTGCTCTTCCTCTCTGACATGATCTTGTTTCCTCGATGATCCCATCACGTCAGGTCCAGAATATTTGTTTTCTTCATTGCCTTTACAAAGCATCATGGATCCCAAATATTGTTGCACAGTGTATAGCCTGTTTGGGAATAACTTTTCTCACCTCTGCATTGCTTTGGTGCATTCACAATGCAAGAAATTATTTTATTTTCCTTCTATTGCACAACAAATGATTGCTATATTGGCGGCGCAGACCTTACACCATGCTAATTAGAGGTTTCAGTTGGCATGTGTGCATTGACGAACTCTTGTACTAAATAGGTGTGTACTATGCACATACAAGTATGTCTTTAGCCGACCTTTTTGTTTGTACATGTGATGCTATTGGAATTATTGTTTGAGCAGAAAAATGGAGTTACACGTTAAATTAGATAAATAATTTTTATTGATACATTGAGAATATATATATATATAGGTGTGGTTGTTGAGTGCCAGTTGTGAGCTCCAAACATATAGTAGATGTTTACAAATATAAGATATTTTAGTTTCTTCTAAGTCAAGCTCCTTTGAACTTGGCTAAGTTATATAAAAATGCACTAACTTCTACAATGTCAAATCAGTTTCTTTAAATCCATCATGAAATATGTTCATATATTATTCTATTGACCTTGAGTTAAACTTTAGGAAAAACTAGAACATCTTATATTTTATTAAAATAGAGTAGAGTGTAATGTTTTATTGATTTTCAGTAAATCCGCAGGACTCTTCACTCTTCAAATTAATTGGAGATATAATTTTCCATACTGGTTTCAATAGTCCAGTCCATGCAAAGCTTTACTACTTCTCACCTCCTGTGCTCCTTGCTGGGTTCAATGTTGCATTAAACTCGGTCTTAATCATCTTTGAAATGATAGTACAAACCGAAGCAAACTCCTACCTGCAGCTAGACCATTTTAGATGATCTGGTCCTTCTGCATTGACTCTCTTCAGCTTGCAATTTATCTGAGAAGTAGCCTTTATGGACTCATTGTCTCTTGGGAATACTAAGTTAATTGCAGGTTTTTAAAACAAGTATACAGAACACGAGTATTATACAAAATATAAAGACTACAACATCTATATCTATCTTTTATTTGTGATAATAAATATACGTTTCTGCAGCTAGACCATTTTAGATGATCTGGCCCTTCTGCATTGACTCTCTTCAGCTTGCAATTTATCTGAGAAGTAGCCTTTATGGACTCATTGTCTCTTGGGAATACTAAGTTAATTGCAGGTTTTTAAAACAAGTATACAGAACACGAGTATTATACAAAATATAAAGACTACAACATCTATATCCATCTTTTATTTGTGATAATAAATATACGTTTCTGTTGGTCTTTCAAAGACTACATTCAGTGCTAATATCCTTCTGATATTGTGTTACAAAATTGTTGACCTTTTTTGTAGTTACATTTCTTAAAGTATTATCTTGTCAAAACTATGATGCACTGAAATTCTGAAGCTTTTTGTTTTTATGTTCGTCTATCTCCTGCATGTGGCGGGCAGTATGTTTGTCTTTCTGTTGGTCCTGTCATTTCAATCTGTTTCTCTTTTGGCATTTTTGAGGGAATAGATTGCGCCATTCTGTTTTGATGTATGATGGGCCCCAAAAGGTGGAAAAAAAATTGAATACTTTGACTTTGAAAACTTGTTTCTATCGTAAATGCCCAAATGCTAAATCTACTGACAAAACTAGGGCTGTCATCTCAGAGGATTCTCCATTTAATCTAGAGGAAAGCACGTGCATGCAAATTTTGCAAAGTGCATAGCTCAACAAATTTATCCGTTGAATCAGTTCGAGTGCTGGTTCTACTTATCAGCCATGCCCTGTTTTTTTTTTCAAAAGTCACTCCATTTTGCATTTCTTTTCGAAAAAAGTAATAATAGTTATTTTATAGCGAACTGAACAGTAAAATATAGTGTTTATGATAGATTTCTACTTGAATTTTAAATCTCTGGCTATAGAGAGCTATATGGGGTTATGAAGGATATAGAATTATGTGTGATTGTATTTGTATTCATTTTGAATAGCTGTACGTTTTAGACTCGTGTCCCTAAACCTAACAGCTTGCTTTAGATTAAAAACACTGATCATTTCTACTCACTGATCCTCGTGAAGGTGGAAACCTAGCTAGTGGATAGAGTGTATCGGGTATCTCATACTCCTTAGCATATGAATATGTATATATTTCGCTTCGCGCAAATCCATCTGGCAGTCCAATAACTTTGCATATTCCCTCCATCCCTTGGTCCCTTTCGATCTTTTTCTCGCACCCTTTCCCAGCACAAATGTGTTTATTCCGTTGGCATTTTTGTTTTTAAGGCCGAGCATCTCGAAGATTTTGCTAATTTTACTTGGTAAATCTTGTGGTTTGCCAACTTGTAAAAAGATATGCAAAGTAAAAAAAAAGTTCATCTCCAACAGTTTGGCATAATTCACTTGCCAAATACATATCGAATTTAAATCAGGAATCATGAGAGAAACAAAAATTATTTTGTTGTCCCTCCACCTCTTGAAAAACTTAGAGCATCTCCAAGAGTTTGCCAAAATTTACTGGGCAAATCTTGTGTTTTGCCAACTTTATGCAAAGTAAAAAAAGAATTCATCTCCAACAGTTTGGCATAATTCACAAATCCAGATCTAACTTACATCGGGAATCCCGAGAGAAACAAAATTATATATGTGCCCTTTCACCTCTTGAAAAACTTACATCAGGAATCCTTCTCTATTCTTTATTTCTTTTTCACCCTCTCACCTAGAGGGAAACAACGATGGCAACCACGATCTGTGCGCGCATATATGCGCGTGGGGAGGTGAGTTTTGCCAAGTTTCTATTTTTGCCAAGTTGGTTTGCCAAACTGTTGGAGGCCAATTTTTCTTATTTTGCCAAAATTATATGGATGCCAAGTTGGTTTGCCAAACTGTTGGAGTTGCTCTTATATCAGGAATCCTTTTCTATTCTTTATTTCTTTTTTCACCCTCCCACATATAGGGAAACGCCGATGGCAACCACGATCCGCGCGCATATATGCGCGTGAGGAGGTGAGTTTTGCCAAATTTCCATTTTTTGTCAAGTTGGTTTGTCAAACTGTTGGAGACTAATTTTCTTGTTTTGCTAAAATTAAATGGATGCCAAGTGGATTTGCCAACTATTGGAGTTGCTGAGATTATCCTATATATTATCCTAGCCGCTGCAACAAGGAAATGCACTAGTCCGTTTTCCCATTCCCAGTAGTATTATTGGTGATCGTTTTACTTTGCGACATGGGGGAAGAAAGAAGACGAGGCGAGTTGAATCTTGATCTCTCATGGACGGCCGGGATGGACCACTGCTGGCGGTGGCTGGAACGCTGGGTGGTCGCTGCCACGCGCATAACTTACGAGGGGATGACACCAAAATGCGCGTGCCCTCGATCAGCTTGCTTGCTGCTTGGCAATGTGTGGTGGCGCTGCCAAGTTGTGAGAGACGCATTAGTTGTTGAAGCTACACGTAGAGTTGGTTGCCTGCCTCTCTCTACCTCTCTCTATAGGATGGGGATAGTTGGAACTTGAATCTGGAAGTAAAACCAGGGTACTACTTTCAGAGAAAGTAAGCCACGCACATATGCAGAATCTAGCTGCAGAGTCATCAGGATTTCCTGTAATTTGTTTGGTTGGATCAAATTATTATTGGTTCGTAAATTTGAAATCATGCATGTACGTAGTAGCTAGCCCTGTAGGATCATTCTTTCGAAAGTATCTGTTCGTCGTACCCTAGCTAGCTC
Organism: Cenchrus americanus; assembly: GCA_947561735.1. NCBI lineage: Eukaryota > Viridiplantae > Streptophyta > Magnoliopsida > Poales > Poaceae > Cenchrus > Cenchrus americanus. Next base: position 51,526,752 of record OX387245.1, read on the forward strand.
AAATTTTGAACCAGATAGATCAATGTTGCTAGCTCGTCCATGCTGGATGTTTGTAGAAAGCGAGAATTATGACGTTGGCGGGCAACGGCTGCAGGCACGTCGCAGCAGGGGACTGAAAGTGGGCTTGAGGACAAAGTGAGCAGTGTGTGTGAGAAGACAAAAGAACAGGATGCTACTTTTGCATAGAGCTGCCGGGCACTTTTTATTTGCTCTCTAGCCTCGCCCTCGCCTCAAAGAAAGGGTGTGGAATTCTCGCAAATGATTACACTCACTGTTTGTACCACTGCGCGCCGGGGGGAGGGGAATAGGGGAAAACATGAGACGTGACAGATTCTAAAGCAAATGGCAGTGCCACCCTCTCTCTGTCTCTCTCTCTCTCTCTCTCTCTCTCTCGTGCCCTTTTCCTTGCATTGGCCACCACGTACAGTTGCGGCACAGCATTGTATTACCACAGGGATGAAGAGTCCACCGAATTGTATTACCACCGACAGTGACTGCAAGAGCCAATATGGAAGTAGTAGAAGATGGGGTGATACGATTAGCATTTCCACCGAACTTTGCTGGTTTCACTGTGACCATCGTCTCTTGCCCCACCCTTCGTAGCTACGCCGGCTGCCCTCCATCTGGTGACCGCGCAACAAGAAAGAGACTTTAATTAAGGAGGCGAAAGAAAGGATGCGCAAGCCAAATCTCACCCAAAACGACGACCCCTCTTAGAGCTGATGGCACCACATCGAGCACATCCGATCAAGCTCCACGTACCTCCATTCAACGCTTCTCAAGAGGAGGAATTCTCGAAGGGAAATGACAGAAGCGGTGGATACACCACTTGATATTTGATTTTTTTTCACCAGCAACAAGGAGAGCATCAACTAAATATATTAGAGGCGTCAGGAGAGCTGGGGACAGTCGCCGAATCACAAGGCCGAATCACGCAGCAAATGACACCCTCACCATTAATGAATAGCAAGGAGGAGGAGGACATAAGAACAAATACAGTACGCCTCACTGCCTGGGGAATCAAAATGACGCGGCAGGGCAGCTTAATAATGGAAGTCTCCTAACACAAGGATCGTGCCCTTCCAAGATATAGAAAATCATTGGCAACACAAAGAGGATGGCACATGAGCCAACAGTGCACTACCCCCCCTTTTTCTGCTCTAGGCATGGTGTGCGCCGCTGTTTCCTTCCATCCCTTTCTCTCTCCTCTCTTTTCTCTCTCTCTCCTCTCGTTCTTGCTCATGATAAGTGAGGATAAAAAAAAAAAGAGGAGTAAAATCGCCATGGTACATGCAGGCTCTTCATTGGGAATCCTTAGAGTGGGGAGGAGAGGAGAGCGTAGCTAGGGCATGGTCCCATGGAGTACGTGCGTGCATCGAGTAGTTGTTGAGAGGTGATGAGTCTGAGACCAGGGGTCACGTGCCGCTCACCCCTCAAACAAAATGCCAAATCCCACGGAAGCGTTAAGCCCCGACCGGCATAAAAATTCTGGGTGCAGTGTGTCACTGCTGAAGTGCTGAGAGTTCGGTGGGCAGATCGGGGATGTGCTATAGGTCTGCAACACTGTGCCTTAGACCCTTCGCTACAATGATTTGATCTCATTCAGAACTAATTCGTGCAACTTGCTCGATTAATATAGGTATATTGTAAGACTATGTCCTATAGATAGGATAGGATTGCATACAATACGTAGTTAATTAATACCTATAGTTGACTAGTGCACATTTTTATCAAAATAATATTTTATTTGCTGTACAATAACCTGGGATCTTTTGAATAATCTGTACAGACCTTGACACTTTCTTCCAGAATTTCTAGGAACAAAAAATTCTCAGATGGTACCCCAACTCCTTGATAATGGGGGCCTTCTTCTCCATGCATGGGAGGGAGGGAGGGAGGAAGAGAGAGAGAGAGAGAGAGAGAGTCTTTTTTGAATAATTAGAGACAGAGAGAGAGTCGTGCTTGGAATCCTTCCTGTATTTTTCTGTAAATCGTCGATCGGTACAGTGGTTTGGTGAATCCACATGCATGCCTGAATCCTAATACAAGGCTAGCCGTAACTAACCTAGCTGGGGCAAGCGAAAAATCCAGCGCGCATGCAGGAAGCTAGGCGCAAGAGATCTCGACCGGGATCGACGCGCCCGGTGCGTGTCCAATTATTGGCTCCGCCTGTCTCACCGGCCGGCCGCCATGTCACACCCGTCGTCACTGACAAAACAACTCGCCGCCGACCGACCCACCGATCGATCCATCCACCGTGCAGACGCGGCTCCACCACCACACAAAATTCCTTTGCACGCACGGGACGTTAGAAAACAACTCCCCCATTGATCACGGACGATCATGATCTCCCAACACGGGCCCAACCCATCCGTGGGGGGCAGAATGGGGTGTGTGTTGTTGGATCATGAAATCATCCATCTATCTATGATCTATCTATCCGTCTTGCCTTGCGCCGGCAACGAGCGCTAGCTGCTAGCTCCATCCCTGCCGCAGCTCGGGATTCCTGATTCCGTGTGCTCCGAATCCGTGACTGGTTTGATTTGAAAGAAAAATATTATTGGAGAAGAGGCTGCGGTGGGTGTTATGATCTTTTTTACGCGGATGCAACCGCGGCGGCCGGGCGGCATTGTTTTGTGAGGGCCCTATGAGCTAGGGCATCCGCTTTCCGGTCTCTTTCTTTCCCCTCTCTCTCCCCCAGTCGAGCGAGCCACTGCGAGTCTGCGAGGCCGCTCGAGGGGAAAGGCCTGCCTAGCTATGGCTCTCCCTTTAATTTGTTCCGGCTCTTCCACACCAAAAAAGGGCCCCCCATGGGACACGGCGTACATGCATCCACGCAGCAAGGTTAACCCCCCGCCCTGTGCAACTTTTCTTCCCATTTATATGCGACCCGGAGCTAGCTTTAGCTAGGCCTCGATCCATCGATCGCCCGTATCTCTAGGCCTCAGGGGCGCCATTTTGCTCGATCGCTCCATGCTGCTGCTGCTGGGGCATCATCGATCGCTTCGTTCTTCAGGAGAAAAGCTCCCCTGCGCTTTCTTTACCGGGGTGACCTTTGGTTTGACAGAAAGGAGCGAGCGAGCAACATGCATCAGCTGTCGTAGCAACTTGCAAGTTCTCTTCTTTCCCCCCCTTTCTTCCCTTTCTTCTTTTCTACTGTGCGCAAGTAAAAGCGGCTGGCTGTGCTGTTCGTGTCGTTCTGAACTCGGCTTTGCCCACGCATGCATGCAGCAGCTGTAGCTAGCTCGCGGCCGCTTGCATTGGGAATCCATGCCGCGCGCCATGGCCGCCTTTTGTTCCAGGGCGTACACGCAGGGCTTTCAGGTCGACGTCACCTTTGCTAGCTTTTGTTTCCGCAGAGACCATCCAGTTCACCTTATCAGCTGTCAACCTGTCATGGCCAAAGAAGAGGATAGAAAGGTCTGCCTGTCCATGGCCGCGTAGACTGCTACTGTATCGTTCTATCTGAAATCGACTCTCTACAGCTAGCGGTACGTACATTGCAGCAGCGAGTTCTTCAGCAATCAGCGCCGGGGGCAAAGATGAACAAAAAAAAAAAACAGTCTGGATCACAGGCGATCGAGGGGGGTTGACCTGAATGAAACATTTAATTAGGGTTGCTAGATATGACTATTGAGCTAGCCCTATGTGTTTGTTGTTGGCAAACTTTTGATCTCTTCCCTTTTCCCAGGCCAAATCGTACGATAAGAATTTGTTCCAAACGCCCTTTGTTCTGCACATATATAAATAAATAGCAGGATTCCCTCTGCCTTTACCCCCCCCCATGCACATCTCTTCTCCGTAACACCTCTTCTTTCTGACCCAACCCAGCTGGGTGCTGCTTCACCTAATCGCCTTGTTGTATAGAGTAGTAGTAGAGTACTAGCTCCATTTCCTTTTATGATCACCACGTACTAAACGTGTCGTAATATTCAAACTTGATCATCTTTTGCGTTCAATTTAAATTCGACCACGAGTTTATATATCATGCATGGATGCATGAGATCAGTAGCATTTGAAGTGTGATATGCTCTCTCCTTTTCAAATTACTACTTGTCGTTTTGACTTTTGGAGATGCATATCTTTTGTTATACAATTATAGATATAAATATATATTTAGCTGCAGAACAAAATGTATGTCTTTAGAAATCACCAAAGCCCTCTAGTCCTAGTTAGCTAGTGGAGCTGAGGTATGGTCGCAACCACCCAGGTCCGATTCCTCGTTGGAGCGAATTATGGGGTTGATTTTTTAAAAATCCCCTCGCTGGTGAAACCAGGGTTCGGGGGTTTTCTAAGCCGTGAGAAGGTTTCTTCTTATTAATGAAAACCGTGGGGCGGTCTTACCCCCACCGGCTTAGTTAGTATGTATTTAGAAAATCGAAACGACTTATGGGGTTGATTTTTAAAAAAATCCCCTCGCTGGTGAAACTGGGGTTCGGGGTTTTCTAATCCAGGAGAAGGTTTCTTCTTCTTAATGAAAACCGTGGGGCGGTCTTACCCCCACCGGCTTAGTTAGTATGTATTTAGAAAATCGAAACGACAAGTAATGTAGGACGGAGGGAGTAAGTCGCAATGGATCAAACCAAACTTCATTACGTTTTGAGGGCAATGGAGTAGTACCATATATAAACAGCTCTCACGTCTCGGTGTCAACAGCGGTAGCATCTTCGGGTGTCGTTGTCCTCCTTGGAGGTGTTGTTGGGATGCTTCCTGCTTGGTCTCTGTCTTCCAGGTGAAAACCTTTCTCCGGTTCTTCGGAGGAGCGACGATGGAGGGTGCGGCGTCATTTCCTTCTTGGGGCGTCGCTTTGGAAAACTTGTGACCTGCTTCGCTGGCGGTTTGGCTTGACGGGCGTTAGATGTTGTGTCACTTGGTTGGGCTTTTAGTTAGAAGATTAGTCTTTCTTTTTATTGTTGTTTTGTTTTTCTTTTGCCTCGTTACCAGGTTTGGAGTCTAACAGCATGTTCGTTTGGGCAGTGCGGATGGTAGGTCTTGATTTGTTACGAGAGAAAAGAAATCTTCTTGGTGGTTGTTGGTGGTGGTTTGTTACGAGAGAAAATCTTTATTGTTTGGTGGGTGATAAGCCAAACGAACAGCGTGTAAGCGCTCCATTGTAATTGTTGGCCGTATATGTACACTTGTGGATGTAAAGGCCGGATTTATAATCCTCCTTAATCTATCTATCTATCCCCTCTCTCTCTCTATACACACTGTTGCTAAAAGAAGAGGATCCCAAGGAAAGCGAGGATTCACCGCGCCGTCTCCGGGGAATCATGGCCCCATGTTCTCTTCGTTCTTCTTGATGGCCCCGACCTGCAGTGTGCGATCGATATCCGTCTCGTGACATCACGGGATTGATCATGACATGATATGGAGCCGGCCGCATGCTGCTGCTCGATCGCAAATATGCCTGTCGCGAGTGAGTGCAAAAGCTTGGAGCTAAAGGAAAGGGAAATACGCCTACTCATTGTGTCGGCCCCGCCATGTCAGCTTTTGCCCCTCCCGCTTCATCATTGCATTGCACACACCACAGCTAGCTGACCTAAAATAAACAACCCTGCTGGCTTGCGTTCTTAGGCGTCTCCAATCGTACGAGGCACTAGCTCTAAGTTGATGAATTTAAACGAGAAAAGAGTCTGAACAACTTTGAATATTGTGCGATGAGAGAAACGATGTATTGGGAATTGAGCTAGCTTATCTCTTCTCTCATAGTTAGTCTCTGCGCTTTTCAGATGTTTAATGATTAAAAAATTAGTTTACTAAATTTCTAGCCTAGATTGTTGGAGACGCCCTGAATTGGGCTGAACGGCGCAACTTCTAAATGCCAGCACGTAGTATTGGGCCAAAAGTAGAGAAAAGAAAGGTATAGTATTTAGCTTATGGCCCAAAGGTGACCTATTTTTGGGCCCGGGTTTATCCAGTTTTCTTGCTCTGGCCTTATAGTTCACCGTACGGGCCCATTGTTGTATTCGGTTTGCACGGGCCATGTGGTCCACTGGGCCGAGAACGTCAAACGGGGCATGCCTCACGAATCCTATATACCTTCCGGAAGATATTTTTTCATCTTAACTTCCAATGTTTGAGATTGGTACAAGTTATCTCTACCGTCCGATCTTTCCTGCTCGGTTGCTTAGACTTTTTTTTCCCGTTCCACCCATTTTCCCGTTCCGTTGCGATCTGATCTGACTCTTTGCCTTCGAGCCTTCGAGAGCCACCGTCGGGTTCCATGGCGTCGATTCGCACGCCGCGCCGCTCTCCTTGATCCTTGGCGTGGTGCTCGGCAGGACGGTGGAATCTCCGACTACCTCAAGCGGTGGAGCATGGGGACCCCTATTCCTGGGGGAACTCCGCTTTGCTTGCCTCGAGGTCGGATTCAAGGAAGTCTTCATCCTCTCTGCCACGGCCGGCGACTAGGTTTCACATGCGGTGGTGGTGGCATCGACGCCGTTTTCCAGATCGGTATATTTCGTGCCTCTCTCCCCCTCCCCCTTCCCTTGATGCTTCAGTTTGTTTAGCTTTCCACCATTAGTAATCAGCAAGTCTGCGGAGCTGAACACTAACCAAAATTTAGTTTCTTCTCGCGATTTCCCCGGTTCTAACCATTAGTATTTCATGTTACTTTAAGGAATCAGGTTACGGAGGTTTCCCTTTGTGTGAGATTTTAGAACGCTCTTATTTTTTATCCTTTCTACATTGTGGACAGGATGTCGTTCGAATTCGTCTGTTTGTTCTCTCACAAGCTTTTTTGAACTCTACTGTTCAGTCAGGCAGTTTCTGCTGCAGAACGCAAATATAAGTTAGATGGTGTAGCAGGGGCCTGCACTTTTTTGGTGGATTGGAGGGGTAATTCAGCAGTGGGAATGCGATGATTCACTGGAAATTCTAGTCTCTGCAATGTTTTTCACGTCTGTTTTCAACTCTTTGTCAAGGACTTGAATAGATATCGGAAGTGCTATTAAGGAAAATTCTATTCTTAGCTGATGCCTGTGAACTTAATACCTTCAAGTAGCACTGTGATGTATAGGCTGGAATAGAGTTTTATTACGGTAATGCAGAGTAATTGCGAACTATTGATCTGGATAGGTTTTACTACAAATTACCTTAGCAATGCCCTATGTTTAAATGAGTAATAAAATTATATTTTTAGGCACTTTAAGTACAGAATCTCTCTTTTTGTTGGTGTATTGAAACTTAGTTTTTTTCTTCTGGGATATGGATTTGGACAGGATACTTGAAACAATGAGATCATCTCGAGCTGCCACGGCCAACTCCAGCTCTGACAGTGATTCTAGCTCTGACGGTGAGGCACTAGTGGCTGATACACAAGGCTCGACGTTTGCAATACTCTGCATATATGCGTTCATAAAACCCTGTTCTTCAGCAAATATATTGCCGTCCATACTTTCATGCTACTAATACGTACAATACTGGCAAATCACAACTAAGTAGTACTAACCTGGAGTGCAGAAGCTCATGTAGGGAAGCACACTGATGAAGCCAGCACTTTCAGAAACCTTCCTCAACTGGCCAGACTTGAGGCAAATAGCAAAGATCCCAAGATCATGAGCCCATATGAAAACAACACTGTCACCACCCGCAAGAGCGATCATTGTAACTGATAATGAGCGTACAGAAGCAGGGAGCGAGCTCCTGAGCTCAGTGACTCTTTGTTGCGTCCATCCACTAGGAACAGACTCATCCCTCGACCACAAGTAGAGATTCAAATCCCGCAGTCCGCCATGAGCTGAATCATGCTCGGCCTCTCGCATGGTGGCGGTAGCTTGATGACAGATAAATTCTTGTTGCCCAAATCGTACTCCAAGATCCCATTGCTCCTCCCCTCCTGGAAGTAGATCGCATTGTCAACAAGGGTGTTGCCGAATAGGATCATGACGAATCTGTTTTCTTCAATACGTGCGCTCAGGCTCCACTTATCAGCCTCGGATGAATAGACCCAAGCGGGAGTGAACAAGTGGCTGATTCCAGTTGCTGAAGAACATGGGTTTATGAACGCATATATGAAGAAACTAAATTCAGATCATAATTACTGCATTTGTTGAATTAACAAAAATATGCCAGTTCAGATAATCTAAATATCACACCTATGTACCACATCCTGGTTTTGCCTTTAATTTATTTAGTGTCCTGATAATATCTTGCTGTTATTGAGTCCTGGACTGATGATCTTTTTCCCTTAAAAAATGAGGTTATTCCTTTTTTTCCTGATATACTTCTGATTTTTTATTGGTGGAAGCATGATTGCGTGATGTTACTAACAGAGCTAGTGCTTTTCTATTAGAGCAACTCCAACAGTTTGGCAAACCAACTTGGTATCCATATAATTTTGGCAAAACAAGAAAAATTGGCCTCCAACAGATTGCAAACCAACTTGGCAAAAATAGAAACTTGGCAAAACTCACCTCCCCACGCGCATATATGCGCGCGCGGATTGTGGTTGCCATCGTTGTTTCCCTCTAGGTGGGAGGGTGAAAAAGAAATAAAGAATAGAGAAGGATTCCTGATGTAAGTTTTTCAAGAGGTGGAAGGGCACATACATAATTTTGTTTCTCTCAGGATTCCTGATGTAAGTTAGATCTGGATTTGGCAAGTGGGTTATGCCAAACTGTTGGAGATGAATTTTTTTACTTTCCATAGCTTTTTAGAAGTTGACAAAACACAAGATTTGCCAAGCAAATTTTGGCAAACTCTTGGAGATGCTCTTAGTAAGCTAGTGCTTACTATTATGATATTTTACCTAACACTAACAAGTTAAGTTGCTTTCTAGATTCCTTTTATCTAAATTATTGGCACGATATTGGCACTTGCCTCAATCAGTACCTCTGGGACCTGGAGGCCCGGCCTCCTCTCCCGCCTCGCTTGTAGCCCCCCTCTGCAAGGACCTATGGTGCAACGCAATATAGTGCCCCGAGCACACCCCTGCTGGACGTACGACTCCGGCCGGAACCAGGATAAAACCCAGTGTCACTAAGTTGCTTAGCACCGGCCATCGAGAGATAGATCTCAGCGCTTCTACTAGTTAGTGTCGGGACTACTTTCCGCACCTATAGTAGTTATTGGTGTATGACGGAAATGTTGAATATTAGATTAAAAAATGTTGTTATCCGTGCATAAAAGTTGATGTAGAATAGAAATGTTTTGAAATTGTTGACTGCAAATTTTCAAAATTTTCAACTAAAGGTTGTTGTATAAAAATAAATGTTTGTGAAGAGCAGAAATATTGTACAATGAGTTGAAAAAGGTTTATATCCGTATAGAAAAGTCGATTTAGAATAGGAATTTTTAAAAATAGTTGTGAAATTATTTTACCGAAAAACGTTGATTATGCATATATAATATTGGGCAATGTGTAGAAGTTTTTTAGATGTAAAGAATTATTGAATCACTTAAAGATTTAAACATTCTTTTTTTACAACGTAAAGATTTATTTATAATAGAATGTTGGAAACTAAGAAGAAAATGTTGGTAAATGTTGGTTATGAAGAGTAGAAAATGTTGAACATTGGATTAGGAAATATTGGTGTCGTCATATCAAAGTTGATTTAGAATAAAATATTTTAAAAATATTGTCGAATTGTTCAACAAAAATGTTGAATTATTTTAATCAAAAATTACTATAATAAATTACATGTTTGTCTAATATTTGAGAAATATGATAAATGTTGAAGCATGTTGGGCTTCATTTAGTTAAACTATACGTGTTCACGGTTATGCAAAACAAAAAATGTTGGACATTTGGGTTAAAATTTGTTGTTATTGTTGTATAAATATTAAGAAAAGATAATTGCCGACAAATGATAAATATTAAGAAATGATAATGATTTAAAAATATATTAAAAATTGTTGTTGTTGTATAAATATATAGAAATAATAATTGCCAACAAATGATAAATATTGAGAAATGATAAATAATCTAAAAATGTGATTTTTTTTGAAATGTTGGCTTCATTTAATTAAACTATAAATGTCCATGATCGTAAAAAAACAAAAATACTGGACATTGTGTTAAAAATTATTATGATATGTATATAAAACTTGATTTAGAATATAAGCAATTTAATTTGTTGTGAAATTATTGACAAAAAATATTGATTATGTGAAGTAGTTGTTGGTGTATGACGGAAATGTTGAACATTGGATTTAGATATGTTGGTATTGTTGCATAAAAGTTAATGTAGAATAAAAATATTTTAAAATTGTTGACCGAAAAATGTTGATTTTTAAAAGTAAAAGTTGTTATAAGAAAATAAATGTTTGTCCAAGTTAAATGAGTGATTAGAGAGTACGAAAAATATAAAAATGTTGATTTATGCATATAGAATATATTATTGGAGTATGGAAACATAATTCAACATCTCAACACTTCTAAAGGTTACTCTATGTTTATTATTACCAGTTTACAAGAAAAGAGTTTTGGATATGTGGATATTGATCTGTGAATAATTCTTCTCCTGTTGGAAAACTTTTTGATTCATCTGTGAATGATTATGATCTGTCAATGATATCTGCATGTACAATATGCACTATTTACATACTCCATTCATTTTCAACAATTTCCTTTTGATATGTGCATTTTCGAATAAATATGTAAGGATTATATATCATAAACCTAAACTTTGTAAGACAAGTTTAAGTTTGACTTCCAACTTCAAGGTTTAAACTTCAACTTTAAAGTGCCCACCCGCAGTTATCCCACTTATAACCACATGCCCAGCAAAAAAATTAATAGGAAGTTAATTAAATACCATACTGCACTAGTTTTTCCTCTCGTCTAAAAGAGTCCAAAAGGTCAAAGCAAACATCTGTCCGTTTTTTTCTCCCGAGTCCAAAAGTTCAAAAAAAAGTTTAAAAAGTCAAATGGTTTGTTCGTGTTCGTTTTTGCCCGCGTCCCCTTTTTTCCTGTCCACCTCGTTCGCGCGTACTGAAAATTATAACGGAACGGAACGGACCACGGTAGATATATAGGACGCCCCGGCATGCCTTCTGGAGAAATTAAGCAGATGTGTTTGTTTCAAGGTCTGCGGGTGTGCTCTTACCGCGCAGCCGGTCCGGTTTCTAAAAACCCTGGTTTACCGAGCCTAATCGATCCTAGCAAACCGCTTCTTTTGGCGTACCGCGCGGTTTGAGCGGTTTACCAAGCCAGTTTTTCGAAGCGGTAAACCGCTTGGTAAGCGATTTTTTAAACCCCGTTGGGACCTACTGCCCGTTGGCTAGAGTTTCATGACAACCCTTTTGATCATGCGTGGATGAGGTTCCAAATGGGCAAAGAATTGGCAACCTCCTTCCTCATGCATGGCGGTGTGGGTGTAGGTTCATGTATGTTCTTCACAAATGTTCCTCTTCCTCTTCTTTTCATAATCTAATTGATCTCATCTCAGTTGAAATTTGAGATAATTGTCGGATTCTCTTCCTATTATTCCTAATATGTTACGGTCCTAGTGTATCAATTGCTAAATTAGTATAGTGTTGACGCGAAGTAATAAGTAGCGTGTGGCTATTTTGCAACAACATAGCTTATGAAGCGTCCCCTCATCCGAGGTGACCAAATGTGACACAAATACCAGTCCCGGGAGGCCGGTAGCACATTTATTACAACGGGTGGAATCGGTCTTTTACATTACGGTTACGAAAAGGGCACGGTAGTGCCAACGCTACAATGAACAACACAAACGCTAGCGACCACACTACGATAGCAAAGGCTTCCATAGCCTCCTCAGAGTACCACACCATGGAAGCTTTAGGTAGGGCCCTGGGTACACAGGCACGGTTGGGTGTAGGGCAATGACCTACTCAACGTCTTCTGGAATGTAATCGGGATCCTCCTCTGTAAAATAGTTAGTAAACAAGGGTGAGCACATACGTACTCAGCAAATCCAACCCCACCCACGGAGGGGCTTATAAACAGAATCATGCATAAGGTATAACAAGGATCAGGTTAAGGTTCTTTTAGCAAACTTACACATGCAGGGGTTCATTTCAAAAAGGTTTTCGCAAATCATTTTCATAACCCAAGTGACTCAAATGTATTCGGAAAAACCATTGTGGAACTACGGACTTCCCGTCCGTCGTAGCCGGGCACACGGCCACACACACACCACCGTAAAACAACTCACACCGAAAAACATCCCATCCCAAACACTAGTTTTTGTGACCACACCGTGACTCGTCCAATACCGTGGACACGGCTATTCGAATAGGTTTGACACTGCGCAGAGGTTGTACATCTTTACCCACAAGTAGGGTACCGTCACACGGACACCTCGGCGCGGTACGGATCCTATCATAGCCATTACCCACCTTAGCTAACACTACGAGCCACCACGGAAGCACCCAAGGGGTTATCCCACATAACCGGGGCGTACCTCACACGAGCGTACCCCGACTCCTTGGTCTCCCGCCGCTCACCCGCACACCAGATGGCAAGTAGATTAACTAGTGGGGTTTATGCTAAGCCGTTGCCACATACAACGGTCGAGTGGTTGTACGATGATTTGGGTCAGGTGAGATGTCACGCAACCCGGTCCTTAACCGACAAGATGGACAACTCCCAACATGCTCAACCACACGGTACGAGCTTACCCATACTCCCGACACACACGTCCATCCCGTCTACCCGGATCCGTACTCATTTTCCAAAAATGTCCCATTCCCACTTTTGATATACACACGCATTTTGAAAGCACTCACACATTTTTAAAGCACTCATTTAGGCCAAAACGGGGTTCAATCATAGCAATCAAGGGTGGCTATCCTACCATGTTTTGCGGTAAAACAATATGCAATTTATAAAACGGATATAGGGTATATTTATAAAACTAGGACGAAAGCATGCATCAAAGGGGAAAGGTTGAACTTGCCGTCTTCGAAGTCTTCGGGGAGTGCGGCTCGGCGTCGGGACCTCGGGCTCCCGCTCGCGGTAGTCGGCTCCGACCTCCGGCTCGGGGTACCTTACTCCGTCTACTCCGTCGGCTAAGGCATACACACACATAAGCAAGCAATATTAGCACTCACGGTTCGCCGAGCTCGGGGAGGGGGAAAGAGAGCGGAGGAGGGATATTTATAAGCCCTAGGGGGGGGTGGTTCGGCGGGGTGAGGTCCGGGTTTAATCGTGAATCTTTGGGTTACGGGGGTGGTATAGGAGTTAAGGACCTAATAGCATCTCCTACAAATGGTAAGAGGAGTGTTTATGCTAATATAAACTAAGTTAGGGTCATTTTGTAATTTATTCTAGGGTATAACAGTGTTTATTCTTTGATTAACTATTAACTTAGGGACTTAATCGGAAAAATAAAGAGAAATAATAAAGAAGGGCTTCGGTTTTGACATAATAAGGGGAAACAGGGGGGGTCCTTGGCAAAATGCCATCTCCTTCCCCCTTTCTCCCCTTCGAAACAGACGAACGGGGGGGGGGGGGGGGGGGGGACGCGGCCGCGCCGGCCTCGGTCGGCGGCGGGACGGCGAGCCCCCGGGATTGGTGGCGGCCGGGGATAGGGAAAAGAGCGAGGAGGGCTAGGGCAACTCATACCCGTGCTCACCTTCGGCTATAGCGGAGTGAGGCGGCGGATTGGTGGTGGACAGGGAGCGGCGGCGGCGCAAATGGCGATGGCGCTGAGGGAGGGGCGGCGGTGCTCTAAAGCTTAGGCAAGGGGAAGATGGCGGTCTTGGTGTGGTGCGACGGCCCGGTGGGTGGCCTGCTCCTTTTATAGGCGACGAATGGCGGTTCGGGCTAGATTTTTCCGGCGAGGGGGGGGTCGCCGGCGGCTCGGGCTCCTTCTCGAAGTCCCGGCGGTCGTGAGGCGTTGACGGCGCGACGGGTTGCCCCGTTGTGGGTCAATTGGTGCGGGAGGGGGAAGGTTGGACGGGACCCGACGGCGGGTGGCGGGCCGGCGCGGCGGCGGCGGCGCGGCGTTGGACGCGACGGCTCGGCGGCCGGCCGGTGCGGAACAACACGGGGGGCGGGTCAACTTGTGTAGGGAAGGGGGGGTGGCGCGGTGGACGGGGTCTCGTCGGGCGGGGGGCCGGCCGGAGCGTGCGGTGGTGGGTTGGACGCGACGGCTCGGGCGGGGCACCGATGGCCTCCGCGGTGGCGAGCCGGCACGGTGACGTGCTTTGAGGCGGGCGGCGCGCGGTCGGACGCGGGCACGCGGGCCGGGGGGCGCGGGGAGGTCAACGGCGCCAGGCGGGTTGCCGGAAGGGGCGGCGCGGTCCTGGCTGCGGGAGGAGGAAGGAGAAGGGAGAAAGAGAAGAGAGAAGAAGGAAAGGGGAGGGAAAAAGAAAAGAGGAAAAGGAAAAAGGGAAGAAAAAGGAGGAAAAGAAAGAAAAAGAAGAAAAGAAAGGAAAAATGGGAAAAGATAGGGAGGAAATTGGGAAAAGGTTTAGGGAATTAGGAAAAATTGTTAGGGAAAATTAAGGGAGGGTTTTGTGGGGTTTTCCAATTTCGGTGCCGCGTGATTTTCGGGCCGGTGATGATGGCGGGACGGACCAACCGACGGGACCGCGGCGTGCGCGGGATTCCCGGCCGGTGGCCGACCGCGGCGTTGGGAAGGTGCGCGGGGGCGCGACCGAGGTGCGGTGCGGCGGGAATTGCGGCACGCGCGTCGGGGAGAGAGAGAGAGAGAGAGCGGTGGCTAAGATTTTGAATGGCAACCGAGCTCGGCGGATCGGTTTTTGAAATTACGCGTGGTTTAATAGGTGATTTATTTAGAGTTAAAAATGCGGGCGTTACAAACCTACCCCACTTAAAATGAATCTCGTCCTCGAGATTCTCGCTAAGTCTCGAATAGGTGGGGGAATTCCTTCCTCAGTGCATCCTCTCGTTCCCACGTAGCTTCTTCCACCCCGTGTCTACTCCATTGGACTCTGCACACCCGTACTTCGGTCGTCCTTGTCCGCTTGACCACAGTGTCTAAGATCTTGACGGGCACCTCCTGGTACCTAAGGTCCGGGCCGTAGATCGATGGTCTCCACCGGTACTCGCTTTTCTTCCCGAACCTTCAAACATCGGCGTAGGGCGAGAGATGTGGAATGCGGGTGTATGTCTGACATTTCCTCGGGTAGCTCCAACCGATATGCTACTGCTCCCACTTTCTTGATCACTTTATACGGGCCGATGTACCGAGGGGCCAACTTCCCGTGTACTTGAAACCTTCGAGTTCCTCGGATAGGTGAAACCTTGAGGTAGACGAAGTCTCCTGGGTTGAAGCTCGCTTCACGCCTTTTCTTGTCTGCGTAGCTCTTCTGTCGGGACTGAGCGGCTTTCAACTTTTCTCGGATATCAGCTACTCGCTCCTCGGCTTCCTTTATAAGCGCGGGCCCAACCAGGGCACGCTCTCCTACTTCTGACCACATCAGGGGTGTCCTGCATTTTCTCCCGTATAGTGCTTCGAATGGCGACATTCCCAGACTTGCTTGGTAGCCATTGTTGTAGGAAAATTCCGCATATGGCGAGGCTCGCTCCCCAATCTTTGCCGTAGGTGAGGACGCATGCTCTCAACATGTCTTCCAAAATTTGATTCACCCTTTCGGTCTGTCCGTCCGTACGTGGGTGGTATGCGTTGAGAGCCGAAGTCTAGTTTGGTGCCCATGGCTTTGTGCAGGCTTTTCCAGAACCTAGAGGTGAACTGGGTCCCTCTGTCTGAGACTATTCTGCTGGGCACTCCATGCAGCTTCACTATATTTTCTATGTAGAGTTTTGCCAATTTCTCTCCACCATAAGTGGTCCGTACGGGTAGAAAGTGAGCGACTTTAGTGAGTCGATCCACGATCACCCATATGGAGTCATGTCCTTTCTGAGTCCTTGGCAACCCTACTATGAAGTCCATACCTATCTCGTCCCACTTCCATACTGGGATTGGCAAAGGTTGCAACGATCCCCGCGGGCTTCGATGTTCGGCTTTGATCCTCGACAAGTGTCGCGGTGGGCGACGAACCGTGCAATGTCCGCCTTCATCCCATTCCACCGGTACTTCGCTTTAAGTCCATGTACATCTTGGTGGATCCCGGGTGAATGGAATATCTTGAGTTGTGTGCCTCATCCATGATGGTCTGTCGGAAATCTCCACCTTCGGGCACGCATATCCTGTTCTTGTACCACAGGGTGCCTTGGTCATCTACCACCGAAGTCGGGGGCCTTGTTCTCTCCGGTGTGCTTGCGGATCCTCATTAGGTCCTCGTCGGCTTCTTGGGCCTTCCGGATCTTCTCTTCTAGGGTAGGGCGGACACTTAGGCCGGCGGACGTAACCTCGGGGGACGATGTGTACGTTGAGTCGGGCCATCTCCTCTTGCAACTGGGCACTCTTGGGTGCCGCCTTCTCGTAGGTTTTCCGGCTTAGGGCATCAGCTACTACATTGGCCTTTCCCGGGTGGTAGTGAATTTCTAGGTTATAGTCCTTGACTAACTCTAGCCATCTTCTCTGCCTTAGGTTCAAATCGGTTCGGGTGAAGATATACTTTAGACTCTTGTGGTCTGTGTAGATTTCACACTTGTTCCCGATCAAGTAATGTCTCCATATCTTCAGGGCATGCACTACGGCTGCAAACTCCGGATCATGGGTGGGATAGTTCTCGCTCATGGGGTTTGAGCTGACGGGAGGCGTATGCCACTACCCTCCCATCTTGCATGAGCACACATCCCAGCCCTTGTCGGGAGGCGTCGCAATATACGACAAAGTCCCGTTGAATGTACGGCGGGGGTCGGCGACCGGGGCCGTGGTCAACCTCTTCTTCAACTCTTGGAAACTTCTTTCACGGGCCTCGGTCCGGATAAACTTCTTCTCTTTCTTGAGCGGCTCTTGTCATGGGCCGGGCAATCTTGGAGAATCCCTCGATAAACCTCCGTAGTACCCGGCTAAACCTAGGAAACTCCCCGATCTCACTCACGTTGGTTGGTTGCCTGCCGGTTGGAGACTGTCTCAACTTTCCGGGGTCTACGACTACTCCTTCTGCCGCTCAATATGTGCCCAAGGAAGGATATCTTTTCTAGCCAAAATTCACACTTGCTGAACTTGGCGTATAGCTTGTGTGCCCTCAATTTTCCCAGTACGACTCGAAGATGTTGTTCATGCTCCTCCACACTCTTGGAGTAAACAAGTATGTCGTCAATGAAGACCACGACAAACTTGTCCAATTCCTCCATGAACACCTTATTCATGAGGTTCATGAAGTACGCTGGGGCATTGGTTAGTCCAAAGGACATCACCGTGAACTCATATTGCCCGTAGCGAGTGACAAAGGCAGTCTTGGGGATGTCACTTTCCCTGATCTTGAGCTGGTGGTACCCTGATCTTAGATCCACCTTCGAGAAGTACTTGGCTCCCTTTAGTTGGTCAAACAGGTCATCTATTCTGGGAAGAGGGTACTTGTTTTTAATAGTGACCTCGTTCAGCGAGCGATAGTCCACACACATCCTCATGCTCTTATCCTTCTTTTCCACGAAAAGCACTGGGGCTCCCCATGGTGATGAGCTTGGTCTGATGAACCCACTTCGCTGGAGCTCTGCTAGCTGCTTCTTCAATTCTGCCAACTCAGGGGCTGCCATTCTATAGGGTCTCTTGGCTATGGGAGAGGTTCCAGGGATAAGGTCGATTACGAACTCTATATCCCTGTCTGGTGGCATTCCAGGGAGTTCTTCGGGGAACACATCCGGGGTATTCTCGTACTACCGGGACATCTTCTATGGACTTGGCTTCTATGTTGAAAACCATTATATCCCGCCTGTGTCCCCGGGTGTGGCGGTGTCACTTGTATCCCGTCCGGGTTGGTCGGGTGCACTACTTTATCGGCGCGGCTTATGAGGCCATGGTGTTGGCTTAACCGGTCCATACCAAGGATCACATCTATCCCCTTGGATTTCGGTACTACCGGAGTCCGCTAGGAACTCTACCCCACTTAAAATAATCCTTACCGGGGGCATCCCGGTTGACGAGTTAATGTCACCTCCGGCGTTCGAGTTATTAGGGGTGCTTTTAGTAGTACTGTGGGTATGCTATGCTTTTCCACAAAGCTTGAGGATATGAATGAGTGTGATGCTCCCGAATCGAACAGTATGGTAGCCAAAACTGAGCTGACCAGGAACTCACCGAGTACCACTCCTTGCGCTTCTTGTGCCTCCTGCGCATTGATGTGATTCACTCGGGCGCGTCCATACGATTGCTGGGGCTGCCTCATCTGCTGGTTGCCGGTGTTGTTGCCGAAGTTGTTGTTGCTGCGCACTGGCATGCGGTTGGCTCCTGACGCCAGTGGCCTTGGCCCGTTCACCGAGTTGGAGTAGGTGGTGGTGGCTGGCTTTTTAGCATAGGGGCAGTTGGCGATGAAGTGCCGGTTTCCGGCTAGCTTGAAACACACTCGGGAGCTGTTGTTGTTGTTGTTGGTAGTGAGCTGGCTGGTGTTGTTCTGTGGGGGCTTCATGGCATTCTGGTTGTAGGAGGGCTTGAACTGGGCTCTGGGGGCTTGTGAGCTTGTGGCTTGGGTTTGGGTTCTGTACTGCATCGGAGCTTGGAACCTGGACATGGGGTGTCCAAAGTTTCTCGGCCTCTGGGACCGCTCTTGCTGCTTGGCCTTGTGCTCCATGAACTTGCGCTTGTTTTCCTTCTTCTCCTCGGCCTTTGCCCTTTCCGTGAGGATTGCCATGTTCATAAGGGTGTTGAAGTCCGGGTAAATCGAGGAGTCGGCGGTGTCCTCGGTTCGGAGTCGGCCCCTTCTTGAACATTTCTTGCTTTTTGGAGTCTTTATCCACCTCCTCGGGGGCATAGCGTGCCGGCTCTATGAGCGGTACGTGTACTCCTCCACGGACATGTTGCCTTGGCGGAGTTCGCGGAACTCATCGCCTTCCGCTTCGGTGTAGCCTCCGGGATGTGGTAGCGGCGGAACTCCTCCACGAATTCATCCCATGTGATGGCGGAGGGATCCTTGGGCTGCGGCGCGGTAATTCTCCCACCGAGCTAGGGGCTGTCCGGTGAGTGGTGGTGAGCTGCCGAGAGAACCTTGTCATGGTCCTCGCGGTGGAGGGGCTCCGGTTCCCTCGGGATGGCTCTCGGCCAATCGTCGGCGTCCAAAGGATTCACCGACCCGGCGAAGGTGGGCGGCTTAGTCCCGAGGAACTCGATCGGCTTCTCGTTCATGCTCATGGCACGGGGTCTTGGACGGTTGATGGCATTGAAGATAGCCTCCATCAAGACCGTCTGGTTGGCCAAGACTTGAGCCAAGTCAATAGGAGGGGGTGGGGTGGCAGGACCACGTTCTCTCCTCCATCTTCATTTTGGTTAACCTCCTGTTCGGGGAGACGCTCCCTCCGATCGGCTTGCGATCCCTCAGCATCCGACCGGTGGGTCCTGACAGGGCGCCTGGAAACCATCTGTAAAGAAGCGGGTTTCTAAGAGATCTAGTTTTATGTGATGTTTAAGTGGATTATAACGGATTCCTTTTGAAAAGGCAGGGTTTATCCTGCCGGTAAGCACACAACAAGCACATAGCAAACAAGCAAGCACAAACAAGTTTTTATTACAAACCAGCGAGGAGGATACATCCCGACTACGCGGACACATTACTCGGCTAAGGACTAAGGGCGCGACTTGGACCGGTACGGCTTCATTCCCTGGGTCTTGGGGCACACTACTCGCGAGGAGAGGCGTCTCTTCGGGGTCGAGTGTTCTTCCGGCGGGATGAGCGACTCGTCATCGTTTCCTCCTTCGGGGTCTCCGTTTTCCCCGAGGCCGTGCCTTGCGGCTTCGGTGGTAGGCGTTGGGGGTTCGGTGATCGTTGGTGGTGCTTGGTGGGACTTCTATGGCTCCTCCCCATCCTACCGGGGGTGTTCCCGGCGGGGACTTGAGGTTCTCCAATGGCCGGAACGGGCGTTCCGCCATGGGTCCATTCTTGCATGCGTTGGTCCCGGATCCTTCCGAGGCTTTCTCGGGCAACGGCTTTCTTGCTTATGGGCTGCGGCGGTCCTTGCTTCGGCTTGAGCCACTCGGACTTGGTGCATCCGCACCGTGACTTCGACTTGCTCGGCCGGGCGATCTGTTCCCTCAAGTGTCCGGCCCGGTCATCAAAGAGCTTGTCCGGGGAGACAAGGTAGGCGACTACGTGGTATAGCGGGTCTTCTTGGTGGCGGCGTCGCTCCAAGTTCCTCATGCGGGCTTGCCAAGCCGGGGTCCCGATGGCGGGAGGGAAGTACCTCATCGGTGTGGGGACGAGGTGCTCTTCGTAGATTCGGCACGGGTAGCGGAGGGCTTTTCGAGGGCCAAGGGATAGGTATCCCGGTGTCGGAACCCTGTGGCGGTCACGCGCCACGGCTCGATGTTGGTGTGGCGGTTGCTTCTAGCGACGGAGAGGACCACTCTACGGCGAAGAGTGCCGAGTTGCTCGTACTCTCTGTTGTAGTACCTAGGGCGCTCGGTGATACCGAGGCGCTCCGGGGAGTGGATGAGCGGGCGAGCAAAACCGGGCTCCTCCCCCGGCACACGCCTTGGGTCCATCCATCTTCCGCCATCCGAAAACAAAGATAGGGTTGAACGGGTTGTGGTGGGGTACAAAAGATGGATAACTTTATTTAGTAGGAAGGTTGGGGTACATCCTTCGGGGTACACTTATTATTACTAGGACTCAACTTCTAGCCTAACCCACCCTAGTCTTATCTTCAAGGTGATTCTTCCTCTAACCGGATACGACGCTTCTTTAGTGGAAGATCTTGCTCCGGTATCTCGTCTTCGGCTCCGGGTTCCTTTGTCCCGGTGGGTTTCTTCGGGTTCATTCTCTTCTCGCTTCCGGCTCTTTCATCTCTCGCTTCTACGCTCCTTCGCTTCATCCCATAGGGCTTTATGGGCCAACGGCGTGCGCTCTCTTTCCCCGAGGTATTCTTGCTTGGTGTTGTGTAGTTCAACTTCTCGCTATGGTTGTCTTCACCCTTTCTAGTTCTATCCTCTCGTTCGGCTCTTTCCGCTCCGTCGATTTGCCGCTTCGATTCTTGCCGGGCTTGCTCCCGATAAAGGTGGTCTAGGCCTCGAGGTATGTGGATAGGTGGGAAAGCGCCTCTTCTAAGTCTTCTTCCTCTCGTTCCAAACCTCTCATGCGAGCAATCCACGAGCGTCCTCTCCCTCCGGAGGGTGGAAAGAATCCCATTGGAGTCCTTCGGAGGTGCTTGTCTATAGACCACTCGTAGGCCGACGCGGGGCCTTCCGAGCGACCTTGGGGTAGGTGTCGGCAAAGCGAAAACCGGTGGCGTTGACGTACCATGGCTCTATGTCGGGGTAAAGCGTGCTCCTTCCCACAAAGATGAGCGACTTACACCGAAGGGTGCCGAAGCGTTCGTACTCCCGGTAGACGAACTGCGGCGGATCCCTTACTCCGACGCGCTCTAGGGCCGAGCGACAACGGGTTAGGGAGGCCGAGTCCGGACGGGGGCAAATTCCACCGTTCCACTCGGGGTTAGGCATCCGGAAATGGGCAAGAATCAAGGTAAGAATTTGGGAAAAGGTGAGTTTAGCAAAGGAAAGGTTAGAGGGGGCCAGAGGAGGTCTCGTATCCTAGGGGTCATGTCCTACGACCAACCCGGCTCGATACCACTGAAGCGTCCCCTCATCCGAGGTGACCAAATGTGACACAAATACCAGTCCCAGGAGGCTGGTAGCACATTTATTACAACGGGTGGAATCGAGTCTTTTACATTACGGTTACGAAAGGGCACGGTAGTGCCAACGCTACAATGAACAACACAAACGCTAGCGACCACACTACGATAGCAAAGGCTTCCATAGCCTCCTCGCAGTACCACACCATGGAAGCTTTAGGTAGGGCCCCAGTTAACACGAGGCACGGTTGGGTGTAGGGCAATGACCTACTCAACGTCCTCTGGGATGTAATCGGGATCCTCCTCTGTAAAATAGTTAGTAAATAGTGGTGAGCACATACGTACTCAGCAAATCCAACCCCACCCACGGAGGGGCTTATAAGCAGAATCATGCATAAGGTATAACAAGGATCAGGTTAAGGTTCTTTTAGCAAACTTACACATGCAGGGGTTCATTTCAAAAAGGTTTTCGCAAATCATTTTCATAACCCAAGTGACTCAAATGTATTCGGAAAAACCATTGTGGAACTACCGGACTTCCCGTCCGTCGTAGCCCGGGCACACAGCCACACACACACCACCAGAAAACAACTCACACCAGAAAACATCCCATCCCAAACACTAGTTTTTGTGACCACACCGTGACTCGTCCAATACCGTGGACACGGCTATTCGAATAGGTTTGACACTCTGCAGAGGTTGTACATCTTTACCCACAAGTAGGGTACCGTCACACGGACACCTCGGCGCGGTACGGATCCTATCATAGCCATTACCCACCTTAGCTAACACTACGAGCCACCACGGAAGCACCCAAGGGGTTATCCCACATAACCGGGCGTACCTCACACGGAGCGTACCCCGACTCCTTGGTCTCCCGCTCGCTCACCCGCACACCGGATGGCAAGTAGATTAACTAGTGGGGTTTATGCTAAGCCGTTGCCACATACAACGGTCGAGTGGTTGTACGATGATTTGGGTCGTGGTGAGATGTCACGCAACCCGGTCCTTAACCGACAAGATGGACAACTCCCAACACGCTCAACCACACAGTACGAGCTTACCCATACTCCCGACACACACGTCCATCCCGTCTACCCGGATCCGTACTCATTTTCCAAAAATGTCCCATTCCCACTTTTGATATACACACGCATTTTGAAAGCACTCACACATTTTTAAAGCACTCATTTAGGCCAAAACGGGGTTCAATCATAGCAATCAAGGGTGGCTATCCTACCATGTTTTGCGGTAAAACAATATGCAATTTATAAAACGGATATAGGGTATATTTATAAAACTAGGACGAAGCATGCATCAAAGGGGAAAGGTTGAACTTGCCGTCTTCGAAGTCTTCGGGGAGTGCGGCTCGGCGTCCGGGACCTCGGGCTCCTGCTCGCGGTAGGTCGGCTCCGACCTCCGGCTCGGGGTACCTTACTCCGTCTACTCCGTCGGCTAAGGCATACACACACATAAGCAAGCAATATTAGCACTCACGGTTCCGGCCGAGCTCGGGGAGGGGGAAAATGAGCGGAGGAGGGATATTTATAAGCCCTAGGGGGGGGGGGGGGTTCAGCAGGGTGAGGTCTGGGTTTAATCGTGAATGCTGGGTTACAGGGGTGGTATAGGAGTTAAGGACCTAATAGCATCTCCTACAAATGGTAAGAGGAGTGTTTATGCTAATATAAACTAAGTTAGGGTCATTTTGTAATTTATTCTAGGGTATAACAGTGTTTATTCTTTGATTAACTATTAACTTAGGGACTTAATTGGAAAAATAAAGAGAAATAATAAAGAAGGGCTTCGGTTTTGACATAATAAGGGGAAACAGGGGGGGGGGGGGGGGGTCCTTGGCAAAATGCCATCTCCTTCCCCCTTTCTCCCCTTCGAAACGAACGAACGGGGGGGGGGGGGGAAGGACGCGGCGCGCCCGCCTCGGTCCGGCGGCGGGACGGCGAGCCCCCTGGGATTGGTGGCGGCCGGGGATAGGGAAAAGAGCAAGGAGGGCTAGGGCAACTCATACCCGTGCTCACCTTCGGCTATAGCGGAGTGAGGCGGCGGATTGGTGGTGGACAAGGAGCGGCGGCGGCGCAAATGGCGATGGCGCTGAGGGAGGGGCGGCGGTGCTCTAAAGCTTAGGCAAGGGGAAGATGGCGGTCTTGGTGTGGTGCGACGGCCCGGTGGGTGGCCTGCTCCTTTTATAGGCGACGAATGGCGGTTCGGGCTAGATTTTTCCGGCGAGGGGGGGGGGGGGGGTCGCGGCGGCTCGGGCTCCTTCTCGAAGTCCGGCCGGTCGTGAGGCGTTGACGGCGCGACGGGTTGCCCTGTTGTGGGTCAATTGGTGCAGGGAGGGGGAAGGTTGGACGGGACCCGACGGCGGGTGGCGGGCGCGCGCGGCGGCGGCGAGGCGGCGTTGGACGCGACGGCTCGGCGGCCGGCCGGCGGCGCGGCGAAGCCACGGGCGGGGTCAACTTGTGTAGGGAAGGGGGGTGGCGCGGTGGACGGGTCTCGTCGGGCGGGGGGCCGGCCGGAGCGTGCGGTGGTGGGTTGGACGCGACGGCTCGGGCGGGGCACCGATGGCCTCCGCGGTGGCGAGCCGGCACGGTGACGTGCCGAGGGCGGGCGGCGCGGTCGGACGCGGGCACGCGGGCCGGGGGCGCGGGGAGGTCAACGGCGCCGGGCGGGTTGCGGAAGGGCGGCGCGGTCCCGGGGCCGCGGGAGGAGGAAGGAGAAGGGAGAAAGAGAAGAGAGAAGAAGGAAAGGGGAGGGAAAAAGAAAAGAGGAAAAGGAAAAAGGGAAGAAAAAGGAGGAAAAGAAAGAAAAAGAAGAAAAGAAAGGAAAAATGGGAAAAGATAGGGAGGAAATTGGGAAAAGGTTTAGGGAATTAGGAAAAATTGTTAGGGAAAATTAAGGGAGGGTTTTGTGGGGTTTTCCAATTTCCGGGTGCCGCGTGATTTTCGGGCCGGTGATGATGGCGGGACGGACCAACCGACGGGACCGCGGCGTGCGCGGGATTCCCGACCGGTGGCCGACCGCGGCGTTGGGAAGGTGCGCGGGGGCGCGACCGAGGTGCGGTGCCGGCGGGAATTGCGGCACGCGCGTCGGGGAGAGAGAGAGAGAGCGAAGGTGGCTAAGATTTTGAATGGCAACCGAGCTCGGCGGATCGGTTTTTGAAATTACGCGTGGTTTAATAGGTGATTTATTTAGAGTTAAAAACGCGGGCGTTACAGCTTAGCATGTCACATTTCTATTGTCTGAAGATGATAAATGATCCTAAACATCTAGCTGGATTTTTTAAAAGAAAATAAATATGTTATGTGTCTTGATAATGAAATGAACGTAGCATACGACGTATGGATAAATATGGCATTCGTACTAGGACACTGAAATACTGTGTTGGAACCCCAACCGACATTCTTCCATTTAGAATTCCTTTCATTTTGTGAGTAAATAGAACTAAAAAGGTGAAATCTACCGTAAATGACACAGCCGAAGTGGCCGGTATTTCTTCGTTTGAAGTGATAGACCTCCCTTCCATTTTATCGAAGAATTTTTTTAGCTCATGCCTAGCTGTCCTAGGGGGGCTCGCGCGAGGAGGGGTGGCGGTTTTTCTTGGTCACGCGAGGCGCGTGGCAGTTTTCCTCGGTTTGCGTCGGTTCATATGTATTTGAGACTGTTCACTATTTTCCCTCGGTTTCATACCCTCTAGGTCGGTTCGCAGGGTTTTTTTACCGGTTTACTATGATGTACGAAAATATGGGCAGAAACGAGCCTTGCTTCAATATTATAGGTAGAGATAGAGATTTGTGCTATCACAAAGGGTCGTCAGATGCTAAACTTTAACACATGTTACATGAATATGTAAACCCTAATTAAGAACTTCAAGTATTAACAAAACTTATTTCACAACTCGATGTGACGAACGATAATAAACTTTACGCTACCATCCTGATGAATCGGATCATCACTGCGGATGCTTTGCACAACCATGTTCGAATCATCGTGTACTGATCACAAAGCATGACATATTGAGATTCTTTTTAAATATTACGAGAAGTGCTCTCCCTTAGTTTGTCCTTAGGCCCCGTTTAGCCGTAGTGATGAAAATTTTGAGTTTTTTTCAACGTCTATTAGAAGTTTTGAATGTAGACTAGTCATAAGAAATAATCAAACGAATAGATCTAAATTACGAGATGAATCTATTATGAATAATTAATATGTTATTAGAGATTGGTTACTGTAGCACGGTGTTGTCTAATCATGACATAATTAATCTCGTTAGATTCGTCTCGAAAATTAAGGTTTAGGTTGTGCAATGAGCTTCATCATTAATCCACATTTAATACTCCTAATTAGTGTTCGGAGATTGGTGTGTTCAGAGATTGTACGTGTAGCCAACTGGATTCTACTAGCTAGTACTAGGTATATATTAACCCTACTCCCTCCGGTTTGGTAAATGAAGTCGTTTAGGACAGCGACACGGTCTCCAAAGTACAACTTTGATTTCTTCTTTTTATAAAAATATTTGTTAAGAACTAATATATGTATACTTTTATGAAAGTATTTTGCAAGACAAATCTATTCATGTAGTTTTCGCATGTCCAAACTCAATGACTTAAAAGTTATTCATGATTTGTGTTCCCAATGTTTGACTCAAATCATGTCAAAACGACTTCATTTACCAAACCGTAGGGAGTATATATTATATGCATGTGTGCTCCTTCGGTTTCATATTCGGTTTCATATTATAGATGGTTTGATTTTTCAATTCAAATTTGACCTTTCGTCTAATTCATAAAAAACTGTAAAAATAGTCAAATCTAAATCATTTGGAAAAAATATTAATAAGATTCAAAAAAAATTTGAATGCCTTATCTAGCTGGTCAAACTCTGTTTTTCCATTGAATAATGGTTCTTTAGCCCGAAGCTCTGGCATTATACAGCCCACAGACCACATATCAGTACTGTAGTTTGGAAATAAACCCAGGTAATGCAGGTTCGCTCCTGCCGGGACAAATCCCGGCCCCCGCGTGGTTTGACTGAGAGATCGGAGAAGAACGTTCTACCGCGGACAGGCGGCAAAATAATGGCTCCAGAGCTCATTGCGCACGCAGACGACGCGGCCGGCGGACCAGGGGGGGCCGGGCGGGGGGGGGGGGGGGGGGGGGGGGCAGCGGCGGGAAGAAAGGACCGTCCTGCCCTCGGTTTGGCCGGACACGATCGGGCTCGCCGTTCATGCAAATGCAGGTAGCCAGGTAGGCAACGTCGTCGCTTCGTTGCTCGCCGCGGCTGTGTTGGTGTTGGATTGCTGGTGGATCGCCCCTCCATGCCCATCATCAGGTCCATCGTGCGATCAACAAGTCATATTAACACAATCCACCATTGACCATACCGTCGCTTGGATCGAGCAGCAGCAGGCACGGCCTAATCTGCTGATCGAGCCCTTGTGTTCCAACGGAACGGAACGGGCGAACGGCACGTAGATTTTGGAGAAGAACTACCACGGCGGTTCTCTGCGACCGTAATTAACACAACGCACCATTCAGACGTACTGTACCAGTATTCCTCGATTCTCTGCGACCGCAATCCGACCACGGCGGCGGCGCAGACTTGATCGTACGACACCGGGGGAGACCGCCCAATCGGCGGAGAGGACGTCCTCTGCCGTGCCGTGCGCCTATCTCGCGGGGGCGCATAGCCAGCCGCCCAGCCGCACGCCCCCGCACGCAGCGTGCGCCGGACAGAACGCGATCGCTCGACCAGATTTGACGCGCGCACCTCGTGCTCCGTCAGTCCTCCCGGGGTGCCGGCCGTTGCCGCCACTGGTGCGCGCGCGCCGATCCGTTTGGACCCTGCGCGACAGGACGACAGCGAGCAAGCGACCTGCGCAGAGGTGGGATCGATGAACGTACCTCGATCGACCGAGGTCCACGGGCGGTCCACGGATGTTGGGCATGTTTCATATTTTGGCCGTTCAAAAAATGTCGCCTAGGTTTTCGCCAAAAAAAAATGTCGCCTAGTTTTAGCATGATCGAGATTTGGCATAGGAAATTTGCTCAAATGAATATCTGGAACGTGAGAAGGACCCCGAATGTGGATCACCATTCACTCAACACAGGTCACTCCTAACACAGACTCTAAATCTAAGTTCATTTATTACCTTCATATTTACCCTGAATGAGTATATGCCAGTATGTTTATGGAAGGGAGAGGGAGAAAAATCAAGACTCCAAATCTATGATAACTTCGAGGTAATAAATGCTCTTAGACTCATATGTAGAGTATGCACTGTGAGTGCCCTTAGAAGCAGCGTAGAGTATTAGCCGAGGTTCAAAACTTTGTGCTAGAAAGGTGAAACATGCATAAGTTAGGGTAAAGTAGGAGTGCAATTTTGCGTGATGAATCTAATAAGTATAATTAATCCACGATTTGCTACAGTAATGCTACTGTAATCATCGGCTAACGAAGCGGTCAAAGACCTTATTAGATCTGTCTTGCAATTTTACCTGAGGTTCTGAAGATAGTTTTAAAAATTGACTCTACTTAATACCCCAAATTAGCAATTAAAGGTGGACTAATATTTTTCAACCTCCAACCAAACAGTCCCAGTGGATCCTGTTCCCACATTCAAAGTTCAAAATACACCCCCACATTCAGTCATTAAGCAAGATTGGCACCTCGTCCTACTACTACTTGTAGTGTGTTCCTGTTCCCACAAACTAGCCACACCCTCCGTCAGCCTTGCAGGAATGAATCTTCCGACGCCATTGATGAAGCTCATTGATCTCCAAGAGAGGGCTAGGGCCTGCCGCTCAAAATATCTCGAGAATTAATGAGGCGGATTTGTAATCATACGCGCCTATAAGGCCTAGTACGCCATTAGCCTGCGCTGCACTCCTGTCCCTGCCCACGAATGACAGAAATCCATTGTTAATTTCGTGTTCCGTCTGGTCGAAAACTCGAAATGGCAGACAGGTCCGCACATGACTGTACTGTAGTACAGTATAAACGACTTTGGCCCGTTTAGTCCGCGACTGAGCCGCTAATGTAGATTATTTAAAAAATAATTACACAAATGTACCGAAATTTGCGAGACGAGCTCATTAAGTCTAATTAATCTATCGTTAAAGATTGTTTATTGTAGCACGACATTGTCTAATCATGACATAATTATACTCGTTAGATTCGTCTCGGAAATTAAAGTAAGAGTCGTGGAATGGATTTTGTCGTTAATCTACATTTAATACTCCAAATCAGTGGAAACCAGATTGATGTGACGGGTTGTTGAGATAGTTTTAATACTTTTATTCAAACTTTATCATTCCAAGCATTCAAACTCAACAAATAATAATGGAATGAAGTGACATCTATACCTCTCATTTTACATTACCCACCAACTCTCCACCCATCCACCAACCCCATTTCATGTTGTTCTGTCCCTAGGAATACTTATATTTTGACAAAAAATTTAAACCCTATAAATACTTATATAAAGGAATAGAGGGCGTAAATCAGATTTTTTTTTCACAAACAAATCAAAATCAACTGTCTATCACCAACCCCAAGCAAGATGAATCTTCCGCCGGCGTCGTCGGGCCTTGGGGGGCCTTGTGGCCAATCAGAAACATTGTTTCAGCTATTATCACAAAATATAAGTATTTCCATTTTTATTAAATATGCCGGCAATAATATATCTAAACGCCGGAGTATTTCATAATAGATTTAATAATACTCTTTACGTATAATGCTATTATTTCCAACAAAATTAATTAAACTATCGACAATTTGACAAACTGTATCAAATAGTTCAGAAAATATTCTCTGGACTAGAAAATAAGAGAAAAATATGTCAACATATATTTATAATTTTGGTCAAAAATTTAAAAACTTTAGAATGCAATTTCATTAGGCGGGTTTCGATACACAATTCCATTGCACATTTATCTGGACTCCAACTAGATAGCTATACCAACGGAATTTCATTGGGATAAAACTCCTCTTACATTTTATGAAACTCTCTAATTCTCTCATCATCGCATAAGCAAAACTTAATGTGAAACTCTCTATAAACCCCGTTGAGACTGATCTTATATTTAATATAAAGAGAGTAGCATTTTATTTCCGTACAAAGCTAAGGAGTTTTACATCATGCTCTTAATTAATTTGCTGCTCCCACTCCTCTTATTGAGGGCTACTACTTTGTATGGCACTCGATCTAAAATAAGAATTGAAAACACAATATGAAATTATTAAATTCAAAGTTGTATTCCCTCCATCTCACATAGTGTTCGTTTAGTTTTCAGAATTTGTCCCACAAAAACTGTTCGTTTAGATTGTAATGAAACTAATATAGTTAAAGAAACACTAAAGTCAATAAAAAAAAGTAATTCATGATTTATATTCCCAATATTTGATTCAAATCTTGTGCAAAATGATTCTAATACCAAACCAGAGAGAGTACTCGTGGTGAAATAAACGGAGTAGATACTACACTACTGTACTAGATTCAACGTGAAACAATTATCTTACTCCATCCAGTTTGGTAAGTGAAGCTGTTTAGGACAGCGACACAGTCTCCAAAGTACAACTTTGAATTTTTATTTTTTTAATATATTAAAAATTAACATATGTATCGTACTTTTATGAAAGTATTTTGTAAGACAAATCTATTAATGTAATTTTCACATCTCCAAACTCAAGGACTTAAAAGTTATTCATGATTTATATTTTTTATATTTGACTCAAACTTGTCTAAAACGACTTCATTTACCAAACCGGAGGGAATACTCCCTTTGTCCCCTTTGTTCCACAAAGACCATTTTTAAATATTTTAGATAAGTAGTAATAATGCTAAAAGTTCAAACTTCAAATTACTTCTAAATCCTTCATATCTCTTCATAATTAAATGGATTACTGAGTACTAGAATTACTCACTAAATGATCAATAACGTATTACAATGAAATTTAGGGTGTGTTTGGATGTAGACATTGGAAGGTTTGATATTGAATTGTGTTCAATACCAATTCAGCCATGATATTGAAATGAGCCACAATTCAAATGCTATTGTTTAGATGATTATTGTACTCCCTTCTAGAATCGTAACAAACATTCAAATCTAATTTATGTCTGGATGTACACAAGCACAGAATTGGCATTTGACCACTTCTCCCACAACATTGGAACAGGCCAGTCAGGTGCTCGGCGGTGGAGGGTTCATCACGGAGGGGCTCACTGACGGAGGGGGGGGGGTGCCGCGTGGCTCGCCGGGAGAGGGAGAAGCCGTACGTCTCACGGACGGAGGGGCACAAGCTCGACGCGAAGGGGCTCAACGGCGAAGAGGAGCAGAGGAGGGGTCGTGCAGCTCCACAGCGGAGGGGGAGGGCTCACCGTGATGGGATGAAGGGAAGGGCCAGCACAACTCGCCGTTTGCCCCCCCGCTGCCTTCTCCTCCTCCCGCTCTGGCGCATCGATGGAGAGAGCCGTCGTCGAGCCCTACTCTGTTCCCTCCGCCCAGCCATGCACCAGATCTTGAAGGGTGACCTTGGAGCTCAACGGATTTTGGAGGCGATGGGAGAGGGAGTGGGCGAGTGGAGAGAACTCAGACCGCTCAGAGTCAGAGGCGGATGAAAGGGGGAGGTGCTCAGTCTTTTTTTCCTCATAGGAGTCGGACAGGTCGAGGTGCGCGAGGCCAATACAGCGCAATACAGAGGGGTCATGTTCCGATTTGGGGGAAGGTGTCCGCGAGTGGAAGGAATGCCTTGCGGTATTTGTGTTTGTTTCCGTTTCTAATTCCGTTGGACACCCAAACGGTGGCATTAGAGGTCGCAAATTCCAATTCTCAATTGCTTGCTTCAATAACGACTTCCAAACACAATCTTATTGTATTGTGCGAAAGTTAAACGAGCGGTTTTTGTGAGATAAGTTTTTAACGACTAAATTAACAATTTTTTGAACTGAAGAAGTACATATTTTTAATTAGAGATATTATTTTTTTTTCAAAATTATTGGTCATAGAATTTACTAGTAGTCTTGTCAAGATCCTAATTTTCTCTAGGAAAAAGTCCATCTGGCCATCCAATAATAGGCTAAGTTTGTTTTTGGCCATCGAACTCCAAAATCGGAAATCTTTGACCATCTAACTGTCAAAACCGTTCAAATTTGGCCATAAGTTGTTTTAAAGGGTGATTTTAATTTTTAGTTACAATTTAGTTCTTAAATCTTAAAATGATTATTATTTTTTGCTCGTACCTCTAAATTAGGTGATTCCTACTGTCACATGTTCATAATGGTGAGTTTTATATTTCAAGATTTAATTTATATTATTTTACCACTACGATTTCTATTATTCTAAGAAAAGTAAATTAAACAGTTATAAAATAATATGAACAATATTTCAAAAGATAAAACACATGCGAAAAGGCCTGTAGCCTAGTGGTTATAAGAACTCGTGTAGCACCTCAGGTCCTAGGTCTCCCTACGGGAGCGAATTTCTCAGAATTTAACAACGTTTGTGCTTTCGGTGGTAAACAATGCTAAGAAACATTTAAATGGGGCAAACATGAAAAAAATAGTAACCATTTTAATATATGAGGACTAAACTATAACAAATTTTAAATAGTTTTTATCTTACAACAATTATTATTTTTTCTCATATCTCTGTTTTATGTGATTTTTATAGTCGTGCGTTTGTAACTATCAACTTTATCTTTTAAAATGTTGTTCATAGTATTTTGTAGCTATTCATAATATTTATTATTATTGTTGTTGTTTTACACCACAACATAAGAGAAAAAAGTAATAATCATTTTAAAATTAAAATCATTTATAAAAAGGTTAAATTTGAACGTGTTTTGAAAGTTGGATGATCAAAGATTTCCGGTTTTCGAGTTTGTGAATGGTGAAAAATAAACTTTTTTCATATACTCAAAGTTGTTTCCTTTATTCCACTATCCCACGTGGAATTGTCCCAGATAATTAAACCGAAGAGAGTCCAGATGTGTTAAAAAAACAAAATAAAGAGAATCCATGTCAAACTCAAACATCTGAAAATAGACACCTGAAAATAAAGAGTATCCAGGTCCAATCCTCAACCGGGCCCAGCCGTCAGAGATTCGCGCCTTCCCCATGAGAGTTCGTCTGGCACCTCTTGTTTTTTTTAATCCGGGCTGCTGTGTGCCCTTGAGTCCTCGACGCAGCTCAGCAGCTGCGCCGTGCGTCCCCCAAAATCGCTCAAGAAAGGCAAGACCACAATCCGGAAGCAGCAGCCATGGTGCCCTCCCAGCCCCTTCGAGCCGATGCAAAACCCTACATCCCGTTTGCGACGGTCGTCGTAGGCGGCGATCCGATGGGCGGGTCGTCGCCGGGCTTCCTCCCGCTGACGGCCGCGACCATGTACCAGGCTCCGCCTCCGCAGGTGTTGATCCCGGGCGACTTCGTCCCTGGCTGCTGCGGCATGCCGCTGGGTCCCGGCGTCGTGGGGATGCAGGGTGCGTTCCCGCACCCTACCTGGGCGCCGCTCATGCCGCCGCCGGCGCAAGGTGCTATTGCCATGCCGCCGAGGACGCCCTGCATCTCGGCGGGGGTGGTGCTTCAGGACGCCGGCAAGAAGCCTTCAGGCTCCGTACGCACCGGGCGTGCTCCCGGCGCCCGAGCGCCA
Organism: Cenchrus americanus; assembly: GCA_947561735.1. NCBI lineage: Eukaryota > Viridiplantae > Streptophyta > Magnoliopsida > Poales > Poaceae > Cenchrus > Cenchrus americanus. The sequence continues at coordinate 51,559,989 of OX387245.1, forward strand.
CCGCGTCTGGAGGTGCCGCCGCGGTTGCAGCGACCGGCGCGTCTGGCAGCTACCGCGGCGTCCCGCGGCGCGAAGGCCGCTGGTGCAGGAGGCCACGGGGTCGCTAAGGAGGCGACGGCGTCCCGCGGTGCCAAGGACCATGGGGCCGGAGAAGTGGAGCCGGTTAACGAGCCGTCCCCGCGGTCGGTGCTCGTCACCGCGAGCCCGCCCGTGTCGCCGACGATCTCACTCCCATCTTCGTCGCCGTTGCCGTGGCAGCCGCCGGCGACCGTGGATCTCGCCCCGCCTACCGTGCCTCCCCGCACCGAGCTCGGTGCAGCGAGCCCGGCCGTCGGTTCGCCGATGAGGAGGCTCCCGCGTGGGCCTCGTCGTGTGCAGCGGCGGGCTCTTGGCGGCGCACTCCACAAGCCTCGTCTCCTGTTCGACTCCGCTTCCGAGAGAACATCTCTCATGATCAGGAACATACCAAATACATTCACGTGAGTCTGCAATGTTTCCTCATCTCGGTTGTAGTTTGTACTTTGAACTGCCTTGATTCGCTACACAATTTTTAATTTGCTCCATTGACGAGTCTGAACCTCGATTAAAAATTTAAAATCGATTATCTGATTCCTTTTCGCGCAGGAGGATGAGGCTGATGGCCATCATCGATGAACACTGCTTCATCGAGAACCAGAAGATCCTCACAGGCGGAGTGAAGTCGGAGTACGACTTCCTTTACGTGCCATTCGATTTCTGGTAACCTCTCCCACGTTTGACCCGCGAGCTACTCGATCTTCTTGCTTCTACTTGCCGACCCATTACCGCATTTGCCCAGGACGTTGGCCAACAAGGGCTACGCGTTCGTGAACACGACGTCGCCGGAGGCGGCGCGCCGGCTGTGGGAGCACCTGCATGGCCACCGCTGGGAGGTCAATCGTTGCGGCAAGACCTGCGCGGTCGACTACGCCGCCGACCAGGTACGTCGCTGTCGCCATCTTCCCTTGCATTATCGGCTTATCGCCCGCCGCGCGGCGCTTGGAAGTTGGAACTGACAGGTTGCTCTTGCTCCTGGTGTTGCATCTAGCAGGGGCTTGGCAAGCTCCTGGAACGTTTCTCGGGTTCATCCTTCGAGTGCGGCAACGAGGAGTTGCTGCCAGTGCGGTTCGAGCCTCCGCGGGACGGAACCCGGCCAGCTGAGGGCGTGATGCACGTCGTCGGCAGCCTGAGACGCCGCTCGTGATGGCCATCGATCTTCGCCGCACCCGGCACAGGCTCGTTTCTTGCATTCCATCCGGTCATAGGTGGAACAGATAGAACGGGAGATACGATCCGCCCGGCTGAGTAATCTGCACCCTTTCAATTTGCTTGTGTTTTTCCATCAGTGTCGAGGCTCAGTTCCCTGTCGTGTACTATCTGTCTGTGTTGGGCTGAATACTATCTGTGTGTGATCTGATGTTGAGTGTTGCAAGCCTGGACGCCAGGCTCTCGGTAGATCAGGTAGTTTAGTTGACCAGTAGCATGAAAACTTGTTGTGCCTCCTGCACATGGGATATATTAATTGAAAATCTTATAATGCCTCATGGTGATTGTGAATCACATTGTCTCGTTCTTGTAGAAAATGATTCTGAACAGGTATGGGATGGAAACCTTGGAATCTGTTTGCTTGAGCTTCCTGGCTGAGCAAATAACGATTTTCTGCTGCCTTGCAATTTTAGTTGCCCGAGAAGGCTTTGATCATACTGGTTCAATTGGTGTGATTCTCCGAGTTTCACCTTAATTATTGCTCAATGTGGGGATGAAGGTGGAATCTGAAACGTTCAACCAAGGCACCTCGGCACCTGAGCTGCGCTGTTTTTAAAAAAACCACTGAAGAAAGTTTACGTTTTTTCGCCCTTGTTTGAAATCGCACCTGATCAAGAAACATTCTTATTTCCCGTGTTCCCCACCAGAATAGATGAACTATTAGTATGAACTATGTATTTGAAACTTATGTGGCCTGCTGAGTGCAATTCTGTTAGAAACTTAAAATTATATCTTTGATATTTGGCGTTGTATCTTTTGACATTTTCAGCTTGTTCGTTTGGCTGGTGGCTGATGGCTGGTGCTGATTTGTTCTGAGAGAAAAGTACTGCTGGCTGATTGTTGGTGGCTGATTTGTTCTTAGAGAAAAAGTACTGCTTTCTGGTGGCTGATAAGCCAAACGAACAGGGCGTTTACTTAGCGCAAATCGTAGGCACAAATCTGAGTGCAATTACTTAGCACGAATACTTTGGTATTTACTACAAAAGAGTTTTTGTTGTGTTATTAGTTTTGTATTTCCTGACTGCAAAATACTAACAAGGATGTAAGCTGTCAAGTTAGTTCGAAATCTCGATTACTTGTCAAGACTAAAATATTCTGAAACAAGGAGTAGGTAATTTGATGTTTTAAACAAATTCACTTCCTTGTTATGATACATGGCCAAATGCATCATTACATTACATACTAGCCTCCTTATATAAAGTCTTTTTTTCAAGGGCTTATTGTATTTTTAAACAGAAGCACACATCATTTTGGACTTTTGTCCTAAATCAAACTAGTCTATGTTTGACAAAAGATTATAAACCTATATATTATAATAGATTAATTACGTTCATTTGGCATTCTAAATATTATTAAATTTCCAATAAACCAGATAAAACTTGAAAAAACAGATAGTTACGTATTTTCAGTTTCTTAAAACAAATTACTAACTAGCAAGCCCACTCTCAAAAGTAGCTTAATTTGACTTAAAGAAATTTGTTTTATGGATTGTTGTCTTACATTTCCTGAAAAAAAAAACTAATCAACCACAGTAACCATAGAAACTTAGGTGAGGCGAGAACGTACAGATGAAATAGTGCGATCTACTAAAAACAAGATGAAATAGTTCGATCGTGGTAGTCTAATAAGGTTTTGAGTAATTACATGGGTACATGTCAGCAGTATCATAGGTCGTCTCATGCAATGCCACGTAAGATGTTTTACGATGTTCACGAGATAGTGGTCATTGCTTCGCGAAACAACCACCTTATAAGACAACTTCACAACTATTGTATGAGTTGTTGTTGTCATACAAATCATAAAATTTCTTTTTTACATGCACAAATTAAGTGATTTATTATTCTAACCCACGAATTATAAGACAACTCATTGTACAAGTGCTCTGTTGAGTCGACCCAATATTATGTGTCAATGCATGAGACGACCTATCAGACAACACCAATATACTTACCCATATATGAAATAGAAGTGAATATTGCATGGATTCGGATAGTGATGTAGATTATTTTGGGTCTCGGAATTGATGTTGGGGACAACCTGCGGCGAGGTCCAACGACCAGAGGAGGCGTGCGCCCCGTTCGTTTGGCTTATCAGCCACCAGCCAGCAGTACTTTTCTCTCAGAACAAACCAGCCACTAGCAACCAGCCAGCAATACTTTTTCTCTCAGAACAAATCAGCACCAGCCATCAGCCAACAGCCGAACGAACAGGCCGGTGGTTGGGGAAGAGTGCGCCGGCGGGATGGGGCATGGAAACATCCGTGCTCTAGCGGTTGGCCTTTCCCGTCTGGAGAGGAGAAGATAGCAACCCATTATGTGGGTTGGTTTTTTTTTCAAGGTTGATGGCTTTAGGTACCGACTTAAAATAACAACTCATAAAGATCCTCGGCTGGAGCAAGTTTTTTTTTGTTGTTTTTAGGTCTCGGGTAGTTTTTAGGTACACAAACTCAGTTTAGGTCCTCTCCTGGAGATGCTTTTAGATTCAAATAGGAACAAATATGGACTTATGTAGCTGGATAACATGCACTTATATACATACAATTTTTAGAAGGCTAATAAATCACAAAGGTTAGGAAGGTGTAACTTAAATGGAACAAAATACTACTATTGAAAGTGCACCTTGGCCCCTAATTATTTTGGTGATAGTGACAAGCACGATTTGAGGTATTTAATGCTTGGACAAGATGTGTGCGGGGCTTAAACGAATGAAATCCATTTGGATGATCAAAGGAAGTCCCCCCAATTCCAAGATGATGTTTTCTAATTCAAGTCAAGGCTTAATTCTCTTTTACTTTAGAAATTGAGTATAGGAAACACCGTACTATAAAGGGGGATGCAATTCAATAACCAAGAGATGCTAAAAGTGCTCTAGAAGGGATTCTAAGTGAGTGAGAAGAGTTGAGAGTCGGCACGTGCACTTATGCTTATCTTTTCTAAAAATCTGTGTACTGGTCGGTTCTACCGACCCCACGTCGGTTCTACCGACCAGAGCCCATCGGAAGTACCGGCGCAGGGCCGGTATACCGATATGCGTTCTCTGGCTCAGTTTTGCCAGGGGGCCGGTACTACCGACCCTGTGTCGGTACTACCGGTGCCGTACTGTTTTTCTTCAGAAAATTCACCCCCTCGGTAATACCGACACCGTGTCGGTAGTACCGAGGATATGCGAGTTTGCACAGTAACGGCTAGTTTTCAGCCCCTAGTATTTAACCCCTCTTCTCCCTCCTCACTCAATACTGACCAACCACGGGACAAACACTTCCTTGAGCATTCACTCCACCTCCCTCACCTCCTCTAGAGCAAATCCTTGGTTCCTTTGAGCTAGGACTTGAGAAGTGAGGTGATTTCTAGTGAAGTGTGACCAAGCTTTGAGAGCCCCATCGCTTTTCCCCTTCTCAAGAGCACTTGAAGCATCTCCGGTTGTTGTGTTGCATTTGTTACTCTTGAAGCTTGCTTCTAGACGGTTAGGCGTCGCCCGCGAGTGCCCTCTTGGTGTGGTGCACCGGGATCGTTTGTATTGCCCTCTCCTTTGTGGAGAAATCTTAGTGAGCACCAATCTTCCTTTGTGGGGGTTGGAAGAGGAAAAGAGGCTCTTGGTGATAGCCCTCCCTTTGTGGGATCCTCAACGGAGACGTAGCATCCTTTGTGGGTGTGAACTTCGGATTAAATTCTCGTGTCTCCTTTGCTTGCTTGCGTTTCTTCAATTTTATCTAACCCTAGAACTTGTTTTTAGCCCGATCTATCTTTTGGTTGCCATCCTACTTGTTTCGTGATTGCGGGTGGTTCTTAGCATCTAAACTTAAACTTTGATTCAAGTAGAATTGCTAGAAACCGCACGAAATTCAAATTTCGTTTTAAGTTTAATCTGCTCATCGGTAGTACCGACACGGTACCGGTAGTACCGACCCGTCGGTAGAGAACCGGCACCACGTCGGTAGTACCGGCAGGTTATTTAATCCGCGCTTTTGTTTCGAAATTTGAAGTGATCCTATTCACCCCCCCTCTCAGGCATCACAAGGTCCTTTCAATTGGTATCGAGCCTAATCCCTTGATTTAGGCTTAACCGCTAAGGGATCAAGATGTCGGGGGTTGGAGGCAACCCAACCGCCGAAGAAATTGCCGCGAAAGAAGCTCAAGAAAGAGAGCTCACGAGCAGCTCAAGTCGGCGACCTCATCGGCGGGGCACCAAGCCGTACTCCATCCAACGTGGACGGCTCCGACGACTCCTCATCGGATTCCGATTCCGACTCGGACTCCGACTCAAGTGATGAGGACGCCAAGGACGATGATCTTGCGGCAAAGAAGGCGGCCAAGAAGAGAAGAAAGGCTAAGAGGAAGAAGAAGGCCAAGAAGATGGCCAAGAAGCTCCTCAAGAAGATGATCAAGAAGGAGCAAGCCAAGTACTCTCACTCCGGCTTCTACGAAGTGCCCCATCACTACGGGCAAATTCGGGCAACAACTCTAACGATAAATTCTATTCCGTGCATTTGGGAAAGCCTCCTCATTTCGATGGGAAGGACTATCCTAAATGGGCTTATGATATGCAAATGCACCTTTACGGGCTTCACCCCTCTCTTTGGAAGATTGTGGTTGTAGGTGTAACAATTCCCGCCGAAGGAGAAGCTCTCACCATTGAGCATGAACAAGATCTTCACCGCAATGTACAAGCAACAAGAGTTATCACGGGATCCTTATGTGCACAAGAATTCAACAAGGTTCGAAACATCCAAATTGCCAAGGTGATTTGGGACACACTCAAGGAAGCACATGAAGGAACCGAGCATGTGAGACAAGGCAAGATGGACCTAATCAATGGAGAACTTGAGCTTTTCTTCATGAAGGATGGAGAGACCGTTCAAGAGATGTATGATAGGCTCATGGTGCTTGTATCGGATATTAGAGCCCTTGGGAGCAAAGATTGGGATGACTCGAAGGTCACAAAGAAGTTACTAAGAGCCTTTGCCCCCAAGGACAAGAACTTGACTCAAATGATAAGAAGAGATCCAAGATATCCAACAATGACACCTACTCAACTCCTTGGAGAGATATTGCACCAAGAACTCGTTGATCAAGATGTGGAGAAGTCTCTAACCTTGAAGATGGGCAAGAGTCTAGCTCTCAAAGCTAGCTCAAATGAAGTAGTTGAAGAAAAGCCCAAGCCATCCAAAAGCAAGAAAGAAGACACTAGTGATGAAGAGAGCACGGATGAGGAAACCGCATTTGCCATACGGAAGTACAAGAAATTCTTGAAGTCAAGAAACTCAAGAAAAGGTGGGGATGATAGAAGGAAGAAGTCACAAAGAAAGTGTTATGAGTGTGGAGAATATGGACATTTCATTGCCGAGTGTCCCAAGAACAAGAACAAGAATGAGGAAGAGAAGAAGTTCAAGGAGAGAAGCAAGGAGTACAAGAGCAAGTACCAAGGGCGTGCGCACGTGGGTCAACAATGGGACTCAAGTGATGAAGATGAAGAACCAAAGAAGCAAGGGATGGCAACAATTGCCATGGCACAAGGTTCATCCTCAACACGCCTCTTCAACAACCTCTCCGATGATGAAGACCACTCTCATTTTTGCCTCATGGCAAGGGGGAGCAAGGTACAAGAATCAACCATCTCATCCTCTTTAACATCCTCCACTTCCACCTCTTGTAGTGACATAGAAAACTTAGATGAGGAGAAGGAACTAGAGGACAACATGATAAAGAAATTTGGTAAAAAGGGCCACAAGGAAATTAAAAGGCTATTGGACAAACTAGAGAAAAAGAAAGAGATCCTTCATGAGCAAGAAGACTTGCTTATCCTTGAAAAGGAAAGAAACCTTGCTTTAGAAAGATCTCTTGCCGAAGAGAAGGCTAAGGTGGAGAAGTTGACCATGGAATTATCCTTGGTTGGCGACTCTAATAAGAAGATGTCAAAAGATCTTACCTTGGCAAATGAATCTTTAACTTCCCTAAATACTACTCATAGTGAGCTTCAATCAAGCTTCTCATGCTTGACCGAGAAATACAAATCTCTTGAAGCCAACTTTAGTAGTCTTTGGGGAAAGCACTAAAGCAACTCCATCGGCAAACTTGGACTCTAGTGCCTCCACTAGCAAAACTTGCTCTTCTTGTGTTAATATTGATATGAATGCTATCAAGACTAACCTTGCAAAGCTTGAAGAGAAAATTAAGAGCAAGGACAAGGAAATTGCCCGATTGAACATGTTGTTTACTCAAGGCAACATAAGTGCCAAGCCTATACCCAAGATGGTGGACAAGCAAGGACTTGGACACCGCAAGAACAACAAGGCAAATGGTAGGGTGGCCGTGAAAGGGCATGAGGTTCCCTTATGGAACAAGGGAGGGTACCTCAACACAATTATGGATATTGCTCATGGAGTCACCACGTCCACCACAACCAAGGAGGCCCCAAAGATTGTGCAAACCACAAAGGAAATTGGTGGGAGTAACATTCCACCTAAGGCATCGAAGAATGTGGTTGAGCATAAACCAACACCCAACTACACTTGTGATTACATTGTGACCTTGGACCATAATGGTAAAATAGTGGTCAAGTATGTTGGGGCCTATGCCATGAAGGCCATGAGAAAGAGTGTGTGGGTTCCAAAAGTTTTTGCATCTAACCTCCAAGGACCCAAATCCCTTTGGGTACCTAAACCAAGAGCTTAAACTTGTTTTGTAGGCCTACTCCTCCGGTGGAAGCGCATGGTTGATTGATAGTGGTGCCACAAATCACATGACCGGAGAGGAAGGCTTGTTTGCATCTCTTGACCGTTATGATAACCCTACGGAAACTATCATTTATGGAGATAATGGTCAAGGAGATGTCATTGGTCTAGGTAAAATTGCTATCTCAACAACAAATTCAATTGAAGATGTTTATCATGTGCAAGGGTTGGGATACAACTTGTTGTCGGTTTCACAACTTTGTGAGAAAGGCTACAATTGTCTCTTTACTCATGAGGGTGTGACCGTCTCTAGAAGGGAGGATTCCTCTATTGTCTTTGCGGGTCACTTACGGGGAAAACTTTACTATGTGGACTTCACAAAAGTAAAGGTGGATCCTAAGGCTTGCTTAGTGGCAAAATCGACTTGGGTTGGCTATGGCATCGCCGACTAGCCCATGTTGGCATGAGGAACTTGGCCAAACTTCAAAAAGACGAGCACATCCTAGGACTAACGAATGTTGTTTTTGAGAAAGATAGGTTGTGTAGCGCATGTCAAGCCGGTAAGCAAGTTGGAGCTCATCATCCCGCCAAGAACATTCTATCCTCATCAAGACCCTTGAAGTTGCTACACATGGACTTATTTGGACCAATTGCCTACATAAGCATCGGTGGTAATAAATATGGTTTGGTAATTGTTGATGATTTTTCCCGTTTCACTTGGGTATTCTTTCTGCAAGATAAAAGTGAGGCAAAGGGAATTGTGAAGAAGTTCATTAGAAGAGTTCAAAATGAGTTCGAGCTCAAGGTCAAGAATATAAGAAGTGACAACGGCTCGGAATTTAGGAACACACAAGTCGAAGAGTTTCTAGATGAAGAAGGCATCAAGCATGAACTCTCCGCTCCATATACACCTCAACAAAATGGCATCGTTGAGAGGAAGAACCGCACCTTGATAGAAGCGGCAAGGACAATGCTTGATGAATACAAGACTCGGACTCATTTTGGGCGAAAGCCATCAACACCGCATGCCACGCCGCCAACCGTCTCTACCTCCACAAGTACCGAACAAGACTCCCTACGAAATCATCACCGGTAAGAAACCTAGTGTGCATTACTTTAGGGTCTTTGGGTGTAAGTGTTTCATACTTAACAAGAAACCCAAAGCCTCAAAGTTTGCATCCAAGGTTGATGAAGGTTTTCTACTTGGTTATGGAACTAACGAGCATGCCTATCGTGTTTTCAACAAAACCACCGGTTGTGTTGAGACCACGGTAGACGTGAAATTTGACGAATCCAACGGCTCTCAACGAGAGCAAGTTAGTGAAAACCTTGTAGAAGATGAAGAGCCCCCAAGTGTATCCATCTTTAGAATGGGAACCGGTGAAGTGATGCCTCGGGAAGTTCAAACACAAGCTCCGGTTGACACAAGCAATCATGATCCATCATCTTCAACACGAGCGAAGCCACCTAGTTCTCAAGTTCAACAAGATGAGAATCAAGTTCATGGTGACGATCATGAACGGGCGTTGATCAAGGGGGAGAACTAAGTGATGAAGCTCAAGAGGAAACACCGCAAAGTGAAGATGATGATGATGGACCTATTCAACGTCAATCTCAAGAACCACATCCAAGAGTACATCAAATGGTTCAACGGGATCATCCCGTCGACAACATTCTCGGAAGTATTCAAAGAGGGGTAACAACTCGATCTAGATTGTCAAATTTTTGTGCATTTTACTCGTTTGTTTCCTCTTTGGAACCTCTTAGTGTGGAACAAGCTCTTGAGGATCCGGATTGGATTATTGCCATGGAGGAAGAGTTGAACAACTTCAAAAGAAATGAAGTGTGGGAGTTGGTACCAAGACCCAAGCAAAACGTGATCGGCACCAAATGGGTTTTTAGGAACAAGCAAGATGAATTTGGCGTCGTCACAAAGAACAAGGCAAGACTTGTTGGCAAGGGTTACACACAAGTTGAAGGTTTAGATTTTGGAGAAACGTATGCACCGGTAGCAAGGCTAGAGTCAATTCGTATTCTTTTAGCCTATGCCACTCATCATGATTTCAAGCTTCATCAAATGGATGTGAAGAGTGCATTCTTGAATGGACCTCTCCAAGAAGAAGTGTATGTGGATCAACCACCGGGCTTTGAAGACTCAAAGTTTCCAAACCATGTGTACAAGCTCCATAAGGCGCTCTACGGGCTTAAGCAAGCTCCTAGAGCATGGTATGAATGCCTTAAGGATTTTCTTCTCAAGAACGGCTTTGAGATAGGCAAAGCCGATTCTACTCTCTTCATTCAAAGAAATGGGAAAGATATTTTCGTTTGTCAAATTTATGTCGATGATATCATTTTTGGGTCTACTAATGATAAATTTTGTGAAGAATTTAGTAGGATCATGACCAAGAGATTTGAGATGTCTATGATGGGTGAATTGAAGTTCTTTCTTGGGTTTCAAATCAAGCAAATGAAGGAAGGAACTTTCTTATGTCAAACCAAGTATGTGAAAGATATGCTCAAGAGGTTTGACATGGCCGATTCAAAGCCCATCAAGACCCCCATGGCACTAAATGGACATCTTGATCTCAATGAAGAAGGGAAGTCGGTCGACCAAAAGGTATTCCGTTCCATGATTGGCTCCCTGCTTTACCTTTGTGCATCTAGGCCCGATATAATGCTTAGTGTGTGCATGTGTGCAAGATTTCAAGCCAATCCTAAGGAGTGCCATCTAATGGTCGTTAAGAGGATCTTTAGATATTTGGTTCATACTCCTAACCTAGGCTTGTGGTATCCCAAAGGTTCCACTTTTGATCTACTTGGCTACTCCGATTCGGATTATGCCGGTTGCAAAATAGATCGAAAGAGCACTACCGGGACTTGCCAATTTCTTGGTAGGTCTTTGGTGTCTTGGAGCTCAAAGAAGCAAAACTCGGTTGCTTTATCCACGGCCGAAGCTGAATATGTGGCGGCGGTGCTTGTTGTGCACAACTCTTGTGGATGAAGCAAACATTGAGTGATTATGGTTGCAAGTTTAGTAAGATTCCACTCTTATGTGACAATGAGAGTGCTATCAAGCTAGCGAACAATCCAGTCCAACACTCTCGAACAAAGCACATAGACATTAGACATCACTTCTTACGGGATCATGAGGCTAAGGGTGACATTGCTTTACGGCATGTTTGCACCGAAAAACAACTTGCCGACATTTTCACTAAGCCTCTAGACGAGCAAAGGTTCTGTGCTTTGAGGAGTGAGCTAAACATCTTAGATTCTCGTAACTTGGCTTGATGTTTTTGCACATAAACTTGCTTGTTGCCTAGATAGGAAGCAAAATCTCTTTTCTTAACTTCTTTGTATGAGTTTTTACAAAACATTGGATTTTCACATAGAGGGTGGTGACTATAGCTTTGACTGATTGTTTGTGAACTAGTCACCATCTCCTATGAGTTCTTAACATGTCCATACTCCTCTCTACCCAAGATCTCTCTTTAAATCCAAATCTTTCCAAAAATCTGCTAAATCCACCGGTACAACCGACACCAGGTCGGAAGTACCGATAAGAACCCTCTGTTTGGATTTCCAGCGATCACCGGTACTACCGACCCCGTGTCGGTACTACCGGACCCCCTCCCCCGGTAGAACCGACACAGGGGCGGTATACCGATAAGGACCTTCGTTTCAATTTTAAGGGGGACCCGTAGTACCGACGCCCCGTCGGTACTACCGATAAAACTCGCAGGCTTATATATACAGCGCGGCCGGGACCTAGGGTTTATTCTCAACTTTTCAACCGTTGAAGCGCCCCCCCTTCCTCCTTCTCTCCAAATCCGCCAAGGCACCTCATCACCCATCCGTGGAAAGTGCTCCTAGCTCACATCTCTTGATTCTCCACCCTCCGGAACATCCGTTCCTCGCCGGAAGATCGTCGATTCGCTCGGGAAGCTTGTCAAGGTACTCATTCAAAATCTCCGGGATCGATCTCTCAATGTAGTTGTTTCTAGAGGAAATGCTTTAGGGAATCAATATCTCTACCTCCATAGAACCCGTGCTCATGATTTCGTAGACTCTTGATGGCTAAAACCGCAGATTCCAATCCTTTCACCAAAAACCCGACCCTCATCGGTAGTACCGACCCCGTGTCGGTAGTACCGATGAGGGGTGGTTAACCCTGCTTCCCATCTTAGGTTGAGCCCTTTCTCATCATATTCAAAACCCTTATCATATACCTTGTTGCTAAATCTCCAGATGGGACGTGCTGGCAAGCAAGTTGTACGTGAAGGCTCCGACGAAGATGATGTTCCTCTCGCTCAAAGGAAGAGGAAAGGAGGAGCTAGCTCTCAAGGTCCTCGTGGTCGTGGACGTACCAATCCTCCCGCAGCCCCTCGTCAGTCCACTGGTCAAGGTCATCGTGCCCGCACCAAGCAAGCACATCAACCCGATGATCATTATGACGACTATGAGGATATCTCTTTGGAAACTCTCTCATCGTTCGTCCTTCGACCATCACGGCCTCCTCGTCCTGCCACACAAATGGGGGTTGTAAGGATGGTAGACTACACTAGAGGCTCCCACAATGTCTACAAGGAGAGGTACTCTGACCCCGCTCTGTGGCAAAAGGAGTTTGATTCCGACATCCGTTTTTGGCTCAAATTCAATGCCGATTGGTATGAGTCCGTCATTCTAAGCAAGGATCACATGACAATCGATATGAAATCAATCAATTGGGATCTCCTTAGGTCACTTGACATTCCGGCTGTCAATGAAGCTATCGATATATGCCATGCCAAGGGGATGACAAATGTTATGTCAATCAACTGTGATTGGAATGAGGAGGTGGTCGCTCAGTTCTATGCAAATCTCTATATCCGTCGTGAGACCCGGACTTTCCATTGGCTTCTTCAAGGCAAGCCTCTTTCCGTCTCCTATGAGCGCTTCGCTCAGATTCTTGGCTTTGGTGAGGAGGATCTTGCTCTTCCAAAGCTACATGGTGGCGAATTTCCCCTTGACAGCGAGATGGCTTTCATGTATGACTCAGCTTATGGCAAGGTGGAATTTGGCACTACTCACGGGATGAAGCCAGTCTATCGGATGCTAAACCAACTCTTTCGCTACACTCTCACTCCAAAGATAGGTGACAACACCAATATCTCTAATGTGGCAAAAGAGATCCTAGTGAGGATGGCACCGGGCAAGGAAAGCTTTAGTATCTTCAACTTCATTTGGGAAGAGATCATCGTGTGCTCCGTGTCCGCTAACAAGAGCTGCCAGTATGCCCCTTGGATTTTTCAGATGATATGTGAGGTTGCGGGAGTTGACATCCTTTCCGACAAGACTCACTCTTGGTACAAGCCAAACAAAGGGAACATTGAGCGGCTCCTCAAGTTAGGCAAGCATGCCCCTCCTCGTCCTCCTACCGCAGGTGGCTCCTCCTCCGGTGGCCCATCTTCTTTTGAGCCACCCTCCTCCTCTCGTGGGCCATCCGCATCTAGAGGCACCGTTCCCCCGGGCAAGAAAAAGAGCATCTTCAACTTTCTATCTCAAGGCCTTTTTGCTTGTTTCAATGTGGGACGACACAATGCACAAGAGATTCGTGCCCATAGGCAGCACGTGGATGAGCGACTCCTCAAGCTTGAGACGCGCCAAAAGTCCTTGCTCGCTCAACACAACATTGAGCACTCTCCGGTTCGCGAGCCCATGGACTTTCCTCCTCCACCAAACTTCTACAACCCCCGGGAGATCTACGGCGACGCCTCCATGATGTATGGAGCTCCTCCGGCCGACATCGACGACGAGGACTTTGGTGGTGCGAGAGGACGACGACGATGACGACGACTCCCCTCCAGCTGCCCACTCTCCACATGACTACGACGATTGACGGGCCTCCTCTTTTTGGCGCTTGATGCCAAAGGGGGAGTGAGCTCACAATTTACTCATGTGTGGTGTGGGCTTGCACCTTCCTTTATCTATCTATCTATCCTTGTGTTTGTGGACATGTAAGGACTATGTGTGGATTCCTGTGTGTGATGTAATGCTTGTCAAAGAACTTTAGCACCTAGAACTCGTTTAAATTTGTAAGTCTTAAGTTGTGCTTGTGGTGTGAGGAACCTTAGTTATCTATTTGTGATGCTTGTTATTTCTCTCTTTTATTGTTTTGTATACCATGACATATGCATCACGGTTTGTATATCACACTCATGCACGTGTGTATGAAATTTGAGAATGAAAAATCTTCTAAATGTGTGATGGGCATTTGAAGCCTTCATAGAAGTTGAAGCACACATTTAGGGGGAGTCTCAATTTCAAATTCGTTAAATACACACATCTTTTTATAAACAAATTGTGGTTGTCATCAATCACCAAAAAAGGGGGAGATTGAAAGTGCACCTTGGCCCCTAATTATTTTGGTGATAGTGACAAGCACGATTTGAGGTATTTAATGCTTGGACAAGATGTGTGCGGGGCTTAAACGAATGAAATCCATTTGGATGATCAAAGGAAGTCCCCCCAATTCCAAGATGATGTTTTCTAATTCAAGTCAAGGCTTAATTCTCTTTTACTTTAGAAATTGAGTATAGGAAACACCGTACTATAAAGGGGGATGCAATTCAATAACCAAGAGATGCTAAAAGTGCTCTAGAAGGGATTCTAAGTGAGTGAGAAGAGTTGAGAGTCGGCACGTGCACTTATGCTTATCTTTTCTAAAAATACGTGTGCGGTCGGTTCTACCGACCCCACGTCGGTTCTACCGACCGAGCCCATCGGAAGTACCGGCGCGGGCCGGTATACCGATATGCGTTCTCCGGCTCGGTTGCCGCCGGGGGGCGGTACTACCGACCCCGTGTGTCGGTACTACCGGTGCCGTCTTCGTTTTTCTTCGAAAATTCACCCCCTCGGTAATACCGACACCGTGTCGGTAGTACCGAGGATATGCGAGTTTGCACGGTAACGGCTAGTTTTCGCCCCTAGTATTTAACCCCTCTTCTCCCTCCTCACTCAATACTGACCAACCACGGGACAAACACTTCCTTGAGCATTCACTCCACCTCCCTCACCTCCTCTAGAGCAAATCCTTGGTTCCTTTGAGCTAGGACTTGAGAAGTGAGGTGATTTCTAGTGAAGTGTGACCAAGCTTTGAGAGCCCCATCGCTTTTCCCCTTCTCAAGAGCACTTGAAGCATCTCCGGGTTGTTGTGTTGCATTTGTTACTCTTGAAGCTTGCTTCTAGACGGTTAGGCGTCGCCCGCGAGTGCCCTCTTGGTGTGGTGCACCCGGGATCGTTTGTATTGCCCTCTCCTTTGTGGAGAAATCTTAGTGAGCACCAATCTTCCTTTGTGGGGGTTGGAAGAGGAAAAGAGGCTCTTGGTGATAGCCCTCCCTTTGTGGGATCCTCAACGGAGACGTAGCATCCTTTGTGGGTGTGAACTTCGGATTAAATTCTGTGTCTCCTTTGCTTGCTTGCGTTTCTTCAATTTTATCTAACCCTAGAACTTGTTTTTAGCCCGATCTATCTTTTGGTTGCCATCCAACTTGTTTCTGTGATTGCAGGTGGTTCTTAGCATCTAAACTTAAACTTTGATTCAAGTAGAATTGCTAGAAACTGCACAGAATTCAAATTTCGTTTTAAGTTTACTCTGCCTGTCGGTAGTACCGACCTGGTACCGGTAGTACCGACCCTGTCGGTAGAACCGGCACCACGTCGGTAGTACCGGCAGGTTATTTAATCCGCTGCTTTTGTTTCAGAAATTTGAAGTGATCCTATTCACCCCCCCTCTAGGCATCACAAGGTCCTTTCAACTATTCAAGGTTTATTAAAGCTGGTGGCCAAGTTTGTAGAATGATGGGATCGTTTTGATTGAAATAATTTGATGGTGGCTCAAGATTCAGGTTGAGTACTCATCCTGCCATGAAGTTCAAAGTCAGGAAATAAAAATATAAATTTATGATAGATACAATTAGAGATCGAGATTTATTTCAAGTGGGAAACTAATCTACCAATAAAGTTCGTCATGAGGTTGCTGTCCTTGAGGGCGTGTTTGATGGGCTCCTCGTGATTGGGGCAGGGCGCCTCCAACAGCTTCTCGAAGTGGTCCTTTGGAGGACCACCCCAGGGTTTGGCCGGCCTTCTGTCGGCCGCCGCCACCAAGTTGTCGTCGCGGGGCTTCCGTTCCTTCTCCTTCTTATTGTCAGGTCGGGTGGTCAGGACCTTACCTGGGTCCTCCTCCCGCTTCCTCTTGCTGAAGACGACGACTTCCTCCCCGTTGGCGTCATCCGTGGCGAGGTCAAGGAGTTTCCGTGTGGTCTTCGGCTTGACACGCCCTATCCGGTGGACAAGGGTGTCGCACGTGGTCCCATCCAGGAACATCGTGATGACCTGGTTACTCATCGTGTTGGGAATTCGGTGCAGCGTTTGGAGAAACGACGAATGTAGTCGCGGAGACTCTTGCCCTTCCTCTACGGCAATGGCGTAACTCGCAGGTGTTGTCAAGTCGGGCATAGGTGTCCTGAAAATGGTCTATGAAGGCGTCTCGGAGCTACGCCCAGCTATTGATCCTCCCTCGAGGGAGGTGCTTGAGCTAGGTTTCCGCCGAGTCCGCGAGGTACAATGGGATGCCCTTATGATGAAAAGGTCGTCCCTCGCCCTTCTGTTGTGGCAGGCGAGCGGTAGTCCTCGAGCCACACGCTCGAGTTGGTCTTGCCGTCGTACTTGACAACCGTGGTTCGGGCCTGATAGTGAGCCGGGGAACGACGGCGAGCACGTTCGCAACGAAGGCCCGCGGATCCCCTGGGTAGGGCGTCGAGCTCTGCCGGTCCTCGCCGCTATCGTTGCAGACTCCATGCCTCCAGTTGTACTCCCTGCGCGTTTGGCGTTCGCTGCCATCATAGCCCTCGCGCCAGCTGAGACCATGTCTAGCGCGTTGCAGTTGGGACCAAGCCGATGCTTGACCGGTGAGTGACCGCTTTCCGCGTGGTCCCGCTGCTCAGATGTGCGCGGGGACACGCGGTGAACAGACCGCTCGGGGGCTTGCACCCGCGAACCCCGACGCCGTGACACCGAGTTCTCCGCCTGCTGAACGACTGCTGCATCGAGGAGCGTTTGAAGATGTTGATGAAGCTTCTTTTCTTCCGGGGTGGCCGGCTCTAGGTTGATTCTGAGGAGCACAGCCACCGCGGCGAGATTCTGAGAGGCCCGTTTGGCAACAGGTGTCCCGTGAATGTCGCCGTCGATGCGGCGACGTACCTATTGCGCGCGTTTGTGCGCGGGAGTGGGGGCGATGTCCACCCCAAGCTTGTAATGGAGTTTCACATGTTCCTCTTCAAGCGCCATCTGGGTCTCGTCAAGCTCATCGAGACAGGCGCACCGCCACTCGTGGGCGTCCCCAACTTGCTGGGGCCGCTCGTCAGCGGAGACGTTTGGCGAGGTCGGCTCACCTCCAGTGGAGCTTTCCCCATTATGGGCTGAGTGGATCGTGTCGTCGTACTGCTGTAGGACGAAGCACTCGCGTGTCGGGTTGTGGGGCGTCGCCCCCCTTGGGGGCAGCACTCCACTATCTTCCTCCTCGCAGCTTCCAACGGACGCTTCCAAGGGGACCAGGTCGTTGCCGGTCCCGACGGCGGGGGCACCCATCCCCCCCGCAGGGCAGCCAAGTCTGCCCCTTGGGATACATGGCATCGTAGCAGAACTTGAACTCGTCCCAGGACAACATCTCATCGTCTTGCATATGCAAAGCAAGCATAGTGGCGGTGTACGCCGCAAAATGAAACAACTCCTAGGATGGGTTGGGCCCTAGGTCGGTCACCATGTTGTGGCCAATCAGGTCCATGACTTGGTTGGTGACGGATTTCTCCGACCATGGCTCCTTAGGTCGGGGCATCTCCTTAGGTTGCGCGGGGCGAGCACTTTAGTCAAAGACATGGCTTCGAGCAACACATGCTTTTGACCATGTGATGATGGCCCCATGATATCCTGCTCGTGCGAGGACGTGGGCTGGCCTTCTTGTAGTTGATGCTAGGCTGAGAGACATGGGTACCCATGGGTCCCTACCGACTAGGGTCCCAAAGGTCCCTGTCAAGTGGACCCGGCCTATCAGAAGCTCCGCCGACCTGAAAGTGGGCCCAGAGATCTTATCCACAACCCCGACGACCTTGGAAGACTCCAGAAGACCTTATCCAGATCCCGGAGGATCCGTCGGTCTTGTGACGCAAGACTCATTCCCAGGTCGCGGCTCGGCGCCACCTGTAGGTCCGCAAATCTCGGGATTCAACCTGTAATCAAGGAGGATGACCTTCCTATTTTGTAACTGACCCCGATGAGGGTCCACCGAACTCGAATGGAAGCCCTAACCCGTTGACCATATAAGGCAGCCAAGAGCTCCATTCGAGGGGATGACCCTTCCACACATAATTCCACCTGATACTGGACGTAGGGTTTTACTCTCCGGAGGTCTGAACCGGTCTAAACCCTTGTGTCCCTCGCCATTCCCGTTGTGCTCCGAGTTCCATCCGTGAACTACCAGCTACGCTGTTAGTTCTCGATCCCCTCCAATCAACCTACAACCGCTTGGGTCGCCCCCTTGCGGATCTGTCCAGATCTCACCCCCTGACAGTTGGCGCGCTAGGTAGGGGAGATCGGGAACTTGCTGTGTAGCATGGTGGCCCGATCTGGTGTCATTTTTTTAGTGAGCATGGCGAACATCCTCACCAACCCCGTGAAGATCTGCTTCGGTTCTTTCACGGCGACCTCGACTGTTCCGGTGGCCATGAGCTCCCCGATGACCGCTGTGAAGATCGTGACGACGTCCGCTGCCGCCCCGTTTCCGATCTAGCATCGGAGACCCACCTGCCCAAACCCTATGGCACCGTTCAAGGAATTAAGTGTGTCATCGGCATGACAGCGAAGACCCACCAGATCTGCGAAAGAGCCCAGCGCTCAACGCTGATGGCGTCACATCGCAAGACCTTCCCCTTCGGTCTGCGACCACCCAACGACGTCTACGCCCACCAGACGACCAGGTCCCCCAAGATCCAATCTGGGCGGCGGCAATCATCTGGCGACCCCAAGCCCGAGCTCTGCGCACACCGTGATCCACTCGACGTATCGTGCACCTACCAGTTACCACAAGGGCGCACGACATAACCTCCGCGGCAGTCGGCTGCGGATGAAGATCGACTAGGAGCGTACTACCCCTCATACCATGCGAGATCCCACGTCTTCGGGCAGCGACGAGTTCCAGAAGGTCCGAATCCATGTCTTCCCCAATGACCAGGGCTCTATCCATCATCGGGTGCCGGTGGTGTTTGAGAACGAACCACCACGTCACGGTGCGATGGACTCCGAGGAGGCACGTTGGATCCAGGACAACGCCAACCGCGCCAAGCGCCGCGCAGTACCTCCCTACGCTTGAGACCTTCGCCTCGAGTTCGAGGAAGCAGGGTTGTCGACGTTCAGAAGTCCCAGGCCAACCTGGGTGCTGCTATGGCGCGCCTTCAGCAAGCCAACCCCACAACCGAGGCCGAAGCTGCCATGGCTTACCTCCGGGTCGCCACGGCCCTGGTGGAGGAGAAGAGCGCAGTAACCAAGTCCGTTGCGTCGACGTCAAGCCATCACTCGCGCAGCCGATCTAATCAGCCTGCGCACACCAACCTCCTCCCCATCCAGGAGGAGGTCGATCAAAACAACCCCGACCAGCCTCGGGCGAACGACGCGAGGGACGGCGACCTCCGTGCCAACCTTGACAAGAACATTCGAAATCATGATGCCCGCGGTTAAATAGACCAGCGCCATCACGAGCGCGAAGAGCGAGAGCTATGACGTCGCACGAAGTACGACCGCGAGTAAGGCCCCCTAGTGTCGTCCACCGCATCATGGAACGCGAGGAGCGCGATCGCCACGACATCGAGAACAGGCATCACACCCAGTATGAAGCAGATTACGACCATTCGGAGGAGGGCGCTCGTAATCAAGATCGCCAACCCCGGTCCCAGGTTGTCGCCCTTGCACAGAGCCGAGGCGGTACTCAAGCTGGAGATGGCGGTGACGACATGGCCATCACCGCCTTCCCTGCGTTGCCCCCTCGCCTTAGGTCGGTGGCCTACCCCAAATATTTCAAGCCGAATATCCAGAAACACGACAGCCGCTCCGACCCCAACATCTGGTTGTCGACCTACTACGTAGCCGTCAAGGCGGCCGACGGCAGCTTCGATCACATGGTGGCATACTTTCTGCTTGTGATGGGTGACGCACTATCACTCTGGCTCAACAACCTCCAGGTAGACATCATCACGTCTTGGGTGGACCTGTCCCAAGCCTTCACGTCCAACTTCAAGGCGACCTACAATCGCCCTGGGAACGCATTCAACCTCGAGAGGGTCACCATGAAGACCAACGAGGGGCTCCGCGACTACACCAACTGGTTCTTCGAGAACCGCAACACCTGCGTCGGCGTCAGGGACGACCAAGTCGTCGAAAGCTACAAGAAGGGTGTCAAAGATCGCAAGATCTTTGAGAAGATCCATGAGTCTAGGGCCACTACAGTCACGGCCCTCATGGACGTCGTCAACAAACTCATCGACACCGACACAGCGATGGTCAACCAGTTTGACTCCGACACCACGTGCGACGCAGGCACTTCTGGCACCATTGGTGACTCAAGCTCCAAGCTGCGCAAGCGACCTTCAGAGGTGCTTGTGGCGGAGGGACATCGACCTTCGACGTTCAACGTCGATGAGTTCAACGCAACGCTCGATAGTCCCTGTGCATTCCATGAGGGGGCCACCCACACTGTTCGCAAGTGCTCGCAGTTCAAGAGGGTGTTCTGCACCCCCGAAGACCCGAAGCGACCTAGAGGCGACGATGATCGATCGTCTTCACGTCGTTACAACAACAACCGCCGCGATGATCGGCGTGGTCGTGGCGACGACAACCACCGCGATGATCGATGTGGCGACGAGCCGCAGCCGGAGGACCGCCGCAATGAGCGCGACCTACCTCCCCCACTGGCGGCGGGCAACCCCAGTGACCCCTTTCAACAAGCCAAGAGGTTAATCAACATGATCGTTGGTGGCCTCAAGTTTAGTGTGAGAAGAAGGCAATACTGCAAGGATAAGCGTGAGATCCATCTCATCCATACCAAGCCGTCACAGCCTCAGCGGTGGTCGAAGCAGCCAGTCACATTCTCCAGGGCTGACCATTGGGTCCACATCCTAGACCCAGGGTCCTACCCGCTCGTCGTCGAGCCCATAGTGGAGGGCGCCCTGCGCCCTCAGACCCTCATCGATGGAGGAAGTGGGCTCAACATTATCTTCGTCGAGACCTTGAAGAAGATGGACTTTGATTTCAAAAGGATGACAACATGTGACAAGCCTTTCTTTGGCATCGTCCCTGACAAGGCGGCCTACTTCATGGGTCGGATCTCCCTCCCCGTGACCTTCGGTACGGAGGACAACTTCCGCACAGAGTACCTGAGCTTCGAGGTCGTTGACTTCAAGTCCTCCTACCATGCCATCTTAGGTCACACCATGCTGGCCAGGTTTATGGCCGCCCCGCACTACACCTACTTGGTGTTGAAGATGTCGGCCCCAAACAGGGTCCTCTCCGTTTACGACGACCTTATAGTCTCAGTCAAGTGCGACAATGAGGCCCTCGACATCACCATGACGAACGCCTGCGTCGACGCCTCGGTCTCAATGATCACTGAGGCCGCCAAGGTCGCTCCAAGCGACCTGACAATCTTGGAGCAGAAGCGCACCAACACCACCCTTGATACCACACCAGCGACAAAGAAGTATGTCTCAGCATAGCTGACCCAGAGAAGACAGTGGTCATCGGTGACAATCTCGGGGAGAAATAGGAACTCGCGCTCATCAGTCTCCTCCGGGACAACACCGACATATTCGCATGGACCCCATCGGATATGCCAGGTGTTCCAAAGCAGCAGGTTGAGCACTCCTTGGATGTAAGCAAGACGACAAAGCCTGTCGAGCAGAAGCTACGCCGCTTTGCGAAGGATCGCAAGGAAGTCATTAGGGTAGAAATAATAAAGCTTCTAGCTGTTGGATTCATCCGTGAATGTAAAAATACGATTTGGCTCGCCAACCCGGTGCTTGTACCCAAGAAAACCGGTCAATAGAGAATGTGTATCAACTACACCGATCTTAGCATGCACTGCCCTAAAGACCCCTTCCCTCTTCCGTGCATTGTTGGAGAATTGGGTAAAAACCTTTCACCCTCAAAACTTCGAAAATGTCAAGACTCTAAAGAGTTCATGAAAGCATGTAGAGAAGATCCAAGTGGAAGTGTCAGTTTCGTGATTTCCAAAAAGAATTTGCTAATCCTCTAACCATGGGCGAAACAATCACCGAATAACCATGAATTCGCAGGTATGTCTGTCGTACGGACCTCCCTGGGCCCACTTCCTCGGTGGGTACCAGGACCGACTACTCGGTGGGCCCCTGGGACTACCCGACTTGCATTGCACGACACCTGATGGCGTGAAGCACAAGGACTACAGAGGAGAAGTACTCGGTTAGGAAGCTGTACATGTCCTACACTGTATGGAGGACTCCTAGACGTACTCGACTAGTACTCTCTCCCTGAACCGACTTGTAACCCTGCCTCCTGGACTATATAAGGCGAGGCAGGGACCCCTCTCTCCATCATCTCATCTCACGGCGTAAGATTGCATCACCTTGTAATCGTACCCAATCAATCCAGAGCTACACAGCATACAGGACGTAGGGTATTACGCACCTCGCGGCCCGAACCTGTCTAAATTGTGTGCCACGTGTCTCTTCCTTCAAGTTACCGATCTCAGCGAGGCCACATTCATCTACTTCGGGTA
The DNA here is from genome assembly GCA_947561735.1 of Cenchrus americanus. Classification (NCBI taxonomy): domain Eukaryota; kingdom Viridiplantae; phylum Streptophyta; class Magnoliopsida; order Poales; family Poaceae; genus Cenchrus; species Cenchrus americanus. Next base: position 51,582,779 of record OX387245.1, read on the forward strand.
CTCCCCTAAGTAGGTTGCCGGTCTAAAACACCGACAGCTGGCGCGCCAGGTAGGGGCTCTCGCCCGAGATCACATGGCGAACTCGACGGCTCCTGTCTACATCAAGCCAACCGTCGCCTTCAACCGCGGCGACACCTTCGTCTTCGTCGCACGGGTCCGCACCGCTGGCGACGACGCGGATCTTTCCAACGCCGCCTCACCATGCCGCCCAACCCGGAGACCGGCCTCGTGACGCTTCCCGAAGTAGTCACGGGCAAACTCGCCAGCAAGTTCGGCGAAATTTCGCTCTTCGACCAGCACGCCGACTTCGAGCTCGGATCCGCCTCCAACTCGAACTCGACGTCCGTGTGGGCTATCGTATGCGAGCCGGCTACTCAGCCATCGCATGCGGTCTCCCCACCCCACGAGCGCTTCACGCGTGGCCCCCGCAACCTCAGCAGGGCCCGCATAGAGGCTCCCCCTTCGCGTCGGGCCGCAAGGAGCCCGTACCCAAGTACAACTCGGACTCCGACACCGCCCCCGGCAACGCCTCAGACTCCAACCCCCTCTCCAGGTTCTTCTCGGACCCTGCGAAGGCGGCAACGGCGCCACGGCCCATGCGGCGGCGATCGTGAGATCATCCCCCACCGCGACCACGGCGGCGGAGCGGCGACGACGGAAGCTCCAACCATGGGGCCAACAGGAGGGCCGGTGGCGGAGGCGATCACGACGGTCGAGGCCACGTGAACAGCCACGCCTCCAGAGCCTCACAGGGTGGCTTCGACGCCCGCCAGAAGATTGAAGAACTGCGGCTGAAGAAGTCCGCCACAGTAGGCGACAACGACGACTTCCCCGCCTTATCTCCTCGGCTTCGCAACTTACTCCTCCCGGACAAGTTCAAACCTCTGGGAATCGCCAAGTACGATGCGAAGCAAGACCCCATCCAGTGGCTCAGGTGCTACGCCCTCTCCATCGAGAATGCTGGCGGCAACAACGACACCAAGTGTCTCTACTTCCCCTTCTGCCTGGACCAAGCCCCGCTCACATGGCTCGAGTCGCTGGACAAGCACTCGATCGACAAGTGGGACCAGCGAAGGAGCGATTCACCGGCAACTTCGCGGGCGCTATGGGCCACTCGGGTACTCGCATGGACCTAGCTATGGTGAAGCAGGAACAAGGCGAGACCCTCCGCAAGTACATGCGGCGCTTCTTCGACAAGCGCGCCACCGTAGTTGACGTCACCGACAAGGAGGTCATCAACCTCTTCCAAGATGGTCTCTACCACCGTCGCACCTTCGAAGACTTCGGTCGACGCCGCCACAGGTCCATCCCCCATCTCAAGGATATGATCACGTCCTGAGCCGACGAAGAAGACAAAGCTAGCGCCAAGTACGATGCCATCCGTGGCAAGAGCAAACAGAACACGGGAGGTGGCAGCAGCAACAACGGGAACCAAGGTGGTCGCAACAACAACAACTACTCGGGTCCCAACCGCAAGCGCAAGCCAGACAACACTGTCGCGGCTATCCAGCACCCTGCGAAGGAGAACCTGAAGAAGACCTCCGGCGGCTTCAAAGACTTGCTAAAAGAGAAGTGCCCGTGGCATCTGGATGGCAACCACACAACTGAGCAGTGCTACCAACTCAGGCGAGCACTCAAGGGTACTCCAGAACCACCACACCCTCATGACAAGAAAGGCAAGAAGAAGAACGACGACAGCAATGGTGACTTCCAGGAATCTAACAAGACGGTCAACGTCCTCTTCGGTGGACTACCCAGCAGACGGGAACAAAAGGTTACCCGTCGAGAAGTCATGAGCATTGAACCAGCGGTCCCGACCCCTCTCAGGTGGTCGGAGGTACCCATTACCTTCTCCCGCGCGGATCAATGGACTAGCTTCTCCGAACCAGTGCGGTTCCCTCTCGTCCTGAAGCCGGTGGTCGCGGGCTCCAGGCTCAACAAGGTCCTCATCGACGGTGGAAGCGGGCTCAACGTCCTTTTCACCAAGACCTTGAAGAAGATGAAGCTCGACATCACCCACATGCTCACTAAGAGCACCTCGCCCTTCTACGGCATCGTCCCCGGGAATGCGGCTATCCCACTGGACTCAGTGATCCTGCCAGTTACCTTTGGGGAATCTCGGGACAACTATCGTACCGAGTACATCAAGTTCGAAGTCGCGGACTTCGAGACGTCCTACCATGCCATCCTCGGTAGACCGGCCATCACCAAGTTCATGGCGGTACCCCACTACACCTACTTGGTACTCAAGATGCCAAGTCCAGCAGGTGTACTCTCACTGCAAGGGGACTTGAAGATCTCACACGACTGCGACACGGAAGCTGTGGAGATCGCCTCCACAAATCAAGTACCCAACGCAATGATGGAGATCTACGCTGCGTCGAAGAAGCTTGCCCCAAGTGAACTCGACATCCCAGAGAAGTCGGACAAAGCTAACAAGCCTCAGCCAGCTGAGGAGGTTCTGGTCAAAACAATTGACCTCGGGACAGGCGACAACAACAAGACTACTACCATCGGGGCGGGTCTCGACCCCAAATAGGAAGACGCGCCCATCAACTTCCTCCGGGCTAACCGCGACATCTTCACGTGGAAGCCAGCGGACATGCCAAGGGTGCTCAGGGGGTTGATTGAGCATTCCCACAACGTCGATCCTAAAGCTACCCCGAAGCGACAACACCTCCGCCGCTTCGCCGACGACAGACGGGACGCCATCAAGAAGGAACTCGCCAAACTACTCACGGCCGGCTTCATCAAAGAAGTCTTCCATCCTGAGTGGCTCGCCAATCCCGTCCTCGTCCGCAAGAAGAACTCGAATGAGTGGAGGATGTGCATCGACTACACCGACCTCAACAAGCACTGCCCCAATGACCCCTTCGGGTTGCCGCGGATTGACCAAGTCATCGACTCCACGGCGGGCTGCGACCTGCTCTGCTTCCTCGACTGCTACTTCGGGTATCACCAGATCGCGATCAAGGAAGAAGACTAGGAGAAGACCGCGTTCATCACCCCGTTTGGCGCATACTGCTACACGACCATGTCCTTCGGGTTGAAGAACGCCGGCGCTACATACCAACGAGCTATCCAGGCCTGCTTCAAGAGGCAACTCAACAAGAACGTCGAAGCCTACGTGGATGACGTGGTCGTCAAGAACAGAGACTCCAGCACCCTCATCGACGACCTTGAAGAGACTTTCGCATCCCTGCGCGAGTACCGCTGGAAGCTCAACCCGAACAAGTGCGTCTTCGGCGTACCTTCGGGCAAACTACTCGGCTTCATCATCAGCCATCGCGGCATCGAAGCCAATTCTGAGAAGATCTCCACCATCACCAGCATGAAAGCTCCCACGTGCATCAAAGACGTCCAGAAGCTGATCGGGTGCATGGCGGCCTTGAACAGATTTATCTCGAAGCTTGGAGAACGGGGGCTCCCCTTCTTCCAACTACTCAAGCACCAGGAGAAGTTCGTGTGGACTCCAGAGGCGGACCAAGCCCTTGCCCAACTCAAGGACTTCCTATCGAAGCCACCAGTCCTCACGGCTCCCCGCAAAGGCGAGCAGCTACTGCTCTACCTCGTTGCGACTACTCACGTGGTCAGTACTGCCATCATCGTCGAGCGGTAGGAAGACGGCCACGCCTACCCAGTCCAGCGACCAGTCTACTTCGTCAGCGAGGTCTTGTCAGAATCCAAGGCACGCTACCAGCCTGTACAGAAGCTTTTGTACGCTGTGCTCATCACCTCGCGGAAGCTACAACACTACTTCCAGGAGTACTCGATCTCCGTCGTCACCGACTACCCGCTCGGCGACATCCAGCGGAACCAAGATGCTACTGGAAGAATCTCCAAGTGGGCGATCGAACTCGGCGCCCTCAACATCGACTTCAAGCCACGCACGGCCATCAAGTCACGGGCACTAGTCGACTTCATGGCGGAGTGGCGGGAGAATCGGCTACCTACTCCAACCGAGCACCCGCAGCCCTTGGGTGATGTACTTCGACGGCTCACTCAACCTCGAGGGCGTAGGTGCGGGAGTACTCTTGATCTCTCCAACGGGCGAACAACTCAAGTACGTCTGCGCATCTTCGAAAGGTCTCAAACAATGAAGCCGAGTACGAAGCTCAGCTACACGGGCTCCGCCTCGCGGCCTCACTGGGCATCAAGCGGCTACTAGTCTACGGTGACTCCGCAGTGGTCATCAACCAAGTCAACAAGTCCTGGGACCGCAACAAGGAGAACATGGACGCCTACTGCCTAGAAGTCCGGAAGCTCGAGAACAAGTTCTATGGTCTCGAGTTCCACCACGTCGTCCGCGACAACAACGTTGCGGCGGACGTCTGTCGAAGCTTGGTTCTACTCGCGCTCAAGTACCGGCGGGTGTCTTTGTCCACGAGCTTCACGCGCCATCCATTCGGAGCCGGTGCCACCGACCACCGTCCCGGCCACATCCCCCGGCCGGCCAGGAGGTCATGATGATCGACGTGGACCGGAGGCAGCCCTTCATCGACTACCTCGGCGAGCGAGAAGGTTCACTCGGACAAGAACTTGGCCGAGCAGCTCATCCGCCGCGCCAAGTCCTACATCCTCGTCGGAGACAAGCTCTACAGGCGGGGCGCATCTTCAGGAGTACTCATGAAGTGTGTTCCCAGACAAGAAGGCAAGGACATCTTGGAGGAGATCCACAAAGGCGTCTGCGGCAACCACGCGTCCTCCCGTACACTGGTCAACAAGGCTTTCCGACGAGCTTTCTATTGGCCCACAGCTCTGGGCGACGCCGAAGAACTCGTCAGAAGGTTCCAAGGGTACCAATACTTCACCAAGCAGCAACACGTCCCAGCCTACAAGCTAGTCACCATACCGCCAACCTTGCCTTTCACCTGCTGGGGGCTCGACATGATTGGGCCACTTCCAACTGTGCCAGGTGGATTCAACAGAGTATTGGTGGCCATCGACAAGTTCACCAAGTGGATCGAGGTCAAGCCGGTCACATGCCCCAAGGGCGACGAGTACTCAACCTCCCCGGATGAACGGTGCATCGCTACGGACTACCCCATCGCATCATCACAGACCTGGGCTCCAACTTCAACAACCACCAGTTCTGGGAGTACTGCGAGAACAGTGGGATCGACGTCCGATATGTCTCAGTTGCCCATCCTCGGGCCAATGGACAAGTCGAGCGCGCCAATGGGATGGTGCTCGACGCTCTCAAAAAGCGGCTACACGACGCCGCCAACTCCAAAGGAGGCAAGTGGATCAAGGAACTACCCAATGCACTCTGGGGGCTACGTACTCAGCCCTCCAAGCCAACGGGGCAATCTCCATACTTCCTGGTCTACGGCTCCGAAGCAATCCTCCCTGTTGATGTCATGTGGGATTCACCAGCAGTGGAGCACTACGACGAAGGCGTCTCCGAAGACAGCAGATGAGTTGACATCGACGGACTCGAAGAAGCTCGTTGTGCCGCCCTCGTCCAATTAGCAAGGTACCTGGAGGGTATCCGACTCTACCATGATCGCAACGTGAAGGAACGCTCCTTCAATGTTGGTGATCTTGTCCTCCGTCGCATCCAGAACATGGAAGGACTACACAAGTCAGCTCGCCCTGCGAAGGTCCCTTCACAGTTGCAAAGGTGACCGGACCGGGCTCCTACCGCCTCCAGACGGATGAAGGCGAAGACGTCAACAACTCGTGGAACGTCGACCAACTCTGTCGGTTCTACGCCTAGTCTATACGACTACCCTGGGGGCTCAAGTCTACACGACTACATCAAGACCCCTTCGCTGTAAGCGGCCTTCGGGTCCAGGCACCAGTCTTCGGACTACTCCTCTCCAGGATCCAGCCCACGCGGCTACCTACGGATCCAGGGCTGCGACGAGCGACAAAGGACTCTAGCAGCGGTCTACTAAGAGACCATGCACTCCTAGATCCAGCCTACACGGCTACTAACGGATCTACTACTGTAAGCGGCTACACGCCCTAGCACTACTTAGCCGTAGGCGGCCTCCGGGTCCTGGCGACTACTCTGTAACAACGGCCCTGGCCATCCAGGTGTACTTCTTCAGTAATAAAGTTTGATTATCCATCAACTACTTTACTGTCTTCCTCCCTCAACAAGACTACTGGCGAGTACGACTACTCGCGACGACTCCACGATGGGACTCCGCACTCACAGATCGCGATAACGAGTACTCATTCATGAAAGTTTTCTTCATTCATACTTAAACAATTTCATTACAATTGTTTATGTACAATTACTGCTACGAGCTAACATTACAGGACTACTGGAGGTTGAGCTTCTCGGCAACCTGTTCAGCAATAGGCGCCATCTGCTCCAGCAGCTCCGCGTATTGCTCGTCGGTGCAGTTGGCGGCAAGCCCGCCGGCGACTACGTCCACAGGAGCCTTCGGGAAGTACGACTTCATGAAGGCAAGAACTTGGTTGGGGATCGACTTGGCCAAGTGCTTCACGTAGGTCGCCAGACGACTGGGGCTTCCTTCAGCCGGTCTACCAGTGGAGCTATCTTCGGACTGCCAGGGTGGGGCACCAGCAGCCTCGCGATGGGGAGTGCGGCTTCCTCGAGTTCCTTGAGCTGAGCCCGCAGCTTCTCGCAGTCCTCTTTCAGCTTCTGCAAGGATTTGTAGCAGTTGACGAGGTCACGATCAGATGCAATACGGAGCTCCATGTGCTTGTCGCACTCGTAAGCAAGCTCCTTATAATCGTACTCTAGTACCTGGCGGGCCTCTTGCTCCCGGTAGAAGAGGTTCTTTAGATCAGTTTCCGAAGCCTTCAGCTGATCTACACGGGTCTCAAGCTCTGCAATCAACAAAGGCAAAGTGGGTCAGACTACCTCAAGCTACCATCAACAAGTACCCGACAAGGCGGTCGCGTACCTTTATTTTTGTTGCGGAGAGACTTGTTCTTCCGCACCAGATCGTCGCTCTTCGCCTGCATCTCTTGGACGTCATTGTGATAATTGGCGAAGGCGGTGTCCAGCTTCGACTGCATGGCAGCGGCGTGCTTCCGGGACTTCACGAGTTGCTCCTCTAATGTCTCGGCCCGAAGCACCGCGTCGCCGTATCCTTGAAGCATCTCGGACTTCTGGCGGGACCTCTCCGCGACGTCCTGCACAGACAACACATGTCAAATGGGTACTCAACACTAAGGGATTGACTACTCAAGAGTGTCGACTACTCACCTTCATCCATTGCTCGGCCTGGCGCACTGCCTCCAGGTGCCGAGCCACCGTCGCCGGGTCGACAAGCTCATCTGCTAACAGCTCAAGCCCGCCACGGCTACTCGTCGCGGCTCCGGACATTGGCGCCGAGCGGATTAGCTCCGCGTCCTAGATCTCTGGCGAGCGGACGACCACCTCCAGAGCGGGTTCTGGCAGCGTGTCGTCGCCCTCCCCTCCAGCCGTCGCGGCGGCTTCTCTGATGGTCACCTCCATTGGCTCGGGGGCTCCTCCGGCAGCCTCCTGAGTCTCTAGTGCCACATCTTCAACGGGCACCGCCGACGGGATATCGCTTCCCTCGGCCTCAGCACCTGTCAACAAATGACAACTGGATCAGTCTTACCTGGCGGCTATGACTACTCTTCGGGGTACTCGCACCTGAGCAGAGTACTCAACTTCAACAATGCTGGCCTCAGGCAACGTAGTTTCAGTGGCCGGCGCTTCGGGCTCTGCCTGAGGGGTGGGAGCGGACTCCTCAGCGGGCGGCGCGACCTCCTCTTCCGCCACCTCTGCAGCGGGTTCATCCCCCTCCCAGGACAAGTCCGTCGATCTCTTGCAGTGTACACGCCGGTTGTCAACCTAGTACGACTACCACATCTAATGTACTACTCTGGAAGGATCAACACTTACAGGCTCGACCGGACCACCGTCATGGTTGGGGCGCTGAGGATACTGGCGATGTCGACCAGTCCTGCCTCGGCAGACGCCTCCTCCTGCGCCTCGGTAGCAACGGCGGGTTCTGTGCTCCCCTGAGCAATAGGGGGCTGACGCTCCATCTGCGCCAAGAGCTCTTCTACGGTGGGGGCTGGGCTACGACTACCCCTAGCTGCCTCCCCCACTGTGTCCCAGTCGCCGTCGTCGCCCTGCTCAACAGGGTTGGAAGGTGGCATCTCCTGCAAGCAAGGAAACTTCGTCGTCAACACACAAACTCGAGACATCAGTACTCGACTACCTTATTCAAGATGGCTTACCTCTTGGGATGTGGTCTCCGTGACCTTCAACTTCTTGGCCACGCGCTTGCGGGCCACATTGCGCGGCTTCCTTGGCGGTGCGGGCAAGCTAGCCTCCAAACTAGCTGGCTGATCCTGAACGAGAGGTATGTGTGGCAATCCAGGGCGGCTGAACCGCGACCGCAGCTGGAAGCGCTCTTGGAGCGTCTCCTCATCGCCGTCCTCCTCGGACGTGTCCTCGACAACAACTGTTTTGTCTCCTTCACCAACCTCGCGCCGCTCCTTGGCCTTGGCCTTCCCTTCCTCTGGGACCTCGACAAGCTGAGGAGATGACGCCGGCTCGGAGATGAACTTCGCCAAGTCATCCTGCAAGAAGCACAACACATCAATGCGACTACTCTTACGTAAATGAGTACTCGACAATGGATGCGGCTACTGACCTCTTTTGGTGGGCGCGCGGCGGAGAACTCTGGTACTGGGCACGGTGTGTACGCCGACATATCTTTGAAGATTCTGCCCAACCTGTCAACAATGTCGTCGTCGTCGACTTCATCTCCAGGCATCCGCGAAGTGTCGTAATCGCCGGTGTACTCGTACCCTAGGGTGTCGCGGGCCATCAGCGGCTCCACCCTTTGTTTCATGAGTTGAAGGCCACATGTTCAGCCCTCAGCCCGGCTTCCCTCAGTGCCTTGATCTTCGCCAGTAGCTCGGGCAACTGGAGACCTTCTTGCATCGTCGGCTCCGAGTTCCACCACGGTCGGTGCTTGGGCTGCTTCCCGCTTGGCTTTGGCAGCTCCGGGTGGTGGTTCGTGACGTAGAACCATTTCGCTTTCCAATCTTGATTGGAATCAATCAACTTGTAGGAGAGGGGTCGCTCGCCGCGTCCTCCCTCATCACGGATCCCCGCTCCTCCGACTACTCGGGGATTGCTGGCGCTGGGCTGAGGCTTCACCCGGAAGAACTTCCGGAACAAGATCCAATGGGGCTTGATCCCCAAGAAGGCTTCGCAGAAATGTACAAAGACGGCGGTGTGGAAGATACCGTTGGGGTTGAGGTTGAGGTACTCGATGCCTTAGTACCCCAATAACCCTTTGAAGAAGTCGCTGGCAGGGAGGGACAGTCCGCGCTCCGCGAACCGGGTGAACATCGGGATCTCGTCCGGTTTCTTCTCCATGGGGTACGGATCCCCTGCCGCGGCTCTCCACATGTCCACCTCCTTCTCCCGCAGAAACCCACTATTGAGAAGGGCCAGCAGGTCTTCGGTCTTGTCTTTGGACTTCTTCCACTCGCGATTCGGATCTGGCCGCGGTGGAGACACCGGCGGCGTCCCCGCAGCAGATCCGGCGACCTCTTCATGGGCCCTCTTCTTCCCACTGGCGGCCTTCGCGGTCTTCGATGGTGAAGGCTTCATTCTCTAGGTGCACGATGTCTTCACGCGCATTCGCTCGGGGGCTACAGCGGTGGCTTCCTACGGCGGCTCGATCGGATCTACAATCCTCTCAGCGGCGGCAGTGTGCACTGGTGGTGATTTCTGGCTAGATCCGCTGGAATGGCTACAAATGCGTGGGGTGAAAAACCCTAAGGGTTTTGGCTTCTATTTATAAGTAAACGGCGGCCCCTCCAACGGCCAGATGGATAAGTCTGCGCTCGGCTGACTCAGCGGCGGTGCGTGACCCTTCAACTTCTACTAGTCGACGCGCCTCACCTCGGGGGCTCGGCTACTTCTACTCAACTTCCGGGGGAGCAACAAGACTCAAGAGCATCTCAGGACACATTCTACAAGATGACCCTTCAATTCGAGAGGAAGTACTCGACTCAAGGCTCGGGGGCTCCGTGCCACATGTCCTTCGGTTTTTTCTCCGGATTTTTCGGGATATTCTTGCCAAAACTTCAGATGGACCCTCAGCCAGAGTCTACAACTCAACCTAAGGCTCGGGGCTACTCCACATGGAGTGTGATTTTGCAATCGCACTTCCATACCAGTTTCGGCTTCAAGACAACACGGGCATTGTTGAAGACCTTCAAGGGCAGCACTCGAGGACGCTTGGGACTACTCGAGAAGATTTCAGGATTGCTCAAGCATCAGCTGGAGTACATTCCAGCCTCGGGATGCTTCGACTACTCTTGAGGACTTTTGACTTGTAGCACTTGGGGACGCTTGAGGACTACTCGTTAAGGCCGTCAAGACTACTCGAAGCTATCCTTCTCGACTACAAAGTACTCGGGGGCTTGTCGTATGGACCTCACTGGGCCCACTACCTCGGTGGGTACCAGGACCGACTACTCGGTGGGCCCCTGGGACTATCCGGCTTGCGCTACACGGCACCTGATGGCGCGGAGCACAAGGACTATGGAGGAGAAGTACTCGGTTAGGAAGCTGTACATGTCCCGCACTGTATGGAGGACTCCTAGACGTACTCGACTAGTACTTTCTCCCTGAACCGACTTGTAACCCTGCCTCCCGGACTATATAAGGCGAGGCAGGGACCCCTCTCTCCATCATCTCATCTCACGGCGTAAGATTGCATCACCTTGTAATCGTACCCAATCAATCCAGAGCTACGCAGCATACAGGACGTAGGGTATTACGCACCTCGCGGCCCGAACCTGTCTAAATTGTGTGCCACGTGTCTCTTCCTTCGAGTTACCGATCTCGGCGAGGCCACGTTCATCTACTTCGGGTACTCCCCTTAGTAGGTTGCCGGTCTAAAACACCGACAATGTCTCCTGTTTCAGGTTTGAGAGATTCCGGGAGTCATTACTGATTTGGGAAATCTTAACGATAGAAGCTTCGAAGATCTCCGTAAGGACAGGAAAGCTCTGCTATGCCTGTTGATCGCTTCAAGTTCGGTGAAGATTTGAGGCGAAGGTTTCGGCGATGAAGCATGGGAAGCTGACTGCCTATGAATCTTCGCAAGGACGGGGCAAAAATCGTGAATGAACCAAGTCAAAGGAGTGGTGTCAAAAGTCCGGGTTCAAGCTGTGAACGAGTGGCTGGTTTGTAAATATTTGAAATTAGCTTCGCAAATCATGGGATGTGAAAGACATTCTTGTACATGTTCACACTTGGAACATTCTTTAGATTCGAGGATAATCCCGAAATGTAAAAGTCTTGTCACCTCTCTATAAAAGGGGCTTCGAGGGCACGTGTAAAGGGATTCACAACTTTTGAGGCGAGTTCAGACTTTCGGGGATTCCTTATCTCCGCGCTATTGCATTCTTTTGCGTACTCCTCAGGAATCTTGCTTCACTTGTGTTCCGGGACCCTTTTCGATTTTCGGACCCCCCAACACGCATCGACCAGGTCGTTGACTCCACAACCGAAAGCGTTCTGCTATGCTTCCTCGACTACTACTCAGGGTATCACCAGATAGCCCTGAAGGTCTCTGACCAGGACAAAACGACACTCATAACACCGCACGACATCTACTGCTACACGGTCATGACATTCAGCCTCAAGAATGCTGGAGCGACCTACCAGGAGGCCATCCAGAAGTGCTTGGAGTCTCAGATTGGCGACAACGTCGAAGCCTATGTCGACGACGTAGTTGTCAAGACCACGATGGAGGACAGTCTCATCGCTGACCTCGCCCGAACCTTCGCCAACCTTCGACGCTACCGCTGGAAGCTCAACCTAGAGAAGTGCGTCTTCGGCGTTCCGTCCTGCTAGTGTAACACCTGAAAATTCCATCACAATAAAATAATGCTAGAAACATGGTTTAGTTTTTATTGTTCTAAGGACTAAATAAATTTGACTAAATAAATTTTCCTTTAATAAATTTAAACAAAATTTAAATTTAGAATTCACCAAAATGTTTGATGCACTCATGCCTTTGCATTTTTTGTTTGATGTTGTGTTGTTTTTAAATAAAACAAAAGTTCAAAAGCTCAAAGTCTGAAAACCCCCCTCAATCTCTCTCCCTCCTCTCTTCTTAGCCCAACCGACCCTCTTTTCTTTCAGCCTAGCTAATCCATCCCTTTCCTTTTTTTCTCTTTCCCAAAGCCCAATCTTTCTTCCGCCCATTTATCTCGCTCGGCCCGCGTGGCACATACTGGCCCACCACCTCTCTCCCTCCTTTCTATTTACTTCACCCCGCAGCCGCGCTGGCCGCTCGGCTCATCCCCTCACGCTTGGCCCAACTCCTTCCACCGGCCCATCTCTTCTCCTACCTCTCTCACTCGCTGACGGGCGAGACCTACCTGTCATGTGTGTCTCCCACCTCCCGCCGCTCTTCTTCCTCACCGCAGACTGCACCGGCCACACCGCCTCTCCCAGTGCCCTCCCCTCTCCCACACAACTTCCCCTCCCTCCACGAGTGCATCAATGCGCTGGCGCCACCGCCTCTCCCCCTCCCCTTCCCGAAACGACCACCCCCATCGAGCTCCATGCCAATAATGGCCGCCGACCACCGACCTCACCCCACCGTCTTGCGCGCCCTCTCCCCTTCCCCTCTCGGCCCTATAAAAGTCGCCCCAACACCTGCCTTTCCCCACACCTCATCTGCCCCTCCTCATTCACACCGGGTGTAGTCACAGCGCGAAGACCGGAGCGCTGCCCGCCACCGGAGCTCTGCCGCCCGATCTCCTTCTCCGTGGCTTCTTCCGCCTCTACAAGCTCCTAGGTGAGTTTCTTTCCTTATAAGCTTCTTTTTCGTTTTAATCCCGTCGAGTTTGGCAGCCAGGAGCTCTAGATCGTGCATCTCCGCCGGAGCCGCGTCGGCCGCCCGATCTGGTGTGAACGGTTCAGATCGAACCTTACCCCGAGTCAAACATTGAAGTACCGGGGTCAACCCAGGTAGCCGCCATTGTCTTTTTGCAAACATACCCTTGCACTTTTAAATATCACAGAAATGCCCTCCTGAAGGATCGGATGGCGACTAAAGAGGGGGGAGTGAATAGGAGCCGGTAAAAATTCTTTCCAAAGAACCTGGCCTATACCCTAGACAAAACCCGGTCACACACGAGCGATGGATCGAATCACACACCAACCGCCAAGACAACAAGGTTATGGATCAACTTTAAGTCTTAGGAACGATTCCTTGAAGCACACGCGAAAGCACGAAAGAAGGAGGGAGGAACCGAACCAAGGAACAAAGCACTCAGGCTCTGGCGGACCGTCCGGCCAGGAGGGGCGGACTGTCCGCACGGGCCACGCGGACCGTCCGGCCGCCGCCGCGGACCGTCCGCACCCACACCGCGAACGTCCGGCCCCGAGCCGTGGACCGTCCGAAAAAGCAAACGAACCTCCGCAGATGACCCCGAATAACGGACCGTCCGCGGGGAGCACGCAGACCGTCCGCCAGGCACCCGCGGACCGTCCGCCCGCAGCTGCGGACTGTCCGAAACCACTTCCAACCAAAGCTCGAAACCAAATCGAATCGAAAGCGAAGCCGAGCAAGAACACGAAGAACACACAAACAACACAGCCCGTGCGGACCGTCCGCCACCACCTCGCGGGCTGTCCGCCCTACACGGACAGACCCAGAAACAGCACGACCCCGAAGGTCAACACCTTCAATCCATCACCGGATCTCCCAAACGGTAGAAGCTGTTGAGACAAGAGTTTGGGGACATGAAAAGCGTCAACCAAGGATGCTATACCCCAAAAATTTCGCCTCCTAACTTCCTAAATCATCGGGAATCGTGGATCCTTTGAACACCACAAAAAGCTAGAGCTCCGAACGAAAATTCTTGAATCGAAGTGGTTTCCCGGCGTTTGAGGGCACAAGATCAATCCCAAAGATGCACAAGATATCCATCCATGTTTCCCTCAAAGAAGTCCGGGGAGAAACCCACTCAAATCCGCGGAACCACACCAAGAACAAAGGCACCAAAAACAAGCACAAAAAAGACCACGAAATTCAAAACGCCGAATCTTCTATACAAACCAGGAAAGATTCACAAGGTCTAGCATGCCGCCCTAGCATCCATCCCTCTCAACAAATCTCTCATGAAGCTCTCATGCTAGCCTAGAGAAAATGGAGAAGAAAATAGTCTCAGAAAATGAGAAAGAGAAGGGGGGAAATGAAACCCTAAGTCCCGGAGAGAGAGCGCCATACACACACACACACTCATGGCTTATATATCGGGTCCCGCCGGTGTGGGAAATGACTCGACTACCCCTAACTCAACTACTGGCGATACAACCCACGCAGGGGCATTTATGTAATGTTTGTGGGTCTTGCCATCGGACGGCCACGCCTTCGCCGCACCCCGCGTCCTCCTGACGCAAGCCATGCGATCCCGCCGCGTGTCCTCCGCTTCGAAGCTTCCCGACACGCCCGGATCCCATCTCTGTCGTGTTGGGCCTTCGGACTTGGTTTTGAGGCCCAAACCAAGAATTCGTCCTCCGATGGTCTTGTGGACAAACCACCAAACCTCGCGTGCTCGGCCCGGCCTCCCGCCAAGCCTCTTGACTCGACCGCCACCGTGCACCGACTCGATCGTCCATGACTTCGTCTTGCTCATCTCGCCACCATGTGGCCCGCACCTAGTCCCGCCGTCCACCGGGTCCCTCGAACCGAGCCTACTTGTCTCTCCATCTCCCGCAGGCCCCTCAAGGATGAAGACCTTTCCCGCCCGTTCTTCACCTCGCATCAACACGAACTAGGCCGCGGCCTACACACCGCGCACCGAGCCAAGAGTCGAGTCCAACACCCGCTGTCAATCACTCATCACTGAGGAGCGGTCATCCATCGACCACCGGGACGCTCCTGGTCCTCAATCTCCCCCTTGATGAGTGCATTGACAACACACAACGCGAAATGAAATTCAGAGAAAGAAAGTAAGAAGAAAGAAAAACAAATAAGCATGACTCATGACCAAAACCAAAGAAAGGCAAAGTAAGGCCGCAAGACGAGCAAAGCACCAACTCCACACTGAAAACAGCAAGAAAGCTCCCCCTGAACATTTGGATGCAAACTTCCAAATTTTAGCCCACCTCTTCTGAATTTGCATTAAGCTCACCTCTTCTCCCCCTTGTTGACAATGTATGAATCAAGGTGAAAATGCAAGAATGTAAAACAAAGCATATAAACATCTACATAAGCTCCTCAAATAGGCCAAATCTAGTGTCAAAGGCTAGAAATGAGACAAAGAGCACATATATGGATCATAACATAGTCAAAGCATTGCCACAAGTAATATATGAAAATATAGGCATGTGACAAAGCAAATTTTCAGATTTGAGCAGTTTTATCAAAAGACGGCTCACTTCAAATGTAAAAGCCTATCCATGTCATATTCGAGCCAAAAACATGCATATCATCCAGAGATCATACAAGGATATCCAATTCTCGACAAAAGATCATTGCAAACACCCATAAAACAAAGCATGTCATGTTAAAGCTCATGAGCCATGTGTCCACTTCGGGGAGACTTCTCCACTGGTGAACATCATGCAACATGTTTTGCACCCATGTTTAAAAGATAAGACATTTTGAGTATAAACATGGTGGATGGAGCATTTTTCAAGTATACACACTTCTTTTCAAGATTAATTCATTTCATGGTACATGAAGTGCCTTTGCGGCAAAAAAAGCTTATGCTCCTCCATGAATGCAACATAGGCTAAACATTCACAATGATATTCGGCCTTTGGCCCAAAAGCAAGAAAAAGACATCCAAGCACAATCTAAGCATAGAAAGCACATTTAGACCAAAACGTGACATGGATACGCTACTACTCATGAGTGGAGCACATTTCATCAAATTTACTCAAGATTAGCATTTGATTCAAAAAAGGGCTATCTCACAACACATATATCTCAAATATTCCAAGAGCATAGCCTCACATAGCCATTTCTCCACACACATGACCAATATCTCACAAGTAGCCAAAGAGACTCAAATAAGGCATATGAAAGAAGCTCATCATCCTAAAAATGCAATATGATACAAATGCAACATGATATATAACAAGATGGCTATCCTACCATGGTTTATACATCAAGCAAAGCATGTATATACATCAAAGTAAACATGATATGATACATATGGTACAAAAGGAAATGCCCCAAGAACCAACTAGAAAGGGCAACAAACCCCAAGTTCCCCCCGCAAGCGCACAAATGTAGCTTGGTCGAGAGGCTTTGTGAAAATTTCTGCACGCTGATCTTGGTTGGGACATGGCTCAACACAATGGTCCCTTTCTCCACACTGTCTCTCAAGAAATGGTATCTCACTTCTATGTGTTTGGTTCTGGAGTGAAGCACTGGGTTTTTCGCTACGCTTATGGCACTGGTGCTATCACAAAGAAGTGGAATCTGGGTGCACTCCTCACCAAAATTTCTCAAAGTATATGAGATCCACAACAGCTGGGAACAACAACTCGTGGCTGCAACATACTCTGCCTCGGTGGTAGACTGAGCTACACTAGACTGCTTGCGGGAAGACCACGAAACCAACGAGGACCCAAGAAACTGACAAGAACCAGAAGTAGACTTCCTCTCAACTCGGCAACCAGCAAAATCCGCATCAGAAAAACCATGAAGAGAAAGAGTCGAGGAGGAAGAATACCAAAGGCCAAGACCAGGGGCAGACTGTAGGTACCTGAAAATCCTCTTGACGGCCTGTCGATGTGATGTCCTCGGCGAGGCCTGAAAACAAGCGCACAGACGCACACTGAACTGTATGTCTGGCCTCGTCGTCGTCAGGTAGAGGAGGGAGCCGATCATGCTCCGGTACTCTCGCTGGTCCACTGGTTCTCCATCCTCGTCCGCATCCAAAGTAGCCGTACTCCCCATGGGTGTCGACATAGGCTTCACATCTTGCATCTGGAACTTCCTTAGCATGTCTTTTGTGTACCTGGTCTGATGTACAAATGTTCCGTCCTTCACTTGCTTGATCTGCAACCCGAGAAAGTACTGCAACTCGCCCATCATGCTCATCTCGAATTCCCTGCTCATCTCATCTGCCAACTTGGCAACAAGGTTATGTGACGAGCCACCAAAGACAATATCATCCACGTATATCTGCACAACCAACAAGTCATTCCCATGCTTGAGGAGAAACAAAGTCCTATCCACGGTACCCATCACAAACCCTCTGCTCAACAGAAAACCTCTCAATCTCCCATACCAAGCCCGGGCGCCCGTTTCAACCCATACGAGCCCTTTTCAACCCGTACACCATGTGTGGATACTTCTCACTCTCGAACCCCCGTGGTCGCTTCACATACACCTCCTCCTCTATGACCCCATTCAGAAAAGCACTTTTCACATCCATTTGAAACAACTTGAACCCTTTAGCCACGGCAAAGGCTAGAAGGATTCGAATTGCCTCAAGACGGGCCATAGGAGCAAAGGTCTCCTCATAGTCGATCCCCTCCTTCTGACTATATCCCTGAGCAACAAGCCTGGACTTGTTCCTAACAACCATCCCATTCTCTCCCTCTTTGTTCTTCCAAACCCACTTGGTTCCTATAGGATGGCAATTTGGAGGTGGTTCAACTAACTCCCACACTAGGTTCCTCTCAAAGTTTTCCAACTCCTCATGCATAGAATTGACCCAGTTTGCATCAGATAAAGCGTGTCCAATGTCCTTGGGCTCAAAGGTGGCAACAAATGCAGCATGAGCGAAATGAGAGGAATTCCTAGACCTTGACCGTGTAGTACGTTCGTCGATGTCCGTAATGATCCTCGATAGGGGATGCACTTCTTGAATCCGCTGGGGAGCCTCATGCCTCGAGACTACCCCCCCCTCAACTTCAGCTTCTCCCGCCTGGTCCTCTTGTCACATCGTCATTGTCCATGAAGTAGACGGTCCACCCTCCGTAGTGGTCGTAGGGGAAGTAGTGGGTACACACTCAGCTTCAGGCGCATGGTTCTCTCCATCATCATCTCCAGCTTCATCCTTCTCCTCTTCAAAGAGGTCCTCGGCCATCTCTTCATCACCTGCACATTCAAAGCCAAGAGAGGTACATGTCATTGTCTCGTCGAAGGTTACCTCGCAAGTCTCCATGATTTTGTTAGTCTCAAGGTTAAGCACCCTATAGGCTCTAGAATAATTAGCATATCCAAAGAAAATCCCATCACTAGACCTAGCCTCAAACTTGTCGAGTTTTCCCTTCTTAAGAATAAAGCATTTGCAACCAAAAACTCGAAAATGACTCACCTTGGGTGCCCGACCATGCATCAGCTCATAACAGGTCTTCCTCTTGAAAGCTCGCAATAAAATCCTGTTGGAGACATGACAAGCCGTATTGACTGCCTCAGCCCAATACCTCCTAGGAGACCTGTGTTCATCGAGCATCGTCCTAGCCATCTCACAAAGAGTCCGATTTTTCCTTTCCACAACTCCATTTTGAGGGGGCACATAAGGGGTCGAATACTGATGTTCAAGACCTAGATCACGACAAAAGGCATCAAAACGAGAGTTCTTGAACTCTGAGCCATTATCACTGCGGATAGCTCGTATAGCATTCCCATGCCTCTCGTTTTTCAACCTCACGATCAGATCTCGAACAAAGCCAGATGTCTCACTCTTGTCTTCTAAGAAAAACACCCAGGCATAGCGAGAGTAATCGTCCACCACAACAAGGACATACCACTTCCCACCCACCGAGCGAACTCGAGCTGGCCCAACAAGGTCCATATGCAACAGCTCTGTCGAATGCTCGGTCATGACATCGGTCAGGGGTGGATGGGGAGTAGCTACCATCTTGCCATGCCTACACGGAGCACAAACCAAATCCTTCTCAAACTTCAACCTCGGCAATCCTCGGACAAGGTCAAGACCACTCAAGCGGGAAGCCAAATCAAAGTTCAAGTGTCCAAACCGCCTGTGCCATTTCCACAAATCAGAAGAAAGACCGGCCAACAAATAGCGAGCAGGACCCAAAGAACGAGAGAAATCAGCCCTGAAAATCTGACCCTCGGGGATGATCATACAAACAAGATCACCTCGAGAATCCAGCAAACGAGACTCACCAGACTTGAAATGCACCTCAAAACCCTCATCAAGCAATTGAGAAACCGAAAGCAAATTGAAACCCAAAGACTTCACAAGAGCAACCCTCTTCAACGTTACCTTGTCACTCACATGCACCACACCCTCAGAAATCACCCTTCCTCGTCCGTTATCCCCAAAAGTGATGTACATCTTTTCCTTCACTGGGGTGAGCCTGGAGAACCACTTCTTGTCACCGGTCATGTGTCGGGAACATCCAGAGTCAATCAACTAAATGTTCTCCAAGCCTCCTGCCTCTAGTCAGAAACAAGATCGAGAATGAGCCAACGACTCGACACTGGGGTTAGCACAAAGAAAGTTGAA
Source organism: Cenchrus americanus (assembly GCA_947561735.1). Taxonomy (NCBI): domain Eukaryota; kingdom Viridiplantae; phylum Streptophyta; class Magnoliopsida; order Poales; family Poaceae; genus Cenchrus; species Cenchrus americanus. Next base: position 51,602,225 of record OX387245.1, read on the forward strand.
CCAGTGTCGAGCCATCTACTCAAAAGAGGGGTTAGCAAACATCATTCCCTTGCCACCAAACTTCCCATGTCCCATGGAAGGAGTACGAGCACCACAAGGGGGAAAACGTGGTCCGTAGTTCCTCTGGAACCCAAAGCTGCAATCATCTCCCCTAAACCCGTATTGAGGACGAGTAGGAGGACGTCCAAAGAAAACCACCACGAGCTCGACCAAACCTCTCACCAAAGACGCACACCATCATCTCTCCCCGTCAAACCTCTCACCACCACCTCTTTGTGGGAACCTACCACCCTAAGCTCCAACTCTACCAATATTCCTCACACTTCCCACACCCTGTGGAAGTGGCACTCTAGGCTTAGGAATACCATGAGACTGGCGATACCTGTCCTGGTTTGCTTGCTCCCTAGCAAGCCTCTCATCCCTCTTCCTCTTGTAGCAAAACTCTACTAGGTGTCTCTCCTTGCCACAATACTCACATCTGAAGGGGATGGGTTTTGGTTTTGGCTCTGGCTTCTCTCTAGGTTTCTCACCCTTCTCACTCACAAACTTCACAGGTTTCTGGAAGTCATTTGTTTTGGGTGGAAATCTAGGTGGATCTTGGGTTGTGTCAAGCTTGTTGCAAAGGTGGTTAGGCTTTGGAGTGAAAGAGTTCTTGGGTGCTTTTGGAAGTGGGACTTGGATGTCTCCGATCACCTCAAACTCGGGGTTAGACTCAACACACTTCTCATACACACTCTCCCCACTGTTCTCTCCCACTTTCTCACCCAACTTCTCAAAACCCAAACCACGACCATCAGCTCTCTTGAACTCTTCAATCATGATTTTCAATTGAGGTTCCTGCCCAGACAACCAACCCAACACCTTCCTCAAATAGTCATTCTCCTCATAGATGACATCCAAACGGGAAGTAAGTTCAAGATTGCGCAAAGTAACTTCATCACAGCTAGTGCATGCATTGACAACAGGAGATTTCAAGGAAGCTTCCAAAGTGCTAATAGTAGAACGAGCATCAACAAGCTTAGCATGCATGGTAGGACATGATTTACAAGCACCAAGCAAAGTGGGTCTAGCCTTAAGCTCATCATACTCAGTCCTAAGAGCATCTAGTTTAGCCAAAGTAGAAGCATTCTTCTCATTAAGCAACTTGATCTCATTCAACCATGCATCACACTCAGAGCATTCAACATCATCAGAAATAGTAGGAGCAAGTTTCAAAGAGTCATTCTCAAGTTTCAATTCAAGCAACTTAGACTCTAACTCTCCTACTTTCTCACTAGCATTCTCAAGTTGAGCCCTAAGTTCTTTCCTCATCTTTTTGGCATCTCTTAGCACACTATCACGATTGTCAATCAAGCCATTCAACCTAGTGATCTCAGCAAGCAAAGAGTCAGGGTCACGATTTACCTCATCCTCCGAGTCGGAGTTGCTGTCTTCCTTCTCGCTCTTCTTGCTGCTTGAGCTATGGGCCATGCCACAAAAACCTTCAAGCGCCACACAGCTCAATCCACTGAGGTTCCGGCATGCACTCTTCTTGCCCTTGCGCCTCCCGGCGTCTTCATCTTCACTCGCTTGAGCTTGATCGCGCGTCGCTTGAGCTTGATCGCGCGTCGCTTGAGCTTGAGTCGACGTCGCTTGCACCGGCCACCATGGCTCTTGCCTTGTCCTTCTTGTAGCCGCCCTTGCTCGGTCGCCGCTTGTCCTTGTCCTTGCTCTTGGACTTGCTGAAGTGTTTGCCCTTGGAGGAGTACTTGTCTTCATGCCTCGGGTGCGCCTTGTACTCGCTCATCTTGTACTTGTTCTCCTCCGCTTCCGGGCACTCGGTGATGAAGTGTCCACGCTTGCCACACTTGTAGCATGTCCCCTAGCTCCGCCTTGCATTCCTCCGGCTCTCATGTAGTCGATCAAACCTCCTTGAGAGCAAGGCCAGCTCCTCCTCGCCCAGCACATCAAACTCCTCATCTGGAATAGACATAAGAGAAGACAAGGAAAACTGTCGACAGGAAGGGTTAGCTTTGCCCTTTGATCCGCCCACAAGAGCAAGACTATGATCAGTCGAGCCCTCATGCTTGGATTGCAACTTCCTGTCAACCTCAGCCGACTTGAGCTTAGAAAAGAGGTCATCCAACTCAATAGTCAAGTATTGCCCGGACTCCTTGATGGCCTCAACCTTAGCACCCCAAACATTTGGGTCCAAGATATGCAAGAGCTTCAAAGCTTGATCATGCTCAGTGTAAGGGAAATCCTCAACATTAGCCTTCATGTTGTTCACGATGGCGGTGAACCTCTGAAACATCGCATCAATGTCCTCACCGGGAAGTTGAGTAAAGTTCTCATATTGCATCCGGTAAGAAACAAAGAGGCGAGCCTTCACATGGTTATCACCACCGTGAGCAACCAACAACTTCTCCCAAATTTGCCAAGCATGATTCAAATGGCGAACACGCTCAAACTCAGGATCACACAAGCTTCGGACCAAGTGATCAACAGCTTTTGCATTTGCCTCGTAATTGGCCTTAGCACCGGCATCGGTCACCATAAGAGTATGGATGTTGGCCGGAATAGCATAGGTCTTGTCAAGCACAATGAAATCCAACAACTTGCCACAAAGAAAGATCATCATATGAGCCGCCCACTTGTGGTAACCCTTGCCATCGAAGTGCGGCGGACCGCCCCGCTCAACGTACGCCATCTTAGGATTCAAGACTTGTCAAAGTCACCACGAATCTGGCACCAAGCTCTGATACCAATTGAAGGATCGGATGGTGACTAGAGAGGGGGGGAGTGAATAGGAGCCGGTAAAAATTCTTTCCAAAGAACCTGGCCTATACCCTAGACAAAACCCGGTCACACACGAGCGATGGATCGAATCACACACCAACCGCCAAGACAACAAGGTTATGGACCAACCTTAAGTCTTAGGAACGATTCCTTGAAGCACACGTGGAAGCACGAAAGGAGGGAGGAACCTAACCAAGGAACAAAGCACTCAGGCTCTGGCGGACCGTCCGGCCAGGAGGGGCGGACTGTCCGCACGGGCCACGCGGACCGTCCGACCCGCCGCCACGGACCGTCCGCACCCACACCGCGGACCGTCCGGCCCTGAGCCGCGGACTGTCCGAAAAAGCAAACAGAACCTCCAGAGACGACCCCGAATAACGGACCGTCCGCGGGGAGCACGCAGACCGTCCGCCAGGCACCCGCGGACCGTCCGCCCGCAGCTGCGGACTGTCCGAAACCACTTCCAACCAAAGCTCGAAACCAAATCGAATCGAAAGCGAAGCCGAGCAAGAACACGAAGAACACACAAACAACACAGCCCGTGCGGACCGTCCGCCACCACCTCGCGGACCGTCCGCCCCTACACGGACGTACCCGTAAACAAAGACGACCCCGAAGGTCAACACCTTCAATCCATCACCGGATCTCCCAAACGGTAGAAGCCATTGAGACAAGAGTTTGGGGACATGAAAAGCGTCAACCAAGGATGCTATACCCCAAAAATTTCACCTCCTAACTTCCTAAATCATCGGGAATCGCGGATCCTTTGAACACCACCAAAAGCTAGAGCTCCGAACGAAAATCCTTGAATCGAAGTGGTTTCCCGGCGTTTGAGGGCACAAGATCAATCCCAAAGATGCACAAGACATCCATCCATGTTTCCCTCAAAGAAGTCCGGGGAGAAACCCACTCAAATCCGCGGAACCACACCAAGAACAAAGGCACCAAAAACAAGCACGAAAAAGACCACGAAATTCACAACGCCAAATCTTTTATACAAACCAGGAAAGATTCACAAGGTCTAGCATGACGCCCTAGCATCCATCCCTCTCAACAAATCTCTCATGAAGCTCTCATGCTAGCCTAGAGAAAATGGAGAAGAAAATAGTCTCAGAAAATGAGAAAGAGAAGGGGGAAATGAAACCCTAAGTCCCAGAGAGAGAGCGCCATCCACACACACTCATGGCTTATATATCGGGTCCCGCCGGTGTGGGAAATGACTCGACTACCCCTAACTCAACTACTGGCGATACAACCCATGTAGGGGCATTTATGAAATGTTTGTGGGTCTTGCCATCGGACGGCCACGCCTTCGCCGCACCCCGCGTCCTCCCCGACGCAAGCCATGCGATCCCGCCGTGTGTCCTTCGCTTCGAAGCTTCCCGACATGCCCGATCCCGTCTCCGTCGTGTTGGGCCTTCGAACTTGGTTTTGAGGCCCAAACCAAGAAACCGTCCTCTCGATGGTTTTGTGGACAAACCACCAAACCCCCGCGTGCTCGGCCCGCCCTCCCGCCAAGCCTCTTGACTCGACCGCCACCGTGCACCGCTTGATCGTCCATGACTTCGTCTTGCTCATCTCGCCACCATGTGGCCCGCAGCCTAGTCCCGCCGTCCACCGGTCCCTCGAACCGAGCCTACTTGTCTCTCCATCTCCCGGAGGCCCCTCAAGGTCGAAGACCTTTCGCGCCCGTTCTTCACCCGCAACAACACGAACTAGGCCGCGCCTACACCCGCGCACCGAGCCAAGAGTCGACCCAACACTCATTGTCAATCACTCATCAGTGAGGAGCGGTCATCCATCGACCACCGGGACGCTCCTGGTCCTCACCTCCCACCTATATAAAAGCCTTTCAGTTAAGTCCTTTCTTATATGAATAGACCCCTGATCTTTCTAGTTATCCCTTTCGCGTCCTTAGCTCTCTTTTTGCACCATAGCCATCCTTTTTTGTGTAATTATGTTTAGGTCTCTAGTTTCTTGCAGATAAGCCCCTACAAGCCAAGTTTTCTCATAGTCAAGCCCCTGAACCTTGTTTAAGCCATATCTTTTCCGTCCTAGCTCTGTTTTAAGCGTTCTTGGTGCCCACACGATCGTCTCAACAAGCAAGTTAGTTATAAAAGCTTGTTTTAGTCTTTTGGTAATGTTTGATGTATTATTTTGTTTATTACATGTTTTCTTGCATGATCGTAGACAACACGCCGTTCGAGGAAGAACAAGTGCAGAGCTTTGGAGAAAGTCAAGTAACTTATCGTTGGAGAAAGGCAAGTGACCCTAACCAACCTTCTATCTATGCTTTAATCAAGAATACTATAAATTAATCGGAACATGGAGAACCACCTAGGAAAACAGTGCAACCATAGTCCACATGGCTCTGGCTTAGCCAATTAATTAGGTGTGTGATTGTACTCATGACCTTATCCGAAAGGAACATAGGGGGCTCTGGGTTGCAGGGGTATAGCCCGATTCTCTGGGTTGCTAAGGTGCTGAAGCGTCCCCTCATCAGAGGTGACTAAATGTGACATAAATACCAGCCCCAGGAGGCTGGCAACACATTTATTACAACAGGTGGTTCAGTCCCTTACATCACGGCGGCATAATGGGCACGGAAGCGCCAATGCCACGAGGAACAACACAAAAGCTAAAGACCAAAGTACAATAGTGAAGGCTTCTAAAGCCTCATCAGAGTACCACACCATGGAAGCTCTCTGTGGAGGCCCTGAATACACAGGCACAGTCGGGTGTAGGGCAGCGACCTACTCGACATCTTCGGGGGCGAAGTCAGGATCCTCCTCTGAAAAACAGTTAATTAAGCAAGGGTGAGTACATACGTACCCAACAAGTTCAACCCCACCCACGGAGGGGCTTATAAGCAGATCATGCACAGGATATATCAAGGGTCAGGTTAAGGTTTATTTGCAAACACATTTACTCATGTAGGGGTTTATTTTCGAAAAGGTTTTCGCAAACAATTTTTATAACCCAAGTAACTCAGTTGTTTTGAGAAAACCAATTGGGAACTACCGGACTCCCCGTCCGCAGTAGCCCAGGCACACGGCCACACACTATTCCAGAAAACCACTCACGCCATGAAAACATCCCAAACCCAAACACTAGTTTTGTGACCACACCGTAACTCGTCCAATACCGTGGACACGGCTATTCGAATAGGTTTGACACTCTGCAGAGGTTGTACATCTTTACCCACAAGTAGGGTACCGCCACACGTGCGCCTTAGTGTCGGTGCGGATCCTATCAAAGCCATTACCCACCTTAGCTAACCATACGAGCCACCACAGAAGCAACCAAGGGGTTATCTCACATAACCAGGGCATACCTCACACAGATCGTACCCCGACTCCTTGATCTTCCACTGCTCACCCGCACACCAGATGGCGAGTAGATTAACTAGTGGGATTTATGCTAAGCCGTTGCCACATACAACGGTCGAGTGGTAGTACGATAAATCGGGCCAAGTGAGATGTCACGCAACCCGGTCCTTAACGACAAGATGGACAACTCCAAAATGCTCAACCACACAAGTACGAGCTCACCCATTCTCCTGACACACACGTCCATCCCGTCTACCCAGTTCTTTACTCATTTTCCAAAAATATCCCATTCCCATTTTCAAAGCACTCACACCATTTTAAAGAAATCATTTTGGCCAAACAAGGTTCATTCATAGCAATCAAGGGTGGCTATCCTACCATGTTTTTGCAGTAAAACAATATGCAATTTATAAAACGGGTATAGGGTTGTGTTTATAAAACTAGGACCAAAGCATGCATCAAAGGATGAGATTGAACTTGCCGTCTTCGAAGTCCTCGGGGAGTTCCGGCTCGGCGTTCGGGATTTCGGGCTCCTGCTCGCAGTACTTGGTTCCAAGCTCCGGCTCGTGATACCCTCCTTCGTTCACTCCGTCGGCTATAGCGCACATACAAGCAAGCATGCAATCAATATAAGCACACCCAGTTTTTCCGGTTGAGCTCGAGGAAAAGTAATTAGATAAAATGGAGGAATAAATGTTATGCGGGGGTTTGGGTGATGGATCGGTACAGGCATACCCGGGATAGGTGCGATGAATTTTGGGCACGATTTGAATTAAAATTGCGCATGAAATGATGGGTTAAACGGGGTGTTTAGGGCTAATTATGTGGTTAAGGGCCTATTAGTAATTTAGGTTTAAGGAAGAAGGGCCTAATTATAATATTTAGACAGGGTGAGGGTTTAACTAGAATAGCCTAAGGGTCTAATTGTAAAGGGGCAGGGTTGTTTTTGTGGTATAGCTTAAAGGGGTAGGGTCTAAATGAAAGAAAAGGGGGAGAGAGAATAGAGAAAGGGGGTTTGGTGGAAAAAAGAAAAGAGGCAGGGGGTCCTGGGCAAAATGCCCTTCTTCCTCCCCGTAACGCCCGCGTTTTTAGCTCTAAATAAATCACCTAATAAATCATGCGTATTTTCAAAACCGACCCGTCGAGCTCCATTACCATTCAAACCCTAGCCACTATTTTCTCTCTCTCCCCGCGCGCGTGCCGCGAATCCCGCCGCACCGCACCTCGGCCGCACCCCCGCGCGCCTTCCCAACGCCGCGGTCGGCCACCGGCCGGAATCCCGCGCACGCCGCGGTCCCGGTGACCGGTCCGCCTCGCCATCACCGCCGTCCCGTCCGCCTCGCCATCACCGCCGTCCCGTGACCACTTCTCTTTCTTCCCTTCCTTTTTTCCTTTTCCTTTTCTTTTTCCTTCCCTCTTTTTCTTTTTCCCTTCTCTTCTTCTTCTCCTCTCCTTCCTTTCCCTTCCTCTCGCGCGGCTAGGACAAAGACCCGACCGGCGCCCCGGCGCCGTTGACCGGGCCCCGTGCGCCGGCACCGCCCCTTCCTCCGCACGCCACCGGACCGAGCAAGAGCACCCGCCTCCGCACGCCACCGCAGCCCCGCCCGGCCGGGACGCCGGAGCCGGCCCGGGGCCGCGGCCGGCGCCATTAACTCCCCCCCTACCCGAGCTATCACTTCCACCACCCGGCCGACGCCACCGCCCCGCGCCCTAGCACGCACCGCGCAAGGTTGACCGGAGGCGCGAGCCGTCGCGTCGCCGGCCGCCGCCTCGCGAAGCTCCTCGAGCTCGCCGGTGTAGGGCTCGCCGCAGAAAAATCTCCACTCCAAACCGCCTCCCGCCGCCTATAAAAGGGGCCGACGGCCTCCCCGGCTCGCCGCACCACACCACCACGGTCTCACGACGACCTCCTCCCCTCTTCCCCGAGCACCACCGCGCCCTCGCCCCCTAGCGCCGCCGCCGCACCACTGCTCTCCCGTGGAGCCGCCTCCACCGTGCACGATAGCCCGAGGTGAGCACGGGAATAGGACCCCCTCGCCCCCCTCTTCCTTTTCCCCTCGCTCCCCGGCCGCCTCCGCGGCCGGAGCCGCCGGCGGGCACCCCCCGACCGGCCGGCCATGCCGCGCCCTCCTCCCTCTCTGTTCTGAATCGAGAGGGGGAAGAAGAAGGGCGGTTTTGCCAAAAACCCCCCCGACCTTTCCTCCTTTTTCCCACCGAGCCCCCCCTTTTCCTATTCTCTCTCTGTTCCTTGCAAATAGGCCCCTAGGAGCATGATTAATTGAAAAATAAATACTGCTAGAGCCTAAACAATTCATAACTAGGCCCTAATCAAGTTTATATAATCTTAACCACACCCTTTACCCACTAATAGAAATTACCAATAGGCCCTCAGCCCTTGTAACCCCTCTTTAACCTAACACCTTATGCACAATTTTATTCCCGATTTCACCAGACCTTTCCCAGTAGTACCCCCGCCAAACCAACCCCCTTTCCTAGGGCTTATATATACCCCTTCTCCGCTCGCTTTCCCCTCCCCGAGCTCGGCCGGAAACGTGTGTGCTAATACTGCTTGCCTGCTTGTGTGTGTGTCATAGCCGACGGAGTAGACGGAGGAAGGTACCCCGAGCCGAGGCCGAAGCCGACTCATCGCGAGCAGGAGCCCGAAGTCCCGAACGCCGAGCCGGCACTCCCCGAAGACTTCGAAGACGGCAAGTTCAACCTCCCCCTTTGATGCATGCTTCTCCTAGTTTTAAAAATATATCCTATACCCGTTTTATAAATTGCATATTGTTTTACTGCAAAACATGGTAGGATAGCCACCCTTGATTGCTATGATTGAACCTTGTTTTGGCCTAAACGAGTGCTTTAAAAATGTGTGTGTGCTTTCAAAATGTGTGAGTGCTTTAAAAACAAAAAGGGGATATGTTTGGAAAATGAGTAAAGAACTGGATAGACGGGATGGACGTGTGTGTCGGAGTATGGGTGAGCTCGCCCGTGTGGTTGAGCGTGTTGGGAGTTGTCCATCTTGTCGGTTAAGGACCGGGTTGCGTGACATCTCACCCGACCCAAATCATCGTACAACCACTCGACCGTTGTATGTGGCAACGGCTTAGCATAAATCCCACTAGTTAATCTACTTGCCATCCGGTGTGCGGGTGAGCGAGCGGGAGACCAAGGAGTAGGGGTACGCTCCGTGTGAGGTACGCCCCGGTTATGTGGGATAACCCCTTGGGTGCTTCCGTGGTGGCTCGTAGTGTTAGCTAAGGTGGGTAATGGCTATGATAGGATCCGTACCGCACCGAGGTGTCCGTGTGACGCTACCCTACTTGTGGGTAAAGATGTACAACCTCTGCAGTGTCAAACCTATTCGAATAGCCGTGTCCACGGTATTGGACGAGTCACGGTGTGGTCACAAAAACTAGTGATTGGGATGGGATGTTTTCCGGCGAGAGTTGTTTTCTCGAGTGAAGAGTGTGGCCGTGTGCCTCGGGCTACGACGGACGGGAAGTCCGGTAGATCCACAAAGTGGTTTTCCTAAAACAAGTGAGTTACTTGGGTTTATGACTTGCGAAAACCTTTTTGAAATGAACCCCCGCATGTGTGAGTTTGCTAAATGAACCCTAACCCGATCCTTGTTATACCTTATGCATGATTCTGTTTATAAGCCCCTCCGTGGGTGGGGTTGGATTTGCCGAGTACATATGTGCTCACCCTTGTTTTACTAACTATTTTACGAGAGGAGGATCCCGATTACATCCCCCGAAGACGTTGAGTAGGTCGTGCCCTACACCCAACCGTGCTCGTGTACCCGTGGCCCTACCGAAAGCTTCCATGGTGTGGTACCGTGAGGAGGCTATGGAAGCCTTTGCTATTGTAGTGTGGTCGCTAGCGTTTGTGTTGTTCCTTGTAGCGTTGGCACTACCGTGCCCTCTCGTGTCGCCGTAATGTAAAAGACCGATTCCACCTCGTTGTAATAAATGTGTTACCGACCTCCCGGGACTGGTATTTGTGTCACATTTAGTCACCTCTGATGAGGGGACGCTTCAGGTGGTATCAGAGCCGTAGGTTGGCCGTAGGACATGACCCTAGGATACGAGACCCCCTCTGGCCTTCTCTAACCTTTCCTTTGCTAAGCTCACCTGTTCCCAAATCCTTACCTTGATTCTTGCCTGTTTCCAGATGGCTAACCCCGGATGGAACGGAGGAATCGCCCCGTCCGGCCCCGGCCTCCCCTAACCCGTTGCTACTCGGCCCTAGAGCGCGTCGGAGTAAGGGATCCGCCGCAGTTCGTCTACCGAGAGTACGAACGCTTCGGCACCCTTCGGTGTAAGCCGCCGATCTTTGTGGGAAGGAGCACGCTTTACCCCGACATAGAGCCATGGTTCGTCTCGCCACCGGTTTTCGCTTTGCCGACACCTACCCCAAGGTCGCTCGGAAGGCCCCGCGACGGCCTACGAGTGGTTTATAGACAAGCACCTTCGAAGGACTCCAATGGGATTCTTTCCACCCTCCCGGAGGAAGAGGACGCTCGTGGATTGATCGCATGAGAGGTCTAGAACGAGAGGAAGAAGACTTAGAAGAGGCGCTTTCCCACCTATCCATATACCTCGCAGGCCTAGACCACCTTTATCGGGAGCAAGCCCGCAAAGAATCGAAGCGACGGATCGACGGAGCGGAAAGAGCGAGAATAGAGGATAGAACTAGAAAGGGTGAAGACAACCATAGCGAAGTTGAACTACACAACACAAAGCAAGAATACCTCGGGGAAAGAGAGCGCACGCCGTTGGCCCATAAAGCCCTATGGGATGAACTAAAGGAGCGAAGAAGCGAGAGATGAAGGAGCCGAGCGAGAAGAGGATGAACCCGAAGAAACCCACCGGGACAAAGGGACCCCGGACCGAAGATGAGATACTGGAGCAAGATCTTCCACTTAAGAAGCGTCGTATCCAGCTAGAGGAAGAATCACCATGAGACTAGGGTGTTTAGGCTAGAAACCGAGTCCTAGCAATAATAAGTGTACCCCGAAGGATGTACCCCAACCTTCCTACTAAATAAAGTTATCCATCTCTTGTACCCCACCACAACCCGTTCAACTCTACCTTTGTTTTCGCATGGCGGAAGATGGATGGACCCAAGGCGTGTGCCGGGAGGAGCCTCGGTTTTGCTCGCCCTCGCTCATCAACTCCCCGGAGCGCCTCGGTATTACCGAGCACCCTAGGTACTACGGCGAGAGAGTACGAGCAACTCGGTACTCTTCGCCGTAGATTGGTCCTCTCCGTCGCTAGAAGCAACCGCCACACCGAAGATCGAGCCGTGGCGCGTGACCGCCACGGGGTTCCGACACCGGGATACCTATCCTTTGGCCCTCGAAAAAGCCCTCCGCTACCCGTGCCGGATCTACGAGGAACACCTCGTCCCCACACCGATGAGATACTTCCCTCCCGCCATCGAAACCCCGCTTGGCAAGCCCGCATGAGGAACCCGGAACGACGTCGCCACCAAGAAGACCCGCCGTACCACGTAGTCGCTTACCTTGTCTCCCCGGACAAGCTCTTTGATGACCAAAGCCGGCACTTGAGGGAACGGATCGGCGGCCGGCCGAGCAAGCCGAAGTCACGAGTGAGGATGCACCAAGTCCGAGTGGCCCAAGCCGAAGCGAGGACCGCGGCAGCCTACATAGCGGTGAAGCCGTCGCCCGGGAAAGCCTCGAAGAATCCAGGACCAACGCATGCAAGAATGGACCCACGGCGGAACGCCCGTTCCGGCCATTGGAGAAGCTCAAGTCCCGCCGGGAACACCCCTTGTAGGATGGGGAGGAACCATCGAAGTCCCCCCGCACCACCGCCAGCCCACCGAACCCCCAACGCCTACCACCGAAGCCGCAACACAGCCTCAGGAAAACGGAGACCCCGAAGGCGGAAACGATGACGAGTTGCTCATTCCGCCGGAAGAACACTCGACCCCGAAGACACGCTCCCCTCGCGAGTAGTGTGTCCCAAGACCCGGGAATGAAGCCGTAACGGTCCAAGTCGCACCCTTAGCCCTTAGTCGTGTAGTGTGTCCGCGTAGTCGGGATGTATCCTCCTCGCCGGTTTGTAATAAAAACTTGTTTGTGCTTGCTTGTTTGCTATGTGCTTGTTGTGTGCTTACCGGCGAATAAACCCCGCCTTTTCAAAAAGAAATCCGCTATAATCCACTTAAACATCACATAAAACTAGATCTCTTAGAAACCCGCTTCTTTACGGATGGTTTCCCGTGCGCCCCGTTCGGACCCACCGATCGGACGCCGAGGGATCGCAAGCCGATCGGAGGGAGCGTCTCCACGACCGGGAGGTTAACCAAAACGAAGATGGAGGAGAGAACGTGGTCCCGCCACCGCCACCCCCTCCCCGTTGACTTGGCACAAGTCTTAGCCAACCGTACCGTCCCGATGGAGGCTATCTTCAATGCCATCAACCGCCCAAGACCCCGTGCTATGAGCATGAATGAGAAGCCGATCGAGTTCCTCGGGACTAAGCCGCCCACCTTTAGCGGGTCGGTGAATCCTTTGGACGCCGACGATTGGCCGAGAGCCATCCCGAGGGAACCGGAGCCCCTCCACCGCGAGGACCATGACAAGGTTCTTCGGCGGCTCACCGGCCTCACCGGGACGGCCCTAGCCCGGTGGGAAAATTACCGCGCCGCCGCCAAGGATCCCTCCGCCATCACATGGGATGAATTCGTGGAGGAGTTCCGTCGCTACCACATCCCGAGGCCACACCGAAGCGGAAGGCGGACGAGTTCCGCGAACTCCGCCAAGGCAACATGTTTGTGGAGGAATACACGTACCGCTCATAGAGTTGGCACGCTATGCCCCCGAGGAGGTGGATAAAGACTCCAAAAAGCAAGAAATGTTCAAGAAGGGGCCGACTCCGAACCGAGGACACCGCCGACTCCTCGCATTTACCCGACTTTAATACCCTTATGAACATGGCAATCCTCACGGAAAGAGCAAAGGTCGAGGAAAAGAAGGAAAACAAGCGCAAGTTCATGGAACACAAGGCCAAGCAAGAAGAGCGGTCCCGGAGGCCGAGAAACCTTGGACACCCCATGTCCGGGTTCCAAGCTCCTATGCGATGCAGAACCCAATCCCAAGCCACGAACTCACAAGCCCCCGCAGCCCGCTCAAGCCCTCCTACAACCGCAGTGCCATGAAGCCCCCACAGAACAACACCGACCGATCACTACCAACAACAACAACAACGGCTCCCGAGTGTGTTTCAACCGCCGAGAAACCGGCACTTCATCGCCAACCGCCCCTATGCTAAAAAGCCGCCCACCACCACCTACTCCAACTCGGTGAACGGCCAAGGCCACTTGCGTCAGAGCCAACCGCATGCCGGTGCGCAACAACAACAACTTCGGCAACAACACCGAGCAACCGGCGGATGAGGCAGCCCCGGCGGTCGTATGGACGCGCTCGGGTGAATCACATCAATGCGCGGGAGGCACAGAAGCACAAGGAGTAGTACTCGGTGAGTTCCCGGTCGCCTCGCTTTGGCTACCATACTCGTTCGATTCGGGAGCATCGCACTCATTCATATCCTCAAGCTTTGTGGAAAAGCATAGCATACCCACAGTACTACTCAAAGCACCCCTAATAACTCGAACGCCCGGAGGTGACATTAATTGTCAACCGGAATGCCCCCGGTAAGGATTATTTTAAGTGGGGTAGAGTTCCTAGCGGATCCGGTAGTACTGAAATCCAAGGGGATAGATGTGATCCTTGGTATGGACTGGTTAAGCCAACACCATGGCCTCATAAGTTGCGCCGATAAAGTAGTGCACCTGACCAACCCAGACGGGATACGGGTGACTCGCCACACCCGGGGACACGGGCGGATATAATGGTTTTCAACATAGAAGCCAAGTCCATAGAAGATGTCCCAGTAGTACGAGAATACCCAGATGTGTTCCCCGAAGAACTCCCTGGAATGCCACCCGACAGGGACATAGAGTTCGTAATCGACCTTATCCCTGGAACCTCTCCCATAGCCAAGAGACCCTATAGGATGGCAGCCCCTGAGTTGGCAGAATTGAAGAAGCAGCTAGCGAGCTCCAGCGAAGTGGGTTCATCGACCAAGCTCATCACCATGGGGAGCCCCCGGTGCTTTTCGTGGAAAAGAAGGATAAGAGCATGAGGATGTACGTGGACTATCGCTTGCCGAACGAGGTCACTATTAAAAACAAGTACCCTCTTCCCGGCACGGATGACTCGTTTGACCAACCGAAGGGAGCCAAGTATTTCTCGAAGGTGGATCTAAGATCGGGTACCACCGGCTCAAGATCGGGGAAAGTGACATCCCCAAGACTGTCTTTGTCACTCGCTACGGGCAATATGAGTTCACGGTGATGTCCTTTGGGCTAACCAATGCACCACCTACTTCATGAACCTCATGAATAAGGTGTTCATGGAAGAGCTGGACAAGTTTGTCGTGGTCTTCATTGACGATATACTTGTTTACTCCAAGAGCGTAGAGGAGCATGAACAACATCTTCGAGTAGTGTTGGGAAAATTGAGGGCACACAAGCTATATGCCAAGTTCAGCAAGTGTGAATTTTGGCTAGAGAAGATATCCTTCCTTGGGCACATATTGACTGCAGAAGGAGTAGGCCGTAGACCCCGGAAAGTTGAGACAGGTCTCCAACTAGCAAAGCAACCAACCAACGTGAGCGAGATCGGAGTTTCCTAGGTTTAGCAGGTACTACCGGAGATTTATCGAAGGATTCTCCAAAATCGCCCGGCCCATGACGGAGCCGCTTAAGAAAGAGAAGAAGTTTAACCGGACCGAGGCCTCGTGAAAGAAGTTTCCAAGAGTTGAAGAAGAGGTTGACCACGGCCCCGGTGCTAACCCCCGCCGACATTCAACGGGACTTTGTCGTGTATTGCGACGCCTCCCGACAGGGGTTGGGATGTGTTCTCATGCAAGATGGGAAGGTGGTGGCATACGCCTCCCGACACCTTAAACCCCATGAGCGAGAACTATCCCACCCATGATCCGGAGTTCGCGACCGTAGTGCATGCCCCGAAGATCCGGAGACACTATCCGATCGGGAACAAGTGTGAAATCTACACGTACCACAAGAGTCTAAAGTACATCTTCACTCAGCCCGACCTCGAACCTAAGGCGAGAGAAGATGGCTAGAGCTAGTCAAGGACTATAACCTAGAGATTCACTACCACCCGGAAAGGCCAATGTAGTAGCGAGATGCCCTAAGCCGGAAAACCTACGAGAAGGCGGCACCCAAGAGTGCCCGGTTGTAAGAGGAGATGGCACGGCTCAACGTACACATCGTCCCCCAAGGCTACGTCCACCGGTCGAGTGTTCAACCTACCCTAGAGGAAAAGATCCGGAAGGCCCAAGAGACCGATGAAAATCTGATGAAGATCCGCAAGCATACCGAAGAGAACAAGGCCCCTGACTTCAGGGTAGATGACCAAGGCACCCTGTGGTACAAAAACAGGATATGCGTGCCCGAAGGTGGAGATTTTCGACGGACCATCCCGGATGAGGCACACAACACGGCATACTCCATTCACCCGGGATCCACCAAGATGTACATGGACTTAAAGCGAAATACCGGTGGAATGGGATGAAAGCGGACATTGCACGGTTCGTCGCCCACCGTGACACTTGTCGAGGATCAAAGCCGAACATCGAAGCCGGCAGGGATCGTTGCAACCTTTACCAATCCCGGTATGGAAGTGGGACGAGATAGGCATGGATTTCGTAGTAGGGTTGCCAAGGACTCAGAAGGGACATGACTCCATATGGGTGATCGTGGACCGACTCACTAAAGTCGCTCACTTTCTACCCGTACGGACCACTTATGGTGGAGAGAAGTTGGCGAAACTCTACATAGAAAATATAGTGAAGCCGCATGGAGTGCCTAGCAAAATAGTCTCGGACGAGAGGGACCCGCTTCACCTCTAGGTTCCGGGAAAAGCTCGCACAAAGCCATGGGCACCAAGCTAGACTTCGGTTCGAGCATACCACCCACGGACGGACGGACGGACCGAAAGGGTGAATCAAATTTTGGAGGATATGTTGAGAGCATGCGTCCTCACCTACGGCAAGGATTGGGAGCAGAGCACCGCCATACGCAGAATTTTCCTACAACAACGGCTACCACGAAAGTCCGGGAATGTCGCCATTCGAAGCACTATACGGGAGAAAATGCGGACACCCCCGATGTGGTCGGAAGGGAGAGCGTGCCCCTGGTTGGGCCCGCACTTATAAAGGAAGCCGAGGAGTGAGTAGGCGATATCCGAGAAAAGTTGAAAGCTGCCCAGTCCCGACAGAAGAGCTACGCAGACAAGAAGAGGCGTGAAGCGAGCTTCAATCCAGGAGACTTCGTCTACCTCAAGGTTTCACCCATCCGGGGGACTCGGAGATTTCAAGTACACGGGAAGTTGGCCCCTCGGTACATCGGACCGTATAAAGTGCTCAAGAGAGTCGGAGCAAGAGCATACCGGGCCGGAGCTACCCGAAGAAATGTCGGATATACACCCGGTATTCCACATCTTCCGGCCTACGCCGATGTTTGAAGGTTCGGGAAGAAAAGCGAGTACCGGTGGAGACCATCGATCTACGGCCCGGACCTTAGGTACCGGGAGGTGCCCGTCAAGATCTTAGACACCGTGGTAAAGCGGACAAGAACGACCGAAGTACGGTGTGTGCGAGAGTCCAATGGAGCGACACGGGGTGGAAGAAGCTACGTGGGGACGAGAGGATGCACCGAGGAAGGAATTCCCCCACCTATTTGAAACTTAGCCGAATCTCGAGGACGAGATTCATTTTAAGTGGGGTAGGTTTGTAACGCCCGCGTTTTTAGCTCTAAATAAATCACCTAATAAATCATGCGTATTTTCAAAACCGACCCGCCGAGCTCCATTACCATTCAAACCCTAGCCACCGTTTTCTCTCTCTCTCCCCCCGCGCGCGTGCCGCGAATCCCGCCGCACCGCACCTCGGCCGCACCCCCTCGCGTGCCTTCCCAACGCCGTGGTCGGCCACCGGCCGGGAATCCCGCGCACGCCGCGGTCCCGGAGACCGGTCCGCCTCGCCATCACCGCCGTCCCGGAAAATGCGCCGACGCCCGAAAAACCGGGAGAAACCCCGCAAAACCCTTCCCAATTTTCCCTAACAATTTTCCGGATTCTCCAAAAATCTTTTCCCTATTTTTCCTTCCCTTTTCTTTTCCTTTTTCTTCTCTTTCTTCCTTTCCTTTTTCCTTTTCCTTTTCTTTTTCCTTCCCTCTTTTTCTTTTTCCCTTCTCTTCTTCTTCTCCTCTCCTTCCTTTCCCTTCCTCCCGCGCGGCCGGACGACACCCGACCGCCGCCCGGCGCCGTTGACCGGGGCCCCGCGCGCCGCACCGCCCCTTCCTCCGCACGCCACCGGACCGGCAAGAGCACCCGCCTCCGCACGCCACCGCGGCCCCGCCCGGCCGGGACGCCGGAGCCGGCCCGGCGCGGCCGGCGCCATTAACTCCCCCCCCGCCCGAGCTATCACTTCCACCACCGGCCGACGCGGCCCGCCCCGCGCCCTAGCACGCCTTGCGCAAGGTTGACCGGAGGCGCCGAGCCGTCCGCGTCGCCGGCCGCCGCCTCGCGAAGCTCCTCGAGCTCGCCGGAGTAGGGGCTCGCCGGGAGAAAAATCTCCACTCCAAACCGCCTCCCGCCGCCTATAAAAGGGGTCGACGGCCTCCCGGCTCGCCGCACCACACCACCACGGTCTCACGGCACCTCCTCCCCTCTTCCCCGAGCACCACCGCGCCCTCGCCCCCTAGCGCCGCCGCCGCACCACCGCTCTCCCGCGGAGCCGCCTCCACCGTGCACGATAGCCCGAGGTGAGCACGGGAATAGGACCCCCCTCGCCCCCCTCTTCCTTTTCCCCTCGCTCCCCGGCCGCCTCCGCGGCCGGAGCCGCCGGCGGGCACCCCTGACCGGCCGGCCATGCCGCGCCCTCCTCCCTCTCTGTTCTGAATCGAGAGGGGGAAGAAGAAGGGCGGTTTTGCCAAAAACCCCCTGACCTTTCCTCCTTTTTCCCACCGAGCCCCCCCTTTCCTATTCTCTCTCTGTTCCTTGCAAATAGGCCCCTAGGAGCATGATTAATTGAAAAATAAATACTGCTAGAGCCTAAACAATTCATAACTAGGCCCTAATCAAGTTTATATAATCTTAACCACACCCTTTACCCACTAATAGAAATTACCAATAGGCCCTCAGCCCTTGTAACCCCTCTTTAACCTAACACCTTATGCACAATTTTATTCCCGATTTCACCACACCTTTCCCGGTAGTACCCCCCGCCAAACCAACCCCCTTTCCTAGGGCTTATATATACCCCTTCTCCGCTCACTTTTTCCTCCCCGAGCTCGGCGGAAACGTGTGTGCTAATATTGCTTGCTTGCTTGTGTGTGCGCCATAGCCGACGGAGTAGACGGAGGAAGGTATCCCGAGCCGAGGCCGAAGCCGACTACCGCGAGCGGGAGCCCGAAGTCCCGAACGCCGAGCCGGTACTCCCCGAAGACTTCGAAGACGGCAAGTTCAACCTCCCCCTTTGATGCATGCTTCTCGTCCTAGTTTTAAAAATATATCCTATACCCGTTTTATAAATTGCATATTGTTTTACGCAAAACATGGTAGGATAGCCACCCTTGATTGCTATGATTGAACCTTGTTTTGGCCTAAACGAGTGCTTTAAAAATGTGTGTGTGCTTTCAAAATGTGTGAGTGCTTTAAAAACAAAAAGGGGATATGTTTGGAAAATGAGTAAAGAACCGGATAGACGGGATGGACGTGTGTGTCGGGAGTATGGGTGAGCTCGTACCGTGTGGTTGAGCGTGTTGGGAGTTGTCCATCTTGTCGGTTAAGGACCGGGTTGCGTGACATCTCACCTGACCCAAATCATCGTACAACCACTCGACCGTTGTATGTGGCAACGGCTTAGCATAAATCCCACTAGTTAATCTACTTGCCATCTGGTGTGCGGGTGAGCGAGCGGGAGACCAAGGAGTAGGGGTACGCTCTCGTGTGAGGTACGCCCGGTTATGTGGGATAACCCCTTGGGTGCTTCCGTGGTGGCTCGTAGTGTTAGCTAAGGTGGGTAATGGCCGTGATAGGATCCGTACCGGACCGAGGTGTCCGTGTGACGGTACCCTACTTGTGGGTAAAGATGTACAACCTCTCGCAGGTGTCAAACCTATTCGAATAGCCGTGCCCACGGTATTGGACGAGTCACGGTGTGGTCACAAAAACTAGTGATTGGGATGGGATGTTTTCCGGCGAGAGTTGTTTTCTCGAGTGAAGAGTGTGGGCGTGTGCCCGGGCTACGACGGACGGGAAGTCCGGTAGATCCACGGTGGTTTTCCTAAAACAAGTGAGTTACTTGGGTTTATGACTTGCGAAAACCTTTTTGAAATGAACCCCCGCATGTGTGAGTTTGCTAAATGAACCCTAACCCGATCCTTGTTATACCTTATGCATGATTCGTTTATAAGCCCCTCCGTGGGTGGGGTTGGATTTGCCGAGTACATATATGCTCACCCTTGTTTTACTAACTATTTTACGAGAGGAGGATCCCGATTACATCCCCAAAGACGTTGAGTAGGTCGTGCCCTACACCCAACCGTGCCCGTGTACCCGTGGCCCTACCGAAAGCTTCCATGGTGTGGTACTCGAGGAGGCTATGGAAGCCTTTGCTATTGTAGTGTGGTCGCTAGCGTTTGTGTTGTTCCTTGTAGCGTTGGCACTACCGTGCCCTCTGTGTCGCCGTAATGTAAAAGACCGATTCCACCCGTTGTAATAAATGTGTTACCAGCCTCCTGGGACTGGTATTTGTGTCACATTTAGTCACCTCTCGATGAGGGGACGCTTCACCTCCCCCGGCTTACATCCGGAACGCAGGTGGGGCGGGGGCTCGGGCACGACGGCCCGGCCGGGCGGGGGGCACTCGCCGACGGCCCGTACTCGACGGCGGCTAGTACATAGGGCAAAACGGAGAGGGCACCGAGGGGGTTCAATTCCCGTGCTCACCTTGAGTCGGGGCGGTGCGTGGAGGTGGATCGGCGGGCGGCGGCGGACTGCCGATTGGGCGGCTCTCGTAGCGGCGCGGTGTGGTGCGGGGGGGAGGGGAATGGCTTGCGGCGGTGTGAGGTGAGGTGGGGAACGCAGCGGGGCTCTTTATAGGCGTGGAAAGGCAGTTCAGCGGCCGATATTTCGAGCTCAAGGAGCTCTAGTGGCCGGCAATGGTGGCTCGGGAAAAATCTCGGCGTGGACTCCGGCCAGCGGGATTCGCGGTCAATCCGGTGCTGTGGGACGCGACTCGTCGTGCAGGTAAGCTGCCGTGGCCGCGGAGGGGGGTGGGAGAACGGCGACACGGCGCGGTGGTGTTGGAGGTGACCAGTCGGGGGAGTAATGGCAGTGGTGTGACGGCTCACCGGCGGCCCGGTCAGCGACGGGTCTTGTCGACGTGGCGTGTCGGGGTGGAGGAGGAGGGGGCCGGCGCGGTCGGGGTCAGAGCCAGGCGCGCGACGCGCGGGGTCAGGCGCGGTCGGGCTGAAGGGAGAAGAAGAAGGAAGGGATAGGGAGAAGAAGAAAGTAAAAAGGAAAAAGAGAAAAGGAAAAGGAAAAATAGGAAAAGAAAAGGCAAAGAGATAGGAAAAGTTTAGAAAGTTAGGAGAATTTCTAAGGAAAATAGGGGAAAGGACTTTTGCGGGGTTTTTCGGTTCCGGGCGTTAGCGTGATTTTCGGGTCGGCGGTGATGGCGAGGTGGACTGGCCGGCGGGACCGCGGCGTGCGCGGGATTCCCGGTGTGGTGGCCGACCGCGGTGCTGGGCGGCACGCGATGGGCGATGGCCCGAGTGCAGGCGGTGCCGGCGAGATTCGCGGCACACGCGCCGAGGGTGAGAGAGGGAAGACGACCGGGGTTTCGAAGGGGGTCGTTGAGCTCAGCGGGAATGTTTTGAAAACACGCGTGATTTAGTAGGTGATTTATTAAGAGCTAAAAAATGCGGGTGTTACAGGTGCTGACCACTAGGGAGGGTTATGGTCTGCCCTGAGCTGTAACTGTCATGGGTTGTTGGTGCTTTTGCATATCTTTGTAAAGGCTTCGTAGCGTCCCTATGCAATCACACCTCAGAAGTGTGGTATTGCCTGATCAGCACATGCATTGTTGGGTTCAAAGTTATTCGGAACTTTTACGCGAATTGTGGTGAAAGTGTGCAACCTCTGCTGAGTGTAAAACTGATCGATCAGCCGTGCTCACAGTCAAGAGCGGCCTGAACCCTCACATGATTAATGAACTTAAAGATGGACTTAATTTTCATTCCAGTTATTTCTGTGGCCTTGCTGAGTACCAACCAAAAGTGTACTCATCCTTGCTTATGTTGTTCAGAGGAGAACCCTGGAGTGGAGTACTTCATCGACTATGAGGAGTTCTGAGGAATGCGGTCCACCAGTCACATGCCTATGGAAGATGAAGATGGAGTCGCGTCTTCATAGTTATCGTTGTTCGTGTAAAGACCTTCGAGTCTACCCTCGTGAGTGCAATAAAAGTTAATAAACCTTTTCTGTATGTTTTGAGCAATGTCTTGTGATGATACACTCATTTTGTCTGTCAAATGTGTGAAATTTTGATCCTGGCACACATATGAGATGCATTCGGTTTACTTCCGAAAAACGGGTGTGACAGCTAGCTTCTAGGCTTCATGGTCAGCCACCAGGGCATTGAGGCGAACCCCACCAAGGTCGACGCTATCTGCAGGATGAAGAGACCTACCGGGAAGAAAGACATCATGAAGCTCACCGGCATGATGGCCGCTCTAGGTCAGTTCATCAACAAGCTCGGGGAGAAAGGCCTGTCCTTCTTCAAGCTGCTGAAAAAGTCAGACAAGTTCGTGTGGACGGACGAGGCTGACCAGGCACTAGAAGAGCTGAAGACCTTTCTCACGACGCCTCCAGTTATGGTCCCCTCGGCACCGAAAGAGACCTTGTTACTCTACATCTCCACGTCCACTCAGGTGGTAGCGCGGTCTTGGTGCCAGAACGACCTGAGGAAGGCCAACCCTACCCTGTCCAGTGACCTGTCTACTATGTCAGCGAGGTCCTCTCCGACAGTAAGATCAGGTACTCACAACACCAGAAGATGCTATACGCCCTCCTTGTCACCTCGTGCAAGCTCCTGCACTACTTTCAGTCGCACAAGATCAAGGTCGTCTTGGGCTTCCCCTTGGGAGAGATCCTACGCAGTCGCGACACCACATGGCGCATACTCAAGTGGTCGATCGAGCTAGGCGAGTTCAAATTTGAGTTCTATCCATGATAGGCCATCAAGTCGCAGATCCTTGCGAACTTCGTCTCTGAATGGACAGAGACCCAGCAACCCCCACCGGCGGAGAAGCCGGAGCACTGGAAGATGTACTTTGATGGTTCCCTGAACCTCGAAAGAGCGAGTGAAGGCATACTCTTCATCTCCCCCCAAGGCGACCACCTGAAGTATGTCCTGCAGATCCACTACAAGGCGTCCAACAACAGCGTCGAGTACGAGGCCATGATTCACGGGCTACATATCACCGTGTCCTTGGGGATTAAGCGGCTTATTGCCTACGGAGACTCCAAGGTCGTCATCGACCAGGTCAACAAGACGTGCGACATCAAGAAGGACACGATGGACACCTAATGCGTTGAGGTCTGGAAGCTCGGGGCCGACTTCGAAGGCCTGGAGTTTCACCACGTCTGTCGTGACAACAACGTGGCGGCAGACGTTCTCTCCAAACTGGGCTCCAAGCGCGTGCTAGTCCCAGTCAGCATGTTCGTCTAGGACCTACGCAAGCCGTCAATCAAGCCCCCCTGCGACCCAGAGACATCGCCTAGCAACGCACCTCCACAAGGTGGTCATGACATCTTCATGACGGAGGCCGAAGATGATTGGCGCCTCGACTTCATTGCATATATCCTAGAGCACTGAGTTCCTAAAGACAAGGTCGAACGGGAAAATATCATCAGGCGCAACGCCAATTATGTCATCATTGGCATGGAGCTCTATCGAAGGTCCGCCTCCAACGGCGTGCTGATGAAGTGCATCCTCAGGTCTGAGGGTCTTAGGCTCTTGTAGGAGATCCATAGTGGAGAATGCGGCAACCATCCATCCTCCACAAACTTGGTGGGAAAGGCCTTTAGATCAGGATTCTACTGGCCTACTACTTTGGCTGATGCGCAGGACCTAGTCCGGCGATGCAAAGGGTGTCGATTCTTCGCCAAGCAACAGCACGTCCCAGCTCAAGCCCTGAGGACAATCCCTCCATCCCGGCCCTTTGCCATAAGGGGTCTGGACTTCGTAGGACCCTTCAGAACAACCCATAAAGTTACAAGCATATCCTAGTGGCGGTGGACAAGTTCACCAACTAGATCAAGGTCCGGGTTGTTGCCAGCGTTACGTCGAAGGAGGCAGTGAAGTTTATTGAGGACATTACCCATCGCTTCGGGGTCCCCAACAGAATCATCACCGACCTAGTCTCGGTCTTCACAGGATCTGACTTTTGGGACTTCTGCCAAGACAACCTCATCGACGTCTATTATGCCTTGGTGGCGCACCCACGTTGCAACGGCTAGGTCGAATGCGCAAACGTCATGGTGCTTCAAGGCATCAAGGACCGCATCTTCGACGACGCTTCCCAATACGCCACTAGGTGTCTAGCAGAGCTCCCGCAGATGATCTGGGGTCTCCGGACCCAGGTCAGCTCAGCTACAGGCTACTCACCATTCTTCCTGGTGTACGGGTCAGAGGCCGTCCTCCCAATCGACCTTGCCTTCGGCGCCCCCTGCATCCAGCACTACGAAGAAGGTGTAACAGAAGAGACACGCAAGGTCGACCTCGACTGCATTAAGGAGCACCGTGTGGCGGCACTGATGCGGCACACCTGCCACGAGCAGCAAATACGTCGCTACCACAACCGCAACATGTGCGAATAATCCTTCAATGTGGGCGACCTAGTCCTACGACGCATCCAAGATACCAAGGGAATGCACAAGCTCTCTGCACCTTAGGAAGGCCCCTTCATCATGATGGAAGTCATTGGGCAGCGACCTACCACTTCCAGTGGGTCGACGGTCAGGGAGCGCCGAACGTCTGGAACATCGAGCACCTACGTCGCTTCTATCCTTAGAAGACCTGTACTGAAATAAAAAGCTATGTACTCTCCCCTCTTGTAAATTTCTAGTTAATAAAAGTATGATTCCCTCTCGGAAGTCCTTCTGCCGACTTGCACCTGGGTTTCACTTCACCTTTTGTTCTGTTTACCCCTTCCCCCTCGAAACGCTCGGGGGCTCGGTATAAGTTAGGCTCGACACGCTCGGGGGATTGGCTTCGCCAACCTAAGGGTCTCGCGACCTGAAGGGTTTTTTCTTATGTTTTATGTTTTTACGCATCTCCCATCTGCGTAGTTCTCGCTCTCTTTATGCATGTTCCTGAGATACTTGATTGTGAGACCTACGGTCCAAGACGCCCCCTCCGCGCGCCAGCTGTACCTAAGTCTCCACGCTTGAGCCGTACAGTCGATAAGTCGTTCATCCACCGAGTTAGGTTAGCAGGGGGTGCACTTCGCATCCTTGTGACTTTCAAGCTCACATAATGGGTGTGAACGCTACTCATATGGGATATGCGCTTTAACTTAACACACAACTCTTTTATTATGCCAAAATATTCTTTACAGCAATAGGCCCTAGGCCTAAACCTACATCTACAGTTTGATGCATTTTGAATTCTAATTTTCAGAGGTCGAACTTCTTCATGACCTCCTCTGCGGCAGCCTGGACGTCTTCACGGTTTACCAGCTCCAACAGGACGACGTCCTCTGCGACCTTCTGTAGGTCGAAGGATGGCTCATGGTACTTCATTGCGGCCAACACCGCGGCTGTGGCAAGCTTGCTGGTGTCCAGCAGAAAGGCCTTCATCCGGCCATCAGCTTCGTCGAGGCGATGTTACAGCTCCCTTGGCTCCGCACCCTCCTCCTGCAGGACGTAGATGTCCATCAAGTACTGAGCGGCCTTTTTAAGGTCGATGAGCTATTTCTCCAGACCTGCGCAAATAAGAAGTGGATCGCTTATACCCTCCGACCAACAACTACAAAGACCTATGGGAGATAAGGTCACTTACCTCGCTGGACCTCCGCAGTCCTCTCCTTGAGGATCATCACCTGGTCCTTGACCTCCGTGAGCTCCTTCTTGAGAGAACCCTCTATCTCCCTCGCACCTGAACACATTGAAGGTCGAAATCAAGCAAAAGACCCGGAAGAGGCATGGAAACAACACCCAGCGACCAAGCAAACTTACCTTCCACCACGGCCTGGAGGTCATCTGCGACATCATTTCCCTTCTGCTCGGCCGCTTCTAGCTTCTTCTTCAAGGAGGCCACCTCCTTCTCTGCCTGGCGGGCCATGGCCTCCTTCACGCGCTTGACCTCCTGCGCAGCTTCAATCTTGGCTTGTAGTGAAGCCTATCAAGCCACGCCCGCCTCCGCGTGGGCATTGGCGGCTTCCCTAACCAACGTCACCCGGGCTTGCACCCGCTCCGCAAGCGACTGCAACACAAGAAGACGTGCCTCGCATCAAGACCTCAAAAATAGTCAAACTAAAGAACAGAAATCACAGAGGCAGGTTCAAGCTCTTGCCGAGAGCGTCCGCGCAATCGTATGATAGTGAATTTCCGTCAACCTAGCCATTACCTTTAATGTTGGGATTGATTTATTAATTTAACCACTGGAACTAACCTCCCATATATAACAAGTTCACTCTTGCATGTCGATTTTGACGTTTATTGTTTACGTAGGAAATCTACGCTAAAGAGGAGACTTTCGTGATAAGTTCGTCAAGCACTTCGGAAGAAGATCATGAAGCCCGACAAGAGTCAAGACACACGATGAACATGACTCTAAATGACCTGAGGATTGAAGCGTCAATGTGCAAATCTTCAGGGACTCAACCAGAAAACAGCGAAGCTTTGATGGCAAGGATTCAAGCCTTAATCGCGAAGGAAACGACGTCAAAGGCCCACATGCAAGTGCACACAAATAGGGAATCCACGAGAAGCAACCGGGACAAAGGCTGGGGCTAAACTGGGCCAAAACGGGCCCAGGCCGGTCGGCCCAGTCCACTCTGGGCCTGGTTTGGCGCCCCCTTTGACCTAGCCGCCATTCAGACTATTTATAGCCCCCTCTCCAAGAGCCACACATGAATTGATTCGTCATCCGCCGCCGAGAAGCCGAGATGAGAGAGACACCGTTCCAGAGAGGAGAGGGTCGAGATGGTTGACTAGGGTTCCCCTAGCCGACGTGGGAACCTTGCATGTAAGACCACATCGGAGTTCCCGGAGTTAGGATCAAGATCAAGGTAGGATCTCAGTGGTGATCTTGTCCATGTATTATACTCTTGTGTTGAATTTGCAAGATTGAATCCGATTTCTAGCGATCAAGTGCTTTCTCTACGACTTTGTCTTCGCTTGGGTTTGCTTCTTCCCCAATCTAGTCTATAGCTAGATTGCTTAGGGTGCTCTTGTAGTCATGGTTGCTAGAGGTGCATACCCGATCTACCGAGCGTTTTCAACTTGTTCTTCTTGGACTCCTCATAGGCTAACCCGCATGAATAGGAGTGTGTTGTGACAGGACGGTGGCTCTAAAAGGCGGGCATCTTCGGAGTTGGAACGGAAGCCACGATTTAAAGAGGCTAGTTATGAGATTCGTTTGCTTTATTCTTCTTTGCTTTGGAACTTCAACAAAAGACCCAATCCAATCTCTAGATTGGTTTTATCTCTCTTTCTCTTGCTACCTCCAGTGTTTAGTAGATTATATGCGTTTTATGGTTCTTCCATAGATTAGATGCAAAACCCCTTTTCAAGATCAAAGTGTTTTCCGCTTATTAGATTGAATCTAGCGTTACACATTGTTCCACGGATTCGATACCTTGGGTTCACACTTAAGGGAAGAAGGGTCCCTTGATTACGACGGAGGACTTGTTCGCTTGAAAGTCCAAACGAACTTTGATACGACAATCAACCGTCAACACGCTTCCTTGAACTCATCAACGTCGCGGCAGTCAGCGACGACGTCGTCCTCCCATGGGGTTCCGGCATACAAGCACCTGTCGTCGCCCCCCTCGACGGTGGCCGCCCACCTCTGTAGCCTGCTGGCTCAGTATTGGTAGCGGGTCAGTCACACAAAGGATGTCCTGCTAGCCCCCAACGGGCGGAGTAGTGCTGACGCCGCCGTCACCCCAGCTCCAAGGGCCTGGCTCGAGATCTCCGTAGTTGAGTCCCCTGGTGACTATTCCACCGACGCCTCCCTCTTGACCTGAGGTATTCTTGGCACTGTCGAACGTCACGGGGGTTGACCTGCATCTGAACAAAAGACCTCCATCAGCAAGTGGATACTGTCAAGTCGACCCGACCACAAGCCACAAGCTTGGCGCTTCCGACCGACGAGTCGGAGATGTACTCCTCGATGCATTGTTGTGGAAGGACCTGCAAGTCCCCCGCAGCACAGACCTTGAAGCTTTGGACCTCCTCGTTGTGCAACGGCGTCGGGCACCAATAGATGCCTTCACGAAACTGAAAACAAATAGGAAGAAGAGAAGACCTACGTCAAAACCGCACAAGCTGTAAATGGCAAAGAAACAAGGTCGGAGACTTACCACTTCAGATGGCTGGTACACACTGAGCACCTTGGGGCACTCTCGGTTGCGGATGCGCCTGGTGAAGATGTTCTTCACCCGCGCCACCATTTCCTCCTTGGAGACCTTGCGCCTGACGACCCGGGTGGGGTCAGATTGTCCCCAGTACTCATAAGTTGGGTGTACCCGGTCTTGGATTGGCTGCACGGCGGTGACGGCCGAAGCCGACGCCGCCACGCCGCCCGGTCAACCACTCCGCCTTCAACTTTGCCAGGTCTTCCTGCAGCGGCCGCGCTCCTTAGTCTCCCGCGAGGTTAGCTGATTGGTCCACTCCGGGAATGGGACGGGAGCGCGCCCCAACCTGGCAGGGAGCACTGGCGTCGGGTTGTCGAGGTAGAACCACCCCTGCTTCCAGCCTGTGGTGTTATCAGGGAGCACCAAGTCGATGTACTCCAGCTTCATGTAGAGACGTAGCATGAAACCAACGCTCCCCACGACGTCGGACTTGACCGTCTTCTTCAGCTCAAAGAAGTGCCGCCATAGGTGGAAGTGCGGTGCTATCCCGAGGTAGGCCTCGCAAACATGGATGAAGGAAGAAATGATGGTGATGGCATTGAGGACAAGATGTACCACCTCGATCCTGTGGAAGTAGAGGAGGTTGAGGAAGAAGTCGCCAGACGGGACCCCGAATCCACGCTCGATGTGCGCGAGGAAGACGACGACCTCGCAGGTCCCCTCGGTGGGGAACTCCTCGCCCGCCGCCGCCCTCCAGCTGATCTCCGCCTTGGGCCTCAGCAACCCGCGGGTCGCCAGGGCCTGGATCTGCTCCTCCGTCACCACCGATGGCTCCCAGACGGTTTCCGGCGTCGAGACGTGCGCGGGCTCCATCTTCTTTTTCTCCAGTCCGATGGATCTGGATCTAAAGACCACAAGTGTCTTGGTTCGCATGCGCGGACGCGGGGTGTGGTGGACTTGAGCACGACTACACTGCTATTCTACTCAAGCAATGGAATGACGGCATAACCCTAGCGCGGAGTGGAAACGAGAGAAAGTGGAGGTCCCTAGCCCACGGCTCGGCCTTATATAGTTGGGCCCCAGCGGCGCAAAGGGCTGCCACGCCCAACGTCTCCCTAGCGGAAGTCATGGTGACCCAACGGATCCGCGCCTCCCGCGGATCTACTGCTCAACGGCTCTTTCGACCTAACGGAAAAATGGCAGTAACGGCTAGTTCCGTACGGGAATCTGCGTCCGCCGGCCCCTGGTCATCACCCTGGTAGACATGGACTTGTTATGCCCCACCTTCAAGCCCCCTCCAAAACATCATTTTTTTACCACACCCAAGGTCTTCATGAACCTCGAACGACCTATGGACCAATTATATCACCCCCAAGGTCGTCAAGGTACCGGTAGCCTCCTAGGTCACCTCGGCCTCCAAACGGCGGGTTCACACTATGTCTCCCAGCTGCCTACATGCCTTCTAGGTCGCTTTGACCTACAGCGGCCAACCCAACCAACGGCTCTGTGCTCAAAGGCTTTATTGCCCATTTGGTGACCCACCGGTCTTAATCACAACTCCTTGCTGAGGCCCCGCTTCCTTCTAGGTCGATAACGACCTACATATTTAAGGATTGACACCGTGCGTTGTGTCACTGCACAACGGTCGTATTGACCCAGATCGACACAGGTTCTTTTGTCAATTTCCATGGCCTCTTGAAGGTCGGCGTGCTTCAACAGCCTCGCCGGGACCTTGGTCATGCCATTGCTGCCCGGGCGCCTCTATAATATTCAATATACATCGTTTGCCATGCAAGAATGTGTATATAAGCTTCGCAAGCTACAAACGACTACGACCCATGGCCAATTACAAGATCCAAACATATTAAAGGTCCTGATCTAACTTACATGGTGCCTACGGCGCAACCTAGACTGATGAAGCGCGTCACAAGCTTTCTTCTAGCTTCAGGACCTACTTGGAGACCACCACCGCCGTCAAGATCGCGGCTGCCACACAGCCACCTCTACTCTAGCCCTAGAAGGTTTCCTGTGGTGCCCCATCTTTTGCTTGGGTGCTCCCACAAGATCCCAAATTGGGCTAGTCTCACCTCGGGCCTCTGCCGGTGCAGCACGGTAATCTCTAGTATGGCTTCAGGCCTTTGCTCACAAGGCCTGTCAAGGCATGTACTTCCCCGTGTTGCACCTCGATTCCTCACTGGGCGCAGGTGGAACGACTGATGGAGTTTCTCCAACTTCGCAAGCATTCTTCTAGCCTCAGATGGCAATAACCTAGCGCTACGCTCTGGTGGATGGACGTAAGCCCAGCCTATTGAAAAATTACTAAGCTGCTTCGCCATGTCACTCCTACCTGGTTCAAGAAACAAGCTATGGGGTCTCCTATTTATAGCGGCAGAGCCTGGCTTTGGATGATGTCTACGCTCCAGCTGGCGTGGCATCCTTATCCAATCACTGTTACCACGTGGAGCACGAGGTTCCTGTTCGCCTCTATGGAGCACCGACACGTTTGTCGACTGCTTGATGACACCTTTTCAGCTTTTGTCTCTTGCGGGCAGTGACTGCATCCCTACTTCGGGCAGGTCCAGTGACCGTACAGTATGCCCGTGGGGTGCCACGCGACAAAACTGCTGGCGCCTGGCACTACTCCCCAAGACTCTGGGTGACTTGTTTTATTCGGTGGAAAGAGCATCTAAAAGTACAAGCAGAAGGTCGTAGCTTCTCTGTTTAATCTTCGAGCATCAAACCGACCATCTATGTCACCTTACTGCTCTGGGGCTACTCCACGAGTGCGTCTTGCGACGCCCTCTTTCTTCTGTGTTGCAACGACTCACTGTAAGCCCTCTTCCAACACCTCTTCGCTCGACCTACCTTCGATCGGCTGGGAGACCTTCTTCGAGGTCCTGATGATTTTTTAGTGGTTGCCTGACTTAGGTCAGGTCGGTGGTTCTTCAAAAGTCGGCGCCTTGTCTTCGCTCCAACCCCCTGGACCTACGTTTCAGGAGCTCGATACTTGACTTCGTGCGCGTTGGAGGAGTATTAATTCTTTTTTGGATCCCTGTGCACCCTACACGACCTTGACGATGTCACAACTTCGCCAAGCCTCGACATGACCTTGTTTCGGCCGCTACGCCTACACGTCGATCGGGGGCTTGAGAGACATGGGTACCCATGGGTCCCCACCGACCAGGGTCCCAAAGGTCCCTATCAAGTGGACCTGACCTATCAGAAGCTCCGCCGACCTGCAAGTGGGCACGGAGACCTTATCCACAACCCCAGCGATCTTGGAAGACTCCAGAAGACCTTATCTAGATCCCGGAGGATCCGCCGGGCTTGTGGCGTAAGACTCATTCCCAGGTCGCGGCTTAGCGCCGCCTGTAGGTTCGCAGATCTCGGGATTCACCCTGTAATCAAGGAGGACGACCTTCCTATTTTGTAACTGACCCCGATGAGGGTTCACCGACCTCGAATGTAAGCCCTAACCCATTGACCATAGAAGGCGGCCTAGAGCTCCATTCGAGGGGACGACCCTTTCACACATAATTCCACCTCATACTGTACGTAGGGTTTTACTCTCCGGAGGCCTGAACCAGTCTAACCCTTGTGTCCCTCGCCATTCTCGCTGTGTTCCGAGTTCCATATGTGAAATACCACCTACGCTCTTAGTTCTCGATCCCCTCCAATCAACCTACAACCGCTTGGGTCGCCCCGTTGCGGATTTGTCCAGGTCTCACCCCCTGACATGGGCCGCACTAGGTGTGGGCCTTCTCAGTTTTATTGATGGGGGATTAGGGGTTAAGTTAATTACCCCTGGTTTATCCTCTCGTCAAGAGTTGAGTAGGTGTGCCAACCTTATGACCAGGATCTTGAGTGATACATGTGTACAAGAGGTCTATCAAAGCATTGAAGCTTTTTTTGCTCTTCGGCAATTGTTCGACCCTTCAGCTTGGTGTGGAGCGACATCGACGACCTTTTTCAAGAGTATGAAGATCTCCTTCCTTTGTGCAGAAACTCTCGTAGTGAAACCACGTCAATGTGATTGAGAGAATTAGCGTGAGCTTTTATGGCAAGTGAAGGGTGCCTTGTGAGAGAATTGATGACTCAAAAGTAATAATACTCTTATATGAGTGCTTCAGAAATATAAACTAGTGGTGACTTTGTCCTACAAGTACCAAATGATCCCTAAATCTTGGGTCAGCAGTTTACTTTCACTCATCCTCTCCTTTATGGTGTCGTATTTCATTTGGAACCTGTGTACCTTTACTTTTCTAGAATATTTTTGATTGGGATGGTTATAAGTTGCAAAAATTATTTTGGGACGATTGTTTCTCACCCGAACAACTTTAAAACGCACATCCAAATAAATATGAACCAATTCACTTCCGTACAAAATAGTAGAAGTCATAAGAGTACATTGGTACACGTCGTCAGTCTTATAGTTCATCCCATGCAGTGCCACATTAGATTTTTAATAATGTGGAGGAGAGAGAGAGCGAGAAGAGAGAAGAAGTTGTTGCCTCAAAAAACAACTACCTCACGAGACAACTTTACAACTATTATATGAGTTGTTATTGCTATGCAACTCAAAATATTCTTTTTTTATATGCACAAATTAAACTATATAGTTCTAATAGACAACTTATCAGACAACTCAATGTACATGTTGTCTGTTGAGTCGACCCAAATTTAGGTATCAATGCATGAAGCGGCCTGTCGACAACACCAATATACTTACTCTAAGGTTAAGTTTTTAAATTAGTTAATTTTCATTTTCACTCTAATAGGTTATGAGCACCGATTCCTTTCAACTACCCAACAGACTATCCAATTATATCGGTTGAAGTAAAACTGACATGTACTTCATTAATATGATAAGGGTAAGTGAGATTGAGCCGGTTTAATTGAGGCGGTTCAGCATTAGAAAATAATTAAATTCATATTAACAACATTGAAAAATGATCTTTTGATTTCCATTGCTATTTGGAAAGAAGTTACTTAAATAAAGAGTTCACGAAGAATGATCAGTTATTTAGTTACTGGCTAAATTTCAATAGCAATTGTCCTAAAAATTTCAATGAAATCGAAATAGCACTTCCACTTTTATTGGGTAGGACCTCTTTGTTTAGCTATTTTATTCTCAATCCATCTATTTTCAATTGCTCAAATCGCTCAGGTGGTTTACGCAAACGCGAGGGGCTAGCGTATTACGTTAACGATTCAGCAAAGAGGCGGATGGTCCAGCTCTATCTACCGGTTCCATACTTGTGGTCTGTGGAGCTCCTTTCCCTTCCCTTCGCTTTGCCACAAATTGCCAGTTTCTCCTCCGGCAATGGCCACGGCTGCTGCTGCCGCCGCCGCCGCCACTGCGGTCTCTACGCCGCTCCGGCCGCAGTCTGCATCCCAGCGTCGCCTGGCGGTTACACGCTTCACCCTGAGCATACCGATTCCCTCCTCGAATTCGTGTCTACTCGTCGTCGCTGTCTAATCATCCCTGTTTATACTCAGCAGAGCGTGCCCCGTCGATGGTGTTGGGGGATCCCGCCGCGGTCTGCCGGAGGGAGCGCATTCCATGCGGAGCGGCGGAGGTGGTCTGTGCTCTGTCCTTATCTATCTCTACCTTGCAGTCAAATTTGCTTGCTTGTGCGCACTTGGTGGGGTGCTTTGGATTAGAAATAATGGCGTTTTGCACTATTGCACGATTTGGTGAATAATGTGATTTCTCGGGTCATCTGATAAACCTTGCTGTGTGCGGGATTAAGAAATTTGGCGAATCAGAGAAATTTTACAACCGAACAGCAAGTTCGGTCTGAACATAGTAGTATAACTGCCGTTGTGTTTTATAGTTGCTCAACTTTTAAATGACCTTGGAATTGCAATTTGTCAAGTAATAGCATGGTTATTGTTAGAAAGTTTTGATACGGTAACTTTTGGGTGCTTAGCTGCTGATGCAAATTTGTTATTAATGTTAGGTATGCCTTGCTCTCAAAAGAATTGTTAGGTATGCCTTAATAAGCATACTACCCTGCACTCATCACATCTTTCTTTGTACCTTGAACTTTGATGTGGTAGGCAGCAGATAATATTATGATTTTTAATTAAAGACTTCTGATTTTGTTAAACAGGAGCACCTTATTATGGGCAGCTGATAAAGGTCCTGAAGAATCCCTCAAGAAGACCATTGAAGTGGATAGGTTGATTGATATGCTGAGGGAAGCAAATCCTAGAGAGGTAATGTGATCTATATCTTTAGTCTTGTTGAACTATGATTGTTGTTCTACATTACAATTCAGACCTCACCCTGTAGGTTTAATCCAATTTGAAATCCACTTGTATGTAATATGGTCAGTTTGGTTTGCTTCCTGTGTCACCTTTTCAGAATATGGAGAGCCAAACTAAGTCTAATCAGCTACTTGAAGTATAGAACAAGTTTACAAATTGACCTATAAACTGTCAAATTGCTACTTGCCCTTGTACAGTGTTTGAGTTTGCCTAATCACATCACTAGATTAGACTGATGTATCTATTATATTCTTTTAAGCATATATTAAGTTCTTATTTTCTATTCAAACAACTGGAGCAATCCCTGCTTCTCTTTTGTTTCGTTTGCCACATTGAGTCTGGAATTAAATTAATGAGGCACCTTTCTTGATTTTTAACAGCTCGATCAAATTGTGGTTGAAAATGTTCTGGCATTCGACGCTGGTTTCTGGGTTCGGCTGGCAGCTAGGATTGATCTCTGCAAATCAGATGATGATAAAGCATGGTTTTACTTATGGAGACAATTTTGCTTCCTGTGCATGCTGTTTTCTTCTGTCTCGATTAATCTAACTTTGCAATTTCCTTCTCTTTATTGCCTTTTCAGAAAGATTATGAAGAGTTGGCTGAAAATGTAATGAACATTGTTGACCGGCTTGTTCACAAGACTGATGTAGGAACCATGTTTCCATTATGCATAAAGTGGTCATACACAAACACTGAATGTGTCTTGATGTGAAGAAAGGAAACCCTTGCTAAGTTTACCCTTATGCTGTGCAGCAAAAGATTGAACAATCAACTGATGTGCTGAAGGCAATTATTAGTCCTGTGATGCATGAAGGGGATGTGCAATGGCCACCAAGAGATCCAGACACAGTCAAATTGATGGAGAAAGTAAAGACACATCTCCCCCTAATTTTTCCGCATATATTTAGTTGGTCTTGGCTTGTACTTGCATTTTGCCATGGTCTTTGTTACTGCAATAATTAAAAAAAAATGAACCGTGAACATGTGATTGTCAGTACAAAGATCCAAACATCTCTTCTTCAATAATTTCATTCCGAGTATGCTTTACACGTGCGTTGTTGCCATTGTCTCTATTTATGAACCAACATTTCTTTTGGGCTTCATAGATTTGATTGATCGTATGCAATTTTCTATATGACGTTGTGTGCATCAAAATTACCATTTTTCTTCCAAATTCTAATATGATTTTCTTATGCCATCCTGATATTACCAGGAAATATCACGCCGAGAACAAGAAGGACAGCTCGATGAGGGATTTCTGTCGGAAGTTAGTGCTCAGTTGAGGCAAGTGAGTGTTTTTTCTGCATCTTATGCTAGCAAGTTGTGTGTCATCTCAACATAAATTAAATTTGTTTTTCTTGTGATCAGTATATATTTACCTGTTGTTAGGCTAAACAAGTTGGAGATAAGCCTGGGCTTCAAGCCATGCTGCAAAAGGTGTTGCAGTTATATGCTTCCAGATCTCTCCAGAAACGTAGTTACGCGTACAAAGGTAGTCTTTCTTAACACATGACTTTAAGGCTATTCAACTATCCATGTTGAGAACGGACGGACTACATTTTCATTTTGACCTGAGTACTTTTCATCCTTTTCAGGGGGTCAAGTTGTAGTTCCTGAAAAGTTTCTTGAATCCATAATACAGGGTTAGTATTGCTATACAGAGATTCTTTTCCCTCTCTTTTGCATCTGCCAGCCATCGAATCTGACCAGTACAGATTGTGCAATGCAGCGCCTGAGAATGACTGGAATAAGGTGCTGCTGAACGGACTTACAGTCGGAAAAGGAGATGTTTCGCCAGATGATTTTTATGCCGTTATTAACAAGAGAATCGAGCGAGTCTTGATTCGCACGGTGAGAGCAGCAAGCAAGCACCTGATTTTTACAGGGAGCAGCAGGGTCGTGTCTTGTTTTCTCACACTGATTTTTCCCCTTCATTTCTTTCTCTGTTTGACAGGAAGGTGGTTCTTACCAGCAACGCATACTTGTTGAGTATCTAAAAGAGATACAGGCTAGAGCAGAGGAAGTTGTCAAAGTGCTTCAAGGACCAACAATTTAAAATCTGCTGATTCACTTTACAGATACATGTTTTTCCCCTGTTTAATCATAGTCTGATGGGCCACTTGGCTCTGCCCGAATCTTGTTAAGGGTCTTTGACATAGGAGCAGGTACGTTTCCCTATTTTATGCATGCTTTTGAGAAGCCAGACTAGCTCTATCTACTCTCTGCATGCTAAACAGATTTCACCTTTCAGTTTTGAGATGCACCTAATTCTCGGAGCCTCGGAGCAGACCATAGAAGGTGAGCGCTGCCGCGCCGGAAATGGAGAGGAGATACAGAGCCAGGAGAAGTGTGCGGTTACAGCAAACTACCCGTGCTTATCTAAGTGATGGCCTGTTTTCCGTTTGAGGATCACGAGTTTTCATCTCGAAGGCCTTGGTTGTTTAGCAAACAAATTGCACATAATCGATGTCCCAGCCCCTGGCTCTTGTTTGTACTTGCTTAGTTCTGTTGGTAGGCTCAGCCTCTGGAATCTGGACTCGAGTACATCCATTGCTTGTAGTAGTACGTCACAACCTCCACAATTCATATACCGTCATGTCCATACTGCAAAATTCGATGCTAGGAGTCTGATCTCAGCGTTTGGTACTCTCCCTGTCCCAAAATGGAGGTAATAGTACTCTCCGTGTCCCTAAATGACTGTCTTTCTTACTTCTCGATAAACAACATTGACTTTAATTTTATAATGAATTTATTTAGGATACAAATGATACATGTATTTTTTTACAAATTTAATCAACTTTTGACAGAAAAGAAAACGATCAAATACGAGAGAGAGGGAGTAGACCGTACGCTGGATGCTGGTAGTAGTACTCTGCTAATCTGCTTGGGTAATTTTGCTTGTGGACATCGTTGAATGCTGAGATTTGCTGCTGTATACTATAGGAGTAGGAGTAGGTGAAGAGAAAGGCCGAAAGGATGGATTTGATGATCAGGTGGCAGTGGCACGATCGGCGACTGCCTCGGCTGTTGAAAAAGTAATGTAGATCCTATAGAGTACTCCTAGCAGTCCCTGGGTCAGATCCTCCATCGAAAGCGATCGAAAAGATGCATGCCGGATCCAGCTATGGCGGTGGCTTGCTACTGGTACCGCATTCATTTCAATTTTTTTAGGACATTCATTTCAAAATCAGAAACGACATAGTACTCGTAGTATGCTACTGGTAGTGCGATGGCAGCACCCAAATATGAGCCTTTTTCAATTACTACCATTCTTAAATATATGATATTTAGAACAATTAGCTACTTAAAAAAATGAAGTAATTTATTTATCCTAAACGTCATAATGTAAGAGCGGAGAGAGTATTAATCTATGTTTAATACTACATTTAATCATCATACAAATATTTGATACGATGAGGTTAAATTTGAACCCTTGAAAGTCAAACAAACCGCAGAGAAACGATAAATCAACAAAATAAAATTGTACCGGTAACCTTGCTCAACATTGTACTACAAGTACAACACGATGCTAGTCCACTAAAAAGGTTGCAACTATTCTTTTTTTAGTTTAGCAAATTGCTACCGTTCTTTTTTTGAATAAAGGGCAAGAGCGCTGCCACATCATGTAACAAGGAAAGAAAACAAATTGATACTAAGTGTATTGCTCTCATGAACAGGTAGCATTGTATAGCAATCCTCTCTGCTTCCTTTTACCGTGATACTACGGTACAAGTAGTACCTTCAATGCAAGATCAAACAAAATACATGGCTCTTGATTTAGTCTTAACCAAAAGTCCTCTTGATTAGAGATGACATTTTTGCCCACGGATACTAGCAGCAAAATCCGCCCGCGGACAGCTGATGGGCGACAATTTTCACCTGCGGATATATTTGCTACCTGCTTGAAATAGAAAGCCCGTAAATATATAGCCAAAGCCCACTAACGCAAACCCTAAGATCCACCCGGCCACCCATCCCCTTCGAGGCACATAGCCTCTCACCCCCTCTCTCATTTCGTTTTCTCTCTGGATCTCTCTGGACCTCGGCGGTGGCGCATCTACTAGAGAGTGGAGCCTGGAGGCGCACCTCGGCGGTGGCGCACGGGGACAACGGGCCAGGCCAGCGGCGCACGCGACCTCACCCCTCCCTCCTAGGCCTGTACGTTCGGGTTACCCAATTGTTTCGGGTCGGGTAATCCAGGTAATGAAAACTGCTACCCGATATTAGTGTCGGGGACAGCCCTAGGGGTCCCCTTAAGCCAACTGGGGAATCCCCGCTTAAAACCCACGACGAGCCAAAGCTAAGCGCACCTCACTTAAACACACAAGGCAGGGCCCACGCCGCGGTGGCTCCGACGGACCACCAGGACGGCCACTCAAAGATCCCCTCGAGCAGGCTCCGCCTCGCTCGAGGGCGCACGCCTTTCCCTCGGCCGAGGCTCCGCCTCGCTCGAGGGCGCACGCCTCCCCGAGCGGGCTCCGCCGGTTCGAGGGGGGCGCGCTTACCTCGAGCGATTCCGCCTCGCTCGAGGGCTCCGCTTTCCGCCCTCGAGCGGGCTCCGCCTCGCTCGAGGGCGCCCGCACGCGCACGCCTTGTTCCCCGTGCGCGGGCATTAAATGCCCCGACAACGGCGGGGGCGGCGCCATCATGCACCCGGGGCTCGCGCCCGGCGCTCGTCGCACCAACTCCCCGGGAGGGAACCCATCCCCGCCCCCGTGGGGGAGCCGTGCGGCGTGGCCGGTGCCGGTCTCGTGACGCCGCGCCGCCGCGCTCCGCACGGCTAACGCGCCGAGCCCTCGAAGGGGGGTCGGCCGCACCCTCGATGCCGCTTTCTTGTGACCCCGGGGGTTAGGTTGAGGCGTTGGCCGGCGGGCGCCATCCCCGCCACCGGGCACGCGCATGGCGGTCGCCCCCGCGCGTACAAACCCACGCCGGCGCGGCGCGCGCGGCTCCGGCGGCCGTGCGGTGTGCGGGAACGGGGCGCCGCCTTACCTGCCACCGTGTCTCGTACGGACCGACGTCGCAACTCCCCTCGAATCCGCCTGAAGACATCACGGCCGTCCGCTCCA
This sequence comes from Cenchrus americanus, assembly GCA_947561735.1. Taxonomy (NCBI): domain Eukaryota; kingdom Viridiplantae; phylum Streptophyta; class Magnoliopsida; order Poales; family Poaceae; genus Cenchrus; species Cenchrus americanus. The sequence goes on from OX387245.1 coordinate 51,641,394, forward strand.
CTCCTACCCTCGAGGCCACCCCTGTGCGGGTACAAGATACGCCATGATGGCCGGATCGCGGCAAGGACCGTCCAGGCGGCCGCCTACTCTACGGCACGATACACCACGCTTCCCCACGTAGCTAAATAGCGCGGCATGCATGTGATTCGCTCTCTCCTTGGTCTATAAAAGGAGGACGAACCCCCCTGCCGCGGGGGGAGACGGAACACAACAGACAAGTGAGGACACAGCACATCACGCACTTGCTCTCCGATTCTCCCACAACATCTTCAGCCACTTCACCAGGGACTTGGGAGCCACGCTCCCTCTTCCGCCTTGCTTGTAGCCGCCCCACTACAGGCACCCCGGTGCCGAGCAATATAGTGCCTCGAGCACACCACTGCTGGACGTACGGCCCCTCGGCGGAACCGGGATAAAACTCGTGTCGTTAGTTGTTCGGCATCGACCATTGAGGGATAGACCTCGGCGCTCATTACGGTTAGTGTCGGGACCACTTTCTCGCACCGACGCTTGGCGCCCACCGTGGGGCAATCGAGTGCCTAAGGTCAATCCATCATCAACTCCCTCCATGGTGATCCGCACCGAGTATCGCGGTACGCGTGCGCATGGGCGCCTCGGACCCCCTCCCCCGCCGGTTTTGAAATCCGGTTTGGGGGCCCGAATTTCCGGGCTACGGGAAACGGCTACCCCGATGCGCCTCACCAACCGTGAGGAGCCGCGCGCGCGGCGCCGGGCGGGTCCGCCCCCCCCCGCCGCGCGCACGGCCACGACGCGGACGCCCATCGGCACGGATGCCGCGGACCGTCGGCACCACGACGTCGCCGCCGCTCCGGTCGGCGTTCGCGCCGGGAGCGGTCCGAGCGGCGGCAAGCCGAACGCGCCGCCTCTCAACGCGGCGCACCCGTCGGCACAACAACCACCGCCCGGCGGGGCAGCGCACGGTCTTCGGGCCGCGCTTCCCCATCGGTCTTCGCGGTGCCACGACGGCTTACAACGCCAACATCAACACGATGATGCGCCGGGTTCCCCCTGGCCGTCACGTCTTCGTCGCCAGGGACCCTGGCGCCTCCGCGGGCGATGAGTCGTCTCTAGGCTCCCTTGATGCGTTGCCACCCGCCAACCTCCACGGATACGCGGAGTGGGACTTCTCCGGCGTACCGGACCCAGTCATGTTCAGGCGCTTTCTCGACGCCACGGACTACTGGTTCGGGTGCTCCGACGATTCCAGCACCGGGAGCTACGACCCCGCGCGCGAATGCTGCGTCGTCATCGCCAACGACCCAGCAAACGCCACCAGCGCAGTGGGCGCTGGCGACGGGGAGGTCACGCCCGCCCCAGCATCGTTCCGCGCCCCGGCCGCGCGGGCCGAGCACCCCTGCTGGGGCCGACGCCGATGCACAGCGGCCCAAGCCCGTGAGCTCGAGGCCAAGCTGGCGGAGGAGAATCGTACGGTGCGGTTGCTCCGCGCCTCAATGGCTGGGGAAGCTTCTGCGCGCGGCGAACGCGCGCGGGAGCTGTGCCAACAGGCCCGCGACCGCATCAACGCCGACTTCAACGTCGACAATCCGGACACGCCTCCGCGGGCGAGCCGAGCTTGTCGCCGCCGCAACGCCGTTGCGGGCCATGCCGCCCCCTCGACCCCCGAGGCGCGGAACTCGCACCGCGAGGTGCGGGCCCTCATTGAGCAAGTGGCCGTTCGGTGAGGTCGAGAGCTCGGCGTCACGTATTCGCCAACCGGGGGGACGAGCGAGGCAACGGGGCCGCACGGGGGGAGAACCCTCGGTCCATGCGGAGGGGGGGCGGGGCAACCCGCCAACCCGGGACGCACGCCGGCCAAGGAGCGGCTCCTCGACGCGCGCGGGCGCCGGACGGTGACGCCCGCAACGTCATCAACGCCCGGTGTACGAGCAAGGCAGATGCGCGGGCGGCGGCAGGCTACCACCCTCGACGGGGTGGGCGCTACGACAGCGATGAGGACCGCTCCCCGACGCCGGAGCCCCCGGGGACCCGCGTGTTTAGCCGGGAGATCCGCGCGGCGGCCTTCCCTCAACGCTTCCGCCAACACTCGACCATCGTCAAGTACAACGGGGAAACGGATCCCCGTGTGTGGCTCAACGACTACCGCCTGGCGTGCAAGCTGGGCGGGGCCACAGCGACGAGGTCATCATCCGCAACCTGCCCTTACACCTCGGCGATTCGGCCCGGACGTGGCTCGAGCACCTGCCCGCCAGCCAGATCCACGACTGGGACGATCTGGTCCGCACGTTCGTGGGCAACTTCCAGGGCACATACGTGCGCCCTGGGAACTCTTGGGACCGCGCTCCCGCACCCGGAAGCCCGACGAGTCGCTCCGGATTTCATACGGCGCTTCTCCAAGCGGCCGCACGGAACTCCCCGAGCGTGGCACAATCCGAGATTGTGCACGCCTTCCTCGAGGGCACCACGTGCGGGACCTCGTGCGGGAGGCGGGGCGCGGCCCGCCCGCGGACTCCAACGAGTCGTTCGACATCGCCACCGGCTTCGCCTCGGGAGAAGAAGCCGTGGGGGCGATCTTTGACGCGCAAGAAGGGCAAGCGCTCGGACGACGCGCCCGCGGAGGGCGAGCAAGTCCGGGGAGCCCCACCCCGAAGGACAAGCGGGGCAAGAAAGGGAAGAAGCCACGCCGCGAGGCGCGCGAGCAAGTGCGCGACGGCGATGATGCCAAGGCCCTTGCTGTTGACCCGGCTCGACGAGGCCCTCGACCGGCCCCTCGAGGACCGGGGGTGTTTGACGACATGCTAAAAAGCCATGTCCATACCACAAGACCCCAGTAAACCACACCCTTGAGCAATGCGATATGCTCAAGAAGTTCTACGGTCGCGCCGCCGCGAAGGACGCGGAGGCCAAGAAGGACGGAGGAGATGGCGACGCCGGCGGCTTCCCCGCTGTAGAGAACGTGTTCCTCATCTTCGGGGGACCCACCGTCGACATGTCGACCCGCCAGCGCAAGCGGGAGCGGTACGAGGTCCTCGCCACAGAGAGGGTGCCTCCCTCCTTCCTCGATTGGTCGGAGGATGCCATCACCTTCAGCCGGGAAGACCACCCGAACCGCATCCCCAACCCGGGCCAGTACCCGCTGGTGGTCGACCCGATCATTGGGAACGCGCGGTTCTCAAAAGTCTTGATGGACGGGGGCAGTAGCCTCAACATCCTCTACGCGCACACGCTGCGCCTGTTGGGGATCGGGTTGGACCCGGCTTCGGCCCGAGCACGACGCCGTTCCATGGCGTCGCGCCGGCAAGCGCGTCCGGCCCCTCGGGCGCATCGACTCGCCGGTTTGGTTCGGCACTGCAAAGAATTTCCGCAAGGAAACGCTCACCTGCGAGGTGGTGGGGTTCAAGGGCGCCTATCACGCCATACTTGGGCGGCCCTGCTATGCCAAGTTCATGGCGGTCCCCAACTACACCTACTTGAAGATGAAGATGCCGGGACCGAACGACATCATCATCGTGGGCTCGTCCATCGAGCACGCATTCGACTGCGACGTCGAGTGCGTAGAGCATGCAGAAGCACTGGCGCTGGATGAAGCGCTGGTGACCACTTTGGAGAAGATGGTCAACGAGGACCTTGACTCCACCGCCAAGCACGCCGGAAATTTCGAGGCCGCGGAGCAGGCCAAGGAGATACCCCTCGACCCTGCTGCCCCCGAGGGCAAGGCGTTGAGGGTCAGCTCCACCCTCGACCCAAAATAGGAAGTGGTTCTCGTCGACTTCCTCCGCGCCAACGCAGACATCTTCGTGTGGAGCCCCTCGGATATGCCAGGCATCCCGAGGGAGGTCACCGAGCACTCCCTTGATATCCTGCCTCATGCTCGTGCCGTGCAGCAGCGGCTCCGCCGTTTCGACGAGGAGCGGCGGCGGGCGATCGGAGCGGAGCTGCGGAAGCTCCTCGAGGCCGGATTCATCAAGGAAGTGTTCCACCCTACGTGGCTAGCAAACCCTGTACTTGTAAAGAAAAAAGAACGGGAAGTGGCGGATGTGTATAGACTACACTAGTCTTAATAAAGCATGTCCTAAAGTTCCTTTTCCTTTGCCACACATTGATCAAATCGTTGATTCAACGGCCGGGTGCGAGCTGCTTTTGCTTCCTTGATGCCTACCTCGGGGTATCACCGGATAAAGATGAAGGAGTCCGACCAGCTCGCGACTTCTTTCATCACGCCGTTCGGGATGTTCTATTACGTCACGATGTCGTTCGGTCTCCGAAACGCGGCGCAACGTATCGGCGCCGCATGCAACACGTTTTCGGAGACCACATCGGGCGAACGGTTGAGGCGTACGTAGACGACATCGTCGTGAAGACCGAGAAGGCGGACGACCCGGTCGGCGATCTCGGCATCGCGTTTGGCCGCCTACGGGCCAATGGGGTCAAGCTAAACCCCGAAAAATGTGTCTTCGGAGTACCGCGAGGCATGCTCCTAGGATACATCGTCTCCCAACAGGGCATCGAGGCCAATCCCGAGAAGGTTGCGGCCCTCGAGCGAATGGGCCCGATCCGGGGTCTCAAAGGGGTGCAAAAGGTGTTGGGGTGCCTTACCGCCTTGAGCCGATTTATCTCGCGGCTCGGCGAGAAGGGCCTGCCCCTCTATCGCCTCCTCAAGAAGCACGAACGCTTCACCTGGACCGCCGAGGCCCAAGACGCGCTCGACAAGCTAAAGGCATCTTTAACTCGCGCCCCCATCCTCACGCCGCCGCAGGACGGCGAACCCCTGCAGCTCTACGTGGCCGCGACCACCCAGGTGGTCAGCGCCGTAATCGTGGTGGAGCGCACGGAGGAAGGGCACGCCCTGCCAGTCCAGCGGCCGGTCTACTACATCAGCGAAGTCTTGTCCGACACCAAGACGCGCTACCTCAAGTCCAAAAGCCGGCCGTATGCGGTGGTCCTTGCGCGGCGCAAGCTCCGCCACTACTTCGAGGCCCACCCCCGTCACGGTGGTCTCCTCCTTCCCGCCGGGGGAGATCATCCGCAATCCCGGACGCGGCGGGCGGGATCGCGAAGTGGTCGCAGAGCCGATGGGCGAGACGCTAGCCTACGCCCGCGCAAGGCCATCAAGTCCCGCATCCCGGCGGACTTTGTCGCTGAGTGGACAGATACGCAGCTACCACCGCCGCAGATCCAAGCGAGTCCGGACTACGTATTTCGATGGCTCGGTGATGAAAACGGGGAGGGCGCGGGCCTCGCTCTTCGTGTCACCCCTCGGGGAGCACATGCGGTACGCAGTGCGCCTCCACTTCCCCGCGTCAAACAACATGGCTGAGTACGAGGCCCTCCTCTGCGGCCTCAAGATCGCCATCGAGATAGGCGTCAAGCGCCTCGACGTGCGGGGGGATTCGCAGCTCGTGATTGATCAAGTCATGAAGAATGCGAGTTGCCACGATGACAAGATGGAAGCGTATTGCAAGGCCGTACGAGCCCTCGAGGACAAGTTCTACGGCATCGAGCTCAATCACGTGCCCCGCCGGTACAACGAGGAGGCGGACGAGCTGGCTAAGATCGCGTCCGGGCGGATCACCGTCCCTCCGAACGTTTTCGCCCGTGACATCGCCCAGCCCTCCGTCGTCTTCGAGCCTCACCCCCTCGAGCCACGCGGAACCCTCGGGGGCTCCCTCGAATCCAACGGGCGCGAGCCCATGGAAGAGGACCCCTCGAACGAGGCGTACGTGCTCTCCCTCCTCGAGGGGTATGGCGCTTACGAGGCCGATGTGATGGAGATCGAGCCGGCCGTCGTCGGGCGACCGGCGCGACAAGTATGTCGCATGGATGGCTCGAGGGGAACTCCCCTCGAACCGACCGAGGCCGGGCGCATTGCCGGGATGGCCAAGTCCTTTGCCCTCGTCGATGGCGAGCCGTACAAGCGCGCGCCTCCGCATCTTGCGGCGGTGCATCCCCATTCCCGAAGGGCGCGAGCTCTCCGTGGGACATCCACGCGGGGAATCCGCGGCCATCACGCCGCGCCCCGTACCCTCGTTGGCAACGCTTTCCGCCAAGGCTTTTACTGGCCTACCGCGGTCGCGGATGCCAGCGAGATCGTGCGCACCTGCGAAGGGTGCCAGTTCTACGCCCGCAAGTCCAACCTCCCAGCTCATGTCCTGCAGACCATCCCCATAACATGGCCGTTCGCCGTGTGGGGGCTGGACATCGTCGGGCCCCTGCGGAAGGCGCCCGGGGGCTTCACTCACCTACTGGTAGCAATCGACAAGTTCTCCAAGTGGGTAGAAGTACGCCCCATCACGAACCTCAGGGCGGAGCAAGCGGTGACGTTCTTCACCGATATCATCCACCGCTTCGGAGTGCCAAACTCCATCATCACCGACAACGGGTCCCGCGTTCACGGGCGAGAAATTCTTGGAGGCAAATTCCACATCCGTGTGGATTGGGCACCGTGGCACACCCGCGGACCAACGGCCAAGTAGAGCGTGCCAACGGCATGATCCTACAAGGCCTTAAGCCCAGAATTTTCGACCCAGCGAATAAATACGGTCGGAAATGGCTCCGGGGAGTTACCGGTGGTCGTGTGGAGCCTAAGGACCACCCCCGAGCAGCCACCGGTTCACCCCGTTTTTTCTAGTCCATGGCGCGGAGGCCGTCCTCCCCACGGACCTAGAGTACGGGTCGCCTAGGGTTCGAGGCTACGACGAGGACGCCAACCGCCGAGCCCGCGAGGACTCACTTTGGACCGAGTCGGACGAAGCATGCCTCGTGGCCTTGATGCACTCGCAAGGTACCAACGATCCCTCGTGGCGCTACCGGGCACGGAAAATACGCCGACGGGACTTCAGCGAAGGGGATCTGGTCCTAAGGCTGCGACAAGACAACCGAGGACGCCACAAGCTATCACCTCCGTGGGAGGGACCCTACGTTGTGGTGAAAGTGCTCAAGCCAGGCACCTACAAGCTAGCCAACGAGGACGGCGAAGAACTCACCAACACTTGGAACATCCAACAGCTACGTCGCTTCTATCCCTAGCCTAGGTTTTCCAAGTATTTTGTTGTAAAGTCACATAACCAGCACCCCAGTTGGTGACAACCATGTAAACGTCATCAGTTTAATAACAAGGGCAACTCGGCTTTCCCCTGAAACCCAAGTTACCATCGGGGGCTACTGCGGGGGGATCCCCCCCCAAAATGGTCCCAATTTTCGCGAAAAAATAAAACAACTCATGCGCGCTAAGTATGTTTCCACTTCGTCCTCGAGCAAAGGTTCGAACAGGGCGCAGGTAGACTAGCGGAAGGAGCGCGCAAGCCAGAGATAGCCTACGCCTCCGTGAGGATACGACCCTTCTCTCTTGCCTCCAACCCAGCAGGCCACCCGCGAAAACCGAACTCCCCTAACTAGAATCCACTCAGGAAGAAGGAGAAACAAAAAAGCGTGATAAAGCAAAGGACATTATTTCACTTCGTCAAATGTTCACAACAAAGTAATCTGTTTATTTACAAGGCTACACGGCCAGCATACTGATACATAAACAAAAAGGGCCTAGCGCCCGGTTGTCTTCAGGCTGAAGGAGCAGCGGCGTCAGCAGCGTCAGCGGCGTCGGGGAAGAGGAACTCCTCGAAGGCCTCGGCAAGCGTCCCGGCGGCGTCGGCGGCTAGCGCGTCCACACGCTCCATCGCCACCTCGTCCTCGACACCCTCGGGGACGACGTAGCCCTCCGCCAGCGCCTCGAAGTTGACCTCGTAGTGAGATCGCACCACCCCGAGGGCCTTCTGGACGCCAAGATGCAGCGCCCGGCGCACGCGCCCGGTGACGTGGCCGCCGAGGGCGCGCAGGCGGGCGGCCGCCGAGCTCCCGCCCGCGCCTCACCCTCCTCCACGGCCCGCAGGTCTCGAGGGCCGCGGTGCGCAACTCCAACGGCCCCTCCCCGCTCGGAGGAGTTGTAGGAGGTTTGCGGCGCCTCGGCCCGCTTAGCCGCATGCCCCAGCGCGGTGCGCAAGCCTCGAAGTTGTCCGTAGAAGAAGAAGTCGAAAAGGGTGCGAACCCCTTAAGAGAAAACCAACAAAACAGGAGTCAAACAGCGACTTACCTTCAACCTGCTTCCTCTCCACCTCGAGGGCGCGGCGCCCGGCCTCGACCGCTTGCTCAAGGCCCTTGATGGTCTCGCCTTGCTCCTGGAGGGCCAGCTCCTGGCTCGCGTTGTTGATACCGAGCACCATCAGCTCGCCCTCGAGCTTGGAGAACTCGGTGTTCGGTCCCTCCGGCGACACGCGCCGCCCTCGCGAGCGACGCGCTCCCGCTCCCGGCGCCGACCGGGCGTCGGCAAGGGTGGCTCGCTCCCCGCCGGAGCCGCCCCTCGGCCCCCCCGGCGGGCGGTGCGCTCCCGCGTGGCGGTCCTCGGAGACGGCGAGCGCCGCGACCTTGGCGTCAAGGCCGGCCTTCAAGTCGTCGGCCTCCTTGGCCCTTTGCTCGAGCGCGCGCACCGCTCTTCGGCCGGCACCGCTGCGCGCCTCGCGCCCCCTCGAGCGACGAGCGGAGCCCCCCGTTCTCGTTGCGGACGCCGGCCACCTCCGCCTCCCCGCTTGGCCGCCGCCGTGCGCATCTTCTCCAGTCCGAGCGCGCTGCCGCCGCGCACCTCATCCCGGTCGATGAGGGCTGTGCAGACCCGCTCGAGGCTAGAGGGACGCGCCGGGTCCTGCCTCGCGCTCTCATGGAGTTGATCGCGCAGGGCCATGGCCCGGTACGATAACCAGCCGTCCGGGGTCCTGAGGGCGTCGGCGAGCGCGTCGAGGGCGTTGCACCGCTCCCGGAGCTGGTGGAGCTCGGCGTTCACCTGGTCGAAGGTGGTGTACTTGTCACGGGCGCGGAGCTCGAGCTCCTGTCACCCACAAGTCAAAATCCGTAAGCATCATGATGCAAGGATCACGCGCAGAAACGAGAAAAAAGGAAAGAAGCAGGCAACGATGCCCCACCTGGAAGACGCGCCACGCGGGGCCGCCATGGACCCTCAGCGCCTCGTTCAACGCTCGGTTGAGCGTGGCGCCATGGTTTCGGAGCTCCCCCCCACGCCCTCCTCGCTCTCCCCGGGCATCGGCGAACGCGGGCGGGTCGCCGCCGAACCCCTCTACCGGAGCGGAGTGGCCGCCGCGGGAAGACGAGGCCTCGGGACCGTGCCATCGACCTCCTGCCACCATGTGGCCTTCACACCGCCTCACGAGGGCCCCGTCCTGGGACTCTGGGGAAAGCGCGGGGAAGCTCACCCACTGGTCCCACCCGGGCGGCGGGGAGTCGTCGTCCGGGATCTCCACCGCCACCGCCTGGGAGCCGCCGGCGGGTGCCGGCCCTCGCGTCGCCGCCGTCGACGCCTCCGCCCGCGCCTCCGTAGCCACGGGCTCCCGCCGCGGCGCCGCGGCCACCGTTTCCGGTGCGCCCCGCAACCGCGGCGCCCGACCGCCCTCTTCGGCCGCCGCCGGCCGGCCGCGCCTCCACCGCGACCGGCGCCGCGGACCGCGCCTCCGCCACAACCGGCGCCGCGGCCGCGCCCTCCACCACGGCCGCCACCGCGGCCGCGCCTCCGCCACGACCGGCGCCCGCCGCTCCTCGACGGCCTCCGCCGTGGCACGACGGCCGATCCGATGGCCGAGGCCTCGACGCCCTCGCCCGCGGCCGCCATGCTCGCCCCCGCCCGCGGCGCCCTCGACGAGCGCCGCCGGCTGGGAACGGACGCGTCTGCCCTCAGCATCTTGGCTGGTGCGAGGGGAGGCACGGTCGGCACCACCCTGCGAAAACACAAACAACTAATCAGAATCCTTGGTCGTCAAAAACGCACTCTCGCAAAGGACCAAGCCCCTTACCTCGAAGAGGAGAAGGCCCGCTTCCTCTTCCTCGAGGCCTCGGCAGACGACGCCGGCGCGGCCAGCGCGGCCGCCGCCGCGCCTCCGCGCCCTCTCCGCCGCGCGCGCGCGCGCTCACCGCGTGCGCCTCCGCGGCGCACGCCGCGCCCTCCGCGGCCCGCGCCGCTCCCCGTCGACGATTGCCCGGCGGCGGGTGCCTCCGCACCCGCCCCGGGCGATGTCGTTCTTGCCGCCGGAGCGGCTCCCGGCGACGGGGGCGCGAGCTCCCACCTCATCGGGGGGCCCCGCCCCCGGTCTCTTCCTCCTCATCCCCCTCCGAGGACGAGTACTCCTCTCGTCCCCGGAGAGGAGAGCCCCCTGCCGCTCGTGCGGCCCCGTACTCCTCGCTCCGCCGCTCGCGGCGCCTCGCGGTGCCGCCTTGCGCGCTCCTTCTTGCGCGCCGCCCACTCCCCGCTCCCGGCCGCTTTGCCGCCCGACCGACCGCGCGGGAGTCAGGAGTGGGCGGGACGGACTTCGCGGCGCTCAGACTCACCACCTGCAAGCAAAACACCGATGCACGTCAGCAACCTGAAGTATCAGCGAGGCCAACGGCGAAGTCAGGAATCCTACTTACCAGCGGACCGGTGGGGAGCATCTCGAGTTCTCACGGAGACCGGTCGCTGCACAGCAACCGGGTGTCGACGGCGCTCCGCGCCCGTGTGAGCGCGTACTCCCGCTGGAGGGGGCTCGGAAGCATCCGCGACCTCGCCAGCGCGACGGGTCCGCCGCCTCCGTCATCTCGAAGACGCGCAGCGGCCTCTCCATCGAGGCACGACCCGCCGGTGGTGGAGGAAGGCGAGGACGGTCGCCGCGGTCGGCCCCGCGCGCCGCCGGTGTTCCTCGGCGCGGCCAGGGGAGCGAGTCCGGCCGCCTCCGATGCTTTGGGGCATGGACACCCCGTAGCTCCGTGAGTCGGGCCGCTCCCGAGCACCGCACCGTGTAGGGGGGAGGCCGGGCTCGGCGATGCGAAGGTAGAACCACCCTCGCTCCCAACCGGCATTGTTTGTCGTCATGGTACAAGGGATGTAATCGTCCTTGTACTGCGCCCGCATGGCGAGCGACATGCCGCCGGCGCGCACCACGCGGCGGGTCCTCTCGCTCGTCGTCGGCTGCGTGAACGACTCCGCGCGGAAGAGGTGTACCCGAGAGATCCCGCTTCACCGGGATCCCTAGATACCCTTCGCGGTGCCCACGAACGTAGCCGCTCGCGAAATCGTGTTCGGCGCGAAGTTGTGCAACTCCACGCCGTAACGATGGCGAGCACCCGCATGAAGCGACTCGCCGGCGGCCGCGAAGCCGCGTTCGTGGAAGCGGATGAAGCTCACCACGTAGCCGTCCGGCGGATTGGGCGCACGGTCTTCTGTCGGCGACACGATCCACTCCGCCGGTCGGCCCTCTTCGTTCGCCGCCAGCTGGCCGGCGGACACAAGATCGCCAAGGGCCAACCGCGTCACCGACGAGCGCTCCCACGCGTAGGGATCAACGATCGTGAGGGGCGGAAGGGGCGCCATGGAAAAAAGCGAAGGAACTGAGGACGAAGGACGGGAAGGAGAAGAAAGGCTCCGACGGCGAAAGAGCACGGTGGTGCGAACAGGGCACAGACAGGAGCGCAAGGGGCGAGGATGGCGAAACGCTAAGGTAAAAACCGTCGTTTTACCCTCTCCTCAGATTTATAAGCCGTGGGCGTGCTCTCCGGGGCGCACGTCCCGCGCGCATTGACTGCAGGGAATCTTTTTTCTCGCTGATGGGCGGGCCCCACCACGGCCGCGGCGGCCACGCCACCGCAAACAGGCCATCATCACGGCGAAGAACTGGGAGGGCTGTGGCAGGCGGTCACGTCCGCCGCCCACGCCGCCCACTACGCGCGCGGGCGTGGCGCCTAAAACGACGCACTCGTGACGCGAAACCGCGGCCCTCGACCGTGGAGCATTAAAAGGCCCGGCCCCTTACCAAGTAAGGAGGACCCTCGAGGGGCACGAGCTCCGTGCTCGCGAAAATTTACCCCTCGAATAGATGCGAGTGTGTCGACGGTTACCACGGAGCACGTTTGAAATAAAACAGTACCGCGGGCACCGACCCCGCACCACTTTACGATCGGCGCCTCGAGGGCCGGCTCGCCCGGCCCCTCGATGGCTCGCAGATGCCAGGCCGGGAGCGCTTAGCCGCCGCCCCGCACCACTTTACTGATCAGCGCCTCAAGGGCCGGCTCACCCGGACCCCTCGATGGCTCGCAGATGCCAGGCTGGGAGCGCTTAGCCGCCGCCCCGCACCACTTTACTGATCGCCGCCTCGAGGGCCGGCTCGCCCGGGCCCCTCGATGGCTCGCAGATGCAAAGACAGGGCCGCCTAGGCGCCACCCCCGCACGGCCCCTTCGATCGAGGTTCGAAGCCCGACCCTCGACGGGTTCGAACAGCGCCCCAGCATCACCGCAGTCGGGGACGACGAGGGCACGCGCATTCGAGCCGTTCCTCGAGCCCGCCGCCTCGAGGGTGCCCCACATGTCGTGCTCGAGAGCCGGCGAGGGCGCTAGTCGGGGGATCCCACCGAGGGAGAGCTTCCGCGCCCTCGGTCCCTAGCGAACGGGACCAAGCCCCACCTAGCAAACCCATGCAAGCGCTTTAATGGACGTGTCTCTGGACCACGCAGCCTACCCTTATCGAACGGGGCATGGGCGTCCACTCGAACCACCCACTAACAGCTCAACGAGGAATCCGCAATCCGCGACCCGCTCGATGGGGGTTGTGGAAACCTCACCCTCCGTCCCGCGGAGGGACGGCGAGGGCGCGATAAAAAACAAGTCGTAGAGCTCTACCCGATCGCCTTGAACGGGCCCAGGCTCGGGGGCTCGACGCACGGCTACACCTCCCCGGATTGCACCTACCGAAGGACGCGTGCCGGCGGCGCGTGCGTCACCGAAGCCGGCTGAAACATTGTCGAAGCCGGTTGAAACATGCGCCATGCCCTCTGACCAGGTCTCGCGGTAAAACACCCACAGGAGCGCCCGCGCTTCTGTGGGGCTTCGGGGGCTAGACCCGCGGGTCCGCTGGCGCGGCCCCACGGAAAGCGTTCGCAAGACCAGGAGGGAATAACGTCCTATCAGTAGGCTCCAGCATCTGCGGGAGCCTCAATGGCAAACCCGCAGATGCTCGGGGGCTACTGTCGGGGACAGCCCTAGGGGTCCCCTTAAGCCAACTGGGGAATCCCCGCTTAAAACCCACGACGAGCCAAAGCTAAGCGCACCTCACTTAAACACACAAGGCAGGGCCCACGCCGCGGTGGCCCCGACGGCCCACCGGGACGGCCCACTCAAAGATCCCCTCGAGCAGGCTCCGCCTCGCTCGAGGGCGCACGCCTCCCCTCGAGCGAGGCTCCGCCCTCGCTCGAGGGCGCACGCCTCCCCCGAGCGGGCTCCGCCCGGCTCGAGGGGGGCGCGCTTACCTCGAGCGGATTCCGCCCTCGCTCGAGGGCTCGCTCCGCCCTCGAGCGGGCTCCGCCCTCGCTCGAGGGCGCCCGCACGCGCACGCCCCGTTCCCCGTACGCGGGCATTAAATGCCCCGACAACGGCGGGGTGGCGCCATCATGCAACCGGGGCTCGCGCCCCCGCGCCGTCGCACCAACTCCCCAGAGGGAACCCATCCCCGCCACCGTGGGGGACCGTGCGGCGTGGCCGGTGCCGTCCCGTGACGCCGCGCCGCCCGCCGCTCCGCACGCGAACGCGCCGAGCCCTCGAAGGGGGCCGGGCCGCACCCTCGATCTCGCTTTCTTGTGACCCCGCAGGGGTTAGGTGGAGGCGCTAGGCCGGCGGGGCGCCATCCCCGCCACCGCAACGGCATGGCGGTCGCCCCCGCGCGTACAAACCCACGCCGGCGCCGTGGCGCGGCTCCGGCGCCGTGCGGCGTGCGGGGAACGGGCGCCGCCTACCCGCCACCGTGTCTCGTACGGACCGACGCGCAACTCCCTCGAATCCGCCCCCGAAGACATCACGGCCGTCCGCTCCACTCCTACCCTCGAGGCCACCCCCCGTGCGGGTACAAGATACGCCATGATGGCCGGATCGCGGCAAGGACCGTCCAGGCGGCCGCCTACTCTACGGCACGATACACCACGCTTCCCCACGTAGCTAAATAGCGTGGCATGCATGTGATTCGCTCTCTCCTTGGTCTATAAAAGGCGGACGAACCCCCCCCGCCGCGGGGGAGACGGAACACAACGGACAAGTGAGGACACAAGACATCACGCACTTGCTCTCCGATTCTCCCACAACATCTTCGCCCACTTCACCGGGGACTTGGGAGCCACGCTCCCTCTCCCGCCTTGCTTCTAGCCGCCCCACTACAGGCACCCCGGTGCTGAGCAATATAGTGCCTCGAGCACACCACTGCTGGACGTACGGCCCCTCGGCCGGAACCCGGATAAAACTCGTGTCGTTAGTTGTTCAGCATCGACCATTGAGGGATAGACCTCGGCGCTCATTACTGGTTAGTGTCGGGACCACTTTCCGCACCGACAATTAGCCTCAAAAAATCACTACCCGAAAATTCGGGTACCCGATAATTTGGGTTCGGGTTCGGGTATACCCGATATACCCCAATTTGCTCAAAATGATAAATACACAACATTGTATTAGAATTTTAACAAAAAAATCACCAGTAATTTGTGTAAAAATCCAACAACAATTTGAGAAGATTAGTATATTATATTCACCCACTCAAACCAAGAGAATTATATTATAATAAAATGACAATTTCAAGTTTTCAACTAACAACACATGATAAATACAAAGGTAAAGACAAATATCGGGTAGTTTGGGTACCGAAGTGTCTTACCCGAATTACCCAAACTAATTTCGGGTAATCACAATCATTATCGAACTTGGGATCGGGTACCTCGGGTTCCGGTTCGGGTAGTTCGGGTATAAGTAATGGGTATCGGGTTTTTTTCCCGGGCGCACTCCCTCCCTCACCAGCGGTAAGGCCAGCGGGGACTGGCGCAGGCGAGCAGCGCCGCCCCCTTCCTCTACCCGCGCCCTCGCTCACCCGACTCCAAGCCTCTGCGGGCCGCGGCTGTAGCCAGCTGACGGCCGGTGCCTAGCCAAACCCTAACGACAACATATGGTTGTCAAATTGATACAATGTGTTATGGTTGTCAAATTGTGGTGGTTCTTGACTTTTATTTGCATTATGGCTGTCAAATTGTTAGTTATTCTTGTTGAAATATCTCAAATTATTGTTGTTCTTGCTGAAATGAGCATATTGATATGTTATTTCTCTGCGGGTGCGGGTAAACCCGCTACTCACGGACATCCGTTGGGTGCAGGTGCGGGCAAGATTTTTCTCCTGCTGGCAGCCTTGCGGGCGGGTAAAGGCCGGCAGCGCGGGTATGCTCGCGGGCGGGTAAATTTCTTATACCCGCACTTACCCGACCTATTGGTATTCCTACACAAAATCTAAGAAAGTAAGGTGGTGCACCTCCTTCGGTGATCTTCCTCATGGGGGTGGGTGGTGGGCGGAGCGGTCAGCAGGAGCAGACCCAACACACAAGGAGCAATAGCACAGGCCGTCACTCAAAAACTATACATGCTCAGTGTAAAGTTGCCTTGTTACTATTTAGTTCACCGTAGCACCATTGTGGGCCGCCACTCAATCTGTGGTTGGGTCCACCCTGGCGGTCGTTGTGGTGAATCGATATTGGGCGCGACTAGTGGTGGAGGTTGGTGGGATGTAAGGGTAGAGGAAATTAGGGGTTCTTTGTGGGGGACCATTCCATGGCTGTCTCACGAAGGATGAGAGATGTGGGTGGTTAGGCTAAGGGCCGATAGCGTCGCACTGTCAAATAGTGGTGGTGTTAGCGGCCAGGCAAGCCACCGTAGTGGATAGCAAGGGCGAGTTTGATGGTTAGGGGCGGTCCGTAGGCGACAACAAGGTCGTTGAAAGTCGCGAGATAGAGAGGTGGAAGCTAGTGGTGCCTTGAGAGCAAGTATACTCATGGGCAAGGAGCCGGCGGAGTCCGACGTGGGAGAGAGAAAAACGAAGTGAGAGAATAGAACGGGCGTCTCGTGTGCAGCTCGCGTGAAGCCGGCGAAGAGAACTCACCGTAACTGCTATTGACTGAGTTCACTGTTGTGCATCAAATGCTAGCAAGTTTCACTGTCACAGCACGCCAGGTCACTGTGCGTTGCAGCCCGCAGTGGGCGCAACCATTATCCATGCTCTGACGGGGTTTGACGACGACGACGAGATCTTGCTGGAAGTCTACGCCTTGTTCGCTTGGCTTATCAGCCACCAACAAGAAGATTTTCTCTCGAACAAACAAACCCCACCAACAACTGCCTAACAATACTTTTCTCTCGAACAAACCAAAGACTACCATCGCCACACCAAACGAAACGAATGCTAGTGTGAAGGAGGAATGAAGCACATGAGTCGCGATTGTGGGGGGTGGGTGGCGATTACACCCAAAAAGAGTCTCCCAAGAACACTTAAAAACTCTTTTCTCGGAATTGGATGCATACATTAAATGTGCTATCTATGCCTCTTTTTGAATCTTGTTCTGGATTTTGAAAATCTAGATTAGAAAATCTAAAATTGTACTAATTTCTAAAATCTGATTGTTGAAAATACATTAAAACCTAAAATCAAGATTTTGAATGAATGGTACCCTTTATGTCCTTGGCAAACACCAAAAGAGTGGACAATGACAGATATATAGAAGGTCGATGGATAAATGGTAAAAATATACTGTACATGCAAAATCAGGTAGAATCAACTTTTGAGCAGCTTCTAGGATTATCATAATCCAAAATCTTGATAGTAGAATCTGGATCAGGAATCCTATGCTGGAGAATCTGAATCTTGAATTTTGAGAATCTGATGTTTTCAAACGGCGGATCTCGAAATGATGCCTCGGCTTTCTGCTTTCATATATCCCGTCTCTCTTTTGTCCTTTGTGGTTGACTTGAAGAGCGGCGAAGCTCTGCCACGGCCACGCGCCCGGCAGCGGCAAAATGATTGCTTCAACGCAGGCAGCCGCGGACTCTGGCACGATGCTGCCTGTGCCTGTGCATGTGCCTGGCTCCATTCGCTAGTACCCGCTGCGTGCATGCAACCATGCAACGTCACTTCGTTCTTCTTTACCGAAACGCAGAGCGATCGATCTTGCACACTGGTATACTCCATGTGCGGATGTGCATCCACACGCCTTGAGAGTTGAGAAGTAGGAGTACAGTACTACTCGTAATCCATGGTCAATGGCAACCAGCACCACCCAGCCGCAAACTTTTTTTTTACACGTGAAACACCACACAGGCTTCTCCTCCGCCAAGCTCCCTCCCGCGTCGCCCCTCCCAGAGCCGACCCTAGATCCGCCCCACCTCTAGCCTCCCCTCCCCTCCTCCACCACGCTGCCAAAGGAGCCGCCGCCGGTCATCCGTGCGGCCTCCGAGGAAGGCGGCGGCGGGCCTCCCCCTTCCCTCCGCTCCGGTAAGCTCGCGCGGGCTCGGCGAGATTTGCCGGTCGGCGGCGCCGCCGGGCCGGGCGTGGCGGCGGCGGCGCGTTGGCGTTGGGCTCGGGACTCGATGGCCGGTCCGGCGAGCGGGGTAACCGTGACGACGACGCCGTTTCCTCTCCGGCCGGGCGGCCGGCGGCGACCGGGGCCATTCGGGTCGTACGGCGGCGGCGGCGGCCTAGCCTCTTCGGCCCCGGTCGGCGGAGGCGGGCCGTCCGGCCCCCGTGGGGGGCGGATGCGTCTTGCGGCCGGTCCCGCCGGGCCGGGCTCGGCGCGGCGGCTTCTCCCCGGACCGGGCGGCACGACGGCTTGTTGCCGACCCCTCTCGGGGGCGAGCGACGGCGGTGCCGGTCTGCCCCAACCTCGGCCCCTCCTGGGCGGTTTGGTGCCGGTCTGCCCCCCCCCCCCCCCGGGCGGTGGTGGTTGGCAGGGGATGCTAGATCAGGTGCTTGTGTGGGTGGAGCCAGCGTTTCCCTGCTCTGTCTCATCCTCGACCCGGCGTCCTCTTCCTCAACAGTGTTGTAGGGTCGGCATCATAGTGGTGGTGGAGTCGGGAGGCTTGCGTTGGGTACCTGTGACAGAACCACCAAAAATAATTCCGTATTATCGCCTAAGTCTGTCCACGTGGCCATTAAGCAATAATAAAGAATTATTCTGTCGCTTCTGCCGGGTAAAACCCGGTGAATCACTTACAACATGATCAAGATATGCGCTAAGCCCACACGAAGGCGGGACCAGAGTATAACATTACGTTACATAAAAGGTTCACAAGTTCAACATTATTACAAACCAGGTTTTTCATACATGAAAGTAAAGGTGATCAGAGTTTAAACAACGGAAATAAAACTAGTGGAAGATACACATGGGAGGCCATCCATAGAGTATCACTCATCAACATCGTTCTCCCACTCAAGCTCCCAACCATCTGGAATAGAGCCAGACCAGATGGGGTTACCTGAAAACCACAAATTAAGCAAGTCTGAGTAATAATACTCAGCAAGACTTACCCAACAAAAAGAAAATACAACTAGACATGCAAGGCTTTTTGGCTTGTGGGTTTGTTTTGCCAAAAGCAACTAAGAGTTGATCCTTATTTCCAAATTTTAGCTCATATTCTAGTATGTCAACCATTCTAGGTAAGCACTTGTACTAAACAAGCATGTTGTGCAAACAATAATAAACATGCAATAATATTAATCCAAAATGTTCCATAAATAAACATGGGTAGCCAGTGGTCAAGTCGACTCAGATAACGGCGAGTGGCCGACAATCGATCGATTTATATCCTTGCAAGGTAAACCCAAGATACACGGAAGGAAGTAGACCCCAAGAAATCAAATAAAAGCGAATGCAGGGTCTACCCCGACCAAGCGGTTCCCGTTATTTCCCAGATTAGGAAAAGATGCTACAGTCCTAAGTACAGGGTTACTGGAACGCCCTCACACGGCACGTCTAGGATCACACTTGCACTACCGGGAGCAAACCGGGAGACGCATCTCAAGAGTAGTAGCGATAAAATTCCCGCACTGGTTCATTAGGTATTAGGCTTACGGTCCCATTCCCGACAAGCACTTGGTACGTTCAATAACTTAGACCAGCACAATGCTACTCGGTCGAGACCGAACCCATTGCTCTTACCACATGAGCGAGTCATTTTAACCAACTTATGTTTCCAACATAAGTAACCTATATCTCGCGAGCAATGAGTCATTACTCGACTTGTACCGTGTCCTTAAAGCATGACACTAGCATCCTAACATACTAGTAAAAGAGCATAGGAGTCCTAAGGATCATGCAACTAGGTTTCAAAATAACTGTGACAGAACCGCCCAAAATAATTCCGTATTATCGCCTAAGCCGGTCCACATGGCCATTAAGCAATAATAAAGAATTATTAAGTCGCTTCCGTCGGGTAAAGCCCGATAAATCACATACAACAGGATCGCTGATATGCGCTAAGCCCACACGAAGGCGGGACCAGAGTACAACATTACATTACATAAAAGGTTCACAAGTTCAACATTATTACAAATCAGATTTTTCGTACATAAAAGTAAACATGAACAGAGTTTAAAACAGCGGAAATAAAACTAGCACATGATACACATGGGAGGCCATCCATGCGTATCACTCCTCATCATCGTTCTCCCATTCAAGCTCCCAACCATCTGGGATAGAACCAGGCCAGATGGGATTACCTAAAAACCACAAATTAAGCAAGGCTGAGTACTAATACTCAGCAAGACTTATCCGACAAAGATAAAGCAAGACTAGACATGCAAGGCTTTTTGGCTTTTAGGTTTGTTTTGCCAAAAGCGACTAAAAGTTGATCCTTACTTTCATGTTTTAGCTCAAGTTCTAGTATGTTAACCATTCTATGTGAGCACCTACACTAACAAGCATGTTGTGCAAACAATATTAAACAGGTAACAATATTGATCCAAAATGTTCCATAATTAAACATGGGGTAGCCAGTGGTCAAGCCGACTCAGATAACGGCGAGTGACCGACGATCGATCGATTTATATCCTTGCAAGGTAAACCCAAGATACACGGAAGAAGGTAGACCAAGTGCAGTGTCTACCCCAACCAGGCGGAGTTTAGGATCAGACGCTACAAACTCTGGTACACGGTTATCCGGAGAGTCTAACCCGACCAGTCCGGACTCACACACTATACCACGGGTAGCTAGCCCGGAGACGCATCCCAAGCGGGTAGCTAGAAAGATCCCGCCCCGGTTCGAAGGTACTAGGCTTACCGGTTCCATTCCCGACAAGTACTTGGTACGTTCAATAGCTTAGGACCAAGCACCATGCTACTCGGTCGAGACCGAACCCATTGCTCTTACCACATGAGCGAGTCAATTTAACCAACTTATGATTCCAACATAAGCATCCTACATCTCGCGAGCAATGAGTTATTACTCGACTTCTACCGTATCCTTAGAGCATGGCACTAGCGTTCCTAACATACTAGTAAAAGAGCATAGGAGTCCTAAGGATCATGCAACTAGGTTTCAAAACAACTCCTGAAACTTAAATGCACAAAGTAAAGCATAAAGTGCTGAAAAGTAAAGGACATGATTTCATTTCTAAAAGATGGGTTAGATAAAACCGGTGCTTGCCTTCCTCAGACTCTACACCCAAACAAGCCTTTGGCTCTTCTGGACTTTGGTCCAGGTCTTGCTGCACACTCAACTGATTCACCTCTCCGCTAGTCGCTCCCTCCTCCCGGGTGAGCGTGTATGTTCCGTCAGGAATATCTACAAGTTTACATGCACATGCATTAGGTTAAGGTGAAGGTGGGAGAATTACCACAAAACCAACTCTTGTTGGACACATTCATCCAAACATTGTTAGTTTCTCACAGAAATTATTAGGGTGTGTGATAATAAACAAAACTCTATTTTGATGGTGATTGTGTGCACATCTAAGCAATTTAAGTTATTTAACTTCACCAAACAGCAAGGGGGGTGTGACTAAATATCAAAAACAGAACCAAAACATGATTTCACAAATTTAACACTTTAATTTCCATTTCTTTCTTTGATTATTTAAAACAAGCCTTTCAACCATAAATCCAAATTAAATCAAAAACACTTCCAATGAGCATAATCTTTTGCAAACAGTAACATATGCTTAGGTTAAGCTCTCACACCAAAATTTGGCTGAAGAACATTTATAAATTAAATTACACGAAAAAGACAAATTGCAGCCTAGTAAATCTACATTAATTCATATAAAAAGATTTAATAAACTTTTTGATCTCAACTTTCTCCTGCCGGTCATGTATGCCAAAAATGAGTTTCTGACCAAAGCATGGTTGCAAATTCAAATTATTTTTCAGATTTTGAATTTAAGCTCCTACACAAGATTAAATCCAAAACACCTAGTAAACAATTCTCTAAAATCACATCCATCACACCAGGGGTACTAATCATCAAGTCAAAGCCCTAGGGTGCACTTGTGCTCAAAGAAAAGTTCATTAAAGGTGCTATAAAAAGCATCAAACTTATTCTAGCATAAAGCTTAAATAAATCATAACTGAAAATATATACATCAAAATCATGCAAACTTTTGCCACAGGTCTAGACATGACATAAGAGCAACATATCCAAAATTCAAGTTCATAGCATGTGTATATTTTAAATCACACTAAAAACACTCCAAACTGAGTTTGAATTTTTAATTCAAAAACTGTACAGAAAAACCCTATACATGTTTTCTAAAAAAGATAGATTTCTTCACCACGAACCCAACAAAATTGGTTTTGAATTTTTCTGTTTTTTCTACGATTTTTAATGATTTTTCGAAGGTACTGTTGTAACCCTAAAAGTAACTTTTACAACCGGGTCCCTGGAAACTTGCAAAAATCCCCCTAAAACTACCTTATCTCTTGCAATGTAGTCCCCGGCGGGTCTGCCCGCGCCGGCGGCCGGAATTGGGGCCGGCGGCGGCCGGACTTGGCCGGTGGGCGGTGCACCGGAGTTGATGTGGGCCGAGCCGGCGGGCGGCGGCCTCGGCGGCCGGCCGGCGGCCGGCCGCGCCCCCCCCCCCCCCCCCCCCCCCGTGCGCCCGTTGCGGCCGGGGAGTCTTGCTACGGCACGGCTCGGAGGACAAGCAACGACCGGCGGCGTTGAGGAGGGCCGGGAGAAGGAGAACGTCGGCCGTCGGCCTTGGCTTGGCGCGCGAGAGGGCTTCTTGGCGATGGCAGCTAGGCGGCGGCCGGCACGGCTCGGCTTTGCTCAATTCGGGACCGTCGCACGCGACACCGAGCGGGGGACGAGCGGAGCGAGGCGATGCGGCACGACCGGTAGACGGGTAGGGCACAAAGGGCTGAGGAAGCGGCCGGGTGGTGCGGCGCATGCTCGCCGCGCGCGCGTGGGCGCACGGACGCGCGGCGCGTGGCTCGTCCCGGCCCGTTCCCGTGCGTGGGCGCGGCGTACGGCGTCTTGAGAGGGCGGAGGGGTCCGGGGTGTGTGCCGGTCCACCGCGGAGGCGCCGAAGCGTCCGTACGCCGGGAGGAACGCGCGGACGACGCGTGGCCCTCGGTGCCGTCGCGCGCGGCCAACGCGAGAGCGCGGTGAAGTCGGCTGGCCGGCCCTGTTTATTCTATTTACCCGGTTTCTAAATTGCATAACTCCAAAAAGTGTCAACTAAGTTGAAAATCTCCAAAAACGAAAGTTGTAGAGGAGCTTTAGATCTACAACTTTCCCAAAGGGCGACATATGTTTTGATCAATGGTTTGTCCGGGAACGTCGACCGAAGTTGCAGATTTTCCACGGCTCCAGTTACTGTTCACAGCGCAGTCAACCCGATTTTTGGCAAATTTGCACTCAAAATTGGAATGTCCGCCAATTACGAAAAATGTGTTCCCGGAAATAACGAACAACTTTCGTGTTGGCCAATTTTGAACTTCTATAGTGAAATTTGGAGAACGCGCAAGAAAACCATTTCAGCCTTAAAGGAGATCTAGGGTTTGACCGTGATTTGGGACTTTGACCAAGGTCTTTTGTGCAAATATGTGCCAAATCATGTCAAACATGTTTAGGGGCCGATTACACTTGATTAACACAACTAATTAAGGTATTTATATTTAATAAACACCTGGGGTGTTACAATCTACCCCCCTTAAAAGAAATCTCGTCCCGAGATTTGACAACAAGATTAGAGGGAAGCTCCAGAGGATATAGCAGGCTTGATGAGGATATCAATGTCGCTCGTGCTGGAGCGGTGATGAATGTACACATGAAAAGCTAAAACCATCAAGAACTGGAACACAAAGCAGATGTACAGTCCTACTAGAGTCCAGCAGATGGAATCAAACATCTCCTGAAAATGAGTCAGGTTTGGCGACCTCAGGTTGGATTCTTCTTGTGGTCTTCTTCTAAACTTCTTCTTTGGGACACCGAGGAGACGAGGGAAAGCTTTCTCGGTGAGGCAAGGCATACGTGGCTTGCAGGCTAAGAGCAGCCGAAGGGAGGGGAGAGCGATGGAAAGGTCAAACTCAAATGGAGACAAAGCTCTGTGGTGGACGGTCGGCGAGGGGGAAAACTTCCTTTTTATGGGCCGTCACCGTGGCGCAGTGGCGATGGTGCTCAAGGCCACTTGGAGGAGGGGTCGGTTGATCGATGCGGTGGTATTGGCACGTGGCACAGTAGTGGCTGGCATCGAGATGCCTCGGCGACGTGGGCTGCGGCCATGGTGGCATGTGCGAAAGCGGCGATCGGTGCCGCAAGAAGAAGGTGGCGGAGGCGTCGCTGCGCAATGCAGACATGGCGCTAAAAATGATGGGGTCAAACGACTCGACAGAAAGGATCGTGACTTTGAGGTAAACGATAAGAGATTGGGTATCCGCCACCTAGGAATGAGATTTATCGAGGAGAAATTAACGAAGGATTTTTGTCTATCTATTGCTTGCTTAAACCTTGATTCCTTCAATTTGGAAGAAATGTGTAAACGGATCATGGATCGCTGATCGATAGAAAACTCCTCATACCTGGACTTATGGAGAACCTGGAATGCTTATGAAAAACTTTTGCTCATCCTCTTTCAATTTAACCGGGCTGATTGGATTAGGTATTAAGCAAACTCTGAGATTTTGGAAAGAAGAGACCAATCGAAAGGTTCCATAAAGATGTTTCTGAAGATGAAGTCCGGTAAACAATCATGTGGTGAAGCTCCTTTACTAAGATTTCTGAACTCTACTTTTATAAGAGCACCAAGATTTCAACTCTGGGATTGTCTTTGGCTGTATAAATTATCAAATGGCAAGAACAAGATTTTGGAAACAATATTGGGATGAGAGTGAGGAAGGTACCCTTGCTCAAGGTTTATCTTAATGAATTATTTTAATAACTTTATGCACCACGCCAGGGTGTAATGATTTTGAGCTAAAACTCATGCACTTGATGAGTCATGGGATGACAATGCTTATGCATATGGGAAATGACTCGTGCAATAATGGGATGGTGCACATGTGGATGCTCATGATGAAGTGCATATTGTATGATGTACATGTATATGAGCATATGATGTTTATGCATATGAACTTATGGTGCATATGCATAGTGAGAGATACACATGATGTGTGCTTGATGTAGTGCACGCACGATGATGCATATGTTGATGAATGCGTGATGCATATGCTTATGCTTATGAGGTATGATGCTCATGATGCAATGTCAGCATGACTTGTTTCACCCATGAGGTTAGTCAAGGTAGAGAGGATAAACATAGAGTTGAGAAGTAATAGGTTCGGTGAGTCGCATTCTCAAAACCAAGATACCTAGCGCGCTCCTAGTGGTAATCACATGGCTGCAGCACACATGATACCCTAGGCTCCGTCGCGGCACCTTCGTTTATGGAACAACAACATCACCAGCAAAAGGGTGATAGAGTAGAAAGATGGAAAACCGTCAGGACATATGCATGTTAGTTCATCCAATGTCCCAAATGCACATGTTGTGCAATGCATTTCCCATGCTCATGATTTATGTTATTAAGGTTGCAAGATATGCATGCGGTGATGATGCCCATGTGCTTACCAACAGATTTTTGATGCCTTGTAACCATGTTCTCATTTATTTATTTGTGAGCAAGCATAAAGAGGGCTGAGAATTGATAGTGATCAATGTAGGAATATCGATGCAAGGAAAGTGGAGTGATCACCTTTTCATAGCCATAGGAAGTTGGTGGATCGCCTCTAAATTGAAGAAAAAGCGTATAAGCAATTAGGAGAGTACAACGGGGTTCCACTTGACTCGGCAAGGATATGAGTATGCTTCTATTAGATACCATTCTAAGAGAAGATGGAGGTAGGTGGATCTTGCACTGATTGTGTTCATCTGTGGATAGAAACTTCAAAAACATATGTAGCATTCTTCCACCACCTAAATATCATCATCTTTAGGCAGGGGATGTAAAGTCTCGCACCTTCCAATAATGGCATTCAATTTAAAGATAAAGCTGAGGCTATCATGCCCGAAATTCAGATATCGCTTTGCTGTCAGGGTTGTTGGACAACAGGTAGAGGATCACTAAGAAGTCCATATCTCTCAGCTCAGGTGTCGAAAAATTCTGAATTTTGGTCAGCATGTGTAGAATTTCATAAGATTCAACTTTGGTATTCAACCCCAGGACAGATTCAACTTTTACCAGGGTCGAAAGGTTTGCTACCAAAGCTCTGTCTAACAGTCTTTACAGCAAACAGGGACTTAATAAAAATTTGAAATTTCTCAACATACACATGCAAAAATGCTGAATTTTTGTGAGAATGACCATCACAAAATTATGAATCATTTTGATATTCAAGGTTTGCTCTATATCCCAAATGAAGATGACCTAAAAATTTGCATTTCAGAGATCACTAATTCTGAAATTCAGCAGGACAGAGAACTAGTGTTTTGGGTATAACTCTCAAACTAAAAATCTTGTGAACTTGAGATTTCTACAAGAGGTATATAGATACCTAAGGAGTATTTTTGGTATTCAAAGGTCGAATAATATCAGATTGGGAAAGGGTGAAAAAGGTCCATTTTCAGAGTGCTGTTGCCCAGAAATTTCAGCAGGGCAGCACTGCACTAAAAAGATTATATCTCTAAGATTAAGAACCCTATGACCATGAGATTTTGGAAGCACAAAGTATGCTGTATAAGAAACATTTTTGGTATAGATTGTCTAGGAAGATTCTGATTGGAACTATATTTAAAAATTCGAGTTGTCAGCCTAACTTAGGATTTTGACAGAATTTCAGCATGACCTAGGCTTAGTGAATAGAACATAGCTTCAGTTTTATTCATCCTAAAATCATGAAAAATTCATGGAAGAATCTTAACTAGCTAATGAGAAATTTTCCCAAAGATCACCTAGCCAAAAACTTTGTAGATCATCCTTAGAAAAATTGGGACAACAACTAGACATACTTTTTGATTAATCACCGCATCAAAGCATCAAACTAGCATGATTGGTCCTTAAGAAACACAATTCAAATAAAGACCAAATAACACATGTTTTTAGTCCATTTTTGGTTTAATAGCTTTTACATGATGCAAAAAGCGTCCTAAACTTCCTCACAAAGCTTTTTAAGCTTAAAAGCGAAGTTAGTGCCGGTGGCAGGGCATAAATACGTCTCTCCCTATAATAGCTAATCGAAAACTATTCGCGTCTTAATTACCGTACCTAACAACCGTGGTTAGTGTACCTGCAGAAAATCACGAACATTCGTAACCTTTCGTGCCGGCACTCACGAAAGCGTCCACATTCATTACCGTTCACTATAGAAACGGTATCCATGCGTAAAGTCGCCGCATGGACGGCGTCCTATTTAAGACTCGACGCGACGTGAGTGCCCATTGGAATAGGCCTCACTCATCCCTCACGGACTTTACCGTGGTACCATCACGTATGGCAAAACGTGACGAGACTCAGACGCGACGTGACACCCATTGGAATAGGTCTCACTGGTCCCTCACAGGACTTCCCTGTGGTACCACCACGTATGGCAAAACGTGATGAACTAGTATGGTTGTGCATGAAAGTAAGTTTTGACAGGAATAAATGTGATGGAAGTCAGACTAAATACACCATAGAATACTAGCCACCTGAAACAACCCAAAAATTCCCTCTAGTGCCTCTCGGACAAGATTAGACCTTAACGTCCTACTCTTTTAGCAGGATTATTAATCTTGGCAAATTTTATTCCAAAAACAAGTTTGTTAAGGTATTTTAATTACTCTGGTGCATATCATTTCTCTGATACCAGCTGTGACAGAACCGCCCAAAATAATTCCGTATTATCGCCTAAGCCGGTCCACATGGCCATTAAGCAATAATAAAGAATTATTAAGTCGCTTCCGCCGGGTAAAGCCCGGTAAATCACATACAACAGGATCGCTGATATGCGCTAAGCCCACACGAAGGCGGGACCAGAGTACAACATTACATTACATTACATTACATAAAAGGTTCACAAGTTCAACATTATTACAAATCAGATTTTTCGTACATAAAAGTAAACATGAACAGAGTTTAAAATAGCGGAAATAAAACTAGCGCATGATACACACGGGAGGCCATCCATGCATATCACTCCTCATCATCGTTCTCCCATTCAAGCTCCCAACCATCTGGGATAGAACCAGGCCAGATGGGATTACCTAAAAACCACAAATTAAGCAAGGCTGAGTACTAATACTCAGCAAGACTTACCCGACAAAGGTAAAGCAAGTCTAGACATGCAAGGCTTTTTGGCTTGTGGGTTTGTTTTGCCAAAAGCGACTAAAAGTTGATCCTTACTTTCATGTTTTAGCTCAAGTTCCAGTATGTTAACCATTCTATGTGAGCACCTGCACTAAACAAGCATGTTGTGCAAACAATATTAAACAGGTAACAATATTGATCCAAAATGTTCCATAATTAAACATGGGGTAACCAGTGGTCAAGCCGACTCAGATAACGGCGAGTGACCGACGATCGATCGATTTATATCCTTAAACCCAAGATACACGGAAGAAGGTAGACCAAGTGCAGTGTCTACCCCAACCAGGCGGAGTTTAGGATCAGACGCTACAAACTCTGGTACACGGTTATCCGGAGAGTCTAACCCGACCAGTCCGGACTCACACACTATACCACGGGTAGCTAGCCCGGAGACGCATCCCAAGCGGGTAGCTAGAAAGATCCCGCCCCGGTTCAGAAGGTACTAGGCTTACCGGTCCCATTCCCGACAAGTACTTGGTACGTTCAATAGCTTAGGACCAGCACCATGCTACTCGGTCGAGACCGAACCCATTGCTCTTACCACATGAGCGAGTCAATTTAACCAACTTATGATTCCAACATAAGCATCCTATATCTCGCGAGCAATGAGTTATTACTCGACTTCTACCGTATCCTTAGAGCATGGCACTAGCGTTCCTAACATACTAGTAAAAGAGCATAGGAGTCCTAAGGATCATGCAACTAGGTTTCAAAACAACTCCTGAAACTTAAATGCACAAAGTAAAGCATAAAGTGCTGAAAAGTAAAGGACATGATTTCATTTCTAAAAGATGGGTTAGATGAAACCGGTGCTTGCCTTCCTCAGACTCTACACCCAAACAAGCCTTTGGCTCTTCTGGACTTTGGTCCAGGTCTTGCTGCACACTCAACTGATTCACCTCTCCGCTAGCTGCTCCCTCCTCCTCCTGGGTGAGCGTGTATGTTCCGTCAGGAATATCTACAAGTTTACATGCACATGCATTAGGTTAAGGTGAAGGTGGGAGAATTACCACAAAACCAACTCTTGTTGGACACATTCATCCAAACATTATTAGTTTCTCACAGAAATTATTAGGGTGTGTGATAATAAACAAAACTCTATTTTGATGGTGATTGTGTGCACATCTAAGCAATTTAAGTTATTTAACTTCACCAAACAGCAAGGGGATGTGACTAAATATCAAAAACAGAACCAAAACATGATTTCACAAATTTAACACTTTAATTTCCATTTCTTTCTTTAATTATTTAAAACAAGCCTTTCAACCATAAATCCAAATTAAATTAAAAACACCTCCAATGAGCCTAAACTTTTGCACACAGCAACATATGCTTAGTTTAAGCTCTCACACCAAAATTTGGCTGAAGAACATTTATAAATTAAATTACACGAAAAAGACAAATTGCAGCCTAGTAACTCTACATTAATTCATATAAAAGGATTTAATAAACTTTTTGATCTCAACTTTCTCCTGCAGGTCATGTATGCCAAAAATGAGTTTCTGACCAAAGCATGGTTGCAAATTCAAATTATTTTTCAGATTTTGAATTTAAGCTCCTACACAAAATTAAATCCAAAACACCTAGTAGACAATTCTCTAAAATCACATCCATCACACCAGGGGTACTAATCATCAAGTCAAAGCCCTAGGGTGCACTTGTGCTCAAACAAAAAGTTCATTAAAGGTGCTATAAAAAGCATCAAACTTATTCTAGTATAAAGCTTAAATAAATCATAACTGAAAATATATACATCAAAATCATGCAAACTTTTGCCACAAATCTAGACATGATATAAAGAGAAACATATCCAAAATTCAAGTTCATGGCATGTGTATATTTTAAATCACACTAAAAACACTCCAAACTGAGTTTGAATTTTTAATTCAAAAACTGTACAGAAATACCCTATACATGTTTTCTAGAAAAGATAGATTTCTTTACCACGAACTTAACAAAATTGGTGTTGCATTTTTTTGATTTTTCTACGATTTTTAATGATTTTTTGAAGGTACTCCCGTAACCCTAAAAGTAACTTTTACAACCGGTCCCCGGAAACTTGCATAAATCCCCCTAAAACTACCTTCTCTCTTGCAATGTAGTCCCCGACGGGTCTGCCCGCACCGGCGTCCGGAATTGGGGTCGGCGGCGGCCGGACTTGGCCGGTGGGCGGTGCCCGGAGTTGATGTGGGCCGAGCCCGGCGGGGAGGCGGCCTCGGCGGCCGGCAGGCCCCCGCCGGCGCCGGCCGACGAGGCGCCCCGGCTCGCCGGGCGCCGGCGACGAGGCGCCCCCCCCCCCCGGTGCGCCCGCCGCACGGCGGTGGCGTGTTGCTACGGCGCGGCTCGGAGGACGAGCAACGACCGGCGGCGTTGAGGAGGGCCGGGAGAAGGAGAATGACGGCCGTTGGCCTTGGCTTGGCGCGCGAGAGGGCTTCTTGGCGATGGCGGCTAGGCGGCGGCCGGCACGGCTCGGCTCGCTCACCCGGGACCGGCGCACGCGACACCGAGCAGGGACGAGCGGAGCGAGGCGATGCGGCACGACCGGTAGACGGGTAGGGCACAAAGGGCTGAGGAAGCGGCCGGGTGGTGCGCTCGCATGCACGCCGAGCGCGTGGGCGCACGGACGCGCGGCGCGTGGCTCGTCCCGGCCCGTTCCCGTGCGTGGGCGCGGCGTACGGCATCTTGGGAGGGCGGAGGGGTCCGGGGGTGTGTGCCGGTCCACCGCGGAGGCGCCGAAGCGTCCGTACGCCGGAGGAACGCGCGGACGACGCGTGGCCCTCGGTGCCGTCGCGCGCGGCGGCGCGAGAGCGCGGTGAAGTCGGGCCGGCCGGCCCCGTTTTATTCTATTTACCCGCTTTCGAAATTGCATAACTCCAAAAAGTGTCTAACTAAGTTGAAAATCTCCAAAAACGAAAGTTGTAAGGAGCTATAGATCTACAACTTTCCCAAAGGGCGACATATGTTTTGATCAATGGTTTTTCCGGAACGTCGACCGAAGTTGCAGATTTTCCACGGCTCCATTCATCGTTTACGTTAGCTCAACCCGATTTTTGGCAAATTTGCACTCAAAATTGTAATGTCCGCCAATTATGAAAAATGTGTTCCCGGAAATAACGAACAACTTTCATATTAGCCGATTTTGAACTTCTATAGTGAAATTTAGAGAACGCGCAAGAAAACCATTTCAGCCCTAAAGGAGATCTAGGGTTTGACCGTGATTTGGGACTTTGACCAAGGTCTTTTGTGCAAATATGTGCCAAATCATGTCAAACATGTTTAGGGTCCGATTACACTTGATTAACACAACTAAATAAGGTATTTATATTTAATAAACACCTGGGGTGTTACAATAACTCCTGAAACTTAAATGCACAATATAAAGCAATAAAGTGCTGAAAAGTAAAGGACATGATTTTAATTTATAAAGTGGGTTAGATGAAACCGGTGCTTGCCTTCCTCTGACTCAACACTAACACAAGCCTTGGGCTCTTCTGGACTTTGGTCTAGGTCTTGTTGCACACCAACTTGGTTCATCTCACCACTAGCGGATCACTCCTCCTCCTGAGTAAGCGTGTACGTCCCATCGGGAAGATCTACACGTTTACATGCATATGCATTAGATTAAAGTGAAGGTGGGAGAATTACCACAAAACCAACTCTTGTTGGCCATATTCAACCAAACATTATTGTCAGATGGTGAGATCTGGGCAGCCCACGGGGGGTGTTAATCCCTGTGGTTTAGTTGTTCGGCGGGGAGATCGGGAGCCAAGAACGCGATGGTTATGCTAGTGTAGCAAACGGAAATTACGACGAGACACAAGGACAAGGCGATTTTATACTGGTTCGGGCCTCCGGAGAGTTAAACCCTACATCCAGTTCTTCGGTTTGTATTGCTGGCGTGGAGAGATTACATGGCGACCTGTCGATGGTCTGCGGGTTGCATGTGTTGGCCTGTCCCCGGGAGGACGCCCTTGACTGCCTTATATTGGGCGACGGACAAGGTCGGTGGACTGGAGTCCAGGTCGGTTACAACAGGGAAACCTATCTTTAGTCTATTTACATCATGGAAGCCTTATCCGAGCTGCCTTAATCCGTCTGAGCTGCCTTGTCTTGCACGCCAAGCTGTCTTCTCGTCTGGGGAAGGTCGTCTAGGGATTCTTCTAGAAGGTCTTCAGGAGGTCGTGTAGGCCGCCAACTAGGTCGGTTGGGCCCATTAACAGGTCAGCAGGTCTTCTAGTAGGCCAGACCCACTTGTCGGGGATGGTTGTGAGCCAGGTCGATGGGGACCCAGGGGTACCCATGTCTCACAAGCCCCCGAGCGAGGTGTATGCGCAGCGACCTTAGAAAGGTCATGACGAAGTCGTAGAGCTATCGACAGGTCGAATAGCGTGCACATCGGTCCAAAAAAGAAAGAGAAACAAATCATCTTAGCATCCGACCTGTTTATGGTCTTGCCGAACGAAGCGAGGTCGAGTGACGACCTATAGGAAGCAGGCTTCTGATAGATCAAAACGACGATGAAAAAATTCAGAGGGCATCGGAGATGCACTCATGAGTAGTATCCGAGCATCATGGCGGGCAGGATGGCCGGTATGATGGTCCAAAAAAGAAGAAGAGAAGAAAAAGTAGGTCGAGTAACGACGTGATGAGAAACGGGTTTCCCAACAGGTCGGTACGACGAGGAAAACAAGAGGGCGTCGAAGACGCACTCGTAGAGTAGTCCCCGAGCATTGAAGCAGACAGCATGGCTGGTTTGATGCTCAAAAAGAGAAGAAAACTGAATCATGGTCTTGATCGAACGAAGTGTGAGACACCTAGATCTCCAAGCATGGCTGCAAGGAATTTGGCAAGGCCGACCTCAGGGAGGCCTTGTAGGCGTGCCGACCTCAAAGAGGCCTCAAATCAATAATGCCCAGTATCCGACGATACCCAGTAAGATATTGAGAGGTACGTCGAATGAAGAAGTTGTCGATCACGTCGTAGCTGAAGTTGCGGTGTCTGGGACCGTTTGCTGATGAAGCTGGAGAAACAATATCGATCTTGAATGTATGGAGTGTAGAGACACCCAGATATCCCGCATAGCTGCAAGGAGTCTGGAGGAGCCACTCAAGGCATGTCGACCTCAGGAAGGTCTCAAAACATAAGCGCCCAAGCACCCGGGAGCACTTGGCAGGGCCATCAGGCGCGCACCCCCCGGGGAGGCCTTCATTCCGACATAAAATCCTTGGTGTCCAGAACAGGCTAGCAGGGCTACAAGAGCACACCGACCTCAGAGGGTCACGCATCCGGGGCGCCCAACTAGGTTGGTAGAGCCGTAAACATACCGCGGTATTGCAAGACCTAGGTATGTAAGGCACACCGACCTCAAGGAGGTCGTTTTGGTGTCCAGATGACCAACATAGCTGCTGGCCACCCAGCGGAGCCGTGATACTAAGGTATTGGCGACCTTAGCAATAGGCACACCGACCACCGAGGCCCGACGAAAATTGTATATCTCCTTGAACACTTCTAGTTTCCATGGTGTTGTTGATCTCCAGGCATCTAGAAGGATCTGGCAGAGCAGCGAGGCGCGCCTACCTCGGAAGGTCTTCAATCGAACCTACGACCATTCTGCTCAGGAAACAGAAATGTAGCTTGATTGGGATAAGTCCGTTTACGTGCAGAGCCATAGCGGGTGCACCAGGACGCAGAGCCTAGCGGGTGCAAAATAATAGACATCGGGTCGTAGAAGAAGGTCGTGGAGTCGTCGTCGAAGGGGGCTAAGTTAGGCACGGAGCCCTCTGACACGGGATCAGGTTGTCTTGTAGCATAGACTGCAGGGTCATGGGTCAACAGTGGTCGGAGATACTCTTGCCACTAAGAAAACAACAACTTCGTCCAGTGTTGGAGCTCATCCGGCCATAACCGAGTTTTGGCTCTTGCTATAAATAGCACTATAAGGCTGGGGGCAAGCACCGAGCATTGTTGAGCTATGAAGCCGCAGAGTAGAGTACCGGCCATGCCATGGGCATGCGACCGTCCACCGTAGGATGCAAAATTGTACAAGCTTGGAACCAAAAGAACGAAGTCGCTGAGGAGGTCTTCCGAACTGGCAAAGGCGACGACGAAGTTGCATAGAGGGATGTCTAACGACCTGAAGCTGATGACGAGGCCGGAGCCGGAGGAAGGTCTAGTGACCTGACGAAGACGACAACAAAACCGCAGCGAGGTCTAGTGACCTGACGCTGGTGACGACGAAGATGCAGGGAAGGTCTAGCGACCTGACACCAGCGACAATAAAGACACCAGGAGGTCTAGCGACCTGAAAAAGATGACGACGCAGACACCAGGAGGTCTAACGACCTGACGCCGACGAAGACACGGGGAGGTCAGGTGACCTAAAGCCGATGTCATCGGAGACGCCAGGAGGTCCGCCGACCCAAAGCCGACGCCGATGAAGACGCAGGGAGGTCCACCAAAGATGACACCAGAGCTGCAAAGAGGTCTAGCGACCTGACGCCGGTGATGACGGAACTGGACGAAGGTCTAGCGACCTAACGAAGGCGACGACGGAGCCGTAGGGTGGTTCGCCGACCTGAATCTGACGACGACGTAGCCACCAAGAAGGTTCGCCAGAGGTGACGCCAGAGCTGGATAGAGGTCTAGCGACCTGACGAAGTCGCCATACCGAAGATCTTATCCTGTAAAATAAAATAAACACCAGGTCGGTGTATTAATCTATCGAATATGATGAAAATATAGCCTGAGCTAAATAAGTAGAAGTTGAATAATGTTAGCCGGAGCTGAACATTCTTGTGCTATGTATTGTTTTTAAAAAGGGCATTCCACTTATCGTGCCAAACACGCATTATGCGGACTCGAAAGCTCTGAAGCTGCAAAGTGTTTCACCCCTCTACAATGCTCAGAAGGGAGACTTAGATGTAGCCGACACATGGGGAGGAGTTTGGGACTCAGGTTTTGCAACCACACAACATTATCGAATACTCATAACGAGAGTCAAGCAGTTAAAGGAAGAACGCACGGGAGACGTAGAACCCCACAGGTCTGGCGACCCTTAGATTGGCATGGCCAAGCCCCCGAGCATGTCGAGGGGGAGGGGAACATAGCACAAGATAAAAAAAATTTAAACCCTCAGGTCTGGCGACCTACGTGTTGGCATGGCCAAGCCCCCGAGCATGTCAAACAAAACACTAAGGGATTACTAGGGTGGTGTGATGGCGAACAAAACACTACTTTGATGGTGATTGTGTGCACATCTAAGCAAATGAAGTTACTTAACTTCACCAAATAGTAAGGGAGTGTGTTTTAATGATTAAAACAGGAACAAAACATAAACTCCTTGATTATCTTAAAGAGTGAGCAAACACCTTTAATTGATTTTTAGCTAGTCTTTCATCAAACTTTTGTACACAGCAACATATGCCTATTTTAAGCTCACAAACCAAAATATAGCTTAAGATCATTTATAAATTAATGTATATGAAAAAGACAAATTTCAACCTAGCAAATCACCATTAATTCATATAAAAAGATTTAATAAACTTTTTGAACTCATCTTTCTTCTACAAGTCATGTATGCCAAATATAAGCTTCTGACCAAAGCATAAGTGCAGATTCAAATTATTTTCAACTTTTGAATTTAAACTCCTACACAAGATTAAATCCAAATCACCTATTAAACAATTTTCTAAAATCAAATCCACTCTACCAGAGGCACTACTCAACAAGGCAAAGCCCTAGTGTGCACATGTGCTCAAAGAAAAGTTCATTAAAGGGCTATAAAAAGCATCAAACTTAATCTAGCATAAAGCTTACATAAATCATAATTAAATATCTACACATCAAACTCCTTCCAATTTTGGTCAAAGATCTATACATGCCATAAAGAGCATCATATCCTAAATTCAAGTCCATATCATGTGTATTAAACTACACTAAAAACACATCAAACTGAGTTTGAATTTTTAATTCAAAAACTACACAGAAAAACCCTATACATGCTTTCTAGAAAAGTTAGGATTCTTCACCAGGAACCCAACAAAATTGGATTTGCATTTTTCTGGTCTTTCTATGATTTTTAATTGATTTTCGAAGTTGCTACAGAAAACCCTAAAACACTTTTACACCGAGACCCTTGTCCTAAACTTCAGATTCACCCAAAGGTCCCGAGTTTGCTGAAAACTCCCTGGATATAATCCAATCCTCGCGATGTGCCCCTGTCGGCGCAGGGCTCACTACCAGCGGCCGGAACAGGGGCGGAGGTGCGCGGGTGAGCGGCCAACGCACCCTAGGGGACCTACCCGCAGCTTGTGGTGGTACTTTCCCGGCCGGAGTCGACGCCGGCGACCCCCGGCGACGGCACACAGGGACAGGATCCGCCGGCGGCCGTTGTGCCGGCGTTGCGGGCACCAATGCGCGGCTTAGATGGACGGGCATGAAGAAGGAGGCCCTGAGGAAGGAGGGAAAAAGTTTAGGCGGCGGCGGATGCGAGCGGAGATGAGCTAAAGCGGCGGCACGGTAATGGGGTGCGACGGCGCGCGCAGCGGGAAGGAAACGTCGGCGGCATGCGCGACTGAAGTGAACAAACGCGTGGGCGCACACGAGGAGACCGAGGCGTAGCAAAACGGCTTGGCGCGCGTGGCACGGCCAGCTGGCTTGACCTGCATGTGCGCAGGCCGGCGCGATGCTTGCGTGCGGTGGCGCGTGGCCCGACCGGCCCGCCGCCGGGCCGCATTGGCTTTCCCCGAGCGCGACGCACGGCGGCAACTTAGGGGGAAGCGTCCTAAGGCTTGCTTGGGTCCACCGCGGAGCCTCCCGGGCATCCGTACGCCGGAGCCCGGCGTGCACGGCACGTGGCCGACGCTACAGGCGCGGCTCTCTGGAGCGCGAGGGCGCGTGCGCGCTGGCGCGGTGCACTGTTTTATTTCGCTCAGCACTCTTCAAAAATGCAGAACTCCAAATTCTTGAATGGAACTTTCAAATATCCAAAAATAAAAGTTGTAGAGGAGTTATAGACCTACAACTTTCACAAAGGGCGACATATGTTTTGACCAATAGATTTGTGGGAAAATCGTGTTGAAGTTGCAGTTTTTCCACGGCTCGGGTTACTGTTCATAAGGGCTTCAAATCTGTTTTTGGCTAATTTGCACTCAAAATTGGAACGTCCGCCAATTACGAAAAATGTGTTCCCGAAAATAACGAAGAACTTTTATATTGGTCGATTTCGAACTTCTATAGTGAAATTTGGAGAACGCGCGAGAAAACCATTTCAGCCTTTAAGGAGATCTAGGGTTTAACCGTGATTTGGGATTTTGACCAAGGTCTTTTGTGCAAATATGAGACAAAACATGTCAAACATGCTTAGAAGCTAATTAACCTAGGTTAACATAGCTAAGTAATGTCATTAGCACAAATAAACACCAGGGATGTTGCAGTACCCAGCCTTGGAGTTCGCCTGCGGCGTCATGGT
The DNA here is from genome assembly GCA_947561735.1 of Cenchrus americanus. Lineage (NCBI taxonomy): Eukaryota > Viridiplantae > Streptophyta > Magnoliopsida > Poales > Poaceae > Cenchrus > Cenchrus americanus. The sequence continues at coordinate 51,678,492 of OX387245.1, forward strand.
GGCACCCATGGCTTCATCGGGCTTCTTCCCCTGCATGGATGTTGCGGAGGCGGTGGGGGTGTGCTGTTGTCACATGGTCAAGTGTGTTGCAGGGTCGGCGTTCAACCGGGCGAAAGCCTTCACCGACACCCCCGTCGGTGGCAATGGTGACAGCGCTTCTGAACGTCGTTTCCCTGCTGGGGGCACCATTGCGGAGCTCCCAGCCCGCTACACTAGGTCTTCGGGGTGAAAACCCTGCCCTTCGGGGCGAGCGACGGCGGCGTCACTGGCGTCGCGCCCTTGTTGGAGGCGTCTTCTCTTGAGATCTGCTTCGGCTTGTGACAGTGGCATTGGTGGAGCTACGCTTGTTTCGTGTCGGTGGTCGTATGATGAGGATCCATGGGTGCTGGTTGTTTTGGGTTGGCGTGCAAGTTGCAGTGGTGAGTTCGGTGTCAGTTGGGCGGAGGTGATGCTCTCATTGAGGTCTTAGATATCTGAGTCCTTGGCAGTGGAGTGAGGTAGTGGATGTGGCAAGGCCCCCCTGCAGAGAGGCTAGGTTCAGTGGTTGCCCTGGTACTGAGATGGGAGTGTTTGTCGAAGCTTCTCTGGTTCTGAGTGATCGACGATCGTGTACGGTGGTTTGAGGGTAGCCCCATGATGGAGGGGTTCAGGGGGCCGTTCGGGCTTGCAGCGGGTTGCGGCTTCGGCGGGACACAGCGTTGGTGACGACGGTGCAGGTTTCGACTGCTGATTTTATCTTCTCTCCCATTTGGTTTAGGATGGTGGTGTACTTTGTTGGGTGTGTTTGTTTCTGTTCAGGGTTTGTTTGTGTGGTGATGTCCGCTTCGACGTGTTATGTATCATTGCTACTTCTTCTTATATGACATAAAATTGCTGGTGCTTTTATTTTAAAAAAAGCAACCCACTTTTTTCCTCCTCCCTGGTTGCCGATCTGCGGCGCACGGCTGCCGGGCGCCGACCGGCGATGAACCACCCGGCTTCTTTCACTGTGCGACGAACGCGCCTGCAGGGCGGACTCCGGGCCTCGTGCGGTGCGGCGATCTTGCGGCAAGCCGTACGCAGCTGGCCCCAAAACGCGACCAGATTTGATGGTGGTGCCGTGGCTCCTGTCGGTCCCCGGCAATTTTTGCCGGAGCTGTCTCGCGCGCCGTCGCGTGCCGGTTGCCGGCTTTGGACGTACAGCGCGTGGCCGAAGGTCACCATGGCGTGAGCTCGTGCAGTCGAACGAGCTCGAGCCCACTAGTCCCTGTACTGTGCTCACCTCGCTGCTTCGAACCAAACTAGGCAAGGACGTTCCACAGAACTTTTAGATAGAAAAACATCATATTTTGATAGGTCTGTAATTGAAAATTTTGTGCGTATGAATAGTGTTGGAATAATATTTTTCATTAAAGTTGTGACTCGACAGAAGAAGTGACTCGATGTGACGGGTGAATAATTACATGTGATAAGTGAATAGTAGTTGTCTGCCGACCTAAACACAAAGATGTTTAGTTGGTCAAATTTGCATTAGTCAAAATACACAATAGAATGCGTGTTGTAATAAAAAAAATGTGATCAGATGTGACTGAAATATCAGTTAAGTCCAAATAAAAAACTAGCATGCCCTAAGCAGCGCCCAGGCCCGGGGCAAACGGAGAGGAGTGCAGGTCTGCAGTGCGCCACCAGACGGGTTTCGTTTCTGCCGGTGGGCATGCAGCGTCATCGGCACGCGCGGGGTGCGGGGTGCGGGCGGCGCTTGCTGAGCTCTATCCCTGACGTGTCACAGCTTTACTACTCCCGCGCCATCATCTCGCTGCCCTGTCGCGTTGGAATCGTCGGGCTCGAGCGGGCAGCGGGAGGAAGCGTCAGACCATCCGCACTCTACTTCATTTGCCTCCCTCCAAACACAATATTTTCATATTTGAGCAGCAAAAATCTCTCCTTCATATTTATTTCTTTCGCACTCGTCATCTTTTATGACTTCCACTCCATCCCAACTTCCACGTCTGGGGCCCACATGTCATCCCCTTTTCCCTCCCTTCTCTACCCCCACCCGCCCCTCCATTCTCTCTCTTCCTCTTAGTTTCCTTCGCGTCGCATCCCCTACTCACCGGCTCGCAGCGGCGGGACGATGCGGCGGCGGGCGGATCCACCTCCCCGACGGGCCGGTGCGCGGAGCTCCAAGGGCCGGTGCGTGGAGCTCCGTGGGTGGGCGGCGGAGCTCCCCTGCCGCGAGCACGGGCGGAGGCCATGGCCGCCGGACCCCTGCAAATCCAGTAGTAGCAGAGCACCAGGCAACTGAGCAGCAACACGACGACGAAAAGAGATGGAGCCGAGCAGCTGCTCTCCCTGGCGACGGCGACGAGGTGGCCGCGGCTAGGAGGAAGCTGGCGGCGGGCCCTTCCTCTCACAGAGCCCCTTCCCCCGGGTCAACAAGGCAGCGGATGTGTCGTCCTCTCCAACCCACGGCAGATGCGGCGTCACAGGGCCTCCCGAGCTCCGAGCCGTCGAAGACCGTCCATGGCGTGGGGAGCACGCTGTCGCCTCGCTGCTCCTGGATCTGGCGCGGCTGCACGAATGGGACGGACGCCGGGGTCCGCCTACACGGACGGGGAGGGGGTCCGCCCGCACGGCCGGCGGGGTCGGCGCGTGGCGTGGGGAGGAGCGGGGTCCCCGCGCGAGCGCGGCGCCGCCTTCGGTCGTGGCCGCCGGATCACACGCGGCGACCGGGCCGGCGGAGGGAGCTCCGCCTCGGGCCGGGAGGAGGAGCGTCGCAGCGACGTCCTCAAAGATATAGGCGGTGGGCGGATGCGGCGGTGACGGACGGAGCTCCTCCCCTCCCCATGCTTCCGAGTTCCGAGCATCGGTGCGCGGTCGTTGGGCAGCGGCACGTGGTGGGGCCGGCGCAGGCTGCGTAGCTCCTAAGTGACGCCGAATCTAAAGGAGACTAGAGCGCGCCACGGTTTTGCCGTCCTCCTGCAGGGCTCCGCTGCGGGCGTCACCGGTGCGGATGGTCTCAGGTCTCTTGTATCTTCTGCATATTTTTAGGAAGAGAATACTTGTATGTTTGGAGGTAGATATTTGGAGGATATGATATTGAATTGAGTTTAATGTCAGATCACGTGCATATGGTATTAAAATGACTTCCATCTAAAATTTGTTGTTTGGATGACCATTGTATTGCCTTTCAGAATCTAGAGAGCGACTAATTTCATTTTCACGTTTGTATGTACAAAACGATGGAACGGAATTTGGTCGGTATGGTACGAAACTACATCGCCAACAAGCTCAACCTGTCCTTTACTATTGCCCGGAGGAAGCCGTCCATGGAGAAGAGGAGGATGCCGGCTATCGAGAAGAGGAGGAAGCCGACAGTGACACCGCTCCGCTCAATCCTCTTTCGGGCTAAAGCTTGACGCACTGCCGTCCCTTACCGGCATATCGTGGACCTCCTACCACCGCCCATGGAGCGAGGGAATGATCAGAAGGAGCACAACTTGTTGGTAAAGGGAGGGGCGCGACTCGGTGTTGCTCGGCGGCAGACGGGTAGATGGTGCAACGCGTACGGTAGGGGACCTTGGCCACCCGCGAGGAAGATGAAGAGGGATGGCGTGGGTGAAGAGGTGGAGGTGTGGCGCCGACAGAGGGGCGCGACCCGGTGGTGCTTCACGACAGGTGGATGGATGGCACGACACAGACAGAGGGTACCATGGCTACCCGTGAGGAAGATGGGAAGGGCGACGCCAATAGAGGGGCACAGACGGCACGCAATGAGGAAGGCTCACGAGAGATGCGGGAGAAAGAAGAAGAAGCGATTCCAACCAATTTAGAGGGGGGTTGGGTCAGTACCAAGAGCGACAGAGTATATGTGTATTGGTTTGGATTTTCAATTCCGAATTCCGAAACAGGTATTGGAGACTACCGATGTCGATTCCGAGGCTATAATATCTAATTTCGAACGCATTTCACTTGTAGGGGCTACCAGAAATGTTCATCATGTGCCCTCCATCATGACCTGTTTAGATTGACAAATAGCTATTATTCATCTGTCACATCGAACTATTCATCCGCTACATCCAATCACATATTCCACACGGTCGAATGTGCTTTTCATTCAAAAGAGCTATTCCAGCATTGAATTTTCGAATTGCTAGTTCGTCAAACTAACTTCAATGTGACGGATGAATATTGACAACTTACTGCTAACTTGCCATATTGCACGGGCGTGCATACAAAGAGCAATATGTTTAGATGTGACAGATGAATAGTGGTAAATTACCGAACTAGCCCTGTTCGGAACGAAGGTATATAGAAATCATAGGAATCATAGGAACCACGTGAACGAAGGAATGAGGAAAACAGAAAAATGAAAAAACACATGAAATCGATACAATGTGTGTTTGTAATGCAGGAATGGGTAACATACCAATTAGGGTAACAAAAGAGTAAAAAAAGACATTTGCATTTAGTGATTGATTAATTAATAAATACTGTACACATGATCACATGCTAATTTTATCTTATAATGATCCCACGCCACAGTTCGCTTACAGGATCCTTATCCTCTTGAGTCTTGAGCTACGGGGCTACTCTTTTCATCCTCCACCACATGAAGAGACACCAGAGCTACTCGCTTTCGCATCGCAGGGAGCCAGGGAGTCGATGGGTCAGCTGGCCGGTTGATGGCGCTCGCTGCTCGACGACCAGTGCAGGCCCTGAGCCACCTCACCTCACGCTCGACGGCGGCCTCCTCCGGACTGACGACGACAGTGTGGTGGGCTTTGCCGTCGCCGTTGCCGAGGAGCACGGCGGAGGCGGCGCAGGATACGCGGCCGCCGTCGAGGTCCCGGCCTGCCGGCGGGAGGGCGGGCTGGTGCTCCGCGCCGACGGCTCCGGCGAGGCCGTCCCGCTGGTGCCTTCGCTTGCGTCGTGGTAGCTGCGCTCGCGGCCAAGGAGAAAACATGGGAACGGAGTGGATTTTGTTATTCCTGTGAAATTAGCATAAACTCTTTCTTGATTCCTTTGTTCCAGACGGCTCCATTCCGGAAGAATCAACTTCGTGTGCTATTGCTTTGATTTTCCCGTGTTCCAGACCGGGCCTAAGCTAGAACAATTCCTTTTTGATGTTTCTTCCATCCGAAGCAAATGTCACTGCTTCACGATTCCGATTTTCATTCCGCAAATGCTACTCGTATATGCAAAATTTTAGCCCTATTTCGGGCCGTCCCAGCCCACATGGCCACATTAATCGCACTGACGAGAGAAAGCAGGGACAGTTATCCTCATGATTATACCTCCTGCGGCTCTATCTTTGGGGGCCTGGACACGATTATTTGGTTCCTTCCCAATGCATCGAGAAGCAGGACCCCATGGAAAAAAGACGCTCTACCATCCTACGGTAGCAGCTAGCAGCGCAGATCATAGGAATCGTGTCAGTAATGGCCCTCGAGCACAAACGAAAAGTGGCGTGTCTTAGTACTCCCGATTTCCATTTCAAGTTGTAAGTAATTCCAAGTTTTTTAAAAAATCAAAGTATATTATAAGTTTGATCAAATTTATAAAGTAAAAAAACCAAAGTATATTATAAGTTTGATCAAATTTATAAAGTAAAACAATAATAACAGATAATATCAAATACTACTAGTAAGTGTTATTAGAATATTCATTAATATTTTTATAGCATATCAATTCGATGCTATAATTTTTTATAATTCTTCCTATAATTCGGATGAAACATAAAATGGTTTGACGTTAAAAATCAAAATGATACAATTTGCGACACAAAATGAAAACGATCTACAATTTTTAAAAAATCGACCTATGGGAGGGGCTAAGACAACCTTACAATTTAATAAAATCTTTTCGCGTAGCCCCACCCCTACATAGATGGGCGAGACATCTTTTAATTCAATCTGAAATTTGCTCCCACAAGAGTAGGATTCAAAACCGTGTCAATAAATCAGCTAGAGAGGATCTTATCTACAAATTGGAAAAAAGGGAGTACAAAACAAAACGCAAGGAGGCACCCGGTCACCCAAGGTGTCGAAATCCGGTTGATCCGCAGGAGGCACCCAGCGGAGACCGTGACATCTCTGTGTTTACGTCGGGATCGTTTGATCTTTGTACAGAGATCGACCTGGTTATTAAAATGCTGCAAGTATCGAATGAAACATGCTGCATCCAGCAGCTCAAATTAAAATGATCGGCGAAGCATGCCAAATCCGGATTACTGGGTCCTCGAGCTAGTAGTAGTTTCAAATGTGATTGGTCCAATTTTTTGAAAGTACAAAGAATACCTCGATAGTCTTAAAAAATTACTTCCTCAAACCCAAATTACTTGTCGTTTTGATTTTTTAAAATACATTCATTTTATGCATCTATTAGTAAATATATATTTATACCTAAATATATAAAAAATGTATTTGAAAATTCAAAAGGATAAGTAATTTGGAACGGTGGGAGTAGTAAAAGGAATTTATTATGGATACCCTGCTAACAAAACCTCGGCTAACAGATACTCCCTCCGATATACTAAGACTGTTCATTTAAAAAGTTTTGAATACACTAGTAGTTGTGACAAACTAATTATTCTAGTACTTGATTTTTTGAAATCTGAATAATGTAGTGCATTGGATCCAAAGAAAAAACAATTGATCATTGTATTGGTTGTATGAACTTCTTAATTCATTTTTTATTAAGATGAGTGTTGCTTTTATATTTAATTTTACTATAAGCTAAATAAACACTTTTTACGAACAAAATTCAGAATTTAAATGAACACTATCTCACAGAGGGGTACGTAATTACATATTTGAAAAAGGATGGACAAATCATTGAAAAAAATCTATTTTTTTCGAAGTAGGCAGGAGAGCCGTAAATTAAACCTGGCACCATCCACCTTATCTCCTCCTCTCTTCGTCCACACGATCGCATCCCCCACATGATCGCATCCTTTCCCCTGCCACCCTCGCGTGGCCTGCAACCCCCCGCCGCCTAGCCCCTCCACCACCCCGGTCGGCGCTGGCGGACTAGGGTTCGTCGGAACTCCACCCTCCCCCACCTTCAGCCTTCTCGCCGCCCTCCCATTACCGTCGTTGGGGTCACTCTCACCCCTGCCTGCTAACTATGGGCACAAAATACCGAGAATCAAAACCGAACTGAAAACTACCGAATCGAGGAAAATCGATTCATGTTCGGTTTTCAATTCTCAAGTGCCGAAAGAATCGATGTAAATTCGGTAATGGGTCTCGGTTTACTGAAGTACCTAAACAGATAAATTAGCCCACCTAGTGCTATGTAAGCCGAACAACAACGCACCACCAACCCTAGCCCAGTAACAGCCCCTGACTTCAACCCCGAGCCGCTCGACCCCGACATCGCCTCACACCGATCCTTCACCCTGACGTCTCGCCTCCAGGCCTGCGACGCTCCACGCCTCGGTGGTTGCCCCACGCGGCCGCGCCCATCGCCCATCGCGCCTCCGCGCGGATGGCCGACGGCGGCTCGTCGGCCCGACCTCGCGCTCAACCCGACGGCCCAGCCTCTACACCACGCAGCCTTGAAGTGTCCCGCACCGGATACACCGCAATGCGACCACGAATCGTCTTCCAGGTGGCTGCGTCTCCCTCCCGTGACTTCCATACTCTTCTACTTCGGTTCTTTCGGTGAATACCGAGACCGAACTGAATGAAACGATACTGAATTGCCTCGATGCTGGATTGGTTCGCTATGCATGCGTAGGAACCGATCGGTACTTGTTGGATTGAGAACCGAATTTGCACGAGTACCGAGGAACCAAACCAATCGGTTCGGTATTACCAAATGCCAGGGTGGATTGCCTACCACCGCTATCGGTCGCTGTCGTGGAGCCCCCGCCCGACCCTGGCCCCAACCCCCGAACTCACCACCACACAAGCCGCCACTTCCGTCAGGCCGGCCTGCCGCCGCCTCCGACCCTCCCTTTAGGTCCGGCGGTGACAACAACGCCCAACTACCCCGAACCCCTAACCCCGATCCCTAACCCGAACCCGAACCCGAACCTTCGCCGGAGTGTCGCCGGAGTTGGGGAAGAAGTTGAAGATGGTGGAGAGAAATTTGTGAGGGAGGCCTCCGAATCACACATGTGAGTTTTAGCTTTCCCCTTCTAGAAAGAACCCGGCACCATCCTGCTGCTGTTTATACTAGTGTTATCTGACTCACATGAACAGTAATTGCTCCATGCTTGACTACTAAATCTAGCTACGCCGAGGATTCATTTTCAGTCAAATATAGGAATAATAGAAGTAGTACTCGCTACTACAGTAGGCCAGTAGCTGGGAGTATTCTCTGGTTGGCTCGAACCACACGCAAATCTTCTGCAATAAATGAAGTGGATTTGTAATCATTCTCGCCTGCTGTTCCCCTAGCGGCCAGAAACCAGAAGCCTGTTTTTACGCTGCGGTAAGCCGGTAACCGCAGGTCTGTACGAGATCGATCTCATTTGAATTCGTAGTCCGACTGTGTACTCGACTACTCGGAGTAGATTGCAAAGTTGGTGGCTTTTTTACAAACTTTCTTTTCTTTTACCAAAAAAAATGAAAACCTTTTTATTTTAAAGGTGTTTAGACGCATCAAAAGTTTTTCATAAAGATATGAGTGTTGACGCGACTCGATGCAATTTTTGTTATTTTTTGTTGTGTTGGACTGTTTGGCTTGGAATTCCAAAAAAAATTACAAGATAAAATTTCGCAATACCATTTTGCAAAAAAAAAAAAAAACTGAAACACCAAAACTTTTTCCAAACTTTGCAAAGTAAACAAACTGGACTAAATTCACGATCATAATCTGTGTTCGCTTTTGAGCTGATTCTTGTGGTCACATGAAATAGCATAGCACAAAACTCTCCCTACTGCCGTTTACACTCCTGCCTCTGCCCTAGACTTTGCACCTTGTTTCGGCCCACCAGTGTGAGGAGTCCTCAACCAAAGTCGTTCTGTCCTTTGCTCGACGCCACCGCACCCAACCCTCAATAGTACTGGCCTGGACCCGTCCCGGAACAGCAGCGGCGGCGGGGCGCTGGGTCGGTCCTGCGGTGTGTGCGAGGCGAGCGAGCAGGCAGGTGTAGGCGTAACGAGCGTTGGATTGCCCGGGATTCCACGCGGCGGCAATCCAGAGCATTCACACAAGCTCCGTCATCCCCGCTCCCTTTAAAGGCCGGACCTTCTCGTCGCTCTCTCTCTCGCCTCTGCCTTCCTCCCCGAGAAATTTCCCCAAGCAAAGCTGGAAACCATGGCCGCTTCCTTGTCTTCCCGGGGCCTCGACGCTTCTGCTCCTCCCTACGTGAGGAAGGTGTCCGTGGTCGCGCCGCCGGCCGCGCCGCTTGAGCTCTACATGGGGGCTCCGGCGGCGGCCCTGCCGCCGGTGAGCTTCTACTACCCGCCGCCGGTCTTGGTCGCGCCTCCGGCTCCGGGGTTCCAACCGGCTGCATCCCTTGCCTGCTTGGCATTCCCGCAGGGCCCCTGCGTGGGCATGCCGGGCGCGTTGCCGTCACCTACTGGCTGGGCCTCGGGGACGCCGGTGGCCATGGGCATGCCCGCTGCGCCGGCGGCGTCGGCGTTTGCCCAGCAGCCCCAGATTCCGGGCGTTGCGCCGATCCAGAGAGGCGGTCGCCAGCACCATTCGCGCCGCGGAGCGAAGCCGCTACCCCGGCTCGACGTGCCGCCGAGGCAGCGAATGGCGGGGCGGGCAGCGCCCCCGCCGTCAAACAGCGCCGAGGTCGCGGGCGCCGGAGGCCACGGCTCCGGCAAATGGGAGCCGGCGAACGAGCCCTCGCCACGCTCAGTGCTTATCCGGCATAGCCCGCCGGATACGCCGTCGGCGCTGCCGACGACGTTCCCGTACCCGGAGCTCGGCGCCCCTTCGCCGCCGCCTCACGTCGGCAGCCAGCACGTCTATGCGCCACGGAGGCGGCGGTCCAGCGCGCGCGCGACGCGTAGTCCCCGTCGGGCCGCCGGAGGCACGGTGCGCCGCGCCGAGCCGAAGGCACGGCAGCTTTTCGACAAATCGTCTGTCAGCACTACGGTCATGATCCGTAATATTCCAAATGATTTTAGGTGAGGCTGCTATTTTCTCGCCCCTCAGATTGTTTTGGTTAGGCTTCTATTCGCTGTTCTTTGCTGGAGTATACTACTTGACGGATGGATGCTGTCTGGTTTCTCAATCGTTCTCACGCAGGCGGACGAGACTTATGCAAATCATCGATCAGCACTGCTCGATCGAAAACGAAGACGAAAACATCAAATCCGGCGGCGGCGTGAAGTCCGAATACGACTTCATCTACCTCCCAATGGATTTCAGGTATTATCTCCCCCATGCTGCTCGTGCACACAGCTTAGGGTTCTTTTGGTGATCCAGCCGGACCTAACTGCTTGTTGCATGGTTCCCAGAACCGGCGCAAACAAGGGCTATGCCTTCGTTAATCTGACGACACCGGAGGCGGCGCGGCGGCTCTACAAACACCTCCACGATCACCGCTGGATGGTGAACCGCTCCGGGAAGACATGTGAGGTGGACCACGGCGCCATCGAGGTAGTTCGTCGTCCGCTACCTCCGGCTCTTCGCATGCGCCGCCCTGTGCTTGGCTTTATTTCTTTCTGTTCGGCCCATGGAACTGAAACTGAAACTTCAGGGACTGGACAACCTGGTGAATCACTTCTCGGACTCGCGCTTCCACTGCGACGACGAGGAGTTTCTCCCTGTGTGGTTCGAGCCGGCCCGCGACGGCACCCGGACGACGGTGGCGCATCTCGTCGGCCGCATGCTCGGCTGCCGCTGAGCGATACCGTATCGATGCTGAGCGCCGCCGGCTGCCTTATCTTGCATTCTATCGGTTCGTATGGATTCATTGGAGGATCGGATAGAATGGGAGATAGGATGTGCCCACGGCTCAGGTTATTACCTTCGCTGGAGTTTGTGTTCTGTGTTTTCCTTTAGTTGTCAATTTATCATGTGTGTTTCTGTGTTGATCCTAGCATTATTAACGAATCGCGACTGTTCTGTAGTAATATGTAGTACGTGAGACCTTGAGTGTTGTTGGTCTGAACGGAAAATAATTAGCTGATTAGCCCCCACTAGGCGATCGAATTGTTCAACGAGTTAATGTGTACTGTGCTGATGATTTGGTATATCTATCAATGTTTCTGTAGCATGGAGTAGTATTTGAATGTTTCAGGATGTACATGTTTGAAATTCGCACTTGACTACGTATATTCGATTTTTTGTAGATCAACACACTGAGATTTTGTTACAGGGGTGTTCACAGCATTCTAAAGTCGGATCTGTATGCATAGATTTGAGTTGAGTTGCTACTGAGTTGCTAATATCAAAAGTGCATAGCTGGTCCTTCAAATCAAAATGCATACTCAGAACCCCTAGCCTTCTCACATATAGCATTTATGTTTATATTTACAAATTTAGTTTGAAAATACATAATCTTGAAGTGTGTATTTACAAATTTATTACTTACACTATCAATAATGCAGCAATTATCACTTGGTTCCATAAACTCTTAAGATGCAGTAGCATCCTCAGAAATACGGAGTAGTCAATCAAATCTTTCACTTCCGAGCGGGTCATTAGTTTTAATGGCACATTTTCTAACTTGCTGTCTTGCTTCTTTAACTTCTCCCATTATTTCATCATGTAATTTATAAATTCTTAATTGTAGTTTGCAGGTGCAGTCACATATCTAAGAATAATATAGCACGATTATTATGTGCTCCTATAAACCTAAGATATGTATTGCTTTCAAAGTGAAATATCAGCATTTTCTTATAGATTTAGCACATCAATATAATATATAGTACACATTTAAGTTCAAATGCACTATATATATTCGGCAATACTTTTTACTCAAAATTACCATATGCCACGGTTCCATGATTTTTGGTATTTGCTGTTGCCACGATAACTACCGGCAAAATACTCTTATGATGCCAGCAACTTTATATATGTGAAATTTCTACGGGGTCATGCAATTGAACCCGATTTGATCTGCTGGTGGTATGTAGGGATCTTTTTGCTACCTTTGTATTATCCTATGCTGACTTTGTAATGGCTCTTTGCTTTGAAAGGGTTTGCACATGTGTTTTTATCGGATCTTGGGCGAAAATGACACCGAATTGCAAATCCATTCTTGCGTCCTGTTTGCTGTTCGCTTGGCTTATCAGTCACCAGTCAATAGTATTTTTCTCTCAGAACAAACCAGCCACCAACCAAAAGAACAGGCTGCTGATTTCTTGCAAATTTTGAGTCCATCATCAGTAGCAACGTGGGCCAAAATGAAGGAAAATCTTGCCCTCGCCCTCGAGAAATGAGAAGGCGTCGCGGCCTTTTGAATATGCCGGCAGTACAAGAGTTGTTGCTGCTTGGTGCCCCACTGCCCCGTGCTCGTCGCCATCTCCCCCTCCCCCTGCTGGAGTACACAACTCTGACGGGAGTGACTTGCCATTAATGGGATGTGATGAGGCACTCTGACGGGAGTGCCATCATGTCCCTATCGCCACGACGCCATCTCTGATCTCTCTCCCTGGCACTGCAAATGTTCGTCTCCTCTGTCCCCGCTGCCCAGTGGAGGGAGCGCTGTAGCGAGCACAACGTCGCATCCTGCTTCGCGACTAGACTGTGGCCTCAACCTCATGCGTCTTGCGCGGCGCGTGCTTCCTCCCTGCTGGGTCCGAGAATCCACGGCGCGCCGTGCGCGTATGGTGGCCACCCAGCGAGGCAAACACAGTGAAGTGACGAAGCTGCGACGCATTGCGTTGGGAACTCGCGACACGGCCGGGCGCGCTGCACCGCCTCGATGCTCGATTGCGCCTCTGCCGCAGCTGCAACTCAGGCACTCTGGCCATTGGCCAGTCTGACACCACAGCGTCCTGTTTGCTGTTCGCTTGCTAGAGGCCATGATTGTTCGACTATTTTATTTTAAAAAAATACGTCTTGTCTCCGCGATGTGCACCTGAACAAACTGAACTCCAAACGATTATTAAAAGAACTGGGAGCCGAACGCCATTGCCTCCGGCCAGGTACATTTCAATTTCAAATTTGCTCGTCGGCCGGAAAGGAGGGAGTACCCGAATGCCCATTGATCGTGAAAACTTTAAGTGTTAACAACCACTGCTTGCTTTATGTATGGCGGTGTTGCCAATTTTGTCCTCGAATTTTTAACAATGGTTCAGTTTTTCCCTGGACTACAAAAGTGACAGTTTAATCTGAAACTTTCCCTCAGCATGGGCGCAGCAGCATCGATCAAAAGAGATTTTAGAAGATTATGGAGACAAGAAAAATGAGATTTTGATCCTTAAATGAAAAGGCTTGACACTTCCAGCTGGATATAAGAATTTGCATACTAAAGATGCAATATGTTGGTGCCAAGCTTGGTTCTTAGATCCAATTGTGCATTTGTTGATAACGACATGGGTAAATCACTTGATAGTTGTATTATACTCCCTCCATCCTAAATTATTTGTTGTTTTAGCTTTTCTAGATACATTCTTCTTAAAAAATCACATTTCGTGTACACGTGCCATTTGAGTACATGTCGTGTACGATAACTGTTGAAAAATCACATCTTAAAAACCTTACTTTTTTAGATTGAAAAAACCTCACTGTTGTATACAAGGGTACGCTTGAATTATAAACAAGACCCAAACATAAGAGGATGCTGGGCCAAATCTCATTTCACATGGCCTGCCCTGCACTCTTCTCATGCACTCCAAGACTTCAGAACAGCAACATGGCATTCTCAAAAAAAAAAACAGCAACACGGCGAAGTGAATTTCCATGGATAAATTTCCCCGTTGACCAGAACGATCATCCAGTATCCTCTGATTTGTAGTACATAAACCTTTTCTTTATTCGGAGAACCCATTATAGGCCGTCTGGCCGTGCTAGTCTAAAAAAGTTTGTTCTTGTGAGTCCCAGCTTATATATTTTTTTGGGGAAAGTACCAGCTTATATGTGTTCACCATGTTCTTGCCAAAAAAGATTCACATACAGGTAGCATATTTTTTTTGCATTATTAGGTTCCCATTATTGGTAGCATTTTATTTTGATAAAAAATTATATCAACAACACGATATTAGCATGAACAAGTGGGATGTTAGGGCATGTGTGGTTGATGATTTTTAGAGAACTAAATAGGTGGTCGATTTTTGCAATAAAACATCTTATGTGGTGAAATATAAAAAATCTTCAAGTGGCGCATAGAGCTTCTTCTTCTTTTTTGCGTTCCCCCCATTTTAGTACTTCAACTAAACATTTTTGACGCGCCCAAGTGAAAGTGTGGGTCATAATCAACAGCGTCAGCGTGAGCGTGTAACTCAAACTTTCCGCGTACAAGTGAGAATGGCGGAAGCAGTTTGCTTTCTGCTACATTGTCTTGCAGGCGTAAACTTTGGTCCCTAGAGGCCTTTGGCTGGTGGGCGATGGTAGTGCGATTTATTCGAGAGAAAAAATCTGGCACGGGTTGCGGGTCGCTGTTTTTGTTAAGAAAAGATCTTCTGGTGGTGGCCGAGAAGCCAAGCGAACAGGCTGTTTATCATCATCAAGCTCCATAACTACATGGCTACATGTGGAGCACACCGCACGTGCGCGCACTCCCTCCCTTCTGCCCCCTCAGTCAAGCTTTTGACCTAACCCTGTAAATTGTAATGTGATCTCACTTTTGATTGCTTTGATTCCCAATCACCCTGAAAAGATTCTTCTGTATACTCTCATGGATGCGTAGGAGCATCAGTCCATATGACTCTTGTGAATACTTGTGGCTCAATCCCACTAGATATCAATGAATGTTAGTTATCTGTCAACGAGGACTGGAGTATGTAATGTTCTCTGAACTATGAATTAACTTTCTCGACTCCAATAGTATGTTTTACTTTTAAGATTGCTAGAATTCTATGCTTATGTACATTTATCTAGTTGTGCAAGTTCTGTACATTGTCCTAATAGAAGTGAGAAATGTCCCTGCAGCTATTGGTGGACAGCAGATTGGTCGAGAAAAAACCATCAACTGCACAACAAGCTCCGGCACATGTTGCAAAGGATGGCATGTGAAGTTTTTTTTCTCTGTTATATCCAGTGGTCAAATCTTGTCTCTCTTCTTCATTCCTGGTAGCCTGATGCTGGAACTAATTGTGATGCACCGAGCACATTAGTTGGGAGTTGGGACATGGACAAACTTTAGAATCACAGCCAACTGCAGCGCTGGATTGAAAACCCAATATATGTATATGAACATTTCATTTCTTTTGAATAAGTAGGATTCATGCTAAACTATTATGTCATATCGTTATTTAGTCAAACTGATCTGTCATCGACAAAGTTCTGTTTTAGATTTAACCTCCTTGTTTTCTTGATACCAACAGATGAGCAGAACAAGTCTGGCATTGATCATTTGTAGCTATCAAACTTCATCCTAGTAATGCCTTCCATGTTTTTTTTTTCTGCAGCAGCTACCGTCCCCTCTCACCAGGAGGGACAACAGAGGCCCGCACACTTGTCGAGACAGGAATTCTTCGGAAGGAAAGCTACATTCTACTCCCTCGGTCCCAAAATATAAGGACTTTTGACTTCGCCGATCACGTTTGATCGCTCGTCTTATTCAAAAAATTTGTGAAAATATTATTTATTTTGTTATGACGTGTTTTTTAATTATATATATTTTAAGTATATCATAGTTGTTTTCACATTTTCATAAATTTTTTGAATAAGACGAGCGGTCAAACGCGACAAAGAAAAGTCAACACGTTCTTATATTTTGGGACGGAGGGGGTGATCTCACTCTTCTTGGTCCCCCACTTTGTTAAATTGACTTACTGATGAATAAGCATGAGTGCAGGTTTAAGAGGAGTGCCGGACTGGTCGCTTCAGGTGTGTGGGCGGCTACATTGTCTTGCAGGCGTAAACTTTGGTCCCTAGAGGCGGAATTGTAGCTTTATCATCATCGAGCTCCATACCTACATGGCTACATGTGGAGCACACCACACGTGCGCGCACTCCCTCCCTTCTGCCCCCTCAGTCCAGCTTCCGTCTCCGGCCAGCGATGGTGACTGCTGCCGCAACCTCCACGTCGCTCCGGCCGTCGTATCCATCCCCTCCTCGCTTCGCGGTTTGACTATTCACCTCAACGTGGATTTTCTACCATATGGCGTACCTACCCACCCCGACGGACGGTGGAGGTAGTGGCACGTTTCTTTAGTGGATGCGCCCGCCCAGCTCCGTAAGCTGCGTGCTTACCATAATCGCACTGCAAAACAAACTCGCCTAGTCGTCGGGTTCACACCGGCGACATCGCCCCTGCACGAGTCCGCGGGCAAAAGCGCGCCAAGCCTGTTCAATTTGAGGGCGCCATCTTCATGAGGAAGCCACGGTCGGGTAGGGCCCATCCTCGCCGCAGGTCCGAATCCCCTCGACGCCGATGGGTTCGCGCACCCTCACGCGCCGCCCGGAAACCGTGGATTACATCCAAACCGCGCCGGCTGAACTGCGGTCTCATGCGCCTTCCATCTTGGAGTCCGCCGCCGTCGACACCGCTCCGATTGACCTGCTGCTAGCCGCATCACAATCCCTACCGGCTCATCCACCGCCTACAGCGTCTATGCAATCTGTACAGCGCCTCATCGTTCCTGCGAAGAAACCTGAAATCGCCAGCCACCAGCCCATCCCAATCCCTGCATCCCACAACAATCCCGACCAATCTAGCCACGCCCTGAACACATCAGTCCCGCAGAGACAATCTATAGGTATTGAATCATCATCCACGAATTCAGTGGCGACAAGCAAGGGTGACCGCATCTTGCCAACTGAAGCTCGGCAAGCAGGCGCACATCCCAGCCTCGCCTCTGAGACGCAAATCCGTGTTTCCACTGTTGCAGTGAATGCTGAAACAAGTAATGCATCCAGAGGCGACCAATCTGAACTTACCTCGCGCCACTTGCAACCCAGTCGAAGGTAATTGCTATTCTCAACTTCAAATTCGTTTGCATATCTAGTCCCAAACTTATTTTCTGATCACGTTTATTTCCTGCCAGTGAAATTCAACCACTCAAATTATAATATATATCCGTTTTTCTAACTATACGTTCACCATGAATTATATTGCATCATTGTTCAGTGAATGGTGAACCACAACAATGTGAAAATTGTCCGTTTGCTCATACCATCGTGAATTAGTACCATTTAGATGCTATATGATTCAGACACCATGTCAACAGCAACTTGTTTTGTATGGTAAGCTACAACACTGCTCAATTTTAACTTTGCAATGCAGGAAAATGCCAAGGGAAGGGCCAGATGCCAGAACAGCACCACATGAGGAATGTGCAGTTTCAAAGGCGTTACGGAATGATGTTCGCCAACCGGGACAACCAATCTTCTTCCCCTGCATAGGAACAACTTTTAACAGCTGCAAAGAGGCATGGGAGTACTACAACCTCTACTCATGGGAGATTGGGTTCGGCATCAGATATAGGCGTAGAAGTACAAACAGGAAGGAGTACCGAACTAGACAAGACCTCGTGTGCTCTTGCGAGGTAAAAAAACTAACATATCCCCCTCTCATGTATGAAATGTCAATGCAAAACGCACAAGAAAGCTGTTGTATGTCCCTGAACCTACTGGATGATTGTTTAACTTGTACATAGGAGAGTTTTTTGACATCAAAACATATGCATGTGCTGCAGGGGATCGACCGAAGCATGAACTCGTCCTCGCAACAGACAAATTGCAAGGCGATGATAAGCCTTCTTCGCACGTCAGACCATGGGTGGTACATCAGTAAGGTGATTGACATACACAACCATGAACTTTCGGTTTGGATGTAATCAAGCCGAATACAGCGGTTAGAGAACCTGATGCAATAGCCACTATATTTATCATAGTTCCACACAGCTCACCTCCCTCAAAATCTTCTGCCTGCATATAAAGGGTAAGATGCGCCGATGAACGATTCTCCATTCAATTTCCATTTTATCTATAACAAATTATCACATATGCTTCAGCATTTACTAAGACGACGACTTCCATCTTCCCAAATATCGATATATTGAAAGGACCAGAACGCAGATATTTTAAGATGTGCCGATGAGATTCGCATCTCTGACTGAGTGAACCAAATTAGAATGTTATCGAAATCTATTTGACAGAATGCAGGCTTGCTGATGTAAAATTCTATGATAATGACAACTAAGCTTTTTGGGGTGAAATAATGACAAGTTTACTCATGCATATTCATTGCCCTTAATAAAAATGTAAATAATTTTTCAAATAACAGAACTGCATGTTTTACCAGACTCAACCCAAAAACTAAGCCAAACTTGTTAACATTGTGATTACCTGCAATCTCCAAGTCGGGATCAGTAATAACATACGATCCAAGCTTTATACCTGGCAAATATTTGTGCTTCTCCTGTAACCCATGAGAATATCTGCTTTAGAATTGTTATCTAGTAGAGTTATAAGCCATTGCCTGGCTCTGTCCTAGAAGTAAAATAAGCTAACGAGCCTCAGTTCTCACGTTTTCTTCATTAATGGACTCTCCATCAAAGATTAAAAAAGAAACCTTGCAATTTCCACATTATCACACTCCACTTTGCCACCCTAAAGCATGTACTGATTGGTGCCCCCTCACACTTTTACAGGTAAACAGGAAACTCCGAGTTGGTGTTCCACTAGAAAGACATGCATATTCATTGTACACCTGGGCAATGTATGAACGCTTCTATGATGAGCTTTTTGAGTCAGGTTCACTAACCATAAAAAAACGGAGGCTCCCACCAAGTTCACTAACCAAGAGCAGCCACCCATGGAATTTACTGTCACCCTACCTGATGCAGATATGGCCAACTGCAATTGCGGACTGTTCAACCACGTGGGGATATTGTGTAAACATGCAGTAAAGGTGAAATATGCTGACCATAAATTTAAGTTATCCACACCACATACTCATACCTGACCATCGACTTTTTGTGGTCTAACCATGAAGCTGCTGCCTGACAGGAGCTTGTTCACCTTGACTACCAAGAAATCCCCAAGAATAACATTCTCAAGAGGTGGACAAGGGGTGCCACGGTATCCGAAAACATCATACCATGCACCGACAAAACCACATCAGATGGTGCTGTTCAGATGATGAAAAGAACTCTTCTTATGAAGACACTTGAGCTTGTGAGTGGAAAAGGTGAAATCAGTGAGGAAGCATTCATCGAAGCAATGAATGCTTTGTCAGCTGCTAAGTGCAACAAAGTTGTAAATGGAAATGGTACTCCAGCTGACATAGTTAACCATGGTGACAGTGGGCAAAACGTGCCTCTGGGCTGCCTAGAACGGACATACAAAGGAGGCCGCCCTCAGGGAACAGGGCTGAACGTTTGGCTGTCAAGACAAAGAAAACATGCAAGGAAATCCGCAGACAACAACAAACCCATCGAGGCAACCTGGCCGGACGAAGAACACCCGCCTAACAAAAAGACAAAGCGGCTGGCTGATCTGTAGCATATGACGTGCAGTGTAAAATTAGTATGGCAAAAGCAATGAATCACTGATTGATGCCGATGCGTTTAGCAATATGTATTACTGAACTGATATGTAGAATTGAACTCCCCATGTGTACGTGAATGATCTAATAAATCATCTTTGCAATTTACTTGCAAGTGCTCGTGGTTTCATATCATTCATCAGACTTTTGAACTCCTAGTGTGGACGTCTCTGAGCTAAAACGTATAACTGCACTCACACTGTGGCCACTATTCATGTAATGCACCATCTGATCACCTTCTTTGCATATTAAAACTGGCTTCTTAATATCAGCCAAATTTTTTCCTGCGATTGTGGCGTTGAAGGATCAACTAAATTGGCATAGCTGCTCACATGACAAGTGAGGTGAGCACACACATAATCAAATGACTCCGCCTAACCTGTCATATGATGTGACCACACCCTGATTAATACAAATACGCTGATAATATATTGAATAATTGTGCACATGAATTTGTATTTGCCAGCAAAAATTACAAACCCATGTTTGAGAGCAACAACATCCTTTCACTAGAATAACAACCAAATCCCATATTATCGCCGAAACAGGTAGCACAGCTAGTACAGATATACATCAGACGTGACGGTACCACCATGATAATAAAAATCCGAAAATGCCATATAAACACACGCACAAGCACAAATGACTATGCAAATACTAGACACATTGTTATCCCGGCTGCCAAAGCATATTTATCATAACACAACTCTTGCTCCAGCCGATAGCACATCTCATTCCGGCGAAACATCGAACACCGGCATGTCTGCCTCCTCATCTTCACTGCCTGCAATTGTACGCTGCTGCTCAAAACCTGTACATGAGAAGAATTAAAGGTACTTTAGTCACTACCATGGCAGTTCTATAAGAACACACAAGCACTAAAATTAATTAAACAAACGGAAGGGGAAAATCATCAATCCCCCATTGACATTGATAAAAAAAATGTTCACCCACCGGTACCTGGCGTGGATGCACATGCATCAGCCTCATCACCACAATGAAACGTTGGCGTCGAGTCAAAGTTAATACCTACGTCCAATTGCAGACGTGGTCACCCCGACTAGATCCACTAAATAACTAACAAGACTAAAACGAGAACTAATGCACCTATATAAACACTTGCATAACCAGACGGTGACACTTGGTGAACATTAAAACAACTCATAGTGAGACCAGGCATGCTTGCGAATGGGTATATGCTCAGTGTGGCAATCATATGCGTCACAACTATTTGCAGCTACATTTCCAAAACGCTGGCACAGATTTGACAACAACGATCCTTCATTCTGCAGCTGCATATGCATTCAAAAATAAAAATTATATATATATATATATATATATATATATATATATATATATATATATATATATATATATATATATATATGAAATCTTATGTCAGGACAGATATATAAAACCAATACTAACTATCATTGTACCAACCCGTGATACTTTGAAATGATCCTCGCGAAATCACTGGATCCATGGGAGCAGAAGATCCATCAAAGGCCTTGGCTGTTGGAGTAGAAGATACAGCATCACATGATAGCTGTACCCAGCCCACATCTGCTGCATACATTACATATATTTCCATCACAACATTCCTGCACACGTTAGTTACTCCCAGAGGGCATCGATAAAATGTACCGAAATTTGAAGGACCACACTCCATTCCCTTGATGTTGTCTGGTGTGATCAGACCACCCACCGACGAGCGGCCACATGACACTGTCACTTCATCGATAACTTCATCACCACAACAAATGCCCTGATTCTAACACCAAAAACACACATATATATCAAGACAAAATCATTCAGCATTGGCAACGACTATGTAATCAGTATGATATGCAGTAATATAACAACGATATCACCTTGCTGCCTGCCGAATGACACATGTGCGATGCCATTAAGCACCGTTGCAATATAGCAGTTTCCTCAGTGTTGCTGAGATCGCCGCCATTGTGAAGTGAAATGTACGGCCCCATTCGAGATGAAGGCCGGCATTGCAACAAGTCTGTAAAGTTTTTAGATAAAATATCTGAAAAATTGGTAAAAATGACCGTAAACAACTCATAACTGAAAACCAAAGTCACATTAATTCTACTTGGAATTGAACATGTCTACTAATGTTTGTTTTATATAAAAGACTTAATTCTACTTGCGAGTGAACATAGTCTAAAATGAATTGTTGAGTACAATTGCTACTATAACAGCAGAAGATATAGTGACATGTCAAAAATTTGGTAAACAAGTCGCTCACATTTAGAAATGCAGTGCACCCAGAGACAAACACTCTGGTACCTCCCTGGCTTTCCCGCGCATGCCTCTTGACCTCAGTAGCAGATTCCATCAACACATCAACTGTAAAATGTGCCAATCATATGATCCAACAGCAAAAGAATCGATTAATGATGCCAAGACACGGGGATCGACCTCATCCAAGCTTCTGTCAAAGGAGGAAAGTGCAATATACCTCCAAACCCAATAGTCTCGACCAATGCCTTCTTACTCTCAGAAAATTTTGAAATAACATCATATACATGCTTGATTGTTCCCTTGGATGACACATAACTCGGGCTCACTACTCGATTCCTCCTCCGTGTATTCGAACTGCATCCACCATTTGTACTGACAGCTGATCCGATCTAATCAAGACAACACTGAGTAGGGAAACACCAGTCAACCACACATCTGAGAAATTAGAGCCACAAGAAGTAGCAGTCTCCAACTCCCGACCAGCAAAATTCATGACTCTAAGCATAGCACCAAAAGGGATACTCTCGAACAATCATTCTAACTATATTTTACACTACATGATATATCACGAATCACGGATCATACCTCAATGTCCCCCGAGACGAGCGAGCGTTTGCGGCGGCGGCTTCCATCTCCCTTGCTTGTCATCTCACCCAGTAAAACCACCGTTGCCGGCGCTGAAATGAGCTCACAACTCCACCACCTGCGCAGAACACCTTCCAACGAGAATCACCTCCAGCACCAGCGCCCACCACTACAGGGGAAACACGTCCGCCAGCCGGCGGCGCGCTCCGCCGCCCCCAGCCCCCACACTTCCAACCGCTCCGAGCACCCGAGGAACAATCCGGGTACAACAAGTTCGATCAAGGCTAAGGGTGCAAAGCGGTAATCATTAGGTGCAGGCACTCCGAACCTCTCTACCAATCATTTGTACTACTTTTTCAAAATTTTGAAGAAGTAGTACAAATAATCGCACTAAAGAGGCTTGAGTGCACCACATTATAATCAACTTGCACCCCTAATCAAGGCAACCTCTAAACACCGCTGATTCAGGGCAATCAGCTGGCGGCGGAACCATGGTCCATCGAAATCGGCGGCGGAACCCTAGATCAAAACCTACCGAAGCTGGTGGAACACTCCAGCCTACACCAGGCACCAGCCGACGGACATGACTTGGGCCCCGTTTACTTTTCGCACAAATAAAAATAATAAAAAACCTCCGTCCCACGCACGCGGCCTATTTCGGTCTGTACTGTGCGATTACCCCAAACCAGAAGTTGTTAGCGTGGCATTGGGTCAGTGGTTCGGGCTGCACGAATATTCGCATTCAATCCAACGGCAACCGTAGGTATGGGTAGGTACGCCTTGTGGTTTCTTTTCCCAACGAAATCGTGACTTCCTCGACCTCGTTCAGCCTTCAATTGTCCGCGCTTATGCCAACAGAGTTTGCCCCGTCGGTGGTGTTGGGAGATCCCGATGCATCCCGTTGGACTGAGTGTGTCCCATGCGGAGCGGCGGAAGCGGTCCGTGTTCTGTGCTTGATGTGTGCTTTTAGCTGCATTTATTTACTTGTACTTAGGATCGTGCCCGTGCGCTTGCTACGGGCACAAAAAGATTTTTGCGCAAATACATAAAATATGGAAAACATGATTTTTTTAATACATAAGTATCAATTTTATTATGTTTATAACCAACATGGTGTGAGATTGTTTCAGTACTGAAATTGGCATGAAAGACAGTCGATAATCAACAATAGGGAAAGTGATTGCTTGCTTGTGTCAACATCACTTGTAATAGAAAATATCACAAAACTCTGGCAATTGATATCGGGTCTTGGTGATACATAGTGCAAGCATGTTTACGAGATACAAATACAAACAACCATTTCTACTATACACAGCTGCAACAAAAAAAATGACATGTACTCTAAATTAACATCCACATAACTGAGTATCAGTAGTTGGAAACTCTAAATTATTCTCTTTTCCTTGACACTGGACTTGATAACCAAAATCAATCAGTGATTTATGTTTCTCATAAAACAAAGTAGGATGTGAAGCATATCTTCATATAAAGAATCAACTTGACAAACAGCAATTTAAGGAAGCACTACAACAAATTCCGCTGATACTTTTTTCAGTCCAAAAAGGTTCTCTTTGGTAGGAAGCCCTAAAAAAAAGAAGATAAATAAAACCAAAGTTGAAACCTGAAGGTTAGAACCCATAGTGAAACTGAAAGGTCGAGAATTCCTACATCAGTGCATAATGAATTCAAAGTGGATCAGAGGTGCACATCACTGGTGAACCTTACCTCAAAAATTGAGACATTCCTCAAAATTGAGAAGTATAGGAAAACCTATCCTGAAAGTTCTAAGCTACCTGAGATCTAAAACTTTCGTTTAAGCCAAGATTTCGCCCAAATCCTCCCTCGTGATGATCCAATTTCCAACTTCAGACTGCAGTAGCAATGACTAAGTCTAAAAGCTGCATTTTTTTATTTTTTTCATTGGAAAAATCTCCATTTGGGACGGATTCTCCAATGCCAGTCAAACTAATCTTTTTTCCCAAACAAAAAAAAGCTCCAATCTTTTGCAACTAAGCATACTTTGATTCAGTACTTACTCACTGTTGTATAATTTACATGGGGATACAGTTGAGTTCCTTCAATGAGAGAGTCGATTTCAAAATATGTGTGGTCGCCCTTAATAAATGCAGAATAGATAAAAATCAAATCCATCTTCAAGGGGAATGGCGCATCTACAGTGAGAAACAAAAAAAGAATGAGAATGCATGGCAAATACATGAAACAAGCATATCTTAAGAGATAATTTGCAAACTGCAATCAGAAAAGGAGAGGCTTGGCAGTTTATTAATATTCTCATCAAATCTATTTTTCTTTGTTGTGGTGGCAACAATCTTCTGCTCCATGATCCCATATACAACTATACAAGTATGAATTTGCAACTATTCAGGTGAAGATAATAAAAAGACTGAAATATACTGATCAAATTATAAAACATCAGAATGCAGGAAAGTGCATAAAAAACTTCCCCCAACTTGGAGGCCGTAACACCCTAAATTCCACTTCTTGATTTTGATTAAAATTTGCTTAGCAACATTTCGATCTCGCTTAAGGAATATAAGGATGTTGTGCTCTTATAGGCGTTTAATCATTTTTATTAATTAATTAAATAAATATAGGAGTTCTATCGTTGCATTCATGTTGGTGCATTGTTTTTGGGTGTTTGGATTCAAATCTTGGTTTGAATTCAAAGCTTGTTTGCTTGTTTAGTTAGAATTAGAAAACGGAAAAAAGAAAGAAGGAAAACCGGCTCGCCGGCCCTTTTTTTGCGGCGGCCCCGCGCGCGAAGTCCACCGCAGGCCCCTCGGCTTTCCCTCCGCGTCCGCTCGCTCGCGGCCCGGCCCGGCCGGCCGGCCCGCACCCGCTCGCACGCCCGCCGTCACCCCCCGCCACCGACGGCGGGGGCCCGCTTGTCGGCCGCCAACCTCCCGTCCGCCGCCCCCGCTTCGCAACCGAGCCGGAGGTCGAGTCCGACTCGGCGTCCGCGCCGCGCCGCCGCGGGCCCGCACGCCAGCCGAGCGCGCCCCCCTATTTAAGGCGCCGACCCGCGCCGCCTAGGAGCCCTAAACTCCGCCTCCGCCGCCCAAAACCCTAACCGCACGAGCGCCGCCGCCGCCCGAACCCTAGCCGGCCGCCGCGCTTGAGCTCCGCCGTCGCCGCCCGTCCGTCGCTCGTCCGCCGTTGGGAAGCCGCCAATCGAACCGTGTGAAGGTGAGGAGCACGCCAGTGGTTTTAGCGTGCGATTTCTTGCGTCCCGGCGCTCCCTCGTCATCGCCGGAGCTCCGCCGCCGCGCCTCCTCGTCGACCGCCACGTCGCGTCGCCCTCGCCGCCTCCGGGAGGTCACCGTGGTGCCGTTGTTCGCCGCCGAGCGTCCCAATGCTGTCCCCGTCGCGATTGGTGAACCCCGGCGTTGTTTTCTCCTTCGCGCCGCCGCCGCCGCGCGTTGCGCCGCCGCGCCGCGCCGCCGCCGGCCGCGTCCCGCCGCCGCGCGCCTACGCGTGATCCGGGCCGGCCGGATCCCCATCCGACGGTCCCGGGACGCGTCAACGCCCGGTCAAAACTCCCTCATACCGGTCAACCTTTAACCCCGCGCCCGCATAGATCCCCGGCCATCCGATCCGGATCGATGGGTCGATCTACTCCCTTATCCTCGGTCGCGCGATTTTGCTAAAGAAACCCTGAGTTTTTCCCTTTTCACAACCCGGTCCTCCCACCTTAGAAAACCTTTACGGTTAAGCCCTCGTTTTCTTTTGTTTTAGCCCGAAAACTTAAAATTCTTTACAGTTTAGTCCTAAAACTTGTTTTATCCATAACTTTGTCGTTTTAGCTCCGTTTTTAGCGTTCTTTATGTCCACGCGATCGTCTCGACGAGTAGAATAGTTTTCTGTTGTTTTTGTTACTGTTTGAGATGATTGGTGTACTGTTTCTTATTTATTTCCATTGTCCGCGTGTATGTGATGTGTGGAGCGTAGCGTACGAGCAATTCGGGGGACTTCGCCGTTTGTTGAAGAGTATCAAGACCCCGAGCAGCTTTCGGTGCTGGTAGAAGGCAAGTCCTTGTTGCATTCCCGTTAAATTCCTATTACAACATGCATTTCAATTACACCGTTGTTTATTATTGCTATGCATTAAATTGATGGGTCCTATTGCTAAGGTTCGACTAGCTTTGTTATCCTATGCCTTGATCAACCTCGGGTTTACTTTATGTTGGGTAGCACTTGCTAGCGCTTTATGTGGTTTTGGGATGGTTCAATGAACACTTGTTAATATGGCTTTATTTCTCGCCGTCACTCATGTTATGCAAGAACACTTTACGTTGTTAATCGGAACATGGAGAACCACCCGGAAAACAAGATACTACCACAAGACATATGGCTCTGTCTTGGCTTATTAATTAGTGAACTAGATGTTAGGTATGCTTTACCCGATAAGGGTTGGGGGCCGGCGGGTAGTGGCGTATGGACTTGCTCGGGCGCAGGTGTGGGCTTAGCTAAGACACGGTACTCGTCCGGGAGCTTTATACGTTGCACTGACCAGGTAACCCAGCGGGCAACCTTCATCTGGGGATCTTTGTAACGGCCTCGTAGCGTCCCTATGCAATCACACCTCGGAAGTGTGGTATGGTGCCTTGCAAACACCGCATGGTTGGGTCTAAAACTCTTTTGGGTTTTTACGCGACTTGTGGGTAAAGATGTACAACCTCTCGCAGTGTAAAACTAACTAGTTAGTCGTGCCCACGGTCAAGGGCGGCTGGACCCTCACATGATTAATTCTATGGAAGATGGAACTTTTAAACTTGTGCATTGCATTTTATGGATCTGTTGCATTTTATTATCCGGGTTTGGTATATACTTACACTTGCTAGTAACGATTGCTTAATAAAACTTGACCAACTAAAATGCTAACTTGCTTATGAGCCAACAACTTCCACCATAAAGCCTTGCATGTTGTTATAGAACTTTTCCCTTGTTGAGTACGACATGTGCTCATGCTTGTTGTTCATTTATTGCATCTACACTACCCGGCCGTCGCTCGGATGGGCGTTTTGAAGACTACAATGATGAGTTCGATGGGTTCTAGGCGTTTGTTCTCCGGTCGGTACCGTGGAGGACTTCTACGTGTGTTTCTTTTCCGCCGTTAGCTACTCGAACGATTGTTTAGTTGAGACATTCGGTCATGTAATAACCGTTTAATACTCTCTTTACGCTTTACACCGTGTTTTTGGTATTCACCGGGTCGATGCATGTGTGTAACTTGATCCCGGCGCACATGTATTCTTGCATTCGGGTTTGTCCTTAAATCCGGTGTGACAAAGTGGTACCGAGCCATGTTGACTCGTAGGACGTTAGCCTAGTTAGAACTCGGTCGAAAACTAAGGATTTTATAATAATAGAAGCCACACATAGTTTAGCTTGCTTTATTCTATTTTATTACATCTAATCTTGGTTTAATCTTATCCTTGTTTGCTTTTGTTATCTAAGCTTGATCTTGTCTCTTTTAGTAATGCACACATGTCTCATCTATCTTAGATGGTTCGCCGACCGAAGACCACTCGTTCGGTGCTTACCGCTTTCCAAGGTACTGGAGGACCGGGACTTCTCTTCGCTACTCCACGAACAATGAGGAGCACCGGGAAGCTTCGGAGAGGGAGGTGAAGTGCACGCCGCTTCGGGGCAAGCTTCACCGCCCGCCGTCATTGAGTCGTCGGATGATGAGCCGGAAGAGCCGGATGAAGAGCAAGAGCCGGAACAAGGAGGTGATCCGGATGACCACTCGGACCCTAAGGACTCGACCCAGAGGATGGAGATGCTGAGGATCACCCGGTGCCGGAGAAGTGGCGGGTGGTCATTTGTCACCATGATGGAGGGCATGCACGCTTTCCGTCCAAGTTGAGGAGGCTCTTCCAGCGTCTTCGCTGCCTATGACAATTGACTACATTGGACTGAAGAGGACTCACCCTCGCTACCCAACCCAGTGGGATGTGTCTGTGCGCATCTTGGAGGATAACCCGCTGGATGGAGGACTGTATGAGGTTGTTGTCCACCAGGCTCTAGCCACCGAGCTACCTTCGCCGCCGGGAGAGATGATGCTTGCTAGGAGGGCTCTATTCGCGTGGTGTTATGAGGAGGCTCATCACCTCACCAACTCCATGTGGGGTGATCTACCCCGTCGTCGCTCTGGAGCTGTGGGCAGTGAGATTCCAATGGCCAACGAAACTTTGGGAGCACGCTATGCCATGCAAGTGGGACACGTAGCAGCTCTCAACACCAACTTGGATGACACCCTCATGGAGCTTCAAGACCTCCGCGACCAGCAAGATGAAGACCGTAGGGAGATCAAGAGGCTCAAGGCAGTAATTGCGGGACAAGATGAGGAAGAGGTGCAGGAAGATGGAGAAAACTGGCCTGCAATGTCACCAAGACCCGCAAGGACAAGCTATGGGTCACTTGGATCCCACACTAGGATCATTTGGCCATAGGTGTTAGGTGTTAGGAGTCTTTATCCTTCAGTTATCGAGTCTGTAATCGTTAGAACGACACGTTGGATCGATGAGTTAGATAGTGGTGTGTTTGAATGCTTGGTTTGTGAACATCTATGAGTTGGATTTTTGTTTGATTGCAATGTGTTGTGGATTAATGCCACAATGACATTGGTTTAGTTATAGAGTTTGATTAGTGGGTTTAAGTTCTGTTCCACCTATCTTTTATCTTGCAAATTCGTAATTCTTTATCTATCATATTTTATTTATCTTAAGGAGTATTGTAGTGTTGAATCTGTTCGCGTCACTTCCTGACACAGCAGCAGTATTTTATTTTTATCTCGAGCTACAGAACTCCGAATTAAGTAAAACTAGTGGGGTTAGTTCACAAATTTCATACATGATTTTCTTTCAAAAATTCAGCTCTATCCAATTTACATTCTGGGAGTTATGGATGAAACATTAAGCCAACAGAAATCTGTCAATTCCTGCTGACATACCTGACTTCATTATTTTATATCTCGAGTTGTAGACCTCCGATTGAGGCAAAACCAGTTGGGTCAGTTCAATAATTTCATACACCATATCTCCAGAAAAATTCGTGGTTTTTGGTTACTATTACAGAGAGATATCTTGGTTTCTTTACAGCTATCAGAATCTGTCATAATCTGGAATTCCGCATTGTTTATCTTTTCGGCTTTTTCTATTGCTTGTCATAATCTAAATCAGTATTTCTAACGCTCGGATGGTAAACACCAGGTCCGGATCAGGGGTTGATCAGCCTCCGGTGGTTCGTCAAGGTCGAGGCAACATTTCGGGCGGTGCACCGCCACCACCACCGCCACCAATGGATCCCATGCGGCAGCTCATCCGGAACCGGATGCGGCCTACCGGAGAATCCGACGGACACCGTGGCCAACCCGCAGGCCCAAGCTAACAACCCGCCTCGCCCACCGCCACGGCGGCCGCCGCCCATGAACAGCACGGGGAGTTCATGAGCCACCGTCCGCCGCTTTTCACCCATGTTGCGGATCCACTTGATGCCGATGATTGGCCGAAGACCGTGGGCAAGATGCTCACCACTCGCTCAATGTGACGACGGGGAGAAGGTCCCGTTTGCTGCAGGTCGACTCCGTGGGATCCGCAGGAGCATGGTGGGATGCTTACACTACCGCCCATGCCGCACCCGACACCATCACCCGGCAGGAGTTCACGCAGAGCTTCGGGAACCATCATATTCCCGCCGGGGTGATGAGCCCGAAGAAGAAGGGAGTTCCTCTCTCTCAAGCGAGGAGAGATGTCGGTGGCGAGTACCGAGACGGATTCATCGAGATGTCTCGCTATGCACCGCAGGAGGTAGTCGATGATCCTAAGAAGCAGGAGCGCTTCTTGGAGGGTTTGGCCGGACCGCTTCGTTACCACCGACGTCTCACACCTTTCCGACCTTCCAGCGAACATTGTTAGACAAAGCCATTGTCTTGGAGTCCATGCGCGAGAGCCGGGAAAACCGAAGAGGAAGGCCTCCACTCGGGGGCCGTCCGGGGAGCCACACTCATCTCTCGCTTTACCTCACCGCCGGGAGTTCCGTTCCGTCCGGGAGGTCGATAGGAGGCTATGGTCGGCGGCCGTATCGGTACCGGCCACGGCGGTATCGGCAGCTTCCGGCCGCACTCCTCGGCGGTTTCGCGTCCGGGGCCGCGGACTCCACGCCCCCGCTTACCCGCGCACCGTCCGATGACTCCCCTTGGTACGCCCGTGAGGCCGGGCGCACCACACACCCCCCGCGGGAAACACTTGCTTCAATTGTGGAGAGGTTGGGCATTATGCTAATGCCCGTCCTAAGAGACACCCCCGTGCACCCCCGTGCGGAACCGGCAGATGCGGCAGATGAGGAGCGGGAACCGGACCCCGCAGCCACAAGGGGCAGCAGAGTCGTGGCCGTGGCGGGGTGAATCACGTGAGTACCGAGACCGCTCAGGAGAATCCACAAGTGGTGCTTGGTATGTTCTTTGTCAACTCTATCCCTGTATCAATATTATTCGATTCTGGAGCTTCTCATTCGTTTATATCTGCTCAATTTGTGGCCAAGCATAGCATACCCATGTGTCCCATGAAACAAACCATGATAGTTAAATCACCAGGGGGGGATATGAAATCTTTATATATGTGTCCTAATGTTAGACTAAAGATCATGGGAGCAGACTTCTGGGCAAACTTGATAGTGCTGGAATCAAAGGATCTTGATGTTATACTGGGTATGGATTGGTTGGGCACACATGATGCGACGATACAGTGTGCTAAGAGGACTGTTCTTCTCACTGGTCCTAGCGGGGAAAAGATTGAACTTGTGGCCGATCCACCGTCGGATGCGGGAGGTTCGTGCGGCGCTTGGATGGCAAGGCTTTGGAGGATATCGGGGTGGTCAATGAGTACCGGACGTGTTTCCGGAGGAGTTGCCGGTATGCCACCCGACCGAGATGTTGAATTTGTTATTGATCTATTACACTGGTATCGCTCCTATTTCTAAACGTCCATATAGAATGTCTAGTACACAATTGATAGAACTTAAGAAACAGATTAATGAATTATTGGAAAAGGGGTTTATCCGTCCTAGTTCATCACCTTGGGGAGCACCGGTTATCTTTGTTGAGAAGAAGGATGGTACTCAGAGAATGTGTGTGGATTATCGATTGCTTAATGAGGTTACTATCAAGAATAAGTATCCATTGCCTCGCATTGAAGACTTGTTTGATCGGATGAGAGGTGCTAAGGTGTTCTCTAAGATTGATTTGCGTTCCGGTTATCATCGATGAAGGTCGGATGGTCGGATATTCCTAAGACCGCATTCACCACCGGTATGGGCCGTATGAGTATACTTGTTATGTACTTTGGGTTGACAAATGCACCGCCTACTTTATGTATCCGATGAACAAGGTGTTTATGGAGTACTTGGATAAGTTCGTTGTGGTGTTTATTGATGATATTCTCGGTTTACTCTAAGACCGAGGAGGATCATGAGGAGCATTTGAGGCTAGTTTTGCAAAAGTTGAGAGAGCAAACAGCTTGTATGCCAAGTTCGGCAAGTGTGATTTTTGGTTGAAGGAAGTCTCTTTTCTGGGGCATATTATCACAGATGGAGGTATCTCAGTCGATCCAGCTAAGGTAGAAGATGTGTTGAAGTGGGAACCGCTGAGGACAGTTAAGGAGATCAGGAGTTTCCTTGGACTTGCCGGGTACTATCGACGGTTCATCGAGGGGTTCTCTAAGATTGTGAAGCCTCTCACCACCTTACTGGAGAAGGATAGAGAGTTCAAGTGGACTGATGCCCGTCGGCAGAGTTTTGAGGAGTTGAAGCGAGAGGTTGACGACCGCTCCGGTGCTTGTGATGCCGGACTTGCGGAAGGGCTTTGATATCTACCGTGATGCATCGAGACAAGGTTTGGGTTGTGTTCTTATGCGGGAGGGACACGTCATAGCTTATGCATCAAGGCGAGCTTGAGGAAGCATGAGCGAACTATCCTACACATGATCTAGAACCGGCGTACCGTGGTTCATGCGTTAAAGATTTGGAGACATTACATCATGGGGGCCAAGTGCCGCATCTACACGGACCACAAGAGCTTAAAGTACATCTTTACTCGAAGGATCTTAATCCGAGACAACGCCGATGGTTGGAGCCGATCAAGGATTATGATCTAGACATACGATATCACCCCGGGAAGGCAAATATGGTTGCGGATGCTTTGAGTCGGAAGGGACAGCCAATGCAGCTTTGCGTTCCAAATGCTCGACGAGCCGATGAAGGAATTCGAGGGACTCAATCTGGGGATAGCTGCTCACATTGAGGGAGTCACTTTGGAGGTAGAGTCTACTCTGGAGCAGCAGATTCGTGAAGGACAGTTGGAGGATGAGGAGATCAAGGAAATCAGGGACACCATGGAGAGGGGCAAGGCCCCAGATTTCACTGAGGATGATCAGGGTACGATATGGTTCAAGAATCGGATCTGTGTGCCTGATGTGGGAGATCTCCGGAAGACGATCTTGAGAGAGGCCCATGATTCAGCTTATTCCATCCACCCAGGCAGTACAAAGATGTATCAGGATCTGAAGCAGAGGTATTGGTGGTACGGGATGAAGAAGGATGTAGCCGCTCACGTTGCGTTGTGTGACACATGCCACAAGGTCAAGGCCGAACATTAGAGACTGCAGGATTGCTTCGGCCATTGAAGGTGCCGAGTGGAAGTGGGAAGAGATAAGTATGGATTTCATAGTTGGGTTTCCCTGTACTCGTGATGGATATGATTCAATATGGGTTATCGTGGATCGTTTGACAAAGGTTGCTCACTTCATACCGGTGCGTACTACTTATACGGGGGCAAAGCTAGCCGAGTTGTACATGACCAGGATCGTATGCTTGCACGGTGCTCCTAAGAAGATAGTTTCGACGAGAGGAACTCGGTTCACATCACGTTTCCGGGAGAAACCGCATGAGTCTATGGATACGAAGTTGAACTTCGACTCGGCCTACCATCCGCGGACGGACGGACGGACCGAAAGGACAAATCGTATTTCGGAGGACATGCTAAGAGCTTGCGCCCTTAAGCATGGTGAGAGCCGGGACAAGAGCTTGCCGTATGCCGAGTTTTCTTACAACAACGGCTATCGAGCCGGTCCGAAGATGGCACCCTTCGAGGCACCGTATGGGAGAAAGTGCGGGACACCCTTGTACCGGAGTCGGACGGTGAGAGTCGGTTGTTTGGGACGGACATCATCAAGGAGGCAGAGAGGCGGTGTTCGGATCATCGGAGAGAACTTGAGAGTTGCTCAATCTAGACGAAAAGTTATGCGGATGGGAAGAGAAGGGATGTATCTTTCCGGGAAGGCGACTATGTGTATTTGAAGGTGTCACCTATCGAGGGTTACACGGGTTTAAGGTGAAGGGAAAGTTGTCCCCTCGCTACATTGGACCTTTCCGGATCTTGCAACGATTGGGAGAGGTAGCATACGGACTTGAGTTGCCGGCGCAGCTTGCAGATGTGCATGATGTGTTCCATATCTCTCAGTTAAAGAGAGGTCTCAAGCCTCGTGATAAGGAACCGTTGCCTATGGATGGGTTGGATGTGAAGGAGGATCTCACCATTACTGAACGGCCTATCAAGATTCTGGACAGATTGACACGGGTTACAAGAAACCGGACCTTCACGATGTGCAAGGTGCAGTGGAGTAATCATGCAGAGGATGAGGCAACTTGGGAAAGAGAAAAGGAGTTCAAAGCGAATATCCACATCTCTTTGATCCATCCGAATCTCGAGGACGAGATTCATCTTAAGGGGGGTAGGATTTGTAACACCCTAAATTCCACTTCTTGATTTTGATTAAAATTTGCTTAGCAACATTTCGATCTCCCTTAAGGAATATAAGGATGTTGTGCTCTTATAGGCATTTAATCATTTTTATTAATTAATTAAATAAATATAGGAGTTTATCGTTGCATTCATCTTGGTGCATTGTTTTTGGGTGTTTGGATTCAAATCTTGGTTTGAATTCAAAGCTTGTTTGCTTGTTTAGTTAGAATTAGAAAACAGAAAAAAGAAAGAAGGAAAACTAGCTCGCCGGCCTGTTTTTGCGGCGGCCCGGCGCGCGAAGTCCACCGAGAGGCCCCTCGGCTTTCCCTCCGCGTCCGCTCGCTCGCGGCCCGGCCCCGGCCCGGCTTCGGCCCGCACCCGCTCGCACGCCCCGTCGCCCCCCGCCGCCGACGCGGGGGCCCGCTTGTCGGCCGCCAACCTCCCGTCCGCCGCCCCGCTTCGCAACCGAGCCGAGGCCGAGTCCGACTCGGCGTCCGCGCCGCGCCGCCGCGGCCCGCACGCCCGGGCCGAGCGCGCGCCCCTATTTAAGGCGCCGACCCGCGCCGCCTAGGGAGCCCTAAACTCCGCCTCCGCCGCCCAAAACCCTAACCGCACGAGCGCCGCCGCCGCCCGAACCCTAGCCGGCCGCCGCGCTGAGCCCGCCGTCGCCGCCGCCGTCCGTCGCTCGTCCGCCGTTGGGAAGCCGCCAATCGAACCGTGTGAAGGTGAGGAGCACGCCGATGGTTTTAGCGCGCGATTTCTTGCGTCCCGGTGCTCCCTCGTCATCGCCGGAACTCCGCCGCCGCGCCTCCTCGTCGACCGCCGCGTCGCGTCGCCCTCGCCGCCTCGGAGGTCACCGTGGTGCCGTTGTTCGCCGCCGAGCGTCCCGGTCTTCGTCCCCCGTCGCGATTGGTGAACCCCGGCCGCCGTTTTCTCCTTCGCGCGCGCCGCTCGCCGGCGTTGCGCCGCCGCGCTCGCGCCGCCGCCGGCCGCGTCCCGCCGCCGCCGCGCCTACGCGTGATCCGGGGCCGCCGGATCCCCATCCGACGGTCCGGGACGCGTCAACGCCCCGGTCAAAACTCCCTCATACCGGCCAACCTTTAACCCCGCGCCCGCATAGATCCCCGCCGTCCGATCCGGATCCGACGGATCGATCTACTCCCTTATCCTCGCCCGCGCGATTTTGCTAAAGAAACCCTGAGTTTTTCTCTTTTCACAACCCGGTCCTCCCACCTTAGAAAACCTTTACGGTTAAGTCCTGTTTTCTTCTGTTTTAGCCCGAAAACTTAAAATTCTTTACAGTTTAGTCCTAAAACTTGTTTTGATCATAACTTTGTCGTTTTAGCTCCGTTTTTAGCGTTCTTTATGTCCACGCGATTGTCTCGACGAGTAGAATAGTTTTCTCGTTGTTTTTGTTACTGTTTGAGATGACTGGTGTACTGTTTCTTATTTATTTCCATTATCTTCTTGTATGTGATGTGTGGAGCGTAGCGTACGAGCAATTCGGGGACTTCGCTCGCCGTGTTGAAGAGTATCAAGACCCTGAGCAGTTTCCGGTGCTGGTAGAAGGCAAGTCCTTGCTGCATTCCCGTTAAATTCCTATTACAACATGCATTTCAACTTTTCAAGTACACCGTTGTTTATTATTGCTATGCATTAAATTGATGGGTCCTATTGCTAAGCTTCGACTGGCTTTGTTATCCTATGCCTTGATCAACCTGGGTTTACTTTATGTTGGGTAGCCTTGCTAGCGCTTTATGTGGTTTTGGGATGGTTTAATGAACACTTGTTAATATGGCTTTATTTCGCTGTCATTCATGTAATGCAAGAACACTTTACGTTGTTAATCGGAACATGGAGAACCACCCAGGAAAACAAGACTACCACAAGACATATGGCTCTGTCTTGGCTTATTAATTAGTGAACTAGATGTTAGGTATGCTTTACCCGATAAGGGTTGGGGGCCGGCGGGTAGTGGCGTATGGACTGCTCGGGCGCGGTGTGGGCTTAGCTAAGACACGGTACTCGTCCGGAGCTTTATACGTTGCACCGACTAGGTAACCTAACGGGCGGCCTTCATCCGGGGATCTTTGTAACGGCCTCGTTGCGTCCCTATGCAATCACACCTCGGAAGTGTGGTATGGTGCCTTGCAAATACCGCATGGTTGGGTCTAAATCTCTTTTGGGTTTTTACGCGACTTGTGGGTAAAGATGTACAACCTCTGCAGTGTAAAACTAACTAGTTAGTCGTGCCCACGGTCAAGGGCGGCCTGGACCCTCACATGATTAATTCTATGGAAGATGGAACTTTTAAACTTGTGCATTGCATTTTATGGATCTGTTGCATTTTATTATCTGGGTTTGGTATATATTTACACTTGCTAGTAACGGTTGCTTAATAAAACTTGACCAACTAAAATGCCGACTTGCTTATGAGCCAACAACTTCCACCATAAAGCCTTGCATGTTGTTATAGAACTTTTCCCTTGTTAAGTACGACATGTGCTCATGCTTGTTGTTCATTTATTGCATCTACACTACCCGCCGTCGCTCGGATGGGCGTTTTGAAGACTACAATGATGAGTTCGATGGGTTCTAAGCGTTCGTTCTCCGGTCGACCGCCCGTGGAGGACTTCTACGTGTGTTTCTTTTCCGCCGTTAGCTACTCGAACGATTGTTTAGTTGAGACATTCGGTCATGTTATAACTATTTAATACCCTCTTTACGCTTTACACCGTGTTTTTGGTATTCACCGCGTCGATGCATGTGTGTAACTTGATCCCGGCGCACATGTATTCTTGCATTCGGGTTTGTCCTTAAATCCGGTGTGACAGAGGCTATTAAACGCAATATAACTAAAAGCACTGATTGTATTGAAGAAAGTACACGGACACACAGAGGTTTAAAGAAGTAACAGAAATGCTAACACCTAACCTTGAGTGGTATTATAAGTATTAACTTACCATGGATTTCATTTAGGAGTTGCTCTTCTGTTATACATATCCTTTTCAGGGATTTATTGCTTTTTGTCTCCCAGAGGTCAGCCAACTCATTCATTGAGCACATATTTCCCGGAGGCCTCGTATACGTTGTCTTGTTTAGTGTCCCGGGATCCTCTATGGTACAAATTGTAAATTGAACAACATCACCCTCTTCAACAAACACGCCCACGAGAGAAAAGTTCGCCTTCGTGTAACATAGTACACATGTAGAATGGCCTTTTACTTTTTTTTTCTAAATTCGGACGACAGACCGAAAAGAAGAGAAGTGGAATAGTATCATCGGACCTTTAGTGTTTCCTTCTCCAAATATCTTAACTTCGTCTCTAGGAGGAGCAGATAGTCGTGGTCGCACCGATGAAGGAAGCAAATACCGCATAAAGAAGTTGCAAGCATATGTAGGTATGAGGAATGCCTTCACTCTCAATCAAACGGCGGATTTCAATTTTCTTCTCATAGAAGCCGTAATCCATGTCATAAATTTGAACCTTTGTTGGATCAAGTCCAAATTCAAATCGGAATAAATCTCTACATGAAAATCACCGAAAAGTCGAAGTGATGTCTCGTGCTTCCCGATGCAACAATGGTGTCAATAAACTTTCTAGAGGAAAAGGTCCTAAAAGAAAAGGTTCCAAAAACGATGAGCACTTGGGCGGATGTCCATTATTCACTCGAATAACCGAGCCACCGAGGAAGGGGCCATACATAGAAATTTGATCGAAGGGCATGGATTTTTCGATGCAACATAGGATGAACCTTTTCGCAGAAAGTTATTCTAATATCAATGCAAGAGAAATCAAACACCTCCGGTAGTTTGCAATTTTGACTCCTAATAGTTACAACCTAAAAAGCCTCAGCTCATGGGCTAATTCTCACAGGGTCCCAAACATAAACAGTGCTCCGCTGATGTAACAAAAAAATCAAATAGCTACAAAATAAGAATCTGAAACTAAATTAAAGAAACAGGCCATTATCACTTTCCACTATCTCTCTTCCTCCAACTTACCATCTACTGCATTTGTTTATCACAAAGAAGAAAAGCCGCAAGCCTGAAATCTCACAAGAGTTGTTTTACCACAACCTCAGCAAACATTTTTATTGGTGCCACACAGCGTAAGCTCTTCTTGTTTTCCAGCATTGAAACTCCCCCTAGGATGGTACAGACCTATCTGATGACCTCTATGCCACAGATGGACCGACTTGCGACCGCATTTTGGGTCATTGGGTCATTAGTGATGGGCATGCTAGAATTGAGATTCTCGTTTCCTTTCCACCTTCATTTTTCTTAGTTAAATGTTGGTGCTTATTACCATATACAATCAACAACACAGCAATTACAAGCCCCTGATAGGCTGATACCCATCTGATAGGCAATTACACAGTGATTCTAAGAGATTTTCTTTGCCCAGAATAAAAGATGAAATAATGCAATGGCCGATGGTGCTCCTTAGCCTATTAGCGGTTTGTTTGGTACCAATGCATGCAACTGGTTTGAAACAACGTAAGCTCTTCTTGTTTCCCTGCTAGTCTGCTACATGTCGTGAAAAATTCTGCGGCCAGTGATATCACCGGCCTCCTTTCCAGTCTCCCAATATGACTAATCAGGCTAATCCAAATGGAGAGTTCCATTTTGATGTTTCCAAGATCCGCCATCAAGAACTGGAACCGAGCAGAAGCAAGAAAAATGAGAATTGGGAACTCACCAATCCAAGGCGGTGATGACGACGCCGGCCCAGAGCGGCAGGTACCCGTTGCTGAGGATCTTGATGGCGATGGCGCTCAGCCCCGACCATGGCGACCTCGGCCATGAGCCATAGCGTGCGGCGCGCCCAGTCGGGGTACTCGTCCCGGCAGAGCTCGGCGAGGTGCCGGCCCGTGGCGACGCCGAGGCGCACGGCGAGGAGCCGCACGAGGAGGCCCATGGCGGTGGCCCACATGAGCGCCACGGCGGCCGTGTCCCCGGCGACGGCGCCCGCCCGGAGGTCCCCCTCGAGGTTGCCCGGTCGAGGAACGAGATGCTCATCGGGAACCCGGCCCCGTGAAGAGCCGCAGCTTCCTCCACGAGAAGGGCGGCGCCACCCCCGAGGACGAGGAGGAGCGAGAGGGCCGCGTCGTCGTCGCGGCCCGCCGCCCTCCGTGTCCCGGCCCGTCCGAGATGCACACGATGACCTTCTCCGCCGCCTCGAACGCGCGCTCCTTGAGGTCCTCGTCCTCCTCCTCGTCGTTGCCGTAGCCGTCCGGGGCCGGCGCGGAGGCCTCCCCACACTCTGTCCCTCCTCCCCTTCTCCTGATCTATCTCCAGCGCGACGGCGGTGGAGACCCCTCTGCTCCCGGATCTGGCGCGCCACCACCGGAAGGCGGGACCTCCTTGAGGTGGAGAGGGCTCCTCGGGGGCCAGCGCGACAGTGAGTTACTTAGAGTAGGGGAAGAGAAGCAGCTGGTGGCGGCGGCGCCGTGGCAGATCCCCCGTGCCTCCTCCCCTTCGATGTGGCTCGACGGACGGCTCCGGGCGAGATGTTGTTGTGGTTCGCGTTGTTGTGTGCATGGCACCGACAGTGACCTCGAGCTCCGACTGTCGGGATCTACGGAGGCCCGAGCTCCCTGCCAGCGCGGCGGTGTGCCTCGAGCTCTGCACGGCGGTGGAGGACCAGCGCCCGCTCGGAGGCTTTGCCTCGAGCTCGGGCGGATCTTGTTGCGGC
Source organism: Cenchrus americanus (assembly GCA_947561735.1). Lineage (NCBI taxonomy): Eukaryota > Viridiplantae > Streptophyta > Magnoliopsida > Poales > Poaceae > Cenchrus > Cenchrus americanus. Next base: position 51,718,407 of record OX387245.1, read on the forward strand.
GGCGCACCGTGCGAAGGAAAATGGAGCGTGAAGGGAGAGAGGAAGGGGAGGGGGACCACCGTCGGCGCGCGGATGATGGTTCCGCCGGCGGAACCATCGAAGGGCGAAACCGCGGGGGAGTTGTTGCCCTTACGCGTTTTTTAGGGGTAGAGAGTACGCACTTGGTTGCCTGGCTGGTGCTTCTGGATTAGTAAAGCAATAGCGTTTTATTCAATTGTCCGATTCTGTTTAATTGGGAACAATGTGTTTTCTCGGCTCATATCCTTAGCCTTGCTGGGCATTTTTCTTATTGAGGGATCAAAACATTTTGGAACTGACTAATGAACACAAGATAAGCATCACAGTGGAACTGTCATTGCGGGTTTCTTTTTACCCCGTCAGCATTGAGTTATGATCCTGACAGTGTAACCGTTCAATTGGAACTACAGATTACAAGTTTGGATGTGATAAGGGATAAATATGGGCTGCTGACGCAGTTATGTGATTATGTTATTAGTTATTGCAATCTATCATCAGGGTTTCAGATTTCTATATTGAATTTGATATGTAATCAGGTAGTATGACAGTTTAATTTTCTTAATTCAGAATTTATGATGTCATTATTCATTAAACAGAAGCACTTTGTTATGCGCTGCTGATAAAGCTCCTGAAGAATCCCTGAAGAAGACAATTGAAGTGGATAGGCTGATTGATATGCTGAAGGATGCAAATCCTAGAGAGGTAGATGTGATGTCTTTCTGACTGACCTGTGGCCAGATTAGATCACATTACCATTTATATTGCGGAACTACGTTGCAATTCAGACTTCACTCTAATAATCTCTTCCAACTTACTAGCCTGCATTGTGCCAAGTTTGACCTTGCTTTCTTATCTTGTTCAAAATCTTCAGAGGCGAACTGAGAAATAATTGATTAACCAATGACTAGACCTAAGTTTGTTTGAACACTTTTGAACTATAGAAGTTAGTTGACAGTTGACCTACACCGATTGCTTTTAGTTTTCTTACTATCCTGTTCTTCATGTTTGTACAATGTTTGAAGTTTGCCTATACGTCTCACTATATTAGACTAATGTTTCTACTGTATTTTTGAAAATATAAAGTCCTTATTCTCTGTTAAATCATCTGGAATAATCCTTGATTATTTGTGTTGGTGGAAATCGGGCCCGAAGGGTGGACGCCGACACAACAGCCCCCTGAACTCACTCCCTACTCTCGCCCTTTCTTGCGAGGTTCCTACTTCTACTCGGGCGAGGAAAGGAAACGCGGAAACTTACGAAGACGGAACAAGGAAAATACTCTGCAGACCGAAGACCGAAGAACTGGCAAAGGCCTTCGGTGCTCTCTTCTCATTACAGGGCGTCCGTTTCATTACAAGGGGTTCACTATTTATAGGAGACCCCCGGGTATAGTCATTTGCCTCAATTACACCTTTTCCGTTCCCGACAATCCACTTTAAACACTTTACAAGGGTATAACAAGAAGTCCCCGCGTCGTACGGTGCCTCCGGCGTGTCTTCGTACGGCCGAAATGCCTTTACACGCGGCCGCCCTTGTCTCCGCCCCCGACCGGAGCCCACTTTACACGTCGGCGGTGGCCACGTGTCCGGGGTCGTCGGCCCCTTCGGAGCCGGCGGCGACCCCGGGCCGGGGTCGTCGGGCCTCTTCGGGCGCCACGTCCGCGCCGCCGCCGCCCCCGCACGCGACGTCCCGGGCCGGCGCTCTCGCCCCTCGCTTCCCTTGGGCCTTCATTACCGAAGCACCGTTGTCGGCGCCTTCGGCGCCGAAGGTGAGCGCAGCGATGATGGATCTCCCCCGCACAACAAAACTTATAAAGCGAGGGGCGGCATTAGTGTTTCGCTAGTGCTCCCGCAGCGAAGGGTCTCCCTGCGAGACCGAAGCCGTGCGCACGCCGAAGGTTTTTAGCGTGGGCGGACGAGGGCGACGCTTCCGAAGACCGACTCCCCCAACAGTAGCCCCTCGTCAGTGAGGGCCGTCCTGGCACCGCGCAGGGCCGAACTTACGATCGACCTTAAATCGGGTGAAGGCCGGTCTTCGAACTCCCCCGGACGGCTCACGCTGACAAGGCGCCCTGAAAAAGACCCGCGCGCCGCCCTTGGACAATTTTACCGTTGAGAGGGGCCGTCGTCGGGTAAAAAGGTAATTTTGATTGAGGCCGGCGCGATTATCGGGACTCGTTACTATATAAGGGGGGGGCCGTCCTTTGGGTTACCCCACCCGGCGGCTTCGGCCTCGGAACTTACGACGCGCAAGAGCTCCGAAGGCCTCATCGTAAGACTTGCTCCCGCCCCCTTGCTCCTCGCCTTTTCTTCGTGCATAGCTAGCGTTTATGGCGCCGAAGCGTAGACGCGATGCCGTCGCGAGGGAGATCGCGAAGACCTATACATTCGGTCGAAGCCAGATTGACAAGACCGACGTGGAGGCGTTGGTGAAGAACCGTATGGTCGGGGCCGGCCGAGCCCCCCGGCCGTGAGACCGTGCCGCGACCGCGAGACAACGAGGTTGTCATCTTCCGGGATCTTCTGGTACGCGGGGGCTTCGGTTCCCGCTTCACCCCGCCGTCATCGATATATTGCGGTACTTCGACATCTACCTTCATCGGCTTACCCCTAATGCCATCCTTCGGGCCGCTTCGGTATATATGTGGATATGCCGGACGACGAAGATCAAGCCCTCCGCCGAAGGATTCGCCTCGGCGCATCGGGTGCATCACCAACGGCGGACGGTATTCGAGGAGGAAGGGGACCGGTCCGTGGAGAAGGACCGCCGCCTTGGCTGCCTCAACTTCTCTTATAAGGCCGGCATAGTGAGCCCTGGCCACCGCGTACAGGAACAAGTGGCCTTCGGATTGGCAACAAGACCGGTTCTACTACGCCTTGAGTCCGCCTTCATCCGAGGCACTCACCCGCCGGCAACGAAGGAGCTCCCGCCCCCCGCACGAGTCTTATGCGAAGAACCCTTCGTGTCCCGGAGGGGGACGAGTTCGTTATGATGCCGCGTCGGTTCGCGCGACGATACGGTACTCGCGACATCGTAGAGGAGTACCGCAAAGCATCCCCGTGTGCCCGCCGGTCGACGGCCGGTCCGTGGCCGAAGACGAGTGGGCGGAAGACATCGGCGGCATCCCTTGCCCCGATTGGACGAAGGTCTTCGGCTTCACGGCCGATCGTAAGTTACTCCGCAACCTTGAATAGAATCGCCTCGGCCATGTATCTAGTGAACGAGAGGCTAACGGATTTGGTCGTTTTTCGCGAGCTTTGAGGAAGAGGAAGGTGGAGGCGCACGGGGACTTCATCCTCGGCCCCGTCTCGCCGAAGGAGTACAAGGACACCGTTGCGGAGCCGAACGGGTCCCGGACGAACCGTATTTTTGAGTTCTTCAAGGTCACGCCGCTCGAACGCGTCGGCTTCGCCAAACACCGCGAGGCGGCCGAGAAGAAAGCCGCGGCGGTCGCGGCCGCCGAAGCGGATGCGAGAGGAGACGGCGACGTCGCCGCGCGCGCCGCTCCGCCGAGAGCCGGCCGAAGGGCCGCACCCGCCGCGGCTACTGCGGCCGCCGAGGGGAAGGCACGGAAGAAGCGGGGCGGGCGGCTCGCATTCACCCCCCGTCCCCTAAGAGGACCCGCGTCGTGGACGTGGAAACGAGCCTTGTTGCGGACGTGATAGCCGCCGTGCCGGCCGCGCGCGGCCGCGCCTTCGGATGTACCCTCCGGCGCGGCTCCGGCGAGGGCCGGGCCGGGGCCACCGGCCGCCGCTTGTTCCCCTCGGCCCGCCGGAGAAGGATAGCGACGATGACGGTGATGTACGCATCGTGTCCTCTCGTTGGCGATGCGCCACGCAAGCCAAGCCTGTCGCCTTCGGCGCCGAAGCCCCCCCAAGACAAAGGCGGTTTCCAGCTCCACCTCCGGCGGCTCGTCGGACACATCCTCTGATGGCACCGAGCAATCCGCCTCCCCTTCGGCCCCAACCTCCGAGAAGCATGATGTCGTCCCCGAAGAGGAGGAGGAAGAAGATGAGGGTCCCGAAAGCGAGCTGCTACGGTGACGCCTGAAGAGCCCCGGGCCGCCGCTGTTCGTCTCCAGATCCCCGCCGAAACCAAGTTGATTGGCGGGAAGACAATTCGCTTCCTTGGGCTGACGAGCGGCGGTCATGAGCGCCAGTTTCTGGAAGAGGCCGGGGCAAGCTTCGCGATACCTCACGAAGAGGAGTACTTCGGGAAGCTGACCGCTGCGGAGCTCACGACGGCGTGCGGGGACCTGTCCTTGAAGGCCTTCATCGCCTCTCGGTGTCTCTCGCGAAGGTTGGAGCAGGAGAGCAAGGAGGCGAAGGAGAAATCGGTAGCCTCCGTCTCTTCGCTTGAGAGCGAGTGGCGGAGCCGGGAGGGGCGTCCGGCGCGGAGCGAGAGCGCTCCCGGAAGCTGCAACAGGAGAAAGAAAATGCCACGAGATCCTCCGAAGCTGTCCTCAGCACACTGCGGCGCGATGTGGAGGTCCTTAGCAGTGCCAAAGAAGACATGCGCGCTCAGCTTGCCGACAAAGAGGTCAAACTGACCGAAGCGCAGACGAGGTTAGGCGAACTGAGCGCAACGCTGGACCAGTACCGCACAGACCACATCCGTGGCGCCGAAGCCCTCCGCGACAACATACTGCAGTTGCTGGAGCAATGCAACTTGGATGCTCCTCCTGTCCCGCTTCCTCGCTGCACCGTTGAGTCATTTTACGAATGGGTGAACGCCTGCTTTGACGTCATCTCGACGAACGTAAAGATCTTCGGGGAGCTTGGGGCTGCGGTGGGGGTTCGTACCCCGGCGTATGCGGTGTGCTCGGCGGGTGCCGTCGGATCGCCCCTCTTCGGAGAAGACAATCGGCAAGGGCGATCTTCGTCGGCTTACGAAGGAAAACTTCGAGTGGCCTAGCGACGCGGAGCTAGAGGTTGGACGACTTCCCGTGCCGCCGAAGAATCTCGCAAAGAACTTTATGAACACCTTCTTCGCCCGGCGCGGCTATCAGCTTACCTTGGACGAATCGGCTCGCCTCGGCGCCCGTGTACGCCGGAGCTGCTTCCTCCCCTTTGCTTACACCTCGGTGAGAAAACGTCATCGTCGGTATTTTGACACACTTCCCTTGACGCTTTTGCGGATAGGATCGCGAGCTGCAGAACGTATTTACGCCCGCTTGTGGCTCGGTATGGTCGTGTTCCGCCCTTGCCCCGCTTCATGATGGATGGAGACCGGATCGCCATGCCCGGCGTTCCCCTTATCACCGCCGCGAGCCCGGGAGCTGCGGCACCGGAGGAGGGGGCGGCCGCCGGCACCGCCGGGGGCGAAGCCGGCGTTGCCGAAGGCGCGATGGCACCCGACGCCGAGGGAAGGCACGAAGATGCGACGGGGCCCGCCACCGAGGAAGAACGCGCCGACACGCCCACCGAGGCCGCCACTTCGGCTCCCGCCGTCCCCCGAAGTTGCTCCCGGCTCCGAGGGAGGGGTCGCACCCGAAGCCGGAGACGCCGAGGGGGCAAGGGGGCCCCGGCGGAGACGCCACGGTGGAGGCTTCGGACGCGGCGCACGCGGCGGAACTTGAAGCTACCTTGTTGGGCGCCGGCTCTCTCGGCGGGGAACGCCGGCCGAAGCGGTTGTCGAGGCCACCGAAGCGAGTGCCGTTGTGGGTGAAGCCGCCGTCGTCACCGAGGGTGCCGAGGTGTGAAAAACGCATCGCCGCGAACTTTGTGACGTAGTGAACTATTCTCCCTTCCGAAGGGATGGAATTCTTGTAATGTGAACCGACGCACGGTGTCTCCGCGCGGTTCCTTCGGTGGTTCCCGCGCGAGGGGCCGAAGGTGCGAGCAACTCAACTTTGCCCCTTGAATCACTTTTTGTCGCGCCTAACATATGGACGAAGTTTAGCATTCGGCATCCTAATGTCTCATACGCGGAGTTTTTGTCGTACCGAGCGGAGCGCTATCGCCTTCACAACGAAGCGGCTAAGCGCTTTTCGCCGAGTTTTCGAGGGACCCCGCACGCCAGGATGCCATTCTTAGAGAGCGGGCCGCCCGTAGGGCGGCCAAGCGTAGGTTAGTGGACCCCTTCGTGGCCGAAGGGGTCGTTCCGAAAACGGAGCCAATTGAAGAGGGGGTCCTTGGGCCGCCCGAGTATGTATACTTAATTCCCCGACACCTCGTCGGAAAGCTTCGCGGCGGTGAAGGTGGAAACGGAGGGATCTCCTTCGTATAGAATCTGACCCAGACTTCGGCGCAGGGCGGATGCCTACTGACAGCGAGCTTCGGGAGATGGCTTTGGAGATCATAGACATGGCATATCTTCGGCTGATCGACGAGATCTGTGAAGAAGTACTAAACGAGGATTGATCGTTAAACGTGGCCGCGCGGCCGGTGCGAAGACTTGAAGCATAGGACTTCGAACTCCCCCCCCGAAGTGTTCGCGGCGGGCCCGAAGCCAATGTTTAAGTGCGACTTTGTAGAACTATTGTTCGAGGCAATATGTGTTGTAACTACACCGTTGTTCATTTTATAAAGTTATGTTGCTTTCCATGATGGATGTTGTAAGTCGAAAGTGTGGACGAGGGGTGTTTTTGCCCGACTTTTCGTGAAAACACCCTACGTTCGTTGGACGAAGCGGCATCGCGCTTCGTCTTTAGAATTAACGCACGATGTCTTGGCTTTGAGTGTACGCGCACTTCGGCCCGCACGCGGCCTCGTTTTGTACGCCGCCGTTAACGTGCGTTTCCCCGGTCGTATTGTGGACTTGTTCCGCATCGGCGGTTTACTCTTCGGTCAACTCACGAACGACGCATCGCTCGAGGCGTGCGCTTACTTCGGCCGAATCGTGGCCCCGACCCGCTTCGAGCGGTTTTCTCTTCGGTCAACTCGAGACCGACGGTCAACTCGCGACCGACGCATCGCTCCGTGCGTGCGCTTACTTCGGCCGACCGTGGCCCCGACCCGCTTCGAGCGGTTTTCTCTTCGGTCAACTCGAGACCGACGGTCAACTCGCGACCGACGCATCGCTCCGTGCGTGCGCTTACTTCGGCCGACCGTGGCCCCGACCCGCTTCGAGCGGTTTCTCTTCGGTCAACTCGAGACCGACGGTCAACTCACGACCGACGCAACGCTCCGGCGTGCGTTCACTTCGGCCGAATCATGGCCCCGACCCGCTTCAAGCGGTTTTCTCTTCGGTCGCGCCAATAAGTGACGGAATTGGTGTGCGTGCCCCCAAGGCATCCCGCGCCAAGGCCGTTACTTACCGCGCCGAAGGCCACTTCGGAGACTAGGCCCCCCCCGGAGGCGGTGGCCTAGCTTCGAGAGAGTGGCGCGAGCATTCTTAAAAAAGAAGGTAAATTGCACACGAAGGGATGGGGGAAAAAGCCGACTTATATTACATGTCGAAACCGAAGGGATACAAAGGGCCGCCTCATTAAAAACCTCACACTTCGTGGATCCGCAGGGGAACCACGAAGCTTCCCCCGTGAGGAAAAGAGTACGTCCCCCACTACTTTAATGTACATAGGATACAAGGTCAATATCTTGGCCTAAAGGAAAGAGAAACTATGAAAAGTCAAAAGACTATACTAAGAACTCGTAATCACTTCATACGAAGTATTTCGAAGCATATCCACATTCCGGGTGTACGGCTCTTCGTCGCCCGACAGTGACCGACGCAGCTTTGAATGCCGCTTCGTTTGCGGTGGCCGTTGCTATGAATGGGCCTTCCCATTTCCCGTGCATCTTGCCCTTTAATTTGCCCTTCGGCACCTTGCGTAGCACTAGATCCCCCGACCGAATGAGCTTCGGTTTGATTTTCTTGTTTTTCCACCTCCGGTCTCGTCTTGGTAGGCCAAGAGGTTTTCGAGTACCGCTCGAAGGCGTACCTCCTCGATGTTCGGACCGACGCCTTGAGGTCTTCGTCTCCGGAGGGCGTGCTCCTCCAAGTGCCCGAGCACGGTTCTTCGGGCAGGCATGGCCTCCTCTCCATACGGCGGCTTGAAGGGGGAAAACTGGGTAGTTCTCGGAAGTGGTGGTGTTGTGAGACCAAATTACCCTCGGGAGCTCTTCGGCCCACTTGCTCTTGGGCGAGGTCGGTGATGTTCTTCTTGATACCGGCGAAGATGATTCCGTTGGCTCGCTCGACTGCCCCGTTGGACTGTGGGTGGTAGACCGAAGCGAAGCATAGCTTCGTTCCCGGTGTATGCGCGAAATTCCTTGAACTCTGTGCTGTCAAATTGCTTGCCATTGTCCACCGTGACCTCGTGAGGAACACCGAAGCGGCACACTATGTTTTGCCAGAAGAACTTCTGAATGGTCGCCGAGGTAATGCTCAGCAACGGCTTCGCTTCGACCCACTTGGAGAAATACTCGACCGCCACAATCGCGTGGGTGTAGTTTCCAGGTGCCGTGGGCAGCGGGCCGACGATGTCAACACCCCACCGAGCGAAAGGCCACACCGGTGGTAACAACTGTATCTCGTTGGAAGCAAACTTGCTGTAGGGGGCGTGGCGCTGGCACTCTGGACAGTGGCGCACAATGTCGTGGGCGTCTGCCACCGCCGAAGGCCGCAGAAACCCCCGACGGAAAGCTTTCGCACCAAAGCTCGGTGCCGAGGTGGTGTGAGCACATGCCGCCGTGGATTTCGTGCGATGTCGCTTCCCCTCGGTGATCGATATGCACTTTAATAATGGAGCGCACACCCCTCTTCGGTACAAGTTGTCGTCGACCGTGTGATAGTTCCTCGCCCCGATTGCCGCCCTTTTGGCGGTGACTCCATCTTCGGCCTCATAATATCCTTTGAGCGCCGCCACTATTGGGGCACGCCGCTCCTCGCTCCGAATTGCGTTCACAAATTTGGGGGGTCTTTGCTTCGTCGGCAACGGACCTCGAGGTGATTGTCTCATAAAAAACATCTGGCGGCAAGGCTTCAAGTAGTGCAGCTGCCTTCGCAATAGCATCGGCCTCCTTGTTGTGATTTCTGGGGAAACTTCGTACTGTGATGCCAATGAAGAATTTTTCCATGCTTCGGACGGCTTGCAGGTACTTCATCATATCTGGGTTCTTTGCCTTGTAGGTTTTCCCAATATGGCAAGCGACAAGCTCAGAGTCCGTCAAGATGACGAGCCTCCTGGCACCTACAGCCCTGGCCTTCCGAAGGGCGAGCAACGTGCCTTCATACTCGCCACATTGTTTGTACGGTTGTCGTAGTTGAGCCGCGCAGCGTATCGGAGTTTGATGCCCGAAGGGGATTTTAAGACTGTCCGCCGCCGCCGAACCGAGGTGGCGGTAGGCGCCGTCACACCGGACTTCCCATACCGGCTCGTGACTACCGGTTCCCCCTTCGGCGCCGAAGGCGTCCAATCGCCTACAAAGTCGGCGAGGACTTGAGATTTTATTGCGCCGCGGCGACGAAGCTTATGACGTGCTCCGCCAATTCCGAGGCCCACTTGCCCATCCCCGCCCGTTGACTCCTTGTTCTCGAACATGTCCCGAGGGGGAAAGGCCGTGGGTACCGAGACATTGTGGCTCTGGAAGTAGTGCCGAAGCTTCCTTTTTGCCATCACAACCGCATATGCCATCTTTTCCATTTCGGAGTAGAGCGACTTTGAGCCGCTCAGAGCTTCGGAGACATAGTATATTGGAAATTGCCTCAGGACATCTGCCTCCCTGCGCTCTTCCACGAGCACCGCACTAATCGCCGTGTCGGTTGCCGCAATGTACAACAACGGGTCGGCCTTCGGTGACGGCTTGGTCATGATTGCGGCATCTTCAAGATATTTCTTGAGTTCGTCGAAGGCTTGCTTCTGCTCCGGGCCCCACCGAAAAGCCGAGTTTGCTCGGAGAACCTTGAAGAAGGGCGAGGCTTCGCTCTCAGCTCTTGAGATAAACCGGTTCAACGAGGCGATTCCGCCGCTGAGCCTTTGGACTTCCTTTCGAGTGGCCGGAGGCCGCATCCTTCGTAGGGCCTCGATCTTTTGGGGGTTCGCCCGGATGCCCCGCTTGGAGACCATGCGGCCCAACGGTTGCCCTCTCCGAATGCCGAACGGGCGCCAAACTCGTTGGTGGAAATCGGGCCCGAAGGGTGGACGCCGACACAACGGCCCCCCCGAACTCACTCCCCTACTCTCGCCCTTTCTTGCGAGGTTCCTACTTCTACTTCTACTCGGGCGAGGAAAGGAAACGCGGAAACTTACGAAGACGGAACAAGGAAAGTACTCGCGGACCGAAGACCGAAGAAGCGGCAAAGGCCTTCGGTGCTCTCTTCTCATTACGGGGTGTCCGTTTCATTACAAGGGGTTCACTATTTATAGGAGACCCCCGGGTATAGTCATTTGCCTCAATTACACCTTTTCCGTTCCCCGACAATCCACTTTAAACACTTTACAAGGGTATAACAGCAAGTCCCCCGCGTCGTACGGGCCTCCGGCGTGTCTTCGTACGGCCGAAATGCCTTTACACGCGGCCGCCCTTGTCTCCGCCCCGACCGGAGCCCACTTTACACGTCGGCGGTGGCCACGTGTCCGGGGTCGTCGGCCCCTTCGGAGCCGAAGCGGCCGACCCCGGGCCGGGGGTCGTCGGGCCTCTTCGGGCGCCACGTACGCGCCGCCGCCGCCCCCAGACGCGACGTCCTGGGCCAGCGCTCTCAGCCCCTGCTTCCCTTGGGCCTTCATTACCGAAGCACCGTTGCTGGCGCCTTCGGCGCCGAAGGTGAGCGCAGCGATGATGGATCTCCCCTGCACAACAAAACTTATAAGGCAGGGGCGGCATTAGTGTTTCGCTAGTGCTCCCGCAGCGAAGGGTCTCCCCGCGAGACCGAAGCCGTGCGCACGCCGAAGGTTTTTAGCGTGGGCGGACGAGGGCGATGCTTCCGAAGACCGACTCCCCCAACAATTTGCTTATTTATTTTTCCATAATGAGTTCACCTGATTAAATTACTAATGCTCTGTTCTTGCTTGTAAACAGCTTGATCAAATAGTGGTTGAAAATGTTCTGGCATTCGATGCTGGTTTCTGGGTTCGGCTGGCAGCTAGAATTGACATCTGCAAATCAGATGATGATAAGGCATGAATACCGTTTGCCTTCCTGTGGATGTTATTATCTTCTATGTATATTGATCTGACTTTGTGATTGGTTTCTCGCTTTTGTCTTTTCAGAAAGATTATGAAGAGCTGGCTGAAAATGTCATGAACATTGTTGACCGGCTTGTTCACAAGACTGATCTAATCTGACTTTGTGATTGGTTTCTTGCTTTTGTCTTTTCAGAAAGATTATGAAGAGCTGGCTGAAAATGTCATGAACATTGTTGACCGGCTTGTTCACAAGACTGATGTAAGAACCACATTCCATCATGCATAAGTCCTCATATAGCACAGCTGCCTATGTCTTGATTCGAAGCATATGAACCTTTCGCGCTCATTTTTATATTACACAGATATGTGCCGCATGCAGATAATTTTTTTCCCCTTATGCTATGCAGCAAAAGATTGAACAATCAACTGATGTGTTGAAGGAAATCATTAGTCCGGCAATGCATGAAGGAGATGTGAAGTGGCCACCAAGAGACCCGGATACTCTCAAATTGATGGAGAAAGTAAGGCCACAACTCTACTTGTGTTTCTGCATCCTTTCTGTTGGTGATGTCCTTTACATGCATTCTGTCATGGTCTCTGTATTTGCAGTGCCTGTAAAGATCAGCTTTGTTGCACTTTTTTTTAAAAGCTAGAACTTCGTTACACTCATATGCATTAACTGACAAAATGTGTTGTGGGAATGTGATGTTTAGGGCGGCAAAGGTCCACATCTCTTATGAGAGAATGTGGTTCAGATTATGCTTCACCCATGCTTGTTGTTACTATTATCTCTGCTTTTCAACCAATATTTCTTTCAGGCTTGAAAGATCTGATTGTCAAACTGTATTTTATTTCTGTCACTATCTACATTGAAATGCAATCCTAGGAAATATCACACCGAGAACACGAGGGGCAGCTTGATGAGGGATTTCTGTCAGAAGTCAGTGCTCAGTTGAGGCAAGTAAGTATCTTGCTTTTTGTGCTAGAAAGTACGTATTGTTCCCATCATTGATCAAATTTTATTTTAGGCTAAACAAGATGGAGATAAACCAGGGCTTCAAGCTATGTTGCAAAAGGTGTTGCACTTATACGCTGCCACATCTCTCCAAAAGCGGAGTTACGCTTACAAAGGTATTCTTTCTTTATGCATTATTACTTTTAGGCTGTTCAACTAGAGAAGTTGGCGCTATGCATTATTTGATATTTCACTGTTGTCCTGAGTACCTTTCTTCTTTTTACAGGTGGGCAAGTTGTAGCTCCTGAAAAGTTTCTCGAATCTGTAATACAGGGTCTGGTTGCTGCTCAGAAATTCTCTCTGTCATTTACATTTACTAGTTACGATATATTATAAATAGAGATTGCGCAATGCAGCACCTGAGAATGAGTGGAACAAGGTGCTACTTGATGGACTTACAGTTGGAAAAGGAGATGTTTCACCAGGCGAACTTTATGCTGTTATCAGTAAGAGAATTGAGAGAGTCTTAATTCGGACCGTAAGATCCACAAACAAAGAGCAGGGCTTGTCATCAGCATCTTTGTCAACCTCATTTCCGCTCTTCTTCATTTTCTTGTTTACAGGAAGGTGGTTCTTACCAGCAACGCGTTCTTGTCGAGTTTCTAAAGGAGATACAAGCTAGAGCAGAGGAAGTTATTAAAGTGCTTCAAGGACCAACGATTTAAGGCCTGATGGTCTCATTTACTATCGGATAAAGGTTTTGTTCTCTTTTAAGTATAGTCTGATGGGCCACATGGCTGAAGATTAGAAATCATTTGATAGAAAACTCAGGTAGGTAGCCTTTTTCTTTGGTGCATTTAGAACACAAAATCCTAGTCTTTTTCGTGTGTGCTAACATATTCTTCCTTTTAGTTCAGAATACATACACCTGATGCGGCTCCTGATCACAATGGATCGATGAACGGCTACCTGGATTTGCTGTTGGGATGATGAGATTCTCTAAGCTTCTGTCATCAGAAAAATAATGTAACACCGCACAGGAACTGTATGATCAAATATATACTCAACGATGCAGAATTGGGGAATCCACTCTCGGTTGTTTTCTTGGCCTTCTTGTGGCAAACAGGCAGAGAAGATTCAATCGTGGTACTGAAGTTTCAGTGGAAACCTTGGGGGCTGTCTCATTGAGCCTATGGCGCCGTATCTGAGGGCAGTCCCAGTAGCCCAGTACCGTAACCTGTTCTCCAGCTCAAGTGTGGCATTGTTGCGGGTGGCCGTGGATCTGGATTCCTTCCTGCGCGATGTGCCGTGGCCTCGTGGGTTTGAATCCGATCGTTTACTAGATTCGGATTTGCTAATTACAGTACCGATCAAAATTGGACTCTTCTTCAAAGAAGCCGATTCGGATTTGCTAATTACAGTACCGATCAAAATTGGACTCTTCTTCAAAGAAGCCGAAGAGCATGGAGGAGGGAAGAGCTGAACCAGCAAGCCAAACGCGACGGGCCCGCGTGCCGGTGACCGTGTGCCAGCTCGTTCGTCCTCGCTGGCTTGTGGCAGTTGGACTCTGACGGTCTGACCCTCCAAACTCCCGACCCAATCACGAAAGCCTCCTCCACCTCCGCGTCGCTTCCCCATTCTCGGCGGCTGTATGCTGGGCGCCGTCCTCCGCGTCCCGGCCCCGATCCCGCCGCCTCTGCTCCCGGCGCCGACGCGCCCTCTCCTCGCCCTCCGCCGCCGCCGCAGCTACTGCATCATCCCGCCTGGGACGACGCCCATGGCCTCGCCCGGTCCCCGCGACGACGGCGGCGGCGCCACGAAGCCCGACGCCGCGCCGTCGCCATCGCCGGCGCCCGCGCCCGTGCCGGTGCCGCCCGAGAAGCCGCTCCCGGGCGACTGCTGCGGCAGCGGCTGCGTGCGCTGCGTCTGGGACATCTACTTCGACGAGCTCGACGCGTACGACAAGGCCCTCGCCGCCCACGCGGCGGCCTCGTCGGGCTCCGGCGGCAAAGACGACTCCGCTGATACCAAGCCCAGCGACGGCGCCAAGTCCTGAACCGCGTGCCATGCGTATGCACCCCTTCTGTTCCCAATTGAATTAGATTACTGGCTGCCTCGGCCATCAGAGGCAGATATGCCGCTAGCAATTCTTAACATTGTTGCATGCCGTGGTGTGTCATGTGTGCTAGATTGAGATGTTTTTTTTACCGCACCATCATTGTTGTGTACGAAGATAAACTCATTATTAGAAATCAAATGAATGATTCAATTTCTCTGAGCATTTTATTGATTTATTCATCTCAATCATAGCTGAATTTTAGTCAAGCAGGAACCCCAACCAATCACCAATGCCATTAGAATCGGGAGAAATTAGCAGGTTACATCTTGTTCGTCTCACCATCACCGGTGGTGAACCAATCACACACACACACACACACACACGCAGGCACCTTGTGCTGTTACGCATTGACATAGAACTTGCTGATCATCGTCCGAACTACAAGAGGGATCCTCACCGTGTGGGCGCCATCCTCCCATGTCAGGCTACCAAAGGTGTACCTCCCTTGCACCTTCAGTTTGGCCTGGAAGGTCACCTTGAACGTTAAACTTCTCACAGTCGAGTTGAAGGTCAGGAGTGAGGGGCTCACGACCACATCCACCCCTGGCGGAGATTCCACGTGAGCTCTGTACTTCGACATGGCTGATCCAACATTGGTGACTGTTCTTGACACTGTAAGCTTGCCCTTCAGTTCGGGAATGGTAATGGACGGCAGATTCAGGTTCATCTGCGTCTTCGGCATGTGCTGACATGTCACATGCTGTTGAGTCATGGAGCTGATAGCCGAGCTGTTGTAGCCCATGGAGCAAAGGAAGTGCACGTAGTCAGATGTTCCCATGTCATACACAAGGCCGGGGTGTGCAGCCCTGTTTGGATCCACATGACCACCTCCATAATCAAATGGGTTTGCCTGATTGTTGGGTGCTGCCTCAGATACGATTTCAAACCCATAATTGTCATGGACATTGGCTGCAAGGTGTTTATTTATTAGGGTCAAAAACATTTTTTTGATTAGAGAAGCAGATGAAGCACTACCTGTTGTGACAAGTGCTGATTTTACTGCAGCAGGACTCCAATTAGGATGCATTGATTTGAGAAGAGCTACCACACCTGAAATGTGTGGGCATGACATTGAGGTTCCTGAATCAATCTTGAAGTTCACAGATCCAATGGCAGATGATATGGCAGCAGCAGGTGTCCATGCGGCCAAAATGTTGACACCTGGGGCAGCGATGTCTGGCTGCAGACGAAGATGTGGAGTTTTTTCAACCAACTAGGACAGGGACTAATATAGACTCATGTATGGACGATTTATTTATCAGTTGGAGATGTTTTACCTTCAGAACAGAGGGGGACAGAGAACTTGGACCCCGAGATGAGAAATATGCAACTTCTGGGCCTATCAGTTCTCCAAGAATTGTTTTTGCTGAGCTAAACTGAACTGTTGGGTTCCTGTGTATAGAAATAAAATTATTGGAAATTTGCCATCAATAACAGCATGTTGGTAGATCATTACAACTGTTGAAACATATATTGCATTGTTTGCATACCTCATGCTAGTAGTGTATGCAAGTATAGCTGTTCCAACTTGATAGTCTACTTGAACAGACGGAATGTCAAATGAAGATGTGATATCCTTGGTTAAGAACTGGGCGAAGATGACTCCAACGCCACGAGCTTTCTTGACTGTCTCTACTGCCACTGATGCTGATCTCTGTGCTCGTGTTTGGAAGCAAAGCACCACATTTCCTTTCACAAGAGTAGAATTCAGAGATCCTGCAGTGCAGCTTCTGCAAAGACATCAGCCAATATGGAAGTTGAACTCAAGGAATTATCAGATGAGACTGAGGATGACAAAGATTACCTTGCATCTGTGTCATCTGCATTATTAGATGCAATATCTTCAGCATAGACTACACGCATACTTTTGGCAGGATGCTTTCCGGAGTACAATGTCTGGCCCTGCACAACATCAGAATGTGAGGCACACATATTTGCATATGATGTGAACCTCAAGTCTTGACCCGAAATTTCGGATGAAACTCTTACCACATAGGTGTTGTTGTTTCCAAGGGTGATCTTTGTGAGGAAATTCCTGTCAAGTGTGCCAGCAGCAACAGTCACAATCCAGGGTGCTGAGTTGATCACTGTCTCTGAATAAGGCCCAGAGTTTCCTGCAGAGCAGACCACAACAATCCCTTTCGCCACAGCATGAAAGGATCCAATGGACAGGACATCATCAACATAAGCAGGGAGCGGCGGTGCTTGCCCCAGGGACACTGAAAGCACATCGACACCATCATGTATAGCGTCGTCGAAAGCAGCAAGTATATCTGCAGAAGTGCAATCTCCGGTGGCCCAACACACTTTGTAAACAGCCAGCCTAGCCCTCGGCGCTCCTCCCCTTGCAACACCACGGGCAAGGCCCCTGAAGTTTGCATCAGCTACCAGAGCACCAGCAGCAGTGGACGCCGTGTGCGTGCCATGCCCGACGGCATCTCTCGCGGACATGAACTCATATATGTCTGTTGTGTTCATCTTGCCATACTCAGCTTCGTACCCTTTGATGTACCATTTCGCGCCTATTATTTTCCTATCCTATCATG
This sequence comes from Cenchrus americanus, assembly GCA_947561735.1. NCBI lineage: Eukaryota > Viridiplantae > Streptophyta > Magnoliopsida > Poales > Poaceae > Cenchrus > Cenchrus americanus. The sequence goes on from OX387245.1 coordinate 51,735,113, forward strand.
AATTTGAAGTTACTACCAGGACAACCAATACAATTCAAGCAGTGATAAAATCTCTTAACATGCAAGCAGTAAGGTGAAAATTAAGTGCAGGCCAACCTGTTGCAGTTAGAAGCATTGAATCTGTCTCCGGCTATGCACCTCCCTTTCCACCGCCGCGGAACCTCGCCGACGCCGTCGTCTCTAAAGCTGGACGACTCCGGCCATATCCCTGCAAAGTGCAAACCAACAGGATGTTTCAACCTTAGCACTGCAATGTCAGTCCTAATCCCGATAATGGACTGAATTGAATTTCACCAACCAGTATCTAGCACGCCTATAATGGAATCCTCCCCAAATCTACTCTCCGGGAGGATTCCACTCGATGGCGACGGTTTCAGTCGCATGAAATCCCAGCTCCTGGTGGTGTGCAGATCGAGAACACGGTTCCGCACCACTCGCACAACTCCAGGCCAATCTTCGACACGGACACCGCAATTCAATTGAAGCCAAATGACACAAAGAGATGCAGAGCAGGGGCTTCGTCAGCATCACACACACAGGGAAGCCGAAGGCCTGAGCAGGACTCAAAGGTCAGGGGAATGTGAGCTCACCGGCGAGCTGCGCCGCCTGCCTGTCCGTGAGCACGGCGGCGAACCCGGAGAAGCCGTGCCGGTAGCTGTAGAGGATGGCGTCCCTGGCCGCCGGCTCACTGCAAAGCTCGCCGGCATGAGTCGTCGGCATGCATCACAGAGATCAATGGCGGGCTCTCACTCACCTGCCGAGGACGGCGGCGAGCATGCCGTGGTGCGAGTCCCCGACCAGCGCCGGCTGCAGCTCGGGGCTCCTCTCCCCCATGTACACAATGTACACCTGCAGCGACGCCCAAGGCGACAAACAAATACCGTGTCAGGGCAAGAACCTCTTCTGATGGATCGGGAAGCTGAACCACGGTCGGGGAGGACACCGTCCAGGGTCACTCACATTGCTGCAAGCAGAGGGGCCGAGCCGAAGCAGGAGGAACATCAAGAGGACGAAGAAGCCGCGCAGGGCGGCCATGGCCGTCGCGTTACAAGCTCGCCGGCGGCTGAAAGCAAGACGAAGCTGACGCGGATGGGAACCGGAGCCGGAGTGGAGTGGTGTGAAAGGGAGGAGGAGGTAGAGAGGGCTTGGTTGGTGTGTGCGGAATTACAATGGTGTGTGTGGGTGCCCCGGCCGTGGGCCGTGGCCGCCGCCTCCTCTCTCGCACTAGCACTACAGCCACAGCAGTCTACAGGAACAAAGGAGAGGCTCGGGCGGCTGCCTGGCTGGATTGGATTCAAATATTACTACTACCACCCGCGGCACCGCACTGTTGCGGCGCGGATTGGTTTGTTTACGGCTTTTGTTCTCCCCTGGTGCCCTGACGCAGCGACGTGCTCCTCGGCCTCTCGGTTTGTTTAATGGAGATGCTCGCTCAGTCACTGCGCGTGCTATCTGCCAGGAGTACCAGCCACAGCCCACAGGCCGCTGTGTGTTCTGCGTGCGCGCCCGCCAGCCCCTGGTGTGGCGTGGTGTTGGTGTGGCGTTCGGCCGAACGCGTCGTTGCTCGTTGCCGGAACGCCGAGTGCTCCGCTCCCTCCATGCTTCCTCGCTTGCATTGGGTGGTGGTGGAGGGGTTTCGGCGCCTTCTCGTCTTGCTTTTTTCTCCGCATTTCCGTGATGGGTGGGAGGGAAATAAATGACGCGACAGATGCGGTGGGCTCGCCGCAGCACACAGTGCCTTGGTGATCTTCCCCCTAAAGTTTAGGGCGTCTCCACTAGCTCTAAGCTGATGAATTTAAACGAGAAAAGAGTGCAACAACTAGCTTTGAATATTGTGCAGTGAGAGAACAGTGTATTGAGAATTGAGCGAGCTTATCTCTTCTTTCCGAGTTAGTCTCTTGTCTTTTGCAATGTTTCATGATTAAAAAATTAGTTTCACTATCTCTAAGATAGATGGTTGGAGATGCCCTTAGGCTCGGGTGTTTTTTTTGATCTTGCTTCCCGGTCCGAAGACTGGATGTGCCGACAAGTCCATGGAATCTCTCGACACATGGACGGGGTGTAGGATCGTTGCTTCGTGAGCCTCGGACCACACGTGTGAGTTGTGACCAGTGCATCCTCATTCGGCGCTTCTCCTCCAGCTGCGCCTCGGAAGAAACACAACTCTCTTTCTTTCCAACAAAGAAAATTAAAGAAGAGACACAAACCCTCCAAACAAGCACTGCTGCGGGCATCTGCATCGCCGCAGAGAATCAGGATCTGAGTGGAACCGGGGTTTAAAGTTAAACTAAGGCTCTGACTTATAAGACGCCACTTTAAGTCGGTCCTGTTTGGTTGCAGGGACTTATAAGTCAGTGGGCTCCACACAGGATGGTAGAGGAAAAAAATGGAAATAAGTCACTTTTAGTAGGGGTGGAGCTACTTATGCAACTTATAAGTTGAAGCACTTTAAGTCAGGGTTGTTTGGTTTCACATGTGACTTATTTTGCACTTTTTGCACTTTTTGCACTTTAAGTCACCCTACTTATGAGAACCAAACGGGGCCTAAGCAATCTCCTTGTCAGTAGACCACTGGCTCTTCAGATACATTTCCAAGAAGGAACGTTCCAACGCACGGCACCACTCGGATCTTCACTAACACATACGGTAACTCCGCGGATTAGGTAGAAAAAATGGCATAGGCGCACTAAAGAGGCAACCCAGTTGACCTAGGCGTATGGACTTCACCATCAGTGGACGCCTCTTTCATGTTTTGATGCATCGGCCATCAGTTTTGGGTGGTGCTTTGGTTTCATGGCAGCTTTGGTTTTCCTTTTAGATAATGACCGTCAGGCCCTGCTCTGATGCTACCTTCTTTAAAACTTTTATACAGCAGCACTCGCCGCTAGATCTTCAGCCTGTTCGCTCGGCTTATCACCATCAAAACAAGCAGATCTTCTCTCGAATCCAACCAACCACCAACAACCAGCCACAACCAACCAAAGAAGATCTTTCTGCCGAACAAACCAAGACTACCATCGGCCAATACCAACCGAACAGGCTGCCCCACTTTTCAGTGTTCAAAACTGCAGTGGCGTCGGGTCTGTGAAGTCGTGATGGGTGTGGCAGCCAGGACAGGAGGAACGTGGCCCGGCAGGAGGGCAGGAACTGGAGGGGAGCCGGGAGCGGATGAGATGAGAATCATGAGATCACCGGACGGCGGCCGCCTCACAATTTGGAAGACCGGCACCTTTCCTTGGGACATGGCCCTGGCTGCAGCTTGAGTGCCGACTGACAAAGGCAAAAATAATTGGCACCTTTTTGAGCAAATCATTTGGAACGTTTCCTCACTCTTTTTCCTTTTTGGTTTGCAGCGTCAAGTACAGAGTGGCAGCATATACGTTGTGCCGTGTGCGTGTCCTGCTTCGGGTCAATGCTCATCCATCCTTTTCAGGGCAGCATGCTGGACCCAGCACCCTGCAGTTCGTATTTGCGGTAGTGTTGTCCTTGAGACCATCCTCACTCAAACTTCAAAACCTCTTTCAAACCAGAATATTCTGTCCTCGTTATCGAAATTCTCTTCTTCATATTCACTTCTCCCACACGCATCTTCCTCTATCTCTCTCCATCACAACAACACTGCGTTTCTTTTTTCCTCTCCCCACCGGCCCCCTCCCACCTATAACCTATTCCCCTCGCCCTCTCTCTCCCACCCCGCCACCTCGGCTCCTCCGCCGGTGCCACTCTCCCCACCTGCGCCGGCCCTCCTCCGCATCACTGGAACCGCCGGCTGGTCCCGACCTCCGCCTCGGCCGGGATCCGCCGGGCCGGTCCCGAGCTCCCGCCGGTGGCGCACGGGGAGCGAGCGGGGCCCCAAGCTCCGCCGACGGCGCATAGGAGCGAGCCACGGAGCCGCACCGAAGACGAAGACGAAGGGCGAGCCGGCCATGGTGCTCCGGTCTGCGTCGGTCGCGGTTCGGTGCGGCGGACCCCTTCCGGCGGCGTGGCCCAAATCCGAGCGGGCGAGAGCTCCCGGCCTCGACGACGGTGCGCGGCCGCACTCGCGGTCTCCACCCCGCGCGCGCTTCGCCGGTGGACGGGGCCTTATCCCTCGGCACCACGGCGGCACGCGGCGCCAAGCCTCGCCGACGTCGACGTCCACCTTGTCGCCCCCCCTCCGCCATCTGCAGGATGCCCCGCCGCACGCGGTCGTCCACCTCGAGCATGTCCCCTGCTCCGGCCCATCCCCACAACGCCCGACCCTACGCCCGCGCCGGCGAGGGAAGAGGCGTAGATCTTGAGCGGGGCGGTGAGGGCGACCTCCTCCCTGCGCCGGTGGAGGAGGAGCTCTCTGGCGGCGGCGAACGTGGAACGCGGCGAGGTTGGGCCTCCACGCGAGGAGACGATGACGGCGGGCGTGGGAGTTCCAACGGGGTCCTCCGCCGGCGGAGGAACCGAGGCTCCTCCCCCGCTCGCCGGCGGGTGTGCGCGAGCTCGACCCCGCTCGCCGTGTGCATCCATGGCGCGGAGGACGGCGGCGCCCGTGGTGGAGCGTACGGGGTGGCCCCTCGTCTCGGCGGCGAGGACGACGACAGGTCGGCGGCGGTCCATCGTCACGGGCGCGGCCAGCTTCCCTCCCCGGAGCTCCTTCCGTCCCTTCCGAGCGCAGGCGAGAGAGAGCGGGTGAAGTACGCGGGGCCCGCAACTGCCGATGAAGGAGCTCCTCCATTCCTTCTTTTCCAGAGGATGCTGCAGGCGACTAGGAAATGACGTTGGTTATCCCGTCGCCCGCTGCGGCTGCAAAACCTTTATCCGTCTCCGGGAGGAGACGGATTAAGGAGCCGGTGCGGATGGTGTGAATTCGGAGGTCCAGAACACCGTCCGTCCGGAGCACCGCGTTTGAGCCGTGACCAAGGGACGGGACGACCACGGGGGGAGCAGGCGCGGAACCAGCAGTAGGTGGGCACGGATCTTTCATGCGGCCGATCAATGTGATGTGCCAGTGCCCACTGGTGTTGTCGCTCAGGGCAGGCACCGCTGCCCTTGCCCGCCCCCGGGCTTGCCGGCCCAAGTCCAAGGCCCCGTTTGGTTCCCATAAGTAGGGTGATTTAAAGTGCAAAAAGTGCAAAATAAGTCACATGTGAAACCAAACACCCCTTACTTAAAGTGCTTCAACTTATAAGTTGCATAAGTAGCTCCACCCCTACTTAAAGTGACTTATTTCCACTTTTTCCTCTACCACCTTGTGTGGAACCAACTAACTTATAAGTCACTGCAACCGAACCGGACTGACTTAAAGTGGCGTGACTTAGGCCAGTCTCAGTGCATGATTTCATCGCACTATTACCAAGACTGCCATGTCATCTTTTGAGGTGAATGAAACTCTCACTCTCAATGCACCTTTTCATTGCACAATTTCATATACAACTTGTAGCATTTAATTTTTGCATGGAGTTAATGATCATATGTGTCATGTGAAGAAACTATAACACCCTCAATGCAAGTTTCATTGGATTTCATGGGACTAGGTAAGTGTGCCATGTGAGTGTCATGGTGATGAAACTCCCGTGAAACTCTTATCATCTCTCTCTTCATAAATAGAGTGCCAAATCATCAAATCTGCTTATGTGGCATAGAATTTAATGCTCATGAAATCTCTCATGACACTCCACTGAGACTGGCCTTATAAGTCGGGTGACACCCTACTTATGAGTTTGAAGTGGCCCGCCCCGACGGGGTGGTCAATTGGAACAAACAAGGACCAGATCCGGTGCAGCTGCAACCGGTCGCCGCGCCGCCTGTCCTGTGAGATGATGAGGGAGAGGCATGTGCGTGCGCGTGGTTTCTGGTTCTGGCAGTGGCAGCGCAGACGACCGTTCAACTCGGAACGCATTCAACTACCCCAGGCAGCTGAGCAGCAGACGAGATGCCAGATCCCAGTGAAAAAGGTGCGCAGCGCAGGGGCGTACGCGCATCTACAAGGAGTAAAAATACTGAACGACATGGTACCTTTTGCAATTCTGAAAATGACACTCAACGGCTTGAATGTGATTCTGAATGTGGCAAAAACAAATTGACAACGGCTGAAGTGAACAACAAACAGCACACTCATGACCTTCCTCTTACAAATAAAAATAAAAATACAAGAACGAAACTTCTTGCCCCCATTTGAGTTCCTTTGTGACCAGTTGACATTATTCATCAGTACACCCGAAATTTCATTATCACGTCATCCAAGCAGAAGGTTATTTGCATGTACACCATTGGGCTTGTATGCAGCCGTAAATTACAAGTCATGCAGGTACAGAAAGGAAATTTTGGTGTCCCAGCGAGGCACCATGTCTTTCATATCAATGAAGCCGGAGCTGTCAGGTAGGCCTTGTTAAATGTTTGCACCATGAAACTTTTTTTCTCCAGCTCCCAACATGAGCATACCACAGACAACCATCCCTGACGGCAACTATTTCGGTGGGCGGCGATCAGGGTAAAATATGTCCTGGACATTTTCCTTGATATAAATGGCCGTTTTGTTTAGATTCTTGGCCACACCTGAAGCGACCAGTCCGGCACTCCTCTTAAACCTGCACCCATCCTTATTCATCAGTAAGTCAATTTAACAAAGTGGGGGACCAAGAAGAGTGAGATCTAGAATGTAGCTTTCCTTCCGAAGAATTCCTGTCTCGACAAGTGTGCGGGCCTCTGTTGTCCCTCCTGGTGAGAGGGGACGGTAGCTGCTGCAGAAAAAAAAACATGGAAGGCATTACTAGGATTAAGTTTGATAGCTACAAATGATCAATGCCAGACTTGTTCTGCTCATCTGTTGGTATCAAGAAAACAAGGAGGTTAAATCTATAACAGAACTTTGTCGATGACAGATCAGTTTGACTAAATAACAATATGACATAATAGTTTAGCATGAATCCTACTTATCCAAAAGAAATGAAACGTTCATATACATATATTGGGTTTTCAATCCAGCGCTGCAGTTGGCTGTGATTCTAAAGTTTGTCCATGTCCCAACTCCCAACTAATGTGCTCGGTGCATCACAATTAGTTCCAGCATCAGGCTACCAGGAATGAAGAAGAGAGACAAGATTTGACCACTGGATATAACAGAGAAAAAAACTTCACATACCATCCTTTGCAACATGTGCCGGAGCTTGTTGTGCACTTGATGGTTTTTTCTCGACCAATCTGCTGTCCACCAATAGCTGCAGGGACATTTCTCACGTCTATTAGGACAATGTACAGAACTTGCACAACTAGATAAATGTACATAAGCATAGAATTCTAGCAATCTTAAAAGTAAAATATACTATTGGAGTCGAGAAAGTTAATTCATAGTTCAGAGAACATTACATACTCCAGTCCTCATTGACAGATAACTAACATTCATTGATATCTAGTGGGATTGAGCCACAAGTATTCACAAGAGTCATATGGACTGATGCTCCTACGCATCCATGAGAGTATACAGAAGAATCTTTTCAGGGTGATTGGGAATCAAAGCAATCAAAAGTGAGATCACATTACAATTTACAGGGTTAGGTCAAAATTCAGATTTCCTCATGTCTGATATGATTGCTGGTGGTAGGCATAAAAAACCACTATAAATCAGTGGCATGAGAAGGGACAAGCAACAACATCCAGCAACAAAATGAAATTATCAAAAATCAAGTATAAAGGATGATTCTCCTTGTCATGTATGCGAGTAGAAAAGCAACTCTAATGACAACAGTTTTGGCACAAAGCAGTTAATGGGGGTTTAGAGCTCACATATCTTTTACAAGCTATAAATTCTATTCCTACTTTAGATATATATCGGGAAAATGGCCAAGATTGCATAAAACCAAGGAGGAAGAAAAATACACACTGGCTAGCCGCTAGCCTGATGAGTATATATTTACTAAATCAAAAGTATGAAGAAATTTGGTGAGCCTCATTACGCTATAATCATTACCTATGTATATGTTGTGGTATGTTTCTATAGACGAAAACTAAAAGGAACAGATCAGATACACATGTCGACAGCTGCATCGAGCCATTGGAACAAAAAACATAAATAGCTAATTTCAGAGCTTGTATGAAAAAGAAGTACGCAGAAAAATACACTAGCCTGATGAGTATCTACTAAATCAAAAGTATGAAGAAATTTGGTGAGCCTTATTATATTATATACTCACTAACTACATGTTGCGGTATGTTTCTATACACGAAAATTAACAGAAATAGATCAAATAGACATGCCAGCAGCTGCATCGCGCCATTGGCAAAACAAAAAAGCAAAACATAAATAGCTAATTTCAGAGCTTCAGACTGTAAACAAGAGACAAAGACTAACCTCAAGTCCCCGGCAATACGGCAACAAGGTTTTGCCATCGCTCTCGCCACCTAGGCCGTCCCTGTTGTCCACGTACATGGAGTAACCCGCGCACCCGTACCTGAACTGCCTCAAATCGTGCCCCTGAGACATCGCCTCCTCCTTAGGCTCATCCACCACGTAGTTCGGAACTAGCACAACAAATCATCAATAGACTCGTGAGATCTTCGGATGAGGCGTCACTAAATTAGCATCGAAAAGGGGGGCGGCAACTTTGTGGATTGAGTAGCGAATATGGGTCCAACAGATTGCAGATTCGAGGCGCGTCGGGTTAGGGTTTCTGACCTTGGGGGATGGAGCGGGGGATCCCGACGCAAATGGGGTTGTACCCGCGGGACTTGAGCACCGACGAGTAGTAGAGGCAGCCCTTGCAAGACTTCCCTTTCCGCGGCGGCGCCGGACCAGCGGCACCTCCGACCGCCGCGGCGCCCGACTCCGGCGATGCCGCCTCCCCCATCTCTGTTGATCTATTCCCCCCTCTCACCTACCTCCGTGAGACCGTGACGACGAAATTAGCTGTCCAATGAGTCCACGCTGGCTGCCATGTGGGACCTCTTGCCTTACGACTTGGGTTCGTCGTTTGCGCTCAGGAAAAAGGGAAAGGATCGGGTAGCGTAAGAGCGCCCATCACGGTCTATTGTGATGGTGAAAGATTGGGCTGTCTGCTGTCCGAGTATTTATTTGTGCCAGGCCGGGCCTGCACACAAGGCACGATATCCGCCGTGGGCCAAATAAGCCCATTACTCGCTCCCAGTTTTCAATGATGCACTGAGTAGAAAAAATCTTGGTGCTTTTACCATTACTGCAACAAGTGTGATTTATTTTGAGTGGTCCATTTTACCTGTTGCACATCTGGCTAACATCCGTTTCAAAATTTTGTTTTAAATAATCCGTTTCAAATTGTTGCAGCAGTGTTTCTGTTTGTTGCAATACAAAGCCTCTGGAAGTTGCCATCTATATGTGTTGTTTACTACCCACTCCGTTTCAAATTATAGTTTGTTTGATTTTTTAACTTCAAATTTGAACACTCGTTTTATTAAAAAAATTATGTAAATACTGTCATTTGCTTCATTAATTAAAAATTTCAAAAAAATTAATTTTGACTATATTTTCACAAAATTTTTGAATGAGATAAATAGTGAAACTTATGGTTACAAAAGTAAAAATGATATATAATTTGGAACGAAGTGAGTATATTATTTTGCCTACTGGCTACTGCAGCACTATTCCATTGTGCATTTGTGCTTCATTTGTAACTGTCCAGCCATTTACACGTGCTCTCCTGCTCAGGCGTGGTTGAATTTTGATTCGCGACAGCTCAAAGATCAAAATGATAAGTAGAACTTTGATCCACAACACAACTTCTTCGTACACAAACTATGGGCATGTTTGGAGAAATAGCCTAGAGCTATTTTGAGAGCTAAAGTTTAGCTTAAGAAAATAGCTTTATAATGAAATAGCCCTTTAGTTGTTTGGATCTTAGGGCTATTTGAGCTATTTATGACCTTACCCCTCTCTCTTACCCCTCTCTCCTCCTTGCCTTAGAAAAAATAGCCCAATTAGCATGTATTTTGGGGATAATTATTTTGGGTGAGCTAGTTGCAAATAGCTCTAAAATAGACCACCTGTTTGGTTGCTATTTGAGCTATTTAGGCTAAAAAGGGGTGGGCTAAAAAATAGCTCATGGATTCAAACACCCCCTATAAGAGCAACTCCAAGAGACTAGCTATCTTGGTTTAACTAGCTAAAAAATAGAAAAATTGTTCAAAAACTCAATCCAACAGACTAGCTAAACTTGCCTTCTCTATCCTGCGCTAGCTAAACCGGGGGCTTCGCTAGCCATCTTTGGCTAGCCAGTTCCGCTAGCTATCCCCTCGTACATGAGTATGGCGGGCGGGTCCCACTAGTGGTGGAGCATATGGAGAGTTGATTTTAGATAATCTCTTGGATTTTATTAACTTTTTGCTAGCTATTTCATTTTACATACTAGCCAAATCAGGATTTTAGCTAGCAAATTTTAGAGAAGCTCTTGGAGTTGCTCTAATTAGTTCCCAATTTCCAATGGAAGGATCGCCGGACTGGAGTTGGAGGCAAATCGATCCCTACTGCAGCGCTGTGTCTAAGCGAGCGTCTTGCACTTGGGGACCAGGACAAGGGGAACCCGCCGTGGCGTCGTCAGCCCCGGCGCCTCGCCCATGTCTAGGTCCGACGGGCGCATGCCGGCGGGGAGATCCCAGTCGAAGTGGTGCAGGAGGCTGACGAGCGCGAGCTCCAAGGCTGGCAGCGCGAAGTTGATGCCGGGGCACATCCTCCGGCCGGCGCCGAACGGGATGAGCTGGTAGTCGGTCCCCCTGAAGTCCAACGAGGTGCCGCCGCTGACGAACCGCTCCGGCCGGAACTCCTCCGGCGCGTCCCACGCAGCAGGATCCCGCCCGATCGCCCACACGTTGACGAAGAGAGAGGTCTTGGCCGGGATCTCGTAGCCCTGCACGACCGCCGGCGCTGTCGATTCGTGCGGCACAAGGAGCGGCGCCGGCGCGTGGAGTCGGAGCACCTCCTTGAACACCGCCTTCAGGTATTCCATCTTGTTCAGGTCCGATTCCGCGATGGCAGACTGATCGGCGGTGGCGGCTCGCGCGATCTCGTCCTCGAGCTTGGCCATCACCCGCGGGTTTGCGACGAGCTCTGCCATGGTCCATTCCAGAGTCTGCGATGATGTTTCAGTTGCCGCGGCTATCATGTCCTGCAAACGCAAGAATCGAGCACGGATCAGGATAACAAGATTCGTAAACATTTATTGAGAAATCTAAAGAGTATTTATACATGCGAAGATGACCTCGACGGTAGCTTTGATGCGATCGTCTGTGAGCTCGAGCCCGTCCACGCCAAACTTGTCCCACGCCTCGGCCATGTCGTCGATCTTCCTGTTGATGCCCGTCGCCCATCTCACAAACCTCGCCGGCGCGTCCGGCAGCACGTCCTCCGGTTGGAAGCCCGCCAGCAGCGCCGCGGAGTTCCCCATCAGCTGCTTCAGCTTCTCGGCCGTCGCCCCGGCGGCACCGGTCGCCGCGCGGGTGACCACCGCGTTGGTGTAGCCGTAGAGGAGCTCCCGCAGCTGCACGGCCTCCCCCGCCTCAGCGGCGCGGCGGGCCCGCGCGACAAGCGCGGCCACCTCGGCGGCGCGCACGGGCGCGAACGACTCCACGCGGCGCGGGGAGAGGAGGTGGACCACGGCGATCTTCTTGCCCCGGCGCCAGCTCTCACCATACGGCGCGAAGGACACGTTCTTGCAGCCGTACATGAGCCTCTCCCCTGCCACGCTGCGCGGGCGGGAGGCGAAGGCTAGGTCGTGGTTCCTGAACAGGTCCGCGGCCGCCGCGGCCGTGGACACGACAAGCGTCGGCCTGCGCCCGATCTGCACGAAGAGGAGGCCGCCGCCGCCCCCGTAGCGAAGTTGCAGCTCGTGCAAGGAGCGGTGCGCGAGGCGGTCGATGAGGTGGAGGTGGCCGATCAGCGGCAGCGACGGGGGCGACGGCGGGAGCTTGCCGCGCCGACGGTTCTTGACGGCATAGAGGAAGACGATAAGCACGCCGGCGGCGGCGGCGGCAAGCACGTAAGGAGACATCTACTCCTGCTCTGTTGACTACTTCGTACTTAGTACAGATGAAGAGAAGATGGGGTGCTGCTCAGCTTGCGAACATTGTGAGTTTAGGCTCGTTTAGTTTGCTAGAAATTCTAACCTTTTCTTCACTCTCTCCAACCAATCCTACAGCTAAAAAGGAGGAAATGTCATCGTAGTTGCCTCCTCGGACCGCCCGGCTCCTTCGGTACGTCTTTTTTTTCGTCATCCGGGCGTTCGCCCCTTTTCCCCCGCGGCCACCCCTCGCGCCCCTTTCCTTGGCATCGGGCCGCAACCTCCCCCCGCCTTCGCATCGCATCGGGACCTCCCCTCCACCTCGCATCGAGACCTTGCCTCCGCCGTCGCGCCGGGACCTCCCCTCCGCCAACGCACCGCCACCTCGAGCGGATCGCCCGCCGCCGAACCGGATCGCCCGGTCCCCCATTGACTCGAGCACCGCCTCCTCCCCGTGCCCGCAAACCCCGCTCGCCGTCGCCGCCGTAGGGTTCGCGCCCCCTTGCACGCAACGCGACCCCCCGCCAAACCCCCTCCTCCCCCGTGCCCACAAAGCGCTCCCCGCCGCAGCCGAAATCGCCCGGCCTCGGGACCGTGGATGCCCATTCATCACCGTTAGCCGCCAACCCTAGCCGCGGGCGCCGCCGTCGCTGATGTTGGCAGCAGCGGAGGAGACTCGATCTGTTGTAGAGGCGGCCATATCTCTGCTGCTCCTTTCCATCTTGGTCATCATCAAACTGTAGCGCTAAGAAGAAACTCCCTCTCTCCACTGAAACCCTTGCATTTTAGATTGTTGCTTTAACGAAATTTATGTTTGTGTGTGCAAAATTACAGATGTTTTTTTCTTTCCTGTTTTCTCTGGTAAAGTGTTCTGTCAGGTGTTTTGCCTTTTCTGTAGAACTTCATGTCGTGCCAGTCTGTTTTGGCGAGTATCTTGGTGATGATACTCTGTATGCCTGGGCTGTAAAACTGAATCTTCTTGTCTTTTAACTAAGACAAGGGCCTGGCCCTAAAACTCTAAATTTTTTTGCAAATGTTGGTCGCAGATTGTGGTGAGCATATGACTGTCGTGCCGGGTCGACGAGGAGGAGGGCTGCTCACCAAGAGTTTGATAGAATGCTTATGAGAGGTAGGAAACTATTCTCTACTACTATTTTATTTGATTCCTGGTCGTTGAGATTCCTTAAGCAAGAACTGGTTATATACATTGTCTTGAGTTTCCATTGCTATTCAGAGGATGTCATAAGCAAGGTACTACAAAAGTCTGATTTTAGAGAATAGAGAGGTATCAAGGGATGAGCCGGTAGCCTGGATTTCCTCCTTTGAAGGCAAGTTCTCTATGTCAGGCCTATATCTCAAAAAATAACTACCCTATTGGCATGCTCATTTATATGTTGTTCACCACTTGCTTGAGCTGATGTTAACAAATTAAAAAAAGAGAGAGACTGCTCCTTTTTATCTTAAAGAAAGAACTGGCTAGATTGTTCATATATGGTACATAATTGGTCAGCTTTAAAATGTTTCCATGGTTACCATTACAATTCATTTCTATTCGCTACATATGTAACTTATGTACTTGTTCCCCCCGAAGATATGATATTTACTGATAGACAAGCATTATACATCTTACACATTTAGCAGCACAACCTTCTGAAATTAATTTTGAAGTTTTTTGTTTTGTTAATCTTGTCCAAGGGAATTGGATTTTACTAGATACAACGATACAGATGTGACAAGTTTCATGTAGCACTATATTACTAAGACTGGTTTCACTGTCACCACCATATAGATATATATGCTCAATCATCTTATTTCCTGTACTCCACACTCCAAGCACAATGTTCCAAAAATAAGATAGAAATGACCCACGTTTTGGAACCATGCACACATCACAAGAAAGGAGTGCATACTAAATTATTTGGCACAGTTTGTCCCTGTCTAATAATTCTTTAAAACACCACTGTGATTAAGAACTTAGGGGCATTTGGTGGAAAATGGAATCTAGAAATCTACTTGCCATGCTAAGACGATGCAGTTGTTCTTATTTTTTTGATTACATTTACTTTACACACTGTACAATCTCAGTCAAGGAGTGAAGTTCTTGGTATCAGTATATATTTTGTTATGATACACAAGTATCCCGTTACATATCTTGTGTGAATCGCATTTTATACCAGACCCATTTCGTCTTTTGCACTAATTTGTTCTATTATAGTTATCTGTATATCTTTGTTTCATAAAAAAATAACAAGTGACATTTATAGTTCTGCTTATCTCTGCTTTGCTCTAAGGAACTTTCTTCATCAGAAAAAGGAGCAAATAGTTGGGCTAGAAAATTTAGCCACTGCAACACTATTTTCATATAAAAATAACACGAGATGCATTTTGTTTCTTTTCGTACCAAGCAAGATGCATTTCATTACTCAATTTTGCTTTTAATTTTGTTTCCATGATTACGCATTTTCCTTTTGAAAGCAATTCTCCTTTGTGCAGGTTGGAAGATGCAATATTTAAGATGAAAAGTAGACCAAGACATCACAACCATGAATAACAGGAAAAATGCACTTTTACCATTCCTTTGAAACTGCCTTTGGAGATGACAAGCAACATAGCAAGAAGAATAAAAGGGGTCGAAAGTAATTTGGTTTACCATGCTTGCACTACAAATTTAATAAAGAAGTATTCTTGGTAGTTCCCTGCTTGACCATCCGCAGGAAAGAATTGGGGTTAAAAAATATAATTCTTTGCACCTGTTAAGTGTAATTTAGGTCCCAAGTAACATATGTTCTACGGTTCCTCATCCTCTCTGCCTTGGTGGCATTTGGATGGACAGTGCGAAGGGGATCTGCCGAAACAGACTCCATAGATGAGATAAGATGAAATCCAACCAGAGTTGGGTTTTCTTACTTGGGTCATTTTCAAAGTACCCAGTGTAAGTGAAAGTGAAATTTTACTTAGGGTGACCTATGAATGGAGTGCTGATAAGGGGCGATGGTGTTCAACCTTTTCTGAATTGCATGCCATTGAGCAATCAAGGCAGCTGTGGGTATCTATTTAATTTGGATCCCTCCCTTCTTGAAGCCTAAACCATCTCTTATTGTTTGTGGTTCTGTGCCTAGGATGGTCATTCAGATATGTGTCAACCAGCGCAGTTCCACTTATATTAGGATGAGTAAATTGTACATTACGAAATTCAGGATACATTTTGCTGTATTTGTTTTGCAGGCCTGAGGCACTAGGTCTTGTTGCTGGGATTGTCTACTTGGTCATTGCAATTATATTTCAGCGGCTTTCACTTCACGAAGACTCCATTGTATCTTTGCGACCGAGTTATATTTTAGAAATTCACAAACTAGCTTAGATGCCCTGAAAAATGTCTCGCAGTTACTTTCGTTGTTTCTTTTTGCAGTGGCTTGTTGAATGTAATGCAGCATTGGCATCAATCTGTTTTATGATTTTACTTGGATTTGTGGATGATGTCCTTGATATTCCTTGGAGAGTGTAAGTTGCTTGCCTAACAACAACTTCAATAGCGATGTGTTGCACTGTTGCATTGCGGACAAAATTGATTTTGGAATGGTCTACATTGAAATAGGAAAGTAAATAAAGTATTTGCATTTATCAGGGCTCCATGTTCTAAATTCTAACAAAGTAAATAAATATTCCAGGTGAGCACTACAAGATGGATTTATCTTCGATAAATGAAGATATCAAGCTCATGGTCTATGATGAGCTGATTAAGATAGCGGAGGCAGATGAGGACTGATATGTAAACATAGGGGCTGACAAGAGCATCAAGCAAAGTAGGATGAGGGCCGAGAAGCTCGAGCCCTGATAGTTGTGACAATTGTAAATTACTGGCAGTGGATATTGTTGCGTCACGTGCCTTGTTAAGCATGAGTGATTTTTGCTTGAGACTTATGAATCCCTTTGCACGAGATTTATGTAACGATGAAAACCTTGTCGTTAGCTCCTCTGTGAAGTGTCTCTGTTATGTTCATGATCTTTTAGTTGTCCGTGGCAACGCACGGGCATTACACTAGTCACATTAAATACGTCAAAAAAACATTTATTCAGATTATTAATTATAAGTAAAAGAATAACTAATTACACAATTTTGATGTACTTCGCGATATGAATCTTTTGGTCTAGTTAGACCATGGTAGAATAATATTTACACAAACAAACAAAACACGTTAGATTATGCTACAACCCTAAGTCTCGTCTAGCCGGCCTTTTTTGTGGCTGCGCCTGCGCGGACGGCAAGTTTTTCCTATCGGTTCAGGTGTGACTTCATCCGTTGGATGTGGATCGATCAGAGAGAAGTCGTCAGCTGAGCCGCCCTATGCCGAAATTTCGGCAATGAAATCTCAGGCTCACGTTGCGTGATTGGTCTGAAGTCTGAAATTTCCAATCCCCACTTGTCTGTGATTGGTCCTCGTTTCGTTTTCAGGCCCGAGAGGGAAGAAGAACAGTGACGTCCTTGACGTTGGCTGCACAGAATATTGACGAGCCGACGGTTCTTGACGACGTAGAGCAACCAGGGTTTTTTATACCGTTGGTAACCGCTGTGGTTACCACGGTAACCGTTGTTACCGCCGCGACGCGGTAATGGTACCGCGCGGTAGCAACCGCTACGGTTTTTCAAATTTGAATTTGAATTCAAAAAATGAAAAATCAATAAAAATCACCAAAAATAGTTCATGATTTGTAGAGTTTGATGGTGTTGAAAGTTTTCAAATTTGAGTGCATTTGTTATTTATTTCGAGGTTTAGAAGTTATAAAAAAAGAAAAAGAAAAAATGGGATGGCCGTTAAGGCCCATGAAGCCCAAATTACTTGGATGACCCTAGAAGCACCTGGAGTCGGTCTCCAGTGAGCAACCCTGCCCTCATTCGCTCCGTCCGCAACTCAGACGCCCAAGGCCGCCGTCGCAGCTCGCCGTCCGCGCGCCGCCGGCGGTATACACGCGAGAGCTGCGGTAAGCCGCCTCGCGGCCGGATCCGCTTGCTCCCGCTCGGCGGGGGCGGCTTACCGCGCGGGAGAAGCGGTATACCGCGACGAGGCCGGCGGTATACCGCGGTCAGGTATGGCTTTTTTTCATTTGTGTAGCTTTAGGATTTAGGTATGTTTTGCATTCATTTGTGTAGCTTTAGGATTTCAGGTAGGATTTGTGCTAGGATATAGGTTTATTTTGCTTTAGGATTTGAGCAACATAAGCACGCCGGCGACAAGCACGTAAAGAGACATCATCTCCTGCTCTGCTGACTCCTCACCGATGAAGAGAAGAGAAATTTGCAAATTGCAATGGTAAAGAATCTTTGTGGGTCCCACTTGTCAGTCCATATAAAAAGAGCGTAAACTTGATTTGAGTAGAAAATATTAATGATAAACTCATGCCACACAATGGTTCACATAAATGCATCTGTAGTTGATATTAAGCTCCATGCAAAGCATTAAACATCTTTACTCGAACCCGAGGTATCCGATCCCAAGTTCGGATAGTGATTGTGATGACCCGAAATCAGTTTCGGTAATTTGGATAATACACTTCGATACCCAAACTACCCCAACTATAAGAAATTTTCCTTTGTCTTTGTATTTATCACGTGTTGTTAGTTGAACACTTAAAATTGTCGCTTTAGTATAATATAATTCTCTTAGATTGAACAAGTGACTATATTATTATTATTCTCAAATCGTTGTTGAAATTCTACACAAATTACTGATGATTTTTTGTCAAAATCTACTAAATTTTTGTGTAGTTTTTCATTTTTTCTAAATTTGGGTAGATCGGGTATACCCAAACCCGAATTATCGGGTACCCGTAATTTTGGGTAGTGTTTTTTCGAGCTAATATCAGCTATCAGTTTTCATTACCCGAATTTTGAATTACCTGACCCGAGCCAAAATAATCGGGCAACCCGAACGCCCAGGCCTAGATGAGCATAGGGTGTTAGGGCTTGAGAGGATTTCTTGGTTCATTATATATGTGGGTGGAGTTATGCGGGCCACTATCAGGCTGACCTATTATTTTCGTGTCGGGCTAGCTCGGGCTTGAAGAGTATCGTGTCGTGTCGGGTTCGGATCGGGCTAAAAAAACGTGCTTTCAGGCGGGTTGTCACGTCACGAGCTTTTTGGATATCTATAACCATGGTTGCGTCGGTCGGCTGAGCTGGGAAGGCAAGGGCACTAGGTCCATGGCCATGGTCGCGGCCGCGACGTCACCCTACTTCTGCCACTTGGTCGAGCCGCAGGAGCATGAGGAGGAGGATGAGTCCGATGAGGTCGCGGGCTCGGGCGACGGTGGCGGCGGAAGGGGAGGAGGAGGCGGAGGCGAAGGCGGCGGCTCTGGAAGAGGTGGCAGAGGAGCTTCTTCTTCGTGGGGTAGAGAGGAGAGGACGGGGTGAGGAATGGCGGAGAAGATAAAAAAATGAAAAAAGAATATAAAGATGGTGGGACCCACGTTTTGGAGGGGAAGTAAATCCTTCAGGAATGGAGGGGAAATTTGGATGAGCCTAAAAAATGTAGACTCATTTAGAGGTTATGCTGGAGTTGAGTTATTCGTCAAACCTCCAAATTTTGGAGTAGAGACCCATTTAGAGGCTCAGAGTTGCTCTAATGGAGGTTCTCGAACTAGCGGCTACATTAAATTGACAATGCACAGATGGATACTGAAACATAAAACACACAACCAATTATACCAGTATAAAGATAAGTTGAGGTCCTCAGGAATAAAACACAGTTCATCTTTCAGGTAGCAAATGCAGACAATTTTACACAAACAGATACAAACACAAACCCAGATAATGTTATTTGACATAATGATCTTCACATGTAATAATGACTTAACAAGGTAGCACCCTGATTACACCATCAGTATTCCAGCGGAAGCTGAAAGCTAGATTCAGACAGCTTTGGTTCTTCCTGCAAATCCACAAAAGCTAGATTCAGATAGATGCCTGCTTTGACTTCTTCTGCGGAGTCATTCTGTCATTGAGCTTCCGGAGGAGAAAAAAAATCCTCCTCCCTTTGACCACTAATCAAGGGTATTAAATAAAGTTAGTTTTCAAAACTACCTCCACAACCATGTGTAAAATCGGGAGACGAATCTAATGAGGCATTTAACCACATGATTAGAGAATGGTTACTGTAGCATTATTGTAGCAAATCATCAATTAATTATGCTCATTAGATTCGTCGCGTAAAGTTACACTCATACGTGAAAAGGTTTTGCAAATAAACTTCATTTAGTACTCTATGCAAGCAAGATTCCGCAAAAAAGTGCGCTCCCCCAACCAAACACTTCCTAAAAGTTCTAACGTTTCCTCCACTCTCTGCATCACATCACATTAAATACGCCAAAAGACATAAGTTCAGAGTATCAAATATAGGTAACAAATAACTAATTACACCGTTTTGATGTACTTCGCGACTCGAATCTTTTGAGCCTAGTTAGACCATGGTAGGATAATATTTACCACAAACAAACGAAAGTGCTACAGTGTGCTACAGGAGTTCGAAATGTTGAAAAGACAAATTTTCCCACGAACAAAACAAGGCTTGATATTTTGTAAAAGTTAGGTATGAAGAAGAAAATAACTAGTATCTCGAACAGGAAAAAGGTAGTAAAGACTAAAGAGTTACTGCTGCGGGCTGTAGCAAAGAGGTAATGGCGTAATGCCATAAAGAGATAATAACTATACTCTACAGAAACAATAAATGACAATCAAGGAAACAAGCGTGTGGCCATATTTTGTCATAAATAGCATCAAGAACTAATGAAATCAATTCAGGTTGAAAACAACACGATGAGCAACTAACATAGACAACTGCTTGTTACTAGCCAAGCGCATGTAATGCTAACTACTCCCTCCGTCCCATAAAAGAGTGCAATATTAGTTTTTTAAGACATATTAGTGGAGGATTGAAAAGACTCTAATACCCTCATTTGTTTTCTAAATGGAGTAAGTTTTGTCATGTAAATCAGATCTAACTAATTAGGAAGATAATTAGATCTATTTTCTAGGATTGCATTCTTTGTGGGATTTTCTTCCAAAGCTAGGATTGCACATTTTTATGAGACGGAGGAAGTATGCTGCTAAGGAAGAAAAAAAGTGAAATATAAGTAACAGTACCAGTACCAGTGAAGGCATGATCAAATCTTCCTTGTGACAGGAATGCCTAAGGTGTTCCAGGAACTTGAAGTTTTCACATTCAACTTGCAACAATAAGTAAGCAGAAAACACGTCACCAAACATGTCTCAACAATGGCAAAATCAAAATCCAAACCATAACCTTTGAGATCAAGAGCAACTTGGAGTGCAGTGGCATTAACATAAACTCAACAATAAAACAAAACTTGAATGCTCAAATTAGGAAATACTGTTAGTATGGTACCAATAGTATTTCACAACAAATACATGTCAAAGAATTGCATTTGCCAGTAGATCGAATGAACTACAATTCTCAATGACAATAATACTGAGCTTATTCAAACACACTAGATACCTGTTAGGAAGAGCCTCAGGAGCATTGTACTCCTCAAATATTTCTTTGAACCTAAAAAACACAAATTCTAAAGGGTTAGGGAATAAAGGTATATATTTATCTCTTTTACATAAAAAAATTTAAAGCTTACTTACATAACCAGAACTTTTTCATATTATGGAGAAGAACGATCAACTTCCTCGCAGTCGATGTTATAAATCAACACATGTACAATTTCAATCAATGTCTCCAAGTAATGTGATGTAACTAAATCGATTTCTGATATTTTCTACAACGTTTGTTCTCCCTTGTTGTCAGGTGTAATATCTGTTGCGCATCTCATGATGTCGTTATACATAGCATCGTAGATGCATTCGCCACATAATGGCTTTATTATTTCTACCTGATATCAGGGGCGAATCCAGGAAACATTTTAGAAGGGGCTGAACTATAAAGCCATATCGACACAACATCGCTATAACCTATTAAAGTAGACAATATAACAATTTAAAGTAGTTTTATTAGTTATATGTATTGAAACATCGATGAACGATGAAAATCATAAAATACATCATGAAAAATAAATGTTGCAATATATCCATACCAAAAGGTAAAAGGTCAAATCACGAAACTAAGGAATGACATGCGACGATGACATCCATTATTCATCCGAGGAAGCAACTTGCACCTGCACATATTGGCATATTGGTTAAATATACATGGATCTCAAGATTATTAATTTTCATTTTAGTTTAGAAGAGAATAGAGCATACCATTACTTTTCGGGGCAATTCACTAATTACTGTCACAATTCACTAATAGAGCATACCATTAAATATTCCATCATTCAATTACGGTCACAATTCACTAATTCAGTATTTCACATATTCAACTTTGCTGTAAAAAAAGTAAAAAATCACCTGCTAGCCAGGCTGATGCGATGTTGCCTGCTGTTCGTGCGCTTGACTCCGTGCCGCTGCGGCACGCGGGCTTCCCCGCGGCCGGCGCCCGCCCGGGCGGCAGGCTCGCGCGCATGGGCCTGGGAGGTTGGTTGCCTAGCTTGCT
This sequence comes from Cenchrus americanus, assembly GCA_947561735.1. Taxonomy (NCBI): domain Eukaryota; kingdom Viridiplantae; phylum Streptophyta; class Magnoliopsida; order Poales; family Poaceae; genus Cenchrus; species Cenchrus americanus. The sequence continues at coordinate 51,756,660 of OX387245.1, forward strand.
GGGCCAGAGACGGCAAGACCTCAGGAGAGACCGGTAGAGTAGCAGCTGAGCGGGATTGTGGCAGCCGCCGAGAGTGAGGATTGGGGGTGAATCGGGCGATGTCGCGACGTGCGATGGGAGACGGCGCGAGGAGGAAACGTGAGACTAGCGGACAGGAATGGGATGTGGATAGGGTTTTGCTTTGTTGGGCTTAGGAGAAAATGTTGGCCCAATCTCTTTTCTTAAAAGCTCACCCCCTTTGCTGCTCTCCCCGCATCCCACGGGGGTACATGTCGAGCAGGGATGCAACGCGTGGGCAGAGGCGAGCCGCGAGGGAGGTTGTGATCGTTTTCGAAAAGCCCCTCGGAGTCTCTTTTCTTAAAAGCTCACCCCCTTTGCTGCTCTCCCCGCATCCCACGGGGGTACGTGTCGAGCAGGGATGCAACGCGTGGGCAGAGGCGAGCCGCGGGGGAGGTTGTGATCGTTTTCGAAAAGCCCCTCGGAGTTTATAGGAATCACAACCCAGCCCACCGTGTCAATTCTAAACAGTAACCGCGTGTATATATCACTAATAGATCCTCGTGCTAAACTTTATTTAAACACAAAGAAGAGAGATTCGATATGCTACCGTTTTTGCGGACAACCCCAAAGACATTTTACGAACGCAGCCTCCCACCACCCAACAGGCATAAGACTGGTCGCACTGGCTATACTCCAAACTCATCCCCTAAAAGTGAATATTCCGTCCAGTCAGCGAGATTTTGCAGTACAGTAGCCATTTCACCGCACCCGTCATCCCCGATATCTCCTACTCTATACCAACTCCCACCCGTGGGACCCACGTTTATTATTTTTAACCCCACCGGTCTCCCCTTCCTCCCATTCTATCTCCTTCTCCCCTCCACTCATCCAGATCGGCTCCTTCTCTCCCTCCCAAGGGCGGAGCTCGCCGGCCCCGGTTCCGGCGGCGGAGGTCGCAGGCGCGCTCGGCGCGCGCCCCGAAAGCACGGGCGGATCAAAGCGGCCCCCGGCGGCGAGGAGCCCGAGGAGCCCCGGCGCCGCGCGCGTGGAGGCGCGGCCGGCGCGACCCCCTCGCCCTCGCCGGCGAACCCCCGACGCCGGCCCCACCTCGCCGCGCACACCCGTGCGCCGCGCCGCCGTTGACGCCTCCCCGCTGCGCGCCGGCCTCGACGGGCGGGGGCAAGCCCCCGGCGGTGGCGGGAGGAAGAGCGGCGGCCGACCCGCGAGATCCGGATCCGGCTCCTCTCCTCCCTCGGCTCGAGCCGCGCAGCGGCGGAGCTCCTCACGCGCCGGCGGACCTCAGAGCTCGACCCCGACTCCTCTCCCTCCTCCCTCTGCTGGTTGCTGCCCCTGCTCCTCGTCGCCCAGGTGCGGTGCGGTGGCCGGCCATCTCTCTCTCTACCCCGACATCTTCTCTCTCCTTTCCTCTCTTGGCGCGGACCAACAACGGCGGGGCGAGGTGGGGCCAGCAAGGGGCGTAGCGCATGCCCCGTACTACTCTCCATTTGGGGTACCCGGACTTGGAACTGGACATAGCGTGGGTACTGCAGTACCCCGGTGCGGGCTCTCGGTGCTCTATTGCGTACTGGAGCACGCCGTGCCGCACCGGGTGCAGTACCCAGTGCTACCAGTCTAACCCACCCCCTTCCCCTCCCGAACCCTAACCTCACTCCTCCTTCTCGCGCCGCCCTCTCCTCCACCCTCGATTCGGCGGCGCGCCCTCCCTCCCCGGAGATTCTCCCTCCTGCCCCTCGGCCTCGGGTCCGGCGGCCGGATCCGGCGCTCTGGGGAGCGGAGGCGGCTATATTCGGCTCTCCGGGTGGCGTTGACGTCCAAGTGGCTACGGAGCCAGCTCGCGGTCCGCAGCGGCCGCATGCGCTGGTGCTCTGCACGACGTCGCTGCGCGGGGTGCGGCGCACGTTCACGGACTACTCCTCGATGCGCGCCATCCTGTGGAGGTTCCGCGTCGCCTTCGACGAGCAGGACATGTCCATGGACGCCGCCTTCCGAAGCGAGCTCCAGGCACTGCTCTACCAGGTGGCTGCAATTTAATTTTGTCACTTGTGTAATGCATTTGAATGTCTACCAATTTGTGCAATTTTGGCTCAAGATGGTCTGCATATGCTAGACTGACTGAACGCCAGCGCAGTGATGCAACTGGACGACGTGAGCTCGAGCTCACGCACGCCGCAGCTCCCCCACGAAGCCACCGCATCTGGCTGCTCATCGGCGAGCGCGTAGGGATGCTAACAGACAGTGTGGCACCTCAGCAGCTTCCTTGATGAAGGGGATGCAGGTCCACTTCCTGCAGCCACCCCCTTCTTGCAGGTTGTTCCCACTGCTTGGTTCTTGGATACATTTTCTAAAAAAAATAAATCAATTCACTGTATTTTTTGAAAACTAAGACCTCGATATTCAATATCATATACAGAGAAATTGGCTTGCGGGTAGCTTTGGATTTGTGTTTTTGCGCTTTCTGTTTCTGCTAGCAGCTAGCAGAAAATTTCCTATGTGTAATTGATGGCAGTGAATACAATATTAGCATATAATTCATTTGTTGATAATCCAGGCATCCCTATGTGTTCTGAATTATTTTATTAACCTTTTTTCTTTTGCTAGTTGCTTTATTTAGCTGTCTAATAGTATTTGGGTGATGACTTCAGTTTATTTGCAGGTTCAGGACTTCATAGAAAGGTGTTTGTTGCTGCTATGAGCAGGGTTTCAAATTGTTGGTGCGAAGGTAGGTTCAACTTCCCTTTCCTGTCAATGTCCCTAACTTTTGTTAGTTAGCCTCGGACAAGATCATATATAAGTATGAAAAGAGCAGCTTTCGACGAGTAAAGAAAATGAACCATAGTGTTCTGTGCCAGTTCTGTATAGTTTCTTCCTTCATTCTTTTTTTTGGCTTTATAATGTTTTCTGTTTACTCCTTTTTAATGTACATATAATTTTTTTATACAGAAAATGAGATGATCTTTTGTCAGATGATGCTTATCTGAATGATGTAACATGGAAATGCATGCCTAATATGTAGCGATAATTATGCATTTTAAGAAATTAATCTGAATAATTAATGTCAATATGTTTTGGAGACCCGTAGAGACTTTTTTAAAGACAATGTACATCTGCATATGATGCTTTCAAAAATATATGTAGCTTATGCCTTCACTGGGCCAGCTGATGAATCTTTCGTAGGCGAATAATCTCTTACATTTGTTTGATAGATTGGCTTTGCATACCTTGGCACTCGCAAGCTTTTTGATGGATTTGCCCCAGAGAAAATGGTAGCAACAGTAATCGACAAACTCTGTTCATGGTTAGAACTACTTAGCGGAATGATATTTTCATGTAAAAATATGTGGTTGGGAGCTAAGTTATAAACCTACAACAATTGAATTCTGTATAATTGGCAATGACATAGGATGTGTTACTTGATGTTACCAATTTAGCTTTAGACTACTACTTTTACAGATTTACCTTCTAGAACCTAGATAATATAGATATGCGACTTACATACTTAGACAGAAGTGTGTGTTGGTTCTAAAATTTAACATTGTGTGCTTATTGTATTTTCAAACTTAAGTTTTCAATTGATTGCTTATGGAAGTTTAATGAGCCATCAGCATTTCTTAGTGTCCATTTAAGGTTATGTTGGACAACAACCCAAATGATATTGCCATGTATGTAAATTTTAATGATATCGCTGATGTTGTTCTATGTTATTGTAGCATCAAGAAAGAGGATTGCCAACCCAAATGGTTCACGGTTTGTTGAGAGATACACTTTGTTATTGTAGATGCTTAATGTGCAACTTATGTTTGTTGTGTGAATCATAGATTGTTAACGGATATACTTTGTTATTCCTTTCATATACTTTGTATATCAATATTTTCATATCTTTGCTTGTCATAGTTTTGAATAGGATAGGGCGCGCAACGCGCGCCAGATGTTCTAGTATACCAAATACGTCTTGTGTATTATTCCAACCCCTCTTACTTATTCCAACCCCAGGGGCTCTACGTGGCGTCAGTGTGCGGGGCCTCGAGCCCCCTTGCCCCCGGTTGCCTCCGTCGCTGCCTGATATGAAGAAGGGTCAACCATGACATCTTCTTCCATTGCAGCTATTACATTTTTCAAAAGTGCCAAACAACTTTGTAAGGAGATTATACAGTGTTATTCTTGCAGCCGGAGTTGATTTTATAATATCCAATGCTGTTTCACCGCAATAGATATCAACTTCTTCTGTGGGTTAGTGCCCGGGCGAACCCCAAAATTCTTTAAGAGGAAGAAAACTGCAAAAATAACAGATTATCACATCCTGCTATGGAAAGTTTTTAAATGTCTTAGATAGAGGTATCTTAGGCTACACTCCTATGTAAATCAGAACGAACCTATGTGCTGGCAAATCACAAATTTTGACTACTACATTTTCACATGTAGAGCCGATTTCATCCTTTATGAATGCCTTGGCAGCATTGACAAGGTGCTTCTGCACACTGCAAAACAAAAAAGAGAGCAGGTGAATATTATAGAGGACTCCAATAGGTTAAATTGGGAAGAAGAGAAGATTACTCCCTCCGTCCCAAGTATTTGCACTTGTTGACTTCTGCGCTTCACGTTTGACCATTCGTCTTATTGAAAAAAAATGTGAAAATATTATTTATTTTGCTATGACATGTTTTATCATCATATATATTTTAAGTATATCATAATTATTTTTGCATTTTCACAATGTGCAGAAGTCAAAGGGTGCAAATATTTTGGGACGGAGGGTGTACTTTGTAAGATTATCTTTCAAAGAAAATAATAATTGTGTTTGCAAGGCTTAAGTCAAACAACTGTAGGTGTCCAAAGTTAATGCTCACTTCTTTAATATGCATGGAACACAAAACACTGCAAATTGTCCGATAGAACATGTGCCCATTCATTTTAAACCTAGTCAAATCAAGAAAGAAGTTAAGGTACCTAGTCAAATCAAGAAAGAAGTTAAGGTGCAACATATTTCAGGGATTACAGTAAAAATTCCACAACTACGTATGGGTCACAGCAGATACTAAATGGAGCGTTTTAAAATCAAACCTGAGACTTCTTTAATATATCAAATAAAGTAACAATTCTGGGAAATATCACAATGTACGAGTAGTAGAATTTTTAGAATAAACACAAGAGTATAGCTACCAATATAATACAAACTACCAGTAACAGTACAAACACAGTTCTGTCAGAGGACTTTACCCTCTTAAGAAGGCCAGGAATCTTTCTTCAATTTGAGCTCCATGGTCCAGGGTAAGGGGCGCAGCATGTCCTGGCTGACTCATGTCTGGCCAGGACTCCATCTTGCAGAGAGCACTAATCTTCCTAGAGAGGGATGGATCATGATACTTGTCAACACGTACGGTATCCAGTTTAATCTCATATTCACCATGGCATCAAGTTTTCCCGACAAAGAAGTGAGATTTTTCATGTCCTGTTCCTGAATGTTTTCTGGTGCATTCTCTCGATAACCAGAAGCATCTATTTTCTGTGTCAGGGTATCTTTTAGCCTACATGGATAGTAAGAGACCATGTTACTGATATCACAGAACATTGAAACAGGTTCAGATCTTTAATGTCAAAAACAGGTGCACTTACTTTAGAATTTCGTCCCTCTTTTCCCTTAGCTTTTCAAGCTCGGCATCTATGTTAAAAGCCCCTTTGAACTGAAGGTACACAGATAAGTCTTCATTTACAACAGCACCTGCGCAGCTATCTGGTATTTTATGGTTCCCTCTGAGGATCTGAAAATTTTCCAACAACAGATCAGTGCTTTTGTTCAAGAACTTTCAACTTAGGTGCAACTTAACTTTGCACAAATACTTAGCATATAAATGTCAAATACTGAAGAAAGCCAAGAAGAATGTTATTTGGAAAAACCAACAGGTAACAAGAGTTATTTGAGGTAATATAACTCCAGTTCAGGCTCTGGCATAAATTTCAAACCATTAAAAATAGAAATTGATTGCAGGTGTTGCAAGGAAAAAATCCATAATGATAAATAAAAAAGGCAGATAGTCATACAGAAGTGTAGGCCATAACCTTAAGATGTGACACGGAAGAAAGAGACGCAATTAGAGATTGGTGGCATTGGATAGTGGCAGCAACCTCTAGGCCTCAGCAAAGTGCGAAAGCACGTCGTCTCGAAAAAAGTAAGAAAAAATAAGCAGTGATCATAGGACAAGTGTGTTGAAGAAGAATAGTCAATAAAGACAACGTCCATTACTTTTCAAGATTGCAGCGAACATGGCACCATTTGCCATTTGTTCGAGTTGATTTTGGTGATTCATGCTAACACAAGTAATGGGACTAACCGCATTGTCTAGCATATCTTTAGGCATTCATAGGTCCCATGGATGTTACCACATGTTAACGTACCATGCACAAGTTAACATGCTATGCCCAAGCTAACATGTCATGCCACAAGTTAACATACCATGGACATGTTAGGTTACTTACAGCAAATTTGAGGACTTAGTATATATTTGGAGGCTATAAGTAATGGCATGTTAAGTATGTTAAGTTGAAGCAAAGATCCAAGTTGAAGACGCGAAGAAAAAGAAGGAAAAAGACACCGCCGGATGAACCGACGGTACCCAAATAGCGAGCGTCGGTGCAATCGTCGGACGAGTTGGTACACTGGTTGAAACTCTAGGCACCGTCGGATGAACCGACGGTCCAATTTCTAGATGCGTCGGACGAGTTGCAGAGGAAGAGCAATGAAGACGGTAGCACCGGATGATCCGACGGTCTAAGTGAGAACACCGTCGGTCTATCCGACACTCAGTTTGAATCAAGACAGAGACACGCCAAGAAGAAGTCTTCAGCACCGGATGAACCGACGCCTTGGTGAAGGGGAAGCATCTGTCTATCCGACGGTCGCGTGGAAGCTAACATAGACGACCTGGTTGCGGGGTCTTCAGCACCGGATGATCTGACGGACCGTCGGTGTATAGCGTCGGAGCAGTTGTGTCAGAGAATCTCAACGGCTAAGTGACGTGGGAGGGGCACCGGATGAACCGACGCCCTGGAAAATCTAGCATCGATTCATCCGACGCTACCTTTTTCAGTGGCCGTTAGCCAACGGCTAGTTTTGATGCCTTGGGCTATTTATACCCCCTCCACTCACCCATTTGAGGTTGCTGTATTGTGTGGAAGTGCACAAGAGTTCAAGACACATACAAGATCATATCTAATCCATCCAAGTGCTTAATTGCTCATCCTTAGACTTGCATATGCTTTGTGTATGTGCTTAGTGCTAGGCTTAGCTTAGAGCTGAGTGAGTGCAAGGTTGCGCCAACCTTGTGAGGTGATTCTTGAGTGAATCAAGTTGTACAAGGTTCGCCGGAAGCCTTGGGGCCTAAGTGGCTCACCGGCAATCGTCATCGACCCTCCGGCTTGGTGTGGAGTGGCGAGGACACTTTGTGCGGGGGACGTAGAGACCCCCCTTCCTTGGTGGAGAAGCTCTTTAGTGGAGGCGACATCAAGGTGACCAAGGGAGCTTGGCAAGTGCCTAAGTGGCTAGCCTTTGTGGTGAGTCAAGTGGTGCTCTTGGGAGAGACTTGGTGACCGGGAAGCAATACTCTTGTGTGAGTGCTTCAACAACGTGGACTAGGGGTGGCTTAATGCCTACCGATACCACGGGATCAATCGCGTGTCAAGAGTTTGCTTCCTCTCACCCCCTTACGTTTCCGCATTTACTCTATTGCAATCTTTGCTTGCCTTTACCTATCTAGAGTAGTATCATGCTAGGATTGGCTATAGGTTGCAAACCTTGTTTTGGGATGGGCGTTTCACACTAGAACAACCCTAGTTGCACATCGAAATAGTGTGTTCTAGTTTACCTTTGTGCAAAAATAGCGAAGCCATATGTTAAGATTTTTAGTTGCCTAATTCACCCCCTCCCCCTCTTAGGCTAACGAGCATTCGATTCCTCACAAAGATTATCATTATTCCAGTCCTGTGATAAAAAAACAACATTCTCCCATGGGTAAATAAGTACTCTACACAAAGATAGATATTGTCGGTGCGGAATATGGTCCCGACACTAACCAATAGATAACGCCTAAGTCTATCCCTCAATGGTCGATGCCAAACAACAAATGACACAAGGTTTATCCTGGTTCCGGCCGAGGGGGCCGTACGTCCAGCAGTGGTGTGCTCGTGGCACTATATTGCTCGGCACCGGGGCGCTTGTAGTGGGGCAAATACAAGCAAGGTGGGAGAAGAAGCGTGGCTTCCAAGTCCCTGGTGAGTGGGTCCGGAGATGTTATGGGAGAGTAAGAGAGTGAGTGCACAATGCGTTGTGTTCCTCGGATTCGTCCCCCCCCCGGGCGGGGGCTCGCTTCCCCTTTTATAGGCCAAGGGGGCGGCGAGTTACATGCACGCCGCGCTGCCTAGCTACGTGAGGGAGCACGTCGCGCTATGGTGTAGAGTGGGCGGCCGTCCGATCGATCTTCGCTGCGATCCGGCCATGATGGCCTACCTTGTACCCGAACAGTGGCGGTTCGAGGGTAGGAGGCGGCAGATGGCGATGGCGCCCCCTGATAGGCTTCGAGGGAGATGCTGATGATGGCTGGTACGGGGTACAGGAGCGGGCAGAATGGCGTTCCTTCCCAATGAGCTCTGCGGTGGTGGAGTGGTTGCTGCAGTGTTCGGGCGTGCGCTGCGGAGTCGGGCGTGCGCCCGCGCGCGTGGGTACGGCGGCCGCGTCGTTACAGTGGCCGGGATGGCCACCCACCGGCCTAGCGCCCCTTACCTAACCTGCAAGGTCACGGGAAAGTGGAATCGAGGGTGCGCCGGCCCCCTTTCGAGGGTCGGGCGCGTTAGCCGTACGGCGGCGTGCGCACGGTGTCACGGGACCGACACCGGCCGTACCGCACGGTCCATCCCACGGTGGCGGGGATGGGCTCCTTCCCCGGGGAGTTGGTGCGGCGGCACGGGGCGTGAGCCCCGGCGCATGATGGCGCCGTCCCGCGGCGTCGGGCGTTAAATGCCCAAGTACGGGGCCGGCGCACGCGTGCGGGCGCCCGTGAGCGTGGCGGGCCCCGGCCGAGGGCGGAGCGAACCCTCGAGCGAGGCGAGGCCTGCTCGAGGGGGAGCGGGCCCTCGAGCGGGGGCGGGACCGCTCGAGGGAAGGGTCGCCCCTCGAACGGGGCGGAACCCGTTCGAGGAGGGGGTTGCCCCTCGAGCGGGGGCGGAGCCCGTTCGAGGAGGAGCGTACCCTCGGGCGAGGCGGGGCCTGCTCGAGGGGTCTCGCGGTCGGGCTATCTTGGCGGGGCCTCCGAAGTCTGCTTTGCGTGGGCCACGTCTCGCATGGTTAGTTCCCCGCATGGTTAGGCCCGAGTTCATTTGATGCGGGAATTTAAGTGAGGGTTCCCCCATCGTTTGAGGGGACCCCTAGGGCGGTCCCCGACGGTGCCCCCGAGCATCGCGGGTTTGCCATTGAGGCTCCCGCGGATGCCGGAACCTACCGATAGGACGTTCTTCCCTCCTTGTTTGCGAACGCTTTCCGTGGGGCCGCGTTAGCGGACCCGCGGGTCTAGCCCCGAAGCCCTGCGGGGGTGTGGGCTCTCCTCGCGGGGGTTAACCGCGAGCAATTCGGTCGAAAGGCGTGGCACATATGCCAACCGGCATCGGCGGTATTTCAGCGGCATCGGGGGTGCACGCTCCCCTGTCCTTTGTCTCGGGCGGGTGCAATTCCAAGGAGGTGTAGCCGTGCGTCAAGCCCCCCGAGCCTTGGCTTTGTTCGAGGCGATCGGGTCGAGCCCGACGACTTGTTTTTTATCACGCCCTCGCCGTCCCTCCGCGGGTCGGGAGGTGAGGTTTCCACGACTCCCATCGAGCGGGTCGCGAATCGCGGATTCCTCTTCAAGGCGCTAGCGGGTGGTTCAAGTGGACGTCCATGCCCCGTTCGATAAGGGTAGGCCGCGCGGTCGGAGACACGTCCATGGAAGCGCTTGCGTGGGTTTGCTAGGTGGGGCTCGGTCCCGTTCGCTAGGGACCGAGGGCGCGGAAGCTCTCCCTCGGTGGGATCCCCCCGGCTAGTGCCCTCGGCGGCTCTCGAACACGACATGTGGGGCACCCTCGAGCCGACGGGCTCGAGGAACGGCTCGAATGCGCGTGCCCTCGTCGTCCCTAACTGCGTGATCCGGGGCGCTGTTCGAACCCGTCGAGGGTCAGGCTTCGAACCTCTGATCAGTAAGGCCGTGCGGGGCCGTGCCTAGGCCAGCCCCGTCTTTTTCGCGTTTGCGGCCGTCGAGGGGGGTCCGGGCGTGCCGACCCTCGAGGTGCTGGTTGGTGGCATGGCGCGGTATGAGTGCTTTCGGTGTCGCTCTATTTCAAGCGTGACCTGGGCGATCCTCTTACGCGCGTGCCTGCTTTAGGGGGTTGACGTCGTCTCGAGTTGGGGGTCATGCCGCTCGAGGGTCCCACGTGGCATGGGTGCCCGCGGTGGCTCGCTCTACATCGAGCGAGGTCCGGGCGACCTTCTCACGGCGATATCCCGTCGAGGGTCGCCTGTTTCGAGTTGGGGGTCATGCCGCTCGAGGGTCCCACGTGGCATGGATGCCGCGGTGGCTGCTCTACATCGAGCGAGGTCCGGGCGACCTTCTCACGGCGATATCCCATCGAGGGTCACCCTTGTCTCGAGCCGAGGATTCGCCTCGCTCGAGGGCTCTCCTTGCTTGGCAAGGGGCCGGGCATTTAATTGCCTTGCGGTCGTGGCCGCGGTTTTGCGGCGCCGGCGCGCTTTTTTGGCGGCGCGGCCGTGCGCGCGCGCGTAGTGGGCGGCGGCCGCGCGGCGGATGTGACGGTTTCGCCTCGGTCGCCGCCGGTCTCGCCGTAATGATGACCCGCTGCGGTGTTAGAGTTGCTTGCGGTCGTGGTGGGGCCCGCCGTCGACGCGATGGAAAGATTCCTGCCGATTCTTGTTGGCGAGGCGTGCGCTCGGAGAACTCGCCGGTTGCCTATAAAAGCTGCGGTGAGGAAGGGACGGTGGTTTTTTACCTTGGCTCCTCACCGTTTTCGGTCCTCCGTCCCTTCGCCTTCGTTCTTGCTCTCGCCACCGCGCGGTTTCGGCTGCTTAGAGCTTTTCTTTCTCGCTTCCTTGTCCTCCGACCTCGCACCCGTTCGTCCTCCCTTATGGCGCCGCCTCGGCTTCCGATTAGGGTCCCGGAGCCGTACGCATGGGAGAGGTCGGCCGTGACCCGGCTCGCCACAGGCGAGGCGGTCGCCGCCGGCCGGCTCTCGGCCAACGAAGAAGGGCGCCGGCGGAGTGGATCGTGCCGCCATCGTCGCACCTTGAGCCCAATCCGCCGGAGGGTTACGTGGTGAGCTTCCTCCGCTACCACGAGCGCGGCTTCAATGCGCCGGCGAGCACGTTCATGCGGGCGTTGTGCTACCACTACGGGGTGGAGCTGCACAACTTCGCCCCCAACGCTATCTCGCAGGCGGCCACATTCGTGGGCGTCTGCGAAGGGTACCTGGGGATCCCAGTCAATTGGGAGCTCTGGGTACACCTCTTCCGCGGGGAGCGCGATCACGCGGCCCACGTCGGAGCGAGGACCCGCCGCGCGGTGCGCGCCGGCGGGATGTCGCTTGCCTGCGGGGGGCGGCTCAAGAACTTCTACATCCCCTGCACCATGACGACGAACAACGCCGGGCCGGGAGCGGGGATGGTTTTATCTGCGCAACGCCGAGCCCGGCCTCCCTCCCTACACCGGGCGGGTGTTCAAGGAGAGGCCGGACCGCTGGGGCTACGGGTTGCCTACGGCCAACCACCGGGCGCGCCAGGGGGTCCGTCCTTGCCGCCCTGCAGCGGCTGGCGAGGGAAGGGCTCAACGCGATGGGCGTCCTCGCCTTTCTTCATCACCGGCGAGTCGTGCCGTTGATGGAGAGGCCCCTCTGCATCTTCGAGATGACGGAGGCGGCCAACCCCGTCGACCTGGCGAGGTCGCGGATGCTCCCGACGCCGCTGGAGCGGCCGTACGCGCTCACCCGGGCGCGGAGCGCCGTCGACACCCGGACGCCGGCGCCTGCGGGTCGGACCCCGTGGGATATCGAGATGCTTCCCACCGGCCCGTTGGTGAGTGTGGTTTTCTACTCTGTTTTGGTCCTTGTTCTTGATTCCGTTTCCTGATGTGCCGCCGTTGCTCTCGTGCGCAGCTGGTGCAGTTCAATGCCGCCAAGTCCGTTCCACCCACCCCCGACTCCCGTGCGCTCGGCCGGGCGGCGCAGCGGGAGCAACGGGGAGCGGGCGGCGCGCGGAGGGAGCACGCAAGGCGGCGCCAAGCGCGTCGCGATGCACGGTCCGCCGAGTACCGGCGGCGGGAGGAGGCGGGGCTCTCCTCCCCCGACATCGAGGAGCCCTCGTCCTCGGATCGGGACGAGGAGGAAGAGTCGAGGGGGAGGGGCCCCTCGGACGGTGGCGGCCCGCGCCCCCGTCGCCGGATCTCGCGCGGCGTCGGGGGGCGGCTTCGTCCGGGGCGGGCGCGTCGGCGTCCGCCGCCGGGCGGTCGTCGTCGGGGGCGGCACGCGCCGCGGAGGCGTGCGCGCGCGCCGCGGGCGCGCGCGGCGGACGTGCTGCGCGCGCGTCGAGCGTGCCCGCACGCGGCGGGGAGTGCGTCCGCACGAGCGGCGTCGTCGTCGAGGGGCGCGTCGGGAGGCGTGCCCGCGCGCGCGGACAAGCGTGCCCCCGCGCGCTTGTGGCGCCGTCGGGGGGGTGCGGCGTCGGGTGCGCCCGCGCACGGGGCGGGCGTGCCCGCGCGTGCGGCGGCGCCATCGGGGAGGCGCTTGCGTCGGGCGCGACCGCTACGCCGGCCCCGTCCGAGGCCTCGAGGAAAAGGAAGCGGGCCTTTTCCTCCGCGAGGTACGTAGCCTCGCCTTCCTCCGTGTGGCTTTGGTGTGCTGGTGGTTAGATGTTCTAACTCTCCGTTCGTGATTGCGCAGGGCGGTGCCGACCGTTCCTCCTCTTGCACCGGCCAAGGTGCGAGGACGGACGCGCCGATCCCCACCGGCGGCGCTCGTCGAGGGGGTCGCGCCGGGGGAACGAGCGCGGCGGCGGGCACGAGCTCGCAAGGCCCGGCCGAGGCCTCGGGGGGCCCGGCCGGCGGATCAACCCGCCGCGGCGCGGCCGGGGGGTTGCGGGGGCGGCCGGCGCCGGTCGCCACGGAGGCGCGGGCCGCGGCGGCGGTTACGGTGGAGGTGCCGCCCGCGGTGGCGGCCCCTGCGGAGGAGGCGGAGCGGGCGCGGCCTGCGGGAGCGCCCGCGGATGTGACGGCGCGGATGGTGGTGGCGGCCACGGCGCCACGACGGGCGCCCGTGGTCGCGGAGGCGCGGTGGGAGGCGCCGGCGGAGGGCGGCGCGGGCGGCTCCGCCCGCCGGCGGTCCCCCGGGCGGAGGTGGTGGAGCTCTCGGATGACTCCCCGCCGCCCAGGTGGAACCGAGTGGGCCGGGCGGCCCGCGAACTCCCCCGAGCCTCGGGAGGGGGGCCCTCGTGAGGCGGCACGAGGGTCGCATGATGGCGGGGGGCCGAGGGCACGATGCCGAGGCCTCGTCCTCCCGCGCCGGCCGCCCCGCCCGGGGGGGGGGGGGCCGTGGAGGATCCCCCGGCGTTTGCTGACGCTCGGGGGGAGCGAGAGCTGCGGGGCGAGCTCTGGGCCATGGCGCCACGCTCAACCGCGCGTTGAACGAAGCGCTGCGGGTCCACAGCGGCCCGGCCTGGACCGTCTTCCAGGTGAGCCACGGTTGCTCGTTTCCCTTCCTTTTTTCGTTTTCGCGTGCTGCACCCAAACTTTGGCGCTTACGGGATTCGATGTGTGTTATGCCAGGAGCTCGAGCGCCGCGCTCGCGAAAAGTATAGCGCGTTCGACCAGGTGAACGCCGAGGCCCGCCAGCTCGGGAGCGATGCGGCGCTTACGACGCGCTTGCGGATGCCCTCGGGAACGCCGGACGGTGGGCCGGTGTGCGGGCGATGGCGTGGTGCGACGTGCTTCCCGAGAGCTCGGGCGGGGACGCGACGCGTGACCCGAGCCTCGGGCGGATCCGCGCGGCCCTCGTCGATCGTGACGAGGCGCCGTGGAACGCGCGCGAGGACACGGAGAAGACGCGGACGTTGGCCGCCACACGGGAGGCGGAGGTGGCCACCGCTCGCGCCGAGGCCGGGAGCTCCGCACGTCGCTCGAGGGAGCGCGGGCGCGGCGGCGCCGGGCGAGGAGCGGGCGCGCGGGGCGGAGCGACGCGCCAAGGAGGCCGATGACACGAAGGCCGCCCTCGACGTCAAGGCTGCGGCTCTCGTCGCCGGCGAGGGGCGGCTCCGGCGGGGAGCGCATCGCCCGCCCGAGGGGGCGAGGGGCGGCTCCGGCGGGGAGCGAGGCCGCCCTTGGCGACGCCGGACGGCGGCCGGAGCGGGAGCGCGTCGCGCGCGGGCGGCGGAGAAGTCGGCCGGAGGAGCGGAACGCCGCATTCTCCGAGGTTGAGGATGAGGCGGCGGCGCTCGGCATCGGCAATGCCGCCCAAGAGATGGCCCTCGTCGAGCAAGGCGAGACCGTCCCGAGCCTCGGGCGGCGCTTGAGTCCGCGCGCCGCGACCTCGATGCGGGGAAGAGGCAAGTCGAGGGTAAGTTCTTGTCGAACCTGCTCGTTAGCTTTTGCTTTTAGAGGGTTCGTTTCCCCCTTTCGATTTCTTGTCGTCTTGTCGCTTCCGGGCTTGCGCACGGCTTTGGGGCACGGCGGTTGGGCGGGCCGAGGCCTGCGGGCCTCCTACAACTCCTACGAGCGGGGAGGCTGCGGGGAGCGCGCGGGGACGCGGCCCTCGAGACTGTCACGTCGTCGAGGAAGGCGATGTCCGGGCCGGCGGCTCGGCGGCCGGCCGCTGCGCGCGCTCGGTGGCCACGTCACGGAGCGGGTGCGCCGGGCGTTGCACACAGGGCGTGCGAGAAGGCCCTCGGAGTGGTGCGATCCCACTACGAGGTCAACCTCGAGGCGGTGGCGGAAGGCTACATCGTGCCCGTGGGCGTCGAGGACGAGGTGGCCATGGAGCGCGCGGACGCGCTTGTTGCGCGACGCCGCGGAACGCTCGCCGAGGCCTTCGAGGAATTCCTCTTCCGGACGCCGCCGACGCCGCCGCTCCCTCTACCCGAAAGCATGCGGGCGCTAGGCCCGTTTTTTGTTTGTGTGTATCGAACTGCGGCCTCGTGGCCTCTTGTAAATAAACAAGTAGTTTCGTGAACATGGTCGGTTTGTAAATGAAATCGCTTGCTTATTGCGCTTTTTGCTTCTTCTTCTTCTCGAGTAGATTCTAGTTAGGGAAGTCCGCCTTTCGCGGGGGCCCGCCGGGTTGGAGGCGAGAGAGACGGGCCGTAGCCACGCGGCGTAGGGCGTCTCGGCTCGCGCGCTCCTTCCGCCGTGCCGCCTACGCCTGTTCAAATCGTGGCTCGTGGTTGAAGTAGGAAACAAACTTAGCGCGTGTTATTACGTTTTTTGCACGAAAAAATGGGACCATTTGGGGGGGGGGGGGTGCCCCCCCGCGTAGCCCCCGAGGGTAACTTGGGTTTTCGGGGGAAAGCCGAGTTGCCCTTTTATTGGATTCGGAGTATTTACATAGGTGACACCAAGCGGGGGCGTTGGCCGTGCGTTTTTACAACGGAAAATACTTGGAAATCCTAGCTAAGGGTAGAAGCGACGTAGGCTGTTGGATGTTCCAAGCGTTGGTGAGTTCTTCGCCGTCCTCGTTGGCAAGCTTGTACGTGCCGGTTTGAGCACCTTCACCACGACGTAGGGTCCCTCCCATGGGGGCGATAGCTTGTGGCGCCCTCGGTTGTCTTGGCGTAGCCTTAGGACCAAATCCCCCTCGGCCGAAATCCCTTCGACGTATCTTGCGTGCTTGGTAGCGCCGTAGGGACGGTGATACCTTGCGGAGTGCATCAACGCCACGAGGCGTACTTCGTCTAGGCGATCCGGTGAGTCCTCGCGGGCTCGGCCGGTTAGCGTCCTCGTTGTAGCCCCGAACTTTGGGTGAACCGTATTCCGGATCCGTGGGGAGGATGGCCTCCGCGCCATGGACTAGGAAAAACGGGGTGAACCGGTGGCTCTGCTTGGGGTAGTCCTTAGGCTCCACACGGCTGGCCGGGAGTTCTTGGAGCCATTTTCGGCCGCAGTTTGTTGAGGCTGGTCGAAAATTCTGGGTTTGAGGCCTTGTAGAATCATGCCGTTGGCACGTTCCACTTGGCCGTTGGTACGCGGGTGCGCCACGGCTGCCCGGTCCACTCGGATGTGGAACTTGTCGCGAGAACTCCAAGAACTTCCGGCCGTGAGCGGGACCCGTTGTCTGTGATGATGGAGTTTGGCACTCCGAAGCGGTAGACGATGTCGGTGAAGAACGTAAGCTGCTGCTCGGCCCTCAAATTCGTAATGGGGCGCACCTCCACCCACTTGGAGAACTTGTCGATCGCGACGAGCGGTGGGTGAAGCCCCCGGCGCCTTCCGCGAGGGGCCGACGATGTCCAACCCCCACACGGCGAACGGCCATGTGACGGGGATTGTTTGTAAGGCGTGAGCGGGCGGGTTGGTCTTGCGGGCGTAGAGCGGCACCCTTCGCGGGTGCGCACGACTTCGTTGGCGTCCGTGACCGCGGTAGGCCAATAGAAGCCACGGCGGAACGCGTTGCCAACGAGAGTGCGTGGCGCGGCGTGGTGGCCACGGATTCCCGCGTGTATGTCCCGCGGGGAGCTCGCGCCCCTCGGGGATTGGTATACACCGGCGGAGGATGCCCGACGCGGCGCGCTTGTACGGCTCGCCGTCGACGAAGGTGAATGACTTGGCCATCTGGCGACACGCTGGGCGTGGCCGGTCGCGGGGAGCTCCCCTCGAGCAATCCGGGCGATGTACTTCTCCCGCCGGTCCGCACGGGCGGGGGCCGGCTCGATGTCCATCGCGACCGCCTCGTGGGAGCCGTACCCCTCGAGAAGGGGAGAGCACGTACGCCTCGTTCGAGGGGTCCTCTTCCATGGGGTCCGCACCCGGCCCCGGGTTCGAGGGAGCCCCAGGGTCCGTCGTCGCTCGAGGGGTAGGGCTCGAAGGTGACCGATGGGCGCGCGACGTCGCGCGCGAAAACGTTCGGGGGGAACGGTGATCCGCCGGACGCGATCTTTGCAAGTTCGTCTGCCTCCTCGTTGTACGGCGGGGGGTACATGATTGAGCTCGATGCCGTAGAATTTGTCTTCGAGGGCCCGCACGGCCTTGCGGTAGGCCTCCATCTTGTCGTCGTGGCGGCTCGCGTTCTTCATGACTTGGTCGATCACGAGCTGCGAATCCCCTCGCACGTCGAGGCGCTTGATGCCCAACTCAATGGCGATCTTGAGGCCGCGAGAGGAGGGCCTCGTATTCCGCCATATTGTTAGACGCGGGGAAGTGGAGGCGCCTTTGCGTAGCGCATGTGCTCCCCGAGGGGTGACATGAAGAGCGAGGCCCGCGCCCGCTCTGTCTTCATCACCGAGCCGTCGAAGAACGAGGTCCGGCACTCTGCTTGGATGCGAGGGGCGGCGGTGCGTGTCCGTCCACTCCGCGACGAAATCGGCAAGGATTTGTGATTTGATGGCCTTGCGCGGGGCGTAGGCGAGCGTTTCGCCCATCAACTCCACGGACCACTTGGCAATTCGCACTGCCGCGTCGGGGTTGCGAATGATCTCTCCTAACGGGAAGGAAGAGACCACGCAGTGGCGGGTGGGCCTCGAAGTAGTGGCGGAGCTTGCGCCGCGCGAGGACTCTTGCATACAACGGCTTACGGACACGGGGGTAGCGCGTCTTCGTGTCCGACGGGACCTCGGCGATATAGTAGACCGGCCTCGCACGGGCAAGGCATGCCCTTCTTCCGTGCGCTCCACGACGATCACGGCGGCGACCACCCGGGTGGTTGCGGCCACGTAGAGTTGGAGGGGTTCGCCGGTCTCGCGGCGGCGTAAGGATTGGGGCGTGCGTCGGCGATGCCTTCGGCTTGTCGAGCGCTTCTCCGGGCCTCGGCGGTCCAAGAGAAGCGCTCGTGCTTCTTGAGCGGCGGTAGAGGGCGAGGCCCTTCTCCGCCGAGCCTCGAGACGAAGCGGCTCGGGGCGGCAAGGCACCCCAACACTTTTCGCACTCCTTTGAGGTCCCGAGTTGGACCCATTCGCTCGAGGGCCGCGACCTTTTCGGGGGTTGGCCTCGATCCCCCGTCGGGAGACGATGTATCCTAGGAGCATGCCCCGCGGCACTCCAAAGACACATTTTTCGGGGTTGAGCTTGACCCCGTTGGCCCGCGAGCGGCTGAATGCGATGCCAAGATTGCCGACCGGGTCGTCGCCTTCCTGGTTTTGACGACGATGTCGTCTACGTAAGCCTCGACCGTCGCCCGATATGGTCCCCAAAAAACGTGCTTGCATGCGGCGGCGATATGTTGCGCCCGCGTTTCGAGGCCAAAAGGCATCGTGACGTAACGAACGTCCCGAACGGTGTGATGAACGAAGTCGCGAGCTGGTCGGACTCCTTCATTTTTATTTGGTGATAGCCCGAATAGGCATCAAGGAAACGAGTAGTTCACACCGGCGGTGGAATCAATGATCGATCTATGCGCGGCAAAGGAAAAGGAACTTTTGGACATGCTTTATTGAGGCTGGTGTAGTCAATACACATCCTCCACTTCCCATTTTTCTTTTTTACAAGCACGGGATTAGCCAACCATGTCGGGTGGAACACTTCCTTGATGAATCCGGCCTCGAGGAGCTTCCGCGGCTCCACTCCCGATCGCCCGTCGCCGTTCCTCGTCGAAGCGGCGCGGCCGGCTGGCGAGCCGAGCGCGAGCATTAGGCGAGGATATCAAGGGAGTGCTCGGCGACCTCCCTCGGAATGCCCGGCATGTCCGAGGGGCTCCACGCAAAAACGTCGGCGTTGGCGCGGAGGAAGTCGACGAGCACCTGCTTCCTATTTAGGATCGAGGGTCGTGCTGACCCTCAATGCTTTGCCCTCGGGGGCCGATGGGTCGAGGGGGACCCCTTTGGTTTGCTCGGCGGCCTCGAACGTGCCGACGTGCTTGGTGGCGGAGCTGAGGTCGTCGTTGACCATCTTCTCCAGCGTGTTTACCAGCGCTTCATCCAGCGCTAGCGCCTCTGCATGTTCCACGCACTCGACATCGCAGTCGAATGCATGCTCGATCGATGACCCGACGGTGATGACGCCGTTTGGACCCGCATCTTCATCTTCAGGTACGTGTAGTTGGGGACCGCCATGAACTTGGCATAGCATGGTCGCCCAAGGATGGCATGGTAGGCCCCTTTGAATCCCACCACTTCGAAGGTGAGGGTTTCCTTGCGGAAATTCTTGGGGGTCCCAAACCAGACGGGCAGATCGATCTGCCCGAGGGGTTGAACACGCTTTCGGGCGCGATGCCGTGAAACGGCTTCGTCTTCGGGCCGCGGCGGGTCCAGCCCAATCCCCATCAGGCGCAACGTATGCGCGAAGAGGATATTGAGGCTACTGCCTCCGTCCATAAGGACCTTCGAAAACCGGGCGTTCCCAATGATGGGATCGACCACCAGGGGGTACTGGCCCGGGTTCGGGATGCGATTTGGGTGATCGTCCCGGCTAAAGGTGATGGCATCCTTCGACCAGTTGAGAAAGGCCGGAGGTGCCCTCTCTGCGGCGAGGACTTCGTGCCGCTCCTTCTTGCGCTGTCGGGTTGACATGTCAACGGTGGGTCCCCCAAAAATGAGGAACACATTTTCGACAGCAGGGAAGCCACCTGCGTCGCCGTCGCCCCCATCCTTCTTGGCCTCTGCCTCCTTCGCGGCGGCACGGCCGTAGAACTTCTTGAGCATGTCGCACTGCTCAAGAGTGTGATTCACGGGGGTCTTGTGGTAGGGGCATGGCTTCTTCATCATGTCATCGAACACCCCGGGCCTCGAGGAGCCGGTCGAGGGCCCCGTCGGGCCGGGTCAACAGCGAGGGCCTCGGCGTTGCCGCCGTTGCGCCCCTCGCTCGCGCGCCTCGCGGCGCGGCTTCTTCCCCTTCTTGCCCCGCTTGTCGTTGCGGCGCGGCTCCTTGGACCCGGCCGCCCTCCGCGGGCGCGTCCTCGGAGCGCTTGCCCTTCTTGCCATCGAAAATTGCCCCCACGGCCTCCTCTCCGGAGGGCGAAGGCGGTGGCAATGTCGAGCGGCTCGTTCGAGTCCGTGGGCGGGCTGCGTCCCGGCTCGCGCACAAGGTCCCGGCACGTGGTGCCCTCGAGGAACGCGTGCACGATCTCGGATTGTGCCACGGCGGGGAGCTACGTGCGGCGCTTGGAGAAGCGCGCGTATGAAGTCCCGCGGCGGTCGCACGGCTTCGCGTGCGGGGAGCGCGAGATCCCGAGGAGTTCCGGGCGCACGTATGTGCCCGGAAGTTGCCCACAAAGGTGTGGACCGGATCGTCCCGGTTGTGGATGCGGGCGGCGGGCAAGTGCTCGAGCCATGTCGGGCCGCGTCGCCCGGATGCGGGGGCAAGTTGCGGATGATTACTTCGTCGTTGGTGGCCCCGCCCGGTGACGGAGCCGGGCGGTAATCGTTGAGCCAAACACGAGGGTCCGTCTCCCCGTTGTATTTGATGATCGTCGAGGGGGGCGACGGAAGCGGCGGGGAACGCCGCCGTGCGGATCTCCCGGCCCGAACACGCGGGTGCCGGGGGGCTCCGGCGTTGGGGAGCGATCCTCACCGGCTGTCGTAGCGTCCACCCCTTCGAGGGGTGGTAGCCCCCCGGCCGCTCGCGCGTCCGCCTTGCCGGGTGCGCCTGGCGTTGATGACGTTGCGGGCATCGCCATCCGGCGCCTGCGTGTGTCGAGGAGGCGTTCCTTGGCCGGCGTGCGTCCACTGGTCGGCGGGTCGACCCGCATGCACCGAGGGTTCGCCCCCGGTGCCGGATCATCACCCCGCGCGTCCCCCTTGTTGGCGGATGCGTGAGGCCGAGCTTTCGGCTTGCTGGACGGCCGCTTGCTCAAGGAGGGTCTGCACCTCGCGGTGCATGTCTCGAGCCTCGGGGGTCGAGGGTGCCGGCATGGCGCGCAGCAGCGTGGCGGCGGCGATTAGCTTTTGGCTCGCCCGCGGCGGAGTATCCGCGTTGTCGACGTTGGGGACGGGGTTGAGGCGGTCTCGGACTGTCGGCCCCGGCTCCGCGCGCGTTCGCCGCGCGCGAGGGCCTCTCCTGGCCATCGAGGCGCGGAGCGGCCGCACGGTCCGTACTCCTCTGCGCGGCTTGGCCTCGAGCTCGCGAGCTTGGGCCGGTGCGCATCGACGTCGGCCCCGGCGGGAGCGCTTGGCCCGCGGCCGGGCGCGTGGCGATCCGGGGGCGGCGTGACCTCCCCATCTCCGGCGCCCGCCGCACGGCGGCGTTGGCCGGGTCGTTGGTGATGACGGCGCAGCATTCCCGCGTGGGGTCGTAGCTCCCGGTCTTTGAGTCGTCGGAGCGGCCGAACCGGTAGTCCGTGGCGTCGAGGAAGCGCACCGAACGCGGCCCCGGGTCCGGCACACCAGAGAAGTCCCACTCCGCGTACCCATGGCGGCTGGCGGGTGGCATCGTGTCGACGGAGCCCAGGGACGACTCGTCCCGTGGCCGAAGTGCGGGATCCCCGGCGACGAAGATGTGCCGACCGGGCGGAACCTGCGCATTGTAGTGTTGACGTTGGCGTTGTAGGCCGTAGTGGCGCCACGCAACCCGATGGGGACGCGTGGTCGGAGACCGCACGCGGTCCCCGGCGGGGGCGGTGGCGGTCGTCGTGACGTTGGACGCTCCGCGTTGGGCGGCGGTGCGCTCGGCCTGCCGCCGCTCGGACCGTGCTGTCGCGGCGCGGCCCGGAGCGACGACGACGTCGCGGTGTCGACGGTCCCGCCGGCATCCGTGCTGCGGGTGCACTCGCGGCGTCGTGCGTGCGGTGGTGACCGAGAGCGGACACGGCCTCCCGCCGCGCGCGTAGCTCCTCACGGTTGGTGAGGCGCATGAGATAGCCATTCCCCGTGGCACGGAAGTTCAAGTCCCCGAAGCGGATCTCGAACCCGGCCGGAAGGGGGGTACGAGCTACCCATGTTGTAACGGGTGCTACGGTACTCAGTGCGAATCACCATGGAGGGAGTTAGCGAAATGACCTTAGGCGCTCGTTCGCCCCACGGTGGGCGCCAACTGTCGGTGCGGAATATGGTCCCGACACTAACCAGTAGATAACGCCTAAGTCTATCCCTCAATGGTCGATGCCAAACAACAAATGACACAAGGTTTATCCTGGTTCCGGCCGAGGGGGCCGTACGTCCAGCAGGTGGTGTGCTCGTGGCACTATATTGCTCGGCACGGGCGCTTGTAGTGGGGCAAATACAAGCAAGGTGGGAGAAGAAGCGTGGCTTCCAAGTCCCTGGTGAGTGGTCGGAGATGTTATGGGAGAGTAAGAGAGTGAGTGCACAATGCGTTGTGTTCCTCCGGATTCGTCCCCCCCGCGGGCGGGGGCTCGCTTCCCCCTTTTATAGGCCAAGGGGGCGGCGAGTTACATGCACGCCGCGGCTGCCTAGCTACGTGAGGGAGCACGTCGCGCTATGGTGTAGAGTGGGCGGCCGTCCGATCGATCTTCGGCGCGATCCGGCCATGATGGCCTACCTTGTACCCGAACGGTGGCGGTTCGAGGGTAGGAGGCGGCGGATGGCGATGGCGCCCCCCGATAGGCTTCGAGGGAGATGCGATGATGGGCGGTACGGGGTACGGGGAGCGGGCGGAATGGCGTTCCTTCCCAATGAGCTCGCGGTGGTGGAGTGGTTGCTTTGCGGTGTTCGGGCGTGCGCTGCGCGGAGTCGGGCGTGCGCTGCGCGCGTGGGTACGGCGGCCGCGTCGTTACGGTGGCCGGGATGGCCACCCACCGGCCTAGCGCCCCTTACCTAACTGCAAGGTCACGGGAAAGTGGAATCGAGGGTGCGCCGGCCCCCTTTCGAGGGTCGGGCGCGTTAGCCGTACGGCGGCGTGCGCACGGTGTCACGGGACGACACCGGCCGTACCGCACGGTCCATCCCACGGTGGCGGGGATGGGCTCCTTCCACGGGGAGTTGGTGCGGCGGCACGGGGCGTGAGCCCCGGGCGCATGATGGCGCCGTCCGCGGCGTCGGGGCGTTAAATGCCCAAGTACGGGGCCGGCGCACGCGTGCGGGCGCCCCGTGAGCGTGGCGGGCCCCGGCCGAGGGCGGAGCGAACCCTCGAGCGAGGGCGAGGCCCCGCTCGAGGGGAGCGGGCCCTCGGCGGGGCGGGACCGCTCGAGGGAAGGGTCGCCCCTCGAACGGGGCGGAACTCGTTCGAGGAGGGGGTTGCCCCTCGAGCGGGGCGGAGCCCGTTCGAGGAGGAGCGTACCCTCGGGCGGCGGGGCACTGCTCGAGGGGTCTCGCGGTCGGGCTATCTTGGCGGGGCCTCCGAAGTCCTGCTGCGTGGGCCACGTCCTGCATGGTTAGTTCCCTGCATGGTTAGGCCCAGTTCATTTGATGCAGGAATTTAAGTGAGGGTTCCCCCATCGTTTGAGGGGACCCCTAGGGCGGTCCCCGACAGATATTGTCTTTAGGACACAAGACCTACCTCAACAATAGATGGATACTCTGAAATCATAATGGAATCTCCCCGGGAAGAATCTCGGGGACACGGAAGACGCTGACAGAGCTCTTCCGTTACATAAGGCATGAATGGGTGGAGCAGGCGCAGACCAGTGTCGAGGCATATCCATATGGTATCTCTGACCGCAGCTCTTGCTGTTTCATGCTTTTCAGATTCCCTTGAGAAATAGAGTTTTATAGCTTCTAGAAGTGTATTACGTAGCGCATACTGCCACCATGAGTATACTGTGGATGCTGCATCTGATAATTTGTATGCTTGTAAACAAGTAACAGTTTTCTCTATAGCTTTGTTAAGAGCAGAGAGTATCCACTTGCAGATTAGTGGTGTCAGAGATAAATCTATAGTTGCAGGTGGAATATTGTCGATACGCACCACTGTCGATACGCAAGCACTCTCTCAACATCCAGATTTATGCTGTCAGACTGAGAAACAAAAGATATTGTAATAAAAGCCTTAAATGCACATATGATACAGGAAAAATTCAACTGGGTGTCATAATAACCTGGGAAGAATAAGAAATCAGCCCAAAACGGAGGGCATCGGTGCCGCATTCAGCAATGCCACCATGAGGGCAGTCCCAATGGGTATTAATTATGGTTTCTATCTCTATTAAATAAGGTGCCACATAAGCATAAAAGGTGACATGACAGGTAAATAAATGAGGAAAGAGAGTCAAATTTGAAGAAACCGTTTCTTAGTTGAGAAACGACGTCCTCTCTTGAATCGAGGCACCAGGAAACGACAGAAACTCCGTTGGGGAGAAACCGCTGGTTTCCACGGCGTCCAGCCTCTCCCCCGCGCACTCACCACTCACTTGCTCGCCGCGCCTGCCGCCGCAGCGCTCCGCCCATGTGCTCGCCGGCTTCCCGCGCTGCTCCGCCGGCGGTCTTGTAGGCCGCCACGCGGCGACCGCCTGCTTTGCTCCACCCGGCGCGCGCTCGCCGTCCGCCACGCCACGGCCGCGCGCTCACCATGCATCGCGCCCGCCGGTGCGGAAGGCCGGCGTCGTGCTCGCGCTTGCCCGGCCGCCGCGAGCTCGCCATTCGCCAAGAGCTCCCCAGCCGCCGAGAGGGCTCACCCGCGCCACAAAATCATCCTCCACCGTGAGCTCACCGGCTGTCATGAGCACCTAAGCTGCCCGGCAAGGGCGCGCGGGAGTCGCGCGGTCCCCGACCGCAGCGCGCTAGCCGTCCCTCGCGCACTCCCCCGGCCGCCACGAGCTCGCCGGCCGCGGCGCGCTCGCCGTCCATCACCCGCACGCTCGTCGATCGTTGCGCCGCTTGCGGGCTCGCCGGACCGCCACGCGGTTGCACCCGCCCGCGCCGTTGTCTCGCTCGTTGGCCGCCGGGTGGAATCGCGCTCACCTTGCGGCTCACCGGACCGCCACCGAGCGAGTCGGACAATGCCGGCCCCGCCCGCTCCGCTCGCGCCGCTCCGCTGCGAGGTCGACGGCCGCCACCGAGCTCGCCGGCCGCGCACGAGCCCTTGCCGCCAACAACCGCCGGGCCCGCCCCCGAGTCGTCACGCTCACCGGGCCGCCGTGCCACGCCGGTCCCTCGCGCCGCTCCGCCGGCCGGGCGTGCACGCCGAACCACCGCACGGATGCGTCGTTCGCGGATCCTCGGCCGCTGCGTCCGCTCGCCGAGCCCGGGTGGTGCGGCCCCTGCCCGCCCGCTCGCGTCGCTCGGCGGCCGCGCTCGTTCTGCGGCACGCTGGATCGAAACAGAGCATCCCCGATGCTGGTTTGAGGGAGAGGCAGAGCAGAGAGCAAATAAATGAAAGGGAATAAAATAAGATTAATATTTATTATGCGAAGAAATTCCTCATTGTGTGAGATGGTTTCTAGATTAGAAATTTTGCTTATGTGGCTGTCTTGGACTTAACGCATGGTTTCTACCATAGGGACTGCCCTGATAATCTTTCTTCCCTCCTTATGCAACATTTAATTAATTTGGATCCAGATTGCCTTCTCCTAGACTTCTCAAAAATGCTTCCAATGAGATGTCATTTATAATATCAAGAGGACCAATGACTGATAATCTTTCTTCCCTCCTTTTGCAACATTTAATTCATTTGGATCCAGATTGCCTTCTTCTAGACTTCTCTGACACCACCAATCTGCATCATATGTGCATTATTATTATAAATGTCATTGGTTCTCTGACATCCAGATTGCCACAGCACGCCGCCGTTGGACCCCAGGCCAGACGATGGCGCACAAGGTTTTTTTTTTTTGACAAATGCAAGCATAATATATTAAGCAGCCAAGTTACAAGCCAGTCCTCCGAAGAAGACGAAATTACAAACAGGTCCTAAGACCGGATAAGCACAAACACAACGGATGAGGTAGCTATGACGACTTCGCCGGCGATGAGCTGTAGGGGCGCCGGAGGCGCTTACAGCGGGGCGGAAGGACCGCTCAAGGCGATTGTAGATGGGGCGACCAAGCTGATGTAGCATATTCCAGAAGACCGAAGAATAAGTTGCTTGCCGTCGCTGGAGGTAGAAGATGAAGCTCGCAGTCGGATCCCTGGGGGAGGCGAAGTCGTGGCGCCAGCATCCGGTGACGAAGTGCCCGGAGTGAGTCAGGATCTGCAGTAACAAAGGCTGCCTGGTGGACGGCGTGGCGCACAAGGTTGGAGAAGCGACGCACGGAGAATGTTCCCTGTTCCAGCGATCCGTCCAAAACAAAGCTAATGTTCCAGCGCCCAGGAGAACGTCGATCGATGCCTGAAACAACTTCTGTACAGCCTGATCGTTGCAGTAGTCCAGGTCCAGGCCCTTCCATGGTCTATCTCCATCGGTATTGTGACGCCCCAGGTTTTTAATTAGCATCATTAACGCTAATGGCCGGATCAACCGAGTCAAACCTGACGACATTAGTCAAACCTAGGTCAACCTGGGTCATCACCTCGAAAACCGAGCCGACAACCCCTATCGACCCCTTGACCAAGTCAATACACAGTTGTGGTCAACCCTTGGTCGAAGACGCGGTCAAACCCCACTAAAACCGTGATGTCGATGAACGTCCTCCGAAACTTTTGCCGCGTTCTCCGAATTTCACCTAAACACTTCAAAATCTACCAATATGAAAGTTGTCTAGTTTGTCGAGGGACACATCTTTCATGTAGATTGGCATTTCCAATTTTGAAAGGAAAAAGGTGAAAAACTTGGTCAATTGTCAGCATATCCTGTTCACCGGAATGTGGTGGCATTCAAAGTTTGGCAGCAATTTGTACAAAATCGGTTGAGAAAAACACCGTACGGCCTTTGTAAAAGTTGTAGAGGGTAGTGAGATCTACAACTTTCCTATTCACCACTTCGTGCACTTCTATTAAAAAATTTGGAGAAAATCACGGTCAAACCGTAGCAGTCGGAATGAAATGCTACCGGAACGCGACGTCGCACTGGCCGGTGCGCCGGGCGCGCCCGCGCCGCGCCGTACGCGCCGTACCGCCGGCCCGCGCCCCCATGCGCGCCTTCGCGAGGCTCGCATCCTCCCAAGGTCGCACGCCCGAGGTCGGTGCCGCCCCGTGCCGCGCCGCCACTCGCGTCGTACGGGCGCGCCCTGCCCCGCCCGGGCAAGCCACTGTCGCGGTCAGCCCCCCTTGGCGCGCTGGGATTTCCTGCAGGAGCGGCCAGCCGTCTATAAGAAGTCGAAGTCGGTCTTCGCACATGCCGAGCCCGCCCGAGCAACCGCCGGTCCGCCAGGTCGCCATGGCGGCCCCCACGGGGAGCTCCCGGTATCAAGCCGCCACCTGCCAACTTGAGCGCACCACCACCACCACCTTGGACCTCCATCCCAACCTCCCAAACCGTCTATCGCCCCGCCGGAGACACAACCTCGCCGAAGCAGTAGCTCCCGCGGTGGCCACCGCCCCGCTCCGCCGACCGCACCCTCCGGTGGTGTCCCTGCCCCAACCGAGTGCAGTAATCAAGCCCCCAAGGACCCGCGGGCCGTCCCTCGCCCGCGCCGGCCGTCCATGGCCGCCGGCTGGCCGGAATTTGGCCGGAGCCGCCACCGGCCATGCCCCGAGGGCCACATTGCAAGCTTGGGAAAAGTTCCAGGGTTCTTTATGCGAACCAGGGGCAATTTTGTGAGGAATAAACAATTCGAGGGACCTGCTCGTAAGTTGCTTCTTAAATAGTGTTGCAGCTTTTGCTGAATCTTGTAAAATCTCTAGAAAATCATAGAAATCTCAGAAAAATGGAAACTCAATTTTACTAGATTCTTGGTGAGGAGCACTACAGCTTTTGTTATACTCACCTAGGCTGTTTCCTAATATTTTTGGCATGAAAAATAGAAATGTGAAAAACCTAGATTAGTGATATATCAAAATCCTTAAGTCCTCTGTATCTAATTTTTGGATATGTTACGTGTTAGGTTATGACTAGCTCCTGTACCAAAAATTGCACAAAGTTATGATGTGAATCGTCTTATATGAATTGTTTTCCTTTTATGCAGAATCTGTCTAGATAATTTTTGTAGCTAAAAATAATTATGTTTTTGTGCCCAACTTCTGCATGTGGTCTTTTTATGTTAAGATAAACCTCTGGTGAATTAATCCCAAATTTTGCATGATCAGAAGTATTTATTCTTAATATATCCAGGTTTTCCTTTGTATTTTAATAATGCAAGATCAGAAGTAGTTCTAGGTGTGCTTGATGCTTTCCTAGGATGCTTTAGGACCAGAGAACATGTGTGAGGAAGTTTGGAGCAATTGGATGCTTATTTATTTTTATATGCTTTTATCTTGTTTATCTGTTTAACCTTTTGTAATTATTGGTATAATTAATTTCTTGCCCTACCAAGTATGTATGTGTGTTCAGTGGCTTAGTATAGATGTTTTGGTGCTTAAGAAACCCCCACTGAATTTTAGTGATTTATTGTTTAAATAAAAGCTTTGGAGGCTTTTATAGATTAATGTTTCGTTAAATAGGGAAATGCCTTTTATTTCTTTATACCCCTTTTTGTGAAATGTTTGCAAAACTTATTTAAAATCTAAGAATGCACCTTGCTGTTTAAGGAATTAAAAGTAATTAATTATATTGTGTACACACCTTTACTAGTGAAAGGTGAAGTATTAAATCTTCACATAAAATAACAAATTATAAAAGGAAACCTTAATCAAGTGTTTAATTAAAAGAATATAACATATATCAATAATAACCTTCATGAAAAGAAATTAATAATTAATTAATTGTTAAGGTGAATATGGCCAACAAGAGTTGGATAAGATAAATAACCAATCCATCACATCACCTGAATCCTGCATTGCATTCCGTGTAGATCTTCCTGACGGTGACTACTCGCTCGTGTCGGAAGCCGAGGACGGAGAAGCGGAAGCTGCACTACAGTACGTGCAAGTACTCGAAAACACCGAGGGTGCCCAAGCTAACTTTGCTGACGAAGGCAAGCCCCAGTGCATTTAACCCGGTCTATCAAATTTAATATACAAATATCTATGGATGCTTGTGCATTTAAGTTCGGGAGTTGGATGGAACCTTAGATGCACAATCCCTAGGTACCTGTGTCCTTACTAGTATGTTAGGTCAATAGCTACTAAGCTATAGGACCGTTACAAGACGGGTGATGATGTCACTCGCGAGAATAGGTTCCTAGGTAGGAATCATAAGATCTCCTTAAATAGATTGCTCATGTGGTAAGAGCATGGGATGTGGACTTCGGTCCAATGGCTATTGTGGGTTAAGTGTTTGAACGTACTAGGCACTTGTCGGGAATGAGACCGGTAAGCCTAGTACCTTAATGAGACTGTTAGAGATTTAACTGTCACTACTCTTGGGATGCATCTCACGGCTAGCTACCGGTGGTGTATGGTGAGTTCGGGTGCCTCGCAGGGTACACAGGGTAGCCTGCACCAAAGATTGTGGCCTTTTATCCCGACCCGAGGATTTTTGGGAACCGTTTGGTGGTTGTCCTCGTGGGGGCATCCCACCGTGTGTTTAGGTCTACCTTGCAAGGTTTGAATCAATCGATTGTCGGTCTCTCACTGTTATCTGAGACTACTTACTCCACTAACCATGAGATCCCTAATGATGGAAGTTGATGAATATTATGCTTGATTAATTGTATTGTACAACCTTGTCTGTACTAGATGGCTAATTTAGAGAAGAATAAACCCACTAGAACTTATGCTAAAAACTTGAAAGTAAGGACATACTCTTTGTTAACTTTTCAGCAAAGAAACCCAGTGGCCAAAAGCCTTTCATGTCTAGAGTTGGTGAAGTAGTTATCACCGATGGGTAAGCCTTGCTGAGTATTAGTATACTCATCCTTGCTATAATCTGTTGCTCCAGGTAATGCCTTTGGTGATGTGTGGCCTGGAGAGATCCAGCCAGGCTGGGAGCTGGAGTGGGTGGAGGACGTCGAATGAAGGCATCATGGCTGGCCTCCCGTGGTGTTCTCGCTTTCCGCTTAGTTTGTTTCCGCTATTTTAAAAACTCTGAACTACGTTGTCATGCCAAATACTTCATTTTGTAAGAATTAAACCCTTCGGGGTGAATTTCGGATGTTAATTATGTTGTATCTCTGGACTCGCATTCGTGTGAGTTTTATGCATATATGTCGATCCTTGTTGCTATATAAGTGATTTACCGGACGTTAACCCGGCGACTAACGACAGGATGATACTTTATTATTGCTTAATGACTAAAGTGGATTGGTTTAGGCGATAGTACGGTATTTTCCTGGGCGAGTTGTCACAGGTGCGCTGGAACCAAAGCCAGCGGATACGTAGAGCGCACGCAGCAAGCCGCAAATCAGTGATGCCCAGTCCCCCGAACTCCAGCGGCCTGCAGACCGAGGACCAGGAGACCAAGCACTGGCCACCTGTTGCTCTTTCTTTACCAGCCCAAAGGAATCCCCTCCTTCTTTTGTCAATCTCTTTGAACACCCAATCCGGTAATTTAAGGGCGATCATTGCGTGGGTGCACTTGGCTGACATGACGGCCTTCACCATTGTCAATCTGCTCGCCTTGTTCATGAGCTTGGCCTTCCATGTCAGTATGGACGCGCCGACTTTGTCTACGAGTGGCTGCAGGTGCGCCTTCCTTAGGCGGTGGACCGAGAGAGGCACCCGAGGTAAGTTATGGGGAACTCAGAGATTTGCGCAGGGAAGACCTCCCGCACCAGTCTGATGTGTTCGTCGGAGCAGGCGATTGGTTCCACCAAAGTCTTGTGTACATTGATGTGTAGGACGGAGCAGTCGCCGAAAAATCCAAGATCCCCTTTGTTGCGACCAAATCCTGCAACGATGGCCTGATGAAGAGGACTACATCGTCCGCGTAGAGGGAGCACTGGTGTAGAATGGCAGTGTCCGCCGATGGCGCTAGTAAGCCCTGCCGCGCTGCTTGCAACAGTAGGCGGTGCAAAACCTCCATGAGTAGGATGAACAGCATAGGGGACAATGGATCCCCTTGCCGTAGTCCACGGGCATTCCAGATGACTCGTCCCAGCTCGCCGTTGAGTAGGACCCGTGTCGACGCTGTAGAGATGAGAATCGAAATCCAGTCCCTCCAGCGACACCCGAAGCCCATGCCCTGCAACACCTGTAGCAGGAACGCCCATGCTGCTGTGTCGAAGGCCTTGGTGATATCCAACTTAATCAGCAGCGACGATTTATGCTTCCTGTGTAGCGCCTTTGCCGCAAGTTCGACGAATTTGAAATTGTCGTGGATGGTGCGGTTCTTGATGAAAGCACTCTGGTTGACGGCAATGAGGCGTTGAAGCTCCGGCGCGACACAATTAGTGAGCAGTTTCGCTACCAACTTGGTGAAGCTATGTGTCAGGCTGATGGGGTGGTAGTCACCGGGCTTGCGGGGGTTGCCCTTCTTTTTTTAGATATTGGATAATTAAATCCGGCCTCTACATCCGAAGATGTACACAACCAATTATTACAGAGTTCAAAAGAACCATCCACAAAAGGGCAAAAAAAGCAGCAACGGGCAACTAGCCCTGACTAAGGTAAACGATAAAAATTGTTCCATCCTCTATTAGCAATCTGTAGAGCAACGACTTCTAATTTTCTGCTCATGGCGATGAGGGTATCCTTAGCCTGTTCCTTATGCTGCAACTAGGCCCAGAAGCGTAGCCAGTAAGCTCCCCTGAAAATAACCTGCAAAAGCGAATTAAACTTCATCTTTTTGAAAACTATATTATTTCAGCATTTCCAAATAGCCCAGCAAATGGCAGCGACACCAACCCAGATTAGGGGCTTATAGTCTTTATGTTGATTATTAAGCCACGTACCAAACATATGGCTAATGGATCTAGGCTGGGTCAAATTAGTAGCATATAAAATAGTCCTCCAAATCATTTTTGCAGAAGGGAAATCCAAAAACAGGTGTTGAATGGTCTCATTAAAATTACAGTAGGCACATTGCTGGCTCCCTTTCCAATTTTTCTTTGCAAGGTTGTCTTTTGTCAAAACGACCCCCTTCTGAAGAAACCAGAGGAAATTTTTGATCTTTAGAGGTATTTTCCACTTCCAGATCTTCCTATGCTGAAAAGGTGGATGAGTATCTATGTCATGTAGATACAGTGACCGAACAGTGAAAAAGCCACTTTTTGTCAGCCTCCATTTAAAATAGTCTTTATTATCTACCAGAACAACATTAGAGACCCGAGCTACTAGGTGAAGCCAATGGTTCAGGTTGTTATCCACCATAGACCGCCTGAAACAAATGTTAAGGGGCCTAGAGGAAAAAACCTTAGAAACGGTGACATGCTTATCCCACGCTATATGGTATAAGGATGGGTATGTATCCTTGAGCGGCTTATCACCTATCCACGTATCATCCCAAAATCTCGTGTTGGTTCCATCTTTAATAACGAAAGAACCGTTAGACAAAACCTCATCTTTAATACGCATGAGTCCTCTCCAAAAGTGGGAGTCATTTGGTTTTGATGATACTTGCGTGAGGGTTTTGGTTCTCAAATACTTGTCCCTTAGCAAAGATTGCCAGGTCCCTTCAGTGTTCAAAAGGTTCACTAACCGCTTAGCCAACAAGCATTTGTTTTGTAGCTGTAAGTTCAAAATCCCAAGGCCACCCTGATCTTTGGGGTGACACAAGATGTCCCATTTGACAAGTCTATATTTATGTTTAATAGCAAAGCCTTGCCAAAAGAATCTGGATCTGAAATGATCCAGGTTTTTAAGAACTCCCTTAGGAACTTCAAAGAAGGACATCATGAACATGGGTAGGCTTCTTAACACTGAATTCAGCAGAACCAGCCTCCCCCCATAGGAAAGATATTTTGCTTTCCAACACGAGAGCTTTTGCTGGAAGCGTTCTTTAACTTTACTCCATTCGGAATTTAGGAGTTGTCTATGGTGCATCGGAATACCTAAATATCTGAAAGGGTAATCTCCTGAATTACAACCAAAGAGAGAAGTATAGGAAGCTTCCATCTCTCTGGCCGCACCATAACAGAAGACTTCACTCTTGTGGAAGTTAATCTTCAGCCCCGAAAGCTGCTCAAAAGCACATAAAAGGAGCTTCAGATTTTTAGCTTGCTCAAGGTCATGGTCTAGAAAGATTATGGTGTCGTCTGCGTATCGTAAGATAGACAAACCATCATCAACTAGATGGGGTATCACCCCTCTAATTTGCCCATCTGCTTTCGCTCGGTTAATGAGCAGGGCTAGCATGTCCGCGACGATGTTAAATAAGATAGGAGACATAGGTTCCCCTTGTCTGAGCCCCTGTTTCGTTTGGAAGTATGGTTCAATGTCATCATTAACTTTGATTCCCACACTCCTTCCCAAAACCATGTTTTGGATCCATCTACACCATTTAGGTGAAAACCTTTCATGCATAAAGTCTGCTAGAGAAATGACCACTTAACCTTATCATAGGCCTTTTCAAAGTCAATCTTAAAAATGACTCCATTAGATTTTTTGGTATGAAGTTCATGGATGGTCTCGTGTAGAATAACAACACCTTCCATGATATTCCTACCAGGCATGAAGGCAGTTTGTGTTGGGCCCACCACCGTCCTTGCTACTTTATTCAGCCTGTTAGTTCCAACTTTAGTAAAAATCTTGAAACTAACGTTGAGGACACAAATCGGTCTATATTGCTGAATCTTAGTGGCATTCTCAATTTTGGGAATTAAAGTAATGATCCAAGTTGAGGCTTAAAAAGGTCAAGACTGTCCTTATGGAAATCATGGAACATAGCCAAAAGGTCATCTTTAATCACCCCCAGAACACCTGATAGAATTCAGCTGGGAAGCCATCTGGTCCAGGAGACTTGTTATGCTCCATTTGGAAGACCGCCTCTCTGACCTCATTTTCAATGAAATCGGCAATGAAGATCTCATTTTCCTCATCGGATACTTGTGGAATATCATGAATCTGATCCTCCATCAAGGTGATTTCCGTCTGCTCTGGGATCCCGAACAGAGTTTTGTAATAATTCGTGATGTGGCATTTAAGATGGTCAGAATTAACAACAACACCATTGTCATCCTCGAGCCTATAAATAAGCTGCTTACGGTGTTTGCCATTGGCAATAAGGTGAAAGAACCTTGTATTAGCGTCCCCTTCCAAGAGAGTTTTGACCGTAGCTCTTTGATACCACTTAATCTCTTCCACCCTCAAAAGCGAAATGAGCCACTCTTTAGGATAGTGCTTTAAATCGATTTCATGATCAGAAAGGCTATCAAT
Source organism: Cenchrus americanus (assembly GCA_947561735.1). Taxonomy (NCBI): domain Eukaryota; kingdom Viridiplantae; phylum Streptophyta; class Magnoliopsida; order Poales; family Poaceae; genus Cenchrus; species Cenchrus americanus. The sequence goes on from OX387245.1 coordinate 51,791,011, forward strand.
TTCAGCTTTTTTATCCAGATCTTGCAGTAGGGTCAAAAGAGTATTTTTTCTCCTTTTTATAGGAGCCCACCAAATTTGACGCCTAGCCTCTAAGATGCTGCCTAAGTCTGCGGATCTTGAATTGCCACCTCTGTAGGGGAGAAGATCCAGAGTTTTTTGATCGCCAAATATTTGCAACCATGTCGTAAAAACCCTCCTTCAGGAGCCATCCCCTCTCAAATCGAAAGGGTCTGGATCCGGACTGGTGAGTGGAAGCACCTGTGGACACAACTAGTGGAGTATGATCTGAAATGTTCTGGTCTCTAGTTTCGACCTTAGCCAAGGGGAAATTTATCTCCCACTCCGTACTAGCTAAAACTCTATCCAGCTTTTCATAAGTCGGATTATCCTCCGCACCTGCCCAAGTAAACTGGCAACCTGTCATGACAATTTCCCTAAGATCAAGGGACTCAATGACAACATTAAAAAAAGGGAGGGCCATTTAGTATCAAAGTCTCCACAGCTTTTGTCCTCAGGTTTTCGCATAATATTAAAATCCCCGCCAACGAGAAAAGGAAGGTTCTCCTTTGAGCAGGTATTAGCGAGTTCAGCAAGAAACGCGGCCTTGTATTGTGATTGTACCGGTCCATAAATAGAATAAAGGACAAACTTGAAGTCAGTTGACTTGTATCTAAGGGTGAATTTAACATAAAAATCCCCCTCATCGATAGCACCAATATCAAACACACTAATATCGACCCCCAACAAGATCCCACCTGATCTGCCATGGGGAGCCATAGCGTGCCAAAGAAAATCATGTCCAGCGCATAAATTTTCGAGGACATGATCAGGAAAGGACTCACGACCAATTTCAGAGAGAGCAATAAAATTAATCTGCTCTTCTCTAACTAGTTCAGCCAAAAATCTGTGTTTAGCCAAGTCAGCAAGACCTCTGCTATTCCAGAATACCCCTTTCATTTTAAAATAATCTTTGAAGGGGTTTTTGGCTTCTTGGGGAGATTGCCAGTTTTTTGTGTCTTGGTCTTATTAAATTTTTTCTTTCGACTGATAGGAATATGATCATTCTCTGCATCAAACAAGCTCTCGTTTAGGAAACCACCAGCGTGGTTGAGAGCTTCCTGCAGTCTTTCTTCCCTTTCATCATCACTTAATAGATCATTAGAGTTAACATTATTATTTTTGTTAGCGCAGACAACTGATCTATCTACCTCTAAGTTCTTAAGATGAGTGACACCCGAGGTATTTGTGTTGATGGATAGCCTACCAAGGTTTGAAATAATGCGCGAATATGAAAAGCTAGAAAAGGAAATACCTTCGAGGTTCTTTTTCTTCGCCAGCCGTTCCGCCTTGAGTAGGGTATGCTCATCAGCCCTACCTGTGTTCCTGCTGCTTCGACGTAGTGTCCTGGGGGCATCCTCCCCAGCCGTAGCTGCAGTTGCCACCACTCGCCGCGGTGCAGCACTGGTGACCAGGTCGGCCACGTCCCCAACTAGGGTTGCGCCCCCCTCGGAAGTGGCCACGGCGGTGACCCCCTTAGCAGGGATCCCGCAGCTCCTGGATGCGTCCTCCTCCGGTGAAGTAGGCGAGGGTGCCATCACCCACAGCGGCGCTGTGCAGGTGATCAACTTCGCAGCGGTGTCCTCCGCCTCCACTGCGGCCACCGCCTCAGTGGCAGCGGAGAGGGAGGCGTCCCCCCAGCCATCGGGGGCGGCCGTCCGGCGCGGCGCTGCCCACCACCCTTTGTCACCTCGGTGGTAGTGGAGTGGGAAGCATCCCCCCTACCGTGGGGAGAGTCGGCCCGTCCGAAGTGGTCGAGTCTGCATCTTCCGACCCCCCTTCGTCGGCAAAGAGAGGGGCAACCCCCAACGGAGACCCTGCCCCTCCTGATAGAATAGGGGTGGGAATGCCTCCATCCTCCCCCTCAGCGGGGGGTGTCGTAGACGCCGGGTAGAAGAGTGTCGGTGTTCCCCCGTCCGAAGATAGGTGAGTTACACCAGCCTGCTCAAATACATCGGAGATAAAAGGGTGAGGGTTAACAGGAGGTGACACCATAGCATTGTACAGCCTCCGCTCTTCATCAGTCAACAGGCTGTAAGTTTTCCACCCCACAGGATCCTTCTCCAGCATGACCTTAATGCTAATATCATCCAACAACTGCTCGCAAGCCATATCAAGTGCCTCTTGGATCACAGTAGCCTGCCTGTGAGATTTCCCGCTCTGGGGTGCCGAAGACTGGGGGTTTGCAAAAGAAGCCTCCTTATGACCACCCTGTGGGTTCCGAGCGGGGTTAGCATCCCTCATGTTACGGTCCCCATCCGCATCATTACCCTTATCATCATCTGTGAGCAGGTCCTCATCATCATCCTGACCTGCAACTTTCAATACCTCCTCATCGGGCTTGAAGTAAAGGCGGTACATGCATCCCTTCACACAAACATCAGCGAATTTTGGTATTTTTTAATGTCCAAAACTGCCACAAGGATTCGTACCTCTCCCGTACGCCGAAGGTGGTGGATGTTCACCTTCTGAGTAGCTCCAATCATAGTGCCAACAGCCCACAAAGGAAGGAAGAAACGAAGTGCACACGGTACCTTAGTGACAGTCACCCAAACCTGATCCAGGACCTTAATTGGCTGAACATCATCAACAAATTCTTCAATCGAGAAAGTCCCTTCCTTATTCTTTGTCATGATAGTGCCAATATCCACCATACGTGTCAGCTCCTCCTTGCTAGGGAATGGCACAATAAAGCACTTGTTCCCTTCCTCCTGTGCCTCCCAGCGCCAAGTGACCGGAACGATCCGTGCCAGTGTAGTCAACAACAGCTGTTGGGAGACTTCACCAGACTCCACCTTGATGAGGGCGGTGGCGGGAGAGACACCAGCTGCAATTATATCATGCTCATTTGCAGCCTGAATATGGAACCACCATTGTCGTCCGAAGCAGCACAGTACGCCACTGACGGCTTCGGACCACAGAGGAGAGAGCACTGATTGGTGTAGTGGTCAGCCGTGCAAATCACACACTCCACCGTGCGTTTCCGCTTCCCTTTTCCTCCATCGGTTGCTGCAATTTCCGACGTTTCCACGACATCCAGGACGTTGGGGACAGGGTTGTCGCCACGACCACGACGTGGCTGCTCCTGTTCAGCACCAGAACCCGGTGCGCCTCTAGTAGCATCGCTGACACGGGCACCACGACCGCGAGCCCGGCCAGGCGTGGCGCCCCGCGCAGACGCGCTGCGCTCCCCAGCTGGCTTGCGGTCTCCGTCGCCCAGAGGTTGGGCAGCAGTCCCACGGCCTCGCGGCCCGCGTCCACGTGCCTGGTCGGCCCTGTCGCCGGCGGCCTGAGGCTGGGCAGCGACTCTACCCTCCAGGCCGCGGCGGCGGAAACGTCCCCTCCCCGCCATCAAGGCGTCGCGGTAAGGCGTGGTGGAGAGGAGGTGCGGCGGGACGGTCCTGTTGACGAGGCGACAGCGATGTGTCGATATCGAGTCGGTCGTGGGTGCCAGCTGAAACACAGACTCGAGTCGGGTTCGGTGTAAAGGACTGCCTGGACTGCCGGGGGAGGGGGGGCATCGTTGCGCGCGGCGGCGCCCTGCCCAGCAGGCGGCAGGAAATCTCCCAAGGTCGCCGTTGGGGTTACCCTAGCTGGAGGCAAAGGGCCTTTCCACAAGGACTTCCAAGGAGGCTTCGCCCGAACCAGCGGCGGGCTGATGTTCCCCATCTTTATCATGGCGGCGGCGAAGTCGGAGGCGCCATCAATCGATCCTAGGCGGCGCCCTTTGAATTTGCGTGATGAGGCGGTGAAATTGGCCCCTGTTCGTTCTGTAGAAGGCGTTGAAAGCCTCCATGACCTCGCGCTTGATGACCGACCAGGCGGACAGGTAGAATTCGGCGGTGAACCCGTCAGGCCCTGGCGCCTTGTCCTTGGGGAGTGATTTGATAGTTGTCCAGACCTCCGTCTCGGAGAAAGGTGCCTCGAGCCGCTCCAGGTTGGCCGGCGACATGCGGATAGCCTCCAGGTCGATGGTCTCGTGACGGTGAGCAGATGTCCCCAGGATTCGGAGGAAGTGGCGGTAGAGCATGTCTTCCTTCTCGTCGTGATTAAATGCTATGCCGTCATCATCCTCGAGCCTCACGATTAGTTTCTTCTTGGTTCTGTATGAGGCCTGAGCATGGAACAGCTTCGTATTGGCATCCCCCTCTCGCAAGAAGGTAATGTGAGACCGCATCCGTGCCAACGTGCGTTCCAGGGACGCAAGGCCTAGGCACTTGAGCTTGAGCTCATTCTTGAACCTGCGCTCATCCTGCGTGAGCAAGCGGTTTTCCTCTGCACGGTCGAACTGGTGGATCAGTTCCCTGCCCATTAGCAGCTGTTCTTTGACCTGCCCGATGCGGCGCTGGCTCCAACTCTGAAGCTCACGCGCAGTGCTGCGGAGCAATTGATCCAGGCGGCCGAAGGGGTCCGGTGTGGAAGGCGGGCAGCTCCATCCTCTCTCAACCGCCTGAATATAACCTGGTATCCTGATCCAGAAGTTCTCGAACTGGAACCTTCTCTTTGGACGGAAATGAGTGTTGGTGGCGAGGAGGAGCGGTGTGTGATTGATTGGACGTATCGGAGGACAGGGCCTGGAGGAAGCAGTCCGGGAACAGGGACTCCCAATCCACCGAGATCAGGACTCGATCGAGCTTTTCCAGCGTCAGGCGCGCACATCCGTTACTCCAGGTGTATCGCCGGCCGTGCAGATGCAAATCCTTCAGTTCGGCATCGTCCACGAACCAGCGGCCCATGTTCCGGCGGTTCAAGTTTACATTGTTTTTACCGGCGGCGTCCAAAATCAGGTTAAGAAATTATCAAAGCAGACACTTGCATTCAGCTCACTAGGAAGATTCAGAACTACATAGGACCCTGTCCATTGTGAATTATAAGCCCAGTCTACATGCAGACCTGTGTTGTTAAGCCACCATGATCCCCTCCAGGGATCCATAGAGCATTGTAGCCCGACATCCTCCGCCAGCGTATCATGGCATCCTGCATCGGTATTGCAAGGAGAATTAAACCAATTATAAAACAGAAGTAGAATCAAACCATTTTATTTTTAATGTCATATAGATCTGTCTTTCTTACAAAGAAAATATGACTACCTCTACAATGAATGTAAGTGCATGGCCTATGTGAAGAGTTCCTGTCACATTTGGAGGTGGCAGAACCTGAAAAGAAATGACTTAGCTGATTAGCTCTTTGTTGGAAAAACCAGAGCGATGTCAAAATATGCAGTATGTTAAATAAACTTCCGGCATATATTGCACTTACCTTGACAAATGGTAGTTTTGTACTTTCAGAATCTACCAAAAAATATCCTGACGAAACCCACCAGGCGTACCATCTGCATACAGGCAAAAGAAAATTTAAAAACATTTCCAATGCTACAAATTATAAAATTAACAAAGGCAAACTGCTATTCTGTCTAGCATCTTACGATTTCTCAACCATGCTAGGTTTGTATTTCTTCGCCATCTGAAATGAAAGCAATTTCTTCTGCCCCTAAGGAGTGTCTGGATCAATGAAAATCCTGTAGATTTTCATCCTCCACAGCTTTTTTCCTTTGTTTTCGCCCAGTCTTTTTTGTGCCATCTGAAGCTGGCTGTGCCTAAATCATAACCAAAAGGCATTTTAGTTACTAGATATCCGAATTTTCTGTTCAAGCATCTACAGATTCAAGAAATTGTAACTGAACCTAGAGCCCAGCTACATACTTTTGTTGCTCCATAGTTTTTTTTCTCTTCTTTTTTCTTGCCTGACAGGGTAACATTTATAACACATAGATGGCCATTCACATACTCAATATTGTATAACATGTATCACAATCAGCTATATGGCCATTCAGATACTCAATATGATTTCATTTATAACATGTATAAAGATTGAGCAACGCCAGACAAAACTTAATCTATACCTTTGCATCTTTTTTCAGCTGTGTTTCATCTTTGTCTGCAAGTTGCTGCATGAATCGAAGATAAAGAAGTGAACACAATGAGTTGCTAACACAAAACAACAAAAAATGCACTACATCCTGCACAACATGTGAGTATTTTTTTCTCTACATATAAAGGTATCTGCAACAAATCCAGTGAGACTAGATCTTATTCACATACTTCCTGAAGGTGTTCTAAAGTTCGTGCAGAAAATTACCGTATGTGTTTCATTGTACATCATGGTCTAGGTCTAATTTAATGAGCATGACAGGAGATCGATGTAGTCATATCCAAATTCCTCCCTAAAAACTTACTTTATCATTCAGAGTCTTCATGACAGTCTGATTGCTCCTCTGTAGGTACCCGGTATCCTTGTTGCTCCTCTAGAAGTTCATAGATCATCCATATCTTTATATTATGCCCGCCACCAAATCTTCAAATTACTTAATTCTTAATATGAAGCATCATTCTGATCCCTGTACAGGACGAATGCAAACAATGTGTGAGTTTAAAAAGGGAGTTGTCAGACCTTAATTCGGAGGGGAAGCAGAGGGAATCAGCAGAAGACAGGGCAACAAGATTTTATGAACAGGTACAGAAAGGTTTTGAAAATTTCTCTGATGACATTACAAACCTAAAAAAATCTCTGATTTGGAATTACAATCCAGAAAAAGGCTATTAACAAGGAGCTTGAGGTTGAGAAATCCTGGATGATGATACCGAGTACCTACAAGGCAGAAGAACTTTTTTTTATATAGTCAGGGTAGAAGAACTAATAAAACTCGGTGGATGGAAATTGAGATATACAAGTAAAGTCGTATTCCAACAAATTTTCAGACCAGAGGATGTGCATACGGAAAATTCCCGGGAGTTCAACGTTGGTTGGCACTATGAACCAAAAAGATGTTTTTACAGTGCAGTATTTGAGTGTAGCCATCCGAGATGCCGTCATGTAGAGTTCATCCGGAATGTAGATATAAATATTGACAAACTGACGTACATGGTATAGGCCTGAAAGGCTGCAATTGCTGTCCTGCACCGTAGCGGTGTTGCACAGCCGCTGGGTGCAGGCAACACACCAGCAAGCCTCGCAACGGCGCAGCGCAAGGCACGGACACAGGCGGCCGCAGCCCCAGGTCCAGCCTCCAGGAGCTGGCGCCGCCGCACCGGCCCGTCCTCGAATCCGAGAGCATCGCCGCCGTGCACCTCAATCTCGGTCGGTGTCAGGGTGAGCACGAAAGGTGGGCTGAGCACTTTTGCTAGGCCATAAAAGAGGGTTTTGGGGCCAATCCGCAGCCTCGAAGGAATACCAACCATGTCATGTCATAGGGAATTCTTTCGAACGAAAGTACTCTTCCTCTTAGAAACTTAAGCGGTGTTTGGGGCTAACTTTCTCTGCTCTTGTTTTTCAAAATTTCATTTCCGCTCAAATGATGTCTTGCAAACACATCTAGCTCCACGAACTATAACTTCCAGAAAAACGTGGAAAGTGGAGGCCAACTCCACGTTTTTCTTGGAGTAGATTTCGCCGAAAACTCCACCAACTCCACGTTTTTTATGGAGTAAGCACTGCTCCACGAACTCCACGGTGGAGCTGCTCCATGGTGGAGTTGGTGGAGCGGAGCTGGAAAAACGGGAGCAGAGCAGTCCCAAACACCCCCTTAACAGTCTATTTATTTTTCTAGTCAAATTTAGAGTATTAGCCCTTTGTAATAGTAGAAAAATTCATAATTCTATTGACTAATCCAACATATTAGCAATTTTTCGTTTTCCAAATCCGCCAACCACTAACTGACACACGGGCCAACCTGTCATCTCTTTCTCCTCCAACCTTATCCTTCGTCGGTTCCTCCTTCCCCACCCAGTCGGTCTCTTCCAGTCTCCCTCCAGTCTGTGGTCCGTCCGCCCCAGTCCCCACGATGTGTCAACGAGTAGCGGGATGGCAGCAGCGCGGGAGCTTCGGGGCCGCCCCTGCCGCAGGTACGACTGCTCGCCGTCGGGAGCCCGCGCCGCCCTCTGTCGCGGAGCCCGTGCCGCCCTCACCATGGATCTCGTGCCTCCCTCGCCATGGTCCCGCGCCGCCCTCCGTCGCGGAGCCCGCGATGCCCTCGCCACCCTCGACAAGGATCCCGTGCCACCCTCCATCGCGGAGCCCGTACCGACCTCGCCACGCAGATGTGGAAATGATAAAACAGAAGTTCCAACAGTGGAAATCCATGTTTATATAGATGTGGGCGCATAGGCCAGCCGGCCAAGTGACCTTGATTTCATCATCATGTAGAGGAAGCTGCAAACCAGAGTTAGCCACAGCGCCATCACGAGAGCCATGGCCACCGGCGCGAAGGAATCTGCCGCCGCCGCCGCCGCCAGTGCAAGGGAGCAGTAGGAAGAGGTGTAGGCGCTGTTCGAGGAGAAGCACGTAGATATCTGGCGCGGGAGTTCGGATGCTGGCGCAGAGCCGCAGACACGGCGAGCTGAGCTCTGCAGCGTGCGCACAACAGACGGTAAGGGGTGGAATAAGGGTCTGTTTGAGCAGCTTCACGCGAAGCGCCACAAACTTCAATAGCGAAAGCAGTGCCCAACTCTCTGCTCAACTCTCCGGTGGAACCTGCGAAAACTCACTCTCACGAGTTAAGAACATGGTGAAGCTGCCAAAACATGGCTCTCTCCCCCGCTCATGAAGTTGCTTTCGTGGAGTTGTTTTAAAAAAACAGTTCTGCTGAATTGAAGGCTGAACTGCCAAAATGCGGCCCTAAGAAGGAAGATGTAAGCACGTGGACTAGGTGGGGCCTATATTCCACATCAGGGCCGGCTCTACAATTTCAAGGACCCATGGGCAAGCGAGAAGAAAGGACCCGTTGAAGTAGCATAATATATAATACGAGTAAAAAAATAACTTTTGCAGCTCACATATAGCAGTTTAGTTCATCAAATATAGCAATAGTGTCATAAAACTACAAGATACAAACCATTACAATTATCTCAAATAATATATAATGCTTTAATGCCTTGTCAAAATACGCCGATGGGCATTTCTTGATGCGAAATCTTCAATAACAGTATCAAGATCAATGTAATCCAAAATGTCTTCTCAATGGTGCATGTAGCTAAGCCATTCAATCTTTCCTGTGATATAGTTGACCTCAAATAATTTCTCAAAAGTTCCAATTTGGAGAAACTTCTTTCAGCTGATGCTACTGTCACTGGAATGGTTAAGACAACTCGATATGCAATGGAGAAATTTGGATAACAATCTGCAGCCTTAACAAAATGAAGAATCTCAACGGCCGACATCAATTCTTCTGGCAAAGAACTTCGCAACACTTTCAGTTTAGAGAAAAAATCATCCAACTCTACATCAGAATTGTTGTCATGAGAAAAAGTTTCTACAAAAGTAGTGCAACACTTTCGTAGATCATTATCATCCAATGATTTCAGATTTTCTGAGTTGAATAAGAATCCAAATATTTTCTCAAATTCCTTTAGCTTCTCAAACCGACTAGTCAATGAAGCAATTGCATGATCAACAATAACATTGAAGTACTCATATTTCAAGGATTCTATAGCTGAATGCTGCAATTCTTCGGTTTCATCATTTTGTTCATCAAAATACTTCTTTCTTTTACTTTGCCGTTTTGTAGGAAATCTTGGCTCTATGCCCATACTAGATGCAATGGATTTTGCAGTCACAATACTAGCATCAAAGCCATCTTCTCTGTACTTCTGGAAATATGTGATTACCCCTTCAATTTGTTTGAGAGTAGTATCTAAGCACATAGATTGTAACTTTTTGCTCACCATGTTGATAGTAAATAAAATATCATCCCATATAACCATACCAACTATAAATTCAAATTTCTCAAGTGCAAGAACCAATGATTGAGCATTACTTACTGTTTTAGAGTCATGGTCATCAGTTGCAGATCTTTCCAATTCCTTCAAAGCTGATATTATCTGTGGGGTTTGGTACCTAATAGGTTGCACACTCTTTATACGACTCTCCCAACGAGTATCAGACAAGGGTTTCACAGTAAACCTCTCAACATTATCAGTCAAAATTTTCCGCCTTTTAGTAGAGTGTGCAAACAGGCAATATATGCGCTGTATAACACCAAAGAATGAAACAGATGTCTTGCAAGAATTTTCCATGTCAGAAAGAGTGAGATTCAGATTATGAGCTGCACACGGCATATATAATGCTCTTGGATTAATTTCCTGCACACGGGTCTGCACCCTTGATGTTTCCCTTTAATATTGGAACCATTGTCATAACCTTGACCTCTCACATCATCAATGTTCAAATCAAGAGACTTCAGTGCATCCAACAAAACATTAAAAAGCCCCAATCTGGAGGTGTCATCAACCTTTAAGAACTCTACAAAAATTCCTCTACTCTTGGAATGTTTCTTGACATATTAACACAATGTATAATCAGTGTCATTTGTTCTTCATGGCTCACATCTGGGGTACAATCCAAGATAATGGAGAAATACTTGGCATCTTTAATAATATTTAAGATATGATTTTTCATAGCATCAACATGAACACCAATTAATTCATTCTGAATATTATGACCAAGGTAATGATGATGAGTTTCATTACTTTGAATGCGCCTAATATGCTCTTGCATCACAGGATCAAATTCAGCAATCATTTCAATTGTGGCTAGAAAATTACCATTGTTATGATAAATTTTCTCATTTGATCCTCGAAAGGCTAGATTTTTTTAGCAAGAAACTTCACAATAGCAATTATTCTTACCAGGACCTATCTCCAACACTCCTTTTCCTTTGCAATTTCCCGTTGCATCTCATCATCAATTGTTTTATTTTTGCTTAATCTAAGCCGAACCTCATTCCATGTACTCATGTTTGTCAAATGCTCCACACTATTTTCATGTGCTTTGAGTTTCTCACTGAGATGCTTCCAATCCCTTACTCCATCTGATGCTAAATTTGCTTCATTCTGGTTTGATTTGAATAACTTGCAACAAAAACAATATACCTTGTCCACATGTTTGGAATAAACCAACCACTTTCTATCAACAACCTCACCATTAGATAATTTTCTTGAGTAGTAAACATAAGAAAAATGTCTGCCACTAGGATCAGAAGGGAACTGTAGATTCATTTCTCTCATAGGCCCTTTCTCAATTAAGATGTCTCTTTTGCTATTGTCAAGAGAGTCCCATGATCTAGGATAAAAAATAGTCAACATTGAATCTTCTTGTTCATGAATGTGTGTAGTTTCAGTATCATCTCTCGGAGCCTGAGTATGATTATTGACATCATCTTCCACTGCTAAATTTTGCAAATCATTGGCAATGATTTCCTCTTCATTGGCAACGTCTTCTGCAACATGTTCCTCTGCCCCTGATCTTGACTGACCGTAGCATTACTGGACACTGGCAAAAACTTATGTAAAGCACCCCTCTGCGATTCAGCAGCCTGTTCGTTTTCTTTTCTTTCTTTTCTTTTCTGAGCACCCGACTTATGCTTCTTAGGTAACATCTATCATATTCAAATAAAAAGAATTCAAAATTTATAACCCTTGTAATTATTTTGGGAAAAATTAAAACCTAAGAAGTGGTGTACTGGTGTCGTTGATCCATACCAGGACTGAGGAGAAAACTGAATCGTACTGCTCCTACTCGCCGAGTCGCCGGTGCCCCCCCCCCCCCCTCCCCCGGCCGCTAGTTCGCTAGACGGTCGACGATGTCGATGGTGCGGTAGGCAGGGGCGCAGCGCAGGGCATCGTCGGTGCGTCGCGTGGCGCCCGGCTCGCAGCAAATCACGAGGAACGTCGGGGCGTCTGGTCAGGCGTGCGGCGCGGACTGATTGGCTGAATAGAACATTTGTTAATTACTAAGCCTCTTAATTAGCACTTGGGCCCCCCAGCTTCATGCCCCCCCCCCCCCCCCCCCCCCCCCCCGAGCCGGCCCTGAACTCAATCCAACTCAACATGCCACAGTGGCGAAACCACGTAGCAAAACCATCATAGGGGGTGTTTTGAATGGTTTTGCAAAGATGAGGGGGTTAGATATCCGGCTTTATAGATCACGGGGTTAAGTAGGAGTAGCCCGGCTATGATAGGTAAGGGGGTTTTGTAGACTTTTTCCTTTAATAAAACATGATGCTCGGTACAGGAAAATACTTGAGATCATTGATTGAGGATGGAACTCGTTAGTTGGTACTTCAACGATGCGGCTTATTCTTTTTGATTGGTAGCTTGCTTCGCTTTTCGATCAACTTCTCCACCAATCCGCTTTTGATTTCCAACCCTAGCGACGAGGGAAGGAGCTGTTCATGCGGTTTTCAATCCTCGTCCCACAACAACATCGGTGGTGCGGCTTGGCGACATGCTTTCTTGCAGCGATCCCCTCACCATGCTCCCATGTTTCCTCTTCTGCAAAGCTATCAGGCTCCTCCGCCGAGGGCTGCTTCGCCATGTTGCGGCGATCAGCACAGGATCGAGCTAGTTAGTACCTAGCAGGAGGGTATGATATATGTTAGAGTGTGAGAGAGAGAGAGCGCAACAGAGATATAGCGAGCGAGAAAGAGAAAGGCTTGTGTTACCAGTGTGGCAGTGTCAATCGTTCCGCCTGGCGGCCGGCCGGCGGCAGTCGTGAAGAACGAGGTCGGCCGCAAGATATAGATGAAGAACTAGGGCTAGCAAAGGCGTTCTTGACTGGTGCTTTTTTTACATTTGCTAGCTTGGGACACTCTAGCCGGCTACTGTAGCTAGCTAGCTGCTAGTAGCACACAACGTCTTGCGCATCTCGAGATCTCATTGCAAGTAAATGTGCAGTGCGGTTGTAGTTCATTAATTGTCATATTTATACATAGATGCTCTATTAGTTCTTGTAATAGCGATGCAGTGATCATCAAATGAAGTTGCATGTAGCTAGTATCTTGGATTAGGAATGCAATGTAATGATTATCTACAAATATTACTGCTCAGTTTACATGATCTATATATAGCAAAACTAAGCTTCCAACTCTTAATAAAGAAAACTTGTACGTATGACGACACAGGGAAACTGAAGCAACCAAACAACTAGCCAGTGGGGCCTGTTGTGTGCATTATTTATATATATATAGACACACACGTACGGTAGTGCTATTCTACACCCTAGGTGTAGAATGGGATTCTACACCCAATGAACCCAAACACACCACCCGACCAACTAGATCGGATCCCACCTCCACCTCCCCTGTTGTGTGCATTATATATCTATATCTATCTATCTATATATATATATATATAGACACACACGTACGGTAGTGCTATTCTACACCCAATGAACACAAATACACACCCGACCAACTAGATCGGATCCCACCTCCACCTCCCAACCTGTTAACACACGCCCCGGACTCGTCGGTCTTCCTTCCCAACCGAGCTTCCTTTTCCACGCGAGCGGGAGCCGGGAGCGTCGCGGAGCGGCGCGACCGGTGAGCGCGAGCCAGCTCGGAGTGCGACCTTTGGGGGAGCAGCAGCGCGGCCAGGGCCCAGACGCGGCGGTGTGTGCGGGTGTCGGCGGTGGTGGCGAGTGAGTGTGGGGCGGCGTGGAGGAGGAGGCGCAGGCGTCGCATCCGGCGGCAGGGAGCGGAAGCGGGAGCGGGGACATGCACACGGCCAGCGTCGTCCCGTTGGGGAATGAGGGTTGAAGTTGGAGTATTGGAGCTCCATCCCCCCCTGAATCGGTGCTGCCGCGCAGCCTGCTTGTGGGAGACGGCGAGCACGAAGCGTTAGTGCGCGGGAGGCACACGCTGGTGCGAGTAATAAGCGGCGGGTGAGCTGCGGCAGCGCACGACCAACAGGTAGAGTGGCGCCATGGACCTCCATCTACTTCTGGAATCTCAAGCTCCATATGCAAATTCATTTGGTACAGAGCCCTCCCATCCGCCCCACAGAAACAATCAATCTGAATTTTGATGCCCATCAGTAATAATTGAGATTGGCATCGCTGTTCACACCTCATGATTGGCATAGCTGCTGACAGAATTCCTTCTAGATCCCTTATAGTGATGAGCATGGTTACTAAATTACCCAATGGTTACGGAATTCTTGCAGACAGAATTTACTGAACGGGCATGTTTACTTAATGAGCATGGTTACTGAATTCCCTCACAGACGGAATTCCTTCAATATCATGAGCATGGTTAATGAATTACCCAATGGATGAATTTTGATAAATTACTTAAGTATCCCTGTATCACTATTAAATTACTGAATTACCCAATGGACACTCTAGTAAATTTTGCTCTATGAGTATAGAGATTGGCAAAAAAAGTTGTTTATGCACCTTGTTCATTTAGATTTCATGAGGTTATAGCTTCCAGGAATGTTGAATCACCGAATTACAAAAATTACCGATATTTGATTTATGATAGTTATATGGTATGATTACCGAAATTACTAGATCAATAAAAAATATTGTTGACATAAACAAGGATTATTTGGATCACCCAAAATTACTAGATCACCAAAAATTATTGTTGACATAACAAGGATTATTGGATCACCAAAAATTATTGGATTAAATAATTACTGGATCACCAAGAATTACAGAATTGCTAGATCACCAAACAACTAAATGGATCCAAAAGTACTTCAATAAAGGTACAAAGAGAGGGTACACACCTATAGGTTTCTAGCACATAACAGACATAAACATATCAACTTTGTTTTTTACAGAAATCACATGCACATTCACTCGCTTAATGGCGGTAGCCTCCATGATTCTGGACTTTTGGAGCATCCTAGCTTGAGCGATGAAAAATTGAGGCTGCTGGAGGGGAATTTGTTTCTTTGAAAGCACTAGTGCCCTACTACGCGGCACCTTTCATGTATCACACCGACGCCCTCTTATTGATGATTTGCGAGGCTTGCCCATCAGGTGGCCGGTCTTCCAACGGTATATGAAAACTAAAACTGCTGGAGCTGTATTGCTGAGTCTGAAAACACACGAAAAGAGATGGAATTACTAAAGAAGAAAAATAAAATCCTAGAATAAAAAGAAAATACTAACAAAAGAATTATGCACTAGGCACTATGGAAGTGAAAGCAAATAAATTACTGGAGGCATTGAGCTACTGATATGTAGTTGGTTGTATAATCTCAGCAGCTGAAGGGCCTCTTGCCGCTTCTCTTGTACCGGGATCCAAGAATCTGCATTCCAAAAAAGGCATGTGTGAGGTAAACCCGACCAAACGCAAGTACTAGTGTGTCCTGTATCATTCAAACTACGGGTATCAATAGAAAAGGAAAGTGCTTGAAGGTGTCAATATTTTAAACTTGATTACTACTTGATAAAATTACAGGAAACCAGTGTTACAAAAAAGAATGCTGACATAAAAAACAACAAAAGCTTGTCGGTAAAAATGCATGAGTTCATCAGTTGTCAGCGATTAGAATAACTGGCTGAATTACTAAATTACTTTATGAAATGCTTGATTACTCGGGGCACCCTTATATACAGAACTACTGAAGCTTGAAAAAGGCTGAAGGTAAATAAAACTGATACTACATTAAGAGGGAGCATTTTTCCAATGAGTAGATAAAAAGACACATGAGAGCTACTCTTATAAAGTTTGAGATAATTGTACTACTGAACTATGAGGAAAAGACTTTGTACTACTGAACAAATCTATTACTAGATGCTAATTACTGAGCATAAAAGACTATTGAACTATGAGAAAAAATTAATTGTACTACTAAACTAAGAAAAAGACTTTGTACTACTGAACTAATCTATTACTAAATGCTAATTACTGAAATAATTATACTAATTGTACTACTGAACTATGAGAAAAAGACTCTGTACTACTGAACTAATTTATTACTGAATGTGCTCTTATTACTGAACTGAAACCAATTACTCCATTTATTACCATCCTACTGAACTACAATCATTGCTGTATATATGTTAGTGTCAAGGAAAGAAAACATTAAAAAAATGAAGGAAAAACAGGGAGGGGCAGAAGGTGTGTCGAGGGGAAGGAGGGTGTCAACTTGATTTCGCAATGCTTCTCCCTGGTCACTGCAAAAGTAGTTCTGGCTTACTACTGAACTAGTGAAGAACATAATACCCTATTACTGAAAACAAATGATCACATTGGATTATGAATTTTGAGTGATGTTCTCATTGTTGACTACATGAATCACAAACCCATAGAGCCCCATGATAAAAAAAGGAAAACCATGACTACCTGCCCATTAACAAATGATACTGGACAACCTCATTACTGAACATATGTTACTGAAAATTACTGACCTACTGAACTACTCGAGTGTTGGTACTGTCGAAAATTACTAAACTACTCATTTGTTGTGTAGTCTGAAAATTACTGACCGGTTGTTCAAACAGTATTACGTAGCTTTTCCGAATCGAGCTACTTCTGGCAGAGGGGCGCTACGTCAGTAATCTCTTCTAGTAATCTATCAGTAATCTCTGTTTATCCAATATAATCTCAGTACCTGTCATCTCTTAAAGTAATATATAGTTAGATCCATTTGGAACTCGTCACACGATTTCAGTAAAATAAAAACCTGTGGTATCCTGCCACTGCTTACATGTCGAAAAAATAGAAAACTGAAAATCAACAAATGAATCGTTACATGAATACTCGAGAAACATCTCATAGGGATGCAGTCTGCTCAAAATCGACAGTAATTTGGCATTCCCACAACTGTTTGAAGAACAATACTGAAAAGCCTACTAAAGAGATGTGTTAGATGGGGTGCACTGCTAGGGTCGATTTCTTATTAAAAGTTGTTGCCTTGTTGGGATGTATTACTATATCCAAAGTAGTGACAACTGAAGCTAATGGGAATCATGGGATCCACTACTAAAGTCAAAAGCATTGATTACTTAAGCTATTGGGATCATTTACTGAACACCTGAAAAGTAAACTTTAAAACTAGCGCTGGAATATGAAAAAGATCAATTACTAAACAAATGATTTTTGAAAAACTTATATTACTGAATAATTGATTTTTTGAAAAAGATTACTGAACAAAAAATTACTAAACAAAAAATTACTAAAGAAATGATTTTTGAAAATATTACTGAACAAATGATATTTTGAAAATATGCACTGAATGATAGAAAAAAATACTAAACCCCCAAAACTGGATAATTTCGGCTTCAAATAACTGAAATACAAGTTGTGTCAGATTACTAGCCCAAATCACTTGCACTATGAGAAAAGGAGGGAGAAAACGACTGTAAGAAAAAAAAAGTAAAATGGGTGTTTATCCATTACTGAAGCCAAAAATTGCTAACATATCTGATAGGACTAAGCCTCTTAGTAAAATGTGTAGTGTTCCATAGTCACAATCCTGGTACAACTACCTGAACTAGCCCAGGAATCTTCATGGCAAAAAAAACACCATCCATGAAAATTAACATTGCAGAGAGAACAAAAATTGGAGTGCGTAGGGCTCACCCTGATTTCACGCTGCTCCTCCCGTTGATGACCAAGTGAGCAATGTGCCACAATCAGCCTGAATCGAACAAAAACAAATCCAGCAAAAAAATTGAAACCCTAACACATCCATGACCTCCCTCGGGGAAAAACTATGCGAGTGTGGGATGCTCACCAGTGTGCGCAGCAGCATGGGCGAGACCCCCTCCCCTCCTCCTCCTCGCCTGACCCATCCCTGATGTGCACCACTGCAGCTTTCCCCGCGCCGCCTCACCCCTCCCACCGATAAAGCAGGAGGAAGCTTGCAGAGTTCACACGGGGGGAGGCGATGGAATGCACGAGTGCCGCTTGAGGGTCCCCCATGGCCGCCGCTAGAGAACCTCACCGCCGTTCCCACCGCCGCCGCATCTCACAAATCGCCGCCGCCTTCCTGAAACACTCGGGGGAAGGGGTGCGTGCGAATGAATCTGGGTTGGGGGTGGGTGGGTGGATGGGGTCGGGAGCAGATTAGCGGGTCGGGCGCGCGGAGTGGTTAACGGGCGCGGGATTGGTGGCCGGGTTGGCTGGCTGATTTGCGTCCGGTTCGTTTGGCTTATCAGCCACCAAACGCGCAGATTTTTTTTCTCGTAACAAACCAAAGAACCGTGGCCGATCTTTTCTCTCACAACAAATCAGCACCAGCCATCAGCCACCAGCTAAACGAACAAGCTGTTGTTTGACCGGTTGGTGGTTTGGGTGCTAGGTGTAGAATCTAATTCTACACCCCAGGTGTAGAATAACACATAGGTGTGTGCGTCTATTGGGAGACTATTGGGAGCCCAGGGCTTCCAATCTATAAAACTTATATAGGTGAGACCCACTACAAGTCATGATTGGATTTCTCTCAACATGCAAGCATTCCACGCCATCATCCACTATGTGCCATGTCACCATCCACCATACGCCATGTCATCATCCACTAAATCACATATTTATGTCTTCAATCGATTTTCTGTGGCTTATAGCATGTATATCACACCACAAAATTCCTGCTGGTGATTTTAGAATGATTCACTCTCAACAAAATAACATGCTTTCATATATAATGAGTTTACAAACGAATATTGACATGTAATATCTTTGGTGTCACTACTTTCACATTTCACCTTAAAATTTTGTTTAAAAAATTCTCGCAGCAACGCGCGGGGTATCACCTGGTAGTTATCGGAAGCCCTGACCAACCAGCGCGCCAGGCCCGCGCCCGCGAGCCCCCACGCGCCGCCACGGCCCCCCGCGGTCCCTGCGTGCCGCACATGCTCGCGGACTCGCGGTCCCCTGCGCCGGCCCGAGCCCCACGGTCCCCCGCGCCCTCGCGCGAGCACGCGCGCGCGCACGCCTCGGCCGCCGCGCCACCCCGGGTCCCGCGCCCCAGCACGACAGCACCCCACGCACCGCGTGCCCCCAAACCAGCTCACGCCGATTTTTTTAAAATTTTTCGATTCAAAATTTTACCTGACGAAAGATTTGTATGATTTAGACGCAAGTTTGTATGATCCGAACTAACCTTTATATGACCCACGATAGCGGATTTCTATGATCTTAACAGTAGGTTTCTATGACCCGCAACAACATGTTTCCTAATTTTTTCCCGATAGTTCTTGACATGAGAATTCAAAACAGAAATGGTTTCATCGTAAGATTCGTCATATTTTTATGCACAATTTGGGAATTTCGTGATATTTTTTAATTATAAATTCAAATTTTCACATGACCATAAAAACACTGATGGCGGATTTGTATGACCAGATTGCAGATTTGTTTGACACGAATCGAAGGTTTGTATGATCCACGGCGACAATTTTTTCTTACGCGACTAATTATGTATCATATGTACTAATATTTTTTAATATAAAATTAGTCAACATTGTATCTTGGGAAGTGCCAAGAATACTTATTTAGGAACGAAGAGAGTAGAAAAGATGTTTCTATGAGCCGGGTGAGATGTTTCTATGCCCCGCACGACATAAAAACATGTTGTCTGGATCATAGAAAGTTGTCTCCGGGTCATAGAATTTTATGAATTCGAGCATACAAACATAATAAATACATTTAAAACCTATGAGCACGAGCATATAAATAGTTTGAGATTTGAAGAAATGTGGACAGAAAATGACATGCAATCATATAAACACAACGCAAGCAGCCGATAAATTTGATATTTGAATTCAAGTGTTGGCGGTTATATAAATAAGTGAAAATCATTATACAAACATATTGAGAATTTACATTTAAGACAAATTTCTTTGACTAGCACAAGTTTCTATGGGTCATAGGAACCTACCATCTAGGTTAAAAAAATTCTAACATCCAGATCATAGAAATCTAATTTCCAGGTCATAGAAACGTGTAGTTCCGTCCATAGAAACGTGTCTTTGGGTCATATAAACCAACCATTCTGATCATATATATATATGGATTCGAGCATAAAAATATACATAAACGAGTATATAAATCTATAGGCTATAGCATATAATTGTTTAGTTGTTCATTTTTTTAGTTTGAAATTTGAATACAACTGGACAAACGTCATACAATCTTTTAATTTTGAAATTTGAATAAACTGACAAACGTCATATAATCCTATCTGAACAATGATAGAATCCTGCACAAGAATATGCTCGATGGCCGGCACAACACAGAGGTGAGGAAGAGGAACTGCACAATGACCTTCACGTCCGGCTCCCAAACAACGACGCTGCAGAACTACGTGTGCATAGATGCAAGAAAGAAATCAATTTGAGGCAGCAATTTAGCATGCTAAAAGATGCACAAATGATTTATCTTTAACCACCACAAAGATCCAACAAGCAAATCTCCTAGCACTCAAATCTATCACCAGCAATTGGGAGGGAAATAGCATACAAACCGAATTTTGGAGGACAAAATTCATATCAGCATCACACCGAAGCAAGCACTAATTCTTAATCATACAACCGAAGTCATAGAAAGTAGGATGATAGCCATATACTAACTCCATTATTTTTTACTTGACACCGGACATAACAAATTTGAACTACCGGACGCCAAGTATACCAGAACGGAGGGAGTAATTTTTAATCCACCACATACCAAAAGTCGTAGAAAGTAGTGTTAATAATCATATAAACAAATGAGGAACATCACATAAACATGGATTTGAATACAAAAGATGTTTCTATGCTCAAACACAATAATATATATGATCCCAAAACAACGTAGAAACCTATATGTGTAGGCATAGAAATCATGAATTTGAATACATAGATTTGAAGTTTGCCACAAACTAGCATAGAAACCTATATGTGTAGGCATAGAAATCATATAAACAACATAAATTTAGCTTGAAAACCTGTGCATAGATACTTATGGTTGCAGGCATATAATAAAGTCAATACCACACTTTTGAAATTAAAATCAATGTCAAGATATATGATTCCAAACGCAAATATCTATGATTCAAACATATATATCGGTACGAATCCAGTAGGGTTTGTGCCCAATCTTTCGATGAGAGGCGAAGATAAGTCGATCTCGGCCCGACTACAGCCTTCCAAAGACTGCAACCTTGCAACCGATACACCTCCTCCGCTGCCACGATCGTGTGGGTCGTGTCACCGGCCGCTAGGGCACTCGTCCTGCAAGCAATCGAGAACTAGCAAGAACAAGTATTGAACAAGTACTGAAATTACTAGATGGGAATGAAAGTTTCAATCTCAAACTCAATCTCAAATGATGTGGGGTTCCGAAGACTCGAAGACGGGCGGCTGGACCAGCACGCGCGCTTATAAGCAAGTAACAAAGGCTAAACTTGACCTAAACAAAACCCAAGTGTCCTCGACGGTGGCTAAGGAGTATATGAAAGGGGGAGGTCGACCAAAAGGGAGCAGGGGTCGTGCTCCAACCCTAGGACGCGTCCCTAATGGACCCAACTTGATACACGGCCCATTGGGCCAAAATACGGTGGCGCAGCACCCTGGACAGAAAGACCTCTGGTCAATAATTTGTAGATTGCGGACACCTCAGGACAGATATGGGCATGAGTCCGGATCCATATGAAAGTTAACTTCAACACAGTTCCAGGAAGTACTTGAACGCTCCAATCCGACTCCATATGCGACCGTGGCGTCCGTCAGAAGTTGGTGCTGTGCTGCAGTCCGAATCCAGCCGACCCGAAACCTTTTCCGAGTCGCTCTTCTCCATGATTCCTAAGCAAACCAATAGTGCACGTGTCTCCACTATCTAAACATGGTGTATATGAACTAAGGAGGGAACTTACTTGATTATTTAGTTGGCGAGCACGAGCACGAGTAATAGGACCAGCGAGAGGAATTGAATCCTGTTGAGGTAGTGATGATGTCGATGTCGGGGATGTATCATTGGCGGGAATGTCCTCATCATCCTCCCCTTCTTGCATTTCAGTCGTCCGCGACTCAAGGTCATCTTCTTCTCTCAAATATGGCTTCAAATCTGCAATGTTAAAAGTGGGACTAACCCCAAAATCTGCAGGTAGATCAAGTTTGTATGCATTGTCATTAATCCTTTCTACCACTTTAAACGGTCCATCAGCCCTAGACAATAATTTAGATTTACGCAATTCATGAAACCTCTCCTTCCTCAAATGTAACCATACTAAGTCTCCAGGTTCAAATTTTAATTCCTTTCTACCTTTATCACCAGCAAGCTTGTACTTAGCATTCATGCGCTCTATGTTCATTTTTGTTGTTTCATGCAGCTTTAACATCAATTCAGCACGTTTAGTAGCATCAAAATTTAGGTTCTCAGAGGCTGGCAAAGGCAGTAAATCAATAGGAGCACGAGGCAAGAAACCATATTCAATCTGGAATGGGCACATCTTTGTAGTAGAATGCAACAAACGATTGTAAGCAAATTCAATATGAGGTAAGCATTCTTCCCACATCTTAATATTGTTCTTTAACACAGCCCTTAACATAGTAGACAAGGTTCTATTCACAACTTCAGTTTGACCATCAGTTTGGGGATGACATGTAGTAGAGAACAAAAGCTTAGTACCCAACTTAGCCCACAAAGTTTTCCAGAAATAACTAAGAAACTTAGCATCACGATCAGAATCAATGGTATTGGGCACGCTATGCAAGCGAACAACTTCTCTAAAGAACAAATCAACACTATTTGAAGCATCATTAGTTTTATGACATGGTATGAAGTGTGCCATCTTAGAAAATCGATCAACAACCACAAACACACTATCTTGACCCTTCTTAGTCCATGGCAAACCCAACACAAAATCCATAGAAATATCTTCCCAAGGAGCACCAGGAACAAGAAGAGGTAAATATAAACCGTGTGGATTTAAACGTGACTTAGCCTTTTGACATGTCGCACATCGAGAAACAAACCTCTCCACATCTTTCCTCATCTGGGGCCAAAAGAAATGGCCAGCAAGAATGTCCATCGTCTTTTTGGCTCCAAAATGCCCCATCAAACCACCTCCATGCGTGTCGGGGACAACCATAAGGGTCCCCTAGAAACCCGCTTAAAACTCACAAAAAACGCAAATCACGGACTAACCCACGAATCTAAAGCACACACGCGACACGATCACGACCCTGGAGGCCCCCGCGGCCCGCCAGGGTGGCACGACGGATGCCCCCTCGGGTGAGGTTTGCCTCGCCCGAGGCCCGAGGGCTAGACGCTCGGGCGAGTTCCGCCTTGCTCGAGGCCTTAACGCCCCCTCGGGCGGGGTCCGCCTCGCTCGAGGGCTCAACGCCCCCTCGGGCGGGGTCCGCCTCGCCCGAGGGCACCTGCACGCACGTCGTCCACGCTCCTGCCCCCGTGTACGGGCATTTAATGCTCTGACGCCGCAGGACGCGTGCCACGACCCTGACACGCCCGGGAATCGCGTCCCGGCGCTGTTTCACCAACTCCCTGGGGGAGGCCATCCCCACCGCTGTTTAGCACTGTGCGATGAGGCCGGTGTCAGCCCCGTGACGCTGTGCCGCCTACCCCCCTACGGCTAACACGCCAAGCCCTCGAAGGGGGGCCGGCAGCACCCTCTAATGCCTATTTCGTGATTACACAGGGCCACGCCGTGACGTCAGGCCTGCAGTGTGACAACCCGCCCAGGAAAATACCGTACTATCGCCTAAACCAATCCACTTTGGTCATTAAGCGATAATAAAGTATCATCCTGTCGTTAGTCGCTGGGTTAACGCCCGGTAAATCACTTGAATAGCAACAAGGATCGACATATATGCATTAAACTCACTTGAAGGCGAGTCCAGAGATACAACATCATTAACATCCAAATTTGTACCCCGAAGGGTTTAATTATTACAAACCGAAGTTTTTGCCATAAAGAAATAGTTCAGAGTTTTTGAAATAGCGGAATTAAACTAACGGGAAGCGGCAACACCACGGGAGGCCATCCATGATACTTTCAGTCGTCATCCTCCACCCACTCCAGCTCCCAACCGGGCGGGATCTCTCCGGGACACACATCACTGAAAGCATTACCTGTATCAACATATTATAGCAAGGCTGAGCATACTAATACTTAGCAAGACTTACCCGTCGTGATAACTACTTCACCAACTCTAGACATGAAAGGCTTTTTGGCCACTGGGTTGCTTTTGCTAAAAAGTAACAAAGAGTATGTCCTTACTTTCAAGATTTTAGCACAAGTTCTAGTTGGTTTAATCTTTACTAAATTAGCCATCTAGTACAAACAAGGTTGTACAATACAATTAATCAAGCATAAGATTCATCAACTTCCATCATTAGGGATCTCGTGGCTAGTGGAGTAAGTAGTCTCAGATAACGGTGAGAGGCCAACAATCGATTGATTCAAACCTTGCAAGGTAGACCTAAACACACGGTAGGCTGCCCCCGCAAGGACAACTTCCCAAGCAGTTCCCAAAAATCCTCGGATCGGGATAAAAGGCCACAGTCTTTGGTGCAGGCTATCCGGAATACCCCGCGAAGTACCCGGACTCACCATACACCACCGGTAGCTAGCCGTGAGACAAACCCCAAGAGTAGTGACAGTTAAATCCCTAGCCGTCTCATTAAGGTACTAGGCTTACCGGTCCCATTCCCGACAAGTGCTTAGTACGTTCAAACACTTAACCCACAATAGCCATCGGACCAGAGCCCAAATCCCATGCTCTTACCACATAAGCCATCCAATTAAGGATATCTTGTGATTCCTATCTAGGAACCTATTCTCGCGAGTGAGGTCATCACCCGACTTGTAACGGTCCTATAGCTTAGCAGCTATCGACCTATCATACTAGTAAGGACAAAGGTACCTAGGGATCATGGATCTAGGTTCCATTCAATTCCTGAACTTAAATGCACAAGCATCCATAGATAATTGAATAATCAAAGATTTGAAAACTGGGTTAGATGCACCGGGGCTTGCCTTCGTCAGCTATGTTAGCCTGAGCGCCCTCGGTGTCGTCGAGCACTTCCACGTACTGCAGCGAAGCTTCTGCTCCTCCTTCCTCGGACTCCGGGACGAGTGAGTAGTCACCGTCCGGAAGATCTACACGGAATGCAATGAAAGGTTCAGGTGATGTGACAGTTGGCTTATTTTATCCAACTCTTGTTGGTCCTATTCACCTTAACAAATAATTACATATTACATTCCCTTAAGAAGGTTATTGATTACATGTGGTTCATTCTTTTATTGCACATTTGAATTAATGTTTCTCTTATACTTGTTATTTCATGTGGAGGCTCTATTTCTTTTACCACTCACTAGTGAGGTGTGTACAAGGATACTTATTTATAATTTAATTCCTTTATCAGCAAGAGTGTTTTCTTAGCCTTTAATTAAGTTAGGTTATACTTTCCAAAAAGGGAAAAGAATTAAAACAATTTCCTTATTTATTTAAGCTTTAATCTTTAAAAGGGCTTTAAAGCTCTTTATTAAGCAATAAATCACTAAACTTTTAAAGAAGAGTTTTTTTAAGCACAACAACACCCATACTGAACCACTGGACCTACATGCAAAGCTTGGAAGCTAGAAAATAAAATACCTTGGGAAAATAACAAAGACTAGCTAGTGATTTAAATTAAATGCATACAAAAATAAATGAGCATCAAACTGGTCCAATCTTTCTCATGCATGCTCTCTAGTCCTAAACAAGCCTAAAGAACCAGCAAGCCTACCTACAAGCTCTACTGATCTTGCTTCATTAAATTACAAGAGAAAACATGCACAAATTAAGAATAAATATTTCTGATAAACCAAAAATCATGATTAATTCACCAGAGGTGTGTTTCGACAGAACAAGACAGCATGCACAAGTTGGGAACAAAAACATAAATATTTTTAGCTACAAAAATCATCTAGGCAGCTTCTGCATAAAAGGAAAACAATTTATATAAAAAGATTTACTGCATAACTTTGTGCAATTTTTGGCACAGGAGCTGGTCATGACATGATACACAACATATCCAAAATTTGGATGCAGAGGACTTTTAGTTTTTGAGTTATGGCAGATCTAGGTTTTTCACATTCCTATTTTTCATGTTAAAAGTACCCAGAATCAGGCCATGTGAGAATAACAAAAGTTGCAGTATTCATCACCACGAATCCAACAAAATTGGTTTTGAAATTTTCTGAATTTTCTACGATTTTTAGTGATTTTCTAATGCTCTGGACTAACTGGTAAAGAAACCTAGATAACTTTCGTTGCAAACAAGTCCCTAGTTCACACATATGCCCCTGGATTTCACAGCTATGCCCTTGCAGCGGCGGGGGAGTTCGCCGACGGCGAGGTAGGGCCGGGACAGGGCAACAAGCGGCACGGGGGCGCAATTGGGCTCACCCCTAGTAGATTGGTGGCGGTGGCGGGGTCGGGGAGAGCTCCGGCGAGCGGCAGCAACGGGACCGCGACGGCTTGCCGCGGTCGCACGGACTCCGGCGAGGCCCGCGGCGGTGAAGCACAATGCGCGGCTCGGTAGGCTCGAGGGATGTCTAGCGAAGGTCTAGGGAGGTTTGGACGGCGGTGAGCGCGAGCGGAGCAGGGAGTCCACCGGCGGCGGCAATGGCGCGACGCGGCGGGGACGGCGGCTCGGGATGGCGTGGGGGAGGAGAGCACATGGCGCCCTTATATACACGCGAGCTCGGGTGACGGCGGGTGACGACGGAGGAGCATCCGTCGTGCTACGGCGCCTCGGCCGGTGCACGTACGGCCGGCGCCGCGGACGGACCGGGGTCCGCCGCGCGCACGACGCGTGTACGGCGGCGTGGCGGCAAGGTTTGAGGCGTCTGGGGGCGCAGCGAGTGTCGGGAGGCGTGGGCCTCTAGCGCCGCACGACCTCGGGCCGAGGAGTCGTCGGGAAGGCGCGCGGGCACGGCCGTCGAGGGTCGGCCGGCGCCGGCCGGCGCGCGCGCGCGCGGGCGCGCGGCGTCGCGCGCGCGTCGTCGCCCGACCCGACACCGTTTTCTTTGGGCTCGCCTTCAAAATTGATTTTCTCCAAAAATTTGAATACAACTCGACCAAACTTTGAATATGAAAGTTACAGATCTAGCTACCCTCTATCAATTCCAAAAAGGCTATATGGGGTTTTTCTCCACAGATTTTGAAATAAACAGTTGCCAACTTTGAATGTCAGCCTGTTTGCCTGAACAGTAGATGCTACCTTTAGAACAAGTTTTTCAAGCTTTTTCACTCAAAATTTGAAATGCCAATCTACATGAAAGTTGTGTCGCTCAACAAGATGGACAACTTTCTTTAAGGTCGATTTTTAAGTGTTTAGGTGAATTTCGAAGAACGCGGCAAAAGTTCCGACAGACAACTATGGACACTAGGGGTGAAAGGGGGTTTGACCAAGTCTTTGACCATGGGTTGGCCCCACAAGTGTGTCTACTAGCCAAAAGGGTTCCATAGAGTAGGTTAGTGAGTTTTTCGGGGTGAGGGCCCAGGTGAGGACCATGTGTGGTTCGAGGACCGGTGGATGGTCGCTTCCTTGTGTGATGAGTGATTGACAACGTTGTGTGGACTGATTCTTGGCTAAGTATTGCAGGTGCAGGTTGCGGCTTGACTCGTGTTGGTGCAGGTGAAGAACAAGCGCGAAAGGTCGTCGCCGGTGAGGCCTCCGGTGTGGAGAAGACAAGTAGGCTTCGTTCGAGGGACCGGTGGCCGGTGGGGTCAAGTGCGGGCCGCATGGTGGCATGAACAGCAAGATGAAGTCGTGGACGGTTTCTTGGTAGAGCCTCAAAACCAAGGGCGAGCCGGGACTACATGGGAGCCGAGTCATGAGTGGAGATTGGCGGAGGCTACACCGAGTTCGCGGGGTTTGCAGTGGTTCACCAGAAAACCACTAGGTTACTCGGTTGAGCCACAAAACCGAGGCCGAAGACTCGACGAGGAGGTGCGGCCACCCAGGCCGGTTCAACCGCCCAGGAGGGGCGGTCAGACCGCCTGGGGCCGGTCAGATCCCCCAGGCCGGTCTAACCGCCCTGGGGGCGGTCTGACCGCCCTGGCCGCCGGCGCCGAGAAGCTTCGAAGCGGAGGACACGCGTCGAGATCGCAAGGCTTGCGTCAAGGCTAAGCAGGCTGCGGTTGTCGGGCTTTCGTCCGATGGTGAAGACATGAAGACTTCCAAATTCGCCCTCGAGGGGCATGTATCCCTAGTTATTAGTGAAGGGTAGTTTAGTCTTTTGGATGTCTCCATATATACTCATTAGATGGGTGGATGGCAGCCAACTCTTGGAACCCTAGCTCATTTGGTTTTTCCATTTTCATTCTCTATTTTCCTTAGGATTTTAGAAGGCTAGCTTGAGAGCTTCATGTGAGATCTAGAGAGAGGGATGGATGTTTGGGTGGCAAGCTAGACCTTGTACGAACCATTCATGGCATGTATAGAAGGTTTGGCGTTGTTCATCATGGTGGTTTTCCCGTCTCTTTGGTGTTGATTTTCGGAGCTCTTTTTGGCGGTGTTCTGAGGACGATTTCTTGGGGTTTTTGGTGGGTGTCACGTATGAGGTTCTTGTGCCTCTTTGGCTGGTGACTTTGCCCCCAAATCCCCTTTGAATCGGACTCGATTTGGTGGTTTCTCGAGTTGTGCGAGTTCTTGACCTAGAGAAGCGATTTCTTCGATTCCTCTTGATTGTGAGCGTTTCGGGTCGATTCCTTTGAGGTAGAGGTTGCCCAGGAGGTAACCCAGCTATACCCGAAGTTTGGCTGCAATCCGTGGAGTGATTCGGGAGATCGGGCGCGAGGAAGTTGAGGTTTGACCCGCGGGTTCGTTTTCCGGAAGGGGCGGTCTAACCGCCTACGGGGGGCGGTCTAACCGCCCGGGTGTTTCCGGGTCAAAGTTTTGTTTCGCCGGATTTTCCTCTATGAGTTTGTTCGCCTTGATCGAGGAGTGTCCGGGTGAAATTTGGGGTCGTTCTCGTGCGGTTGCTAGGTGTTCTTGGTCGGGGTTCGTTCTTTGGGTACGGGAGGTTAGACCGCCCCGGTAGCCGGTCTAATCGCCCCTAGGCCCTTGGGTGAAGTTTTGGTTTTCGCCAAGATTTTCCGGTAGCTAGCATGGCCTTGACCGAGAGATCTCTCGTTGGTGAAACCGTGGTGTGTTTTGGTGCTCGGAAGAGGCGTTTCGGAGGATTTCTTGGTTGCCGGTGGAGGCGGTCTAACCGCCCCCTATACCGGTCCTAACCGCCCCCCTCGGTTAGCCGGCTTTCGAGTTGTTTCCGCCGTCCGTGCTTGCGTGTGTGTTGTGGTTGCTGGGTAGAGTTTGTTCCTAGGACCGGTAGCACTCCGGTGGCTACGTGGTTTTGGCAAACGGGAGGTAGAAGTGCGGAGCGTGTGATTTCGGGGGTTTGACCGAGCTAGTTCGTCTTGTCGGAGTTTCAATCTCCCTCGAGAAGAATTTTTATCGGCTCCCATTCACTCCCCCCTCCCTCTCGGTCGCCTAATCGGTCCTTCAAGTGGTATCGGAAGCGAGGTTCGGGTCTTTGTTGACTCTAACCGCCCAAGATCCAAGGATGGCGTACCGAGAACGGGGTTCGGGTCCTCCACACTTCGATGGCAAGAACTACCGGATGTGGAGCAAGCGGATGGGTGCGTTCCTCCGCGGAAAGGGTCGGCGCTTTGGGATGTCACGGTGGACACAGGCTATGTCCAGCCGATGGATTTCCTTGCTCCGGGGTCGAGGGACAGATTCGATGCCAACAATAAGGCGGTCGACTACTTGTTTCGTGCTTTGTGTCGGCCGAGTTCGATCGGGTGCACACCGAGCACTTGGCTTGTAGGATTTGGGCGGTGTTGAAGGAGGCTCATGTTGGGAACGCCCGTGTTCGAGCACGGATGTATGCGACCTACGGAGAGAGTACGAGAACTTCACTCATCTCCCCGGTGAGTCCATCGATGCCTTGTTTCAGAGGTTCACGGTGGTGGTGAACAACATGAGGGATAATGTGGACGTGCTCCCGTACGATGATCATGATAGAGCGGTCAAGCTCTTACACTCTTTGGATCGTACGATATGGGGCGGAAAGTTCGAGGCCATAGTCGAGTCGGAGAGGTATGATACTCGACGGTGAACGAGTCCGTTCTCGAAGCTCAAGTCGGCCGAGGTGGATAGGGGCATGACCGCCAAGCTCGAGGGACCGACCGACTCCCATAGTCTTGCCCTCGTTGGTGGTTCCAAAGGAAAGACTAACTCTAACCCATCCACCGGGATGTTCTCGTTTTCCTCTTTGATGTCTATGCCGGATGAGGAGTTTGATGATCTTGGAGAGGACGAGCCGGCGCCGTTGACGAGGCGGTTCGAGAGGCCGCACGAGAACCGCGTGAACATGAGGAGGAACACGAGGACTCGCTTCCGGTGCGGCAAGCGGGACACTTCGTCGCCGACCGCCCGGAGAAGGCCGAGAACAAGGACGGCTACAAGCACAAGCCGAGGATGAACGATGGCAAGTACCGTTCGAGGCGCGACCACAAGAGCAAGCACAAGAACAAGTACAAGGACGAGCGACGATCGAGGAAGAAGGAGGGCCGAGGCAAGGCCCGAGCGATGGTTGGAGCGAGCGACGTCGACTCCGGTTCCGCGTACTCCACCTCGAGCTCGAGCGGCGGTGAAGACGAGGGAGATCGCCGCAAGAACAAGAAGTCGTCCATGAACCCGAGCGGGGGTGAGGCCGCTCGCGAGAGATGGCTTCGTACCATGGCGGCCGAGCTCCGGCGGCAAGAAGAGCACACGGAGCGACTCGGACTGCGAGTCCGACGACGAGGTGCGTGATGAACTTCCCTTCTTGCGCCGGGAGAATGAGAGGCTTGGCTCTTTGCTTGATAACCGTGATGACATGCTTAGAGAGGCCAAGAAAATGAGGAAAGAGCTTAGGGCTTCACTCGAGGATGCTAGGACTAGAGTGGCTAAGCTAGAGACACGTGTGCTTGATAGCAAGCTTGAGATTGATTCGCTTAAGGCTAGCCCCGTTGTTTCGATGAGAATGATTGTGCTGATTGCTCCATATTTCTTGCTGATCTTGCTTTGTTTAAGGAGAAGCATGCCTCCAAGTGTGAGGAACTAGATGTGCTTAGGGTTGAAGTGGCT
The DNA here is from genome assembly GCA_947561735.1 of Cenchrus americanus. Classification (NCBI taxonomy): domain Eukaryota; kingdom Viridiplantae; phylum Streptophyta; class Magnoliopsida; order Poales; family Poaceae; genus Cenchrus; species Cenchrus americanus. Next base: position 51,821,990 of record OX387245.1, read on the forward strand.
GAGCTTAAGTCTAGACCTGCTTTGCTAGGTGCTTGCACTTCTTGCCCTGTTTTGCATGCTAAGATTGATGAGATGCATGCTTACACTAGTTCGCTCGAGGCTAAATTGAAGGAACCCATGCCTACATCTTGCTCTACCTGTGAAATGCATGCATTGAAAAATTTGGAGCTTGCACATTATGTTGATCGTTTGCGGGATGAGAATGATGACTTGAGGAAGTTGATGGGTTGGTTGTCCGGTCATGAGCCTCAGTTGAGGATGATGATCGAGGCCCTTAAGAGGCAAGATGGTGAGGGGCTTGGGGCAAACAAGGTTGGTGAAGGAAGTGGAGAGAATATTCCGGAGCCACCAAAAACACACCACAAAAATGATTTCCCTCCAAAACCCAACCATCTTAGGAACCGACTAGACACAACCCCAGCTCCACCTATATTTCCTACACCCACAAATGATCTCCGAAGGCCTATCAAGTTTGTGAGCACTTCCGGGAAAGTGTTCTTTGGGAAAGTGAGTGAGAAGGCAAGTGAGGAGAAATCGGTGGAGGAGTTGAGTGGAGAGAAACCAAGCGAGCAGCCCCAACCCAAGCCTAAACCCAAGCTTGTGAGGTTCCGTCGTGGCCATTGTGGGAAAGAGGGTCACAAGGATGAGTTTTGCTTCAAGAGGAAGCGGGAAGAGAGGATGGCAAAGGAGTGGGCGAACAAGGATAGGTACAACCCTTCCCATGGTGTACCTAAGCCTCGTATGCCACTACCCAGGGGTAAGGCTGTGGTGAGAAGTGTTCCGGCATGGGGAGATGCGAGTTCCCGCGGCCGAGGAGCGAGTTCGGGAGGGGGCGGTCGACCCGGCCCGGCTAGGCGGTCGGAGCCGGCCCGGCCCGAGGGGGGCGGTTAGACCGGCCCGGCTAGGCGGTTTAACCGCCCCCCCACCCGGGCGGAGTGGTTTTCGAGGTGGTGAGTCGAGAGGTTTCGGGTCCGGGAGGTGGAGTTGCCGGTGGTTGGTCCGGAGAGACGGCGGTGGTCGAGTTGCTAGGCATTCTCCCCCTCGAGTTCACTACGGGGATGGGAGGAGTCGTAGCTTTGAGAAGGAGAGGAGGGACGTTCCACGGGTTGTCTTCCGTGGGTTTGGTCCTCCTCCAGGCAGTGAGGGGTGGTTCCCTCGGAGTGGTTACCGAGGTGGTGTTCGTGGTGGTAGTTATGGTAGGAAAGATGGCTTGATGTGTGCTAACCCCACTTTCGAGCAAATGGCTCGACACTGGTTTTCCTCCTTTGGTACTAACCCCGGATCTTTGAGTCGTTTGTTCGCTCACGTGCTTGTTTTTGAATTTCGTGTGGGAGACTTGAAGAACATTTGGTTGATTGACTCCGGTTACTCGAGGCATATGACCGGAGACGGGGGGTGGTTCTCAAGTCTCGTCCGGTGGTGACGAAGAGGTACATCACCTTTGGGGACAATGGGCGTGGGCGTGTGCTTTCAGAAGGTGAGATAAAAGTGAGTGACAAGATCACTCTGAGGCGTGTTGCTCTTGTTCAATCGTTGGGATACAATTTGCTTTCTGTGTCCCAGTTGTTGGATGAGGGCTTTGAGGTGTTGTTTCGGCCAGGTGGTTCTCGGATTGTGGACTCTCGAGGGGACCTTGTTTGTATGGTCGTTCCCGAGGGTCAGGTGTTTCGTGCTGATTTTTCTCAGTCTTCGGGTGTGGAGCGTTGTTTCTTGGCTGGTTCTTCGAGTGAGTTGTGGAGGTGGCATAGGAAGTTGGGCCACTTGAGCTTTGACCTTTTGTCTCGCTTGAGTAAACTCAATTTGGTCCGAGGATTGCCACGGTTGAGGCTTGAGAAAGAGTTGGTTTGTGCTCCGTGTAGGCATGCCAAGATGGTGGCCTCTTCTCACCCGCCTCTCACCGATGTGATGACTGAGCGTCCATGCGAGCTGCTCCATATGGACCTTGTTGGCCCAGCTCGTGTGCGATCTGCGGGTGGGAAGTGGTATGTCCTTGTTGTGGTGGACGACTATTCTCCGTATGCGTGGGTGTTCTTTCTTGAGGAGAAGGGGGAGACGTTTGGTTTTGTTCGAGATCTAGTCTTGAGGTTGAGGAACGAGAGGCACGGAGATGCCATACGAGCTATCCGCAGTGATAATGGCTTGGAATTCAGGAACTCTCGTTTTGAAACCTTTTGCCATGATTTGGGTCTTGAGCACCAGTTTTCGAGTCCGTATACGCCTCCCCGGAATGGTGTTGTGGAAAGGAAGGACAAGACCTTGTGCGAGATGGCTCGGACGATGCTTGATGAGCATAGGACTCCGAGGAGGTATTGGGCTGAGGCGGTGAATACCGCGTGCTATGTGTCGAACAGGATATACCTCAAAGTGCACAAGAAGAAGACATGCTATGAGTTGATGCATGGGCGCACACCCAAGGTGAGTCACTTCCATGTCTTTGGTTGCAAGTGTTTCATTCTGAAGAAAGGCAGGAAGTTGGATAAGTTTGAGGCTAGGTCTGTCGATGGCATTTTCTTTGGTTATGCATCTCATTCTAGAGCATATCGTGTGCTCAATCTTGAAACTAACCAAATCGTGGAGACTTGCGAGGTAACCTTCGACGAGACGAGCCACGTAGTCGGCTTGTCTTTGAGTGTGCGGTGATGATGAGCTTGGCGAGGAGATCTTTCGGGAGGAGGAGCATGAACATGGTGATGATGAAGATGGCGGTGCGGTGCCCCCGGCCGAACATGTACCCACTACTTCAACTACGATGATGGATGGACCCTCTGCTACACCTACGACGACAAATCAAGAACGAGGAGAAGCTGATGTTGAGGGGGAGGTAGCTTCGAGGCGAGAACCTCCCCGGCGAGTTCAAGTGGATCACCCAGCTTCGAGGATCATCAGCGACATGAATGAACGCACTACACGGTCGAGGGTTCGAAACAATTCCCATTTTGCTCATGCTGCGTTTGTTGCTTCTTTCGAGCCCAAAAACATTGGACACGCACTATCTGATCACAATTGGGTTAATTCGATGCATGAGGAGTTGGAGAACTTTGAGAGGAATCAGGTGTGGGAGTTGGTTGACCCTCCCCCAGGGTGTAAGCCGATTGGTACAAAGTGGGTGTGGAAAAACAAAGAGGGAGAGAAGGGTGAGGTTGTGAGGAACAAGTCGAGACTTGTCGCTCAGGGGTTCAGTCAGAAGGAGGGAATCGACTACGAGGAGACCTTTGCTCCCGTAGCCCGTTTGGAGGCGATTAGGATCCTTCTAGCCTTTTCCGTGGCTAAAGGGTTCAAGTTGCACCAAATGGATGTGAAGAGTGCTTTTCTGAATGGAGTGTTGGAGGAAGAAGTGTATGTGAGACAACCTCCGGGGTTTGAGAGTGAGAAGTACCCCCACCGGTGTACAAGTTGAGGAAGGCGCCGTATGGGTTGAAGCGGGCGCCTAGAGCTTGGTATGGCGAGGTTGAGGGGGTTCTTGTTTGAGAGAGGTTTTGAGATGGGGAAGGTCGATCAGACCTTGTTTTTGCCGAGGCAGGGCAGAGATATCCTGATTGTGCAGGTGTACGTGGATGATATTGTCTTTGGTGGCTCGTCTAATTCTCTTGTTGCAAGGTTTGCGGATGATATGAGCGAGGGAGTTCGAGATGAGCATGATGGGTGAGTTGCGCTTCTTCCTCGGGCTACAAATCAAGCAATCAAAGGAAGGAACATTTGTGCACCAGGCTAAGTACACCAAGGACATTGTGAGGAAGTTCAAGATGGAGGACTCCAAGGCTATGACGACGCCGATGAGTACGACTACAGCTCTTGATGCGGACGAGGATGGTGAACACGTGGACCAGAAGGAGTACCGAAGCATGATCGGGTCACTCCTCTACTTGACGGCGACGAGGCCGGACATACAGTTCTCGGTGTGTCTGTGCGCTCGTTTTCAAGCATCTCCGAGGACTTCGCATCGGCAAGCAGTGAAGCGAATTTTCAGGTACTTGCGTCACACTCCCGACTTCGACCTTTGGTACTCCGCGTCCTCTTCCTTGGCGCTTCATGGCTTTTCAGACGCGGATTTTGCCGGGTGTCGGTTGGATAGGAAGTCCACTTCGGGACTTGCCGGTTTTGGGTTCTTCTTTGGTGTCTTGGTCTTCCCGCAAGCAGTCGAGTGTTGCTCAATCCACGACCGAAGCCGAGTATGTTGCCGCTGCTAGTTGTTGCTCTCAGCTCCTTTGGATCACCTACACCATGAGTGACTTTGGTGAGGAGTATACCCATGTCCCACTTCGGTGTGATAGCACCGGTGCCATAAGCATTGCGAGAGAACCCGGTGCTCCATTCCAAAACCAAACACATAGAAGTGAGGTATCATTTCCTGAGAGACAACGTAGAGAAAGGGAAGATAGCTTTGATCCATGTACCCACACATGACCAACTAGCCGATATTTTCACCAAACCCCTAGATCAAGCAACTTTCACTCGTTTGCGGGGGGAACTTGGTGTGTGCTTGATTTCTTGAGTTGGGTGTGTGGGAGCTCCTTTGTAGCATATGTATAGCTTTCCTTTGTGCATTTCTTGCATTTGGCATTGCATATGTAACATGATGTATATGCATCCTTGTATCTTAGATTGCGTGCATTTTGTATCATATGCATTGATAGGAAAAGCTTCTCCTATATACTTTGTTCACCATGGGTTGCTATATATGTTCTTATGAGCTTGTTTGGTATCCTATGGTTAGTTTGGCTTAGCTCTTGATGATCTTGTTGAATGATCCATGGTTGATGGCTAATTTTTGAAAAATGTCACATACATGCTCTCTCATGTGTAAATGCCTATATATGATCTTGACATGTTTTAGTGGCTTTGCTATGCTTACTTTGTGGTTGGATAGCTAGTTTATTGATCATATGGGGCCAAAGGCTCACTTGCCATCATGAATGTTTAGCCCTCTTGCTTAATCTTGTGGAGGGGCATAAGTTCCTTTTTGTCGCAAAGACATTTCATGTACCAATCATAAATCTGAAAATGAAATGAAAAATGCTTGGAAAATATGTTCCCATGTCATATGTCTTGAAATTAATTTGCTTTGAGTGCTAAACCGTTGCATGTTGCCTACCAATGAGAAGTCTCATACATAGAAGTAGGCACATGGCTCGGTGGCTTTGACATGACATGAGGTGCTTTTGGGTGTTTATGATGGTCTTATGATTAGAATGGCTGTCCTAGCATGAAGTTTGAGTGGCTTTGCCATTTTGATATATTTTGCTCATGTTTAGGTATTTGCTTGTGAGAGAGTAACATTTCGCAAAATTACCCAAATCCTTTTTAGCCTTGTCCAATGGTTGTGAAACTTGGTGATCACGTAGTTAAGGTCATTACGAACTCCGTCGAGTATCTAACTTGCTCATTTGGACTTGTGTAGCTCCGTGTGATGAATTTTGTATATTCGAGAAGCTATATGTTGAAAGTTTTCGCATTTTGCCTTGATTCATGCATTGTCAACAAGGGGGAGAAGTTTGTGCATGTTTTGGGCACCTGGGAGTGTTTGGAAGGTGTTCCAATTGTTTCGGGCATATTTTGAGCAGTTTGGTGCAGGGCCGGTCTCTTGGGGCGGTCTAATCGCCACCAAGGCGGTCAGATCAGGCACAGGCGGTCTAACCGTCCTGTACAGGCGGTCTAACCGCCCTGGGCAGTGTGAGCAAGTTTTTGCTCTTTGTTGCATTCCCGAGTTGCATTGCTGCATGTGTTCAGGGGGAGTGTGCTGTGGCTCAGGGGGAGCTTGCATATGTGCAGGGGGAGCTCTTTGTGGTGTTCGAGCTTTGCTTTGGTGGTTTGCGCTCTTTGCTTGAGCCGTGTTTTGTCTCGGATGTGTCGAGCCGTTGCCCTTGCCTAAGGGGTCCGAGACTTGTCTTCTTCAAGTGATCTTGTTCTTTGCTCGTCTTTGGCATTCGATCGCTTGTTGGGGTTTCTTTTTATTTGTTTCTTTTCTTTTCCTTTTCTCTTGTGTTACTTCATGTGAGTGTGTTGTCAATGCACTCATCAAGGGGGAGATTGAGGACCATGTGTGGTTCGAGGACCGGTGGATGGTCGCTTCCTTGTGTGATGAGTGATTGACAACGTTGTGTGGACTGATTCTTGGCTAAGTATTGCGGGTGCGGGTTGCGGCTTGACTCGTGTTGGTGCGGGTGAAGAACAAGCGCGAAAGGTCGTCGCGGTGAGGCCTCCAGGTGTGGAGAAGACAAGTAGGCTTCGTTCGAGGGACCCGGTGGCCAGTGGGGTCAAGTGCGGGCCGCATGGTGGCATGAACAGCAAGATGAAGTCGTGGACAGTTTCTTGGTAGAGCCTCAAAACCAAGGGCGAGCCGGGACTACATGGGAGCCGAGTCATGAGTGGAGATTGGCGGAGGCTACACCGAGTTCGCGGGGTTTGCAGTGGTTCACCAGAAAACCACTAGGTTACTCGGTTGAGCCACAAAACCGAGGCCGAAGACTCGACGAGGAGGTGCGGCCACCCAGGCCGGTTCAACCGCCCAGGAGGGGCGGTCAGACCGCCCCGGGGCCGGTCGGATCCCCCGGCCGGTCCTAACCGCCCGGGGGGCGGTCCGACCGCCCGGCCGCCGCGCCGAGAAGCTTCGAAGCGGAGGACACGCGTCGGGATCGCAAGGCTTGCGTCGAGGCTAAGCAGGCTGCGGTTGCCGGGCATCCGTCCGATGGTGAAGACATGAAGACTTCCAAATTCGCCCTCGAGGGGCATGTATCCCTAGTTATTAGTGAAGGGTAGTTTAGTCTTTTGGGTGCCTCCATATATACTCATTAGATGGGTGGATGGCAGCCAACTCTTGGAACCCTAGCTCATTTGGTTTTTCCATTTTCATTCTCTATTTTCCTTAGGATTTTAGAAGGCTAGCTTGAGAGCTTCATGTGAGATCTAGAGAGAGGGATGGATGTTTGGGTGGCAAGCTAGACCTTGTACGAACCATTCATGGCATGTATAGAAGGTTTGGCGTTGTTCATCATGGTGGTTTTCCCGTCTCTTTGGTGTTGATTTTCGGAGCTCTTTTTAGCGGTGTTTTGAGGATGATTTCTTGAGGTTTTTGGTGGGTGTCACGTATGAGGTTCTTGTGCCTCTTTGGTGGTGACTTTGCCCCCAAATCCCCTTTGAATCGGACTCGATTTGGTGATTTCTCGAGTTGGGCGAGTTCTTGACCTAGAGTAGCGATTTCTTCGATTCCTCTTGATTGTGAGCGTTTCGGGTCGATTCCTTTGAGGTAGAGGTTGCCCGGGAGGTAACCCGGCTATACCCGAAGTTTGGCCGCAATCCGTGGAGTGATTCGGGAGATCGGGCGCGAGGAAGTTGAGGTTTGACCCGCGGGTTCATTTTACGGAAGGGGCGGTCTAACCGCCTACGGGGGGCGGTCTAACCGCCCGGGTGTTTCCGGGTCAAAGTTTTGTTTCGCCGGATTTTCCTCTCGTGAGTTTGTTCGCCTTGATCGGAGGAGTGTCCGGGTGAAATTTGGGGTCGTTCTCGTGCGGTTGCTAGGTGTTCTTGGTCGGGGTTCGTTGCTTTGGGTACAGGAGGTTAGACCGCCCTAGGTAGCCGGTCTAACCGCCCCTAGGCCCTTGGGTGAAGTTTTGGTTTTCACCAAGATTTTCTGGTAGCTAGCATGGCCTTGACCAGAGATCTCTGTTGGTGAAACCGTGGTGTGTTTTGGTGCTCGGAAGAGGCGTTTCGGAGGATTTCTTGGTTGCTAGGTGGAGGCGGTCTAATCGCCCCCTATACCCGGTCTAACCGCCCCCCTCTGGTTAGCCGGCTTTTGAGTTGTTTCCGCTGTCGGTGCCGCGTGTGTGTTGTGGTTGCTGGTAGAGTTTGTTCCTAGGACCAGTAGCACTCCAGTGGCTACGTGGTTTTGGCAAACGGGAGGTAGAAGTGCGGAGCGTGTGATTTCGGGGGTTCGACCGAGCTAGTTCGTCTTGTCGGAGTTTCAATCTCCCTCGAGAAGAATTTTTATCGGCTCCCATTCACTCCCCCCTCTCTGGTCGCCTAATCGGTCCTTCACCAGGTTGACCGTGATTTGACCACCGTCAGCTGGGTTGACCGGCTGTTAGGGTTAATTAAAAACCTGGGGCGTCACAGGCGGGATCGGTCATCCCCGTCGCTGTCAGCCCTGTGCGTCCACCCCCGCCACTGCAGCACCACGCTGGACACTGTGATGACATCCTCGGTGCTGTTGGAGTGCACGGGGACAAGACGTCGCCACGACCACCACTGTGCCACGTACGGGCTCCCGTTGACGGCACCCTCGAAGTCGGCCCGTGGACGGCGGCCGGACGATCAACCACTACGTCGCCACCCTCGAAGCCGCTCCTCTGCGGGCACAAGACGCGTCACGACTGGAACGAGATTCGCCAGGACGGCCGTCAACTCCATGGCACTGCTCGCCATGCCTCCACACGTAGGAGAATAGTGCGGCACGCCTGTAAATCGCCCTCTCCTTGGCCTATAAAAGGAAGGGCGATCCCCCAGCCGCAGGGGACAACAGGGGACGACGAAGAGCGATCACCCACACGCTCTCCGCCTTCTCCACGATATTGGCACTCGCCTCAATCAATACCTCTGGGACTTGGAGGCCAGGCCTCCTCTCCCACCACGCTTGTAGCACCCCTCTACGAGCACTACGGTGCAAAGCAATACAGTGCCCCGAGCACACCACTGCTGGACGTACGGCCCCGGCCGGAACCCGGATAAACCCAGTGTCGTTAGTTGCTAGCACCGGCCCATCGAGAGGCAGATCACAACGCTCATTACTAGTTAGTGTCGGTACTACTTTCCGCACCGACAGTTGGCGCGCCAGGTAGGGGATCGCGCTGAAGATCGGCTCGTCACCAGCCCTCTCGATGGTGGTTCGCACCGAGTACCGTGACCAGAGGTATTCCATGGGCAGCTCGGACCCCCTCCCAGCCGGATTCGAAATCAGGTTCGGGAGCCTGAACTTTCAGGCCACGGGGAACGACTACCTCATGCGCATCACCAACCGCGAAGAACTCCGTGCGCGACGGCAAACCGGGCCCGCCCCGGTCCCCGTCGCACCTGCCGTTGGGGGATCAACGCCCGCCAGCACGGATGCTGTGGGCCCCTCGGCGCCTCAATGCCGTCGACGCTTTGGTCGGCGCTCTCGACGGGCGCGGACGGAACGTCGACGAGCCGCGCGCGCCGCCCCGCCGCGCGACGTGCTCACCGGCGAGACGACAGCCCGCCCGACGGGGGAGCGCTCGGTTTTAGGACCGCGGTTCCCCATCGGTCTGCGTGACGCCACTACGGCGTACGTCGCCTCCACCAGCACCGACGCAGCAGTGCGCAGGGTGCGTCCCGACCGCCACACCTCGGCGGTCAGGAACCCCAGCGCCTCCGCCGACGACGAGTCATCCCATGGTGCCGGACCCAGTGATGTTCCGACGGTTCCTTGATGCCGCGGACTACTGGTTCGGCTACTCCGACGACTCTAGCGCTGGGAGCTACGACCCCGCGCGGGAGTGCTTCGTCGTGATCACCAACGACCATGCAAATGCAGCGAACGCGGCAGAAGCCGGCGACGGAGAGGTTCCCCCCGGCCCGGGAACTGGACCACGCCTTGGTGCGGGACCAAGCGCTCCCCCTCCTCACCACCGAGGGGGGCCGACGTCAATGCGCAGTTGGCTCAAGCGCGCGAGCTCAAGGCTAAGCTTGCGGAAGAGTACCGTGCGGTGCGACTGCTCCGAGCCTCCATCGCCAGAGAAGCCTCCGCGCGCGGCGAACGCACGCACGAGCTGGGCAGGCAAGCCCGCGAGCGCATCAACGCTGACTTCAACGTCGACGACCCAAACACGCCCCTGCGAGCGAGCCAGAAGCTCATTACCGCTGCAACGCTGCTATGGGCCATGCCCGCCCCCTCAACACCCGAGGCGCAGAACCTGCACCGCAAGGCGCAGGCGCTCATCAAGCAAGCGGCCGTCCAGCAGGCCGAAAGCTCGGCGTCCCGCATCCATCAGCAGGGAAGCGCGCGGGACGACGGGGGCGCGCAAGGCCCCGAACCGTCGGTGCACGCGGGAGGTGTAGCGGAACGCCCCGCCAACCTGGAGCGCACGCAGGTCAAGGAGCGGATCCTCGACACGCACGGGCAAGCCCAAAATGGCGACGCCCGCAACGTCATCAACGCCCGGCGGACGGGCAACGCGGAGACACAGGTGACGGCGGGCTACCACCCTTGGCGGGGTGGACGCTACGACAGTCGAGAGGACCGCTCGCCGACACCGGAGCCCCCGGGAACCCGCATGTTCAGCCGGGAGATCCGCACAGCGAGCTTCCCTCAACGCTTCCGCTAGCCCACGTCGATCGACAAGTACAACGGGGAGATGGACCCCTGCGTATGGCTCAATGACTACCGCCTGGCATGCCAGCTGGGCGGAGCCACCACCGACGAGGTCATCATCCGTAACCTGCCCCTGCACCTCACCGACTCGGCGCGGACGTGGCTCGAGCACCTGCCGGCCAGCCAGATCCACAACTGGGATGATCTGGTCCGCACCTTTGTGGGGAACTTCCAGGGCACGTACGTGCACCCTGGAAACTCCTGGAACCTGCGCGCGTGCACCTAGAAGCCCGGTGAGTCACTCCGGGACTTCATACGTCGCTTCTCCAAGCACTGCACGGAACTCCCAAGCGTGGCCCAGTCCGAAATCGTGCACGCCTTCCTCGAGGGCACCATGTGCTGGGACCTCGTGCGTGAGCTTGGGCGCAGCCTGCCGGTTGACTCGAACGAGTTGTTCGACATCGCCACCAGCTTCGCTGTTGGGGGGTATCCGAAATTCCGGATAAGATCCCCGAACACGCAAGAAAGAGAGAACTGTAAACTCGTTCAAACACAGTGATGACGTGAGAGGAGACTAAGAATCTCCCACAGATCGCTCAAGCTTCCAAGGTTTTGAAGGATTTTGCACGTGCCCTCGCGCATCCTTTTATAGGGAGACGAAGGGACTTTTACATTCCGACAATACCCTTGAACCCAAAGAATATTCCTAGTGTGAACACACACACAAATGTCTTTTACATCTCATACATTTACAAGCCTACCACTAGTTCACACGTTAAACCCAGACTTTTTGAGACGACAACTTTGACTTTGCTTCTAGCTAGTTCGTGAATGCCCTCGTTCAGGAAGTCTTCATGCACCGTGATTCCCGAACTCGTTCTCCATCATATTCTCGAATTTCACAGATTCCCGAAGTTCGTGACTTCGTAGGTTCATGGCTTTGAGTCTTCACAAATTCGCGACTTCAGGGCTTAGCAGGTTCAAGACTCCGAGCCATCGCGCGTTCGCGACTCCAAGACTTCGAGAGTTCGGGAGTCCGGTTCACCGCACATTCGTGACTTCGAGACTTCGTGAATTTCAGACTCCAGATCTTCGTGAGTTCTTTGCCCCTGAAAACTTGCATCACAAATTTCATTAACCTCGACGTTTCAAGGGTGATGGGCTTTCTTGAATTCCCCAGCACTAGCCCCTCGGGGAAGCGGGTTGACTCCGACGATCCGATTCCACGAACATTTTGGAAATTCAGTAAAAAACGTCACCCTCGGAACGTCGGAGGGGACACGCGTCACCTGGGAACCTTGCAACGGTCGAATCGAGGCACGTTCGTAGAACTACCCCCCGTCGCCCCTATAAATAGGAGGCTTCCGCTGCTAAAATTTTTCACTGCTATCTTGCTTCTTTGCAAATCGTATCTCTCTCCTTCGTGAAAATTCGCCTTGCGCTCTAGCGTTCGCGGTTTCAAATTTTCTTCGAACTTTTCTAAGGTATTGTTCTCTTTGCCTTTTAGCTCTTGTTTATTCTCTCCATTGTACTGGCGTCCTTTACTTTACGAATTTTGTTCAAGAATGTTGTATTTATTTTCTCTTTTCTGTACTACCGTCGAATAGGTGCCTCGAGTCAAAAGTACCGCAAGACCCATGACGACCGAAGAACTTGCTGCAGCTGGTCTTCCAGCCGAACCGATTGTTGAGAATCCTGAGAATGCTCCACCTCCCGAAGGGGAGGGCTCGCCTGCTGCCAGCGAATCAAGGAGTCACGAGGATGGTGAGGTCAGGACAGATGATGAAGACGTCGGGGATGTGGACGCCGACGTTAGAGATTTGGTCAGAACAAGGCCGACTGGACCTCTTCCTCCTTCTCTTGTTTTCGGAGAATATGAAGCAGCTGGATTCTTCCCTTCAGGCACCGGGCGAGCTCCACTGGATGAGCAAACCCCTGCTCCCGAAGACGGAAAGGTTGTTGTATTTCGCGACTTCTGCACTTGTGGCCTTAGGTTTCCTTGCGATCCAATTCTCCCCGCGATCTTGGATGCTTTTTCGGTAAAGATTCATCAGCTCTCGCCGACGTCTTTCCTGGAGGTTTCCAAGTTTATTTGGATCATGAAGACCTTCAGACGTAATCTCAGCGTTGACGCTTTCGCCCGGTTTTTTGAGCTGGTCATTGTGCCCGATGTTATCAAAGTCGACGACAGGCAATTTTACGAAGCTCAGCATGCATGCTGTACTTTCAACACCCGACGACAAAACACCCGAAAGGGGATTACGTGAATTCTGATCGCTCCCTGCTGCAAGACCGACTTGACCGATGACTGGAATTCATACTGGTTCTATGTGAAGGTTGACATGTCTAAGGTTCCTGGCTACGAAGGACCAGCTTGTCCTCTGTCTTGTTCTATCGAAGCTCTGACTGCTGTGAATACTACTGAATTCAACCATCGGGCAGTGGGGATCAGAAGCTGCGAAAGTGCTTTTCACCTTGCCAGCACTATCCTTGGAGGCCGCGACATTGTCGAGGAGTTCGTTGCTGCCCAGATTTGGCCGATCTCTTATGGCTGGGTCCCAAACGAGATCGTGCACTTCAACGTAAATTGGGCAACACAAGAGGTCCCTTTCCCGAAGTTTGGCATTGAACCGAGGGAAGGCCAAAGCGCCGATGCTTTCATGCTTGAAGTCGAGAAAAAAGTAACTCTTATGATAGGCGAATACACTATGAACAAGTACAAGGCGTACAAGGCGCTGGTGAAGCACAAGAGAAGAATTAATCGCGTATTCTCTGAGGTCTGTGGGGATAAGTCTTTTAATTCTCAACGCCCGGGTCGCAAACTTAAGACACCTGCGGTTGCTGTCGCCAGCTGCTCGGCTGCTCCCATAAGTGCTCCAAGAAGAAGATCTTCGAAAAGGGGCCCGTCAATTCCTGACGAGACTACCTCCTCTGGCGTTCAGCCCTCTAAGACAAGGTCTCTGGAATCGTCGAAATGCAAGCGCAGGACCTCCAAACAAGTTTCGGACGCTGAACTCCAAGTAGCCTCTGGCCTCGCCCAGATGAGTCGCAAGAAATCTAAAAAGGCTATCAAAAAGGTTGTTTCTTCAGGGGTTCGGCGGGTTCCATCTGCATTCGATGACATCCTCTTCATGGAGGCAGCCAGCCAGAAAGGTTCTCAATTCTGGCCCTTGTTGAGATTTAACTTTCGAGAACACTGCCCGTCGGGTTCTGAGAATGAGTTCGTGGATATTGACTCTTTTTCAGATGCTGCTCCCGAAGTTCGGAAGGAAGTGGTTCCTGACACTGCTGTTGAGCCCCCTGTTATCGCTTCTGTTGCTGCTGTTTCTCAGTCCGTCCACCCTCACGACGAAGCCTCTCCCGGATTCACCAAGAAGCTTGCACTTACTATTCATAGGGGTGAAAATCCCATCCCAGATGCTCCCTTGGTTGAAGTTCGCGAAACTCTCCCTGAAGGTCGTGACCCTTCTCCTTCTGTAGCTGCCTTCAACAAGAGCTTCGGTACGTTGTATCGTGGTGAATTGCTAAGTGTTGGCTGTGAGGTGTCTAGAAACAGAGGTGGCACACCCAAGATTTTAACACTTTGGGAATTGTCTGCGCTTATTGATGAAACAGGAGGGGAAGGTTCAGAGCAGCCACTTCACTCACTTGGAGGAGCTGTTCGTGATTCGGGGAAGGAACCTCACTCCTCTTCGCAGAAAACTCTCGCCTCCTTAGGCAAATCCACTTCGGGTTCGGGGAAGAAGGTTACTTTACAAAATCTAAGTAGACAAGGTTCGATTATTTTCACTAACTTTCGTACTTTTCAGCTTCACGAATTTTTGCTCAAGATTTTAATTATGGAACTTTTCAGAATTTAAGGACCTTCTTCGTTCGTACCCTCCGTCCAAGTTGGCCAAGTTTCAGGAAGACTATGCTCTTAAAGCTTCCATGCTCGGGACAGTCGCCACTGAACAGCTTATTGATCAAGAGAAGGCGAACAAGAGACTTTCTCAAGAATCTAAGGAGCTTAAACGTAACTTTTCTCTCGCTCAATCCGCGAATCTTGACCTCGAAAAGAAGGTAGCCGAACTGGCGGAAGCCCTGAAGCGTTGCCAGGATGAGAAGAGAAATGCTGGTGAAGCACTTGAGCAATCCAAGAAGAAGCTGGAGAAATTACAAAAAACTCATGAAGATGATATGAGTCTGAATGATAATCTTTGCAAGACCCACGACCGGTCCTCGAAAGTTGCCGAAGATCTTCGTGCTAACAATGCCGACTTGGCCAGATCTCTAAGTAGCAAGGATCAAAGAATTCAAGATCTCGAAAAAGCCTTGACCGAGCAGAGAGAGACTTCTGAGAGGAAGATTTTTGACATTGTCAACATGCTGAAAGTTTTATTTGAAGAGTACAAGAGATCTTTGAATGAATTCGGCGTTCGCCCCGCGCCACTTCCTGCCGATTTAGGACTTCACAGATTCATGGACTGGATTGATGCTGAATTCAATGTGCTTCCTGAAGTTATCTCTGGCGCAAACGACTTCGCGGCTGCCTTTTCCGTGGAAAGCATCTTGAATCTTCTCCATGACTTTGACTGCGTGGACCTCGCTAAGTTTCGCAAAAGACTCCCGCAGTTCCCCGATGCTCTAAGCACTTCAAGACTTCGGCCGAATGAGGACGTTCAAGCCATCAGGTCTAGATTCGCCAGGGAATTCTGTCTAGCTAGCGGGAAGGAAGCTGTGAAGAGCATCGCACGCGCTAAACATGCCCATGTAGCTTTTCGGATGATTCTGTTTGCTTCTGCCTATTCGTAGATTCTTGCCCTTACATCTGTTTCTTTGCCTGTTTTAGTTAATCGAGGAAGAGAGTCGAGGGAAAGGCGCCGCATCTCCCGAGTCTTCTACTGAAGACGAAGAATCAAGCGACTCGGACGAGGAGGGCTCAAGTGACAGCAGCGATGACAGCAGTGCTGGCGACCAATCCTCTGCTCGGGAAGAAGGCTCACCGAAGGTTGATATTTAGGGCTGAATTTTGTCGAAACGTTCGCCCTTCGTGGCCATTCGTGTACATTTGTATATTCATGAAGTTGTAACTTTCGCCTGAACAAGTTATTTTTTGTAAACTTTAACCTGCGCAGGTCCTGCAAGTTGGGCTTGTGCAGGACGTGATGCTTGTGCGAATTCATCGCGACAAAATGTTTGTCAGTGGCGAAGCATGGCGCTTGTTCCAAAAGGCTCATCCCGAACAGGATTTTTCCGATTTTTGGCTCGAGGTTTCGCTTAGGTTTTCTATGGGATGCTTCGATCTTTCTTCCTTCTTCCTGCTTCGTAAGAAGGAGGGTTCCAGTGCTGCGAATTCAAGTTCCTCGAAGATCCCGAAGACGGAGCCCCTTAGCCCGATTTCCGGCGAGCTTGACTTTGCCTATGCTAGCGACATTGCAGAAGATAATAGTTGCGAACCAGGACACGTTGTCGAACTTTCGTTCTAGGATTTGTACTTATCAATGTAATTGTTACTAAACTGTTCCGAAATTTTTATGCAATTTAGGCAATAAAGACGTTTTCCTTGAAAAAACGTCACCCTCCCCCACCTTGTCGTTTTGCATGAAAATTTCAAGGCAAGTTAACGAAGTTTTACTATTTTTCGAGTATCTTGATCATACAGTTTTTTGAGTAATTTTCGCAAGTTTCTGAAGACTTCAAATGTTGTGACGCAAGTCGACAAAATTTGTTCTCGAATTTTGTGGACTTGACCCGCTTGGCAAACTTTCCCTGGTTGATAATGCAACCCTCAGTTGCTTCAACCGTGTTTTTTTACGAATTTTCACACGAGCCCCTTGCCCTTTTGTCAGGACATTTTTGTCGCAACAAAGTTTCATCAATTTGTGTTAAGGAGAAAAAAATTGAACAATGCCACACACATTCATTTGACCGCAATCGCCATTACTTGTCATGATGGAAACTCAGGCTACAACTCATCGTTGTCTCGAGCCTTTTCGGTGGGAATCCCTTCGTGGATGGGATTTTAGGCCATAACTTATTGTTGTCTCAGGCCCTTTCGGTGGGAATCCCTTCGTGGATGGGATTTTGGGCCACAACTTGTTGTTGTCTCGGGACTTTTCGGTGGGAATCCCTTCGTGGATGGGATTTTGGGCCACAACTTATTGTTGTCTCGGGCCTTTTCGGTGGGAATCCCTTCGTGGGTGGGATTTTAGGCTTTCATAGAGCTCCCTTTTTTACAACCTCTTCTCCTTTTCACAACAAAATTCTGGCTATCAATAAGCCTTCACACGAACTGTTTTCTTTTTTCACGATGGAATTCTGGCTATCAAGGAGCCTTTCTCACGAACTTTTCTTTTTTCACGATGGAATTCTGGCTATCAAGGAGACTTTCACACGAACTTTTTTCTTTTTTCACGATGGAATTCTGGCTATCAAGTTTATTTTTTCACGATGGAATTCTGGCTATCAAGGAGCCTTTCTCACGAACTTTTCTTTTTTCACGATGGAATTCTGGCTATCAAGGAGCCTTTCTCACGAACTTTTCTTTTTTCACGATGGAATTCTGGCTATCAAGGAGCCTTTTACACGAACTTTTTTCTTTTTTCACGATGGAATTCTGGCTATCAAGGAGCCTTTCTCACGAACTTTTATTTTTTCACGATGGAATTCTGGCTATCAAGGAGACTTTCTCACGAACTTTTCTTTTTTCACGATGGAATTCTGGCTATCAAGGAGCCTTTCTCACGAACTTTTCTTTTTTCACGATGGAATTCTGGCTATCAAGGAGCCTTTTACACGAACCTTTTTCTTTTTTCACGATGGAATTCTGGCTATCAAGGAGCCTTTCTCACGAACTTTTCTTTTTTCACGATGGAATTCTGGCTATCAAGGAGCCTTTCTCACGAACTTTTCTTTTTTCACGATGGAATTCTTGAAATACGCAATTTGGGGGAAGACTCTTTTCATATATATATATATATATATATATATATATATATATATATATATATATATATATATATATCACAAAGAATATTTACATAGGATCCGCCTCGTTAAAAACCTTGCCTCTTGATTTAGAGCCCCCTTTGCAAGGAAAAGAGTACGGTCCTCCTTATTCTAATGCAACTAAGAAAAGAAAAGCTAATGTTTTTCCCGAAATCACTTATAGACATGTGATTCAGATTTTTTAATTTTCGGAATGCGAATTTGGGAAAATAGAAAAAATACTCTAAGTTACATCTAGCTACAACTGGAGCTTTCAAGGGTAGTACCTTTTCGGGCTGTCGGCATTCCACGAATATGGCAACTCTTCGCCAGTTTGTTCCATCAAACGAAAAGCCCCTGGCATGTCTGTTTCTTTTGCAATGTATGGCCCTTCCCAGGATTCATGAAGTTTTCTCGGGTTCTCCCAGTTTTTCTTCCTTTTTCAACACTAGATCACCAGTTTTGATGTTCTTTCGAACCACTTTCTTGTCTTTCCAAGCTTTAGTCTCCTTTTGGTACTTCTCAATGTTTTCAGCAGCTTCAAGGATTGTCAACTCGATCATATCCTTTTCCACTTCCTTATCAATTTCTTCAATCTCTTTTGCTTTCAGAACTCTCATGCTTTTATTTTAGATTTCCTCTGGTGCCATTGCCTCAATGCCGAAGAGTAGGTGAAAGGGCGTGAAATCTGTTGCTCTTGACACGGTAGTGTTGTGGACCAGATTACTTTCAGCAACTCGTCCACCCATTTACCCTTCTTTTAGTCGAATAAGCACTTCTTGATTCCCGAAAAAATCAGGCCATTTGCCCTTTCAACTGCTCCGTTGGACTGCAGATGGTACACTAACGAAAATTTCGCATGAGTACCCAAGGTCTTGCAATATTCTTTGAAAGTGTAACAATCGAACTGTTTCCCATTATCAACAGTCAGTTCTCTAGGAACCCCAAACATGCAGATTATGTTCTGCCAAAAGAACTTCTGAATTGTTGGTGCTTTGATGTTCGCAAGTTGTTTTGCTTCTACCCACTTCGTGAAATAATCGACTGCGACAGCTGCGAATCGGCAATTCCCCTAAGTCGTTGGCAATGGCCCTACTAGATCCATTCCCCACCTTTGCAATGGCCAAGATGACGGAATTAAGTGAACTGGCATTGAAGGTAAATTTTGTTGATTCGCTGTTTTCTGGCATGCTTCACATTGCCGAACAAGTGCCTTTGCATCTATGTTTATGGTGGGCCAGTAGAATCCCTGTTTTATTGCCTTTCCTGCTAAAGCCCTGGTGCCTATGTGCGCACCACAAAATCCGCTGTGAATTTCCTTGAGAAGTTCTAGGCCTTTTTCGGAGGTGATGCACCTTAGCCAAGGCTCAGTAACTCCTGACTTGTATGGTTCTCCGTTTACCACTGTATAGCCCCGTGCCCTTTATTTCAACCTTTTCTCTTCCAACTCATCTTGTGGTTCATAGTGGCCTCTCAGATAAGCCATGATTTCTACTCTCCAATCGGGAGTCTCCATTGCATTCACGATTTTCGGTCTCGAATCCTTGCTGGATGGTTCTCTAATGATTTCGAAGAACACATCAGGGGGGCATTTCTTGATTTCTGGCTACTGCTTTCGCCAACTTGTCTGCCTCATTGTTGTCATCTCTTGGGATATGCTGCACTGAGTAACCTTTGAAGTGCCTTTCCATTTCTCTGACCTTTTCTAGGTACTTCATTAGAACAGGATTTCTTGCTTCACTTTCTTTTTTGACATGTTCTTGAATAACTTTCGAATCCGTTCTGATTATGAAGGTCTGCTGTCCCAAGGCTTTTATTTTCCTCAATGCCAGAAGTAAAGCTTCATACTCTGTTGTGTTGTTCGTGGAATGTTCATTGTTCGCGAATATGAGTCGAGCTGCATATCTTATCACTACCCCCGCCGGGGATGTCACCACAGCCGAAATTCCAACCCCCTTGTAGCACCAAGCCCCATCACACTGGACTATCCAAGGTTCAGATATCTTTTCATTGAGGTTTTGAGTTGGTGAAGTCCAATCCACGACAAAATCTGCCAGAACTTGCGACTTTATTGCACTTCTTCTCTAGAAACCCACTATGTATTCTGAGAGTTCGGCACCCCACTTGATTATTCGGGTAGATGCCTCTCTATTTGCGAACAAATCACTCAGTGGATGATTGGTGATGACCCTTATTCTGTGACCCTCGAAATAGTGCCTTAGCTTCCTTGCGGCCATGATAACTGCATATGCAATCTTTTCCAGCTCAGAATAGAATATTTTTGAGCCAGACAAAGCTTCGGAGGCGAAGTATACTAGAATTTGTTTGAGCTTTCCTTCTTCCTCATTTTCTTGCACTAGCACAACACTTGCTGCTGAATTTGATGCGGACACATATAGCAGAAGTGGCGATCTTGGTTCGGTAGGGCACAGCTTGGTCATATTGGACAAGTAATCTTTCAGTTCTTCGCAAGCTTGCTTCTGGATTTCAGACCACTGGAAATTCTTAGCACTTCTGAGAACTTGAAAGTATGGTGGTAAGCTTCTTTCTGCAGCTCTGGGAATGAATCTGTTAAGGGCGGCCACTCTCCCTGTTAATTTCTGCACATCCTTCACTGAAACTGGATCTTGCATTTCCACTAACGCCCTGATTTTGTCGGGATTCGCCTCTATGCCCTTTGTTGAGACTAGACATCCGAGTACTTTCCCTTTGTGAATGCCGAATACACACTTCTCCGGATTTAGCTTCAGATTCGCTGCTCTCATGTTCGCAAATGTTTCTGCCAGGTCACTGATGTGGTCTTTTCTCTGAACACTTTTGACGACTATATCGTCCACGTATGCCAAGATGTTTCTCCGGATTTGAGGATGGAGAACTATTGCTATCATTCTTGAAAATGTACATCTTGCGTTCTTCAGCCCTTCCGGCATTCTTACGAAACAGAATGTTCCGAAGGGAGTGATGAAGCTTGTTTTTTCTTCGTCCTCTTTGCGAACCCTGATTTGATGATATCCAGAGAACATATCCAGGAGTGAGAGCATCTCGCTGTTTGCTGCATCATCTACGATTTTGTCTACCCTTTCCAAGGGGAAATCGTCTTTCTTGCATGCCTTGTTCAAATCCATGAAATCTACACACATTTTCCACTTTCCATTTTTTTCTTTACTGGTACAGTGTTGGCTAGCCAGACTGGATATTTTACTTCTCTGATTACTTGCGCGTCTTGCAGCCTTTAAACTTCGGCTTCAACTGCTTTCACTTTTTCTTCAGACAGTTTCTGAAGTTTTTGTTTCTTGGGAGGTATTCTTTCATTTGTTTCCAGGGTATGTTCAATGATGTCCCTGTCGACACCTTGCAGGTCCTTGGCTGACCATGCGAAAACATCCTTGTTTTTGTTCAGGAATTGTACGAGCTCTTTCTCCCCTTTGGGACTGAGGTGAGCCCCTATTGTGACTGCTCTGTCGGGCATGTCATCCAGATACACTTTCTTGGTTTCACCGTCAACAGCTATTTCAATCTTTTCTTTATCCCGCCTGGCCTTTTTGTAGGTTTCCTTCCTTTCACCAGCTGTTTTCAGCTGGTACACATTTGACTGGCCAGGAGTATGGCCCTTTTCTATGTTTCTGGCCTCTTGTTGATTGTCGAACACCGTGATAACCCCCTTGGGTGTAGGTATCTTCATACATAAGGACTGCTGCCTTTTGACTGCGTCGAATTTGTTCATGAAGCCTCTGCCAAAAATCGCGAGATACGGGTGATAGATGTCAACCACATCGAAGGTGAGATTCTCTGTTCTGGCATTGTCAAGATCTCCGAAGGAAACATGAAGTGATATCTTTCCTACTGGCTTAATTGGTTTTCCTCTGAAACCTTGTAATGGGTATTCTGGTGGGTCCAACATGTGCTGGCTCAGATTCATCTTCTCGAAAGTTTTCAAGAACAAGATGTCTGCCGAACTTCCATTGTCAACTAGGACTTTTCCAATGATCCACCTAGCTATGTTTACCTCGATGACCATGGCATCATTGTGAATCGGGGATTTCAGTTTGAAATCCTCTTCTGTGAAAGTGATTGGCACCTTTGCCCATTCCGGTCGTGCAGCTGGACCGTCATTGATGATGATGTTCACAGACCTGAAGTAGTTGCTTCTTTTCTTCTTTAGTCTCGAACTCCATGGCTGACCCTCCTGAGATTGGCATGATAGTCCCGAAAGACGACAATGCCTTCGAGTTCTGAGGTCCTGAACTTGATTGAGGTCTTGACGAACTGTCGGGTGGTGGTGGTAAGATTTCCCGAATTGGCTGTGGTTGCTGGATCGATTGGATTGCCTGCGACTGGGGAAAAACTGCTGAGATGGTTGCCATGATGATTGTGGTTGTGAAAACTGCTGAATTGGGACTGGACTTGGTTGAGAGTTCATGAATTGCGACTGCCAGAAGTTCGGGCGAAACTGACTTGGCATTGAGGATGCGATGCTCATTAACGCTTTTTCTTGCTAGGTTCTTGCCCTGTTTTTCTTGGTTTCTGGGCACCTTTCAGTGTTGTGTCCCCTCCCATGATACTGACAATAGAAGTATGGGTCTTTTGGGTTGTGATTCGTGAGTCTCGGGGGTCCTCTTCCCCTTCCTCTGGGTGTGAACCCTCCTCTTGTACTAGGTCTGTTGTTTTGGTTAGGCTGAGGATTTTCCACATTGTTGATATTTCGTGGATTCTGGGATTGCGCTCTCCAGGTCATTTCTCTGTTGCCCTGCCTTGCTTCATTTCGTTCAGCCACTCTTTTGCGATGATCATCATCAGACAAGATGTATTCTTCCAGTTCATGAAAAAGTTCCTCAACCGTCTTGGGTTTCTTTCTCGTTAGATGCAAAGCTGTTGGTCCTGGAGTCAGACCTTTGATTAGCGCATTGATCGTTGTTTTTTCGTCAGCTTCCGAGATCTGGGATCTCTGTTGCATGAATCTTCTCACGAAGTTCTGCAATGGCTCTCCGTCTTTCTGCTTGCAGTTGTACAAATCTGATGCTTCAGCTGTTGTGTCATGGAACATCTGAAATGCTTGCATGAATTTTGTCTTGAGATCTACCCAGCTACAGACTGAGTGCGGCAGCAGCAAAGAGTACCAATTCAGTACTGGTCTTTCCCAATCAATGATGAAGGATTTGGCCAGTGCAACATCATCTCCTCCCGCTGAATTCACAGCCGATTCGTACCTCATAAGGAACTGCTTGGAGTTTTCGAAGCCGTTATATTTCGGGAGAGAAACCGGCTTGAACTTCAGTGGCCATGGTGCAGTTTGCAGCCCTATGGACAATGGTGATTCAGAATCTATGAAGTGTGAGATTCCGTTTCCCGCGAAGAAGTTTTCTTTCGGGGGTCTTCTTATTGGTCCAGAGTTCTGATGTGGTGATTCTTGCCACAGGGAACTGTTTTCTTGTTCTTTCATTTCATCTATTTCTCTCTGTATTGTTTCGATTTGTTCTCTTGCTTGGTTCAGTTGTTCTAACTTTTCAGAGATTTTTCTTTTTGTTTGCAACTGACTTGCGAATTTTTCGTTGTCTTTCTGCAGCTGCTGTATCT
This sequence comes from Cenchrus americanus, assembly GCA_947561735.1. Lineage (NCBI taxonomy): Eukaryota > Viridiplantae > Streptophyta > Magnoliopsida > Poales > Poaceae > Cenchrus > Cenchrus americanus. The sequence goes on from OX387245.1 coordinate 51,844,854, forward strand.
TCTGTTGAACTCTTTCGAGTTCCCTGTCTATGGTGTCATCATCATCATCAACGTTCTCATGCATTTGCTGTTCAGCAGGTTGTTCTTGAATGTGTGCTGTCTTCTCAACTCTTGCCTTCATCAGAGCTTTGAGCTTTGCTCTCCGTGTCGTATGGACCTCCCTGGGCCCACTACCTCGGTGGGTACCAGGACCGACTACTCGGTGGGCCCCTGGGACTACCCAACTTGCGCTGCACGGCACCTGCTGGCGTGAAGCACAAGGACTACGGAGGAGAAGTACTCGGATAGGAAGCTGTACATGTCCCGCACTGTATAGAGGTCTCCTAGACGTACTCGACTAGTACTCTCCCTAAACCGACTTGTAACCCTGCCTCCCGGACTATATAAGGCGAGGCAGGGACCCCCTCTCTCACACGGCTTGAGATTACGCATCATCTTGTAATCGCACCCAATCAATCCAGAGCCACGCAGCATACAGAACGTAGGGTATTACGCACCTCGCGGCCCGAACCTGTCTAAATTGTGTGCCACGTGTCTCTTCCCTCGAGTTACCGATCTCGGCGAGGCCACATTCATCTACTTCGGGTACTCCCCTTAGTAGGTTGCCGGTCTAAAACACCGACACCGGCGCGCCGGTAGGGGGCTCTCACCAAAGATCACATGGCGAACTCGACGGCTTCAGTCTTCATCAAGCCAACCGTCGCCTTAAACCACGGCGACACCTTCGTCTTCGGCTCCTGAGTCTGCACTGCTGACGGTGCCGGGTCTTTCCAACGCCGCCTCACCATGCCGCCCAACCCGGAGACTGGGCTCGTGACGCTTCCCGAAGCAGTCACAGGCAATCTCGCCAGAAAATTCGGCGAAATTTCGCTCTTCGACCAACATGCCGATTTCGAGCTTGGATCCGCCTCCAACTCAAACTCGACGTCCCCGTGGACTATAGTATGCGAGCCGGCTACTCAGCCATCGCATGCGGACTCCACACCCCGCGAGCGCTTCACACGTGCCCCCCGCAACGTCATCAGGGCCCACGTGAAGGCTCCCACCATGCGCCGGGCCGGCAAGGAGATCGTACCTGAGTACGACTCGGACTCCAACACCGCCCCCGACTACACCTCGGACTCCAACCCCCTCTTCGGCTTCTACTCAGACTCTGCTTAGGAGTTCAACTTCGGGTCGGACCCTAAGGAGCCCGAATCCGAGGACAACTCTATGGAGCAACCTTTGTCAGGGCCGGCTTCCGGGCTGGTTATAACATCTACACCCGCCGGGAGATTCGTCTACTGGCCAGACCGCAAGCCCGTAGACTTGACAGATGAGAACTCACGCTACGTCGCCTACCTCGACTCACTTCCCTTCCACAAGGGGACACCGCTTACTCCAGTTGAGGAGTACACTCCAACAGAGGTAGCGAGCTCCGACTCCAGTCTTGGCAACCCCAATCGCCAAGTTTTCATGGCGGCCGGCGACACACCGGGACCCTCAGGGGATGCTGACCGGTATCTCAAAGACATCTACACAGACGAGCTGTCTGCCAATGCACCCGCGGATGAAACCGGCGAGAACAAGATCGCCCGACGTGAACGCAACAGGAAGCGGAACGAACGACATCGACGTATTCGAGACAACCTGCCCATCCGCAACCTCGCAGAGGCTCTCGACCAAGTCGAGAGTCGGGTGCACACTACCCTGGAGCAATGCCTCATGTCTGTCACAGTGATAGCATGCCAAGCTCAGGGGATGCATGCAGGAGAAGTCATCTCCAAGCTCGCAGAGGACGCCTACTTCATGCGAGTTGACAACAGGGTCACCCAAGCACCCCCATCAGGAACCGCGACAACGAAGCCACAATCCGCAGTGCAGACCTCGGTCGTAACCGTACTCGAGCGGAGCTACCAGCTAATCCTAACCGTACCCGGGCAACGGCTGGTGGACCCTCCCAAGGTGGCAACAGCGCTAGCGCCGCAGGTGGTGATCGCGAGATCGTCCCTCACCGTGACCCTGGTGGCGGAGGCAGCGGCGGCGGGAGCTCCAACCATGGAGCTGGAAAGAGGGCCGGTGGCGGAGGTGATCACGGCGGCCGAGGCCACGTGAACAACCACGTCTCCGGAGCCTCACATGGCGGCTTCGACGCCCGCCAGAAAATTGAGGAACTGCGATGGAAGAAGTCCGCCACTGTGGGTGACAACGATGGCTTCCCCGCCTTCTCTCCTCTGCTTCGCAGCCTACTCCTCCCGGACAAATTCAAACATCTGGGGATCACCAAGTACGATGCGAAGCAAGACCCCATACAATGGCTCAGATGCTACGCCCTCTCCATCGAGAACGCTGGTGGCAACAACGACACGAAGTGCCTCTACTTCCCCTTCTGCCTGGACCAAGCTCCACTTACATGGCTCGAGTCACTCGAGAAGTACTCGATCGACAAGTGGGACCAGCTCAAGGAACAGCTCACCAGCAATTTCGCGGGCGCTATGGGCCGCTTGGGTACTCGCATGGACCTAGCAATGGTGAAGCAGGAACAAGGCGAGACCCTTCGCAAGTACATGCGGCGCTTCTTCGACAAGCGCGCTACCGTAGTCGACGTCACCGACAAGGAGGTCATCGACCTCTTACAAGACGGTCTCTACCATCGCCGCACCTTCGAAGACTTCGGCCGGCGCCGCCCCAGCTCCATCACCCATCTCAAGGACATGATCACCTCCTGGGCTGATGAAGAAGACAAGGCTAACGCCAAGTACAACGCCATCCGTGGCAAGAGCAAACAGAACACGGGCGACGGCAACAACAACAACAACGGGAACCAAGGTGGTCGCAACAGCAACTACTCGGGTCCTAATTGCAAGCGCAAGCCAGCCAACACTGTCGCGGCTATCCAGCGCCCTGCGACGGAGAACTCGAAGAAGACCTCCGGCTGCTTCAAAGGCTTGCTGAAAGAGAAGTGCCTGTGGCATCTGGACGACAACCACACCACCGAGCAGTGCTACCAACTCAGGCGGGCACTCAAGGATACTCCAGAGCCACGACACCCTCACGACAAGAAAGGCAAGAAGAAGACCGACGAAGGTAACGACGACTTCCAGAAACCCGACAAGACGGTGAACGTCCTCTTCGACAGACTACCCAACCGACGGGCTCAGAAGGCTACCCGTCGAGAAGTCATGAGCATTGAACCAGCGGTCCCGACCCCTCTCCGGTGGTCGGAGGTTCCCATCACCTTCTCCCGCGCGGATCAATGGACAAGCTTCTCTGAACCAAGGTGGTTTCCACTCGTCCTGAAGCCAGTGGTCACGGGCTCCAAGCTCAACAAGGTCCTCATCGACGGTGGAAGCGGGCTCAACATCCTTTTCACCAAGACCTTGAAGAAGATGAAGCTCGACATCACCCACATGCTCACCAAGAGCACCTCGCCCTTCTACGGCATCGCCCCCGGGAACGCGACTATCCCACTAGGCTCAGTGGTTCTGCCAGTTACCTTCCGGGAAACAAGGGACAACTACCGTACCGAGTACGTCAAGTTCGAAGTCGCGGACTTCGAAACGTCCTATCATGCCATCCTCGGCAGACCAGCTATCGCCAAGTTCATGGCGGTACCCTGTTGACGGTGAACTTCCGTCAACATAGAGTACTTGTTATACATTGGTTTCAATTATGATTTGCAACTAACCCGCCACTAGGCATACTAATGATGTAACAAGTTCACACTTCCATATCGATTTTGGAGTTTGTTGTTTACGCAGGAAATTAACGTTAAGGAGGAGACTTTCGGGTTAAGTTCATCAAGCATTTCAAGAGAAGATCATGAAGCCCGTCACAAGTCAAGACACGAAGTGAACATGACTCCAAACAACCCAAGGACCGAAGCATCAACACGCAAAACTCCGGGGACTTGGATGTTTACCAATGAGATCAACTCAGCCCGAGAGATATTCTCGCAGCCCAGGACAGCATGATCTTTCGGTGCAGATTCGGAGATTTAAACGGCCTTTAATGGCAAAAGTTTGACTACCAAAGTTATGGGCATCAACGATACCTTCGATTTGAACATGTGGAAGGCCCAATTCGGATAAGGGAGCTAGGAGATAAGGCCCCCGAAATCCCTCCTGCGCAGTCAGTCCGAAATCAGAACAGATTATCTTCCAATGCCGATTTGGAGATCTTATCTTCGTTTCCAAAGAAAGAAAAGAATACCAAAGTTGAAGATAATTTCGTGGCACACAACCTGGACACCGAATTGGCATTATTTGGAGTCCGGACGTGGGAGATATAGCGCCGGCGAGGAAGGACTGCGAATCAGGAAAATCTGGACGAGGCTGATTTTATGGAAACCAAGTTCCTTTCTCTCCCAAGGAAGATCTCGTGGAAGGCAAGGCGGAGCACGCCCCAAGACTCCTCAAAGGAATAAATATAACCCCCTAGGCACCCAAGGAGAGGTTACCATTCAGATCCAAGCATTCTACCAACCTCTATTCGTCATCCGCCGCCACAAGACCGAGAACAAGAAGCAGATTGGATCACGAAGGGAGCACTCGTGGCCTTCATCTACTTCGGGGGATTCTACACCATGATCAGCGCTACAATGAGTAACATTATGGGGTAAAGTCCTTGTTTGTCCTAGGGGTTGAAGGGGGATCTTGAGTTGTAATCACCGAACCTATGTTTTGAATCTTTTGCTATCATATTCATGTTCATGTTGATGGTGCTTTAATCTTATTGGTCGGCCGGCTTGCTTTGGGGATGCATCGCTCGTAGCTTCGCTATCGTGTTCCTTTTTTGTTCTTTATGCGATTACCGCCGTGTAGTGACAGTGCGCGGGAGGGAAAACATAATGAACTTGGTTCACACCTTTGATCATGCATGCCTAGAACACATCAACGTCTTGTGCACTTGGTGTTCGATCACGGATTACCCTCATGTAGTGACTAGTATGCGAGAGGGAAAGGGTTGGACTCCGTGCACTTTTACCTTTGATAGATTAGATCGGGTTGTTCTTGCTAGGTGGTTACATCTTCAAGTGATCCTAGATCCCTTGGACAAGCGTTCTACATTCTTGAGATCTCCTTTCCATCGCTCTCTACTTTGTCTTCTTTAACCTAGATTAAATTAGATTAAGTTCCTTACATACACATATTTGATAAAGAGCTTTAAATCAACAACATTAGTGCTTAGTTGAGCATAGCAATTCACTTGTTCCACGGATTGATTAACCTTGGGGGAATACTCTAAGGGAAAAGCTACAACCGACCCGTGCGCTTGCGGATCATAACTTGACGCATTATTTAACCGTCAACAAGCTTTTCTGGCGCCGTTGCCGGGGAACAAGCTAGTTTGCTACGTTTAACTTTGTATTAATTTTGTTGGTTACTAACACCTAACCTATTGTCTAGAAATCCTTTGTTTTTTTTGTTTTGTTTTTGTTGTCTAGATGGCTTTTGTCAATCACCCCATGGAGGAAGAAGAAAAACCACTATGGTACTATGCTAGCCCGCAATTGGAGGATATTAAAGTCCAAAAATCAGATTTGATACTTGAGTCTACCGAGTACAAGATCAAGCCTCGAATGATTGAGTTGGTGGCAGCCAACCTATTTAAAGGGGTGAAGACGGACAATCCATATAGGCACGTCGAGCGTTTCACGATGCTATGCAACACGGTGCAACAAGAAGGAGTTCCCGTCGATTGGTACAAATGGAATATTTTTCCATACTCATTTGCGGATAAAGCAAAACGATGGCACTCACTTGCATCCTTCGAGGTGGAAGGAAATTGGAATCGATTGGTGAAGAAATTTTGTGAAAAATTCTTTCCGATAAGTAGGGTTCAAAATGTGAGGAAGCAAGTGATAAATTTTGCGCAAGGAGAAGAAGGAATAGATCAAGCTTGGGAAAGATTCAATGGGTTAATCAAACAAGGACCAAGACTAGGATTCTCCGGTGATGTACTCTTGCATACTTTTTATTTTTCCCTAACCCCCGAATGCATGCGGTATGTTCAAATGTGTGCAGACGGAAATATCATGGAGAAAACACTCACGGAGGCCACCCAATTGCTACAAAGAATAAGCGAGGGGTGGCCATGCAAAGAGATTGGGAAGAACATATTTCGGGAAGTGTTGAGCAAGAAACTTGTGTGGAGGTACTTGCTGGAATTTCAAGAAAAGAAGCCCCGAAAGTGAAGAAAGAAGAAGCAAGGCAAGAAAACATTGAAGGGGCAACCCACAATGAAGGAGGGCCAATCCAAGGCATCAAAATTCGCAAGCTCGAAGAGTTACAAGGAAGAAGTTTGGCGAATGCAAAGCCGTTAAAGGAGTTCGAACAAATGGATTGGATCCCAATTAACTTCGAAGAAATATTCAACAAGAGGAGACCATACCCAAACCAAAAGGAGTCAGTGAGAGCAATAGAATTCAACTTTCCAAAGGAGAGGCACTCGGGGTATGAGTTGGACAAAGAATCAGCCGGAGAGATTATCCAAAGGCTTTTAAATGAGGAAAAAGAGGTAGATCCGAATCACATTGCCGAAGTAAAGAGGATCATGGGAGTGAAGCCTAAGGCCTCGCCATATGCACACCTAGCCGAGGTGTACGCAATAGGAGCCGACCATGTCGAAGGTACCTCTCTTCCGACACCTCACATAAGTTGCAACATTAATGGAAAGAAAATTTGTAAAGCTTTATGTGACATAGGAGCTCATGTTAGTGTCATGTCTTCAAAGATTTATTATGAGCTTTTTAGTAAAACTTTAAATCTTGCTCCAACACAAATAAACTAATCATGGGAGATGGTAGAACAACAAGACCATTGGGTGTGCTTAGGGATTTAGATGTTGCTATCTCAGGTAAAATTATTCCAACTGACTTTTTCGTAATCGATGTTTGCCATAATGAACATGATGATATAATTCTTGGTAGGCCTTTTCTTAAGTTGGTCAATGTCGTTCTTGATGCCGGAAAGGGTAGAGTTACTATTGATTTAGATGGAACTAAATTTACATATGATTTCCTACCCGCTTCTCGTATTGCTTTACCTCTACCTCTTGATAACGAAGAGGTAGAGGATCTTCGTTTTGTTGATACTTTCAAAGACCCTCTCCAAAGAGCAATGGAGAATGATGCTATGTATGATGATCAAGACAAAGAACTAGCGGAAGCAATCGAGGGGTTGAAGGCACAAGATGAAAGCTTGGATGAAGAAAATTGTGAAGATATTGGAAATTTGAAACAAGAACCCAAAATGCCCGATATTGAGTTAAAGCCACTTCCCAAGGGATTAAAGTATGAATTTTTAGGAGCCGATAAGACGTACCCGGTCATTGTGAGTGATGAATTAAGTCCGGAGGAGATGGATAAGTTGCTGAATTTATTGAGGAAACACAAGAAGGTGATCGGGTACTCGATAAGTGACTTGAAGGGTATTAGTCCAACCTTTTGCACCCACCGCATACCACTTGAAGAACATTGCAAGCCCGTTGTTGAGCCTCAAAGAAGATTGATTCATGCCGTGCGTGAGGTGGTGAAGAAGGAGGTGATCAAATTGTTGGATGCCGGAATAATATACCCCGTGCCACATAGTGAATGGGTGAGCCCGGTGCATTGTGTACCAAAGAAAGGAGGAATAACGGTTGTAAAGAATGAGAAGGATGAGTTGATACCACAACGGATCGTGACCGGATGGAGAATGTGCATCGACTATAGGAAGTTGAACAAGGCAACAAGGAAGGATCACTTTCTGCTACCCTTTATCGACGAGATGCTTGAAAGGTTAGCTAAACATTCTTACTTTTGTTTCCTTGATGGATACTCGGGGTTCATGCAAGTTCCCATTCATCCGGATGATCAACAAAAGACAACCTTCACATGTCCGTATGGAACTTTCACATATAGAAGAATGCCATTTGGGTTATGTAATGCACCGGCCACCTTTCAAAGATGCATGATGGCTATATTCTCGGATTTTATTGAAGAAATTATGGAGGTATTCATGGACGACTTCTCAGTGTACGGTACGTGTTTTGAAAGTTGCTTGAAAAATTTGGAAAAAGTTCTTGAAAGGTGTGGAGAAATTGACCTAGTGCTTAATTGGGAGAAGTGTCACTTTATGGTAAAGCAAGGGATAGTCTTGGGACATGTAATCTCCGAGAGAGGAATAGAGGTGGACAAAGCTAAGATTGAAACGGTTGAAAAGTTGCCGCCTCCGACAAATATCAAATTGTTAAGAAGCTTTCTCGGGCATGCCGGATTTTATAGAAGATTTATAAAGGATTTCTCACAGATCACCAAGCCATTGACACGACTTCTCCAAAAAGATGTGGAATATGATTTTGATGAAGAATGCTTGCATGCTTTCCGGACATTGAAGCACTCATAAGTGCACCAATTATGCAACCTCCCGATTGGAATCTACCATTTGAGATAATGTGCGACGCAAGTGATTATGCCGTTGGAGCCGTTCTTGGACAAAGGAAGGAAGGGAAGGTACACGCAATTTATTATGCAAGCAAAACTTTAAATGATGCTCAAGTGAATTATGCAACTACAGAGAAGGAATTGCTTACCTTAGTGTTCGCATTTGAAAAATTCAGATCTTATATTGTGAACTCGAAGGTGATCGTGTACACCGACCACGCTGCAATCAAGTACCTTTTATCCAAGAAAGATGCCAAGCCACGTTTGATTAGATGGATTCTATTATTACAAGAGTTTGATATGGAAATTAGAGACAAGAAAGGGTCGGACAATGTCGTAGCCGACCACCTATCAAGGATGCATTATGGAGATGATGGGATAGACCTAATTGAAGATAGAATGAGAGATGACCATCTATATCGCATACTTGATAAAGGAGGATGGATGCATGATATCATAAGATGCCTACGGAAGATGCCATTAGACCACTTGGACAAAAATGCTAAAAGAAGGGTAATTGCCGAGAGCAGAAAATTTTATTGGGATGCACCATACCTATATAGATGTGAAGATGATGGAGTGCTAAGAAGATGTGTGCCACGGGAAGAAAGAGAAGAAATTCTAAGAAAATGCCACTCGTCGGAATATGGAGGACACTATGGACATTTTAGAACACAAGCAAAGGTATGGGCAAGTAGATTCTATTGGTCTGAGATGCACGAGGATGCGAAAAGGTTTGTTGCAACTTTCCCGGAGTGCCAAAGGAGTGGAAACATATCACAAAGGAATGCAATGCCGCTGAATTATAATTTGCAAGTTGATCTATTTGATGTTTGGGGCATCGACTTTATGGGACCATTCGTGAACTCAAATGGATATGAACACATCTTGGTTGTAGTTGATTATGTATCAAAATGGGTTGAAGCAATTCCATGTCGGAAAGCATCTACGGAAGAGGCTATTCAAATGATCAAGACGGTGATATCACTCGATACGGCGTTCCTAGAATTTTAATAAGTGATGGTGGATCACACTTTATTGGCAAAGATTTTAGAAGATGTTTGGCAAAGTTGGGAATCGAGCATAGGGTGTCTACGACCTATCATCCACAAACAAATGGCCAAGCGGAAACATCGAACAAGCAACTCAAAGGAATCCTCATGAAGACAGTGACTAAAGGAGGAAAAGATTGGTCAAGGAAGCTAGATGGGGCATTGTGGGCATACCGGACTGCACATAAAACACCGATAGGTATGACCCCTTATCAATTTGTTTATGGAAAAACATGTCATTTACCGGTAGAACTAGAGCACAAGGCTTATTGGGCAATAAAAGAGATGAATCTTGATATTGATGCGGCACGAATAAAGCGGAGGATTCAAATAAGTGAACTTGAAGAGCTAAGATTGAAGGCATATCACAACGCTAGCATCTATAAAGAAAGGATGAAGAGATGGTATGACAAAAGATTGCATAAGAAGGAATTCAAGGAAGGAGACAAGGTCCTACTATACAATTCTCGATACAAAGTTTTCGGCAAAGGAAAACTACAAAGCAAATGGGATGGACCGTACGTCGTACATTCAGTGTCACCATCGGGAGCGGTAACAATCATAGACGCCAAAGGAGATCAATATGTTGTGAATGGACAACGACTCAAGGTATTCCTGGAGCCTGACGTTGTGCCTATTAAATACATTGACGTCTACACCTTGGATGGTGACCCGGACCATCAAGGATAAGCGACGAAAACAAGGTAAGTTGTAAATAGCCTTCTACTTTATTTAATTTTCAGCATGTGTGTTAGTGTTAAAGATCACCATGGATAAAGTTTCCCACCTTGATCAACCTTTAGTAAAAATATTAAGTTGATTCCATGATAATATATGATGAAAAGTTGCCACTTTGCTTAACTTTTGTACTTGTTTCAAGCATGATTAAACTAATGCTCTCTTTAATATGAATCTGAAATTAATTAAATGCTAACTTAATCTTTGTGGAGGTTATGATAAAAATAAGACCCATAGTGTTATTTTCATGCTCCCAGCATTGGATGAGTTAAAGATGATTTGTTCTTAAAAATATATATGCTAACCTTGTCAATTAATGCTACTTGCATTTTGCTCTACCTATCCAAAGCCATATATATATGTTGAATGCATAAACCTTAGTGTGCAAGAATTATTTTGGGTGAGTTATTTCAGACCTTGATTTCTTTGGCCCGAGACTAAGAAGCTGGTCATTCCGTTTTTGCGTATCTCTTTTTGCTAGCCTTTCTATCCGTGCATTGTGTATCCCCACATTGGAGATTTCACAGACCTCGCCGGATATCCACCCTTAAACCAAAAATATCATCTTTTGTGTTTACCTCCTTGACCACAACCTATCATTGAGTATGGATCGTCAATTCAAGGAAGATTGCAATATGGTGCCAAGGTTGAAGATTTCAAGTATCTATCCAAATGAAAAATATTTCTAGTACCTACCTTATCTCTATCACCTCTTTGCACGAGGATGAGCAAACGTCTAAGCATGGGGGAGGAGGTAGGTACAATGCAATTTAGAGTTCAAGGGGAGCAAATAAAAAATGATGAAAAAAAGAAAAAAATGAGTATAAAGAAAAAAATAGAGATAAAGAAAAATATGTACAAGAAAAAAAATATGAGTTTATAAAAATAAAATAAAGTGAACTCCCCGGTTCTCTAAAGTGCATTAGGAATCTCAAAAGTTTCAAGATTTAAGATTCAAACTCATTTTTCCAACCATATGCAATCCGATAACGAAGACTTCCTTTGTGCCTCGGATCACTCTTTGCCATTTGCACATGTCCACCTATCTTAAAGTGTGTGTATTTTCTCTCTCCTCCTCCTTGACATAACATTATTTTCCAATGACCTTTTTGACGAGTCTCAGTAAGACCATGAGAAGCTTGTCTTGTTTTGACAACATCTCATTTATAATATCTTGGTAGGACTAAACTTTTCCCACATAGCTCCACATAAAGCATTCCACTATATATATTGAGAGGGGAAAGGAATATAATGAATAGCCTTTGAGAGACAAGATGAGATGAGAGTACATGAGCAAAATGCAAGGAAGTTTATTTTTGAACTTGGTTTAGCTCTTTTTCTTCATCTCGCTCTTAATTTCAAAATTTCTAAGATTCATTTGAAATTTGGGAGCATGAGGTAATTACTTGTGGGAAGTGCTTAAATTAATATCTACCCTCCATAACGATGAAGGCTAGTACATTATGGAACTTTAATGATTAAATCCTTAAGAGCATTATGTTTTCTCGTGTATGATCAAGTGCAGGGTACAAAGCAATGAAAGGCAACACTGATATTCATTAAAGGCTTACTCGAGGACGAGCAAGGTTTAAGCATGGGGGAGTTGTTGACGGTGAATTTCCGTCAACATAGAGTACTTGTTATACATTGGTTTCGATTATGATTTGCAACTAACCCGCCACTAGGCATACTAATGATGTAACAAGTTCACACTTCCATTTCGATTTTGGAGTTTGTTGTTTACACAGGAAATTAACGTTAAGGAGGAGACTTTCGGGTTAAGTTCATCAAGCGTTTCAAGAGAAGATCATGAAGCCCGTCACAAGTCAAGACACGAAGTGAACATGACTCCAAACAACCCAAGGACCGAAGCATCAACACGCAAAACTCCGGGGACTTGGGTGTTTACCAATGAGATCAACTCAGCCCGAGAGATATTCTCGCAGCCCAGGACAGCATGATCTTTCGGTGCAGATTCGGACATTTAAACGGCCTTTAATGGCAAATGTTTGACTACCAAAGTTGTGGGCCTCGACGATACCTTCGATTTGGACATGTGGAAGGCCCAATTCGAATAAGGGAGCTAGGAGATAAGGCCCCCGAAATCCCTGCTGCGCAGTCAGTCCGAAATCAGAACAGATTATCTTCCAAGGCCGATTTGGAGATCTTATCTTCGTTTCCAAGGAAAGAAATGAGTACCAAAGTTGAATATAATTTCGTGGCACACAACCTGGACACCGAATTTGCATTATTTGGAGCCCGGACGTGGGAGATATGGCGCCGGCAAGGAAGGGCTGCGAATCAGGAAAATCTGGACGAGACTGATTTTATGGAAACCAAGTTCCTTTCTCTCCCAAGGAAGATCTCGTGGAAGGAAAGGTGGAGCACGCACCAAGACTCCTCAAAGGCATAAATATAACCCCCTAGGCACCCAAGGAGAGGTTACCATTCAGATCCAATCATTCTACCAACCTCTATTCGTCATCCGCCGCCACAAGACCGAGAACAAGAAGCAGATTGGATCGCGAAGGGAGCACTCGTGGCCTTCATCTACTTCGGGGGATTCTACACCATGATCAGCGCTACAATGAGTAACATTATGGGGTAAAGTCCTTGTTTGTCCTAGGGGTTGAAGGGGGATCTTGAGTTGTAATCACCGAACCTATGTTTCGAATCTTTTGCTATCATATTCATGTTCATGTTGATGGTGCTTTAATCTTATTGGTCGGCCGGCTTGCTTTGGGGATGCATCGCTCGTAGCTTCGCTATCGTGTTCCTTTTTTGTTCTTTATGCGATTACCGCCGTGTAGTGACAGTGCGCGGGAGGGAAAACATAATGAACTTGGTTCACACCTTTGATCATGCATGCCTAGAACAGATCAACATCTTGTGCACTTGGTGTTCGATCACGGATTACCCTCGTGTAGTGACTAGTACGTGAGAGGGAAAGGGTTGGACTCTGTGCTCTTTTACCTTTGATAGATTAAATCGGGTTGTTCTTGCTAGGTGGTTACATCTTCAACTGATCCTAGATCCCTTGGACAAGTGTTCTACGTTCTTGAGATCTCCTTTCCATCACTCTCTACTTTGTCTTCTTTAACCTAGATTAAATTAGATTAAGTTCCTTACATACACATATTTGATAAAGAGCTTTAAATCAACAACATTAGTGCTTAGTTGAGCATAGCAATCCACTTGTTCCACGGATTGATTAACCTTGGGGGAATAATCTAAGGGAAAAGCTACAACCGACCCGTGCGCTTGCGGATTGTAACTTGACGCATTATTTAACTGTCAACATACCCCACTACACTTACTTGGTACTCAAGATGCCAAGTCCAGCCGGTGTACTCTCGTTGCAAGGGGACTTGAAGATATCACACGACTGCGACACAGAAGCTATGGAAATTGCATCCATGAATCAAGTACCCAACGCAATGATGGAGATCTACGCTGCGTCGAAAAAGCTTGCCCCAAGTGAACTCGACATCCCAGAGAAGTCCGACAAAGCAAACAAGCCTCAGCCAGTTGAGGAAGTTCTAGTCAAGACAATTGACCTCGGGACAGGCGATAGCAACAAGACCACCACCATCGAGGCGGGCGTCGACCCGAAATAGGAAGGCTCACTCATCAGCTTCCTCCGGGCTAACCGTGACATCTTCGCGTGGAAACCAGCGGACATGCCAGGGGTGCCCAGGGAGCTGATTGAGCACTCACTCAACGTCGACCCTAAAGCTACCCCGAAGCGACAACACCTCCGCTGCTTCGCCGACGACAGACGAGATGCGATCAAGAAGGAACTCGCCAAACTACTCGCGGCTGGCTTCATCAGAGAAGTCTTCCATCCTGAGTGGCTCGCCAACCCCGTCCTCTTCCGCAAGAAGAACTCGAACGAGTGGAGGATGTGCGTCGACCACACCGACCTCAACAAGCACTGCCCCAAGGACCCCTTCGGGTTGCCGCGGATTGACCAAGTCATCGACTCCACGGCGGGCTGCGACCTACTCTGCTTCCTCGACTGCTACTCCGGGTACCACCAGATCGCAATCAAGGAAGAAGACCAAGAGAAGACCGCGTTCATCACCCCGTTTGGCGCGTACTGCTACACGACCATGTCCTTCGGGTTGAAGAACTCCGGCGCTACCTACCAACAAGCTATCCAGGCCTGTTTCAAAAGGCAACTCAACAAGAACGTCGAAGCTTACGTGGATGACGTGGTCGTCAAGACCAGAAACTCCAACACGCTCATCGCCGATCTTGAAGAGACTTCTACATCCCTGCGGGAGTATCGCTGGAAGCTCAACCCGAACAAGTGCGTCTTTGGAGTAACGTCGGGCAAACTACTCGGCTTCATCATCAGCCATCACGGCATCGAAGCCAATCCTGAGAAGATCTCCACCATCACCAGCATGAAGGCTCCCACGTGCATCAAAGACATGCAGAAGATAACCGAATGCATGGCGGCTCGGAACAGATTCATCTCGAACCTTGGAGAACGGGGGCTCCCCTTCTTCAAACTACTCAAACATCAAGAGAAGTTCGTGTGGACCCCAGAGGCGGACCAAGACCTTTCCCAGCTCAAGGACTTCCTATCAAAGCCACCAGTCCTCACGGCTCCTCGCAAAGGCGAGCAGCTGCTGCTCTACCTCGCTGCGACTACTCACGTGGTCAGTACTGCCATCGTCGTCGAGTGGCAGGAAGACGGCCACGCCTACCCAGTCCAGCGACCAGTCTACTTCGTCAGCGAGGTCCTGTCAGAATCCAAGGCACGCTATCAGCTAGTACAGAAGCTTCTGTACACAGTGCTCATCACCTCGCGGAAGCTACGACACTACTTCCAGGAGTACTCGATCTCCGTCGTCACCGACTACCCGCTCGGCGACATCCTACGGAACCAAGGTGCTACTGGAAGAATCTCCAAATGGGCAGTCGAGCTCGGTGCCCTCAACATCGACTTCAAGCCAGGCACAGCCATCAAGTCACAAGCACTAGTCGACTTCATGGCAGAGTGGCGGGAGAATCAGCTACCTACTCCAACTGAGCGCCCAGAACACTGGGTGATGTACTTCGACGGCTCGCTCAAGCTCGAAGGCACAGGTGCAGGGGTACTCTTGATCTCCCCAACGGGCGAACAACTCAAGTACGTCTTGCAGATCTTCTGGAAGGTCTCAAACAACAAAGTCGAGTATGAAGCTCTGCTACACGGGCTCCGCCTCGCAGCTTCACTGGGCATCAAGCAGCTACTAGTCTACGACGATTCCGCAGTGGTCATCAACCAAGTCAACAAGTCCTGGGACCACAACAAGGAGAACATGGACGCCTACTGCCTAGAAGTCCGCAAGCTCGAGAATAAGTTCTACGGTCTCGAGTTCCTCCACGTCGTCCGCGACAACAACGTCGCAGCGAACGTCCTGTCGAAGCTTGGTTCTACTCGCGATCAAGTACCAGCGGGTGTCTTCGTCCACGAGCTTCAAGCGCCATCCATCCCGGAGCCGGCGCCACCGACCACTGACCCAGCACATCCCCCAGCTGGCCAGGAGGTCATGATGATCGACGTGGACTGGAGGCAACCCTTCATCGACTACCTACGTGAGTAGAAAGTTCCCTCGGACAAGAACTTGGCCGAGCAACTCGTCCGCCGTGCCAAGTCCTACGTCCTCGTCGGAGACAAGCTCTACAGGCGGGGCGCATCATCTGGAGTACTCATGAAGTGCGTTCCCCGGGAAGAAGGCAAGGACATCTTGGAGGAGATCCATAAGGGTGTCTGCGGCAACCACGCGTCCTCATGCACGCTGGTCAGCAAGGCCTTCCGACGAGCTTTCTACTGGCCCACAGCTCTGGGCGATGCCGAAGAACTCGTCAAATGGTGCCAAGGATGCCAATACTTCGCCAAGCAGCAACACGTCTCGGCCTACAAGCTAGTCACCATACCGCCAACCTGGCCCTTCTCCTGCTAGGGGCTCGACATGATTGGGCCTCTCCCGACAGCACCAGGTGGTTTCAATAGAGTATTGGTGGCCATCGACATGTTCACCAAGTGGATCGAAGTCAAGCCGGTCACATGCCCGAAGGCCGACAGAGTACTCGACTTCCTGGATGAACTTGTACATCACTACGGACTACCCCATCGCATCATCACAGACCTGGGCTCCAACTTCAACAATCACCAGTTCTGGGAGTACTGCGAGAACAGCGGGATCAACGTCCGATATGTCTCAGTTGCCCATCCTCGGGCCAATGGACAAGTCGAGCGCGCCAATGGGATGGTGCTCGATGCTCTCAAGAAGCGGCTACACGATGCTGCCAACACCAAAGGAGGCAAGTGGATCAAGGAACTACCCAATGCACTCTAAGGGCTGCGTACTCAACCCTCCAATCCAACCGGACAATCCCCATACTTCTTGGTCTACGGCTCCGAAGCAATCCTCCCTGCTGATGTCATGTGGGACTCACCGACAGTGGAACAATACGACGAAGGCATATCTGAAGACAGCAGACGAGTTGACATCGATGGACTCGAAGAAGCTCGCTGTGCCGCCCTCATCCAATCAGCAAGGTACCTTGAGGGTATGCGACGCTACCACGATCGCAACATCAACGAACGCTCCTTCAACGCTGGTGATCTTGTCCTCCGCTGCATCCAGAACACGGAAGGACTACACAAGCTCAGCTCGCCCTAGGAAGGTCCCTTCATAGTTGCAAAGGTGACCGGACTGGGCTCCTATCGCCTCCAGGCACTCGAAGGCGAAGACGTCAACAACTCATGGAATATCGACCAGCTCTGTCGATTCTACGCCTAGTATACACGACTACCCTGGGGGCTCGAGTCTACACGACTACTCCAATACCCCTTCGCTGTAAGCGGCCTCCCGGTTCAGGCACCAGTCTCCGGACTACTCTACTCCAAGACCCAGCGTTAACGGCTACTAACGGATCTTGGGCTGCTCCGAGCAACAAAGGACTCCAGCAGTGGTCTACTGGGAGACCATGTACTCTTAGATCCAGCCTATACGGCTACTAACGGATCTATCACTGTAAGCGTCCAAGGGCCCTAGCACCACTTAGCCGTAGGCAGCCTCCGGGTCCGGGCTACTACTCTGTACTAATGGCCCTGGCCATCCAGGTGTACTTCTTCAGTAATAAAGTTGGATTTTCTATCAACTACTTTACTGTGCGTCCCTCAACGGGCTTCCTAACGAGTACCACTACTCGCGACAACTCCATGATGGGACTCCGCATATAGACAACGCGACAACGAGTACTCATTTATAGAAGTTTTTCTCATTCATATTTAAACAAGTTCATTACAACTTTGTTTATCTACAACCACTACTACAAGCTAACCCTACAGGACTACTAGAGGTTAAGCTTCTCGGTGACCTGCTCAGCAATAGGCGCCATCTGCTCCAAGAGCTCCGCGTACTGCTCATCAGTGCAGTTCGCGGCTAGTCCGCCGACGACTACATCAACTGGCGCCTTTGAGAAGTACGACTTCATATATGCCAAGATCTGGTTGGGGGTCGACTTCGCCAGGTGCTTCACGTACGTCACCAGACAGATGGGAGCTTCCCTCAGCCGGTCAACCAACGGAGTTATCTTCGGTCCACCCGGATGGGGCACCAGTAGCCTCGCTATGGGAAGTGCGGCTTCCTCGAGTTCCTTCAGCTGGGCGCGCAGCTTCTCGCAGTCCTCGTTCAGCTTCTGCAGAGATTTGTAGCAGTTGACGAGGTCACGACCCGAAGCAATTCGAAGCTCCATGTGCTTGTCGCACTCGTAAGCCAACTGCTTATAATCATACTCAAGTACCTCGCGGGCCTCCTTCTCCCGGTAGAAGAGGTTCTTCATGTCGATCTCTGAAGCCTTCAGCTGCTCGACGCGGGTCTCAAGCTCTGCAATCAACAAGGCAAAGCGGGTCAGACTACTACAAGGTACTTCAATGGGTACTCGACAAGACAGAGGCGTACCCTTATTCTTGTTGCGGAGAGACTTGTTCTTCCGCACCAACTCGTCGCTCTTCTCCAGCATGTCCTGGACTTCATTGTGATATTGGGCGAAGGCGCTGTCGAGTTTTGACTGCAGCATGGCGGTGTGCTTCTGGGACTTCACGAGTTGTTCTTCTAAGGCTTCTGCCCGGAGCACTGTGTCTCCATATCCCTGGAGCATGTCAGATTTCTGCCGGGATCTCTCCGCGACATCCTGCAACAGACAACAAACTTCATTTGGGTACTCAACACTGAAGGATTGACTACTCAAGGGTGCAGATCACTCACCTTCATCCACTGCTCGACCTCCTGCATTGCCTTCAAGTGGCGTGCTACGGCCGCCGGGTCGACAAGGTCGTCTGCCAGCAGCTCAACCCCACCACGACTACTCGTGGCGGCCTCAAACATTGGCGCCGAGCGGATTGGCTCCGCGTCTTGAATCTCCGGCGAGCGGACGACTACTTCTAGAGTTGATACTGGCAGTACGTCGTCGTGCTCCTCTGCGGCCATCACGGGGGCTTCCCCGCTGGCTACCGCTGCTGGCTCGGGGGCTGCTCCAGTGGCTCCTTGGCTCTCCGGTGCCTAGCCTTCAACGGGCACCGCTTCGGGAACAACGCTTCCTTCGGCTTCAGCCCCTGTCATCAGAAGACAATTGGATTAGTCACCCTTGGCGGCTATGACTACTCCGTGAGGATACATGCGCTCGTGCAGTGTACTCACCTTCTACAAGGCTGGCTTCAGGCAATGTAGCCTCCACGGCTAGCGCCTCGGACTCTACTTGAGGGGCGGGAGCGGACTCCTCAGCGGTCGGCGCAGATTCTTCTTCAGCTACCGCCGCACTGGGTTCATCTTCATCCCAGGTTAAGTCCGTGGATTTCCTGCAGAGTACACAACTGGTTGTCAACCAAGTACGACTACCAAACCAAAAGTACTACTCAGGAAAGATCTTCACTTACAGGCTCGACCGGACTACTGTCACGGTTGGGGCGCCGAGGATGCTGGCGATGTCGACTAGTCCAGCCTCAGCAGGCGCCTCCTCTTGGGCCTCAGTCGTCGTTGGCTCTTCCGCAACAGCCACGGCCGGCTCAGTACTCCCCTCAGCAACTGGGGGCTGGCGCGTCAGCTGCGCCAAAAGTTCTTCTACGGTGGGGGCTGGGCTGTGGCTGGCTCCAGCCGGCTCTCCCACTGTGTTCCAGTCACCTTCATCCCCTTGTTCTACGGGGTCGGAAGGTGGAATCTCCTGCAAGCAACGGAATCTCATCGTCAGTACACACAACATCGAGACACAAGTACTCGACTACTCTACTCAAGGAAGCTTACCTCTTGGGACGTGGTCTCTGTGACCTTAAGCTTCTTGGCCACGTGCTTGCGGGCCATGTTGCGCGGCTTCTTCGGCGGCGAAGGCAAACTAGCCTCCAGGCCAGTTGGTGGATCCTGAATGAGAGGGACGTTCGACAGTCCAGGGCGGGTGAATCTTGACCGCAGCTGGAACCGATCTTGAAGCGTCTCCTCATCATCTTCGTCGGATTTGCCTTCAACGACTACTGTGTTGTCTCCTTCACCGACTTCGCGGTGCTCCTTGGACTTGCCCTTTCCCTCATCTAGGACCTCAACAAGTCGGGGAGGCGATGCCGGCTTGAAGACGAACTTCACTACGTCATCCTGCAAGAAGCACACAACGTCAGCACGACTACTACTACGTAACGAGTACTCAACACTGAGTACGACTACTGACCTCATTCAGCGGGCATGTGTTAACACCAAAAATTGGTACAGGAAGGAGGCTTATTTGTGGACTAAACTTGGTAACAAATTCCGTTCGGCAGGGAAAGATTTCTTCAGAAGATTCGGCAGAAATGCCTACGGTCGGCAGTTTGTTTCGTTCGGCAAAAGGACTGTTTGCGCTGGATTTGCGGGATCGCGTGGTGACGTGGCCCGAACGGAAGGAAGGGACGAATGGATGGATAAGCATTCGCACTTGGGCATTAAATTAGGTATCAAATATTGCGCTTGTAGTCCGCCATGAGTCATGTTAGGACAGGGTATAATTATGAACCCTGGATGTATGTAATTGTAATCGAACATTCTCATAACAAACCGGCTTTACGCCAAACTCTCGAGTCCTCTAGTCGTGTCGTCGAGTTCTTCGAGAGGATTCATCGATCCGTCGACCTCCGTAAGTACCGGCAACCTTGTATCATGTCTAGTATCATGCGGTGGATTTAGATCATGATGCAAGTAGTCTTGTTACCATGCTTAGTATCATGTGGTGGATTTAAGCTTGGTTCAAGAGGGTTTCTTGTTAGATCATGAGCCATGTGGTGGGCTAAGATCTAGCTTGGAGCTAGTTATCGGCTCTATTAGATTTGGCAAGATCTAATAGATTCATTAAGTGACCACATGTTGCTTTGAGTTTTTACTTTATGTTTAAATTCATGTAACACTCTTTTGCCCAATTTAGATTGATTTGAATCGGCTTTATCTTGTTTGGTGATCTTTACATTGCACGCTCGTATCTTGGATTAATACTGCACGTGGGTCACGTGTGTTTTAATAGCCGAACCCGAATCAATTTAAGTTGTTACGTGTTGTGGGTTCAAGCTTGCTAATCTTGTGTGAATCTTGAAAGAACCAGGTATCATGCGGTAGATGCATGTTTTTTGGGTTGTTTTAGAGCTAATCATCCGGTGGATTAGATTTCGATTCAATCTGATAGGTTTTTCATCTTTGGCAATGTTTGTTCCTTCTCCACGGAACCCGATTCGGCTGTATAACTGTATTCGGTTGTGCTTCCATGAGTAAAACGCGCTTATAAGTTTTGTTCTAAATAATACGTGCTTTTAGCCTTCCATATTTAGATTGTATCATGCGGTGGATTGATCTCTTTGTGGTTGGTGGCGTGATTTCAAACAAGTTGTATCATGCGGTGGATTAACTTGTTTGGTTTCATGCTTGACGGGTTTTAAAGTACCTATACATGCGGTAGACTAGTGCTTTGGGCCTATGCACGCTTGTTTATCACATATTTATAATCATGCTTGAACTTTATTTATTTTTATTGTTGTTTATCATCAAAAATCGGTCATGATCATGTACGAACAATGTTATTTAAACAAAGACCGATCTTTTGTTATGCTTACGTCATCCATTCGGCTATGTTTTATTTTATGTCCTAAAGTTCCCGAATGATCTTTAACTTGTTGACATATAGCTTCTCATAGCTATATGTCATCTTACATGGCTTCCTAGCCACAAATATGGAACTGTCTGGTACCACCCGACAAGTTCCAAGCTTTGGCATCTAACTGCGTTACCCTTTGTTAATTTCAGGAAAATTGACTGGCACACTTTGGAAACTGTTCGCGTGTTAAGCCAGCTTTGTTCGGCTTGCTGTGTGCTTGGCGCAGGGTGCGGATTTTGCGTCAACAACGCGCGACGGAGTACTCGAGCATGGGGCATGGTGTGTATGCCGACATATCCTTGAAGATCCTCCCCAGCCTGTCGATGATGTCGTCGTCGTTGATCTCATCACCAGGCATCCATGACGTGTCGTCGTCGCCGGTGTACTGGTACCCTAGGGTGTCGCGGGCCATCAGTGGCTGCACCCTCCTCTTCATGAAGCTGAAGGCCACATGCTCGGCCCTCAGCCCGGCTTCTCTCAAAGCCCTGATCTTCGCCAGCAGTTCGGGTAGCTGGATACCCTCCTGCATCGTCGGCTCAGAGTTCCACCACGGCCGGTGCTTCGGCTGCTTCCCGCTGGGCTTTGGCAGCTCCGAGTGGTGGTTGGTGATGTAGAACCACTTTGACTTCCAATCTTGGTTGGAGTCGATCAGCTTGTACGCGAGGTATTACTCCGCGGCATCCTCGCGCATCTGGATGTCGGCTCCCCCAACTGCTCGGGGGTTGCTAGCACTCGGCTGGGGCTTCACTCGGAAAAATTTCCGGAAAAGGACCCAGTGGGGTTTGATCCCCAAGAAGACTTCACAGAAGTGGACAAAGACGGAGGTGTGGAAGATACCGTTGGGGTTGAGGTTGAGGCACTCGATGCCATAGTACTCCAAGAGCCCCTTGAAGAAATCACTCGCTGGGAGAGACAATCCTCGCTCCGCGAACCGCGTGAACATGGGGATCTCATCTGGATTCTTCTCCATGGGGTATGGATCTCCCGCGGCAGCGCGCCATTTATCGACTTCCTTCTCCCGAAGAAACCCACTGTTGAGGAGCGCCAGCAGATCCTCGGTCTTCGCTTTCGACCTTTTCCACTCCTGGTTGGGATTTGGCCGCGGTGGAGACACCGGCGGCAATGTCTCTGCGGCGGATCCGGCGGCTTCCTCGTGGGACCTTTTCTTCCCACCACCAGTCTTCACGCTCTTCGACGGCGAGGGCTTCATTCTCCAAGTGCACGGGGTCTTCACTCGCATTCGCTCGGGGGCTACTGCGGTGGCTACCGGCAGCGATGCGCTTGGATCTGCGATCTACTCTGAGGTGGCAGAATGCACGGGCGGTGGTTTCTAGGCGAGATTTGCTCTGAACGGCTGCAAGTGCGGGGTGTGAAAAACCCTACGGGTTTCGGCTTCTATTTATAAGTCAACAGGCGGCTCTTCAATGGCCGAACGGATAAGTCTCCAGGCGGCTGACTCAGCGGCTGTGCCTGACCCTTCAATTTCTAGTAGTCGACGTGCCTCACCTCGGGGGCTCGGCTACACCTAATCAACAACCAGGGTGGCGACAAGATTCAAGAGCAACTCAGGACACATTCTACAAGATAACCCTTCAATTCGAGAAGAAGTACTCGACTCAAGGCTCGGGGGCTCCGTGCCACGTGTCCTTCGGTTTTTTCTCCGGATTTTACGGGATAATCTTGCAAGAACTTCAGATGGACCCTCAGCCAGAGTCTACAATTCAACCTAAGGCTCGGGGGCTACTCCATATGGAGTGCGATTTTGCAATCGCACTTCCATATCTGCTTCAGCTTCAAGACAACATGGGTATTGTTGAAGACCTTCAAGAGGAGCACTCAGGGACGCTTGGGACTACTCGAGAAGACTTCAGGATTACTCAGATATCAGCTGGAGTACATTCCAGCCTCGTGATGCTTCAAATATTCTTGAGGACTTTTGGCTTGAAGTACTCGGGGACGCTTGAGGACTACTCGTCAAGGCCGTCAAGACTACTCAAAGCTATCCTGCTCGACTACAAAGTACTCGGGGGCTTGTCGTATGGACCTCCCTGGGCCCACTACCTCGGTGGGTACCAGGACCGACTACTCAGTGGGCCCCTAGGACTACCCGACTTGCGCTGCACGACACCTACTGGCGTGAAGCACAAGGACTACGGAGGAGAAGTACTCGGATAGGAAGCTGTACATGTCCCGCACTGTATAGAGGTCTCCTAGACGTACTCGACTAGTACTCTCCCTAAACCGACTTGTAACCCTGCCTCCCGGACTATATAAGGCGAGGCAGGGACCCCCTCTCTCACACGGCTTGAGATTATGCATCATCTTGTAATCGCACCCAATCAATCCAGAGCCACGCAGCATACAGAACGTAGGGTATTACGCACCTCGCGGCCCGAACCTGTCTAAATTGTGTGCCACGTGTCTCTTCCCTCGAGTTACCGATCTCGGCGAGGCCACATTCATCTACTTCGGGTACTCCCCTTAGTAGGTTGCCGGTCTAAAACACCGACAGCTGGCGCGCCAGGTAGGGGCTCTCACCAAAGATCACATGGCGAACTCGACGGCTTCAGTCTTCATCAAGCCAACCGTCGCCTTAAACCACGGCGACACCTTCGTCTTCGGCTCCTGAGTCTGCACTGCTGACGGTGCCGGGTCTTTCCAACGCCGCCTCACCATGCCGCCCAACCCGGAGACTGGGCTCGTGACGCTTCCCGAAGCAGTCACAGGCAATCTCGCCAGAAAATTCGGCGAAATTTCGCTCTTCGACCAACATGCCGATTTCGAGCTAGTTCACACAATTGTCTTTTACATCTCATATATTTACAAGCCTGCCACTAGTTCACACGTTAAACCCGGACTTTTTGAGACGACAACTTTGACTTTGCTTCTTGCTAGTTCGTGAATGCCCTCGTTCAGGAAGTCTTCACGCACCGTGATTCCCGAACTCGTTCTCCATCATATTCCCGAATTTCGCAGGTTCATGGCTTTGAGTCTTCACAAATTCTCGACTTCAGGGCTTAGCAGGTTCAAGACTCCGAGCCATCGCGTGTTCGCGACTCCAAGACTTTGAGAGTTCTGGAGTCCGGTTCACCGCGCATTCGTGACTTCGAGACTTCGTGAATTCCAGACTCCAGATCTTCGTGAGTTCTTTGCCCCTGAAAACTTGCATCACAAATTTCATTAACCTCGACGTTTCGAGGGTTACGGGCTTTCCTGAATTCCCCAACATTCACCTCCGGTGAGGAGGCGGTGGGGGCGATCTTCGACGGGAAGAAAGGCAAGCGCGTGGACGACGCGCCCGCGGAGGGCAGCAAGTCCAAGGACCCCCAGCAGAAGCACAAGGGGGCCAAGAAAGGGAAGAAGCCGCGCCGTGAGGCGCGCGAGCAGGGGCGCAACGACGATGGCGACGAGGCCCTTGCTGTTGACCCAGCTCGACGGGGCCCTCGACCGGCCCCTCGAGGACCTGGGGTATTCGATGACATGCTGAAGAAGCCATGTCCCTACCACAAGACGTCGGTCAACCACACCCTCGAGCAGTGCGACATGCTCAAGAGGTTCTACGGCCGCGCCGCCGCGAAGGACGGCGAGGCCAAGAAGGATGGGGGTAACGGCGACGCCGGCGGCTTCCCCGCAGTGGAGAACGTCTTCCTCATCTTCGGGGGGGGGGGGGGGCGACCGTTGACATGTCCAATAGCCAACGCAAGCGGGAGCGGCACGAGGTCCTCGCCACAGAGAAGGCTCCTCCCTCCTTCCTCGACTGGTCGGAGGACGCCATCACCTTCAGCCGCGAGGATCACCCGAACCGCATCCCCAACCCGGGACAGTACCCACTGGTGGTCGACCCGGTCATCGGGAACGAGCGGTTCTCGAAGGTGCTGGTGGACGGAGGCAGCAGCCTCAACATCCTCTATGCGCACACTCTACGCCTGCTGGGGATCGAGTTGGACCAGCTGCGGCCCAGCACGACACCGTTCCATGGCGTCGCACCGGGCAAGCACGTCCAGCCCCTCGGGCAGATCGACCTGCCGGTCTGGTTCGGCACACCGGACAACTTCTGCAAGGAAACACTCACCTTCGAGGTGGTGGGGTTCAAGGGCGCGTACCACGCCATCCTTGGGTGGCCATGCTACGCCAAGTTCATGGCGGTCCCCAGTTACACCTACCTCAAAATGAAGATGTCGTGGCCCAAGGGTGTCATCACCATGGGCTCGTCGATCGAGAACGCATTCGACTGCGACGTCGAGTGCGTGGAGCACGCGGAGGCTCTAGCGCTGGACGAAACGCTCGTGGCAAACTTGGAGAAGCTGGTCAATGAGGACCTCGACTCCACCGCCAAGCACGCCGGCAGCTTCGAGGCTGCTGAGTAGACTAAAGAGGTGCCCCTCGACCCTGCTGCCCCGAAGGCAAGGCGTTGAGAGTCAGCTCCACCCTCAACCCGAAATGGGAAGTGGTGCTCGTCGACTTCCTCCGCGCCAACGCTGACATCTTTGTGTGGAGCCCCTCGGACATGCCAGGCATCCCGAGGGAGGTCGCCGAGCACTCCCTTGACATCCTACCTCACTCCTGCGCTGTGCAGCAGCGGCTGCGCCGCTTTGACGAAGAGCGGCGCCGTGCGATCGGAGTGGAGCTGCGGAAGCTCGTCGAGGCCGGGTTCATCAAGGAAGTGTTCCACCCTACGTGGCTAGCTAACCCCGTTTTAGTTAAGAAAAAGATTGGGAAGTGGCAGATGTGTGTAGACTATACCAGTTTAAATAAAGCATGTCCTAAAGTTCCTTTTCCTTTGCCATGAATCGATCAGATTGTTGACTCGACCGCAGGGTGTGAGCTCTTGTGTTTCCTTGACGCCTGTTCCGGTTACCACCAAATAAAAATGAAGGAGTCCGACCAGCTCGCGACTTCATTCATCACGCTGTTCGGGATGTATTTCTACATAACGATGTCGTTCGGTCTCCGAAATGCGGGCGCTACATACCAGCGATGTATGCAGCACGTTTTCGGGGATCACATCGGGTGGACCGTTGAGGCATACGTAGATGACATAGTCGTGAAAACCAGGAAGGCGGACGACCTGGTTAATGACCTCCGTATCGCGTTCGGCTGCCTACGGGCCAACAGGGTGAAGTTAAACCCCGAAAAGTGTGTCTTCGGCGTGCCGCGAGGCATGTTGTTAGGATACATTATCTCCCAGCGGGGCATCGAGGCCAACCCCGAAAAGATTGCTGCCCTCGAGAGAATGGGTCCGATTCGAGACCTCAAGGGGATCCAAAAGGTGTTGGGGTGCCTCGCCGCCTTGAGCCACTTCATTTCACGGCTCGGCGAGAAGGGCCTGCCCCTCTACCGACTCCTGAAAAAACACGAGCGGTTCTCCTGGGCCGTCGAGGCCCAGGAGGCGCTTGACAAGCTGAAGGCGACCCTCGCCCACGCCCCAATCTTAACGCCGCCTCAAGAAGGCGAGCCTCTGTATCTCTACGTCGCCGCAACCACTCAGGTGGTCAGTGCCATCATCGTGGTAGAGCGAACAGAGGAAGGGCATGCCCTGCCGGTCCAGCGGCCGATGTACTACATCAGCGAGGTCTTGTCCGAGAGCAAGGCGCGTTACCCGCAAGTCCAGAAGCTGCTTTACGCAGTAGTCCTCGCACGGCGCAAGCTACACCACTACTTCGAGGCTCACCCGGTCACGGTGGTCTCCTCCTTTCCGTTGGGAGAGATCATCCGGAACCCAGATGCAGCGAGCAGGATTGCCAAGTGGTCGGTAGAGTTGATGGGCAGAACGCTCGCCTACGCGCCGCGCAAGGCGATCAAGTCCCAGATCTTGGCGGATTTCGTCGCCAAGTGGACAGACACGCAGTTGCCGCCACCGCAGATCCAGGCCGAGTGTTGGACTCTCTACTTCGACGGGTCGGTGATGAAGACAGACGCAAGCACGAGCCTGCTTTTCGTCTCACCCCTCGGGGAGCACATGAAATACGCAGTGTGTCTCCACTTCCCCGCGTCAAACAACATGGACGAGTACGAGGCCCTCCTTTGCGGCCTCAAAATCGCCATTGAGACAGGCATCAAACGCCTCGACGTGAGGGGAGACTCGCAGCTCGTGATTGACCAGGTCATGAAGAACGCGAGCTGTCACGATGACAAGATGGAGGCGTACTACAAAGCCATGCGGGCCCTCGAGGACAAGTTCTACGGTATAGAACTCAACCACGTGCCACGCCGGTACAACGAGGAGGCGGACGAGCTCGCCAAAATCGCGTCGGGATGAATCACCGTTCCCTCGAACGTTTTTGCGCGAGACGTCGCCCAGCAGTCCATCAACCTCGAGCCGTGCCCCTCGAGCCACGAAGAACCCTCGGGGGCTCCCTCGAGTCCAACAGGCACGGAGCCTATGGACGAGGACCCCTCGAACGAGGCGTATGTGCTCTCCCTGCTCGAAGGGTACGACGCCGACGAGGCCAAGGCCATGGATACAGAGCCAGCCCCCAGCGAGGGGGACTGACGCGACAAGTACATCGACTGGATGGACCGAGGGGAGCTACCCTCGGACCGATCCGAGGAGAGACACATCGCTAGGATGGCCAAGTCGTTCGCCCTCGTCGACGGCGA
Organism: Cenchrus americanus; assembly: GCA_947561735.1. Classification (NCBI taxonomy): domain Eukaryota; kingdom Viridiplantae; phylum Streptophyta; class Magnoliopsida; order Poales; family Poaceae; genus Cenchrus; species Cenchrus americanus. The sequence continues at coordinate 51,872,811 of OX387245.1, forward strand.
GCTGTACAAGCGCGCCGCATCGGGCGTCCTCCAGCGATGTGTCCCCATCCCCCAGGGGCGCGAGCTCCTCCGCGACATCCACGCGGGTGTATGCGGTCACCACGCGGCGCCACGCACCCTCGTGGGCAACGCATTCCGCCAGGGCTTCTACTGGCCCACCGCGGTCGCCGACGCCAGCGAGATCATGCGCACCTGTGAAGGGTGCCAGTTCTACGCCCGCAAGTCCAACCTCCCTGCGCACGTCCTGCAGACCATCCCCGTCACATGGCCCTTCGCCGTATGGGGGCTGGACATCGTCGGGCCCTTACGAAAGGCGCCCGGGGGCTACACCCACCTACTGGTCGCCATCGACAAGTTTTCCAAGTGGGCAGAGGTGCGCCCCATCATGAATCTCAGGGCGAAGCAGGCGGTGACGTTCTTCATCGACATCGTCTACGGCTTTGGAGTGCCCAACTCCATCATCACCGACAACGGGTCCCAATTCACAGGCAGAAAATTCCTAGAGTTCTGCGACAAATTCCACATCCGCGTGGACTGGGCAGCCGTGGCGCATCCACAGACCAACGACCAGGTGGAGCGTGCTAACGGCATGATCCTACAAGGCCTCAAGCCCAGGATTTTCGATCGACTGAATAAGTCCGGTCGAAAATGGCTCCAAGAGCTGCCAACGGTTGTGTGGAGCCTCAGGACCACCCCAAGCAGGGCCACTGGTTCACCCCGTTGTTCCTGGTCTACGGCGCGGAGGCTATCCTCCCCACAGACTTGGAATACAGGTCGCCCAGGGTGCGGGGCTACGACGAGGGTGCCAACCAGCGAGCCCGCGAGGACTCGCTGGACCAATTGGACGAGGCCCAAACCGTGGCCCTGATACACTCCGCAAGGTACCAGCAAGCCCTGAGGCGCTACCAAGCTCGAAACGTACGGCGCCGAGACTTCAGCGAGGGGGACCTGGTCCTGAGGCTGCGCCAGGACAATCGAGGCCGCCACAAGCTGTCGCCCCCGTGGGAAGGACCCTACATCGTGGTGAAGGTGCTCAAGCCCGGCACATACAAGGCGGCCAACGAAGATGGAGAAGAACTCACCAACGCTTGGAACATCCAGCAGCTACGTTGCTTCTACCCTTCGCGAGGATTTCCAAGTTTTTTGTTGTAAATTACATGCCCAACACCCCAGTTGGCAGCTTAAATGTAAATATCAGCAAGTTAATAAAGTTAAAGGGCAACTTGGCTTTCCCCAGAAAACCAAGTCACCCTCGGGGGCTACTACGGGGGGCACCCCCCCCCCCCGAAAAAATGGTTCCATTTTTTCGCGAAAATTCGCAAGTTCGCCAACTACGCCTCAACCTAAGCCTCGGACAAGTTCAAATAGAGCGCGGGTAGCCAAGCGGGAAAGACGCGCGAGTCGGAGATAGCCTACGCCTCCAGCAGGATATGGCCCTTCTCCCTCGCCTCTGGACCAGCGGGACACTCGTGAAATCGAAATTCTCTACCTCAGATTTGCCTAAATCTAGGAAGGAGCAGCGGAACGACGTGACAAGCGAAATAAAAACTTTACTTATGTTTACAAGAAACGTCTCAGTTAAGTAATTGTACATTACATGGCCACGAGGCCCGAATGTTAACACTTAAACAAAAAAGGGCTTGATGCCCGGTGGTCTTCAGGCTTGAGGGTCGTCGGCGCCGGGGGCATCTGGGAACAAGAAGTCCATGAAGTCCTCGGCGAGCGTGTCAGCAGCAGGGGTGGCGAGCGCGTCCGCACGATTCATCGCCTCCTCATCCTCGACGCCGACCGGGACGACGTAGCCGGAGGACACGGCCTCGAATTGCACCTGGTAATGCGACCCCACCATGCCGAGGGCCTTCCTGACGCCAAGGTGGAGGGCACGGCGCATGCGCTGGGAGACGTGCCCCCCGAGGGCGCATAGGTGGCTCGCCAGTGAGCTCCCGGCCTGCACCTCGCCCTCCTCGATCCCTTGGCAGGTCTTGAGGGCGGCGGCCCGCAGCTCCTCTAACTCTTGTTGAGAGGAGTTGTAGGCCGTCTGCACTGCCTCGGCCTGGGTGGTCATGCTCCCCAGGGCAGTACGCAGGCCTGAAAGTCACAAACGAAGAAAAACAAAGTTGGGAGCGAATCCCCAAAAGGACAAATTGACAAGCGAAAAAGCGGACGAAAGTAAACTCACCTTCAACCTGCTTCTTCTCCCCCTCGAGGGACGTGCGCCTCCTCGGCCTGGCGCCGCAGATTAAGGACCGTGGCTTCCTGCTCCTCGAGGGACTGGCGTAGATCTTCATGCGAAATGCTGATCTGGACCAGCTCCCCGTCAAGCCTCTTCACCTCCTCCTCCCGCTGCTTGAGGGTGGCCTGCGCCCCCTCGAGCGCGGCGCGCTCCTGTTGGAGTTGACCCAGAACCTCCTCCCGCGCCAAGCGCTCTGGCTCGAGCGCGGCCCGGGCCTCAGTGAGGGCAACCTACTCTTGCTGGAGTCGGGTCTCCGCCTGCTGGCGCGCGGCCCCCTCCCTACGGAGCCGCTCTTCCGCCGCGGCAAGCGCGTCGGCCTTGCTCGCCGGGGGTCGTCCTCGGCCCCTCCGCCTCCTTGGCTTTTTCCTCAACCTCGGCTGCGCCAAGCCGCCGCCTCCTCGAGGACCGCGCGGTCTCGTTGGAGCCGGGCGCGGGCGATGTGGCGACCTCGTCCCGACGCCGCGACGGAGCGCGCCCCCGCCGGGTCCTCGTGAGCCCTGCGCAGCGCGTCGTCACGCTCCACCAGCGCCGTCCTCACCCTCTCGGTCGTGGAGGCGCCTCCCATGGCTTGGGCATCCTGCTCCCGGGGCAAGTCCAGCAGGGCCACGGCCCTGTACGCCAGCCACCGATCCGGCGACCTTAGGGCCTCGACGAGGGCGTCAAGGGCCTCGTACTGCCCCCGGTACCAGTGAAGGTCGGCGTCGAGGCGGTCGAGGGCGTCGTACCTCTCCCGGGCCCGGCGCTCCAGGTACTGTCGCCAATAGACAAGACGAAAGGAGGAGTCAGGAAGGGCACGAACGCGAAAGAGATTGGGAGGAGGAACCACAAAGCTTGACGAAACCCAACTCACCTGGAACACGTGCCATGCAAGACCGTTGTGGATCCGCAGCACCTCGTTCAGCGCCCGGTTGAGTGAGGCGCTGTGATCACGGAGCTCCTGCCATAGCCTTGCTCCTCCTGGGCCTCGACGAAGTGGGCCGGCGACGCACCGGCGTTCTCCCGCTCCTGACGCGCCGCGGGTCCGCGCGCAACGATGAAGCCCCCGGCACCATCGGCCGGGCCCCCGGCGTTGCGCCGGTGTCGCCCGTGGCCACGGCGCCAAGGCCCTCGGGGGGCGATGCGGGCGGGCTTGCCCACCGATCGCGGCCCGGGCGGCGAGACGTCGTCGTCTAGGATCTCCACCACCGCCACATGCGGGCTGCCGGCAATGGCGGGCGGCGGCGAAGTCGGCGGCACGACGACCGCCACGGCCGTGGCCGCCGCCATGACCGATGCCGCCTCGTGCGCCTCCGCAACCGTCACCGCTGCCGCCGCCTCCGCGGCCACTCGCGGCGGCTCCGTAGTCGTCGCCGCCGGCCGCGCCTCCGAGACTTCGGCCGCGCCACGCGAGCCCTCGCTCACCGCCGCCGCCGCGCTCCTAGCCGCCCGTGACGCCTCGATGAGCGCCGCCTGGTGGGGACAGCCGCGTCCGACCTCAGCACCTTGGCAGGTGCGAGAGGGGGCACGATGGGTGCTACCCTGCGAACGCGAAGACGAGAAAGTTAAGCCCTCACCGATCTAAAAGACACGGCTATGGGGGAGCGGTCGCCTACCTCAGGGTGGAGAACCCCCGCTTCCTTTTCCTCAGAGGCTCGGCGGACACTGTGGCCGCCACCGGCGTGGCCACCGCCTCGCCCCCAGTCGTCTCAGCAGCGCATGCTGGCGACTCCGCGGCGCGCGTCGCCTCTCTCGTAGGTCGCCCCCGCGGCCGGGCGCTCCCGCTCCCGCCCCGTGCGCCGACTCCCCTCGCCGCCCTCCGCGGCCCTGGGCGAGGGGGCGAAGGCTCCCACCTCTCGGCAGGAGCCCGTCCCCCATCGCTCTCCTCCTCCTCCTCGTCCGACGACGAGTACTCCAAGGTCTCTAGGGAGGAGAGCCCCTGCTGCTCGTGTAGCCGGAACTCCTGACTTCTCTGCTCCCGGCGCTCCCGTCGCCGGATCCTCTTCTCCTTCTTGCGCGTCACCCGCTCTTGCTCCCGCCGCTGCGACGCACACGCGCGCACTCGAACTCGAGGCATGGGCGGGTCGGACCGCGCAACGTTCACAGCCATGAACTGCGGAGGATAAAGCAAAAGGTCAAACCTCGCCGACGCGTCGCAAGGGGGCGGCAGGAGCGAAAGAGGAAACCCTACTCACAAGAGGGCCCTCGGGGAGCATGGAGAACGCCCAAAGCGCGGTGTCATCGGTCCTCATGGCCTTGAGGTTGACGGCGCGCCTCGCCCTCGTGGCGGCATACTCCCGCGAGAAGAGATCGGGCAGCAGCCGCGACTGCGCCAATGCCACGGGGTTGGCCGTCTCCTCCATCTCGAAAATGCGGAGCCACCTCTCCATGAGAGGGACGATCCGCCGGTCGTGGAGGTTGGCGAGAACCGAGGCCGCGGTCAGCCCGGCGTCCGCCAGAGCCTTGAGCGCCTTCAAGGCTGAGTCCAGCCGGTCTTTATGAGAGGAGGGCGACACGCCGTGCCACCAGTAATCAGCATTCTCCCTCACGACCTTGCCAGTCCAGGGTGGCAGGCCGGGCTTGTCGTTGCGGAGGTAGAACCACCCCTGCTCCCACTCGGTGTTGTTGGAGGTCATTGTGCAGGGGGTGTAGAGCTACCTGCGCGTCTCCCGCAACGCGATCGTCACGCCGCTGGCGCGCACCGTGCGGCGTGTCCTCGGCTCCGGCGTGGCGGCGGTGTGCAGCTCCGCGCGGAAGAGGTGGACCCAGAGATCCCAGTTTACTGGGATCCCCAGGAATCCCTCGCAGATGCCGACGAACGTGGCCGCCTGCGAGATGGCGTTCGGCGCGAAGTTGTGTAGCTCCACGCCGTAGTGGAAGCACAACCCGTGCAAGAAGCGGCTCACCGGCGTCGTGAAGCCGCGCTTGTGAAAGCGGATGAAGCTGACGACGTAGCCGAACGGCGGGTTGGGCTCCCGGTCCCTCGCCGATGGCTCGAGCCACGCCGCGGGCCGCCCATCCTCGTTCGCCGCCAGCTGGCCGGCGGTCACCAGCTCGCTCAGGGTCAACCTCGTCGCCGTCAAGCACAGCCACGGCAACGGGTCGACAACAGTGATGGACTGCTGGGGAGCCGTGCGGATCGACGAAGGAGCGCGGAGCGCGAGGCGAGTGCTATGCGATGGCGAAGTAGCGAGATCAGCTCTGGGTCAGAAGCGGAAGGGACGAGGATGACAGACGCTAAGTGTTGAGGTAAAGATTCACCTCGCCCCCCCTCGGATTTATAGATCCTTGGAGCCACGCTCCCCGAGTCGCATGCTCTGCGTGCATTAACTGCAGGCGAACGGCCCAGTCACTAACGGGTGGGACCCACCACGACCGGAGTGGCCAGGCGCACGCACGCGCGCGATCATTACGGCCCGGCAACCGAAGAGCTGCGGCGGGCTGTCAAGTCTGCCCGCCCACTTCGCCCACTACGTGCGCGGCGCGGCGCCTGAAAAGGCGCGCCCGCGGTGCAGAACTGTGGACGCGACTGTGGGCATTAAATGGCCCGGTCCCTTACCAAGTAAGGATGACCCTCGAGTGGCCCGAGCATAAGGCTCGACAAACCCGACCCTCGAAGGGTGCGATTACTGACCAGTGGCCCCGAAGCCCGCTCAGCGTGGACGGGCGCCACAGGTGCCCTCGATTCACGAAGATTACTGATCAGCGACTCACGGGCCGGTCTGCCCCCGGACCCTCGAATCTCGCAGATGCAAAAAGTCGGGAGCACACAGTTGTCGCCCCGCAATGGCCATACTGATCAGGTGTTCGAAACCTGACCCTCGAAGGGTTCGAACAGGTGCCCCAGATCGACAGAGTCAGGGACAACGAGGGCGCGCGCATTCGAGCCTATCCTCAAGCCACCGGCTCGGGGCGCCCCACATGTCGTCTTCAAGAGCCAGCGAGGGCAACTAGTCGGGGAGATCCCACCGAGGGAGAGCTCCCGCGCCCTCGGTCCCTAGCGAACGGGACCGAGCCCCACCTAGCAAACCCACGCAAGCGCTTTCATGGACGAGTCTCCGGACCACGAGCCTACCCTTATCGAACAGGGCATGGGCGTCCACTTGAACCACCCGATAACAGCTCGACGAGGATTCCACAATCCGCGACCCGACCGATGGGGGTTGTGGAAACCTCACCCTCCGCCCCGCGAAAGGGTGGCGAGGGCGCGTTTAAAACAAGTCGGAGGGCTCACCCCGATCGCCTCGAACGGGCCCGGGCTCGGGGGCTCAACGCACGGCTACACCTCCTAGGGTGCACCGAACGCAAGAGGTACCAGTCATGCGCGTGTGACCGAAGCCAGCTGGAACATCGCCGATGCCGGTTGAAACAAATGCCCCGCACACTAGTAAAAACTCGCGAAAAAACCCCTGCATGAGCACACACGCTCCTGCAGGGCTTCGGGGGCTAGACCCGCGGGTCTGCTGACGCGGCCCCACAGAGCAGCATTGGCAACTAGGACGGAAGAATGTCCCATCAGTTAGCGTTAGCATCTGCGGGATCCTAACGGATACACCCGCAGATGCTCGGGGGCTACTGTCGGGGACAACCATAAGGGTCCCCTAAATAACTGAGGGAAACCCGCTTAAAACCCACAAAAAACGCAAATCACGGACTAACCCACGAATCTAAAGCACACACGCGACATGATCATGACCCTGGAGGCCCCCGCGGCCCGCCAGGGTGGCACGATGGATGCCCCCTCGGGCGAGGTTCGCCTCGCCCGAGGGTTAGACGCTCCCTCGGGAGAGTTCCGCCTCGCTCGAGGCCTTAACGCCCCCTCAGGCGAGGTTCGCCTCGCTCGAGGGCTCAACAGCCCCTCGGGCAGGGTCCGCCTCACTCGAGGGCTCAACGCTCCCTTGGGCAGGGTCCGCCTCGCTCGAGGGCTCAACGCCCCCTCGGGCGGGGTCCGCCTCGCTCGAGGGCACCTACACGCACGTCGTCCATGCTCCTGCCCCGTGTACGGGCATTTAATGCTCCGACGCCACAGGACGCGTGCCACGACCCTGACACGCCCGAGAATCGCGTCCCGGCACTATTTCACCAACTCCCTGGGGGAGGCCATCCCCGCCGCTGTTTAGCACTGTGCGATGAGGCCGGTGTCAGCCCCGTGACGCTGTGCCGCCTACCCCCGTATGGCTAACATGCCGAGCCCTCGAACGGGGGCCGGCAGCAACCTCGAATGCCTTTTTCGTGATTACACAGGGCCATGCCGTGACGTCAGGTCGGCGGGATCGGTCATCCCCGTCGCTGTCAGCCCTGTGTGTCCACCCCCGCCACTGCGGCACCACACCGGGCACTATGACGACATCCCCGGTGCTGTTGTAGTGCACGGGGACAAGACGTCGCCACGACCACCACTGTGCCACTTACGGGCTCCTGTTGACAACACCCTCGAAGTCGGCCCGCGGACGGCGGCCGGACGATCAACCACTACGTCGCCACCCTCGAAGCCGCTCCTGTGCGGGCACAGGACGCGCCACGACGCCACGACTGGAACGAGATTCGCCAGGACGGTCGTCAACTCCACGGCACTGCTCGCCATGCCTCCACACGTAGGAGAATAGTGTGGCATGCCTGTAAATCGCCCTCTCCTTGGCCTATAAAAGGAAGGGCGATCCCCCAGCCGCAGGGGACAACAGGGGACGACGGACAGCGATCACCCACACACTCTCCGCCTTCTCCACAATATTGGCACTCACCTCAATCAATACCTCTGAGACTTGGAGGCCAGGCCTCCTCTCCCACCACGCTTGTAGCACCCCTCTATGAGCACTACGGTGCAAAGCAATACAGTGCCCCGAGCACACCATTGCTGGACGTACGGCCCCGGCCGGAACCAGGATAAACCCAGTGTCGTTAGTTGCTAGCACCAGCCCATCGAGAGGCAGATCTCAGTGCTCATTATTAGTTAGTGTCGGGACTACTTTCCGCACTGACAATGCGCTTCCTGCAACAACAACAAATGAACGGAGCTAGCTGGAATGCATAGCTTGTTAGCTCTAAACACAAACCCATCACTAACAACGAATTTGTTCCATCCTTTTCCATCTTTGCAATGCAGCAATACATCTTTAAAATCAGCATCGTTAATATAATGTTCTTTAATTGTTGCTAGGCCAAAGATCTTGTAATCAAGTTGATTCAGCAAAGCATATCTTCTAGACAAAGCATCAGCGATGATATTCTCTTTCCCTTTCTTGTGCTTAATAACATAAGAAAAGATTCAATAAATTCAACCCACTTAGCATGCCTACAGTTCAGTTTTCCTTGACTATGAATATGTTTTAAAGATTCATGATCAGAATGAATAACAAACTCTTTGGGCCACAAATAATGCTGCCATGTTTCCAAACATCGAACAAGAGCATACAATTCTTTATCCTAAGTGGAATAATTCAGAACTAGACCGCTCAATTTTTCACTGAAATACGCAACCGGTTTTCTTTCTTGCAACAAAACACCACCCAATCCAATTCCACTAGCATCACATTCAAGCTCAAAAGTCTTACTAAAATCAGGAAGTTGGAGGAGAGGTGCATGTGTCAACTTATCTTTCAAAATGTTGAAGGCATTCTCTTGTTTTCTTCCCCAACTAAAAGGCACTCCCTTCTTTGTAAGCTCATTCATTGGTGCAGCAATGGTGTTGAAATCCTTCACAAACCTGCGATAGAATGCAGCAAGTCCTAGGAAACTCCGCACATGTGTGAGACTCGTTGGTACAGGCCACCCTTTTATAGCTTCTATCTTGGCTTGATCAACCTCAATTCCCTGTGGAGTCACAACATAGCCAAGAAACGACACCCGATCGGTGCAAAAGATGCACTTCTCAAGGTTACCAAACAAATGTGCATCTCGTAAAGCATTGAAAACAGCACGCAAATGATCAAGATGTTCATCCCTAGATTTGTTGTAGATCAATATATCATCAAAGTAGACTACAACAAATTTCCCAATAAAAGCACGCAAAACCTCGTTCATTAATCTCGTGAAAGTGCTAGGTGCATTAGTTAATTCAAAAGGCATGACTAACCACTCATATAAACTGAACTTAGTCTTGAAAGCAGTTTTCCATTCATCTCCCAATTTCATACGAATCTGGTGATACCCACTAAGCAAATCAACCTTAGAGAACACAATAGCACCACTCAATTCATCAACCATATCATCTAAACGTGGAATAGGATGTCGATAGAGAATAGTGATATTATTAATAGCTCGACAATCAACACACATACGCCATGTTCCATCTTTCTTAGGCACCAAAATAATTGGAACATCACAAGGACTAAGAGACTCACGCACATAATCTTTGTCGAGTAGTTCTTGCACTTGTCGCTGAATTTCTTTTGTCTCCTCCAGATTTGTCCTGTATGGTGCACGGTTGGGCAAGGAAGCCCCTGGAATAAGATCAATTTGGTGCTCAATCCCTCGTATATGTGGCAGCCCCGCTGGTATCTCACTTGGAAAAACATCAGAGTACTCCTGCAAAACGTTAGCAACAATAGGAGGCAAAGAATGTTGCATATCTTGAAGTGAAATCAAAGCATCCTTGCATACCAAAGCATAGGCAACAGAAGTAGAAGCAATTAATTCATGAATATCAGATTTAGTAGCAAGCAAACAATGACTTTTCAATTGTATCCCATCATTATTATTACCAATAGATTTCAGAATTTTATTGTTCGCAATTTTAGCTTTTGCAGCTTTAGCAATATCATCACGCACAATAGCCTCAAGAGACATAGGAAGCAACAAAATTTTCTTATCATTGTGCATGAGAGAATACTGATTTGATCTACCATGATGCAAACAATCTGTATCAAACTACTAAGGTCTACCTAGTAGAATATGACAAGCTTCCATAGGCACAACATCACACTCAACAAGATCATGGTATGAACCAATAGAAAAACTAATTCGTACCAGCCTTGTTACCTTTACCTTACCACTGTTGTTCAGCCATCGAATGTAATATGGATGTGGGTGTGGTGTGGTTGAAAGTGCAAGCTTCTCCACCATGTCGCTGCTAGCCAAGTTATTACAACTTCCCCCATCAATGATCAAGCGACAAGAACGTTCTTTAATGACACACTTTGTTTGGAACAATGTGTGCCGCTGATTTTTCACCCCCTTCTCCATTTGTGCACTAAGCACACGCTGCACAATAAGACTCTCATAATGGTCAGCATCGTCTGGATCAGTCTGCTCGTCAAGTGGCTCTTCTTTACCTGCATCGTTAGCCGCAAGCAAAGCAAGTGTATCGTCATCAAAATCACTAGCTGAAGAATACCCACCATTTTCCTTTACCACCAAAACACTTTTGCTAGGATAATCATGTTGTACGTGTCCATAACCCTTGCATCGATGGCACTGAACATCCCTTGTTCTAGCTGTGGAGGCAACTGACGATGCACTAGTGGCTGGTTTCTGGGCAGATTTGGTTGCTGAATTTGTAGTCACACCATGTGGTTTGTTGGAGGGTGCTGATCGGTTTGGTGTGGTCATGGAAGTAGATGAACGCTGCTGCCATGATGTGGATCGCCCTGCAAAAATGTTAGACTTGGCACCACGTCATCCCTGCACTTTCCGTTCAGCTTTACAAGCAAGATGGAAACATTTTGTTACAGTATTATAATCTTTATAAGCAAGGATGTCCTGAATTTCTCTATTTAGCCCCCCCCCCCACTCACACAAATCTAGCAACATCAGATTCCTCACTCTCCTCTGTATTACAACACAGCATACCCATTTGTAATTCCTGGAAATATTCTTCCACAGACTTAGTACCTTGTCTCAATTGTTGCAACTTATGTAACAGGTCACGTGCATAGTAAGAAGGAACAAATCTAGCCCGCATGACCCGTTTCAAAGCATCCCAAGTGTGTGGTATGTTAGTAGGATTTTTCTTGCCATACTCTATCCACCAAATCGAAGCAAACTCAGTGAACTCGCTCGTAGCAGCCCTAACACGTGTAGTTTCAAAAAATTCATGGCATGCAAACTTTTGATCAACAGCAAATTCCCAAGTAATGTAAGCATCAGGATCATATTTGCCATCAAAAGGAGGTATCTTAAATTTAATCTTACTGAAAACATCATCATTGCCATGCAAATCACGTCGACGATTACCGCCCATACCTCGACGATTACGATGTAGCCGACGTCGGTCGCGATCATCGACTTTAGTGTCTCCACCATATGCGTCCCAATCACCATCAAATCCGTCATCCTTGTCGTCCTTCTTGTCTTCCTTCTTGCCATCTCCAACCTTCTTAGAATGCAGATCATCAAATCGCTTCAAGAGTGCACCAAGACTCTTGTCCATACGAGCCACTGATGCCTCCATCCCTGCAAGGTTGTTGTTGTTCGTGATCTGTGCGGCCTCCAATTGCCCAATCTTATCATTCGTCACTAGCAAGTCATTATCAATGCCTTCGTTGTGCGTCTTCACTAGCCTCTCGAAGTGTTGTATGATCCCCTTAGTCCGAGGAGACTGTGGAATTTGGTTCACTTCTTCTTCATCTGATCCTGCCATGGTGAAAACAAAGAAAACAAGTGCAAGAGAAAAAAAATCCTACAGCTAATAGAATGTAGCTACAGTAAGACGCTCACTCTCGACTTGTTATACAGGCTCTTACCAATTCTTACCTTGCTCAACAGGAGGGGACGGACACCACAAGTCTACAACCGCAGAGTGAAGTGTATCGGTGCCAAAAGCAACAAAACCTGTCAGGCTGTAGTCGAATATGTGGAGCTATAGGTGGGCTGGAACAAGGAATGACTAGCACCACGTTAGATAAAAAGCAAGCTGAATAATCGTTCAACGGTGTTACTGTGTTGGTCTTAGTCTAGACTGTGCTAGAGACGCGAGCCTAGACACAAACGAAATCACAACGCACCACTGGAAATATGAATAGCTCACTTTAAACGCAAAGATCAGCCCTTTTTCTCGTTTTCTTTTTTTCTTTTTCTTTTTTTTCTTTTTTTAAGGATCCTCAAAGCTGAATATATGAAAAAGGGACTCCTAAAGAGACAATTACCACGCAAGCTTTTCAAGAAAAACACAGGGGTATTTCGGTAATTAAAAGATAGATGGTATAAACGAGGAGAGGACAACTAGAGATAGATATGATCCACTGCTATCTTTCGTGATGATGACAAAATATATGAACAAGTGATCCGCAGCAATATATGGCAACACAAAGCAGCCACCAAACCGAGTACAAGTCAAACTTCAACACGAAGTGGCTTCGGTCTTCACCTTCCCGCTAACGAGCGTGGGATTTATAGATTGATTCCTATTCGGACTTGATCACACAGAGTACTTAGCACAGCCAACACAGGATCAAACGGTAGCGCACAACTGTGACAAAGACGTGACAAGAACTTGAAACTCTAAAAGACAAAAAATAAGACCAGCAACTCGACACAAACCGGTGCAACCGAAAACTCAACAAGCCCTACCCTAGCAGTGCTAGTATGGCTGAAAAGTGTTATGGGATTGCGGAAACAAAACTGATCTACTATTTTTTGGCTTTTTATGGACTATAGGAAGAGAAAAAAATGGAAAGTATGTGGAAAATCTCTCACCGAAAACCTTGCTCTGATACCAACTGGTACGAATCGAGTAGGGTTTGTGCCCAATCTTTCGATGAGAGGCGAAGATAAGTCGATTGATAACGAGGAGACGCTCTCGGCCCGACTACAGCCTTCCAAAGACTGCACCCTTGCAACTGATACACCTCCTCCGCTACCGTGATCGTGTGGGTCGTGTCACCGGCCGCTAGGGCACTCGTCCTGCAAGCAACCGAGAACTAGCAAGAACAAGTATTGAACAAGTACTGAAATTACTAGATGGGAATGAAAGTTTCAATCTCAAACTCAATCTCAAACGATGTGGGGTTCCGAAGACTCAAAGACGGGCGGCTGGACCAGCACACGTGCTTACAAGCAAGTAGCAAAGGCTAAACTTGACCTAAACAAAACCCAAGTGTTCTCGACGGCGGATAAGGAGTATATGAAAGGGGGAGGTCGACCACAAGGGAGCAAGGGTCGTGCTCAAACCCTAGGACGCATCCCTAATGGACCCAACTTGATACACAACCCATTGGGCCAAAATACGGTGGCGCAGCACCCTGGACAGAAAGACCTCTGGTCAATAATTTGTAGATTGCGGACACCTCAGGACAGATATGAGAATGAGTCTGGATCCATATGAAAGTTAACTTCAACACGGTTCCAGGAAGTACTTGTACGCTCCAATCCAACTCTATATGCGACAGTGGCGTCCGTCAGAAGTTGGTGTTGTGCTGCAGTCCGAATCCAGCCGACCCGAAACCTTTTCCGAGTCGCTCTTCTCCATGATTCCTAAGCAAACCAATAGTGCATGTGTCTCCACAATCTAAACATGGTGTATATGAACTAAGGAGGGAACTTACTTGATTATTTAGTTGGCGAGCACGAGCACGAGTAATAGGACTAGCGAGAGGAATTGAATCCTGTTGAGGTAGTGATGATGTCGATGTCGAGATGTATCATTGGCGGCAATGTCCTCATCATATATGATTCAAAAAAATTAAAGGCCTGCACATAGCAATGCTCTCGCCCCTGCTCGGATTTTGACCATGAGATAAAGCAGTAAGAAGCCGCGAAGTGCCGAACCACAACAATATAGGTCGGTGTACAAATATAAGAACCTGAACAAGCAGTGGCGGAGCTGGTGATTTTTCACGCCTAAGACCACTATATATATGCCTAAACACATGAACTTTTTTAAAATTTTGATTTGTCTTAATGAATTATTCTTATCCATCTCTCAGTACAACTCGTAATATTAAATACATTTACGTTGATGTTTACTTTATTTCAATTAAACAATTTAATTAAGAATAAACATTTTAAACTTCTAATATATAACACAACATTAAAAAAATTATTTGATCAATCTTATATTATTAATCATATTCAGTTTGAATTAACCTATATGTCTCTCTATTACTGGACACTGTCTATCACTGATATAAATTTAATTCCTAACATCCATCCATCCATTTATGCATTCACACTATTGTATATACTACGATATACTTCAAAGAACACACGGTTTCTGACCTATACATCTATAACTCACTATCCTATACGTATTTTACAGTAAATACCGAAATTAGATGGTGTATTGTGTGATTGAGAATCTTCTTCACTTAATCAAACTATGTTGAATGGATGTTTCGACTATTATTACACAATCCCAATTTATAGTGTCATACTATCATGGTTTCGAACTTAAAAGATTTCATATTATATGAAGATATAATGTAGAACAATCTAGAATGTAATCTTATTATAATTTTAAAATATCTAGGCTTATTTAAAATTTTAAATAGAAAATTTTCCAAGTGAATTTATTTCACAGATGAATCATACAAAACTACATAATTGGTACCATTCTCTCCGTCCTCAGCCAGCCACGTCAGCACCTACCCTCTTTACTCGGCACAGCAACTCAAGCGGCCTACAACGACATCAACACGAATCAGACTTTTGCAACAAATGGATTGCAATGGAAATGTAAATTATTGTTGCAACCGGTCATAATGACCCACCAGCACCTCTTCAGCTTGCACACCTCCTCAACTCCTTCATGTGGCCTCCGTTATTCCCCACAAAGCCACAACCACAAAGGCGACACGTCGTACGCACAGGCAACTCGGCGAGCAGCAGATGGGCGGAGGCCGCCAGGCTGGTGAGCGGCTGGCTCAGGCTAGGGGGCAACAGCGGAGGAGAGCCTGCAATACTGCGTCTGGCCATCAACTCGAGGGGCCATGAGATGCCGAGCAATCGAGCGCAGCGAGTTGAATAGAGTGCATGCATCACACCAGTATCCTCGATCAGCTTCTATCACGTTGGTCCCATCATCTCCCTAATCAACTTCCTTGAAGGTGCCATCCCATTGCTTCAGATGTTGTTTTGGTTCCCCAATTTGTCAACCCCACAATTGAGTTCTTTTAATTTCTACTATTTTTGCTATATTTGGTCTGTGATTTCTCTGTTTTTTCCAATGGAGTAGACGGAGGCATGTTGATCACGGTGGGGGTTCGATGTGGTGACTCTTCTTCCTGCAGTGGTGGGGAATCGATGTGTGAATCTCTAATGTCCCTTGATCCTATGCTATTTTTCTTGAAAAACTTACTAGAACTAATCAAAGAAAAAGTCATGCACTTTGATGTCAGGAGCTATCCATCTGTGGCCTGTATGCCTAGCTGCTCATGCAGACCAAGTTGAAACAGGTCCTCTACGTTGAGGCTAGGAAGGAGTTCATCTTCAGCCTGTTGACACTTCGCATTGGCGCCGCGGCGAGGTTTGCGTCTGCCAGCTCCATGCACGCCATGCAATGGAGTGCATATACCGGAGCATCGCTCACATGGGCGTGTCCTACTGCAGCCGGCGCTGAACAAGTCGGAGCCGCTTCACCCGGTGTGCTGCACCTGGACGTGTGTGCGATTTGCTGCTGCTCCAGTCGGCGAACAAGGAGGCCAAAAGGTTGAGTAGGCCATGCTGCTTATTCATGGAGTGTGACATAGCGTGCATGTAGTGCGGGGTTCGATGTGGAGACCCAGGTTCAAGCTCTTCATATGCGGGGGGCCTAATGTGACGGTGGCCATGGAGTGCGACATAGCGTGCATGTAGTGCACACATTATTGTTGCATTTATAAATCAAAGAGTAACTAAACCTGCAATTTTCATTCAAAAGATCATCAAATTTGTATATTTTTACCCTTCAAGTTTTTTTATTCGAAAATCTACATTTGCTGTTTTCAGGAAACTCCATCTAAGTGATTATTTGTAATATTACATGCTTCTTATTTTGTGTTTTATATTATCTAACTTTTTTCATTTTGTGGTCATATAGTTTAACGAAAACCACTCTTAAATCCCGCAGCAACGCGCGGACAACCACCTAGTAATATATAGCTTCCGTTGAAATTATATATTTCAAATATGTAGCACTTGGATTTCTACATGTTAGTAAAATGAGACCTTTAAACTTTCTATTGTGTTTATGTCAAATTTCATGGCATTCAAAGCTTAAATGCTATTTTATTAAGACGCTCTCAAGTTTATAATCATTTAATAAAAACCCTAAGTGCGATATAGGGATAATACATAGCCTATTTTGGCAGACCTACCGCACCGGTGCATGTGGTGCGACAATGTTTTTGCTGTGCATGGGTCGGCAGGGCCAAAAGGGTCATATGTGTAAATAATGTTTCGATGGTGTTATTTTTAAAATATTTTTTTTAGAAAAAGGTTAAAATTTAAAAAAAGTCTTAAACACACTCATATAGTGGGGTGGGACAAGCTACTAACCGCTGGGCTAACCCATGTCGCATGCCCACATAGGCCTATATGCATGTTCTACTAAATCCATGGTGTTGTCCTAGCATCATAAGAAATTATGTATTTGCATTATTTTAAATGGTGAACATTTTTCATTATTAAGCATAGGCGTATATATACTTTCTCTGATGTAACTAGTTAACAATATATGGGTGGTTTCATAACATTGATGTATTGAAATCAATAATCAAGAAATATAAAATGAAGAATCGGTTCCTCATTTTATGATTTTGTATTGAGAGTGCGGTAAAAAAAACTATTACCAATTTGTATTGAGCTTAAAATGCTTTCGCCATATCAATTCCTAATTTCATACGAAGTTGGAGATGATGTATTAACACTCATTACTTAACCATATTTCATTTATTAATAGAAAAATTAGCGGTACTATTAAATGAAAATAAGTAAAAAAAAGTTGGGGAAATACACCGCCGCAAAAGCTGGCGTGATGTTGACCTTTTGTGTGCCTTGTGCTCCCATCACTGCCCTTCGCAACTCACGTGTGTGAACAAACAATGATATAAACAAGGTTTTTCTGATTAAGAGCAAATGATTAGCTTAGGCATCCAAAGAACTGGTACTAGGTTAGATCAGACGTGCGCACATCCCATGAACGTCAACCTCTGCATCGCCTGCTCCAACTTGGCTGCCTGGGTAGAAAGCGATTCTTGCAGATCGCCCATGCGGATTCCTGGCCTCCACCATCGCAAAATGGACCTCCCGTGTGATGAGCAGCTGGCCTGAAGCCGCAAGCACGTACTCAGCCTCCACTCGTCCTTGCGCCTCCTCGCCCCCCCTCTGCCTCCGCCAGTCCGCCTTCACAGCCTCTTACGCCGCCTTGGCTTGATGGTAGCGAACCTTCGTCTCTTGCGCATCATCGAACCTTTGCTGCGTCACCCCCATGCAAATCAGTAGTGGAGACCCATCTTTGGTAGGCTGGTGACTGATGGCTGGTGCTGATTTGTTCTGAGAGAAAAGTACTGCTGGCTGGTTGCTGGTGGCTGGTTTGTTCTGAGAGAAAAGTACTGTTGGCTGGTGGCTGATAAGCCAAACGAACAGGGCGCTTGAACGCTGACAGCTTCTTGTTCAAGTCTTGTTGCAGATACGGTGGGGTGGATTTGGGCCTAGGGCCATGCCCCTAGGCGTGGCCCAAAATCCTTCTTATGCCCACATGATTTTTTCAACACCCAAATAGTTGTCCACGTAAAGGTCCGAAGGGAGGCCCTCTACGTGTCTGTCCACGAACATGAGCTGCGAAGGGCAGCGTTGGGAGCAAAGGCACACAAAAGGCCAGCAACACACCAGCTTTTTGTTGCAGTGTATTCCCCCACTTTTTTACTTATTTTCATTTAACAAGATTGCTAATTTTTCTATGTATAAATAAAATATGGCTAAGTAATGAGTGTTGATACATCAGCTCCAACTTCGTATTAAATTAGGAATCAACATGGTGGAAGCATTTTAAGCTCAATACAAATTGGTAATAGTTTTTCTTACTACACTCTCAATAAAAATGAATAAAATGAGGAACTGGTTCTTCATTTTATATTTTCCAATTATTGATTTCAATACATCAATGTTATGAAACCACCCATATATTGTTAACTAGTTACATTGGAGAAAGTATATACGCCTATGCTTAACAATAGAAAATGTCCACCATTAATGGGAATACATAATTTCTTATGATGCTAGGAGAATACCATTGATTTTACTAACACGTAGAAATTCAAGTGATACATATTTTTAAAAAGTTAATTTCAAAGTAGGCTATGTATTATCTCTATATCGCACTTAGGGTTCTCGTTAAATGGTTATAAATTTAAGAGCATCTTAATAAAATAACATTTAAACTTCGAATGCCATTAAATTCGCATAAACAGAATAGAAAGTTTAAAGGTCACATTTTACTAACATGTAGAAATATGAGTGCTAGATATTATGAAATATATAATTTCAATGGAAGCTATATATTATCCATCTCTCGCTTAGACCGTCTCCAGCAATCCCCCTACCACAATCTGCAACCGCAAAATGCAGATCCAACATCCACTGTTCCGGCTCCAGCAGCAGGGGCGGAGCTACAATGATTCCTGTGTATTCCCCGGAATACCCAACTATTTTTACAAAACATCAAGTATACTTCAAGCTTGTACACATATACATATACTTTAGGACCTATATCCTAATTCTAAGCACTGAAGCACTGACGGGACCCAATATTATGGGAGAGATGAGTAGGTTTGATGTAAAACCCTAAAAAATTAGTGGTACACTGGTACTAGCTAGAGAGCAAGGGGTAAAGGCGTAAAGCTATAAAGTGGGGAGACGAGATGAGATGGTCAAGAGAAGTCATGTTTTCTGTTGTTGTGCCTGGCCTCGGAATGAATCAGGATCTGACCCTAACCCCACAACGATCTTAATTCATTATTGGATGATCCAATTCTAATCAAGCCCTCACTTATTTGATTTAACTCAATCCCCCGGTCCAATCCAAAGTTTCACAGCGTCCTAATACACTCCAATCCTATTTTGAGCCCGAGGGTTGTGTGCACACTACGATCCAAGGGCCTTCACAAATATGTGTTGCCTGCTACTAGCCACTGCATCGACACTGCACTAATCTCATTCAGACATATACATATGTACTTGGTTAGTTGTTAGATTATTACAAGTCGTACCAGCAGCCATCCTGCATAGACAGACATACAGACGAACACATATATGTAGATGATGTTGTTCAATAATACTAGTGTATGCACTCATTGCATACTTAGCTCTATCAATTACTAGTAGTACCAGTTAGTGTTGATACTTGATTGTTAGCAGTCTTAGCACATTGTAACAACATGTGTCAAAGTACTCTACTCTGTGTTGTACCTAGTCCACCTGCGGAAAATTAAACAAAATCTTATTTGTTTCCCTTTACAAGAAGAATTATGAAATTTGTATTATTTGTTTCTGTTGAATGAAGAACATATTAATTAATATTGTGCTCTTTGGAATTGTCTGCATTCACACGCAACATAGATATTAGTCGTTTAGAGTGGAGATTGTTGCGTGACGAACAACTGCTTCTGCTGAATGGGATGTCTGAATGCTAGCTAATTCGAGATGGAGCTACAACAAGTTCGTCGATGTAGTCAGTCGACACTATGATCCAAGGGCCTTCAAATATATGTATTGATTCATCCTTGAGGACTACCTTGTTATTCTTGATTTGTTGTCCTTGACTTGCTGAAAGTTCCATACGACACTGAATTTGCCGACTGTAGCAATGAGATGCTTTTCCTGATTTCCATTCTCTGTAACATGTAGAAAGTCAACTTTCATTGATGGATCCAGGACATCAACTATGAGAAGTACCATACTAGGTGCAGTCCAGTACTTCTCAAACCTGGTATACATAGCTTCAACCAATGCATTGAACGGTGCATTGGCATTCCATGTCTCATGAATCAATACATCTCAAATTGCCATCATCATTTTTGCAAACATGTGAGCTGTTGGATGCCTATATACAGAAAATGCTTTTTTTGCATCGCTGAAATGTTCTAGAAACTCATGAAGTGATGTAGCGTCCTGCCAATCTAGTTCACTGGGACAATCTTGAAGTTGCTCTACTACAAATCTGTTTAGAGCTACTTTGTACTTCAGAGCTTCATGCAACATATCATATGTAGCATTCCAACGATGGGAAACATCTAAAACCAGCCCAGACTTACCTTTCAGACCTAATGTCTAAATGATTGTGTTAAATGTTTGCAACCATGAAGGTGTAGAGGTGGAAACCCTAATGATGTCCCTTATCCTTTTAATTGCATATGCAATGATTTGCAATCCTACTTGAACCATTATATTGAGCACATGAGAAGCACATCTAACATGTAGATGCTCACCCTTAAAGAACATATGTGGACCTAGAGTGGCACACAAGTCTCTGATTGCTCTATCGTTAACACTTGCATTGTCCAGAGTCACTGAGAATACCTGGTCAACTAGATCCCACTCCATCAAACAAGTAGTAATCCCATCTTGCACAACAAATGAGTTATGGGGATAAGAGACTGCTTAAATGCAATTATCTTCTTGTGGAACTCAAACTGTTCATCAATGTAATGTGTTGTAACTCCAAGATAACCCAAGTTTTGGTTAGAAGACCACACATTAGTTATTAAACTGACATGAGACTTGAACCTTGTGATCTTATCATGAAGTTGCAATTTCTCTTCTTCCTACAACATCATACAATCTGCACAAACTGTTTGTCGACTAACCGCATGGAATGAAGATTGACAATAGTTTATCATCTCTTTCCGAATAGGATCAACTGCTTTTGAAATGCAACCTCAGCATGAACAAAATGCTTTGCAACAAGACCTCTGAATAAGACAGGATCAAACACTGAATTATCTCTACCGGGTGTGTTCTTCAAAGATGCTAAAACTCTATCCCTGTCGTCTTGAGGGATGTGATGTCAATATTATCCAATATGTCTGTTCAAATGACTTGTTACTTTCTCTGACACAGAAGATAACTGAAGCTTACTACTTGCAGACAACCTTCTCAATTCCATCAATGATTTTTGAGTCAACATAAGCCCAAACTTTTGCCCTCTTTTTCCCTGAGCGGCCCGACTGATATGTGGAGATAACATCCTCAGCCTCTGTTGCGGTTGCTGATGAGACTCTTTCCATAATACCAGGTCACAAACTTTTGGTACACAACTGGTAATGAAGCACTGCAGTCTGCGATTAGTCAAAGGTACCTGCTCCAACAAACAAAAAGAAAATAAGTTGAAAGATGATTGGTATTTTAAGAAAATAAGCAGAATGTATGTCATGGGGATTTAGGTAAATCTACAAGAAGAAAGAAATGAAGTTTGCACTAGAAAGAACCAACCCAGCATAACACATACTGTTTTTGTGCAGCTATCAATCACATATAGTTCAACACTAAATCCAATCACCACTACTAGTTGCAGACTTGCAGGATATCTTCTACTGGAAGTAGAAAATCTAAATACCATAACTTTTTCCTAACATATATTTCTACTAAACTCAACAACAAAATGTTGTATAAGTCAAGTAACAGTCGGGAAAGTCACATCAATTGGACAGTTGGTTCTTAACAATTAGCATTTCTGCATTGGCCATCAACAGAGAAATTATGAACTTTAATGTAAGATTTTTCAGATGTCAGGCGTCTGAACTGACATCAATCCAATAGCAAACACACTGCAACAATGATTTCTGAGTCAACATAAGACCAAACTTTTGCCCTCGTTTTCTCTGAGTGGCCTGACTGATCCGTGGAGATAGCATCCTCAACCTCTGTTGCGGTTGCTGATGAGACTCTTTCCATAATACTAGGTTACAAACTGCTTGTACACAGGCAATGAAGCATTGAAGTTTGCAGCCAGTCAACCGAAATAGGTACCTGCTCCAACAAACAAAAAGAAAATGAGTTGAAAGATGATTGGTATTTTTAAGAAAATAAGCAGAATGTATGTCATGGGGACTTAGGTAAGTCTACAAGAAGAAAGAAATCAAAGTCTGCATTCGAAAGAACCAGCCCATCCTAACACATACTGTTTATGTGTGGCCATTAATCACATCTAGTTCAACACTAAATCCAATCACCGCTACTAGTTGCAACCTCGCGGGATATCCTCTACTGGAAGTAGAAAATCTAAATACCATAACTTTTCCTGACATATATTTCTGCTAAACTCAACAAAAAATGGTGTATAAGTCAAGTAACAGTCGGGAAAGTTACATCTACTGGAAAGCCACATCAATTGGATAGTTGGTTCTTAATAGTTAGCATTTCTGCACTGGTCATGAACAGAGAAATTATGAACTTTAATGTAAGAATTTTGAGATGTCAAGCATTTGAACTAACATCAATCCAATAGCAAACGCATTGTGATTCAAGCTTTACCAGTTCCCACTTATCGGGTCAGCCTGCTAACATAACTACAACAAACAAGTACAACAATTTTGGCAACGTCTGAATTTGTAGATGTTCAGAGAGTTCAAACTAGGCATTTTGCTGGAACAGAGCAATCAACATGCATAAATAAACGGGTATGAAAGAATTTACTACATATAAGCAGACTAAGTAGAATCTAGCAAATGTGACATATAATTGCTTAACTATAGCTATCATACCATCCTCGTCTCCATTCGCAGACATACGCAGCAGTCAGCAGACTAAGCAGACTAAGCGCAGTAGTCAACAGTCAGCTACTGCATCCGTTGCTGATTCACTATCCCAGTTGCCTATCCCTGTCTCCATTAGCAGCAAAGGGGAATCGAAAGGCCACTAACCTTGGGGTCGTCAGAGCAGGGGAGCCGACCGGATCTTGGCCTTCGTTGCTGGCGCGGCACGACCGAATCTTGTCCTTCTCAACTCGGGGCGCGGGGGTGACGACGAGGAGCGGCGCCAAGAGGAGGAGGAGGAGAAGGAGATCGAAGCGGAGACAAGAGGAGGAGGAGATCGGGCGGAGCAGCGATGCGCTGCGGCGGCGCTCCGGCTCCCGTCAATGTCCACGGTCTCCTGTGTGACCAACCCATCTTCCCTCATGACTCTTTTTTTAGAATTGTTTCCCCTCACGGCTAGAAGCCTGGAAGGGTTCGATCAGGATCCTCAAGCTGATCCTCGAGCAACAACTCGACCAATGTGTACAACCCAATTCTTTCATGGGCCAATCCAATCCAACTCAACCCTTTTGTATACGTAGCCCATAGATGATCTGTAAAACTAGGCCCACGAGTTTGGAGTCCCTTTCGGCCCTTTGGCTTGCACGATCCATTCCCAGACTGGTTGTGCGTGGCTAGATGAAGTGTCCTCCTGGACTGATCACAGGAGCGAGCGAGTCGTTAGGTGTTGCTTCTCTGGCGTGAGGCCAACCCAATACAATGCTATCTATTCCGTCATTGTGTTC
Organism: Cenchrus americanus; assembly: GCA_947561735.1. NCBI lineage: Eukaryota > Viridiplantae > Streptophyta > Magnoliopsida > Poales > Poaceae > Cenchrus > Cenchrus americanus. The sequence goes on from OX387245.1 coordinate 51,896,408, forward strand.
CTTGCAACTTGTTAGTTAATGATTATAGTGCGATCTTCAAGTGATGAAGCCGCTGCCAATGCGTTGGAAAAACATAAGTGCTTGATTTGGATTTTGGAGCGGCCTTAGTTATGCGCGCCGCTGCTGAAACCCTTCAGTTCAGAAACACACAAGTCGTGCACATTTGTAAGGTATAATCAAGTGCCCTTGCTGCCATGGATGTGTGTTTACGCAGGAAATACTAGTAGGCATAGCGTTCAACGGTGTGTTGTTTTTTTTTTGCCTTTTCATTTTGAACCAATAAAGTGCTTCTGCCTTTGTGCCCTGATGATTGGAGTTTTTTTGACAATGAAACATTAATTTATTTCAACAGCAAGAAACTGATAAGATGAAGGTATAAGGGTCAGGTACACTTTCAGCTGCCTGGAACAATAGGCACTAGGGAGAATGAGATCCATAAGCGTAAGCAAGAAAACAAGGTTGATGAATAGAATCAACATGTAAAAAAGATTTTTTGGCTAAGGAGTCAGCCACTGTGTTGTCATTGTGGTTGGTCTTGAACAAAGAGGCTTGAGTGCGAGTGGCACAACTCTTGAATTGTTGTGTGTATGTCTTCATTCTCCTATCCGGAGGATTAGCTTGATCCGAGGCCAAGAAAAACTGATGTAGTTGGCTACAATCAGATAAGAAGGATACCTGCATAAGACCCATGTTGGAAGCAATGGTTGCTGCCAATGCAAGTGTTGATGCCTCCGCCATGACCACAAAAGAAACATCCTTAACAATTGCCTTGATGCAAATTGTATTAGTCAGTGTGACCTTCATGTTCACAAAATTTATACCTATGCCTGCCCTCCTGAGAAGAGGAGAGGGTGAATCAGGAGCTGTAGAGGCATCTATATAGCATAAAACACCAGTGGAAGGATGAGATATGTACTGAAAATTTTTAGAATTGGGTGGTTGGGTATTGGAGGTTGGCTGCTGGGGTTAGTGGGAGGCAAGATTAGTTTGGTAATCCTCCCAGGCTGACAAATGAGTTTGTAGATGAGTTGTTGTAGCCTTGTGTACCTGAAAAGGAGTCCAAGTCTTCCTCTGGACTCAATTATCTTGCGAGCTTTCCAAATGTACCACATGAGAAATAAAGTTTCAGAATGAGTTTCTTCTGTGGGGTTAGAGGTTATGAGAGCGGGAAGAGAGAGTTGGACACCATCCTCATCTGGATTAAGTAAGTGTGTGCTAATAGGAGGATTAGAAGTTGCCCAGACTTGTCTAGGTAAATCATAAAGGAAGAACAAATGCACATCATTTTCTATGGCTCCACAATAGGTGCAATGCCTATATATATGACATGAATACCTGCCTGCTCTCTCTGCTGTGGCAGGAGCTCTTCTAATAAGTCTCCAGGCAAAGGTTTTGAGGAAAGGAGGGATTAATTTACCTTTCCATACCTTTTGTAAGATGGAATGAGCTTCTGGAGAGATACTTCTGGAGCCTTGAGAAGGTAGTTGATGTGAAGAGAGCCCTGCTAAGTGTGTATAGACAGTCTTTGTGGTGCATTCACATTTGACAGAGGGCGTCCACCTAATAATATCTTACTGATTAGAGTGAACCACTGGAGTAGCTTCTATTTCCTGCACAACTTGAGGAGAAAAGGCGGTAGAAAGCAATTGGTGATCCCACTGTTTGGTTCCCTGCATCCAAAGATCAGCAACTGAAGCTGGTAGAGGGGAGTTAGTAACCAGGAGTAAGAGATTATCATGATGGCTCTCCACTTTCAGACTTCCGGTCTCCACCGCTCTTTTCCCCCATCTCTTGTCCTTGGGAAGGATCCAGAACGTCCGCGTCGGAGCCGTCCGATCACGCAAGGATGGATGGAGACTACAACTGGATAGAGGACCAACAGCTGATGCTGCTTGACTGGTGTACACAAGCCCCTCCATTCAAAATAAGTGTTCATTTCGAGAAGTCAACAGATTTTAAATTTAACACATACATAAAAAATAATATTACATTTTGTATCTCTAAACATGTTTGTCATGAATACATATGACATGATTAATCTAACGATGTTTATTTAGTATCATAACCATTAATAGTTTTAATATATATTTGGTCAAATTTTAAAGTTTTTGACTCATGAGATGTGCACTTATTTTGGGACAAAGAGAGTAGTTAGTAGTGTGATCTCTCGCTACCGAAATTTGATATAGTACTCAGCAAACCAAACAAATGTTGAACAAGGTTGTAATGTACTCTTTGTAAATCTGTAATTTTAAACAATGGAAGACGTTTGCTTTCGGAAAAAGTGGAACACAATCTGTGCCTCGCGCATGTAACCCCCACCACCATCCGCCGAAACCCCTTGCGTATGTACTTGCCACGAGCGGTTACGCTGCAATCTCTAGTGACTACCGCGTACTCCTACACAGGCATCTTTTCAAATAGGACATCACAACATGATCAAACAACCAAATTTCCCAACCTCCATCTTGGTCTATGTCACACCTGATTTCCGAAGAGGAACCAAGTGCATCTCATATGTGCGCCAGGATCAGTTTACACACATATGATAGACGAAAATGAGTGAAATATCATAAACAGTATTAAAACGTATTTCAGAGTTTAACCACTTATTACACTCATGCGAGAGACTCGAAGGTCTCTAACAACGGAAAACGATAACTACTTGTCGAGTCCTCGTCTTCCGCTCCCACAGGCACTTGACTGGGGGTCCGCAAGCCTCAGATCTCATCGTAGTCGTCGTAGAATTCTCCTCCAAAATTTTCCCCTGAACAGCGATAAGCAAGGGTGAGCACTCTTATGGTTGGAGCTCAGCAAGTGGGGGAAAATGCAAGGCTATCAAGGATAGGCTAAGGTTTTGCAGCGGTTAGCATTTTAATGTTGGTCAAGTTTTAATTAAAGAACGCCTAGTTACTATGTGTAAGTTCGTACCTCCCACTTAAGAAAAACTTAAATACAAAACACCCCTAGCTCATCGAGCTTCACCAACCACAATTTAATCGTCTTTAAGTTTAATAATCATGTGAGGGTCCAAGCCGCTCATGACCGTGAGCACGGCTGATCGATCAGTTTTACACTCTGCAGAGGTTTGCACATTGTACCCACAGTTCGCGTAAAAGATCCGAAGAACTTTAAACCCAACCATGCAATGCTGGCCAAGCACCATACCACACTTCTGAGGTGTGATTGCATAGGGACGCTACGAAGCCTTTACAAAGGCATGCAAAAGACTAACGACCCGCATAGTTACAGATCAGGGCGGACCATAACCCTTCCCTAGTGGTCAGTACCTTAGCAAAGGCTACTACCGCAAAAGGACCGGGCTATACCCCTGCAACCCGGATCCCCCTCTACTCCATTCGGAAAAGGGCCACTAGTACGATCACACACCTAATTATTCGGCTAAGGTCAGAGCCATGTGACACTGTGGTTGCGCATGTTTTCTTGGGTGGTTCTCCATATTCCGATTAAATCAAGTGTTCTTGCATTACCCAAAACATTAATTATTAAACATAGATTATTTCCATAAAAGACCAATTTATCCAACCCACGTTGAGCAACTAGCAATTTCTACCCAAAACATTATTTAAAAGGGGCTAGGCCAAGGATCAGGGTAAAAGATCTAGGTAAGTCCTTAAAAGGTATTCCCGTCAAATTAATGCAATGATATCATAAAAGTAAACTTTAATTATAATGCAGTTATATAGGATAAAAATAGAAATGCAGGGGGAGAAGACCACTTGCCTTCTTCATCTACAGCAAAATCTTCCTCTTCCTCAAACAACTGTTCCTGATCGTCCCCGAGAGGTGACTCAGTTGAAACAGGCACGATATCTACGATTCACACAAAAAGCATACAATAAATAAAACAGATCACCAATCAATCCTAAAGACTGAAAACATGCTACTAAAGCGACGAGCTCGCTGAGACGATCGAAAGGACTGCTAGAACGCTAAAAACAGAGCTATAACGGAAAAGATATGCTAAAAACAAGGTATAGGGACTAATCTGCGATAAACTAGACTTTACAGGGACCTAACAGCAAGAAAACAGGGGCTAAAACGTAATTATACTTAAAAACAGAAGGTTTAAATCATTAAAAGAGTGCTCTGGACCTCGGGTAGGATTTTCTAATAAAACAGGGGTCAAATCAATAAAAACAGGACCTATATGCGAGGATCTTTTAAAGGTGGAAGGGTACAGATATGATATTAAAGAATTCCAGGGGGTTTTCCACAAAACAGTCGGCGGCCACTGGGTGGACCGGGCTGGGCGCGATCTGCGCCGTCGATCTCAGATCGGGCGGTGGGCGTGGTCGTAGACCGGCGCCGTGGACCAAGTCCACTGGTCCACGGTGGACCAAGCTAAGGGGTTTCACCCCAATCTAATCTAGGCCGCTGGCTGCGTGATCAACGGCTGGGGTTGCCCGCGTGCACCCGACGGCGGCGCCGGGCGGCCCGCGGCGGTGCCGGCCGAAACCACGTCGGAGGTTCGCCGGCGAACGCTAACTGGAGCTAGGGAGCACGGTTTCGGACGGGGTTTGGCTCTACACGAAGCTAGGACGACGGGAAAACTTCTCAGGTGGATAGGGAGGTGGCTCCGGCGGCCATAGTGGCTAGCACCGCATGGGGGCGGGTCGCCGGCGGCCGGTGTGTGGCGGCGTGCCCTACAGCTCGGTTTAAGCGAAAAGGAGGGCGGGGAATGGGTCCTTACAGCGCGTAGGAGCTTCGGTGGGCGAGGAATCGATGAAAGAGACGGCAGCGGCGGAGATCAACGTCGGCGGCCGGCTCCGATGGGTGGCGACGGCAACGAACGAATTGGGCGGACCCTGTGGTTTCAAATTGATGCACGTGTGAGTCCACAAGCGTGGAGAGGAAGTGAAAGAAAAGGTTTAAGAACCTTCACCGACGACGGAGGAGCTCGGGCGGCGGCAATGGTGCGGCGGCCGGCGCTCCAATTCGGTGGCAAGGCAGCGAGGGCACAGGAAGGCGTGTGAGCTTGGGATTGAGCGAAGGGGGAATGCAGAGGTGCCCTGGGGTCGCTTATATAGGCTCGGGGTGGCTCCGGGAGGCGGTTCCCCGGCGGGCATGGCCATTAAGGCGGTTTGAAGGAGAGTGGAGGGGGGAAGGGGATTTAAGAAGATAACGGCCGATTTAAGGAGGGGAAATGAAGGTAGGGGTGTCACTGCACTTGATTAGGGCGGTTTGATGGCGGGAAAGCGGCGGACTCGGCCAGTAACGGCCGGCGGCTTGAAGAGGGGCGCGGCCATCCCGCGGCTGGAGGTGGAAGGAGGTCCTGACCACTGGACCCCACCTGTCAGCCTCTGGCGCTAAAAGAAAAGGGAGGAGGCGCGGTTTGGGCCGGCGGGGAAACGAGCTGGGCCAGCGTGGGCCGCCAGCACGCGCACGGGGAGAGGCCGACGGCCTGGGGAGGTTTGCGGGCTGAAAGAAAAAGAGAGAGAGGGAAGGGAATTGGGCCGGCTGGAAAAGAAGGGAGAGAGAAGAGGGAGAAGAGAAGAAAAGAAGGTTTTCTTTTTTAAAAAACTCTTTTCAAAATCGTTTTTCAAACTTTCAAACTTCAATCAAACAGAAATCCATGCATTGAAATCATGATGCACAAACACTTATTATTTCTAAATTATTTTAGTGATATTTAAATATTTAAAAGCCAATTTATTTGATAATTTAATTATATCCTTAGAGAAATTAAATCTAGCCACTTGTTGCCTAAATTAATTTAGTGATGGAATTGTTAGGGTGTTACAAATCCTACCCCCTTAAAGAGAATCTCATCCCGAGATTCAGGAAGATTAGAGAACAACTGAGGGAATTCTTCCTTAAGCTCGTCCTCTCTTTCCCAAGTAGCCTCATCCTCTGAATGGTGACTCCATTGCACCTTGCACATCCTAATGACCTTCTTTGCGAGTAGCCCTTTCTGAGGTATCCAAGATCTTGACTGGGTGTTCCTTGTATGTTAGATCATCCTTTACCTCAAGTTCTTCCAATGGTAAATGCTCTACTCTGACTTCACTTGAACACTTTTTCAATTGCAACACATGGAACACATCATGAACACCGGCCAAGCGTTCAGGTAACTCCAACCGATAAGCTACTTCTCCCCGTCTTTCCAAGACTTGAAAAGGTCCAATAAAGCGAGGTGATAACTTCCCTCTAATATTAAACCTTCGAAGACCTCGGATAGGTGACACTCTAAGATATGCATAGTCTCCGACTTCAAATACTACTTCTCTTCTCTTAGGATCTGCATAACTCTTTTGCCTAGATTGAGCAATCTTCAGATTTTCTCGAATTATCTCAACTTGTCTTTCAGCTTCCTTTATTATCTCGGGACCAAAGAGTTGACTCTCCCCTGTCTGGTTCCAGAATAATGGTGTCCTGCACTTCCTTCCATACAGTGTTTCAAACGGTGCCATCTTGAGACTACTCTGAAATGTGCAACTTTAGTTAATCTATCCACTATTACCCATATCGAATTGTATCCATCACGTGTACGTGGTAATCCCACTATAAAATCCATACCAATCTCTTCCCACTTCCATTCAGGTACTTGTAATGGTTGCAGTAACCCTGTTGGTCTTTGATGCTCCGCTTTTACTCTTTGACATACATCACACAGTGCCACATGAGCTGCAACATCTTTCTTCATACTGTACCACCAATATTTGTGCTTTAAATCTTGATACATTTTGGTACTTCCTGGATGTATAGAGAACGCGGAATCGTGTGCTTCTTTCAATATAGACTCACGAAGATGTTTGATTTCCGGTACACAAATCCTGTTCTTAAACCAAATAGTTCCCTGTTCATCTTCTCTGAATTCTGGAACTTTGCCTAGTTCAATCAACTTCTTATATCTCTTAATCTTTGTGTCATCCAATTGCCCTTTTCTAATCTCTTGTTCAAGAGTTGATTCAATTTCTAAGGTCATACTTTCACTCTGTGCAGCTATCCCTAGATTGAGTCGTGCCATTTCCCAACACAGCTCCTGGGGCATCAATCGAGCTACTAACATGTTTGCTTGACTCTTACGACTCAAAGCATCTGCCACAACATTGGCCTTTCCTGGATTATACTGTATATCCAAATCGTAGTCCTTAATCAGCTCTAACCATCTACGCTGCCTGAGATTGAGATCTCTTTGAGTAAAGATGTACTTTAGGCTTTTGTGATCCGTGAATATCTGACACTTATTTCCAATCATATAGTGTCTCCAAATCTTCAGTGCGTGCACTATAGCTGCTAACTCTAGATCATGAGTAGGGTAGTTTTGTTCATGCTTCCTTAGTTGCCTAGAAGCATATGCTACCACTTTTCCTTCTTGCATAAGTACACAACCAAGACCTTGTCTTGATGCATCACAATACACATCAAATCCTTTGGGCATTATCAGTACTGGGGCGGTGGTCAGTTTCTTCTTCAATTCTTCAAAGCTAGTTTGACACCTATCATCCCACTTAAACTCCTTTCCCTTCTCCAACAAAGACGTGAGGGGTTTTACAATCCTCGAGAATCCCTCTATGAACCGTCGGTAGTAGCCTGCCAAACCAAGAAAACTCCTGATCTCTGGTACATTTTTAGGTGGACTCCAATTTAGCACATCCTGAACTTTACTCGGGTCCACAACAATTCCTCCGTCAGTGATAATGTGCCCAAGAAAAGAGACCTCCTTCAACCAAAAATCACACTTGCTGGATTTGGCATATAACTGATGTTCCCGAAGTTTCTGCAATACCAACCTCAAGTGCTCCTCATGTTCCACTCCATTCCGAGAAAATACTAGGATGTCATCTATAAATACTACCACAAATCTATCAAGATATTCCATGAAAACCTTGTTCATCAGATACATAAAGTAGGCTGGAGCGTTGGTCAATCCAAAAGACATCACTGTAAACTCATATAGACCATATCTTGATGTGAAAGTTGTTTTAGGAATATCCTCCATACGAATATTCAACTGATGGTAGCCAGATCGCAGATCTATCTTAGAGAAAACTTTCGCTCCTCTCATCTGATCGAACAGGTCCTCGATCCGGGGTAAAGGATATTTATTTTTGATAGTGACCTCATTGAGAGATCGATAGTCTACACACATCCTCCTAGATCCATCCTTTTTATCTACGAAGAGTGTGGGGGCTCCCCATGGTGATGAACTAGGACGGATAAACCCTTTACTTAACAATTCCTCTATTTGTTTCTTTAATTTTGCCAAATCCTTAACATCCATTCTATACGGTCTTTTAGATATAGGAGCAGTACCAGGTAAGAGTTCAATACTGAATTCAATGTCTCGGTCAGGTGGCATACCTGGTAGGTCATCAGGAAACACGTCCGGGTACTCATTCACCACTTTGATGTCCTCCAGAACTTTTCCTTTCATTGAATTCACTATCTCCTTTCTAGTAGGTGACGGTGTTACAATAAATTCTATTCTGTCCCCTTGTGGACTAGTCAAGTGAACTGACTTCTCCCGACACTGGATAACCCCATCATACTTTCTTAACCAGTCCATCCCTAAGATCACATCTATGCCCCAAGATTTTAGGACTACCAAATTGGATGGAAAGTCTACCCCCACAATTTTAAGGTTTACTTGTGGGCACAGATGACTGGCTTTCATATCACCGCCCGGTGAACTAACAAGCAACGGTTTCTTCATTGGACTCACAGGCATATTATGCTTTGCTACGAACTGATCAGTAATAAATGAATGTGTTGCTCCCGAATCAAATAGTACTGTAGCAGGTACAGAGTCAATAGGGAACGTACCAAGCACAACCCCAGAAGAGTCCTGCGCCTGCTCCACAGTCATGTTGTGCACCTTGCTGCGCACATAGTTCTATTGTGCTTTGTTGCCTGGAGTACCTGCACTTCCGGGGCGCGCTGGAGTTGATGATTGTCCAACTTTCTGAACATTACTCCTCTGGGGAGTCTGCATTCCACGTTTAGGACAGTTATTGGCATAATGTCCCAACTCGCCACACTTGAAGCATCCATTAGGCTGCACAGGTGTGGTGTTCCTCGCTGGTGCACCTGGGGTATGAACTGGGCGGTTCTGCTGGAAGTTTGGAGTGCGGGGAGTTTGCGGGTTGAATCGTTGGGGCTGCTGGAAAGAACGCTGCAGCTGCATGTTCTATGGGTGCTTTCCACCATGTCCTCCAGAGCGGAATGGTGTATTCTGTTGGTAGCTGTAGCGTGGACGGGCATGGCTGCTGGACTGCCCCTAGGATTGAAACTTACGCTTCTGCTCCCCGAGCTCTCTGCGTTTGTTCTCTAAGCCAATTGCCTTGTTTAACAAGGTAGCAAAGTCTGGAAAGGTATGGCTCTGGACCTGATAATTCAGTGGTCCTATCAATCCGTCCAGGAAGCGTTCTTGCCTTTTCGGGTCTGTGTTGACCTCGTCTGGAGCGTAGCGAGACAACTGAGTAAATTTGTCGAGGTATTCATTTACAGACATATTGCCCTGTTTCAGAGCAAGAAACTCTCTCTGCTTTAGGTTCAGTACCCCATCAGGGATGTGGTGTGCGTGGAAAGCATCTCTGAACTGTTGCCAAGTAATGGTGTTGGGCGCAGGATGAGCGGCTGTATAAGCATCCCACCAATCCGATGCTAGCCCTTTCAAGCGTCCAAAAGCATAAAGGACCATTTCACGGTCATTACACTGAGCTCTCTCCAACTTTTTGGTAACGGTTTTCAACCAATCATCAGCGTCCAGCGGATCGGTTGAGTGGGAGTAAGTGGGTGGGTGGTGGCTCATGAACTCCTTATGCTTGTCTCTCGGAGCAGGTGGTGGTGGTGGTGGTGGTGGCTGTGGCTGATTTTGCTGGGTTGTAGGTTTTGTACTGCGGCGGTGAGGTTCCGGATCAGCTGCATCTGGGCAGCGAAGAATTGCTGGGTGGCGGGATCCATTGCGGGATTGGGTGGGGGAGGTGGCACCGGGTTCTGCTGGTTGGCTATATGTGCCCGAACAATTGGTGGAACGTCCTGTCCTCCTCCTGACCTGGTGTTTACCATCTTATTGTTAGAGAAAGATATTTCAGATAAGAATATCGAACGGATGTATAAACAAGTAAGTTTGAATTAAGGGATCAGCATGATTTCTTTTCTGTGACAGATTTGGTTGATCTCGGTAAAACAGTTGTAACTCACAGTGTCCTTTCCCAAAAATTATGAAATTTTTCCAGGCTGTGTAAAACATATTTATGAAACTAACCCCACTGGATTTATCCCATTTGGAGATCCACAACTTGAGATAAAATTCGAACACCGCAGCTGTGTTGGAATGGTTTTACAGATTCTGTTAGTCCCATTGTTCTGCTTATAACTCTCTGTATATTAATCCTATAGTGCTGAATTTTGGACAGAGGTTGATCCACAAAATTTTTGAACCAGCCCAACTGGATTTAGGTCAATCGGAGTTCTGTAGCTTGAGTTATGATTAAAACATTACTGTGCTGTCAAGGAGCTGCGCGAACAGATTCTGTATGATTGATTTGGTATAATAAGTAAGGTAGAAGACAACTTAGAATTGAACCCCAACTACCCATTAACTTAACGAGATTTCTCCTGTTTCATTTGTGGTCATCACTCCACAATACAACTCACTCACACAAAGATCCAAATCAAACATGGTTCAAGCAACAACTTATTACAATCGTTCGTCCTCGCAGGAACGTTCTACCGAAAAACAAGAAAAGGGTGGATATCCTAGTTCCTATTCCACTGAAGACTTGTGGTCGCTGCTGGAGTGTCGTAACGAAGTCTTTTGCATGGAGGCGAACGGGAAGGACAAGATGCTTCTGCTTCCTCGGGCGGTTGTTGTCCTGCAAGCTGGGCTTCTAGCTGAGCTATTCTTGCTTGTGCATTCTGAAGCTCCCAGTGTGCCCTGTCCAACTCTGCTGTTGCTCCCTCCAAATATGTGTTAAGAGCTGCAGTCACTCTAGCAAGTATATCCACACGGCTGTCTCGGAAGTCCCCCATGGGTACCACAGTGTTTTCTGTGCCACTGACTCTGCTGGGAACAAACCGAAAGTCTGTGCCTTCTATGCGATCACGGAAAGTGTTGCTGATAGACCATAGTGCTCTTCTAGCAGCATCGTTGATAGCGACGACCTACGAAGCAAAATGTCTTTGTCTTTGGGATGGATTGTACGGGTCCTCCATCTACCAGCCTGTGCCGTGATGACTCTGACGTGAACCTCTGTAGTGTAATAATCCCTCATTCCAGGCTCCACATAGTGCCTGGTGATGTACAAAGGTCTTACTGCATGCTCTATTTCCTGCAACAGTTCCTCCAATAGCTCACAAAACAAACCGTCCGGGCCAACATAGGTGTGCTCATGATACTCAGCTCTGTGATACCTATGCTCATCACCCTGCTCATCTCCATTCTCATTGTTATTGTCGTTGCCACCATTCTGATTATTATTGTTGTCCTCTCCATTGTCTACAGCGTTGTTGTCATCCTCCAGTCATTCTATGTCCACATCTTCTTCTTCCTCACCTTCATCCTCATTTTCATCTTCTTCCTCACTGGAACTATCTTCACTACTACTAGAATCATCTCCGGAATCTTCTGGATCATTACCTGCAGCATCTTGTTCAAGCTCTTCTTCCTCTACCACATCCCTGTTCCACTGCCTCCGGCTGCAACTGTACCGGATAGTCTCCAACCTCCTGCTGCATCTCCTCCAGCTGTGCCTCCACCTGGGCTGCTGGGTAGCGAGGAGCCAACTGCCCCAAAGGAAGGCGACCACCGGTGCTCTTGCGGGCAGTCTGACGAGTCCTGGCCATCTGTTAAGAGAAAATGAACTCAGCGTAGAGGAAATCAAAATGATGCAATTTTCAACAAAAAGAACAAGAACAAATTAGATTTTTATGCGAAAATAAAGTGGTTTTGAAAGATGATAGAATGATCTAGAACATGAATCCTTAATTTTCGTCCATTTCTAACTAAGGCTGCGTTCCTACAGTCAACACTGCTCTGATACCACTCTGTCACACCTGATTTCCGAAGAGGAACCAAGTGCATCTCATATGTGCGCCAGTATCAGTTTACACACATATGATAGACGAAAATGAGTGAAATATCATAAACAGTATTAAAACGTATTTCAGAGTTTAACCACTTATTACACTCATGCGGGAGACTCGAAGGTCTCTAACAACGTAAAATGATAACTACTTGTCGAGTCCTCGTCTTCCACTCCCACAGGCACTTGACTGGGGGTCTGCAAGCCTCAGATCTCATCGTAGTCGTCATAGAATTCTCCTCCAAAATTTTCCTCTGAACAGCGATAAGCAAGGCTGAGCACTCTTATGGTTGGAGCTCAGCAAGTGGGGGAAAATGCAAGGCTATCAAGGATAGGCTAAGGTTTTGCAGCGGTTAGCATTTTAATGTTGGTCAAGTTTTAATTAAAGAACGCCTAGTTACTATGTGTAAGTTCGTACCTCCCACTTAAGAAAAACTTAAATACAAAACACCCCAAGCTCATCGAGCTTCACCAACCACAATTTAACTCGTCTTTAAGTTTATTAATCATGTGAGGGTCCAAGCCGCTCATGACCGTGAGCACGGCTGATCGATCAGTTTTACACTCTGCAGAGGTTTGCACACTGTACCCACAGTTCGCGTAAAAGCTCTGAAGAACTTTAAACCCAACCATGCGATGCTGGCCAAGCACCATACCACACTTCCGAGGTGTGATTGTGTAACGACCCGCCTCCCCGAGGCCGGGCCCGCCTACACCTGGCAGCTCTCTAGGACCCCAAGAATATCCCCACAGACCAACACATGTCTTTCATGCGCACTTTGTCCTCACTCATGCGCACCTGGGAAGGACTTCCCGGTCGGTCACCCATCGCTCCAAGCCAAGCACGCTTAACTTTGGAGTTTTTAGTGATGAGCTTACGGAAAAGAAGTTGCAACTTGTTGGTATGAGTATCCTTATCAATCCTATTAAGCCTTGGGCCGGGATGTCACATACACCCCCCTTAGAAGATTGATGTCCTCGTCGATCAACCCCAAGCCAGGAACGTCCTCTCTTGGCCACGTCCGTGGGTCCAGTGCCAGCGCATGTGCCATGTTGTGTGACCATTCAGGGCCCACACCAGCCATGCACACCATGCCTGCGCAACTGCGACCACACGCGCCTGTGAAACCGCGAGAGTCGGCTCTGATACCAATTGTAACGACCCGCCTCCCCGAGGCCGGGCCCGCCTACACCTGGCAGCTCTCTAGGACCCCAAGAATATCCCCACAGACCAACTCATGTCTTTCCTGCGCACTTTGTCCTCACTCATGCGCACCCGGGAAGGACTTCCCGGTCGGTCACCCATCGCTCCAAGCCAAGCACGCTTAACTTTGGAGTTTTTAGTGATGAGCTTCCGGAAAAGAAGTTGCAACTTGTTGGTATGAGTATCATTATCAATCCTATTAAGCCTTGGGCCGGGATGTCACAGATTGCATAGGGACGATACGAAGCCTTTACAAAGGCATGCAAAAGACTAACGACCCGCATAGTTACAGATCAGGGCGGACCATAACCCTCCCTAGTGGTCAGTACCTTAGCAAAGGCTACTACCCCAAAAGGACCGGGCTATACCCCTGCAACCCGGATCCCCCTCTGCTCCTTTCGGAAAAGGGCCACTAGTACGATCACACACCTAATTATTCGGCTAAGGTCAGAGACATGTGACACTGTGGTTGCGCATGTTTTCTTGGGTGGTTCTCCATGTTCCGATTAAATCAAGTGTTCTTGCATTACCCAAAACATTAATTATTAAACATAGATTATTTCCATAAAAGACCAATTTATCCAACCCACGTTGAGCAACTAGCGATTTCTACCCAAAACATTATTTAAAAGGGGCTAGGCCAAGGATCAGGGTAAAAGATCTAGGTAAGTCCTTAAAAGGTATTCCCGTCAAATTAATGCAATGATATCATAAAAGTAAACTTTAATTATAATGCAGTTATATAGCATAAAAATAGAACATGCAGGGGGAGAAGACCACTTGCCTTCTTCAGCTACAGCAAAATCTTCCTCTTCCTCAAACAATTGTTCCTGATCGTCCCCGAGAGGTGGCTCAGTTGAAACAGGCACGATATCTACGATTCACACAAAAAGCATATAATAAATAAAACATATCACCAATCAATCCTAAAGACTGAAAACATGCTACTAAAGCGACGGGCTCGCTGAGACGATCGCAAGGACTGCTAGAACGCTAAAAACGGAGCTATAACGGAAAAGATATGCTAAAAACAAGGTATAGGGACTAATCTGCGATAAACTAGACTTTACAGGGACCTAACAGCAAGAAAACATGGGCTAAAACGTAATTATACTTAAAAACAGAAGGTTTAAATCATTAAAAGAGTGCTCTGGACCTCGGGTAGGATTTTCTAATAAAACAGGGGTCAAATCAATAAAAACAGGACCTATATGCGAGGATCTTTTAAAGGTGGAAGGGTACAGATATGGTATTAAAGAATTCCAGGGGGTTTTCCACAAAACAGCCGGCGGCCACTGGGTGGACCGGGCTGGGCGCGATCTGCGCTGTCGATCTAAGATCGGGCGGTGGGCGTGGTCGTAGACCGGCGCCGTGGACCAAGTCCACTGGTCCACGGTGAACCAAGCCAAGGGGTTTCACCCCAATCTAATCTAGGCCGCTGGCTGCGTGATCAACGGCTGGGGTTGCCCGCGTGCGCCGGACGGCGGCGCCGAGCCGGCCCGCGGCGGCGCCCGGCCGAAACCTCGCCGAAGGTTCGCCGGCGAACGCTAACTGGAGCTAGGGAGCACGGTTTCGGACAGGGTTTGGCTCTACACGAAGCTAGGACGACGGGAAAACTTCTCAGGTGGATAGGGAGGCGGCTCCGGCGGCCATAGTGGCTAGCACCGCATGGGGGCGGGTCGCCGGCGGCCGGTGTGTGGCGGCGTGCCCTACGACTCGGTTTAAGCGAAAAGGAGGGCTGGGAATGGGTCCTTACAGCGCGTAGGAGCTTCGGTGGGCGAGGAATCGATGAAAGAGACGGTGGCGGCGGAGATCAACGTCGGCGGCCGGCTCGGATGGGTGGCGACGGCGACGAATGAATTGGGCGGACCCTGCGGTTTCAAATTGATGCACGTGTGAGTCCACAAGCGTGGAGAGGAAGTGAAAGAAAAGGTTTAAGAAGCTTCACCGATGACGGAGGAGCTCGGGCGGCGGCAATGGTGCGGCGGCCGACGCTCCAATTCGGTGGCGAGGCAGCGAGGGCACGGGAAGGCGTGTGAGCTTGGGATTGAGCGAAGGGGGAATGCGGAGGTGCCCTGGGTCGCTTATATAGGCTCGGGGTGGCTCCGGGAGGCGGTTCCCCGGCGGGCATGGCCATTAATGGCGGTTTGAAGGAGAGTGAAGGGGGGAAGGGGATTTGAGAAGATAACGGCCGATTTAAGGAGGGGAAATGAAGGTAGGGGTGTCACTGCACTTGATTAGGGCGGTTTGATGGCGGGAAAGCGGCGGACTCGGCCGGTAACGGCCGGCGGCTTGAAGAGGGGCGCGGCCATCCCGCGGCTGGAGGTGGAAGGAGGTCCTGACCACTGGGCCCCACCTGTCAGCCTCTGGAGCTAAAAGAAAAGGGAGGAGGCGTGGTTTGGGCCGGCGGGGAAACGAGATGGGCCAGCGTGGGCCGCTAGCGCGCGCACGGGGAGAGGCCGACGACCTGGGAAGGTTTGCGGGCTGAAAGAAAAGGGAGAGAGGGAAGGGAATTGGGCCGGCTGGAAAAGAAGGGAGAGAGAAGAGGGAGAAGAGAAGAAAAGAAGGTTTTCTTTTTTTTAAAACTCTTTTCAAAATCGTTTTTCAAACTTTCAAACTTCAATCAAACAGAAATCCATGCATTCGAATCATGATGCACAAACACTTATTATTTCTAAATTATTTTAGTGATATTTAAATATTTAAAAGCCAATTTATTTGATAATTTAATTATATCCTTAGAGAAATTAAATCTAGCCACTTGTTGTCACACCCGGTTTTAAAGGCAAAACCGGATGCATTGATCACGTGTGCGCCAGGATCAAGTTACACACACGCTTAGACATTATGAATGCCAAAATCAGTGCCACACGAATAAAGAGTTATTACAAACCATAGTCTTAAACGAATCTTAAACAAACGAGTTCTCGCAGCGGACAAAAATGCCTCCACAGGCAGCTGACTGAAGACTACGCACACCTAGAACTCCTGGAAATCTCCTGGAATGTCTTCAAAGTTCTCCCAGTCTGAGCAGCAAATCCGGGTATTGTAGATGCAAGAGAATAAACAAGCGTGAGCACATTTCGTACTCAGCAAGGGAAAACAACATAACATGCAAGGCCATATGGTGGATGGCTAAGGTTCAAGCACTTTAGCATTTTAGTGGTCAAGTTTTATTAGCAACCTGATTACTAAAAGTGTAAGTTCATACCAACCCAATTAATAAGATATAAGCATCATAAATAAAGAATAAAACAACAATTTAAACATTAAAGTTCCATAATTTAATCATGTGAGTGTCCAGGCCGCTCTTGACCGTGAGCACGGCTAATCGATTAGTTTAACACTGCGAGAGGTTGTACATCTTTACCCACAAGCGGCGTAAAAGCTCCGAAGAACTTTGGACCCAACCATGCGGTGTTTGCAAGACACCATATCACACTTCCAAGGTGTGATTGCATAGGGACGCTACATGGCCTTTACAAAGGTTCCCTAGCAAGTTATGACCCACAAGGTCGGATCGATTAGCAAGGTATAAAGTCCCCTAGCGGTCGATACCCCACCATAAAAGAATAACTCACCCAACCCCCTGCTAGAGCGAGTCCATACCCCACGGTACCACCGATCCCTTGTCCTTATCGGGTAAGACCATCCCAAGCTAAAGTTCCTAATTATTTAGCCAAGACCATTGCCCATTAGTTCTTGTGGTTGTCTTGTTTTCTGGGTGGTTCTCCATGTTCCGATTATCATATTAAAGTGGTCTTGTAAAGTAAAAGATCATAAACGGAACATAGAATAACAAAAGGTAACCAAGCTGATTAATACCAAAACCCTGTTGAGCATGCTAAGCAATAACTACCACAAGATTAAGTTAATTCCCGGCATCAAGGTAAAGGTAGTAAAAAGCTAGGCATGATCCTTAATAGGTTCCCATCAAATTAATGCAAGCGGAAAAGTAAAACAGTGAATTTTAAATGCATGTTATGTAGGACAAGCGGGCATGCATCAAGGAATACTTGCCTTCAACAAAGCCTTGCTGCTCAAACTCTTGCACGACTTGATCTTCAAATCCCTCGAACGAATCGCTCTCTACGGTCCACAATCATCACATACAAGCATACAATAAGAATAAATAAGAAACGGTCACCAAACAGATCAACCGGATCTAAACGGTAGCATAAACTAATCTACGCTTCGAGACGAACGCGTGGACATAAAGAACGCTAAAATCGGAGCTAAAACGACTAAGTTATGGCTTCGGGAAGGTATAGGGGCTAATCTGTAAAGATTTGAAAAGGTTTTGGGCTAAAATAAAGAAAAAGGACTAAACTGTAAGAAAACTCATAAGGTGGAAGGGTATTTTTGTAATTATAAGGAACTCAGGGGCTTTTCTGCAAAATCGCCCGGGGGCGGCGGCGGGTTTGACCGGGCCGACTCGAGTTGACCGATCTAGATCCGTTGGATCTAGATCCGATGGCCGTGGTTGCTTGCGGTGCGGTGGCTTAGGCTGCGCGCGTTAGATCTAGATCTAACGGCCGGGGACGACCTGCAAGCGGCGGGGCGGCGGTGCGCGAGCCGGCGACGAGGGGCGCGGCGGCGGGGCGGCGGACTCGCCGGCGCTAGGCCAAAACGAGCTAGGGGGCTCGGTTTAGCGCGCGGGCGGCACCTACACGAAGCACGCGACACGGCGTACCGATCTAGGGCGGCGGCTCGGGCGGTCGACGCGGCCGCGCGGGCGGTCGACGCGGCGGCGCGGGGCGCGGACTCCGGCGAGGTCGCGCGGGCGGTAGGGTGCACGGGAACGACGGCGGGTAGCACGGGCGCGCGCGCTCACCTCCTTGCGCGGCTCCGGAGCGATCTCACGGCGACGAAGCGACGGCGGAACCGAGGAATCGACGGCGGCGGCGGCGAGCTCGGGCTAGGGTTTGCGGGCGGGGCGCAAGGGGGTGGCGGCGTCTCGGGTAGGGGCGTCCGGGGAGGCGGCGGCGGCTTAAATAGCCCGGGTGGGGCTTCTTGGCGTGCGGGTCACGCGGAGGAGGGAGCGCGCCGCGCTCGGACTCGGCGGTGGCGGAGTCGGGCGCAGCCGACGCGGGGACGGGGATGACAAGGGGGCCCCACCCGTCGGCGGCACGGGGCGCGGAGGCGGGCGGGCGCGCGCGGCGGCGGGCGGGAAGGCCGGGCCCGGGCGGAGCGGCCGCCGGGTCGGCTAGGCCCGCCGGGCCGAAAGGCCGGCGCACGCGCGAGCCGGGGCCGCGCGGTGCGGCCGGCTTCCGTTCTTCTGCCGGGCCGGGCTAGAAGGGTTAAGGGTTAAGGGTAAAAGGTTTTGGGTTTTGGGATTTTAGGAAAAGGCTTCAAACCAAAATGAATTCAAATTTGAATTTGAACTCCAGCAAACCAAAATAATGCACCAGCATGAATGCAACAAATAATCCCTATATTTCATTAACTTTATTTTAGAAAAGTTTTAAATGCCTAAAAATAAATAAAGCAACCTTATATCCCTTAGGCAAATAAATGGTTTCTAGCAAATTTTAATAAAGCCAAAATTTTAATAAAGTTAGGGTGTTTTTAAATCCTACCCCCCTTAAGAAGAATCTCGTCCTAGAGATTCGGACAGATTGGGAAAAAGATCTGGAAATTCTGCCTTTCGGCTCATCCTCTCTTTCCCATGTTGCCTCATCCTCTGCATGATTACTCCACTGTACTTTGCACATCTTAATCACACTATTCCTGGTGACCCTTGTCATGGTTTCCAGTATCCGAATAGGGTGTTCAACAATGGTGAGATCCTCTTCGACGTTTAGATCATCCAAGGGTAACGGCTCTTTGTCATGAGGACCAAAACCCTTCTTTAACTGAGAAATATGGAACACATCATGCACATCAGCTAGCTGGACTGGCAACTCCAATCTGTAAGCCACTTCTCCCACTCTCTCAAGGATCTTGAAAGGTCCAATAAACCGAGGTGACAACTTTCCTTTAACTCTGAATCGACGCAAACCTCTGATAGGTGACACCTTTAGGTACACATAATCGCCTTCCTGAAAAACCACATCCCGTCTTTTGCCATCTGCATAACTTTTCTGTCTAGACTGAGCAATCCTCAAATTTTCTCTGATGATCTGAACTTGTTTCTCCGCTTCTCTGATGATATCTGCCCCAAATAACTGCCTTTCGCCTGTCTCACTCCAATATAACGGAGTTCTACACTTCCTTCCATACAGGGCCTCAAAGGGTGACATTTTGAGACTAGCTTGGTAGCTGTTGTTGTAAGAGAATTCAGCATACGGCAAGCTCTTATCCCAACTACAACCATGCTTAAGCGCACAAGCTCTCAGCATGTCCTCTAGGATCTGATTGGTTCTCTCTGTCTGTCCATCTGTCTGTGGATGATAAGCTGAGCTGAAATTTAGCTTAGTATCCAGCGATTCATGCAACTTCCCCCAGAAACGAGAAGTAAACTGAGTACCTCTGTCCGACACGATCTTCTTTGGTACACCATGTAAACACACAATCCTGGACATGTATAGCTCTGCCAACTTAGCTCCTGTATAAGTAGTCTTTACCGGAATGAAGTGAGCTACCTTAGTCAAACGATCCACGATAACCCAAATCGAATCATAACCATCTCGGGTTCGAGGTAAACCCACTATGAAGTCCATTCCGATCTCTTCCCCCTTCCACTCAGGCACCTTCAATGGTTGAAGCAAACCAGCGGGTCTCTGATGTTCAGCCTTAACCCGGTGGCAAGTGTCACACAAAGCCACATGTGCGGCCACATCTCTCTTCATACCGTACCACCAATACCTCTGTTTAAGATCCTGGTACATCTTAGTACTGCCTGGATGGATAGAGTAAGCTGAGTCGTGAGCTTCTCTCAAGATCTTCTCTACGAGATCTCCTCGTCTCGGTACACACAACCGGTTCTTAAACCACACGGTTCCTTGCTCATCTTCTCGTGAAATCGGGGCTTCTCCTTGTTGCATACTCTCTTTAATCTTTTGTATTCCAAAGCATCCTCTAGCCGCCACTTACGTATCTCTTGCTCCAGAGTGGATTGTACTTCCAAAGTCACTCCTTCTGCATGTGCAACCACTTTCAAGTTGAGCCTTTCAAACTCTTTTACCAACTCGTCAGGAAACTGAATGGTCATAGCCATGTTAGTGTGGCCCTTCCGACTCAAAGCATCAGCTACCAGATTCGCTTTACCCGGATGATAATGAATCTCTAGGTCATAGTCTTTGATCAATTCTAACCAACGACGCTGTCTTAGATTGAGATCCTTCTGAGTAAAGATATACTTCAGACTCTTGTGATCAGTATAGATCTGACACTTACTTCCCATAATGTAGTGTCTCCAAATCTTCAATGCATGAACCACTGCTGCTAACTCAAGATCATGCGTAGGATAGTTCAACTCATGTTTCCTCAACTGACGAGATGCATAGGCTATAACATGACCTTCTTGCATCAACACACATCCTAGACCTTGTCGAGATGCATCACAATAAATATCAAAGCTCTTCCGTAGATCAGGCATTACTAGAACAGGTGTTGTGGTTAACCGCTTCTTTAACTCTTCAAAACTGGACTGACATGCATTGGTCCATTTGAATTCCCTGTCCTTCTCTAGCAATGTAGTGAGAGGCTTCA
Source organism: Cenchrus americanus (assembly GCA_947561735.1). Lineage (NCBI taxonomy): Eukaryota > Viridiplantae > Streptophyta > Magnoliopsida > Poales > Poaceae > Cenchrus > Cenchrus americanus. The sequence continues at coordinate 51,917,318 of OX387245.1, forward strand.
CAATCTTGGAGAATCCTTCAATAAACCGGCGATAGTAACCAGCAAGTCCAAGGAAACTCCGGATCTCAGACACTGTGCGAGGGGCTTCCCACTTCAATACATCACTCACCTTGCTGGGATCCACTGCAATACCTCCGTTGGTGATGATATGACCTAGAAAAGACACTTCCTTGAGCCAGAACTCACACTTGCTGAACTTCGCATATAACTCATGCTCTCTCAGCTTCTGCAACACAAGTCTCAAATGCTCCTCATGGTACTCCTCATTCTTGGAGTAGATCAAAATGTCATCAATGAATACCACAACGAACTTGTCCAGATACTCCATAAAGATCTTGTTCATCAAGTACATAAAGTACGCGGGTGCATTGGTTAACCCAAAGGACATAACTGTGTACTCATACAGTCCGTACCTGGTAGTAAAAGCTGTCTTAGGAATATCTGAAGGCCTAATCTTCAACTGATGATACCCGGATCGCAGATCGATCTTAGAAAACACTTTAGCTCCTCTCCTCTGATCAAACAAATCTTCAATATGTGGCAGAGGATACTTGTTCTTAATGGTAACATCATTAAGAGACCTGTAATCAACACACATCCTTTGTGTGCCATCTTTCTTACCCACAAAGATAACGGGTGCTCCCCAGGGTGATGAACTAGCACGGATGAACCCTTTACCCAATAATTCTTTAATCTGAGCTTTAAGTTCTTGTAACTGATCACTAGACATTCTATATGGGCGCTTAGAGATAGGGGCAGTACCAGGTAAAAGATCAATAACGAACTCAACATCTCGGTCAGGGGGCATACCTGGCAACTCCTCGGAAACACATCAGGATAATCGCACACTACTCGTATGTCTTCCAAGGCCGCTCCATCAAGCTTATTCACGGCACTGGCATTTGATGGTGCGGGATCTGCGCCGCAAACTCAAATCTTTCACCAAGTTCGGGCTTGTAAGAAGGATTGACCTCTTAGCACACTGAATCACCGCATCACACGCGGTCAACCATCCCATTCCCAATATCACATCGATCCCCTTTGAATCCAAGATTATAAGGTTGGCACGGAAATCTCTGCCCACAATCTTGAGATGGACGTTATCACATTTATAGATAGCTTTCAATTCCCCCCCAGTGTGAGGTAACTAACATGTGGCGAGACATGGGACCGATAGGTATATTATGTTGAGCTACGAACGGGATGTAATGAAAGAATGGGATGCTCCGAATCAAACAAAACTGAGGCAGGAGTAGAGTTGACTAGAAACATACCGAGCACTACTCGGGGTTCTCTCGGGCGACTTCGGCATCAACGTGCGTCGCCTTGCCTCGTGCATAGCTCGTTGTCCTTTGTTAGACCGCGGGGTTTGGCTTCCGCTCCTTGTCCGCTCGCTCGGTTCTGTACCGGGGTGTGTGGAGGGTTCCTCTTTGGGCAAGCATTGGCATAGTGACCAAGCTCTCCGCACTTGAAGCAAGTAGTGGTGGCGGGATTGGGCGGTGCCACGGTCCTTACGGTGTGTGCCAACTAGGGCTCTCTCGCCGACTTCCGCCGGGAAGCCGGGCGGGGAGTCCGAGGAACAGGACGCCGAAACCGCCGAGCGGACCGCCGGAACCGCCGAGCGGACGCCGGGACCGCTGCTGCCCAAAGTTTCCACCCGGTCCCCCAAAGCGGAACGGGGTGTTCGGCGGTGGGTTGAAGCGCGGGCGAGACGCACTCCCAAACTGGCTAGAGCTGGCGGCCTTCCTCATCTGCTCTCCGAGCTCCTTGCGCTTGTGCTCCAAGCGGATGGCGGCATCAACTAGCTGCTGAAAGTTAGGGAAAGGGTAGGACATCAGCTGGTACTGCAGCGAACTAGCTAACCCATCCAAGAACAGCTCCTGCTTCTTCCTATCTTCAGCAACCTCCTTAGCTGCATAGCGAGACGACTCGCTGAACTTGTCTCTATACTCGGCCCACCGACATTCCTCCCCGCTTCGCAGAAAGGAACTCCTTCTTCTTGATCTTCATGACTCCGGAGAGGGTATGTGATGGCTTCTAAAGTTGGTGGTAAACTCTTCCCAAGTGATGGTGTCCGGGGTGGCATGAGCGGCGGCAGAATACGCATCCCACCAAGCGGCCGGCAGATCCTTGAAGTCGTCCCGCATAGACAGACCTTCTCTCTGTCGTCACACTGACAGGTAGTGAGCATCTTCAATATTGTCTTTAACCAATCTTCAGCTTCTAGTGGATCTGCGGCGTGAGTAAACACAGGAGGGTGATGACTCATGAACTCCCGGTGCTTGTTGCGAGGCGCGGGTGGCGGCACCGGTGGGTTGTTGACCTGGGCTTGCAAGTTTGTCACGGTGGTGGTCAAGTTCTGGAGGAGCTGGGTCTGTGCCTCTAGGAACTGCTGCATAGCGGGATCCATTTGTGCTTTGGGCCGGGGTGCTCTTCCCGCCGGCTGATCAACACCTGATCCTGACCTGGTGTTCACCATCTGAGTGTTAGGGACATTATTTTAGATGATTGCACCAAGGGTTAAACTTAGGAAGTTAAGATAGCAATGATGTTCAGGTAAGACAGATTCTGTTGACTCCAAACAATCAGGCATAGCTCTCTGTACGAGTAACCAAAAATTATGGATTTTGGACTGAAAAAAGTTAATGAAATTACGAAACTACTCCAACTGGAATCACTTCAATCGGAGTTGTGTAGCTCTGGTTATAAAATAAACAAGTCAGGTGGGTCAGCAGTGTTTAACAGATTCGTGAGTCTGTAATGTTTCAGTCATAACTCTCTGGTTATCCATCCAAATATTCTGAATTTTTCACAGAAAATCAGTCACAAAATTCTTGAACTTTTCCAATTGGTTTTACTGCAATCGGAGTTCCGTAGCTCGAGATAAAATTAAAACAGTACTGCTGACTCAGAAAACTGTGCGATCAGATTTTTGGGATCTCGAATTTGCATTAAGGGAAAACTTAAAGGGACAAAAAGATTAAGATAGATAACTGATTGAGACTGAAAGTTAACCCCACAAACTTACTACTAAACCAATGTCGTTGTGGTCATCACTCCACAACACATTGCACTCAACCAAAAATCCAACTCATACATTAAGCACAAGATCAAGCATTCAACCACACCTCTAAACTAAACACATTTCACCGATCGTCTAATAGCGATTACAAAGAGATCCTATCCCTTAATCTTAAACCTAAGGACTATCTTCTGTCATGGCATCTGTGCGAGCGTCAGGGGAGTCGTAGTGTGGCCTCTTAGGTGATGGGGAGGTACATCCTTCTGTGGCTTCATGGGCTTCTGGCTGCTCCCTGTTCTGAAGTGCAGCTTCTAAGGCACGCCTCTGCGTCTCCAGAGTGAAAATATGCTGCTGTGCTGCATATAGTGTGTTGTTGGCATCATCCAATGCAGTGTTCACAGCTGCAAGTAGACTCCGGACATTGTTGAGCGTCCCTTCATAGGCTGGTGCTGGGGCGATGTAAGTCTTGGCTTCCCCACTTGCTCTGAAAGGTGTGTAACGGCAGTGGGTATCCTCCAACCTGTCTCGCTCCTTGTGAGAGAGCACATAGAGCGCCCTCCGAGCTGACTCTGCTATCCCAGCATCCATATAGTCCTGTGAGCCACGTCATGATGCTTGGACACCTCCTTCACTCCACGGCATGGAATGTACTCCTCCAGGATGGCGGCAACCTCCCAATGGGGCTCGAACCACGGATGAGTCCACAGCTCACAATGGTAGACAGGGGCTTTATCATAGCCCAGGCGAAGTGCCATTGCCCTCAGGTGGTCTGCCATGGGAATACCTACTCCATCAGCTCTGTAGTGGTACACTTCCCAGATCGCTTCCACATCTTCCTCCTCTTGCTCTTGTTCTTCCATCTCTTGATCCGAGTGATCCTCATCTTCTTCTGGCGCTTGCTCCTCTAGGTTTGGTTGTTCAGCTAGCTCATCCTCCTCTGGAATCATCTCCTCCGGATCTTCCTCATCGTCAGGCACCACGATAAGGTTAGGGAAAACCACAGGTGCAGGCTCCATCTCAATCTCCTCATCTGTATCTCCATCATGCAAATCATGGTACTGTTCCTGTGGAGCATACTGATGTACTGCTCCAGCCCGAGAAGTCTCCAAGCTACGAACCATCTGTAGTGTAGTGCAGAATGAGAAAGATGGTAAGGTAAAAAGGACGAGAGCTAAGGCAAGCACAAGATAAAGAATGCAGACAGCTCAAGAGTGAAGCAAAAAGGCAAGAGTAAGGTTAGTAAGAATAAAGCAAGCATGTAAGAGAAAACTTCTATGAGTATAAATCCTTAATTCGACCATTACTATCTAGGCTAGCGTTCCTACAGTCAACACAGCTCTGGTACCACTCTGTCACACCCGGTTTTAAAGGCAAAACCGGATGCATTGATCACGTGTGCGCCAGGATCAAGTTACACACACGCTTAGACATTATGAATACCAAAATCAGTGCCACACGAATAAAGAGTTATTACAAACCATAGTCTTAAACGAATCTTAAACAAACGAGTTCTCGCAGCGGACAAAAATGCCTCCACGGTACCGACCGAAGACTACGCACACCTAGAACTCCTGGAAATCTCATGGAATGTCTTCAAAGTTCTCCCGGTCGAGCAAAATCCGGTATTGTAGATGCAAGAGAATAAACAAGCGTGAGCACATTTCGTACTCAGCAAGGGAAAACAACATAACATGCAAGGCCATATGGTGGATGGCTAAGGTTCAAGCACTTTAGCATTTTAGTGGTCAAGTTTTATTAGCAACCTGATTACTAAAGGTGTAAGTTCATACCAACCCAATTAATAAGATATAAGCATCATAAATAAAGAATAAAACAACAATTTAAACATTAAAGTTCCATAATTTAATCATGTGAGTGTCCAGGACGCTCTTGACCGTGAGCACGGCTAATCGATTAGTTTAACACTCGCGAGGTTGTACATCTTTACCCACAAGCGAGCGTAAAAGCTCCGAAGAACTTTGGACCCAACCATGCGGTGTTTGCAAGACACCATATCACACTTCCGAGGTGTGATTGCATAGGGACGCTACATGGCCTTTACAAAGGTTCCCTAGCAAGTTATGACCCACAAGGTCCGGATCGCTTAGCAAGGTATAAAGTCCCCTAGCGGTCGATACCCCACCATAAAAGAATAACTCACCCAACCCCCCGCTAGAGCGAGTCCATACCCCACGGCACCACCGATCCCTTGTCCTTATCAGGTAAGACCATCCCAAGCTAAAGTTCCTAATTATTCAGCGAAGACCATTGCCCATTAGTTCTTGTGGTTGTACTGTTTTCCTGGGTGGTTCTCCATGTTCCGATTATCATATTAAAGTGGTCTTGTAAAGTAAAAGATCATAAACGGAACATAGAATAACAAAAGGTAACCAAGCTGATTAATACCAAAACCCTGTTGAGCATGCTAAGCAATAACTACCACAAGATTAAGTTAATTCCCGGCATCAAGGTAAAGGTAGTAAAAAGCTAGGCATGATCTTTAATAGGTTCCCATCAAATTAATGCAAGCGGAAAAGTAAAACAGTGAATTTTAAATGCATGTTATGTAGGACAAGCGGGCATGCATCAAGGAATACTTGCCTTCAACAAAGCCTTGCTGCTCAAACTCTTGCACGACTTGATCTTCAAATCCCTCGAACGAATCGCTCTCTACGGTCCACAATCATCACATACAAGCATACAATAAGAATAAATAAGAAACAGTCACCAAACAGATCAACCAGATCTAAACAGTAGCATAAAACTAATCTACGCTTCGAGACGAACGCGTGGACATAAAGAACGCTAAAATCGGAGCTAAAACGACTAAGTTATGGCTTCGGGAAGGTATAGGGGCTAATCTGTAAAGATTTGAAAAGGTTTTGGGCTAAAATAAAGAAAAAGGACTAAACTGTAAGAAAACTCATAAGGTGGAAGGGTATTTTTGTAATTATAAGGAACTCAGGTGCTTTTCTGCAAAACTGCCAGGGCTGGCGGCGGGTTTGACCGGCTGACTCGAGTTGACCCGATCTAGATCCGTTGGATCTAGATCTGATGGCTGTGGTTGCTTACGGTGCGGTGGCTTAGCTGCTGCGCGTTAGATCTAGATCTAACGGCCAGGGACGACTGCAAGCGGCGGGGCGGCGGTGCTGAGCCGGCGACGAGCGGCGCGGCGGCGGCGGCGGGCGGCGGACTCGCCGGCGCTAGGCCAAAACGAGCTAGGGGGCTCGGTTTAGCGCGCGGGCGACACCTACACGAAGCACGCGACACGGCGTACCGATCTAGGGCGGCGGCTCGGGCGGAGACGCGGCGGCGCGGGCGGTCGACGCGGCGGCGCGGGGCGCGGACTCCGGCGAGGTCGCGCGGGCGGTAGGGTGCACGGGAACGACGGCGGGTAGCACGGGCGCGCGCTCACCTCCTTGCGCGGCTCGGAGCGAACTCACGGCGACGAAGCGTCGGCGGGCCGAGGAATCGACGACGGCGGCGGCGAGCTCGGGCTAGGGTTTGCGGGCGGGGGCGCAAGGGGGCGGCGGCGTCTCGGGTAGGGCGTCCGGGGAGGCGGCGGCGGCTTAAATAGCCCGGTGGGGCTTCTTGGCGTGCGGGTCACGCGGAGGAGGGAGCGTGTCGCGCTCGGACTCGGCGGGCGACGGAGTCGGGGCGGAGCCGACGCGGGGACGGGGATGACAAGGGGGCCCCACCCGTCGGCGGCACGGGCGCGGAGGCGGGCGGGCCGCGGCGGCCGGCGGGCGGAAGGCCGGGCCGGGCGGAGCGGCCGCCGGGCCGGCTAGGCCTCGCCGGGGTGAAAGGCCGGCGCACGCGCGAGCTGGGCCGCGCGGTGCGGGCTGCTGCTGTTGCTGCTGGGCTGGGCTAGAAGGGTTAAGGGTAAAAGGTTTTGGGTTTTGGGATTTTAGGAAAAGGCTTCAAACCAAAATGAATTCAAATTTGAATTTGAACTCCAGCAAACCAAAATAATGCACCAGCATGAATGCAACAAATAATTCCTATATTTCATTAACTTTATTTTAGAAAAGTTTTGAATGCCTAAAATTAAATAAAACAACCTTATATTCCTTAAGCAAATAAATGGTTGCTAGCAAATTTTAATAAAGCCAAAATTTTAATAAAGTTAGGGTGTTACACTTGTTGCCTAATTTGTTGCCTAATTTAATTTAGTGATGGAATTGTTAGGGTGTTACAGTCTAGTTCGGTGCTCTATCATAAATATTCCATACTTCTATATAGACCGCTCGTTTTGCTCCAAAACAAGCGGTTTGAAATCGAGAGGGATTAAATCCACTACAAGTCAAAACCCCCAATTCCCCTCAACCCCCATGGGTGAAACGAACAAAGCTCTTATCAGATTGAAGAAAGACTCCAAGTTCATATGTTCACAAATTTAACACTCACTTCTACAGAAGTCAAAACACTCATCTATATACGAGTATATTGAGAGCTTCCATGTGAACATATGAATTTTTCACCGAAGGTGGTGAAAAATTATGCCACTTGCACAAATCTACCAAATTTGGCGCAAATCAACCACAAAATAAAAAACAAATGAAACTCTTCTAATCGCATAAACTCCACTCCTACAAATATGTAATGATTGCCTCTAAACACACTGTCACAATCCTACTTGCTTTGTAACTTCCTCCACTCTTTATATATCTATACATGCCAGACATCTGAAGCTCAATGTCTGAAATGACCAGGGTTAGGGTTGGCAACGAGGAATGCCAGCACTCCTACCAATGGAGCATTGATATAGGTGGTGGGTTCGGATTTCCTGAAATCTGCGCGGTCATCCTCATAAGCATCATCCTCGCCTGGCCCTCCAACCACCGCTCCGATCAGCGGGTTAGGGTTCGAGCCAGACGAGTTGAAGTAAGGCGTGCCTTCTTTGCACGCGATGCGCTGCGGATGGTCCTTGATCGAGGGCAATGAAGATGCTCGGTGATGGATCCGCTGGGGGTACCGGTCACCGTACCCGATCATGTATGACATCTTCATTGGGTTATCTCCCAACAGATAATCAACCTGCAGATTTTGAAGGCACAAGTTGGAATTTAATTTATTCAGAGGGCAACCTGTCAATGTCCCTGAATTGGCTGTCAGCGAGCCAAGTAAAAATTATGAGGAATTAGCCTACCTGCTTTTTGGCTTGCCGCTGAAGAGTTACAGGGCCAACTGAAATGTCTCCACAATTGACAGTCTTGGATGATTTGGAGAGGTACTTGGCATATGTCAGGAGAAGGAAGGAGATGGAGGTGACATGCTGCATGTTGCTGCCTCCAGGCTTGTAGAGCATGCCCCCAGGGGTGTAAGTGATGTGTGGTGAAGAGGACTCTGGGATGAGCGTGCAAATGAAGTTGTCTGCAAATTCCTTGTAGGACTGCAAAGATAGCACCTCGCCATCTATGAACTCCTGCAGAGCAATTACAGTTTTCATTTTCTTGTAGAACCAATCAGTCGTGCGTGTGCTGTTAAAGTTTTCAGAACAAATTGCATAGGAAGTGAAGGAGATCGATCGAAGCAGCCCGACCTTGGAAACAAGAACATTGAGGCCGGCATGCTTGTTGTCCCACCCAAACTCGTAGCTGCTGTCTTCTGCACCGAGGGTCTTGCCGTTGTTCTGAATGTACTGGAGGAATGTGTCATCCTTGGAGGCTCTCCTTAGCCATGCCGCCCCCCATAGTAGCTCATCCTGCCAAAATTTTTCAGTGTGTGCTTTAAGGTACCAGCCTGGTCAAGTTCTGAACTTGTTGAAGCATCCTTCGATTCTCTTCAGTTTCATATGAGCTTACTCTAAGTGAAACAGTTACTCGAAGGTGAAACAGTTTGCTTTTTGGCTCACAGTTACTACCTTAAATCAGAAATTTTGGAAGTTTAACAATGGAAACTCAAATGTGTGGTGCTCTCTGCTGCTCTGTTAGCACTTAGAAATGCAGTCACTTATGCATTATGATGTCCTCCCATATGGGCCAACAGCCCAACACCTAATACATGAGCAGTGAGCAGTGTGCAGGGAGTGTCTGGAGTAGATTGCTAAATGTTGGAGTCCTGAAAGTTCAGGAATAGAAACTTCAGATTTTTATTGTTCTGTTGAAATGACAGACACTTGTGGATTGCGATTCTGGCACTATTTGCACTGGTATTCTTATGCTGCACACTCAGTATGATGCAAGATAAAAAAAAGTTGCTGTGCTCCATCGACACGTAAGCTACCGAAATGACCTGATAGTCACCACTTGCGTTGTCGTCCCATTCTGTAGTCCTATGATGTGTGGTGAACCATGTGTGGTGAACTATGAACTACTACAAGTCTAGAACTACCAACTGCAACAGATGGCACAAGAAGACACAAATCACCCTGCCTTTGTCAGATGATTTGTGGCGAGGCAGAGCTGAGCTGCAGAGGTCATGTCGCCATCTGCTGACAGAGGCAGGGAAACAAGACAAGCATCTGACCTGGTAGCCATTGAAGTCGCAGTAGAACGGACACCCCCCTGCCCTGAGGTCCGGGTCGTCGCTGTAGGCGCCCTTGTACGTGTCCGCGTACTCGAACGCCTTCCTCGCGCTCGCGAGCAGCGTCTCGGCGTACTCCGGGTCGTCGTCGCGGAACACCATGGACGCCGCCGCCAATGCCGCCGCCGTCTCGCCCGCGATTTCCGAGCCCGGCCGCCCCGCGCTGACGTTGTACACCGTGCGCTCCGTGTCCATGTCCTCCGGCCGCTCCCAGCAGTCGTGATCCTTCCACGGATCGCCCACCTGCAATGGCATTGCCGCCGTTCACGGCATGTTCAGCGGCCCTGCTTTGCCGACTGCCGAGGCATCAATGAGAATGAACGTGACAAGTGTCGTTGCAATGCGGAGCGCTTGCCTGCACGAAGATGACGCCGGGGTGGGCGAGCGTCTTGAGGAGGTAGTCGGTGGCCCAGCGGACGGCGGCGGTGGCATGGCGGCGCTCGTCGCGGGGCATGGAGTCGCCGAACTCGACGACGCTCCAGGCCAGCATGGTGGTGGTGAACGCCATGGGGAAGCCGAACTTGACGTTGTCGCCGGCGTCGTAGTACCCGCCCTCCAGGTCGACCCCGGCCGCGGCGCCGTCCGACACGCCGGAGTCCCCGCGCCACGACGCGCGCTGGTCCGGCGGGAGACGCCCCGAGCGCTGGCCCTCGAAGAAGAGGATGGACTTGGCCAGCGCGTCACGGTAGTCGTGCCGCTTGCCGCCCGCGGGGAAGGGGAAGGGGAAGTCGAACAACGAGGCCGAGCAGGGCGGCACCAGCCGTTGCGCCGCCACGAAGGACACTAGTAGGAGGCGCACGCACAAGCGGTGGATGGGAGGCGGGCGAGGCGCCATTTCGAGCTTGCTGCTGCTGCTCACACACTCACTGGAGCATGTCGTTGCTGTTTTGGCGCGTTTTTATAGGCAGCAGCATGTCACAATGCACATGCTCGCACTGACAAAACTGTCATACACTGCTCTCTTTATCCATGGCCCTCGACGCTAGTAATTTCAGTGTTGTTAGGTTCCTTTTATCGGGAAGAAAAAAAATCAGCTACTTTCGAAAAAAAATCAGCATATATAGTCTTCAAGAAAATGAGGAAAATTCAGTGTGGATGAGTTATACGTATACTGAAATGTGAAATGGTCCTGGCCATTCTGTACTATGAGCATGGCTTCACTCACTTGGTATATTAAGTAGAAACCGCTGGTGATGAATGCCTGCAGGGCGGACTTGGCTATGTTTGGTTGGGAGGAGAAAAAATTTTCTCCTCCCTTTGACCACTGATTTAGGGTATTAAACAAAGACAATTTTAAAAACTACCTCCACAGCCCTATGTAAAATCGCGAGACGAATCAAATGAGGTCTCTGACCGCACGATTAGAGGATGGTTACTGTAGTATTACTGTAGTAAATCATGGATTACTTATGCTCATTAGATTCGTCGTGCAAAGTTGCACTCATCTGTGAAAAGGTTTTGTAAATAGACTTCATTTAGTACTTCATGCCCCCAAGATTCCCTAAGCGTAGTTTTTTAACTCCCCCAAACAAGGAATGTGCGGGGTTGTTAAAGGACAAAGGTTGGGGTCACGGGAGTGCTGGTAAGAAGAGGTGAGGCCAAAGGATTCTTTAGGGTTCTTCATGGCCGACACGGGCAACCAGCAGCTAGCTACTGGCCTCGGTGTGGTCACATGCAGAGCTAGCGGGTGGAAGAGTCCATGTAGGACTAGGACCAACCCGGTTAGATCCTAAATTTGGAGCTGCTCTTGCATGGAGAGCGGTAGACATTGAGTTTATTTCATTCCACCATTTTCTGACAAGTTAACTTTTCAAAATAAAATTCTGATAAGTTGTAATTATATTTTCTTATCGATTGAACTTCTTACAATAGAAGCCAACTTAGAACCTACTCTTTTTAGATACTAGCTTTATAAGAATACAGGTTGTGGTATCTGAACTTGCACATAGAGAATTAGCATGAGCTCCATCTCATTTTTCTAAAGGTTCTCTTGTTTTTTAAGAGCTTGATAACCCATCTGAAAGATTCCATTTCTTCAGACGAAATTACAAGACAAGCAACCGTCTGCTGGAATTTAGCAGCAAGTGATTTGGGCCAAAAGCCACAAGAGACGGAAAGGTTGTAAACCAAGATAGCTATTCTCAGGTGAGGTAATAAATATACGTTGATCTAAAAATAACAGTCCAGATAGAAGATTGCGCATGAATTGTGTTGAAGCAACTCGTCAACCAGTAAAAAAAACTCGAACAAATTCCGTTTAGTTACATTATATTTTGCTCGGTCGCCCTATTTACATTCACAAATTTGCACTATAAATCTATAACATTCACTCATCACATCAAGTCAAGTCTTCGTGCAAATCAGCGGATCTAATAAGATCTCGCAAGATCGAGTCCAACTCGGACTTTCATGCTTCCACTCTACTTGCAGCAGCCAGCAGGCGGCAAACACGATCCTCATGGCAGCCTCCAATCGAGCAAGAAGACAGCGCCGAAATTCTGCTGATCCGGCGCGAAAACGTTGGTTAGCCCGAAACGGACGGGAGCCCTGCGTCTCTCGTGTGGGAGATCGATCCGGACGAATTTCGACGATCGGGGGACACGCGTAGCTCTCGGGCGTAAACCACCGACCACATGCATGCAAATGGATACGGCAAATGTCCGACGTTTGCCGGAAAAGGGACCTGTTAACGTTGTCGGATTGGGACGAGCGAGTCATTCATTGTCCGCTGGACGACGTTGCCACCGGCATAGCAAAAAAAAAGGAACTGGGATGCAGAGGAGGAGCACTGGTGCCGATGGGGGACCCTGCCTGGTCCATCCATGTCGTGCAGGTGCAGGGACGACGCAAGCCTTCCGCGCACGTAACGGATCGGACAAATCGTGTGTGTTTGAGGAGCCCACCTCGACCGCCCATTGTAAAATCACCTCGTCAAAGGTAGCGCAAAATTTACCGGTTCATGGCGATTTGATTTTTTTTGTTAAAATTTTGGCCGTGAGTGTGGTTTCCATCAGATCTCAAGTGATTAATCAAACAATGCAACGGTGCCTTGCTGGTAAATGGAAGCAGAGCTCAGCTACCTAGTACTCATGCAAAGCAACACTTGGAGCTAGCATTTACATGCAGCAGGGTTAAAAGGTTGCAATACATCGTACGTGGTAGATCTTCCTCATCAAAAGAAAAAGGCTGGTAGATAGCCAGATCGATCGATGGATCGTGGCGTGCGCTTTCTCATAGAAGCAGGGGGAGAAAAAAGGGAACATGATCGATATGAGGCCTCCATTTTGTGAGACACCGTGCGTGGGCGCTCCACCGCAATCTGCTGCTCACCTCTCTGCTCTTTGCGTGCGAGAGTGCAAAGCCTAAGATCCTGACGATCGGTGCGAGACGCCGATGTGTTAACGTTGTCACAGACGGCACAGTTGTTTGCCACCGACAAGTGGTCGGTTGATCACGGGAGAGGCGGCGCCGTGTTTTCTCGCTCGCGAGGGGGTCCGATACTCTGATCGACCCCCCTGTGCCGGCGAACTGCTCATGACAGAAGAAGCGCGGCGACGGCCGGGAACTGTGCGGGCTCTCGGAACCAGGGTTCAACTTAGCGAACCGGTCCCCGAACCGCCGGCCGTCGGTTTCGGTAAACCGGTCGGTAAACCGCGGTTACCGCTGAAAACCGACCAAATTCAAATTCCAAATTGAAACGCTAGTTCATTCGGTTCGGATCGGTAAACCGCTCGGTAAGGACCGGTAACCGGTCGGTTAGAGCGGTAAACCGACGGTAAAGGCAGAAAAACCGAACATGTTTTTGTGGTTCTCCGGTGATGAATTAATGAAAATCTTAGCATGATCTATGCATAACTTAATGTAAAGGACATCACAAAACCTCACCAAAGGAATAATATCATAGTTTTGCATACAAACAATGTCATAGTAATAATTGTGCATACAATACCATAATGATAGTGATAATCGTGCATACAAATGTTGTTTGAACCTAGTCGTATCACCTCCACTTTTGTGCATATGACAATAGTTGCATCGCCATCCGGGGTGGTGATTTTCACTGTGTTCCACAACATCTTTAGATGCCATTTTGTATCTGCATAAATGGACAACATCCACAAACCAATCACATAAATCATATACCTAAATATGCTCTAAATATCTACATCCTAAATGAAATCAGATATACAACTAAATCATATATACATCATAAATGAAATCATATATACACCTAAATATTCTCTACCAAAATCCTACATTTATGGTCGACATATCTACATTTACAAACCTAAATCATGTAAACACCTGAGTCAAATCATATCTGCATCCTAAATCAAAATGTTCTACACTTCTATATCAAAACATATTTAGAAACTAGATAAATCAAACATTTATGAAGGGGGAGAGACATACCTGCGCCGGGGGCGGTTTACCGCGCCCTAACCGCGGCTTACAGCTCGTCCGGGGCGGTAAACCGCTCGTCCGGGGGCGGTGAGCGGATAGATCCGGCGGCCGGCCGGCCCAACCCCGCCGTCCGAGCGGTAAACCGCGCTCGGACGCCGGTTGGCGGCGACGCCGGCGGCCGGACGGCGACCCTGGGGAGGCGGACAGGGGCCGGAGTGAGGTTGTGGAGGGCGCTGCGGTGGGGATACTTTGACCCCCCCCCATGGTTGGGCCTAAGTGGGCCATGCTGGGCCGCCGGTTTTTTTCCTTTTTTCTTTTTTGGTTTAACTTCTTTTGGTTGGAATTTATACTAAATGAATGAAGTCTGCAACAAATTTGACACCATTAGACTCAATAAATCACGAAGTATTTTTAGGGATTTTTTCCACGATTTTCAATTTTTGGAATTCAAATTCAAAATTTTTTGAACCCACCGGTTGGTAACCGGACGGTACCGTAACCGCTAAAGCCGGTTACCGCGGTAACCGGGCCGGTTACCACCGGTAAGGTGAACCCTGCTCGGAACTCGGAGCACGAGCGGCTAGCTAGCAGAGGTAGAGCGGAACCCGACCCAACCGCCGCTTCCCTCCGGTGGGGAACCGGAGCCTCACGCACGAGAGCGAGGGCGCGGCGCACAGACGCGGCTGGAGCGGGGCTTGCTATGTAGCGCCCCTGCTCTTTTAATTCTTTCTCACAATTTGTACTCATAACTTGACGTATAACTTCGAGTGATAGATTTTTGTTAGATAATTTATAAGCATAAGTGTGGTGACACATAAAATTTATCCGTACAATTTTTATGCACAATTGTTTGAAGAATAACTTGTGAGTACATTTTTTTCAACGACAAGTTGTACGCATAACTTTTTACGTTTAGGTGCATAATTTTTTTCTGTAAGACGAGTTGTGCACATAACTTATGAAAAAAAAATTTAAGAAAGAAAAAAGAAAAAAAGTAAAAAGTAAAAAAAGAAATAGTAGTCGTGGCCTGCGGGGGAGCACAGACGCTCCGCCCCGCCCCCGATCGATCGGACCGTGACACCGGTCGCTCCGGTTGCCAGTGTTATGAATCATAATCAATGTGGCCAATTAATGGAGAGTTGGAGAGATGAGAAGTTAGAGATGAGAGATGAGAAGTGGGAGATGTGGAGCGGAGTAAATACTATATTTACTCTCCCCCTTTGCTCATCTATAAATAGGGGTGTTTTACCCCTTTGTACATATCTCCAGTGAAAGAGAAGAATACGAAAGCTCCTCCCCTTCCTCTCTACTCTAACTATGTGTGCTTGTACTCCATGTGAAACGACCCCAGATTTTCGGTGAGGAAAACCCGAGTCCCTGTACCTTTGCGATAGTCCCGGGATCAGTAGCTATCGCGTACAGATCTCATCACAGTAGGTAAATCACAACCGTACATCGCATCACACAAATATTAGTACATATTTTATTACATATCCATAATGGAGTACAACATTACAAGCCTCAAGGCTGAATCAGAGTAAAATTCTACGCGGCGGTAGCTAGCATCTTGGAAGGGTCTCCATCTTCTGATCTTCACGCCCACAGGCATCCTTGAGCGAAGCGACGTATCCCTCAGTCGTACCATCCGTCAATGTTGATGTCGAAGTCGAACTCGTAACCTGCACACTCAAAGTCTATCCCCAAGGAGTGGGATAGGTTCACGTCACCGACTGTATGCAGCTTTAAGTGGCCTATCTTCTAAAGGGTAAGAAAAGAGGCAAGGTAGAAGCTCAGGTTTCCTATGCAGCAGCAGCAAAGCATAAACAGAAATCATCTCCATATGGGTCCCAAACCAATCTCTCAGACACAGCTCGGAAACACCTGGTACCCCAGGGCCCCGTCTCCACAACCTATATCCATCTAGGGTCGATGCGAGAACTTCCTCTCCTCGCACCTCAATGATTACATTCGGATCGACGAGGTAGAGGGAGCCACTCTCCTCTAACCGACTGCAACCACGGCTCACCACACTCTCAACTACAGGGGGAGGTAGAAATCCCAAAACATGAGGAACAAGCATGTCTTCAAGGTTTGTCCATGACCGAGGACGCGGCTATACGTATAGATCAAAACTGCGCGAGCGTGTACACTCGTACCCAACTCGGGATGGTACCCGACGGTGATCGACCAACCGAGCCCATCCTACCGTGCGAACTCTCGGTAGTTACGATCCCATCCCCGCATCCGGCCCTCAAAGCGATTCCCCTCGCAAAGGGAATTGCACCGGAACTGTGAAATGCTCCCGTGTGGCCACACGGGAGACGCTCTGAGAGGGTGGTCTCACCTCCACCGCTCCCCCACAGATACCCTCTATCCTTCCTAAGCAGGTATGGTCCCGCACTTGCCGAGCTCAACTCGGCCCTATCCCCACTCTCGGCGAGGTGGTGTGTACGAAAGTCCTATCGACAAGGTTGATCCACTCGCTTTCAGACCGGGGCAAGCTCATGTCCTCCATCCGCAGGTAAAACCCCAACACCTAGGCTCCGAAAACCGTCAAAGCAGGGATACACTGAGGAGTGCATCCCTATCCCCGATCCCAGATCGGTTGTCTCGAGCTCACCCCTGCCAAAGTACCCAAAACGCCTTCTCCCGTGGGTTTTTACCCCACTCACGCCAAGAACCACTATTCCCATCCCAAACACATGCATCGCGAAGCTCAGCGCATATACACGCTTATATACACATATATAGTAGTAGGACAATCAAGGACAGGGTAATAAAAGTAGGCAGTGCAAGGTTCATCATCATGCATTTAAAGTAAAGCGCTAGCATTCTACATAGCAATGCCTAATAGGTATTTCAGAATCAGTCGGGCGTGAACACCTGCGTGCGAGTAGTCGTCGGCGACGTAGTCGTCGTTGTAGTCGATCTCCGAGCTCAGCTCCCCGGCTCCAGCTGTTCCTATTAACGCGCAATTAAAATAAAGGCGGGTCCTATTGCAATTAACTCCAAATGAACAACAAATAAAGAGCCAAAAGAGAGCGAACACTAGCCTAACACGGAGTTTATAATTTTAGAAGAGCTTTGGAAAAGGTTCCACAATTTTCGGAGTTGAAATGAGTTTTCTAGGATTTTCCAAAGATAAAATAGATTTCTGAAATTAAAATACGCGTACACAATACACTTAAATATAAGCTAACTACGGCGAGGCTCAAAGGGCTCTAAGCTATCTACGAGTGGGCCGCAAGCTAGCTCTTCAAGCTCACATGGCTGCCACATAGGTAGCTATAAGCCGACCCATGCACAAGTGGCGCCCACATGGGCGAAGGTGTGGCTGCCACAAACGATCTCGGTCGGATCTGCTGCGGCTCGCAGCTGAGCGGCAGAGGTGTGGTGCTTTTGTGGTTGGTCGACCGCACTAGATCCAACAGGATCCACTACAGTGACGAAGGCGTGCGGCGCGTGCGTGCATCTATTTCCTACGGGGCTCTGGCGTGGGCGCCAGGTGCTCAATGGTAAGTCCCAGAGGAGCGACAGGTGGAAAGGGGCTCGTCGGCGGCGAGGTTGGTCGGTGACTCGACCTCACGCGACTCGACGCGGTTCTGTTACACCTAGGGATTCATCTAGGCTAAGGAAAGAGTTGTCTTGGTCGGAAACTCGGCACGACGGTGACGGAGAGCAGCTTGGCGTGCGGTGCAAAGCAGAAGGTTTCGGCGACGAGATTCGGGTGGTCGGCGTCGATGAGGTTGTATGCGCTCGCGTGCCTGAGAGCGAACGCGTACACGAGTTGGTTCGGCGCCCGCGCGCCTCGATAGAAAGGGTGCTCTTGACGACGGGGTTCCGGTCACGACAGGCTGAGCGACGGTCAGGTTCGGCTCATACGCGTGAACGTGTTCACCGGACTCGAGCAAGGAGAGCAAAGGCGACCGGCTTGGTCGAGCGTACGCACGAGCGTGCGTACCGTGAGACGAAGCTCCCGGACCGGCACGGCGGTGCGAAGGTAAACGGCTTGGTGCGGCTCGAGCTCCGCGGCGTCACGGCCGGGGTGTCCGCGGCGGCGTGGCAGCTCGCTTGCGAGGGCGTGTGTGCGCGTGAACATGCGCGTGCACCGTTTGCACAGGGAGAGCAGGGCTCGACTCCCGCGGGCGCGGGTGTACGTGAGCAGAACGCCGGCGGTGAAAGAGAACAGCCCGGCGCAGAGAAAGGCCGAGCGGCGAGGTTCGATAAGGGAGGCGCGAACGCCTCGACACGTGCTAGATCGCGTCTTGGTTTCGCCGGAATGCGGAGAAGAAGCGTGCGCGGTGGTGAGCATTGGCCGGCCAAAGGCGGCATCCATGTCCTCACCTGAGCGCGCAGGCAAGAAGGTGGCTTGGCCACGGCAGCAAGCTCCGCGGTGGCACACCGGGGTGTTCGCCTACGTGCGTACGTGTGGACGAACACGAGCACTGACTTGGCCTGACGCTCGTGCGCCTAGGCGGAAAGACGTTCTCGGCGGCGAGGTGAAGTAGAGCGACGAGGTGGTCGCAATCTGGATGCTTTGGTTTCGTTCGAGGTGTGCAAGGTGACGACTGGGTTGGCGCGGGTGAGTGCCGGTGGCTCGGCCACGACGGCGATAGCAAGAAGGACGGCGACGCAGTCGCGACAAGGGCAAAGCCCCGGGCGATGAAGACGGCTCGGCGGCGCGGTTCCTCGCGCAGCGTCGACGTCCCTCACACGGGCACGTGTGCGCACAGTTAGACAAGGCAAGACACTGAGCATGAAGAGAGACGCTAGGGCACCGATAGGGTAGAGAGAAGAGCGGTCTTGTCCAGCGTCACCCTCGGCGACGAGGTCGCGGGTCGGACGGGAGACAGAGATCCCCGGCGGTGGACAAAGTGCCGGCGAGACGGCGGAACGAGAGGTGAAAGTGCCAGCATGCGAATCATAGCATCAACGGCTCGCCCGACAAGCACAAGGGCGTGGTACGGGCGACACGCGCGTTGTGCAGCCGTGAGACTAGGTGTAGCGCGGTGAAGTGGAGCGACACGATGGCAAGGACTAGGGTGTCCACGCTGGTGTGGTCGCTCTCTCGCGCGCGTGCGTGCGGGCGTGTGCACTCGTTCGGCTAGGGAGGCAGAGTCTCACCCTGGCGGGCGTGCATACATTGGTTGGGCAAGGAGAGCAGAGGGTTCGACTCCTCGGGTGTACGTGTTTGCATTTGTGCGAACGTCGGCGGCGTGGCCACGGGGGCGACACAAAACCGACGGCACGTGCACGACGACGACACAGAGACGAGAGCTCAACGAGCAGATTTAGGCGAGGCGGTGTTCAGGGTCGAAGTGGCCGAAAGGTCCGAATTTGGGGTCGATGGCTTGACGTACACACGTGCGCCGGTGCGTTGGGGTTCGCGGCGACGGCACGGCGGAACGTCGAACACGGTCACAGATAGGTGAAGCGGGGCTCGGCCCCTCAGTTGCATGCGTATGTGTGCGTGCCGATCGCCGACGGCTCGGCTATGGCAGCGACACGAAATTGACGGCGTGCACTAGGCGAGGGAACAGAGAACAGGAAAACGGCGAGGAACGGCCCGGCGGCGTTGGTTGGGGACATACGCCGGCGAACGACCTCGCGTGTGCGTGAGTGCGCGTGCACAGGTTCGGCCGGGAAGGACGGGGGCCTCGACCCGGTGTTGGCGTGTGCGGGTAAAAGGTCGGCGGCACAGCCGTGGCGATGGCACAACGCCAACAACATGTGCACAACCAGGGACATAAACAGGGCGACGGCGAGCGGGGAAGTGCGCACGACGAGGGTCTGTGCTCGCACAACTCCTCGGCCCAAAAGGCAGGGCCTTCGCTTGACGGTGGCGTGCTCAGTGTGTGGGTGCCGACGGCGAGCCGGAACTCGGCGTGCGTTCGTCGGAACAAAGGTACGACACCATTGCAAGGCAAGGGAGCGCGCGCGCGGCGACGGCGGCAGCGGCACCTGCAAAACAACCGGCTCGGCTCGATGGCCGGCTCTCAAGCGACGGCGGGTCTGCGCGGCGGCGCGATGCGGGACAGCGGTCATCACACAATCAGCGAGCTCACAAGGCTCGGTCCATCCTCGGCTCGAAGGCCGGGTCCACATCAAGGTGAAGGGGGAACTCACCTCGCGTTCCTGGACACGACGGCGAGGTGGCGGTGTCGAGGCACGGCAGCGAAGCGGGCGCAGAGCAGGGGATGCAGAACCGGGACGGTGGCGTGGAAGGCGCGGTGAAGAGCAGAGGAACGGCCCGGGCGAGCGGGGGGGCGGCGCGGTCCATGGCTTCATGGCCTCGTCGGCGCTTCCTTGAACGCGGCGACCTCGGCTCGGGCGGCGGCGGCCTCCTCGGTCGGCGGCGTGGCGATGCGGGCGGGCGGCGACGTGGGGGTCCGGCGGCGCGGCGACCCTGGCTTGAACTGCTCCGGCTCCTTCTTCTCTTCTTCTCCCCCTGCTCCTTTCTTTTTCTTCCCGAACAGCGGCTCGGGCATGGCGACTGCGCCCTCCTGTCCGCCCTCTCCCCTCCATCCCCCTTCCACTCCCCCTCTGGATTGCGGCGCAGCACGAAGGAAAGACCCCAATGGCCACTAGACAGGGGGCGGCGGCGGATTTTGGGGAAGGCCGGCGGACAGGGCTGGACTCCCATGGGGCGGCGGCGCAGCTACAGGGAGGAGGATGGGCGACTATTTGTAGGGCGGCTGCTAGGGTTTGGAGATGCGGGAGCGGGCGGTGAGGATTCCGTTCAGGGGCACGCGGCCTCCATCCGCGGCGCCGGCCACGGCGAGGGAGGCGGCCATGGTCGGCGTCGGCCATGGGGGGGGGCCGGCGCGGCTTGCCCTTCTGCCCCGCGCCCCCACGGGATGTATACGGGAAAGACAGCAGAGAGAAGGGATAAGGTCTGACCGGCTGGGTCCACATGGCAGCGAGAGAAAGGTGGATGATGGGCCGGCGGCTTTGGTGGGCTGAAAGGGGCTGGTGGGCTGCGTTGGGCCGAAGTGCACAGGTGGGCTAGCGGTTTGTGCAGGGCTGCGGTGCAAGATGGAGGAGGTCTGACAGACTTCTACTATCGTGGTTATGGCCCAAAGTGCAGGGAAGGTTTTTCCTATTTTCTAAACACCTAGCTCCTATTTAAACTATGATTCGTATTTGAATGTAGAATTCAAATTTGAATCCCACACAATTAAGATGCAAAATAAATTCCATCAAACTCCAAGGTTCTCACACTAGCATTTTTATAATTCCTAATTTTTATGATTTAGCTCAAATTAAATCTAGGAAATTAGGGAAGGATCGAAGAAGACAGCCTTATATTTTAATCATGCACTCAATTTCAAATCGAAATTTTGAAATCCACATTTTCGCATTGCTAACATTCCTGGAGAAATTCCAGGATGTTACAGGACTCCCCCCCTCACAAGAATCTCGTCCCCGAGATTAAGAGCTGACTCCCGGTTTTTGAAGGGATGAGAAAATAGAAGAAACGAGTTGCTCCAGCATCAAAAAGAGTTAGAGCCGATGCGATCCAACTTAAAACTCTCTGATCGCGGTGACAGAAGCGTTGGTAACTTTTCCTTTCTTCACGTGGGTAAGCATTCCACGGCTTGCAGATTGCTGAAGAGTAGACTGGGGATGTCCTCCTCCTGGAGTCGGTGCCTTTGCGGGCATAGCTGTGGTCTTCTTGTCGGGGCACTGGAAGGATTTGTGCCCAAGCTTGCCACAGGCGAAGCAAGTCGGGGTGAACTCTCTGATGTTGGGTCTTGGAGTGCTCGGCTACGGGCGAGTATATCCTCCATTTTGCGGCTGGTAGTCGAAACTCCCTCCTCCTGAGCAGTAGTTGTTGCCTCCTCCGAAGTTGCTTCCTTGTTGTTTAGCCCATGAGTGGAAATTCCCTCTCTTCATGTTGCTTGACCCATCTCTCGACCTCGGACACCGCCGCTGCAGCTCAGCTCGGCACCTGCGTGGCCCTGCAGTTGCCACAGCCGGACGCGTCGGCCATGCCGCCGGCCGCCGCGGCGCGCGACGCAACGGGCGCACGGCCCCGAAGCGCCGCCGACCGGGGACCGGGCACGCGCCGCTAGGCGCGGGGCCCCGCCGCCCCGTGCGGGCACGGGCGCAGCCACCGCAACCCGCCAAAGGGAGCGAGGAGCCGGGCGCGGCCCGCTCGGCACGGGCGGCGCCGCCGTGCGCCCGCGGGCCCGGCCCCGCCCCCGCGCCACCGCCCGAGCCGGGCGCGCCGCCCCCCCGGCCGCCGCGGGCGTGCGGCCCACGCCGCCGGCACACACTGGCGCGGCCCTCCCGGCCACCACCACCTTGGTGCGCCCTCCTCCCCCGCAGGTCGCGGGAGCACCTGGCCGCTGTGACGCTCCAGGTTGTTAATTAACATTAATCGTTGGTCAACTCTGCTGACAGTGGTCAAATCACGGTCAACCTGGGTCCTCACCTCGAAAACCTCACCAACCAACCCTAATGACAGCATTGATCAAGTGGACACACATGTGTGGTCAACTCTTGGTCAAAGATTTGGTCAAACCCCACCTAAACCCTAGTGACCCTGGATGTCTTCCGGAACTTTTGCCGCGTTCTCCAAATTTCACCTAAACACTTAAAAATCTACCAATACAAAAGTTGTGTAGAATTACCACGGACATAGTTCATCTTCAGGATGGCATTGCTGGTTTTGAGTGGAAAAGGTGTTAAATTGCCAAGAAAGGTCAGGATTACTGTTCACCGAGACATGAATTTTTTTCCAACTTGGCACCTGAATTTCTCTTTCAAATTGAACCTAATTCAAATTCGATTTCAACCAAGTTCTAGAGGAATCACCCATCTACAATTTTCCTATCTACGGATTTTGAAGTTTATTTGCAATTTTTGGAGAATCGTGTAAAGAAACTGGGGCACATGCCGTAGACCAAGGGCGGGAACGCGCTGGCGCGACGTCACGCGCGCGAGCCCACGCGTCGCCGCCACACCGCCGTCGTACCACGGCCCCTCCTAGAAGTCCGCGCGTGAGCATGGCTTGCGTCGGCCCGCACGCACCTCCCGGGACGCTTCTCGGCCGACGAGCCCGTGCGCCACACGGCGTGCGCGCGCTCGCCGCGGCGCCATCAATCGGCCCGCCGCGCACGCACGTCGAGGGTCGCCGTACCCCCGCGCTTTAACGCGGCGGGTCACGTCACTACGAGGCATTGAGGCCTGCGTGCGTGCTCGGCTATAAAAGGCCGCCTTCCTCTTCGCCGGCGCGTGGGCCCGCCGCCCGCCGATCCGCCATCACCGCCGCCGTCGTTGAGCTCACAGCTCCGCTCGCTCCCGCCACCGGCCAAACCCTCCTAGTCCTTCACTAGATCACCCTCGAGCTTCCATGGCCGCGCATTGAGCTTCTCCGCCCCGAGCTTCACCGGAACCCGAGCCGCGGCGGGCGCGCGCGCCGCGACCTCGCCGCCGTCGCTTCTCGGGGCCATCTCCGGTCGGGACACCACCATCAATCAACGTGTGGTGAGCCCAATCACACCCCCATGCCGCATGTTTCCCTCCTCCGGCCGCCGTTCGCCGCCGGCGAGCCCACCCGGAGGCGGGAGGGCATCTGTGTGAGGATTTCAATCTTCCCGAGGGCCTTAGTGCAAAGGAGGGGTAGTTTTGAGAGACTCTGAAAAGTTCTAGGGGTCCCTGCGTAAAAATACATCTTCAATAGTGTAGCCATATTGCTGACATGAAAAATAGTAATGTGAAAAGCCTAGATCTGTGATATCACAAAATCCATAGGTCCTATGTATCTAACTTTTGGATATGTTGTGTGTGATGTTATGACTAGCTACTGTACCAAAAGTTGGACACAGTTATGATGTAAATCTTTTTATATGAATTGTTTTCCATTTATGCATAATCTGTCTAGATGATTTTTATAGCTAAAAATAATTATGTTTTGGTGCCCAACTTTTGCAGGCTGTTTTTTTATGCCAAGTTACACCTCTGGTGAATTAATCACAATTTTTGAATGATCAGAAGTATTTAGTCTTAATATATGCATGTTTTCCTTTGTAATTTAATAATGCAAGATCAGCAGTAGTTCTAGGTGTACTTGCTGCTTTCCTAGGATGGTTTAGAACCAGAGAACATGTGTGAGGAAGTTTGGAGAATTTTGTTGCTTATTTATTTTTGTATGCATTTAACTTGAATTGCTAGCTAACTTTCGTCATTTCCAAAATAATTAATTTTCTAGCTTTCCAAGCCTTGCATGTGTGTTCAGTGGCTTAGTATATGTGTGTTGATGCTTAAGAAACCCTCTACTGAATTTTTAATGATTTATTGTTAAAAAAAAGCTTGGAGGCCTTTTATAGATTAATGTTTTTATTAAATTAGAAAAATACCTTTTTAATTCTTTTACCCTTTTTGTGAAGTGTTGCAAAACTTACTTAAGATCTAAGAATACACCCTTGTTGTTTAAAAAATTAAATTTAATTAATTATCTTTGTACACAACCTTGCTAGTGGGGTGAAGTATTAAACCTTCACATGAAATAACAATTAAAAAAAGGGAAACATTAATAAAGTATTTAATTAAAAGAATAAAACACATATCAATAATAACCTTCATAAAAAGGAAATTAATAATTAATTATTTGTTAAGGTGAATATGGCCAACAAGAGTTGGATAAGATAAATAATCTATCATATCACCTGAACCATGCATTGCATTCTGTGTTGATCTTCCTGACAGTGACTACTCGCTCATCCCGGAAGCCGAGGAAGGAGAAGCGGAAGCTGCACTGCAGTACATGGAAGTACTCGATGACATCGAGGGTGTTCAGGCTAACCTTGCTGACGAAGGCAAGCCCCGGTGCATATGACCCAGTTTTTCAAATTTTTTATACAATTATCTATGGATGCTTGTGCATTTAAGTTCAGGAGTTGTAAGGAACCTTAGATGCATGATCCCTAGGTACCTTGTCCTTTCTAGTATGATAGGTCGATAGCTGCTAAGCTATAGGACCGTTACAAGTCGGGTGATGATGTCACTCGCGAGAATAGGTTCCTAGATAGGAATCATAAGATCTCCTTAAATGGATTGCTCATGTGGTAAGAGCATGGGATGTGGGCTCCAGTCCAATGGCTATCGTGGGTTAAGTGTTTGAACGTACTAAGCACTTGTCGGGAATGGGACCGGTAAGCCTAGTACCTTAATGAGACGGCTAGGGATTTAACTGTCACTACTCTTGGGATGCGTCTCACGGCTAGCTGCGGTGGTGCACGTGTGAGTCTGGTTGCCTCGCGGGGTAGTCCAGATAGCCGGTACCAAAGACTGTGGCCTTTTATCCCGACCCGAGGATTTTTGGGAACTGTTTGGTGGTTGTCCTCGCGGGGGCATCCCACAGTGTGTTTAGGTCTACCTTGCAAGGTTTGAATCAATCGATTGTCGGCCTTTCACCGTTATCTGAGACTACTTACTCCACTAGCCATGAGATCCCTAATGATGAAAGTTGATGAATTTTATGCTTGATTAATTGTATGGTACAACCTTGTCTGTACTAGATGGCTCATTCAGAAAAGAACAAACCCACTAGAACTTGTGCTAAAATTTTGAAAGTAAGGACATACTCTTTGTTACTTTTCAGCAAAAGAAACCCAGTGGCCAAAAGCCTTTCATGTCTAGAGTTGGTGAAGTAGTTATCACCGACGGGTAAATCTTGTTGAGTATTAGTATACTCAGCCTTGCTATAATCTGTTGCTCCAGGTAATGCCTTCGGTGATGTGTGTCCCGGAGAGATCCCGCCCGGCTGGGAGCTGGAGTGGGTGGAGGACGATGAATGAAGGCATCATGGCTGGCCTCCGGTGGTGCCTTCGCGTGAGTTTTAATGCATATATGTCGATCATTGTTGCTATATAAGTGATTTACCGAGCGTTAACCCGGCGATTAACGACAGGATGATACTTTACTTTTCCTTAGTGACCAAAGTGGATTGGTTTAGGCGGTAGTACGGTATTTTCCTGGGCGGGTTGACACAGTTGGCATCAGAGCAATTATATGCACCAGAGATTAATTAATAACCTTAATCAATGGTTTTTGAATAAAATTTTCCAAGATTGTTGGATTTGCAAAACACGTTGGTCCGTTATGGATAAACTAGAGGCCCTAGAGGGAATTTTTGGGTTCTTTCAGGTGGCTTATTAAACTATGGTTATTTTGCTAACTTCCAGCACATTTACTTTATGTTAGACTTACTTCTTGCACAACCAAACTAGATGAGACACGTGTTTTATACGTGTGCTGTGCCGCATCACGAGAATTGCGAGGGTTGATGGAGTGATCCATTCCACGGATCCCATCTTCGTGTCTGTTCATGAGTTGTGTTGTCGCCACGTGTTTCATACGTGAGCATTCCGCATGTCGAATATGTGAGGCAAGGATACACTCCATTCAAACGGAGGGTGTCCGAGGTTGGACATTGTCCATACAGCGGCTTAACGCATGGATGTCGTTTCTATAGTGAACGGTAATGTATGTGGACGCTTCCGTGACGTGCTGGCACGGAAGGTCCATTTTCTGCAGGTACATAACAGTGCTTCGTTAGTCGCTAAGTGAGTACCATATAGCTCTCGACTAGATATTATAGGGAGAGATGAATAAAAGCCTTGCCACCGGCACTAACTTCGATTTTTGGCTTGATTGCCATGTGAGGTCGAATAGGACGTCTTGCATGCATATTAAAAATCAAAACAAACTAAAATGACCCAAAACAGAACCTTGTATGCTCCCTAAGGAAGATATTGCTAGTGTGTGTTTCCTTTAAAACTAGAATTCCTCTCATGCATAGGTGTTATGCTGCCCAAATTTTGTAAAAGTTGGTTCGTCTTGCTTTTACACAATGTTCTAGGAGTAATTAAAATAGGTGTGTTAAACAAAAGTTGCTCCAAATCTAATTTAGTTCCTGCTCGTAAAAATTTTTGATCGTAGCTTTTCTCAACCTTGAGTTGAACCTTTCTAAGCGAACCTAGGCTTGCTGTTTTCACAAGATCAACACCTAGACTTTGCATCCTTGCACCTTGTTTCCTTTTGATCTAGCTCAACCTTTGAAAACCAAAAGTGTAGGAGAACCTTTCGTAGTAGCCGGAACACTTTGGGAAAATTTATGGGTTTTGGATTTTTAGTTATGAATTTTAATTCACAGCTGCCAGAACTTCGCCATTTGACATGTTGCTCTCTTTGAGGCCTGACATGTGTTACATTTTGTACAGATGGCTTTACCCGTGTTTCACGAGTTCGACGCCGACGGTACGATCCGTACCAACGGGATGCATTGGAAGGGTTTTCCACGTCTTGCGTGGGAAGCACTCAGCGCCACTGGCTACACCACTCCATCGACTTATGAGGTGTCTGAGTTTGAGCGCTTGGGCGTTCCCCGTTGCAGGGTGATCGTCACTGTGCTACCACACCCGGACCACGCCGACTGGTTCGATTTGAGCTTTGTCTACTGGGGTTTCATTCCCCACGAGACCGTCGAGTCAGCCGCTCTTCGAGTGTTGACGGACTTCTGTGACCACAACCCTACCGTGGTGGCTCTCTCTCCGTTCGGGTTGTTTCCCGCTGTGAGTCCTCACGACCCAGTGTGGCTGGATCGTATGGATCACCTACGGGAGCTGCTGTTGTTAGCCGAGCCGCTGGATGTCACTCAGACGCTGGCACATTGTCTCAACGTCGTGTTTACACTTCAGGGGCTGCGTTACAACACCGCAACGATTATCGAGCAGCGTTTGGAGGCAGCTAGGCGGGATTGGTAGCAGCTATCAGCAGCTCACCAGCAGCTAAACTTTACACTTACTCAGATGCAGCAGGAGAATGACAGGCTACGCGCCAGGAGATTCCAGTTAGAGTTAGAGAGATGCGACCGTCTTCATAGGATCGTGGATCTCGAGGCAGAGGTTCATAACCTCGAGGAGGATGCCGATGCTCACGAGATTGAGAGACTGATGTTGTTATAGAATATTGCCGATATGCAGCAGCAGGTTGAGGAGGCTGAGGTGCAGGTTGCAGCCTTGCAGGCCATAGTGGCCTTACAGCCGCTACCTCCCGGTTCGAGGCACTTCGGAGGAGCAACGGCGGGGACGATGCGTCCGGATCGGACGAGTCGGCGGACCGCCGTTACCAACCCCACCAGATTCACCTGCTGGCAGTGGTGCTTCAGTTGGTAACTAGGTTGCCAATGAACGACATCAAAAAGAATTGTGCTCCTAGGTGTCACCTTCGGGATGATTGTGATAGTCAGCTTAAGAGTATGTTTTCGTGCAGTATGATTGCATTGTAACCCAGTTGTATCATGATGTTTTCAGACTTGAGTCTTGTAGTCTCCTTGGACCCTCTTTACATCGTGTTGTAATAAATAATGCTTAAGCATATTGTGATTCGAATTGAGTTTGATTTGGTTCAACCGAGTTATTGAGACCTTGTTGTTGGTTGTTTACCCAAGTGTGTTAAGTGTAATAATAACCGCGCTCGCCAACACTAAGCATTTTTGCATAATAATGAAAGAACTACGGCATTCTTGGTGAGTGCGGTCATTGGCTAAAACAACTTGGTGACCTTTCGCACATTACCTTCTCCGTACGCGCGAAATGGAAAAATTCGTCGCAAGATGAAAGCCAGCTCGAGGCACTTCTGTTATCATGTCTTCTAACTGCGTTGAAGAATGATTCTATGAATCTCATTTTTGGTTACATGATATCTTACGACTGTTGTTGCCATCATCATATGAATGCAATTGAGCTATGGTTATACATGATTGCACCTGTCATCATTTCTGAGTAAGATTTTGGCTATGTGTCTAATAAAGGCTCGCATTTCAGATGGTGGGACCCACGCGCAGCTCTCCCAATGGGTTCGGAGCGACCGGTAGCAGTGGCCTGCCGCCACCGCTGCCCATGACGCCGTCGGAGGCCTTCATGGCCACTCAAACCGAGGTGTTGCGCCAGATCCTGCAGACGCAGTAGCAGATCGCCCAGCAAATGAACCGAGGGCCACCACATGGGGCCAATCACGAGGGGCCTAATCAGGTCACCACGTGCGCTCAGTTCATCGGGATGAAGCCACCGACCTTTTCCAAGGCGGAAGACCCCCTGGAAGCTGAGGCTTGGATCAAGGCCATCGAGGCAAAGTTCTCTACCTTTGTTATGCCTTGCTCCAAGGAGAACAAAGCCAACTTCGCAGCTCTGCAACTGCAAGGGGAAGCTTTAATGTGGTGGGATCACTTCAAGTCTATGAAGTAAGGGTGTGTTGTCACTTGGAATGATTTCAAGCAAGCTATCAAGAGTCATCACATCCCCAAGGGATTAATGGATAGAAAGATGAGGGAGTTGTTGGCTCTCAGACAGGGATCTGATACGGTGTACTGTTACGCCCAGAAGTTCAACAGCCTGTGCCAATACGGTGGACATCACGTAGACATTGATGCAAAGAAGATGGAAAGGTTCCGTGATGGACTAGATGGCAAGTTGTATGAGCGACTTAACCTGCTCGAGCCCGAGAATTTCCATGAGCTTGTGAACAAGGCTATATCCCAAGAGGATGCCATGAAAAAGGCCCACCGGGACAAGAAGAGGCCGTCTGGTTTTGCTCCGGGCAACGGAACTAACAAGAAGTTTCGCTTTGTGAAAAAGAATGTTCCAAACCCATCCCGGCAATCATCAACTGGACGCTGGACGATGAAGCCATCCTAGGGCAAACCTTCAGGGAACTTCCAGTTCCGGAATGTTCAGCAACAGGCTCCAAAGCCTAATGCACCTCCTCGCAACATCAGTGATCGTCGTTGTTTCAACTATGGTCAACTAGGGCATTACATCAGTGATTGCCCCAGCCCAAGCAAATCAAGCCCAACCCACAGAATCAAGGTGCAGGGAACAAGCCTGCCACTCCGGCTAAGAAGCCTATGGTGCAAGTCTGCCAAGGCAAGCTGAATTTCACCACCATGAGTGACATTCCAGAGAGGGCTTCCGTGCTCACGGGTACATTCTCTATCAATGATACTCCTGTTAAGATTTTATTTGATTCATGAGCTACCCACAGTTTCATAAGTGAAAACCTATTAGGCAAAATGGGTTTGAAGGGTTCTCATACCAATTCCGCTTATAAGATAATCACTCCGGGAGGGCAAATCACCTCTAGTATCTTAATCTGTGGAGTATGTTTGGGATTAGGTAGTAAAATCTTTCCAACAAACCTCATAGCCATAAATTTGGAAGGCATGGATGTTATCTTGGGTATGGATTGGATGACCCAGCATAAGGTGGTTCTAATATATCAGATAGGGTTGTAGAGATCAATTCACCTACGGTCGGGCACACTACCTTGTACCTACCTTTCAAGGACGGTACAGACTCTTGTGCCTATGTGACCATTATCTCCCCTCTTGATGAAATTCTAGTAGTGTGTGAGTATCCGGATGTCCTTCCCGATGAGTTGCCTGGTATGCCTCCAGACAGAGATGTTGAGTTTGTAATTGAACTCCAACCGGGTACCGCACCCATTTCTAAACGACCTTACCGTATGTCTCCCAAAGAACTAGCCGAACTGAAAAATCAACTCCAGGAGCTGTTAGATAAGGGTTATATTCGCCCGAACTCTTCTCCTTGGGGTTGTCATGCTCTCTTTGTCAAAAATAAGGATGGTAGCTTGAGGTTATGTGTGGATTACAGACCGCTCAATGCAGTAACCATCAAGAACAAATATCCTCTTCCTCGAATCGATGTTCTTTTTGATCAATTGGCTAGAGCCAGAGTTTTCTGCAAGATCGATCTCCATTCTGGTTATCATCAAATCAAAATTCGACCTTGTGGCATTCCTAAAACTGCTTTCTCCACCCGTTATGGTCTCTACGAGTTATTAGTGATGTCTTTTGGTCTCACAAATGCCCCAGCCTACTTCATGTACCTCATGAACTTTGTGTTCATGACGAAGCTTGACAAATTCGCAGTGGTCTTCATCGATGATATCCTTATCTATTCCAAAAACGAGAAGGAGCACGCCAAACATCTCCGAATTGTCCTACAGCGTTTGCGAGATCATAAGCTTTATGCTAAGTTCTCCAAATGTGAATTCTGGTTGAATAGTGTGAAATTTTTGGGCCACACTATTTCTAAAGATGATATCTCTGTATATCCTAGCAAAGTCCAAGAGTTGATGGATTGGAAACCACCCAAGTCCGTACACCAGATCCGTAGTTTCTTATGTTTGGCGGGTTATTACCGTTGATTCATTCCAGACTTCTCTAGAATCGCTAAACCTATGACCGAATTGCTCAAGAAAGGAGTGAAATTCGTGTGGACCGAAGCATGTGAGAAAGCCTTCCACACCTTAAGACAACACTTAACTTCAGCCCCAGTGCTAGTGCAACCAGATAATTCCAAACCTTTTGAAGTTTTCTGTGACGCGTCAGGCACGGGCCTCGGTTGCGTTCTTATGCAAGAAGGCCGAGTCATCGCCTATGCATCACGGGCACTTCGACCTCATGAGATCAATTATCCTACCCATGATCTTGAGTTAGCTGCTATTGTCCACGCTCTTAAGATATGGAGACACTATCTGATGGGTAATCGTTGTAATATCTTCACTGATCACAAGAGTCTCAAATACATGTTTACTCAGTCAGAACTGAATATGAGGCAAAGGAGATGGCTTGAGTTGATTAAGGATTATGACCTAGAAGTGCACTATCACCCCGGGAAAGCAAATGTGGTTGCGGATGCTCTTAGCCGCAAAGTTCACTACAATCATCTAGAGTTGGAGCCAGTTAGTGACCCATTATGTGAAGAGATGAGAAGACTCAACTTGGAAGTAGTAGACCGAGGAAATCTTTATGGATTGGCTGATGAATCCAATCTTTATGATAGAATTGTCACTGCTCAACGCAATGACGAAGACATACAAATCATCAAACAGAAACTAGCAGAGGGAGATCCCAAGTATACATGTTTCCAGAAGGATCACAAGGATGTGATCTGGTTTGGAAAACGCCTTGTGGTTCCGATCAATCCAGAAATTAAGAAGACCATCTTTGATGAGGCTCATATGTCCAAATTCTCTATTCATCTCGGCAGTACCAAGATGTACCAAGATTTGAGACAAAAGTTTTGGTGGTCCAACATGAAGGTTGATATAGCCAAGTATGTAGCCGGGTGTGATACTTGCCACCGGATGAAAGCAAGCCATTTGAAATCGGCAAGTGTACTCCAACTGTTGTCGATACCCATGTGGAAGTGGGATGACATTAGTATGGACTTCATTGTGGGTTTACCCCTGACAGCTAGAAAGAAGGATTCTATTTGGGTTATCGTAGACAGACTCACCAAGACCGCCCATTTCCTTGCAGTGCATACCACTTATTCAGTGTAGCAATATGCAGAGTTATATATGAACCAAATAGTTCCTTTGCATGGAATTCTGAAGACTATAATCTCTGATAGAGGAACTCAGTTTGTAGCTCGTTGCTGGGAGCAGTTGCGTGAGTGCTTAGGAACCAAGTTGATTTGTAGTTCCAGCTATCATCCGTAGACCGATGGTCAGACGGAAAGGATAAATCAGATTTTGGAAGACATGCTACAAGCAAGCATCTTACACTTTGATAAGAGTTGGGACAAGTGTTTGTCCTTGGCAGAATTCTCCTACAACAATAGTTATCAAGCTAGTTTGAAGATGGCACCGTTCGATGCTCTTTACGGACGAAGATGTCGCACTCCGTTGAACTGGTCAGGAGCCGGAGAAAGGACACTCTTTGGTCCAGATTTAGTCAAAGATGTCGAAGAGAAAGTACAAGTGATAAGGGAGAATTTGAAGATGGCCCAGATGAGGCAAAAGACTTACCATGATAAGGGAACAACACCCCGACACTTTGAAGTGGGAGATTATGTGTATCTGAAGGTTTCCCCCACCAAAGGTGTGCAAAGGTTCAATGTTAAAGGGAAATTATCTCTGCGCTATATTGGACCTTATGAAGTCATAGAAGTATGTGGGACGGTGGCTTATCGTATTCAATTACCGGAACGGTTTTCCGCAGTCCACAATGTGTTTCATGTGACCCAATTAAAGAAGGGAATGCCTGTGCCAGAAAGCGAAGTAATCACAAAAGCTAATGCTTGGATTGAGCCTAATTTCTCACTCATTGAGCACCCATTAAGAGTGTTGGACTGAAAGGAGCGAAAGACATGAAGACAAACAGTACGAATGTACAAGATACAATGGAGTCATCACACGGAAGAAGAGGCAACTTGGGAGACGGAAGAATACCTCAACACCAAGTATCCGGGATTCCTGCAATCTCGAAACCGTGAGTTCTCTTGCCTATCTTGTTTTTCTTAAATCGAATCTCGGGACGAGATTGTGTTTAAGGGGGTAGGCTGTGACGCCCCAGGTTTTTAATTAACCTTAATCGTCAGTCAACTCTGCTGACAGTGGTCAAATCACGGTCAACCTGGGTCCTCACCTCGAAAACCACACCAACCAACCCTAATGACACCATTGATCAAGTGGACACACATGTGTGGTCAACCCCTGGTCAAAGATTTGGTCAAACCCCACATAAACCCTAGTTACCCTGGATGTCTTCCGGAACTTCGTTCTCCAAATTTCACCTAAACACTTGAAAATCTACCAATACAAAAGTTGTGCAGAATTACTAGGGACACAATTCATCTTCAGGATGGCATTGCTGGTTTTGAGTGGAAAAGGTGTTAAATTGCCAAGAAAGGTCAGGATTACTGTTCACCTAGACATGAATTTTTTCCAACTTGGCACCTGAATTGCTCTTTCAAATTGAACCAAATTCAAATTCGGTTTCAGCCAAGTTCTAGAGGAATCACCCATCTACAATTTTCCTATCTATAGATTTTGAAGTTTATTTGCAATTTTTGGATAATTATGTAAAAAACAGGGGCACATGCCATGGACCAAGGGCGGGAACGTGCCGGCGCGACGTCACGCGTGCGCGCGCCCACGCGTCGCCGCCGCACCGCCGCCGTGCGTCGCCGTACCACGGCCCTGCCTAGAAGTCGAGCACGACTTGCGTCGCCCCCGCACGCACCTACGGATGCTTGTCGGCCGACGAGCCCGCGCGCCACGCGGCGTGCGTGCGCTCGCCGCGGCGCCATCGGTCGGGCCGCCGCGCACGCACGCCGAGGGTCGCCGTACCCCGCGCTTTAACGCATCGGTCACGTCACTGCGAGGCATTGAGGCCTGCGTGCGTGCTTGGCTATAAAAGGCCACCTTCCTCTTCGCCATCGCGTAAGCCCGCCGCCCGCCGATCCGCCATCGCCCCCGCCGCCGGTAAGCTCACAGCTCCGCTCGCTCCCGCCGCCGGCCAAACCCTCGTAGTCCTTCACTAGATCACCCTTGAGCTTCCATGGCCGCGCATTGAGCTTCTCCGCCTCGAGCTTCGCCGGAACACGAGCCGCAGCGGGCGCACCGCCACGACCTCTCCGCCGCCGCTTCCTGGGGCCATCTCCGGTCGGGACACCACCATCAATCGACGTGTGGTGAGCCCAATCACACCCGCACGCCACATGTTTCCCTCCTCCGGCCGCCGTTCGCCGCCGGCGAACCCACCCGGAGGCGAGAGGGCATCTGTGTGAGGATTTCAATCCTCCCGAGGGCCTTAGTGCAAAGGAGGGGTAGTTTTGAGAGACTCTGAAAAGTTCTAGGGGTCCCTGCGTAAAAATACATCTTCATTAGTATAGTCATATTGCTGGATCTTGTAAATTCTCTAGAAAATCGTAGAAAATTCGGAAAATTGCAAGCTCAATTTTGCTAGATTCCTAGTGAGGAGAAATACAACTTTTGTTATACTTACCTAGGCTGTTTCTGAATATTGTTGACATGAAAAATAGAAATGTGAAAAGCCTAGATCTGTGATATCTCAAAATCCATAGGTCCTATATATCTAATTTTTGGTTATGTTGTGTGCGATGTTATGTCTAGCTTCTATACCAAAAGTTGCACAAAATTATGATGTAAATATTTTTATATGAATTATTTTCCATTTATGCAGAATCTATCTAGATGATTTTTGTAGCTAAAACTAATTATGTTTTTGTGCCCAACTTCTGAAGGCTGTCTTGTTATGCCAAGTTACACCTCTGGTGAATTAATCACAATTTTGGAATGATCAGAAGTATTTATTTTTAATATATCCATGTTTTCCTTTGTAATTTAATAATGCAAGATCAACAGTAGTTCTAGGTGTACTTGCTACTTTCCTAGGATGGTTTAGGACCAGAGAACATGTGTGCGGAAGTTTGGAGCATTTGGTTGCTTATTTATTTTTGTATGCATTTAACTTGAATTGCTAGCTAACTTTCGTCATTTCCAAAATAATTAATTTTCTAGCTTTCCAAGCCTTGCATGTGTGTTCAGTGGCTTAGTATAGGTGTGTTGATGCTTAAGAAACCCTCTACTGAATTTTTAATGATTTATTGTTAAATAAAATCTTGGAGGCCTTTTATAGATTAATGTTTTTATTAAATTAGGAAAATGCCTTTTTAATTCTTTTACCCCTTTTTGTGAAGTGTTGCAAAACTTACTTAAGATCTAAGAATACACCCTTGCTGTTTAAATAATTAAATGTAATTAATTATCTTTGTACACAACCTTGCTAGTGGGGTGAAGTATTAAACCTTCACATGAAATAACAATTTAAAAAAGGGAAACATTTATTAAAGTATTTAATTAAAAGAATAAAACACATATCAATAATAACCTTCATAAAAAGGAAATTAATAATCAATTATTTGTTAAGGTGAATATGGCCAACAAGAGTTGGATAAGATAAATAATCTATCATATCACCTGAGCCCTGCATTGCATTCCGTGTAGATCTTCCTGACGGTGACTACTCGCTCGTCCCGGAAGCCGAGGAAGGAGAAGCGGAAGCTGCACTGCAGTACATGGAAGTACTCAACGACACCAAGGGTGCTCAGGCTAACCTTGCTGACGAAGGCAAGCCCCGGTGCATATGACCCAGTTTTTCAAATTTGTTATACAATTATCTATGGATGCTTGTGCATTTAAGTTCAGGAGTTGTATGGAACCTTAGATGCATGATACCTAGGTACCTGTGTCCTTTCTAGTATGATAGGTCGATAGCTGCTAAGCTATAGGACCGTTACAAGTCGGGTGATGATGTCACTCGCGAGAATAGGTTCCTAGATAGGAATCATAAGATCTCCTTAAATGGATTGCTCATGTGGTAAGAGAATGGGATGAGTCCGTGTTTTTTTTCTTTCTCTTCGCGCTTGTTTTCTGGTTCCTTCCTATTCCGATGACGTGGTAGCAGGCGGTAAATGTTATATGTCGCTTCATCAATAATTTGGCAACTAATCGCGCCAGGTGAGTTCGTGTTTTTTTCTTTCTTGTCGCGCTCATTTTCTGGTTCCTTCCTATTTCGTTTTTTTCGGTTTTCTTTCTTTCCTTCTCTTTTTGCTGTCTCTGGTTTTTTCTATTCTGCTTTTCTGTTTTTTCTTGTGTTTTTTTGTTTTTTCTTCTTTTTGGTTTCTTTTCTTTTTTCTTCTTTTGTTTTTTCCTTTTTCTTAGGTGACATCTTTTTGCTTCTCGTTTTTCCCTTCTCTATCCTATGGAAAGTTAAAATAGAAAAAAAAAATACCACTAATCATAAGTTCTGGACCTCAGATCTTCAATTAAACAAGATAGTTAGCAACCATTGTACCACACAACACTTTGTGAATACATATAGTTACAGACCATTTTAGTTGTTTTTTCGTTCTTTTCTTTTCTCTCTTTCTAGTTTTTATTTTACTTTTTCTCCCCTTAGTTTATTTATTTTGACACTCTATTTATCTGTTCAAGATGGCATACAAACTTGTCTGGCTATAATAGGATCTTGTTCTGACCATCATTCTCATTTTGTTCAGACACTTTACTTTGTTTGTTCAAGTTGACATACAAATTTGTTCTGTGTGACGCCCCAGGTTTTTATTTAGCGTCATTACTGCTAATGACTGAATCAACCGAGTCAAACACTATTGACATGGGTCAATGAAAGGACCTTGTGATGCCTAGAGGGGGGTGAATATGATCACTTCAAATTTCTGAAACAAATGCAGCGGTTAAAACACCTGTCAGTACTACCGACGTGGTTCCGGAACTACCGAGGGGCTCGGTACTTCCGGTACCAGGTCGGTACTACCGACAAGGCAGAGTTGACTAAAACAAAATTTGAAATCTACATCAATTCTAGCAATTCTATTTGAATCAAAGTCTTAGTTTAGAAGCTAAGAACCACCTGCAACCAAAGAGATGAGTTGGAACACAACCAATTTAGAGATCGGGCTAAAACAAGTTCTAGGGTTAGAGAGAAACAAAGAATTCAAGCAAGCAAAAGAGACACAAAGGTTTAATCCGAAGTTCACACCCACAAAGGATGCTATGTCTCCGTTGAGGATCCCACAAAGGGAGGGCTATCACCAAGATCCTCTTTTCCTCTTCCACCCCCCACAAAGGAAGATTGGTGCTCACTAAGAATTCTCCACTAAGGAGAGGGTAATACAAACCATCCTGGGTGCACCACACCAAGAGGGCACTCAACGGGCGACGCCTAACTGTCTAGAAGCAAGCTTCAAGAGTAACAAATGTGAATCAAAAACCCGGAGATGCTTCAAGTGCTCTTGAGATGGGGAGATTTGAAGGGGCTCTCAAAGCTTCTCTAATTCTCACTAGGAATCACTTCTCTACTCAATCCGTAGCTCAAAGGAATCAATGATTGACTCCAGAGGAGAGGGGAGAAGTGGAGTGAATGCTCAAGTGAGTGTTTGTCTCGTGGTTGGTCAGCAATGAGTGAGGAGGGAGAAGGGGGGCTTTTATACTAAGGCTAAAAACTAGCCATTACTGTGCTGAAACAAGTACCCTCGGTACTTCTGACATGGTGTCGGTACTATCGAGGGGTTTCCCAGAAACCCAACAGTGAGGGCTTATTGGTAGTTCCGACCCCGGGTCGGTACTACTGATCCCCTGGCGAAAACTCGCCAGAGAAGGCTTATCAGAAGTACCGACCTGGCGTCGATACTATCGACAAAAGCTGATTTGTTTAGGAAAGAGAAGCAAATGTGTACGTGTTGACTCCACACTCCTCTCACTCACTTGGATCATCTCCTAGAGAGCCTGCCTAGAGATTTACCTATTTCCTATCAGCAGACCTATGCCTTGATCATTCCTATCTCTTTTAGCATATCTTGGCTATCAATTCGCACCCCCTTTACAGTACGGTGTTTCCTAGACTCAAATTCGAAAACGAAAATAAAATTAAGCCTTGATTCGAGATGAAAACATCAACTTGGAGTTGGGGGCCTGTCGGTGTTTTAGACCGGCAACCTACTACGGGGAGTACCCGAAGTAGATGATCGTGACTCGCCGAGATCGGTAACTCGAAGGAAGAGACATGTGGCACACAATTTAGACAGGTTCGGGCCGCGAGGTGCGTAATACCCTACGTCCTGTATGCTGCGTAGCTCTGGATTGATAGGGCACGATTACAAGATGGTGCAATAGTGCGCAGTGAGTTGTAGGGGATTGGATGAGGTGATCCTGAGATCGGTCCCTGCCTCGCCTTATATAGTCCGGGAGGCAGGGTTACAAGTCGGAGTAGGGAGAGAGCTCTAGTCGAGTACGTCTAGGAGTCCTCTATATAGTGCGGAACATGTACAGCTCCCTAACCGAGTACTACTCCTGTGTAGTCCTTGTGCTCCACGCCTTCAGGTGCCGTGTAGCGCAAGCCGGGTAGTCCCAGGGGCCCACCGAGTAGTCGCTCCTGGTACCCACCAAGGTAGTGGGCCCAGGGAGGTCCATACGACAAGCCCCCGAGTACTTTGTAGTCGAGAAGGATAGCTTAAAGTAGTCTTGACGGCCTTAACGAGTAGCCCTCAAGCGTCCCTGAGTGCTACAAGTCAAAAGTCCTCAAGAGTAGTCGAAGCATCCCGAGGCTGGAATGTACTCCAGCTGATGTTTGAGCAATCTTGAAGTCTTCTCGAGTAGCTTCAAGCGTCCTCGAAAACTGCCTTCGAAGGTCTTCAAAAAATGCCCGTCTTGTCTTGAAGTCGAAGCTGATATGGAGGTGCGATTTGCAAAACCACACTCCACATGGAGTAGCCCCCGAGCCTTGAGACGCGGGATCTGGCTGAGGGCCCATCTGAAGTCTTGGCAAGAAAATCCCGAAAAATCCAGAGAGAAAAAAACCGAAGGACACGTGGCACGGAGCCCCCGAGCCTTGAGTCGAGTACTTCCTCTCGAATTGAAGGGTCTTCTTGAAGAATGTGTCCTGAGATGCTCTTGAGACTAGCCGCTTCCCAGGTAGTCGAGTAGAAGTAGCCGAGCCCCCGAGGTGAGGCGCGTCGACTAGTAGAATACGAAGGGTCGTGCGCAGCCGCTGAGTCAACCGCGTGTGGACTTATCCAGCCGCCTGTTGCGGAGCCGATTTGGCTTATAAATAGAAGCCAAAACCCTTAGGGTTTTTCACCCATTCGAGCTGCAGCCATTCCATTTGCGTTTGAATCGAATCCATTCCGAGCGCTTACTGCCGCCGTAGTAGATCCAAGTGCGCCGCCACCCAAGTCTCTTAGGGTAGCCCCCGAGCGGATGCGAGTGAAGACGCCCTGCACTTGGAGGATGAAGCCGTCACCGTCCAAGACGTCCAAGGCCGCCGGGAAGAAGAGGGGCCGCGAAGAGGCCGCCGCGGCTGCCACCGGAGCGGCGCCGCCCATGTCTCCACCGCGGGCTGATCCGAGCCGCGAGTGGAAGAAGTCCAAAGTGAAGACGGAGGACTCCGCCGACCCTCCCCGAACAAGGGGTTCATCGGGGAGAAGGAAGTCGACATGTGGAGATCCGCCGCTGGAGATCCATATCCGATGGAGAAGGCCGAAGACGAGATCCCGATGTTCGCGCGGTTCGTGGAGCGCGGTCTTGCGCTCCCGGCCAGCGACTTCTTCAAGGGGCTGCTCGGGTACTACGGGATCGAGTACCTGAACCTGAACCCCAACGGCATCTTCCACACGTCGGTCTTCGTGCACTTCTGCGAAGCCTTCCTCGGGATCAAGCCGCATTGGGCGCTTTTCGAGAAGTTCTTCCGCGTCAAGCCGCGGCCAAGTGCCACCAATCCCGGGGGTAGTCGGAGGAGCCGGCATCCGGTGAGGGGAGGACGCCGCGGAGCGAGCACTGGCGTACAAGCTCGTCGACTCCAACACAGATTGGAAGACCAGGTGGTTCTACATCACGAACCACCACCCCCGGCCCCTACCGAAGCCGAGCGGACGGCGGCCCGAGCACCGTGAATGGTGGAACACGGAGCCCACCATGCAAGAAGGGATTCAACTCCCCGAGCCGCTAGCATGCGTCAAGGTGCTCGGGGAGGCGGGACTGAGGGCCGAGCACGTGGCCTTCAGTTTCATGAAGCGAAGGATCCAGCCGTTGATGGCTCGGGAGACCCTGGGCTTCGAGTACACCGGCGACGACGACGCGTCGCGGATGCCGGGAGGCGGGCTGGACGACAACGACATCATCGAGAGGTTGTCGCGGATCTTCAAGGACATGCCGCCGTACACGGCGTGCCCTGTTGAGGAGTACTCCGCCGCGCGCCCACCCAAGGAGGTGAGTAGTCGAACTCCCCTAGTCGAGTAGTGATTACTTGAAGTAGAGTTGCTGACGTCTTGTGTCTTGCGCAGGATGATGTGAAGAGGTTCATCTCCGAGCCGCAGCCACCTCCGAGCGGAATCGAGATCCCGAGGGAGGGAAAGGCGAAGGAGCAGCATGAAGTTCCTAAAGGCGATGACCCCATCGTTGTGGAAGACACCACCGACGACGATGAAGACGAGGAGACGTTGCAGGACCGCTTCCAGCTGCGGTCGAGGTTTAGCCGTCCGGGCTTGCCTCATGTTCCTTTGGTGCAAGACCCCCCGGCTAGCCTGGCTGCGCCGCCACGGAAGCCACGCAACCCCGCCAGGAAGCGGGTGACGAAGAAGTTGAAGGTCTCCGAGACCACGCCTCAGGAGGTGAGTTGCCTTGAGTAGAGTAGTCGAGTACCCTTTGTTCGAGTACGTTGCTGACGAGCAGTTTTCCTTGTATGCAGGAGGTGCCGCCAGCAGAGCTCGTCGAAGAGGGCGACGAGGGCGTGTGGGACCCGATGGGGGAACCAGCTGGGAGTCGCAGTCCAGCCCCCACTGTGGAGGACATCTTGGCGCAACTGGAGCACCAGCCCCCAGCTCCGCAAGGGAGCACGGGACCCGTGGCCGCCGCCGTTGAAGAGGTGGTGGCCTCAGAAATGCAGGAAACCGCTGCGCCGGCCGCTGCTGCTGTGGAGGAGGCGGTAGCCGCAGGGGCGCAAGAGGAGGCGCCCGCCGAGGGTGGACTGGTCGACATCGCCAGCATCCTCGGTGCTCCGGCCGTGACCATTGTCCGGTCGAACTTGTAAGTACCATATCCTTGCGAGTAGTACTTGTTGTAGTAGTTGATGTTGCCTGACGACCATCTGTGTGTGCTTCTGTAGAAAATCCACGGATCTGACCTGGGATGGGGATGAGCCCTCATCCGCGGTGGCGGAAGAAGTCGCGTCGCCCGTCGAGGAGGCCGCTCCCGCTACCCAAGCCGCGATTGAGCCGCCGGTTGCCGAGGCGTCGCTGCCGGAGGCCAGTGTAGTCGAAGGTGAGTACCCTTCTTGAAGCTGTGAAGCTTTTTGAGGAGTAGTCATGGGCACTGATACACTTGTCGTCTCTTTGACAGGCGCTGAAGGTGGTGACATCCCTGCAGGGGTGCCAATGCAGAGGTTGACACCAGAGGCCCCAGAGGCTGCGGAAGGAGCCCCCGAGCCCATGGAGGAGGTCGTCGAGAAGACCGCCGGGGGAGAGGCGGTCACCACGTCGCCAGAGATTGCTCTGGAGGTGGCTGTTCGCTCACCCGAGATCCAGGACGCAGAGCCCATCCGCTCTGCGCCGATGACGGAGGCCACCGCGAGTAGTCGCGGCGGGATAGAGCTGCTCGCGAACGATCTCGTCGAGCCGGCGATGGTAGCCAGGCATCTGGAGGCGATCCGTCAAGCGGAGCAGTGGATGAAGGTAAGTAGCCGTAGCCTTTGAGTAGCCAATCCTTTGTCGTTGAGTACTCTTGTGATTTGAGTTGTCTTGTGCAGGACGTTGCGGAGCGGTCCCGTGGGAAGTCGAACCTGCTGCAGGGCTATGGCGACACGGTGCTCCGAGCCGAGGCGCTTGAAGAGCAACTTGCGAAGTCGCGGAAGCACGCGGCTGCCATGCAGTCGAAGCTCGACGCCGCCTTAGCCAAGTACCACAACGACGTCATGGAGTTGCAGGCGAAAGG
The DNA here is from genome assembly GCA_947561735.1 of Cenchrus americanus. Lineage (NCBI taxonomy): Eukaryota > Viridiplantae > Streptophyta > Magnoliopsida > Poales > Poaceae > Cenchrus > Cenchrus americanus. The sequence goes on from OX387245.1 coordinate 51,959,613, forward strand.
CGACGACTTGGTGCGGAAGAACAAAGGCCTCCGCAACAAGAACAAAGGTACACCCCTGAACTTGTCGGGTACTTGTCGGAGGTCGAGAAGCATCTGACCCGCTGTTGCGTCGCTGTGTTGCAGAGCTCGAGGGTCAGGTGGAGCAGCTGAAGGCCTCGGAGACGAGCATGAAGAACCTCTTCTACCAGGAGCAGGAAGCCCGCCAGGTACTTGAGCTCGACTACAAGGAACTCGCCTTTGAGTGCGAGAAGCATATGGAGCTTCAGATTGCTTCTGACAGAGATCTCGTCAACTGTTACTAATCCTTGCAGAAGTTGAACGAAGAATGCGAGGCATTGCGGGCCCAGATGAAGGAGTTAGAAGAAGCCGCATTGCCGATCGCAAGACTCCTGGTGCCGCACCCGGGCGGCCCCAAGATAGCTCCTCTGGTGGATCACCTTCGGGAAGCTCCAAGCCGGCTGGCCGCCTACGTGAAGCACATGGCCAGGTCGATCCCAAGACAAGTCTTGGCCTTCATGAAGTCGTACTTCCCGAAGGTCCCAGTGGAGGTAGTCGCCAGCGGGGTAGCCGCCAACTGCTCTGATGAGCAGTATGCGCAGCCGGCTGGAGCGAGATGGCTCCCATCGCGGAGCAGGTAGCCGAGAAGCTGAACCTCCAGTAGCCCTGTAATAGGTAGCTAGTAGCCATAGTTGTACAGGAAAACAATTGTAATGAATTGTTCAAGTATCAATGAAAGAAGCGCCCATCGTGGAGTAGATACGAGTAGTAGTACTCGGCTTTGGTAGTCCCGTTGTAGGAAGTAGACAGTAAAGAAGTTGATGAACAATCAAACTTTATTACTGAAGAAGTACACCTGGGTGGCCAGGGCCGTAGTTACAAAGTAGTCGCTTGGACCCGGAGGCCGCTTGCAGCTGAGTAGAGCTGGAGCGGGTGGCCGCTCGCAGCAGTTGATCCGTAGGTAGCCGTGTAGGCTGGATCGTAGATCCGTAGGTAGCCGTGCAGGCTGGATCTTGGAGTGTGGTCTCTTAGTAGACCGCTGCTAGAGTCCTTGACGCTCGTCGCAGCCCAGGGTCCGTAGGTAGCCGCACGGGCTGGACCCTGGAGAGGAGTAGTCCGGAGACTGGAGCCAGGACCCGGGGGGTCGCTTGCGGCGAGGGGTGTCGATGTAGTCGTGTAGACTTGAACCCCAGAGTAGTCGTGTAGACTAGGCGTAGAATCGACAGAGTTGGTCGACGTTCCACGAGTTGTTGATGTCTTCGCCTTCAAGTGTTTGGAGGCGATAGGAGCCCGGCCCGGTCACCTTTGGCACGGGGAAGGGACCTTTCCCAGGGGGAGCTGAGCTTGTGAAGTCCTTCCGTGTTCGGATACGGCGGAGGACGAGATCTCCAACGTTGAAGGAGCATTCCTTGACGTTGCGATCATGGTAGCGTCGGATACCCTCCGGGTACCTTGCTTGATTGGACGAGGGCGGCGCGGCCGAGCTTCTTCGAGGCCGTCGATATCAACTCGTCCGTTGTCTTCGAGACGCCTTCGTCGTAGTGTTCCACCGCTGGCGGCGAGTTCCATATGACGTCGGCGGGGAGGATTGCTTCGGAGCCGTAGACCGAGAAGTAGGGGGATTGCCCCGTTGGCTTGGAGGGTTGAGTCCGTAGCCCCCGCAGTGCGTTGGGTAGTTCCTTGATCCACTTGCCCCCTTTAGAGTTCGCGGCGTCGTGTAGCCGCTTCTTGAGAGCGTCCGGCACCATCCCATTGGCGCGCTCGACTTGTCCGTTGGCCCGTGGATGGGCGGCCGAGACGTATCCGACGTCGATCTCGCCGTTCTCGCGGTACTCCCAGAACTGGTGGTTGTTGAAATTGGATCCCAAGTCTGTGATGATGCGGTGGGGTAGCCCATAGCGGTGTACGAGTTCATCCAGGAAGTCGAGTACTCTCGTCGACCTTGGGGCTTGTGACCGGCTTGACCTCGATCCACTTGGTGAACTTGTCGATAGCCACCAGTACCCTGTTGAATCCTCCTGGCGCGGTTGGCGGTGGCCCAATCATGTCGAGCCCCCAGCAGGCAAAGGGCCGGGTTGGCGGTATGGTGACTAGCTTGTAGGGCCGGGACGTGTTGTCGCTTGGCGAAGCATCGACATCCTTGGCACCTTCTGACGAGTTCTTCGGCGTCGCCCAAGGCTGTGGGCCAGTAGAAAGCTCGCCGGAAGGCCTTGCTGACTAGCGTGCGTGAGGACGCATGGTTGCCGCAGACGCCTTTGTGGATCTCCTCCAAGATGTCCTTGCCTTCTTCGCGAGGGACGCACTTCATGAGTACTCCAGAAGAGGCGCCCCGCTTGTAAAGCTTGTCTCCGACGAGGACGTAAGACTTGGCGCGGTGGACGAGTTGCTCGGCCGCGTTCTTGTCGGAGGGGACCTTCTGCTCGTTGAGGTAGTCGATAAAGGGTTGCCTCCAGTCCACGTCGATCATCATGACCTCCTGCCCAGCTGGTGGATGGGCTGGGACAGTGGTCGGTGGCGCTGGCTCCGGGATGGATGGCGCGTGGAGCTCGTGTACGAAGACACCCGCTGGCACTTGAGCGCGGGTGGATCCAAGCTTGGAGAGGACGTCCACTGCAACGTTGTTGTCGCGAACGATGTGATGGAACTCGAGACCGTAGAATTTGTTCTCGAGCTTGCGGACTTCTAGGCAGTAGGCGTCCATGTTCTCCTTGTTGCGGTCACAGGACTTGTTGACTTGGTTGATGACCACTGCGGAGTCGCCGTAGACTAGTAGCCGCTTGATGCCCAGTGAAGCCGCGAGACGGAGCCCGTGTAGGAGGGCTTCGTACTCGGCTTCGTTGTTTGAGACCTTCCAGAAGATCTGCAGGACGTACTTGAGTTGTTCGCCCGTTGGAGAGATCAGGAGTACCCCTGCGCCTGCGCCCTCGAGGTTGAGTGAGCCGTCGAAATACATCACCCAATGCTCTGGTCGCACGGTGGGAGTAGGTAGCTGATTCTCCCGCCACTCTGCCATAAAGTCGACTAGTGCTTGCGACTTGATGGCTGTGCGTGGCTTGAAGTCGACAGTGAGGGCGCCGAGCTCGACAGCCCACTTGGAGATTCTTCCAGTAGCATCTTGGTTCCGCAGGATGTCTGTTGACGGTGTATTTTGGTGCACCTAGCATGTTCATTACACTTTGGTTTGGATTTGATTATGGAACTAACCCGCCACTAGGCACACTAATCATATGACAAGTTCATCTTTGTGCATGCATTTGGAAGTGTTGTGTTTATGTAGGAAATCATGGACATAAAGGACGGATTCGCAACAAGTTCAAAGGAGCATTCATGGAGTCTTGTTCGTGTTCATGAGCTTGCTGAAATTACTTCCAATGGTGGCGAGGACCGAAGTGCTACGAGGAACACCCCCGGGATTGAAGCGTAAAAGATCAAACTTCATGCAAAGAGAGCCTCCATCTTGATCGCGAGGATAACGGCGTCAAAATCATGCAAGTGGAGGGGGCAAAGTAGATAAGTGCACGAAGACCCACGGAGCAAAAAGGGCGACCGAACCGGGCCGAAATTGGGCTGGGCCGGCCGGCCCGGGCGGGCGGCCCGGCCCACTTCGGGCACCGGTTCGGTCCCGTCTTCCTTGCCCTCGAAGGATCTTCGACCCTAAAACCCCCGACGCGCCGCCAACACCGAGGAGAGGAGTTATTCGCACCAGAAGGCCATCCACAAGCTAGAGAGAGAGGAGGAGGACCTCCGGCGGGAGATCAACCACCTCGAAGGAAGCACCCTCTCGCGGAGAAGAAGGAAGACACCGGCGGAAGGGAAACCATGATCAACGGTGCCATGATCAGCACCTTGATGGGGTAATCTTCTCATTCGTCCATGGGTTGTAATCGATATTGAGATGTAATCGCACTTTGTCGGATTATCTATCTATCATCTTGTGTTGAATATACTTTAATGCTTAAGGCTTGCAACCGTGCCGTAGAGGGAGTAGAGCTCCAATGCTTCCTTTGATCCATTCAATACGCCGTGGCCATCAAAGGTCTAGTCATGAATACCTTCGCGTAGTGACAGTACGAGAGGAGGGAAAGGGCGAAACCGTGGTCACAACCCCGATAGATTAGATTGGTTTTTCATGTCTTTAAGCGATTGCATGTTCTAGTATCGTAGACCCGTGGGTGAGTGTCTTCTTCCTTGATCGTTTATCATTCTCTCTAGTGTAGTTTAGTTGTTTTCTAGTATAATAGTAGTTAGGGTTTTAGTAGCTAGTGTGTCGTTGTTAATCGAACGCTTGTAATCCCCTTGCTCCGCGGATTGACAAGAACCTTGGGAATCCCGTGGTGAAAAAGGTGTGGGGTCCGTACGCTTGTGGATCGTAGAGGGATACGTCTTTTATCCGTCAACAAGCCCCTTTTTCTGGCGCCGTTGCCGGGGAGCAAGTTAGTTTACATCGTTTGATTTGCATCTAACTTAGTTTTATATTTTAGTTTATCTTTTATTTGTTATATCTAACATATATTATCAGAAAAACACTTGTTTCTTTTTTTGTTTTTGTTTTTATCTTATTGTCTAGATGGAGTTTGTTAATCAACCCGTGGAAGAACCGGAGAAATCATTAAGGGATTACGCTAGCCCTCGATGTGAAGACATAAAGGTACAAGAGTCGGATTCGAAGCTCGAAGCGACCAAGTATGAAATTAAATCCAAGATCATCAAGATGGTGGCGGAAAACCCATTTGAAGGGATGGTTACGGAGAACCCATATAGACACATAAGGGATTTCACGACAATATGCAACACGGTGCGTCAAGAAGGAGTTCCCGTTGAATGGTTCAAATGGAATCTCTTCCCCTACTCACTTGCCGGCAAAGCAAAGACATGGTATTCGGTTGCGTCCTTTGAAGTTGAAGGCAATTGGAACAAGTTGACAAAGAAGTTTTGCGAGAAGTTCTTTCCAATTAGCAAGGTTCAACATCTAAGGAGCGGTGATCACTTTCATGCAAGGAGAAGAGGAAGGGATAGACCAAGCCTGGGATAGGTTTAATGAATTAATCGAACAAGGACCAAAACTCGGCTTCACCGGTGACGCACTCTTGCATACATTTTTCTTTTCCCTAACCCCTAGTTGCATGCGACACGTCGAAATGTGTGCAGGTGGGGATCTCATGGAGAAAACACTCATGGAAGCTGCCCAACTTCTACAAAAAGTTAGTAAAGCGGCTGCCATGCGAAGAGATTGGGAAACAAGACTTGCGGAAGAGCCGGAATTCAATTCAAGGAAGAAAAAGCTTGCTGATTTTTCTAAAAAGGCAACCCCGGAAGTCACAAAAGAGGAGCCAATCATGGAAAAGCTTGAACAAGAACACATCAAGTCAAGAACTACACCAAACGTCGACTTCGCCGCACCAAATGAGACGAACAAGAGAAGCATGTCAAGCGCGAAGCCACTAAGGGAGTTCGAGCCAATGGATTGGGTTCCTATTGATTACGGAGAAGTATTCGACAAGAGAAGACCGTTCCCTAATCAAAAGGGAATGGCAAGAGCATTGGAAGTGGATTTCCCACCGGAGAAGAAAGCTGAAAATTCATACGACCTCGAAACCACCGGTGAGATTTTTGAAAAGCTCTTTGGAGATGACGTGGTGGATCCGGAACATATTGCCGAGGTGAAGAGAATCATGGGGATCAAGCCCGAAGCATCGCCATACGCTCGCCTCGCTGAAATTTATTCGATAGGATCCGAAGAAGAAGAGAAGATGACGCCGCACTTGAGTTGCGAGATCAACGGAGTTCAATGCAAAGCTTTATGCGACATCGGAGCCCAAGTAAGTGTTCTATCTTCTAAAATTTATGATAAAGTTCAATACCACAACCTAGACTTAGCTCCAACATCAACGAAATTAATTATGGGAGATGGTAGAACTATCAAACCTCTAGGTATTGCTTGCAACATGAAAGTAAAAATCTCTAGAAACTATATACCAATCGATTTCTTTGTTATTGATGCTTACCATAGTAATTCTGATCATATAATCTTAGGTAGGCCTTTTCTTAAGTTGGTTGATGCCGTGTTAGATGCCGGAGAAGGCAAAGTAACAATTAACCTTAATGGAACAAAGTACACATATAACTTTCTTCGTGCTTCTAAACACCTTACACCTTTTCCTCCCGAAGATGAAGAAGTGGAAGAGATAGATAGTCTTTGTTTTGTTGAAACCCTTAGAGACCCGCTGCAAAGAGCGATGGAAAATCAAATTAGTAATCAACAAGATGAAGAACTAGAAGCAACAAAAGGCTTAGAGCCGCATGATGGTAGTGTGGAGGAAGAGAAGTTCGAAGACATAGGAGAAATCAAACCCGAGGAGCCACAAGTGCCCGAAGTAGACCTTAAACCTTTTCCCAAGGGATTAAAATATGAATTGTTGGGCCCAGACAAAACTTATCCAGTCATTGTGAGCGACGAGTTGAGTCCCGAAGAAAATGAAGCGTTGCTGATTTTATTAAAAAAACATAGGAAGGTGATTGGATATTCAATTAACGATCTCAAAGGTATTAGCCCGACCTTTTGCACTCATCGTATACCAATGGAAGACCAATGTAAGCCTGTAGTGGACCACCAAAGGAGGCTAACCCATGCCATGCGAGAGGTAGTAAAGAAAGAGGTTATCAAGCTACTTGATGCCGGAATCATCTACCCGGTTCCGCATAGCGAATGGGTGAGCCCGGTACATTGTGTGCCGAAGAAAGGAGGTTTGACCGTGGTGAAGAATGAGAAGAACGAGTTGATACCGTAAAGGACCGTGACCGGGTGGCGGATGTGTATCGATTACCGTAAGCTTAACAAAGCGACGAAGAAAGATCACTTCCCCCTACCGTTCATAGACGAGATGCTCGAGAGGTTAGCAAACCACGCTTATTTTTGCTTTCTCGATGGATACTCGGGGTTCATGCAAATTCCTATTCACCCGGAAGATCAACATAAGACAACGTTTACGTGCCCTTACGGAACGTTTGCATATAGGAGGATGCCCTTCGGCCTATGCAACGCTCCGGCCTCTTTTCAACGTTGCATGATGGCCGTGTTTTCGGAATTCATCGAAGAAATTGTTGAAGTGTTTATGGATGATTTTTCCGTTTACGGGAAGACGTTCATGGATTGCTTAGCAAACTTAGAAAAGGTCCTTACAAGGTGTGCGGAGGTAGATTTGGTTTTAAATTGGGAAAAGTGCCACTTCATGGTTAAGCAAGGCATAGTGCTCGGACATGTTATATCCGAGAGAGGAATCGAAGTGGACAAGGCTAAGGTAGAAACGGTTGAGCAACTCCCACCTCCTACGGATGTCAAGTCCTTAAGGAGCTTTCTAGGCCATGCCGGATTTTATAGAAGATTTATAAAGGACTTCTCGAAGATCACTAAGCCTTTAACGCACCTTCTTCAAAAGGATGTGGCTTTCGACTTTGATGAGAAGTGTCTAGCGGCATTCCGGACCTTGAAAAATGCGTTGGTGAGTGCTCCCATCATCCAACCTCCGGATTGGAGCCAACCTTTCGAGATCATGTGTGACGCAAGTGACTACGCCGTAGGCGCGGTCTTGGGTCAAAGAAAGGAAGGCCGAGTTCACGCCGTTTACTACGCTAGCAAAACTCTTAGTGGGGCACAATTAAATTACGCCACTACGGAAAAAGAGTTGCTAGCGGTAGTATTCGCTTTCGAAAAATTCAGATCTTACATCGTGAACTCAAAAGTCATTGTTTACACCGATCACGCAGCTATCAAGTATCTCTTGGCTAAGAAGGAAGCTAAACCACGCTTAATTCGTTGGATCCTTCTTCTCCAAGAGTTTGATGTTGAAATTCGTGATAAAAAGGGGGTGGAAAATGTTGTGGCCGATCATTTGTCTAGGATGAATCGTGGACAAGATGATAAAGAGCCCATAGAAGATAAGATGAGAGATGACCACCTCTATAGAGTGCTTGATAAAGATACTTGGATGATCGACATCATTCGAGCAATTCGAAAGATGCCCCTCGATCATCTAGATAAAAACACTCAAAGGAAGATAATCTCTGAAAGTAAGAAATATTTTTGGGATGCACCATACCTCTTCAAGCTTGGCAATGATGGAGTGATGAGAAGATGTGTGCCAAGGGAAGAGAGGGTTGAGATTCTAAGGAAGTGCCACTCGGCGGAGTACGGTGGGCACTATAGCCATTTTCGAACCGAAGCAAAAGTATGGTCGAGCGGATTCTATTGGCTGGAGATGCATGAAGATACTAAAAGATATGTTGCGTCATGCCCCGAATGTCAAAGAACCGGAAACATCTCTCAAAGAAATTCTATGCCTTTGAAATACAATTTGCAAATCGACATATTCGATGTATGGGGCATAGACTTCATGGGGCCTTTTAAAAACTCATTTGGATTCGAGTACATACTTGTTATGGTTGATTATGTATCCAAGTGGGTAGAAGCTATACCATGTCGTAAAGCTTCCACGGAGGAGTCCATCACTATGATCAAGAACGTGATTTTTCCCCGTTTCGGTACACCGAGAATCTTGATAAGTGATGGAGGAACTCATTTCACTGGGAAGAACTTCAAAAGGTGCTTGTCCAAGTTGGGAATTGAGCATAGGGTCTCCACGGCCTACCACCCACAAACCAACGGACAAGCGGAGACGTCAAATAGGCAATTAAAAAGCATACTTAACAAGACCATAGAGAAGGGAGGCAAGGATTGGTCAAAGAAATTAGACGGAGCTTTATGGGCTTATCGAACGGCGTTTAAAACACCGATAGGTATGACCCCTTATCAATTCGTCTATGGAAAAGCTTGCCACCTTCCGGTTGAGTTGGAACATAAAGCCTATTGGGCGATAAAAGAGATGAACCTTGATCTCGATGCCGCGGTGGTGAAACGAAGGATTCAAATAAGCGAGCTAGAGGAGTTGAGGTTGAAAGCTTATGAAAACGCAAGCATATACAAAGAGAGAATCAAAAGGTGGTATGATAAAAGATTGAAGAAAAAAGAATTTAAAGAAGGAGATAAGGTCCTCCTCTACAATTCGAGGTTTAAAACCTTCGGAAAGGGGAAATTGCAAAGCAAGTGGGACGGACCTTATGTTGTGCATTCGGTGTTCTCCAACGGAGCGGTAACCATTATGGATATAAACGGCGATCAATTTGTGGTGAATGGACGGCGGCTTAAGGTTTACTACGAACCCGATGTCGTGCCCATTCATCATGTTGACGTCTTTACCATGGAGGAAGAGCCCGAACGTCCCGCCTAGGACGAAAAACAAGGCATCAACTTCGTAAACAATTTTTCTTTTAGCTTTCGAAGTTTTTCGCGAAGATTTGCGGGCCAACTTTTTCCCATGGGCCGAGGAAGAAAAGAATAGGGCGGTGTGCAAAAACCGGGACCGGCCGGCCCCCGAGGCAGGGTGGGCCGGCCGGCCCGTGCGGACCGGCCCGGGGGTGGCCCGACGCCCGATGACCCCGAATTTCGCCCGAATTGCTCCTTTTTGACTTCCTTGTTTGGTCGGAAAATTTTAAGGGAAGTGTAAAAAAGGAAAATAAGGTTCCCGTGCTTTTCTCTCAGGACTATATATTTGGCCGAATTGGGAGCTCGAGAATCAAACCTTTCAAGCAATGTGTTGCACCCTTGTAGCAGCCATTGAGCCTCCAAAAAGCTTAGAGTTGAAGCTAGAAGCCAAGAAGCCACCGATGGAGGAGGCGATGCGATGCGAGGTCAAGCTACCCGTCAAGAGGACCGCACGTATCCGTTGCGGAGGACGTGTCCCGACCGGAGCTCTTGCATCTCGCTACCCCGTCAAAGGAGAGAAGGTCCCTACACCCGTTCGAAGGTCGGCACGTCTCCAAGGCATCAAGCGCAAGGATTACAAGGAGGTCTCGCCGGAGCCTAAGGATTATGGGGATAGCGACTACTCCGACGATCGTACCCCGAGCTCGTGGGCGGCCACCGGTAGAGATGATGATGATTGGGATGAGCATCCTTATGAAAGGACTCCCGAAGGCCCCAACGGCGAAGGCAAAGGCGGTGGCGAAGGCAACAACAATGGAGGTGGCGACGACGGTGGTGACAACGGTGGAGATTATGGCGACGACGACCCCTTCGGATTGCATCCGGTGTCTGTCGAGTTTGCCGTCAATCCATCGCGGCTCTCTACGCGTCGGCCGACGAATGTCTTCAAGCCATGGAAGCGATGAAGCAGCGTATGGAGGACTTGGAGCGCGTAGTTGAAGATGACTACAAGTTCCTTAACCGCAACGTGCGCAAGCTTTTCGGCATGGTTGGAAACTTGAGAGGCAAGTGGTGCAAAGCTTGCTTGAAGTACCACTAGATCTAGTTTTCCCCTTAGGATTTTTGTAAGATACGACGAGGACGTCGTATGTTTTAAGTGTGGGGGAGAGCTAGCTCGCTAGCCTTAGCTTTTGAACTTCAAGTTTAGGTTCGGTTTAATCTTCGTGTGAGAGTCTTAGTGTTTTTAATGAGTCTTTAGTTTTCGAGTCTGTTTTTAAATTTTTGCAAGTGTCTTAAATTAGTGTTGAGTCAAGAAAACCAAATAAAAAGAGTCTTTATATATATCTTTGTGTTTTATGTATTGTTTATCTTTATTTACTTGTTTGTTTAATCTTCGATTCTTGATATATGAGCACAAGTATGTGGTTTGAAAACGTTTACCATGGTGCTTAGTGGAATCGCTACTACATAAAGTACCCATACCGCACTTCGATCTTGAGCTTCACATGCTAGTTGTGCTATGTTCGATGCTGAAAATTGGAGGATTTCAGTTCTGAAAATTATTTTAAAACCCTTGTAATAAAGGTTAGCAAAACCTCTTTTTCCAAGTTGAGAGTAAGAAAAAATTCCTATCCGAAGCCAAGTTTATTTTTTTCGCTCCACCATAAGTGTGATTAGCACGATGAGTTAGGCTAGGACCCTTCTCTCTTGGTGAGTTTTAATTTCGAGCAATGATCATGTCCTTGTGCTTATCTTTTGTTGCTAGCCTCGTCATATATTCGGTAACGTGACTTTCACAACGGAAGTCACGTACATCGCCGAATTCCATACCCAACTCTATACATCTCTTTTGTACATCGTATTCCTTGAACACAACCTATTTTCAAAGTTTCGCCTCGTCTCTAGCATGATTTATTTAAAAATTTCAGATTGTATGCATGCGAGGAAAGAGAGAATTGAAAGCTTTGAAAAGTTGTCAAGAGAGAGAAAAATAAAGAGAAAAAAGTATGTGTATGGAAAAGAAAGAAAGAAAGAAAGAAAAATCATATGTGAATGAAAGAAGAAAAGAAAAGGAGAGAAAGATGAGTTAGCAATGAAGATATGAGTGGGATGGATCAAGTGAAAGAAAAGAAAAAAAATAAAGTGTAAGGAAGGATGTCACGTTGATTGTGAGACGAAACTTTTACTCTATTTCCAACCATGTGCAATCCGACAACGAGGACATCATTGGTGCCTTGAAGTCACAATTTTCTTTTGCCCTTGCACATGTCCACCATTCTAAATCTTCTCATCCTTGATATCCCTACATATGGTTAATTCTCATGATCATTGGCTTTGAAAGGTAGACAACCATTAGAGGAAGTTCTTAGTTTGACAATACTTGTGTTGATTGCGCTAGCCCTACCTATAGCTCCACTTTTACATGATATATGAGAGATTAATGGGAGGTGAGAGTTTTATAAAATTTGGTTAGGATAGCCACTTTATATGAGTGACTTGAGAGAGCTTGGAGAAAGGTTTTTGTCTAATACTTGTTGCAGGAATTTTTGTTTTGAAAACCATAAAAACCCTCCGATGGAAGCAAAGGAGTAAGCATGGCTGAAATTGAAGACTTCAAGTGAAGAGTTTGAGTTGTGGGGTAAAACTTGACGTGGTAAAAGTTCTAAACGCCCATGTTTATGTTTGATTATCATTACTTTGTGTTTATGTATTAAAGATGAAGGGATTGACTAACTTGTGAAGAAGGATAAGTGATACACGATTACACACCTTGGACGAAATTCTTTTACGAGTACTTGCTCGAGGACGAGCAAGAGCTAAGTGTGGGGGAGATGTTGACGGTGTATTTTGGTGCACCTAGCATGTTCATTACACTTTGGTTTGGATTTGATTATGGAACTAACCCGCCACTAGGCACACTAATCATATGACAAGTTCATCTTTGTGCATGCATTTGGAAGTGTTGTGTTTATGTATGAAATCATGGACATAAAGGACGGATTCGCAACAAGTTCAAAGGAGCATTCATGGAGTCTTGTTCGTGTTCATGAGCTTGCTGAAATTACTTCCAATGGTGGCGAGGACCGAAGTGCTACGAGGAACACCCCCGGGATTGAAGCGTAAAAGATCAAACTTCATGCAAAGAGAGCCTCCATCTTGATCGCGAGGATAACGGCGTCAAAATCATGCAAGTGGAGGGGGCAAAGTAGATAAGTGCACGAAGACCCACGGAGCAAAAAGGGCGACCGAACCGGGCCGAAATTGGGCACAGGGCCGGCCGGCCCGTGCGGGCCGGCCCGGCCCACTTCGGGCACCGGTTCGGTCCCGTCTTCCTTGCCCTCGAAGGATCTTCGACCCTAAAACCCCCGACGCGCCGCCAACACCGAGGAGAGGAGTTATTCGCACCGAAGGCCATCCACAAGCTAGAGAGAGAGGAGGAGGACCTCCGGCGGGGAGATCAACCACCTCGAAGGAAGCACCCTCTCGCGGAGAAGAAGGAAGACACGGCGGAAGGGAAACCATGATCAACGGTGCCATGATCGGCACCTTGATGGGGTAATCTTCTCATTCGTCCATGGGTTGTAATCGATATTGAGATGTAATCGCACTTTGTCGGATTATCTATCTATCATCTTGTGTTAAATATACTTTAATGCTTAAGGCTTGCAACCGTGCCGTAGAGGGAGTAGAGCTCCAATGCTTCCTTTGATCCATTCAATACGCCGTGGCCATCAAAGGTCTAGTCATGAATACCTTCGCGTAGTGACAGTACGAGAGGAGGGAAAGGGCGAAACCGTGGTCACAACCCCGATAGATTAGATTGGTTTTTCATGTCTTTAAGCGATTGCATGTTCTAGTATCGTAGACCCGTGGGCGAGTGTCTTCTTCCTTGATCGTTTATCATTCTCTCTAGTGTAGTTTAGTTGTTTTCTAGTATAATAGTAGTTAGGGTTTTAGTAGCTAGTGTGTCGTTGTTAATCGAACGCTTGTAATCCCCTTGCTCCGCGGATTGACAAGAACCTTGGGAATCCCGTGGTGAAAAAGGTGTGGGGTCCGTACGCTTGCGGATCGTAGAGGGATACGTCTTTTATCCGTCAACAATGTCGCCAAGCGGGTAGTCGGTGACGACGGAGATCGAGTACTACTGGAAGTAGTGTCGTAGCTTCCGCGAGGTGATGAGTAGAGCGTACAGGAGCTTCTGCACGGGCTGATAGCGGGCCTTGGACTCTGATAGAACCTCGCTGACAAAGTAGACTGGACGCTGGACCGGGTAGGCGTGGCCGTCTTCCTGCCGCTCGACAACGATGGCGATGCGACCACGTGAGTAGTCGCGGCGAGGTAGAGCGACGGTGCTCTCCCTTGTGAGGAGCCGTGAGGATCGGTGGCTTTGATAGGAAGTCCTTGAGCCGGGCAAGGGCTTGATCCGCCTCCGGAGTCCACACGAACTTCTCTTGATGCTTGAGTAGTTTGAAGAAGGGGAGGCCCCGTTCTCCTAGCCTCGAGATGAATCGTTCGGCGCCGCCATGCACCCCGTCGGCTTCGGACGTCTTTGATGCTCGTGGGAGCTTTCATGCTTGGTGATGGCGGAGATCTTCTCGGGGTTGGCTTTGATGCCGCGGCGGGGCGATGATGAAGCCGAGTAGTTTGCCCGAAGGGACGCCGAAGACGCACTTGTTCGGGTTGAGCTTCCGGCGGTACTCGCGTAGTGATGCGAAGGTCTCTTCGAGGTCGTCGATGAGGGTACGGAGTCCCTGGTTTTGACAACCACGTCATCCACGTAGGCCTCGACGTTCTTGTTGAGTTGCCGCTTGAAGCGCGATCTGGATGGCCCGTTGGTAGGTAGCGCCGGCGTTCTTCAACCCGAATGACATTGTCGTGTAGCGATGCGCGCCAAATGGGGTGATGAACGCGGTCTTCTCTCGGTCTTCTTCCTTGATCGCGATCCGGTGGTACCGGAGTAGCGATCGAGGAAGCGAGAGCGGTCGCGACCCCGCCGTGGAGTCGATGACTTGATCAATCCGCGGCAACCCGAAAGGGTCCTTGGGGCAGTGCTTGTTGAGGTCGGTGTAGTCGACGCACATCCTCCACTCGTTCGAGTTCTTCTTGCGGACGAGGACAGGGTTGGCAAGCCACTCAGGATGGAAGACTTCTCTAATGAAGTCAGCTGCGAGTAGCTTGGCGAGTTCCTTCTTGATGGCATCCCGCCTGTCGTCAGCAAAGCGTCGGAGGTGTTGTCGTTTGGGGGTGGCCTTAGGGTCGACGTTGAGGGCGTGCTCAATCAGCTCCCTGGGCACTCCTGGCATGTCCGCTGGCTTCCACGCGAAGATGTCGCGGTTAGCCCGAAGAAAGCTGATGAGTGCGTCTTCCTATTTGGGGTCGAGGCCGGACCCGATGGTGGTGGTCTTGGTGGGGTCGCCTGTTCCGAGGTCGACCGTCTTGACGGGTACCTCCTCAGGTGGCTGAGGCTTGTTGGTACTATCAGATTTCTCTGGGATGTCGAGTTCAAAGTAGCAAGCTTCTTCGACGCAGCGTAGACCTCCATCATCGCGTTGGGTACTTGGTTTGTGGAGGCGATCTCCACAGCTTCTGTGTCGCAGTCGTGGGAGATCTTGAGGTCCCCTTGGAGGGAGAGTACACCGGCTGGACTTGGCATCTTGAGTACCAAGTAGGTGTAGTGGGGCACCGCCATGAACTTGGCGATGGCCGGTCTGCCGAGGATGGCGTGGTAGGAGGTCTCGAAGTCTGCGACCTTGAACTTGATGTACTCGGTACAGTAGTTGTCCCGAGACGCCCCGAAGGTAACTGGCAGGACCACCGAGCCTAGTGGAATAGCCGCGTTGCCAGGGACGATGCCGTAGAAGGGCATGCTGCTCTTGGTGAGCATGGGAGTGATGTCGAGCT
This sequence comes from Cenchrus americanus, assembly GCA_947561735.1. Taxonomy (NCBI): domain Eukaryota; kingdom Viridiplantae; phylum Streptophyta; class Magnoliopsida; order Poales; family Poaceae; genus Cenchrus; species Cenchrus americanus. Next base: position 51,974,770 of record OX387245.1, read on the forward strand.
TCATTTTCTTCAAGGTCTTGGTGAAAAGGACGTTGAGCCCGCTTCCACCATCGATAAGCACCTTGTTGAGTTTGGAGCCCTCCACCATTGGCTTCAGGACGAGGGGGAACCGTCCTGGTTCGGAGAAGCTGGTCCATTGGTCCGCGCGGGAGAAGGTGATGGGTACCTCCGACCACCTGAGAGGGGTCAGGACCGCTGGTTCAATGGACATTACTTCACGACGGGTAGCCTTCTGCTCCCGCCTGCTGGGCAGTCCGCCGAAGAGGACGTTGACGGTCTTCTCGGGTTCTTGGAAGTCGTTGTTGTCGCCGTCCTTCTTCTTGTTCTTTTGATCATGAGGGTGGGGTGGCTCCGGCGTCTCCTTGAGTGCGTGCCTGAGCTGGTAGCACTGTTCGGTAGTGTGGTTGCCATTTGGATGCCACGGGCACTTCTCCTTCAGCAGGTCTTTGAAGCCGTCGGAGTTCTTCTTCGAGTTCCCTTTCGCAGGGTGTTGGATAGCCGCGACAGTGTTGTCTGGCTTGCGCTTGCGGTTGGGACCCGAGTAGTAGTTGTAGTTGTTGTTGTTGTTGTGGCCGCCCTGGTTCGCATTGCTGCCGCTGCCGCCGCCCTGGTTCTGCTTGGTCTTGCCACGAATGGCGTCGTACTTGGCATTGGCCTTGTCTTCTTCATCCGCCCAGGACGTGATCATGTCCTTGAGGTGGGGGATGGACCTGGGGCGGCGACGACCGAAGTCTTCGAAGGTGCGGCGGTGATAGAGGCCGTCTTGGAAGAGGTCGATGACCTCCTTGTCGGTGACGTCGACGACGGTAGCGCGCTTGTCGAAAAAGCGGCGCATGTACTTGCGGAGGGTCTCGCCTTGTTCCTGCTTGATCATGGCCAGGTCCATGCGAGTACCCGATCGGCCCATGGCGCCCGTGAAGTTGCTTGTGAACTGCTCCTTCAGCTGGTCCCACTTGTCGATCGAGTGCTTGTCCAGCGACTCGAGCCATGTGAGTGGTGCTTGGTCCAGGCAGAAGGGAAGTAGAGGCACTTGGTGTCGCTGTTGCCGGCAGCGTTCTCGATGGAGAGGGCGTAGCATCGGAGCCACTGGATGGGATCCTGCTTCGCGTCGTACTTGGTGATCCCCAAAGGCTTGAATTTGTCGGGGAGGAGCAAGTTGCGAAGTCGAGGTGAGAAGGCGGGGAAGCCGTCGCCTTCAGCGGCAGTGGTCGACTTCTTCCGCCGCAGCTCCTCAATCTTCTGGCGGGCGTCGTACCCGCCGTGTGAGGCGCCAGAGGCGTGGTCGTTCGCGTGGCCTCGGCCGCCGCGGGCGCCGCCGCCTCCATCCCTCTCTGTTGGCCCCATGGTTGGAGCCGCCGCCGCCGCCGCCGCCGCCGTCGGGGTCGTTGCCGCCGCCACCTGCCGGAGCGCGGTGGGGGACGACTTCTCGGTTGCCGCGGTCTTGCAGTGAAGGTCCGCCGGCGTTGGAGCGGCGACGGTTTGGCTCAGCTGGGAGGTCAGCTCGAGTACGGTTGGGACCATTGTTGGCGCTGCGACTAGTAGCTTCATTGTCGCGAGGCTTAGCTGGAGGGGGTTGGTTGACTCTGTTGTCGACCCGCATGAAGTAAGCTTCTTCAGCGAGCTTGGCGATGACCTCACCAGCGCGTATGCCCTGAGCCTGGCGTGCGATCGCTGTGATCGACATGAGGCATTGCTCAAAGGTGGTGTGTACTCTGCTCTCGACCGCCTCGAGAGCTTCCGCAAGGTTGCGGATGGGGAGGTTGTCGCGGATGCGTCGACGACGTTCGTTGCGCTTCCGGTTGCGTTCACGTCGAGCGTCTCTGTCTGCCGGAATCTCGTTGGGTGGAGCATCAGCAGAGAGCTCGTCGGCGGAGATGTCCTCCAGGTACTGGTCCTGAGCTGTGCCTGAAGGCCCTGGGGTGTCGCCGGCAGCCATGAAGACTTGGCGATCGGGGGTGCCAAGGCTGGACTCAGAGGGTGCCACCTCAGTTGGTGTATTTGAGTCCGCCCGGGCTAGTGGTGTTCCCTCCTGGAACGGTAGTGAGTCGATGTAGGCGACGTAGTGTGAGTCTCCCTTCGCCAGGTCAGCAGGCTTGCGGTCTGGCCAGTAGACGTATCTTCCGGCCGGCGTGGATTTTATAACCAGCCCAGAAGCTGGCCCTGACAAGGGAAGCTCAGTGGAGTCGTTTTCAGACTCGGGCTCCTCAGGGTCCGACCCGAAGTCGAACTCGTAGTCCGGGTTCGAGTAGAACTCGGAGAGAGGGCTGGAGTCCGGAGCGCGATCGGGGGCGGCGTCGGAGTCCGAGTTGTACTCGGGTACGGGCTCCTTGCCGGCCGGCGCGGAGGTGGGGAGCCCCCGTGCGGGCCGGCCGAGGATGCGGGGGCCACGCGCGGGCTCCTTCCTGCGATGGCTGAGCAGCCGGCTCGCATGCGATGGCCCATGGCGACGTCGAGTTCAAGTTGGAGACGGACTCGAGCTCGAAGTCAGCGTGGTGGTTGAAGAGCGAGATTTTGCCGAACTTGCCGGCGAGTTCACCTGTGACGGCTTCGGGAAGCGTCACAAGGCCTGTCTTCGGGTTGGGCTGCATGGTCAGGCGGCGCTGGAAGGAGCTCGCGCCGTCAGCGATGCAGACCAAGGCGCCGAAGACGAAGGTGTCGCCGCGGTTGAAGGCAACGGTTGGCTTGAAGCAGACAGGAGCCGTCGAGTTCGCCATGTCATCTCGGGCGAGAGCCCCTACCTGGCGCGCCAGCTGTCGGTGTTTTAGACCGGCAACCTACTACGGGGAGTACCCGAAGTAGATGATCGTGACTCGTCCAGATCGGTAACTCGAAGGAAGAGACACGTGGCACACAATTTAGACAGGTTCGGGTCGCGAGGTGCGTAATACCCTACGTCCTGTATGCTGCGTAGCTCTGGATTGATAGGGCACGATTACAAGATGGTGCAATAGTGCGCCGTGAGTTGTAGGGGATTGGATGAGGTGATTCTGAGATCGGTCCCTGCCTCGCCTTATATAGTCCGGGAGGCAGGGTTACAAGTCGGAGTAGGGAGAGAGCTCTAGTCGAGTACGTCTAGGAGTCCTCTATATAGTGCGGAACATGTACAGCTCCCTAACCGAGTACTACTCCTGTGTAGTCCTTGTGCTCCACGCCTTCAGGTGCCGTGTAGCGCAAGCCGGGTAGTCCCAGGGGCCCACCGAGTAGTCGGTCCTGGTACCCACCCAGGTAGTGGGCCCAGGGAGGTCCATACGACAGGGCCTTCCTTTGGTCATGTTGACGGTGAAATTCCGTCAACCTAGCCATGAGTTTACCTTCGGTGTTGGCATGAGTTTTATATCTTATCCATTGGTACTAACCCCCTTGGTATAACAAGTTCATTCGTGCATGTCGGTTTTGGAGTTTAGTGTTTATACTGGGTTTTGACGGTGAAAGCAAGACTTTCGGGATAAGTTCATCAAGCACCTTGTGACAAGACCTTGAAGCCCCGTACAAGTCATGCAATGAAGCAAACTTGACTCCAAGAAGCCCAGGGACCAAACCCGAGAAGATGACAAACTCCGAGGACCTGCCCAAAAAAGTGTCGAATCTTGCTGGACAAGGAGCTACGTCCAACTCGGAGAGAAACTGACGATAAGGGCCCACATGCAGAAGGGGAAAGGATCTAGAGGACTCGGGAACCGACGTAGGGCAAAGGAGGCAGGCAACTGGGCCGGGATGGGCCCAGGCCGGTCGGCCCAGGCCGGCCGGCCCAGCCCATTCTAGGGCTCGGTCGCCTCCCCCTTTGACCTAGCCGCCATTCGGGCTATTTATAGCTCCGGGGTCGAGAGCCACACATGAATCCATTCGTCATCGGCTGCCGAGGAGCAGAGAAGAGAGGGACACCATCTCAGAGAGGAGAGGGTCGAACTAGTTGACTAGGGTCTCCCTAGCCGACGTGGGAACCTTGCAAGGAAGACCACGTCGAAGTTCCCGGAGCTAGAAGCAAGATCAAGGTAGGATCTCGGTGGTGATCTTGTTCATATATCATTGTACTAGTTGATGTATCAAGTTGAATCCGATTCTTAGCGACTAAGTGTTTCGCCGAAGTCTTCGCTTTCGATTGGCTTTGCTTATTTTAGATCTATTCTCGAGATAGATCACATAGGGTGTTCTTGTAGCCGCGGTTGCTAGAGGTGCACGCCTGACCTTCCGAAAAATCTCGACTTGTCCTCGGACTCACCCTAGACTACCCGCATGAATAGGAGTGCGTTGTGATAGAACGGTGGCTCTGAAAGGTGGGCGTTTTCGGAGTCGGACGGGAAACCACGGTTTAAAGAGGCTTCTAATGAGATTTGATTTGCTACTTCTTATTTTGCTTGGAACTTCAACAAAAGGCTTGACCCGATCTCTCTAAATCGGTTTATCTACCCCCTCTATCTTTGTTACCTCCGGTCTTTAGTAGATTAGATTCATTTTTGTTGTTCTTTAACTAGATGCACTAGGGTTTCACCTTTCGAAGATTGAAGTTACTTTGCATTACTAGATCATCTCTTGCATCACACATTTGTTCCACAGATTCGACACCTTGGGTTCACCACTCGAGGGAAGAAGGGTCCCTTGACTATGACGGGAGACTTGTCCGCTTGCAAGTCTAAAGGAACTTTGATACAACTATTAACCGTCAATAAGCCCCTTTTTCTGGCGCCGTTGCCGGGGAACAAGTGATCAAGATTTGATCTTCTATTGCTTTTTGTGATTTTCTGTTTTCTTTTAGTTTTTCTTTTTGCATCTACTAAACTTTGATCATCTGCAAAATAAATCTAATCTAGTTTGTCTAACCCTAGTTTTCTTATATTTGTTTTTACTTTTTCGTTTTTGCATATTTTGTTTATCACTAACCCTAAAAGGAGATGGACGGCTACCTCTCCAACAAACCCGATAATTTTGTGGATGATCCGGAAAAACTTTACAGGCTAAGGAGACACGAAGCACATCAAGCTAAAAAGCTGGATTTTGTAGATTCAAAGTCGGAAGACGAAGGATCATCGGAGTCTCCGAAGAATTCACCAGCTCAAAGTCCTCGGGAGAATCGACTTCCACCAATGGGTGAAGAACCACCGCAAGAACACAAGATCGGGGAGTTATGCACCTCGGACATCATCGACCTACCAATCTTGAATCGCGCGGAGATCGGAAGGCCGTTCGAGATCAAGACCTCAACAATCCACATGGTTCAACATTCACCCTTCACCGATAAAGAGGATCCGAACCTTCACCTCCAAGCATTCATTCAACTATGTCAGACTTTCAACATGGATGGGGTGACTCAAGACCAAATGAGGGCAAGGCTTTTTCCGTTCTCGCTACTCGGGAAGGCTTTGCAATGGTTCCACTCTCAACTAGTGGAGACGGTGCAAAATTGGAACGTGTTGATGAGGGCCTTCATGAAGGAATACTACTCGCCGGGTAAAACTCAAAGCTTGCGTAATAAGATTGCCACTTTTGCTCAATATCCTACAGAAACTATCTCAGAGGCATTCGAGCGCTTCAATGAGTACACTCGGGTGGTTCCACATAACAAGTTCCCGAAGGAAGACCTCATGCAAAAGTTCTATCGAGGACTCACCATGGCGTCAAGGATGATCATCGATGCATCGGTGGGAGGATCTATCATCAAGCTTAGCCGACCGAAGCTTTCACTCTATTCAAGAAGGTCACGGACATTGACACGTGGGCGTCGTCCGGACGCCTACTTCCTGTTCAACCCACAGGGAATGTCAAAGGAGTATTGCAAGTGGAGAAGGAGAACATACTTGAAGGCAAGATCGATTCACTCATGCGGAGGTTGGAGAAGATGGAGATAGAAAAGAAAGAGGCTCAAGACTTAAAGGCTGTCGAAGCAAGATCCACATGTGAAGAGTGCGGAGAGTATGGCCATGTCCACAAGGATTGTCCGGAGGAAGCCAAGGTGCTCGACTACATGAGGAAGGAGAATTGCCGAACTTCCGCTACGGGCAAGGTAGACCTCAATTTAATGCAAGCTCATCCATTCCAAATTCGGTTCCGCTTCGTATGCAATTGAAGGACTTCATGGACGAGCAAGCTAAGATCAACAAGGACACCATCACCAAGTTCAAGGCCATAGGCAAGGTGTTGGAAAACATTGATAGCAAAGTGACGGAGATCGGAAGCTCCAACCATCAAGTGCTCAACATGATGAAAATGCTCGAGATGTAAGTGGGACAACTTGTCGGGCACCTCACTACTAATGAAGGGAAGCTTCCGAGACAACCTAAAGGTCCCAAAATCGGCGAATGCTATTCAAACATGTTCGGGAAAGGAGACCGAAGATCCGGAACGTTCCGCGGGAGCAAGGAAGCCTAAACCATCCGCCGAGGCGGAGAAATTTGCTAAGGAGGAAGTTATAGAGATCGTCACCCAAGAGCCCGAGTTTGAGATGCCAGGAGAAGACATGAAGATACCGCAACTCAAGCCACGCTACTTCCGAGGTAAACTTGATAACCACTTTGAGAAGTTTGTGGAGGTTGTGCGTAGACTTAGCATCAACATGCCGTTATTGGATGCCCTTTAAGTACCTACATATTCTCTCTACTTCAAAGACATACTTGCAAATAAATATGAGATAGCAACACTCGGGGTAGATCATGTCAAGATGTCCGAGCAATGTAGTACCGCTATTGCTAGTGGGCTAGAGAAGCAAAAGGACCCCGGATGCCCGACAATTCCATGTTCCGTTGGTTCATTCAAGTTCGAGAAGGCATTGTGCGACCTTGGAGCAAGTGTGAGCGTCATGCCAAGAGATGTGTTCGAGAAGCTACGCCTACCATTGGAGCCTACGGGTATGTGTTTGGAGTTGGGTGATAACTCCATTCGCTATCCCTTGGGCATCACTGAAGATGTGCCCGTGAAGGTCGTACACCACTTCATCCCCGTCGACTTCGTAGTGCTCGAGATGGTAGAGAGGGAGAAGCCGCCGCTCATCCTTGGGAGGTCTTTCCTCAAGACCGTGGGAGCTACTATTGATGTTGGCAAGGGGGAGATCGTGTTCGACATTAACGGAGAAAGGAGTTCCTTCAAGTTTCGACCACGCCTCGAGGTACCCGATATGATTGAAGTTAAAAATGTTCCACCTCATCATCACGTTGTTAAGGAAGAACCAAGGAAGAAGGAAGGGCTGAAGAAGAAGAAAGAGCCGAAGAAGAAGGACGTAAAGAAAATCAAGGACGTTGTTGCATCCATCAAGACAAAGGAAGAAAAGCCGCCTGTGAAGACCAAAAAGATGACTAAGCCGAAAGACAAGCCCGTGCCCAAGATGGCACGGAAGTGGGTACCCAAGATTGCAACGCCCGCAAAGAGCGTTGATCCGAAGTAATCAAGTGAAGAAGTCTAGTCATGGACTATAAACGAAGCGCTAGGCGGGAGGCAACCCGTTTCGTCAAGTCAAGAATAAGCTACCGGGAGGACAAACCGATTCCAGGTTTTTCGAGTATTTTCAAGTAATTTAGTTTTGAATTTTACTACGCAAATACATTAGACTTAGAAGTGGTTGAACAATATTAGAGACATAATTCTTGGTTGAATATTTTGCTTTGATCATAAACCCTTTACGTGAACCCTCCTATGTGTTTGTTTGCTTCTTTTTGAGAAACCACAACCAAATAAATTCAGAACCTAACTCAGTCATTCATCCTCATTATGATTTTGTGGTTGACTTGTTTTTCATGCTAAAAACACACGAGTAGAGCCACGACTTGTACCTAGGTGTTAATTAAATTTCAGCACGTGGTAGGACTCGCGTGAACCTAGAAACTAAACTTTTGGTTGGTTTAAAAATCTATACCCTTGGTTTCTCTAAGATTAGAATTTTTCTAAACCTCATTTAATTTTATTTCATTCAAAATCTCTATCATTTAGCCAAAATTAGAACCTAAACCTATGCCCCCATGATCAAACCGGGAAAAGTTCAGTCTCAACCAATGAAGGCAAACTATACCGGTGAGACCGACATCAATGTAGTCGGAAAATATTTTCGACTTACATTGGTTTTTAATGGTTTAAAAACTTCTCTAAATTTATGCTTGAGCTTTTCCATAGCTCTGAGAATATTTTAATTTTCGAAATTAGAGGAGTGCTTAACCTTAAACATGCTCAGAGGGAGGCAATCTAGTTGAAGTTAAGTATGCATGCACCATAACACATCATTGGATGCCCTTTCAACAACTTTCATCAAGACCACATGCAAAGACAAGCATGGGTGGGCAGCAAGCATAACTTTGCAGGAAATTCATGGTGACATGTGAAGCAAGTGGAGCAAGGGAGCATGGACATGACTGAACGAGTGAAGCATCAAGTGGAAGGACCAATAATGCAAGAAAAGGAGTGGACGAGAGCGTTGGGGCAGTGCAACTCGTGGAGCACGCGGGCAAGAAAGTCACAGAGGGGAAATGATCATGCTGGAAGAAAGAGCCGAGCCAGGGGGCGAACCACCCCAGGCCGGTCAGCCCAGGCCGGCCTGCCTGCCAATAAATGGTGCCCCCCGGCTCCCGTCTTCTGCAGGCAAGTAGCCCTCTCCTTCCTCAGTTTGTGTGCTCAAGTTTTCGTGCCCAGAACCACCGTATACATAGCCAACCTTCCTGAGCTTGATTGCTCATACAATTCACACCCTTAATGCACTCAAAGTCCACATTCTGAAGTAATTTTTAAATGCCTAGTTACCGGTTGAAATCCGGAATTTTAGTGGAGAGAAGAGTGTTGCAATCATGTGGAAGAAAACCACAAGTCTCTTCACCAAGAAGAAGGGGTCATCATCGTCCAAGCCATCTTCGAAGACGTCTTCGAGGAGGCACTCGGTTTCCGAGTATCCTCGGAGCATGGAGGAGGACACGGCACCACCAAGGAGGAACGACACTCTCCTCCTCGGTGGCATGAGGGCAACAAGGAGCACGTCCATGAGGTTTACCGAACCTCAAGGGCGTACGGAGGAGCCTCCCGTCCCACCTCGTCGATCGACCCGTTCATCCGCGCCACCTCCATACACTCCGCAGTACTCCACATATGTCTTCATCATATTGTCGGAGGAGGAGGAGAAGAAACTCTCTCGCCTTGAGAAGAGGCTTGTGGAAAACGTCGATTTTGACGATCAAGCTCTCAATGCATTGAGACAGTGCGGGAACTTACTATTACTACTCTTGAGTAATCACCTACCCGGCTAGATACTGGGGAAGGGGGTACATGTGTGACGTTGGGTGCCTCGCGAGGTATGCCAACTAGCCTTGTACCCAAGACTGTAAGATCCGATCCCAAGCCGAGGACTTTTGGGACCGTCTAGTGGTTGTCATCGCGGGGACACCCTACTGTGTGTTTAGATTTACCTTGCAAGGTTATAAATCAATTGATTGTCGGCCTCTCACCGTTATTTGAGACTACTTAATCAACTGGCCATGATATCCCTAATGATGGAAGTTGATGAATATTTATGCTTGATTAATTGTCTTGCACAACTTATGCTTGCAATAGCTTGCTAACTTAGAAAAGAATAATCAACTAGAACTTGTGCTAAAACTCGAAAGTAAGGACCTACTCTTTGTTGCTTTTCGGCTAAAGAAGCCCCAGTGGCCGAAAAGCCCCTCATGTCTAGAGTTGGTGATGTAGTTATCACTGACAAGTAAGTCTTGTTGAGTATTAGTATACTCAGCCTTGCTATAATATGTTATTCCAGGTAATGCCCTTGCTGATGTGTGGCCTGGAGAGATCCCACCTGGTTGGGAGCTTGAGTGGCTGGAAGACGAACAATGAAGGCATCATGGCTGACCTCCCGTGATGTTCCTCGCGCCGTTTAGTCTAATTCCGCTGTTTTCAAAACTCTGAAATTCAGTTTGTAATAATTAAACCCTTCGGATTGGATTTGGATGTTGAAAGGATCAAGATGTCGACTAGAGGGGGGGTGAATAGTCGTGCCTGAAAATCACAAACTTTTTCGCGGCTGTTAGACCAGGTCCGGAGACTCTGGATATTTTTCCGGATACTCCGGGAAATCCGGAGAATCCGGGAAAATGTCCGGATAGTCCGACCTGCTAAGGGGGAATTAAATCAACAGGATTTAAACTTGCTCAAAAGTAAATCTGTGAAAATAGGTTATGCACTGAAGTGATACAAGCCTGTTTATCCACTTGAAACCTGTAGGAACCTCAACACGAAGTAGATCGGCACCAAACCCTAGATAAGTGTTCAAGCAAGATACATGCATGCAACAAGATGAACAAGCACAAGAAACACAGGATTTGTTACCGGAGTTCAACCTCACACCTTGAGGTCTACGTCTCCGTTGAGGTACCCACAAAGGGTGGACCTTTACACCTAGGTCACTTTCCTCCCTCTAGCGACCACGAAAATCAAGCTAGAGTTACTTACTCAATTTCGGGGTAATACAAACTTCCTTGGGCAGCCACAGCCTTTGGATGCTCCAAGGCAACGCCTAGCCGGCTAGGAGCTCAAAGCTCCAAGAGTAACAAACACGAATTTTACCGACCAAGCGAAGAACTAGGTGCTCTAGAGATGGGAAATCAGCTCACTAGCACTCTCCAAGCCCTTGCTCTCAAATCCTCTTAACTCCCACAACAAATCTCACCAACTTTGAGCCAAAGGGAGAGAGGGGAGGAGTAAATGAGGGTTACAACAGTTTAGGACGAATATGGCAGGGAGGAGAAGTAAATGAAGGGGTGGAGGGGGCTTTTATACCCCCTCACCCAGAATATAGCCGTTGAGGCTTTATGACCCGGAGTATCCGGGTTAAACCCGGACTCTCCGGGAAGTCCGGAGTCTCCGGGCAAAAACCCGGACACTCCGGCCTTCCAAGGCCAGCACCCAAGATAAGATTCCCGTGAGTGTGTTGGTGCAATGGTGTCTCTCATAGGTTTTGTTTTAGCAACTAGAGCACCTGTTCGACTCTTGGAAGACATGATTCCTGTCCCTCTTGATAGTACAGCATTCCTAGGACTCAAATTCAAAAGTAAAAATAAATAAGCCGTCTTAGGAATCCTTTTAGAGCACCACTTTCTTTTTGTGTAGTCAACGAGCTGTGCTTGATGCCATACATGATTTTAATACCTGCTCATGGACTAGATAAACTCATTAGCCACTTAGGTGTGTCATTATATCACCAAAACCCACTTAGGGGGCCAAGATACTCTTCAATCTCCCCCTTTTTGGTGATTGATGACAACACAACTAAGTCACATAAGAGATAAACAATGAATATTTAAAGCTTTTGTAATACTCCCCCTTAATATGTGCATTTTGATTTTGAATATCAAAGGTCCTATTAGGGCCAATATTTTGCACAACAAGAGAAGCAAGAGAGTATTACAATAGTGGGGTGCTTGTGATGTGCAACGGATTAAAAGGTGAAATGCTCATGACAGATTATGCACTCAACAAAAGAGAAAAGAAATGCGGTGCCGAGAAGTCCGGATTCTCCGAGCCAGGTCCGGAGTGTCGGAAAATCTGGATACTCCGGGAAAAAGTCCGGACTCTCCGAAGCTTCAAAGAAAGTAGCGTAAAAAAAACGGATAACACACGATTTTTCAATCTAGCATAAGCTGTCCTTAGCAGATAAAAAGCAGATAAAACACCACAAGCACACAAGCAAATGTCTCAAACTCACATAGTCTCACACGAGCGAACATTAAAGTTATTACAAGCCAAGTTCTAAATTCAAATTATTACAACCCAAGTTCATTGTTCCAAAGACACGAATATCACTCCCCCTTTGGCATCAAGCGCCAAAAAGGAAGTGTAGAGCAGCGGAGTCACTCGGAGTCGTCGTCCTCCTCCTCTTCTTCTTCTTCATGGCCCTCCTCCTCTTCTTCTTCTTGGGCACCTTTGGCGTCCCACTCCGCAAACGGGTCATCAAACTCGGGAAGCTCGTGGTAGGTGTCGGTGGGAAGGCCAAGGTGAGACTTGATCTCGATTATGTCGCGGCGGTTCTCATTGGTCTCTGTGGCAATGGTCTTGCACATGCTGAAAATGCTTTTAAGCACTCTTTTGATCATAGAGCCACTGTGCCGACGAGGAGGTGGTGAAGAGGAACGTGCAGCGGGCACATCATCGTGGGACGGAGCTGCACTCGACGATCCAACATACTTGCGGCCTTTGGGAGGCCTCTTTGCACGATCACGGAGGTGGCGAAGGGGCTCATGGACAACATCCTTGGGATAGCGGACATTGGTCACTCTCTCAATCATATACATGAGATAGGGGGCATAAGGAAGATGCTTCATTGGATCATTCATGGCCCTCCTCAACTCATTCCAAATGAAGTCAAAGACACAAAAGCCTTCTTCATCTGGTGCCATCCTATTGAGAAGATTGGGAGCAAAGTACCTCAAAGCTGTGACATCTCTAATCTTAGGGTCGATAGTGGCACGAAAGAATTGATTGAGAGAGTAGTAGTAAGGGTTAAGTTGGTCCGCTTTGCCCTCAATGGCCGCATCTCGGCTAGGAAACATAAAGGGCAGCTCCTTGGGCTTGTATTTGTTCTCATTGTGCACGGGGGTGCACCTTTCATCCTTAGAACCAAGACCCAAGAGCCGAGAGAAAGTCATGTAGTCAATGGTGCACTTTTGGCCTTGAGTTGTCCATGTGATGGTGTTGTCATGGGGATTGAAGTAGTAAGAACAATGGAATTGAGCAAGGATTTCTTTGTTCCAATTGTACCTAAAGCCCATGATGTCGTAGAGCCCGACCTCCTTGCACTTGTCAATCACGGAGTTGAACACTGTGTTGTTGAGCTCCTCATAGTACTTCCAATCAATATACTTCATTGGCACAATGGGTGCCATGTTCTTGGAGGCCAACTTGGGATTGCGGATCACGGATTGATAAAAGTCCCGGTGGAAGTCACACCAAAACCTTGCCTCAAGTCCCTCTCCCTTGAGATACAAGTAAACATTCTCCTCCCTTTGCTCCCTCACTGCTAGGGAGTTCCTTGAGTATTCTCTAATCATGTGCTCAGCAAATCCAAGGACTGAGCCTGGGTCCCTTAGCTTGATAGGTGTCTCAACCACTCGGACATTTGGTGGAAGGGTAGGAATAAGTCTAGGAGGGGTTTTAGGACAAATGTGAGCAGCTACTCCTTGCTTGTGTTTAGGAGGAACTCGAGTAGCTGGGCGGCTTTGGTGGATATAGGGGGCTTGATGGCTCTTTTTGAGATGGGGCTTGTAGCGGGATCTCTCTTTGGCTGGCCCCTTTCCATGACGACGAGGAGGCTCGGGGGATTGCTCATAAGTTTCATCCTCAACTTCATCATCATCACTTTCCGTTTGCTCCTCCTCCTCCTCCTCCTCCTCCTCCACTATTTCTTCTTCACTCCCTTCGGCATAGGAGGGAGGAGGGTCACCCCGTCTAGGTCTTGAGCTGCGCTGAGAACCTTCTTGCCCCAAGGTTTCTTGCACAGCCCGAAAAGCGGCGGGGTCATGCCTAGCCTTGGTCCTCCTTTGGGTGGAGGGCTCCTCATTGCCACGGCTGACCTTCAACCTAACCATCTGAATGGATACAAAGATATGGAAATGAGAGATTGTCAAGGGTGAAGACACGCTGCACTTGTGGTTTAGGGTTGTAGTGCGAACCCCGGATACTCCGGGAAAAAGTCCGGAGACTCCGGATATTCCGGAGACTCCGGGTCCTTCGACCCCGGAGAGTCCGGGTTTCGCAGGCCGAAACCCTAAATCACAATGCAGTGAGGTACGTCCATCCAAACTGAGAGGAAACGCAGATCTAGAGCCTAAAGAGTGTTTCTTATATATTCCCTACTACGATACTACATGAACCACGCTAGGGAAATAGATCGGGAAAGTTTCTTTTGAAAATACCTTGGGAGAGAGGGAAAAGGACTTGGATCCTTTGAAACTTGAGTAGATCCTTGATCTCCACTCCTTGGAGCCTTCAAATCCTTACTCTCACGCGATTTCGATGGTTGGATGAGGAAATCGCCCAAGGGGATGAGAGGGGGCGATGGGAGAGGTAGGGCACGGTTAAAAGATAGAGTGGGGTGAAATGGAGGGTTTCACTGCGGTCAAAAACCTTTTATACTTTTAAAACCCGGAGTCTCCGGGTCAGGTCCGGACTATCCGGGAAACCCGAAGTGTCCGTCCTCAACCCCGGATACTCCGCTCCCCCTGAATCCCAGCGAGCAGATTTTCAAGGAATTTGATTTTAAATGGATTTGGAAGGTTGCTTATGTGATAAATGTGAGCCTGAGCAGTATCAACACCTTGGACTAGCCACAAACAAGCAAAGAGAACAATAGTCCAAGTGTTGTACCTAAAGATCCAAATTTTTCAAAACAAATGCGATACAAGCCTTTTTACAAATCTTTTTCCTTTTTTTTAAAAAATCCTGTACTAGGTCACTCAAATATGTGCATGATCTCAAGCCAAGTTACGAGAATCCAAGATATTTAGCTCACTCCTCAAAGCACAAAACCTTAGGTCAACAAGAGGCTTTGTGAAGATATCGGCTAGTTGCTTATCGGTGCTCACATGACTTAAAGCGATATCTCCTTTGGCTTCGTGGTCTCTCAAGAAATGGTGTCTTATGTCTATGTGCTTTGTTCTTGAGTGGTTTACGGGGTTGTTCGCTAGCTTAATGGCACTCTCGTTGTCACACAAGAGTGGCACCTTGCTAAACTTGCAACCAAAGTCTCTCAAAGTGAGCCTCATCCAAAGTAGTTGAGCACAACAAGCGCCGGCTGCAACATACTCGGCCTCGGCGGTGGAAAGGGCAACGGAGTTTTGTTTCTTGGAACTCCAAGACACCAAGGACCTTCCAAGGAATTGACAAGTCCCGGATGTACTCTTCCTATCTACTTTGCAACCAGCATAGTCCGAATCGGAGTAGCCAAGTAGACCGAAAGTGGAGCCCTTAGGATACCATAAACCAAGGTTAGGAGTATGAACCAAATATCTAAAAATTCTCTTAACGGCCATTAGATGGCACTCCTTAGGATTAGCTTGAAACCTTGCACACATGCACACACTAAGCATAATATCGGGCCTAGATGCACAAAGGTAAAGCAAAGAACCAATCATGGAGCGATATACCTTTTGATCGATGCTTTTGCCTTCCTCATTTAGATCAAGATGTCCATTTGGTGGCATAGGTGTTTTGATGGGCTTGGCGTTGTTCATGTCAAACTTCTTAAGCATGTCGTGGGTGTACTTGGTTTGACTTATGAAGGTGCCATCCTTGAGTTGCTTGATTTGAAAACCGAGAAAGAACTTCAACTCGCCCATCATGGACATCTCGAATCTTTTAGTCATGATCCTACTAAACTCATCAACCCAAATTTGATTAGTGGAGCCAAATATGATATCATCAACATATATTTGACATACAAACAAATCATTGCCTTGTTTACGAGTGAAGAGAGTAGGATCGGCTTTGCCTATCTCAAAGCCTTTCTTTAAGAGAAAATCCTTAAGGCATTCATACCATGCTCTAGGGGCTTGCTTGAGCCCATAGAGCACCTTATGGAGCTTGTAGACGTGGTTTGGGAGTTGTGGATCTTCAAAGCCCGGGGGTTGCTCAACATAGACTTCTTCGGAGATTGGACCATTCAAAAAGGCACTCTTGACATCCATTTGATGTAGCTTGAAGTTGTGATGAGTTGCAAATGCTAGGAGTATACGAATTGCTTCAAGTCTTGCCACTGGTGCATAAGTTTCTCCAAAGTCTAATCCTTCTACTTGAGTATAACCCTTTGCAACCAATCTAGCTTTGTTTTTGGTCACCACGCCGTCTTCATCTTGTTTGTTGCGAAACACCCACTTGGTTCCAATCACACTTTGTTTGGGGCGTTCCACTAAGGACCAGACTTCATTCCTAGTGAAACTGTTGAGCTCTTCTTGCATTGCCATCACCCAATCAGCATCTCCAAGAGCATCTTCAACCCTAAGAGGTTCTGACATGGAAACAAACGAGTAATGTTCACAAAAATTTGCTAATCTTGAACGAGTTGTAACCCCTCTGCGAATGCTTCCAAGTATGTTGTCAACGGGATGATCCCGTTGAACACTTTGTCGAACTCTTGGATGTGGGTCAGACACTTCTTGTTGAATCAAGTCCTCATCTTCTCGACTGCATTGTGAAGTTTCAGCAGCAGGTCCGGAGTCTCCGGACTTATCTCCGGATTCTCCGGAAAAGCCGGAGTCTCCGGGTTTTTGCCCGGATACTCTGGGTTGCGCAGCGGGGGGCAGATCTGCTGCATCTTCAATTATGCAGTCCTCATCATCTTCTTGTTGAGGCTTGATTTCTCCAATGGCCATCCTCCTTATAGCCTTTTCAGCGGGTACTTCCTTGCCTACACACAATTCATCAACTTGCTCCTCTTGAGAGCCATTAGATTCATCAAACGTCAAGTCACACGTGACTTCAACACAACCGGTGGTTTTGTTGAGGACACGATAGCCATGAGCGTTTGAGGCGTAACCAAGAAAGATACCTTCATCAACTTTAGATGCAAACTTAGAGCTTTTGGGCTTCTTGTTGAGAATGAAGCACTTACAACCAAAAACTCTAAAGTAAGAAACATTAGGCTTTTTACCAATTAGGAGCTCATAGGCGGTCTTGTGGCGAAGCTTGTGAAGGTACAAACGGTTGATAGCATGACACACCGTGTTGATTGCTTCCGCCCAAAAACTATCCGAAGTCTTGTACTCATCAAGCATGGTTCTTGCAGCTTCAATAAGAGTTCTATTCTTCCTCTCTACAATCCCATTTTGTTGTGGAGTGTATGGGACGGAGAGCTCATGACCAATGCCTTCTTCATCAAGATACTCTTCAATGTTGGTGTTCTTGAACTCGGTGCCATTGTCACTTCTTACTCTTTTGATCTTCACATCAAACTCATTTTGGGCTCTTGTTGCAAATTTCTTGAAAAATTCATGAACTTTGCTCTTGTCTTTCATAAAGAATACCCAAGTGTACCGAGAGTAATCATCAACAATGACAAATCCATACTTGTTTCCCCCAATGCTAACATAGGCTACCGGACCAAGATATCCATGTGAAGTAACTCCAATGGCCTCGTGGTAGATACAATGTTCTTGGCGGGATGAGGAGCACCAACTTGTTTTCTGGCTTGACAAGCACTACAAATTCTATTTTTCTCAAAATGAACGTTTGTTAGTCCTAGGATGTGTTCCCCCTTTAGAAGCTTATTGAGATTGTTCATCCCAACGTGAGCTAGTCGGCGATGCCAAAGCCAACTCAAGCTAGACTTTGCCAATAAGCATGTATCAAGTTGGGCTTTATCGATGAAAAATCCACCAAGTAAAGCCTTCCCTTGAGTTCACCCTTAAAGGCAACAGAGTCATCACCCCTTCTAAAGACGGTCACACCCTCATTTGTGAACAAACAATTGTAGCCCATCTCACAAAGTTGTGAGATGGACAACAAGTTGTAGTCCAAAGATTCAACCAAATAAACATCGGAAATTGAATGATTGATTGAGATAGCAATTTTACCAAGACCAACAACCGTTCCTCCACCATTGCCTCCAAAGGCAATGGTTTCCGTAGGATTTTCAATCATATCACAGGATGTAAACATTTTCTTCTCTCCGGTCATATGATTTGTGCAACCACTATCAATCACCCATTTTGTTCCACCGGAGGAGTATGCCTACAAAACAAATTATGCTTGTGTTTTAGGTACCCAAGTGAATTTGGGTCCTAGAGTGTTAGTCACAAGAATCTTGGGCACCCACACACTCCTTTTTATCATTGTTCCTTTTGTGCGAGGCCCTACATACTTGGCAACCACCTTACCCTTGTGGTTCCAAGTCAACACATAATCGGCATAAAAGCTATCTTGTGATGCATGAGGTTTGGGCTTCTTGATTGACTTGTTTGGCTTCGAATGTGATGCTTGTGAGGTTACTTGGGTTCTCTTGAACTTGATTGGAGTGTTGTATCTCACTTGATTGTCATGCTTCTTGACACCCATTTGCTTCATCCCGTGCACCACATTCCTTGTTCCCATACCTTTGGTGTGGTGATTCTTGATGAATGGGATGGGGTCTTTTGTACCTTGTTCTTGCTTACCAAGCCCCTTCCCATCCTCAAAGCCAAACTTCTTCATGTAGCTTGACCCAAAACCTTTGGTGTGGTTTTCAAACTCACCTCTCTTGGGTTCTTTCTTCTTTTCAATTATAAGTGAGTTTGACAACCTAGCAATTTCCTTTCTCATGGCATTCATCTCGGCAACATTAGTAGCACAAGCATTTATATCAAATTTATAGCATCTAGAACAACCTTTGCTTGTTGATGTTTGAGAGTTTGAGAGAGCATCATTAGATGAAGTTGTAGCATTGTTCTTGAGGTTGTCAAGTTGAACTTCTAATGCCATGTGACTAGTCTTTAAACTATCAAAGCTCTTTTGAAGTTCAAGCTTTTCATCCTCAAGTTTCTTGCAAGCATCCTTAGCTAGGAAAGATTCCCTAGTTAATTCATCTACCGACAACTTATCTTTAGCTAGGGATTTCTTGAGACTAAGAATTTCTTTCTCCTTTTCCTTGAGCGAGTCCTCTTGCACCTTGAAACCCTTCTTTTCAATTACAAGGGCATCCTCAAGGGCAATGGTTTTCTCCCGCTCAAGTCTAAAGAGTTCTTCTTGCACCTCAAGAGTCCCATCTCTATTCTCAATTTCTTTCATTAGAAACATGATTTTCTTAGTGGCCTTTTTACCAAAGCTAGTGATCATTTTTTCAAAATCGAAATCATTTTCACTATCATCATCTAGGGGAGGGGTAGGAGTGTCAACCTTGGAGCCCCTAGCCATGAGGAAAGTGTGGGTGAAGTCATCTTCATCATCGGTGAGATCTTGAAATAATGATGACTTGTTGATTGGTTCCTTAATGGTTATGGTGGCAAGACCGGCTTCTATGTTGAAGTCGGAGCTATCATCATTTGAATCCCATTCTTCACCCAAATGAGCTTCACCAACTTCCATTCTCTTGTTCTTGTCAAACTTGTTGGTGTCTCTTCTTCTCACCTTTATGTTAGGGCACTCCGCAATGAAATGTCCCTCCTTGCCACATCCAAAGCATGGTCTCTTTGAGGTTCTCTTGGTCTTGATCTTGTCCTTGTCCTTGTTCTTGTTGAGGAAACCACTTTTCTTGAACATTTTGTTGAACTTCCTTACAAAGAGAGCCATTTGTTCGGGGGTCATGTTCATGTCACTATCTTCATCATCATCTTCCTCGGCCATGATTCTTGAGGTTGATGAGCTTGACCTTTTCTCCTTGCTAGATGCTTTGAGGGCCACTCCCTTGTTCTTCTCAAGTTGTTCATGCATCTTTGACATCTCTTGTGAGAGCTTGGACTCCTTGACGGTGATAAGGTGTTCTTCCATTCTTCCAATCACATCCGCCGGAGTGAACTTGTTGAATCCTCTCTTTTCCCTTATGAGAGTAGGGAGTTGAACATCCCTTGCCATGTACGCGGAGAGGATCTTATCAACCACTTCTCTTCTTCCCCATCTTGTACTTCCAAGTGATTTGATCTTGTTGATGATCTTCTTCAATCGGTTGTACATTTCTTGTGGTGATTCATCGTCCTTGATGACAAACCGGTTGAGCTCACTTTCTAAGGCTCGGATCCTTCCTTCCCTTACTTGCTTTGTCCCTTCATGATTGATGAACAAGGTGTCCCACACTTCTTTGGCGGACTTCAATCCATCTACCTTGTCATATTCTTCGGCCGTGAGTGAACTCTTGATGATGCGGATGGCTTGATAGTTTCTTTGTATCTCATTTGCTTGATCTTGAGTTAGCGTCGCATCACCACTTGGAAATGTAATTCCCCTGTTCACAATAGTCCAAAGTGCGGGATTCACCGCCATCAAATACTCCTCCATCGAGTTCTTCCACTTGGAATAGCCGGTTCCATCAAATTGGGGTATCTTCCCAATGTGGCTAGAACCCGATGGATGGTTAAAGGATAAGCGAGAATAATCGAAAGAGGTTCGAGTGTAATCCCTTGATGGTCGACGAGCGGAGCGGGTGGATCTTGCATCATCGAATTCTTCGTCCTCACTATCGGAGGACTCATCACCTCTTCCGGGCGCTTGATGACTAGTGCTTGCACCACGCGTGTTGTCTCCTCGAGGGGGAGGAGGCATGCCAACAACATTGTTGACGGGATCACCTTCGGCGAGAGGCGTAGCTTGATCATTTGGATTCGACATCTTCTTGACTCCAAGCGGTTAGGCTTCAAACACGGAGCACCAGGCTCTGATACTAATTGAAAGGATCAAGATGTCGACTAGAGGGGGGGTGAATAGTCGTGCCTGAAAATCACAAACTTTTTCGCGGCTGTTAGACCAAAGTCCGAGACTCCGGATATTTTTCCGGATACTCGGAAATCCGAGAATCCGGAAAATGTCCGGATAGTCCGGCCTGCTAAGGGGGAATTAAATCGACAGGATTTAAACTTGCTCAAAAGTAAATCTGTGAAAATAGGTTATGCACTGAAGTGATACAAGCCTGTTTATCCACTTGAAACCTGTAGGAACCTCAACACGAAGTAGATCGGCACCAAACCCTAGATAAGTGTTCAAGCAAGATACATGCATGCAACAAGATGAACAAGCACAAGAAACACAGGATTTGTTACCGGAGTTCAACCTCACACCTTGGGGTCTACGTCTCCGTTGAGGTACCCACAAAGGGTGGACCTTTACACCTAGGTCACTTTCCTCCCTCTAGCGACCACGAAAATCAAGCTAGAGTTACTTACTCAATTTCGGGGTAATACAAACTTCCTTGGGCAGCCACAAACCTTTGGATGCTCCAAGGCAACGCCTAGCCGGCTAGGAGCTCAAAGCTCCAAGAGTAACAAACACGAATTTTACCGACCAAGCGAAGAACTAGGTGCTCTAGAGATGGGAAATCAGCTCACTAGCACTCTCCAAGCCCTTGCTCTCAAATCCTCTTAACTCCCACAACAAATCTCACCAACTTTGAGCCAAAGGGAGAAAGGGGAGAAGTAAATGAGGGTTACAACAGTTTAGGACGAATATGGCAGGGAGGAGAAGTAAATGAAGGGGTGGAGGGGGCTTTTATACCCCCTCACCCAGAATATAGCCGTTGAGGCTTTATGACCGGAGTATCCGGTTAAACCCGGACTCTCCGGAAGTCCGAGTCTCCGGCAAAAACCCGACACTCCGGCCTTCCAAGGCCAGCACCCAAGATAAGATTCCCGTGAGTGTGTTGGTGCAATGGTGTCTCTCATAGGTTTTGTTTTAGCAACTAGAGCACCCGTTCGACTCTTGGAAGACATGATTCCCGTCCCTCTTGATAGTACAAAGATTCCTAGGACTCAAATTCAAAAGTAAAAATAAATAAGCCGTCTTAGGAATCCTTTTAGAGCACCACTTTCTTTTTGTGTAGTCAACGAGCTGTGCTTGATGCCATACATGATTTTAATACCTGCTCATGGACTAGATAAACTCATTAGCCACTTAGGTGTGTCATTATATCACCAAAACCCACTTAGGGGGCCAAGATACTCTTCAGATGTTAATCATGTGTTGTCTCTGGATTCGCCTTCGCGTGAGTTTTAGTGCATATATGTCGATCCTTGTTGCTATGTAAAGTGATTTCACCGAGCGTTAACCCGGCAACTAACGACTGGATGATACTTTATTATTGCTTAATAACCAAAGTGGATTGGTTTAGGCAATTGTACAGTATTTTGCTGTGCGGGTTGTCACATTCTGTCTATAATAATAAGTTGTTCTGGCTATAATAATATCTTGTTCTTACTATAATAACTTGTTCTGTCTATAATAATAATTTGTTTTGATTTGTTCGGACACTGTATTTTTTTGTTCAGGATGACATACAAACTTGTTCCGACTATAATTAGATCTTGTTCTGAAAGTTTTCTCTTTTGTTCTGACACTTCATTCGTTTTGCTCTGACGATAATAGAATATATAACATTAATTAAAAAATATGAATAAAAACTTTTGTCAAAATATAGTCAAGTGGGATCTTGTTTCAAAGTTTTTATTATCAGAAATTCAATGGTGCAATCGGAATTTAATTTTGATTCTCTGTTTATGATTTATAGATTTTTAAATTTCAAACAACTTGCATGCAAAGGTGACATCAGCAACTTTTGTTCGACACACACACGCATATATATATATATATATATATATATATATATATATATTGTTCGGTACTTATAAATATTTTGTTCTCGTAGTTTATAAATTTTGTTATACGGTTATGTAAATATATAATCTTAATTAAAAAAATACAAATAAAAAAGGTTGTCAAAATATAATCAAATGAGATCTTGTTTCAAAGTTTTTATTGTTAGAAATTTAATGATGCAATCAGATTAATTTTGGTACCCAGTCTATGATTTATAGATTTTTTAATTTCCAAACAAACTGCACGCAAAAGTGACATCAACTTTTTTTTTGTCTTTTTTGCATGCATGCATATGCTAAGCGGCACATGCGCAACTAGTCTAATGAAACTTTGATTTTTTTTTCATCGCCCTCCATACATTAGCGTGATGGAAATATGATTATGCGATTCAACCCGTGAGCCTTCAGCGACAAAATGTTTTTTTATCGCCGAAATGATGGCTAGGAGCACCCGCAGCAGGCCCCGTATGTCAGGGGTGGGCCCCACAATTTTTCTTCTCCCCTCCTCTACTTCCCCTCCTCCGCCGCTGCCCATCTCCTCTCCTCCTCCACCACGCCTCCTCCTCCTCTCCTCCCCGAGCTCTGCCTGCTCTCCTTATATCACGCGGCCCACCGTGCCCTCCTGATGTCTCTCTCCCCGATCCAGTGGATAACATCGTCCTAAATTTCGCGGAAATTATATCCATCCATCTTCCGGAATGTGAAATTTCATTGATACTACTCAAATCCCTACTCATCCTTTTCCTCACGTGCTCCCTCTCCCTCCTTTCCGTGCCTGCGCCTCCCCACGCTCAAATCCAGAGAAAGAAGGCTCTAAAATGTTGAAATATTTTTACAAAAATATGTTGATCATATTTTTTAAAAAATAAATGTTGGATTCAATTTTTTTAAAATTGAAAATGTTTATTAAATTTTTTCGAATAAATGTTGGTTCATTTTTTAAAAAAATATCACTGCAATTTTCTTATAAAAAAGAGTTGTAGCATTTTTCAGAGCCCGTCACGAGTTTTGGACTTTTGGTTTGTTGGAAGTTTAGATGGCAGCCCCTTAAAAATTTCGTGCTTTTTTCCCGCTCACTCTGAAAATAAACGAAAACCGTGTACAATTGTACATAACGTGGTAACGACAGGCCTGATTGATCATCTGAAGCAAGAAGCGTTCCTGACAGCCTGACTATACAATCTACACGGATTTCTACACAGTTCCATTTACCTGATTTCCGTTCGACTGTCATGATCCAGCTCTTAACTAACACAAACTGCCACTTGCTACGTCAACCATATCAGAAGTGAATCATCTATAAGCAAGATTTGTTCCACGCTTTGGAAGCCCAGTGTTCTCGGCTCTGCCGGCACGCATATATCCGGACAGCTGAATCGAGCTACGCACACTTGCAGTAGCAAGGTACTAGGCTGACACTGACAGCTGATCCGGTCACCTGAACTACTGGCACACATGAGCAGTACTGCAGTAGAATGCGAGACACAACAGCTAGCTCTGACGGCTTCCGAGCTCTGACGGCTTCAGTTCCTGAGCCAAATCGTATCAAAATTTGGGAGGTGCAACGACCCTTGATTCATGTACATATGACATAGTACAGGCCGACAAAGCCGAAACTACCAGAAAAGGAAAGCACAAGAACAGCATCTCCGAATCTCCGATCATCATCAGAGGATTCAGAGCTCCTAAAATATTTGGATCGCAGGGAAGTCAAACCGCATCTGTCCGGCTCATGCGACGAGATCGTACGTTCTGATGGCGGCGTCAACTAACTTTTATTCCCACTAAACATTTGCAGTAGTCTTTCTGTAGATGGAATCGTGCTTGCATTGCCTCATTCGGGATCGCGTCATCACCTTCGTCAGCTATGTGCAAACAGTGCCTACACGTTCTGAACCTGTGAAAACCAAGTGGACTGTCAGTCATCAGTTTGCTGCCGTGGAGGAAACGAAGCGATTCAGAGTATCCCCAAGCAGAAATTAAGAAGAGCATTCTTGTCCCCTCACCTTCTTCCGTTCTCAGCTCATCGACGTTGTACGGCGCGGCAACCCTGTCGTCACGCATTCGAGCTCAACCCTCTCGCCTCGCACGATCGCATCACCCGCATCCTCTTGCATGAGGACACAAACATCCTGCAAAATGGAGCACGTGCATTTACCATTTGTTTAAGAGCCTAGAACTCTGATAGCAAAAGGCAGCAATGCCAGTTGCCAGTGCAATCGTGAGAAGGCGGCGCCGCTTACTCCCAGGGAACGTCGCCGACGAGCATCCAGTCACCGTCGCCGTCCTCGTACACCACCGCGTGCTCCCACTCGCTGTACCCGTCCATCAGCCCTGCACAGCACGACGCCGCCACCGACAGAACGCGCCAACAATTTTTCAGTTCGTTTTCTTCCAGCGCGTACGTGTGGGTTTTTGCGCAAGGGCAGCAGCGGCTCAGCTTACCGATGGAGCAGCAGCAGAACAACTCGTTGAGCGCCTCGACGAGCTCGCCGTAGTCGTCGTACGCCGCGACGTCCACCTTCCTCAGGTACGGCGTCCCGTCCATGCTCACCTTCACGAACGCCTGCACCCTGCACGCCGCCTCGCTAGGCCGGCCGGTCAGACACACGAACCCCTTGCAGTTGCAGGAGAAATTCGACAGGGTCGAGGAGGCGAGTCACGCCACGTACGTACATGGAGGAGGATGCTGACAACGACGGCTGCCCGTTCTTCCTCGCTCGCCTCGCCTTGCGCGCATTGACGCCTGGCGGCCCCAGCGTGAGCTCGGTCAGATCGACGCCGTCGTCGCCGTAGCCCGCCATGCGCGCGCGTCAGAGCTTCCTTAGCTTCCGTCCCAACCAAGCACGTACGGCCTGCGCGTCGATGGCGAACGGGTTTCAAGCTAGCTGAGGACTTGTTGAGGTATTATTTCGAAGAAAAAACTTGTTGAGGTGGAGAGGAGGAGGAGCTCCGAGGTCGCGAAGGTGATGGACGACTGATCGAGCTGCGGCTCTGGCCGGTATATATACCGTTGGTGCGGCGGCACACTGGATGTCTGGGCACGAGATCCTCTGCGGCGGCCGAGCCGGGGGAGGGAGGCAGGCGCATCGTGCCACCAAGGACGACGATACGATACGGCGGCTGCGGTTGCAGGGGATCCGGTTTCCGGTGGGGGAGTTGGGGCCCGCCCGCCGGGGACAGGCGCACGGCTGCGGAGCCTGGCGGGAGCGCCGGCGGTTGGGTTGGGTGCGGGCCGGCACCGCAGCCTGCCGGCCTCAACCCCAGCACGGTGTCCGCCGTGGGGGCGACCGGCTGCTGCCAGGTAGACGCCCCGGTCTCCCCCCGTCGCGAAGCAGCGTGCTCCCCTGGAATCTGGTGTGGCGTCGTTGCTGTAGCCAGCGTCCAGCGATCAAGCATGGTTCGTCGCAGCATGTTCACGGCCAGCTTATGACCATCTCAGGATTCGGACGTTGTGTACGACGAGGCTAGTAGTATATTCTTGACAGGTATAAGTTTCAGTGGCGAATCTAACGGGAGATTGCGTTGCCAAACCATTGCAACCTAGGCATGAGAATTGAATACGATGAACATAAACGAGAACTTTAGGAGCTCCTTACAAGGACAATTTAGCATTCTCAGCATATTGAAGTACTCTAGGCGGTGCCAATATTTGCAGTCTAAACACAACCCAACACAACCCCAGTAGCTTCCGAGCCTAGCTAGGCTGCTGCCATGGAAGCCGCCCGCCGCAGCAGATCCGGATTCTGGCGAGGGGGGTAGGGGACAGCCGCCCCGCAAGTGGGCGCGTGCGAGCCGGGTACGTGCATGTTCCTCCGTGGCGCCGAGGACCCGAGCCGCGTATGTGCATGCACGCAACCGCAACCGCAACAACGTGCCCGCACCGCACGAAGCCAACTCGGCCTCCTCCCCTCCTCCCTCCCCCTGCCCGCCCGTGCTTCGCAGCCCACGGCTGCCGCTGGTCCCGCGGTGCGGGGCCCTGGCTGGACAGCCCGGGGGCCTCGCCGCCGCCGCGCCCGGCAAAGTCTCGCGGGGCACGAGCATCGTGCTTCGCGCGGGAGCAGGAGGTCGCAACCCCGGCTGTGGAATTCGATGCACCCACCGGGCTGCCGGCCTACGTGACCGTGCCTGTCGCGCGCACGAGTCGATCGCGACCGCGGCGCCGCGGGGGCGGACGGACGGCGAGATGGGCAGGGCAGCGGCGTGGGTTTCCGCCGTGTGCTCCACCCCCCACCTCCTGTCCTGGCGCGCGCCCGGTGTCGTGCCCCCTGGATGGGAGAGCAGCGGGCGCGTGTGGCGGCTGGTCATTTGTTTCTCTGGCTCTCGCGCCTCTCCGAGAACTACACGCGCGGCGGTGTGCGAGTGTTCGCGGCTCCCGCTGCCGGGCAGAGGATTAACCTCGGAGTTGGTGGTGGCGGCACTGGCATGGGGTGGATAAAAACAATTCAGTTCCAGAAGACATCGAAGAGCCTTTTGATGCAACCATGTGTTTTGACTGAATACCACAATTGAAGACGAATGTTTGACCTGCTCGCTCACACGCTGCCTCAATAGCAGGACACGTGTCGAATGGACTGCTAAGGGCGTCTCCAACAATGTCTCCAACAATCTAGCTTAGAGCTAGTGAAACTAATTTTTTAATCATGAAACATTGCAAAAGACAAGAGACTAACTAGGAGAGAAGAGATAAGCTCGCTCAATTCCCAATACACTGTTCTCTCACTGCACAATATTCAAAGCTAGTTCTTGCACTCTTTTCTCGTTTAAATTCATCAGCTTAGAGCTAGTGCTAGCTCATATGATTGGAGACGCCCAGTCCGATCCCCCGGGCAGCCGGGCTCAGAGTCCAGTTGTTTTGGATTGTTTTTGAATTGTTCATACAGATGAAAGATGGTATGCCAATTTTTAGATATCCATTTGTTAATTTTTCTTTCTAAACAGGCACAAGATAATTTATATTTCATTGATAAAAAAGATAAACAGCCGACTAGCCGGATAAGACAAGAAAAATAATTAAACTCGCACGCTCAAGTTCACCAGGCACTTGGCTCCCGCCGTGATCCAAAGCGAAAGCTCACCATTAATGAAATGTACAAGCGAAGGAATAGACGATTCTTTGCGGTCAAAAACGCAGTTGTTTCTATTTCCAAATATCTCAAATGACGAGGAGCACGAAAGATCGGGAGGCCTTGCAGGGGATGTTCGGCTGCGATGTAATAATCATCCACCATTCAATTGGCGAATATCTTTGCGGCCAGTCTCAATGGAGAGTTTCACCGTCCCGGTTTCCAAGATGTGAAACTTTGGTATGAAATAGATGTCTCCCTCGATGCATAGTTTCATTGCACAGTTTCATAGGCTCAAGGGTCCCACAACCTCTCTCTTATTGTATGGCTTAATTGCATAGTTGCATGGTGAAACTATATTTGTGTCTCAATGGGGGTTTCACACAGTTTCTAACGCATGTGAAACTGTGCCCAAAGGTTTCACCATGGTGAAACTCTTTCCTTCTCCCTCCTAAGGGTTTCATGCAAAAAGTGAAATTTTGCTGATGTGGCGCTGTATTTAATGTGCATGAAACACTCATGAACCCCATTGAGACTGGCCTAACTGCATTACATGAGTATATAGTGTGCAGTCTCCATCGTCCTCCTACAAAGAGGACACGTAGGGATGTGGTCCTAACGTCGAACTTGCACTTAGGTGGAGCTCACGTTTTCCAGATAGACGCAAGCACTGCGAAGCAATCGAGGAATTGGGCTTTATACGCTAATGATGTGGTGTGTTCCCCTTGTGGTGTTAGTGTCCGGGCGATATGGTCTTCATGCTTGGGCCGCAATAAGTTTTTTTTACCATTCGGTACCAGACCGGTTACCGTGTCCGCTCCAGTAGCAATTACCCACCCTCGTCGCACTTCGCTGCACCTGCAGCACCCAGCGAAGGGCTCGAGCTCCGCCGTGGGACAATGTGGCCGGCCGGGGGCCAGTGCGGCTGGCCGGCAAGCTCGAGCTCCCCCGCGGGCAATGCCGCCGGCGAGCGAGCTAGAGCTCCCCCCGCCGGGCCGGCCGCCGCGGCCGGGCGAGCTCGAGCTCTGCCGTCGCAGGGAGGCGTGGAGGATGGACGCCGATGGAGGAGAGAGGAGAAGAGAGAGGAGGGAGAGGAGAGAATACAGATGGAGGAGAGATGGGGATGACATGTGGGCCCGCCGCCACGTGGCAGCCACGTCACCGAAACCACCTTGCAAAACCGCCGGATGGCCAAAAACGAACGGTTTCAAGAGTTCGAGGGCCAAAGATTTCTGGTTTTCGCGTTCGATGGTCAAAATCAAACTTTGACAATAGTTCGATGGCCAAAAATGGACTTGTTCCTTTTGGTTTTGATGCGTGAGCACTCCGCGAAGAGCAGATGGCCACCGTCGTCAGGGGGAGGTCAATCCCTTTTCCTTGGAAGGATATTCTCTCGTAAAGACCTCGGGCCTATTTGGATTGAAGGGGTAAATATTTACCTCAAGGTAAATGTTTTGCTTCTTCCATCTGCCTCAAATACGTCAGGGGGAGGTCAATCCCTTTTCCTTGGAAGGATATTCTTCCATCTGCCTCAAATAATATTTTCTCCGTAGGGTGTTCGGATTGAGGGATAAATGTAGATGCGAGAAAGAGGGCTGGAGTCCACAACAAATTTGCTCTAATTTGCTACCTTATAAGGGATAAATGGAATTAAGGGGCAAAACATTTGTCCCACCATATTTGCCTCACATGTTTGGCACCTTAGGGGTAAATTTGAGGTGAATTTGCCCCATTTATCCCTCCATCCAAACACCCCCTCCTCGTTGATTGTTGAACAAACTAAATGGCCTTGGTTATGGCAACGTGTCTGGCAAGTGCCAACGACTGAATTGAACTAAACATATGCCAGGAAAAGGAATGGTCTATTCAATTTTTGTACAGTTTTTCTAGTGGGATACAGCATTCCCAGATCCAAAGCTCAGGTGAGAGGTGACAGCCACTTGCGCTTCTATAGCGGCAAAGTGGTAAGTGACATGAGTTCTGACGATCGCAACGAGAATAGACTTAAATGCCGTCTAGGGCACGACAAGCCGAATTGAGATGCAGTCGTTCACTCCAACTCTGCCGGAAATGCACTACTACCAAATAACAGATAGACCAATGCTACACCCCCGTATTCTGACCCCCCCCCCCCCCCCCCCCCCGAGCTTAGCCGAGAAATGTACATTCCGAACTTCCAATGTTTACTTGTTGGCGTCCCCTTCGTAATTACTTGCTGGCACCACCCCTGGAGAGTCATGGTTGTTCACGCTATGATCCACCCCCTGAGTCTGGATTTACCATCACAAAGAACAATCGTTGGGTGAGGGAACTGGAAGTGCCAATGGAAATGGAAAGTGCACTATAACCTATAAATATAACAAGACTTCAACCATAGTGAAAATATGACAGACCTGGGAATTTGATCCCTGCCCATTAGTACGAACAGGTCGCATATTAAGATCGATCATTTTCGAATTAATGTTACGCTGGTCTTCACAGTTTCCATCAGATGTTGGATCATCAGAGCTGTTATGGTGGTTTGCGATTTGCTCCTTCATTACTGAATGAGGTGGCTTCTTCTGATCTATCGGGGTTTCAGCATCCTTGCTTTGCATAGCTACATCATCCATATGGCCTAGTTTATCTCCTGGAAACTAATCATAGTTCCCTACTGTGAGAACTAGAAGCATACATAATTGCAATCTAGGCTGTTGAGTACAAACTTACTTCAACACTTTGCCTTAGGAGCAGGTATCTTCCATGGGTGCGTTTGCCACCAACATGAACAGTCATGTCACAGTTAAGGCAAAGTGAAGCGCCATCTATCTCACAGTGGAAGAAGGCTATACCCAGGAAAATCAAGATTTAGTTGACAAACCATATTGAGGGTGGGGTCATGAATCAAAAGGCGTACCAGGAAAGCTTTCACATATATCACAACGAGCAATTTTATTAGAGGTTGAAAGTCCAACTCTCACATGCCGACTAGCAA
Source organism: Cenchrus americanus (assembly GCA_947561735.1). Classification (NCBI taxonomy): domain Eukaryota; kingdom Viridiplantae; phylum Streptophyta; class Magnoliopsida; order Poales; family Poaceae; genus Cenchrus; species Cenchrus americanus. The sequence continues at coordinate 52,005,030 of OX387245.1, forward strand.
GCTTGTTACACATGTGCACCTGCATCACAACATGGAAGAGATCTCACATATAGTAAAATTAGGGTGATCCGTTTGACAATCAAGGTGTCATGCACTGAAGTCGAGTATGAAAAGGGGGATTGATACATGCACCAGATTTGGTAAACTGGAAGTTGCTTTTTTCTTTAATATCACATGATGAATCCACACCTAAAAGATGGAACCCAAATTCATCAGTTTAATACTGAATTAAACTAGCTAGTTTCCATCATTTGAAGCAAACTTCTCCCAAGCATCTGATTAGTTGAAGTGGCAAATTAATACCTATGATAAATGTTCCCAGACACTAATACATGTGATAATTTGCAATCAGCGTCTGAGATATACCCACAGTGCATTTGTTTTTCTAAGGAGGATGTCACATACACCTCAAATAACTTTTTTCAGAAGGATACCCTGGATGCATACAACGCTAACTACAAAAGCAGCCTTTTCTCCATGACGGCCATCGTGTAATCTGTTTTAGGAAGAGGACATGGTTTTCTCACATTTTTGTGTGTGTGCGGCTGGCATCTGTTTCCTGACCGGCATTTGAAACAGATAAGTCTTAGGAAAAAAAAGATGACAGCAATAGAAATGCACCGTGTTTTAAGGTGCGTATTTCACAACATGACAACAATATCAGACACTAAGTAAACTAAATTAGGGTTTTCTGATCATTGCTGAGGCTCATTATCCAATACACATTGCTTGGTAGAAGCGAGCCATTCTGAAATAGTATGCACTAACAATCTAACATGCAACAAGCCAGTGAAGCCTGGCAATCTGAGAACTTTGTTGTCAACGAATAGCAGAAGGATCTGTGTTTCCAGAATGGAATTTCTATCCTTGAAAACAAATTGCAGAAGGACCTATATGTGTTTCCAGAAGAGAATCTCTATTCTTGATAGTATACTTACAACTGGCATCATCCAAGCATATCAAACTCATAGTTTTGCCTAAGTACATATGTTTGGAGTATGGAAAAAAATTCCAATCTTCCACTAGATTGGATTTCAAATGGTAATCCCATATTGCTTCTTTAGATAAACAAACTCAACTCTGTTGGAAAAATCTAGAACAGAAATGACTGTGGTGCACACTCCATTGTACTCGTATACTCCTATAAAGAAACACATACAATTTTAGAAGTACTCAGTACTGAAGTACATGGTCAAATTGAGTCAACTACTAGCATTTTTTTCCTTCACCCTTGTGCATATGCACAGTGAACAAGGGTAAGTCAGCATAGCTTCTGTCCTGGTAGGATTGGCAGGTAAGTTAGTTCTTTTGTCTCCAATCCAAAGGACTACAGTTGACCTTTATCCAAAACCATTATTCTGGTTGGATGGCACGTACACCAATTGATTATGAAGAGCAGTGGGATGTTGCAATATCTTCTCTTAATATGGCACTGCCCATTTACTCATCTAATCTCACCTCACAAAGAATGCTTTTGAAAATATTTCCTGAAAAACAGGCATATTATTCTATGGGCATGCACATTTTTATAGCTAATGGAAACAAGGTTCCAGCCCGTACAGTCTACACCTTCGAAAAGTGTACACAGCTGTCAGCAGAATAACCATTGGTGTAGCATACCAAACATAGCAGCCTAGGTAACAAACCACAGCTAAACAATTCTGGAAAATATGGTGCAATCAGCATATGGTAATTCTGAAAAATATATTACTTATATACATAATTTCTTAAACAGGTTTTGCATAAGACAACAGTGTAATTTAGAAGATGATCACGTGTAATTTAAAAAGATGAAGATCACCAGCACTGGAAAAATATGGTAACCAAATATTCTTGAAAGGGAATTTAAAATTGGGCAGTAAACACAGAATACAAAGACACGTGCTTGAAGAGCGAACAAAAATATTTTAATGACACAAGTGAAAAAAGAAACTTTATTTTCAGTGGTATGAATTATGATTGGTAATATGGCCACACTTAATTCACATTTTTCATAGATCAAATATATTTATTACAAAATGAGGTCTCTCAATTGCTTGATGTCAGTATGACACCATGTCTATTCGCATCAGCAGTCCCTCGATAAAGACTCATGGTTCTAACGAAGATTGTCACAATATATCAACAACCTAAATAGAGTCAGGCACAGTAAATAAATACTATGATATGTGCGGCAAGTAGTAACAGAGGAAGAGTCAAAAGAAGCAAGGAGTAATTGGGCTCGATGGAAGATTTGCTCTGGAGATAAGATTGGTTAGTTTGATAAGATTTGTTAGCATGAATTTGTGTTGTTAGTCTGCGGAAGTTTAGATTGAGTGATTGGATTCAATAGAGATTGATGCAATTTTTGGCAAACTACATATGTGGAAGCCGGTGGCGCAACCCTGTATGTGGCAAGCAAGAAATCAATCTATTACGCTCATCTCCCTTTCTCTGTCTTCTCATCTCCCCCGCTGCTTGGCACCCTCGCCGACATTAACACCGCCACCACGGGCAGGAAACTAGCAGCCCAGCAGCCAGAGACCACCTACCAACCTGATCAGGTCACTGCCTCACGAATATGACACATAGGTATTTTTTTTCATGCACGTAGTCCTTTCAGCAACTACACTTAAATTGAGCTCAACTGAGTAATGGAGTATTCAAGCACAAGTGTCAAAGAATTATGAACAGCGTAACTGCCAAGACACACAACACATGGTCACAATCCCGGTTGGAATACTGGGCGTGGCATCAGGTGAGACCACCAAGTCAAAAGGAAAATGTAGCCATAAAGGTCAAGTGCTATTACCACCAAACACATGGCAAACTCATCGCCACAAATATCCACGCATGCTGTGGATGTCGACAATCCACCAAGTAACAGAACCTCAAACTTCTTGTACAAATCCCCTACGCAACAACTATGGGAAAACCTTACAAATCTCTGATTCAACTAAATATTATGCAGAGAACGACTTTGTTACATGAGGAAAATTTGTAAACATGCTTAGCAATTAGCATTCCCAAAAATAGGATAGGACTCTGATTTTAAGTGGGGGATTTAAGCCAACTCAGGGGAATCCGATCAACCTTTTTGAATTTCTGAAATAACGACTCGAACAACTCCGAGAAGTTTAGCACTATCAATGGACACTAGAATGTTTGTTTTTTTCCTCTCGGTCGGAAATAATGTAAACCGAGACAAATTATTGATCAAGCAAACCGTCTAAGCTGGACACCCCCAAGACATCCACCGCGCGAGCACGCAATTAGGTAGTAAATCCCTGAGATCTCAGCGCCCACTCGACCAATTAGAGCAACCATCGGGGCACGTGCCCATCCAATAGAGCAGCGCTCCCGCCCGATCTGCGAGAGGGGACGAAGAGAGCGGGGAGCGGAGATCACCTTCTCGTCGCAGGGCCGGCAGAGCGCGGCCTCGTCGGCCGCGCAGAAGAGCACCGCCGGCGCGCTCTCGCACACATCGCAGATCGTCCGCATCCCAGCGCCGCGCCGCTCCCGCCGCGCCGCCCGCGTCATCGCCCCGCCGCCATCCGGGCGACGAAACCGCGGCTCCTCCCCCGCCCCGCGCCGCAGCCCGGCGATCCCCTCCCAGCGCTACGACGGCGGCGACGGAGGGGGGGATGTGGACGAGGAGGCGGCAGCGCAGCAGAGAAGCCCAAAACACAGGAGTTTGGACGAGGACTCGAGGAGGAGGGGATGTGGCAGCGACTGAGCGGAGGCCGACACGCCGGAAGCTGTTATTTGATTTGGTCATTTGGATGTGGTGGTTGTGGGGCGTCGAGGGCGCGCCTCCGCCTGCCCCGGTGCTGGGCCCACGTTTCTCGGCGACACTCGTACGTAGGCGCGGTCCATGCGGTAGCCTCAGCTGAACCACATGCATGCCAGGCGACGGGTGACTGGCTTCTTCGGTGGGTCTGTGAACCGGGACCATGCTGCTCGGGAGCGCAGGGGGGCCCAAATGCTAATTGATGCTCTAGGCCCGCTTCAGCTACAGAGGATACTATCACGGCCCTCACTGACAGGTGGGGTGGGATCTTGTGGGACCCCGAGTTCTGGGGGGTGGCTGGGTGGGAGTTGGGTTTTGGATATGGAGATTTAGGCGGGGGTGGGCCCGCGAGAGGCGTCCGCCACAGAATAGAAAAGGGGCCCGGGCGGGGGAGTGGCTCCGAATCAATTGCTTGGCTGCCCTGCCGCCAATGGCCGCAGTCTTCCGTGCCTTTTCTTTTCCACCTGCCTTCCGGCCGCGGCCGCCGTTGCGCCTCCGTGCACCGAGTGCACGGGCTGCCGTCGACTCGAGCCATCCGATCGCCGCCGCCGGCACGACCCGTGCTGCTCGGATAGTTGGATGTGAGATCGCCGTTGGGGCGGGTGTTGGCGGAAATCGGGCCCCAAGGTGGACGCCGACACAACAGCCTCCGGAACGCTTCCCTTCCTTCACTATTGTCCCTAAGCTACTTCCACTACTCTAGACGAGGAAAGGAAATGAGGAAATCCTTAACAGAACAGGAAATGCAACAAGGGAACACTTGGCAGACCGAAGACCGAAAGACTAGCAGTAGCCTTCGGTGCTCTCTTCTCATTACAGTGTGTCCGTTCCATTACAGGGTTCACTATTTATCGGAGTCCCCTGGGTATGGTCATTTGCCTCAATTACACCTTTTCCGCTCCTGACAAACGGCTTTAAACACTTTACAAGGGCATAACAGTAACTCCGGGCGTCGTACAATCCTCCAGCGTGTCTTCGTACGGCCGAAACACCTTTACACGCGGCGCCCCTTGTCTCTACCTCGTACAACGCCCACTTTATACGTTCGTCGTGGCCACGTGTTGCGGCCTTCGGCACCGAAACAACCGAAGATCTCGCCCTGGTCGCGTCGTGCCTTTAGGGACGTCTCGCCCGGGCCGCCTCCAGCCCCGGGCCGAAGTGTTCTCAATGCGCAGCGCTTCTGGCTCTTCCAGACCTTCGGTGCCGAAGCACAACCGCACGTGCCTTTGGCGCCAAAGGCCAGCACCGCTCAGATAGGACGCCCCTGCACAACAAAACTCACATAACTCGAGTAGCATTAGTGTTTCCGTTAAACCAGCACCGCCAGAACTCCCTCGTGCAGTCGAAGCTGCGTGTGAGCCGAAACCGTCAGTCTGGCTGGACGTGGACAGAACTTCCGAAGGTCATTTTCCCCAACAGCGGACACACGGAAGAAAGCCCTGGTCCATGCGCTAGCTCCATCGAAGGCGCGTGCCTGAGAGGCTTCGGTTCGTGGTTGACGCCACGCGCGAACCGATCAGAACGCGATCAACATCACTCATGCGCCCCGAGTACGTCTCGCCCGGGCCGCCTCCAGCCCCGGGCCGAAGTGTTCTCGATGCGCAGCGCTTCTGGCTCTTCCAGACCTTCGGTGCCGAAGCACAACCGCCCGTGCCTTTGGCGCCGAAGGCCAGCACCGCTCAGATAGGCCGCCCCTGCACAACAAAACTCACATAACTCGAGTAGCATTAGTGTTTCCGTTAAACCAGCACCGCCAGAACTCCCTCGTGCAGTCGAAGCTGCGTGTGAGCCGAAACCGTCAGTCTGGCTGGACATGGACAGAACTTCCGAAGGTCATTTTCCCCAACAGCGGACACACGGAAGAAAGCCCTTGTCCATGCGCTAGCTCCATCGAAGGCGCGTGCCTCTCAGAGGCGCGTGCCTGAGAGGCTTCGGTTCGTGGTTGACGCCACGCGCGAACTGATCAGAACGCGATCAGCATCACTCATGCGCCCCGAGTGCCCCCGAACCACATGAGCGCACGGCACAACGAGCCCCGCGTTGGCGCGTTCATGTGGGTGGCGACGCGCGCGACGGTCATGTCCTGGACTCCTTCCTGGTTCTCGCTTCCTCCGGAGGACAACGACGGCCAGCAGGACGTGCGCCGCGCCCGATGCGCTCCGATCCACCGGGTGGCCGGACAACGATCTCAGAACGTTTCGTTTCAACAACCACGACGGTGACCGGAAATCCGGAATCCAACGACGTCCAGCCAGTCGGGTATCGTGCGCAAATGAGGAGGATGATCAAAAGGACTGTAGGAGCAGAGCACTCGGCGGGTGCTAGATATGCGGAGCCCATGCTGATATGTCTTCCATGGGCCGATAGGAGATAGATGGGCTTTTCTAATTTACTCTGAATGGGCTTTGTAAAATCGGCTTGGGCCTCGCAACCCTGCCTGCAGTGCTGCTGCTCGCTTTCACTCCTCTTCCTCGTCTCTTCTCCCCCAAAGGCGGCGGCGGGCACCGAGCTTTGCGGCATGGCGATGCGGTTGGCGGCGGCGGCGGCGTTCGTGCGGCGCCTGGCGCCAGCGCGCCCTCCCGTCCCCGTCCCTGCGGCGGCTTCCGCGGCGGAGGCGGAGGCGGTGACGTGCGGGCGCGGGGACAAGAAGACCAAGCGCGGGAAGCGGTTCAAGGGCTCCTACGGCAACGCGCGGCCCAAGCGGGAGAAGAAGATCGAGCGCATCAAGGACCGCATCGAGGTGCCCCGCTCCACACCCTGGCCCCTCCCCTTCAAGCTCATCTGAGAGGGGGACTCCCCTCACCCCCTCCCTCAGGTCGCGAGGTTACTAGGGTTTACTGCAGCAGTTATTGCTGCTACACCGTTTCCAATTAGCTGGACGCCTGCAGAGGCGTGTGTTTTCAATTGGTTGTTTCTCAAATTACGTGGTGTCAGATATGTACTGTTGAACTGCTGCTATTCAACTTTTGCTAATGCAATCCTCATGGATGAATTGAAATATGCTTATCTTCCACCATTCAGTTGGTGTATCCTGTTATCCGCATGCTGAAAAATGGAAAATGAATTGATTGTTTATTTATTCAGACACCGATGGGTGCCCGACAATAGAACTATACAAGGATATCAGCTTAGAATGGATTCTCTCTTTTTTGTTCTACTATTTTAGTTCAGTCACATGACATTCAAGTGAAGTCAAAAAAGCTGCTGAGTAACTGGTCTGGTATGTCTAAGACGACCAATCCAAATTATAGTTGTATTTTGCAGTATACTGCATGATCATCTTATCATTTTTTCTCTGCAATTGTGTGCCCTCTATTACAGGCTAACTGTCAAAGAAAATTGATGATCTTCAATTCTTCATCCCCAAGCCTGCTCTATCATTTCCCTTTTGCTGTTTATCATTGTGACACAATTTCTCTTTTTTTCCTATCATTCATTATCATACCGCGCCACAGAATTGATCCAATCAAAGCTGTGGCACGAGGGTTTGCTAAATATGCAATTATGCATACTCTCTTTCACCGAAGCACTGCCACGATCTTTACCTGTGCATTGTGGACTGAATTTTTCAAGTTCCTTGGCACTAAACTGCAGCTCAGTAATGCTTACCATCCCCTTGTCCATAGCCAAACTGCACATGTCAATCAGTGATTCCTTGCGCTGCATTCGCCATCCCAAAACATATGTAGTGTATGGTTTTGCTGAGTTTTTGTGCAACACTTCCTTTCACGCGGCACTTAGGTGTTCAACTTTCAAGGCATTGTATGGTGTCGTAAGGGGCTGTTCCTGTTTTGTTTGAAACCATGAACAAATACACTGCTGAAATGCTACACAAATGAAATCATTTTCCAGACTTGAAGGAACGGCTGTTATGGCTAAAAAATGGTCTGATTGACACTTCCAAGATTGAGAGAAGATTTGCTCTCAAGCTGTTATGCTCAATCCTTGGTTGGCTACCATCCATTCCCCAATTTGGCACTCTAGTGCATTGTCTCGTCACCATTTTAGAATGCATTGGGGTGCAGCTTGCAAACTGGGTTTTCCAGACACTAATCTTAACCGCCTGGTCTTTCATTTGTCTCAGTTGAATTGAAGCATCCTGTGTTCCAGATTTTCCACTGGTCTTTGCTGATCTTTCTGCTGTACAAGAACTAGAGTGACTTATGATTTTCCTGAATAAATACTGGATTGTCAATTACTTAAGGAAATTCAGTTACTGTGCAAATCCTGGTGAGATGGCAATCCATGCAAGCAACTATGGCTACCTCGATAGAGTGTATTGTGCCAAAGAAGCGCTTAGTTTGCTCCAGCTTGGGGTCAAGCAGATGAGCGAGGGGGAGCGCACTCTTGGAAGGAGAATTCGGTTTGCAGTCAGATGGTAGTGGCGTATTTCCAGAAGAAGGCAGATTCTATGGAGGAGGTAAACAATTTGAAGGTGGTTGAAATTGGCTACAATGAGTTGTGAGTCACTAATTGAAGTTTCCAAACTTTGATCAGTATATGTACACAAACTTCTATACAGGGCAGTTGAAAATAACATTGATAGGTAATTGTTCATAATATTGTCAAGTTAATTCTGCTTATCATAAAAGTATGCTTGCCAGACACAAATTGTGATGTCGATAGTTGGATTTGATAGTAACTAGCACACAGAAATAAAAAATCTATATATTTGGAGTAACGTTATGTGCTATTTATGCAAATAAATTCTTGTTAAACGGTATTATAGGGGTTGGAATTTACCTTGTGCATAGGCAGGAGTTGTTTTTGTTATATTTCATAATGTATTGGTATTAGTAAAGAAATGTATAGCAGTACAAGTAGATTTGATTACTTAATTTGGATGAGTTATTTACATGATTATTGTATAGAATTGTTTCCTACTTGGTTCATGCTCATTTTCATCATGGTTCCTTTTTTTTGCTTTGTAGTATGGGAGACATGAAACAATCAAGCTGTCTTTGAACTGCTTTTCAATCTTGTCAGTAGGTACAATTCGTCCGTGTATCAGATGAGTTCTTCACTTCTTCCGCAGGATTTGAACACACTACCAGAGGCTTGCATAGCTGAAATATTCAGACATTTGGAGAACTGTAAAGATCAGCAATCAGGCGCCTCTGTCTATTGGAGATGAGCTGACATATTGGTCTCTCAGCGACCAGACTTTTGGGGGCCCTTAAATGTTCGTCAAGCTGTTCCCCATTGCTTGCACCTGTCTGATGTTGATGATGCCAAGCTTGTGGCAGCTGTTGTTGGCATACACACAAGGGATGTGGTGACTGATCTTGATCTTTGGCATGGGCCACGTTAGGTGGTTTTTGATGGTGCTCCAAAGCTCACTGATAGTGCTATTCGTTTTCTATCCAGTGCATGCTATAACCTGAGTTGGTTTGTCTTGTCAACTGTCTATCTCTCACGAACAAAGCTGCATGGATCATTGCTTCAAACTGCCCTGCATTAGAAAATCTTGTGATATTACAGTCTTCAATCAGTGACGATGGTTTTTCACAGGCTGCAAAGCAATGCAGAAACTAAAAGCCCCTAAGGGAGCCTGTCCGTCACGAGGTGTCACTAACAGCCCCTGGTGCAGGATGCCAAGAGACTTATTATTATTACTCTAAGAAGCTGTCCTCAAATTGGACAAGATACCATCTTGTCCTTACCGACGGCATGATGGCTGGAGAGTTACATTGGATTGGTGCGACCGTGTGAGAATCAATAATTCTGGATTCATGTGATTTTGGTGTAATCATGCCACTCCATCTTGATGGAGCTGTGGTCTGGGGACTGGGGGTTTCTGAAGCTGAACATGATCAGAATGGAGCACTATGAGAGAATTGTGTACCTCTTCTTGTCATGGGTGATGGGTGTATGGTGCCGTGGGCTTAAGGAGATTAGGCTCATTGGATCTCCAGCACCAGTTGTTCATAACTATGGTGTCGCAAGCTGCTTAAGCAGCATCCTGCACCACAATAGGATCGCAAAGATTGAACTGAGGTCGTGCCATGTAAGACATGCTTGTTTGCATCATAGCTCGGCCCTCCTCCGATGAAGCTCTGCAGGTACTTATTCTGGACGATTGCCGAAAGATCTCAGGCAACTATTTGGAGTTTCTTGGAGAAGATGTGCTTGGATTGTGTTCAAATCGACGATGGTGACATGGTGTTGTGGAGAGTTGTGATTCCAGGACTTGAACACCACGAGGAGCTTAATCTAATGGGACGCCCCTGGATCACCAATATGATCTGCCCGTGCTTATGAGATTGAATTTATCAGACTGCCGTGATGTCACCCAAGAGGCTGTTGGCAGTTTCCCCGTCTGGGCTAGGATGTCAATTAGGAAGATCAAATACATATGAGTTCATTGCAAAAAAAAAAACAAATTGCACAAGTCATGACTAATCGACGGTGATGCTACAAGTCTCGGCTACCAACCACTACCAGGTATGAAGAAGAGCAGGCAGAGTTGAGATGGCGCAACCGCTCGAGAGGGCGTGGCAATTTTAGCATCTCACACACACTCGGCCACTCGGGAACCGCGATCAGGTGGGGGGCCCCCGCGCCCGTGTGCACGCGATGCCGGCGGCGGCAGACACGCCACGCAACCCAAACGCTCGCGTAGCAGAGGACGAGAGTTGTCTTTCCAGCGAAAAGGCGTCCGAGGCGGAGGCTCAATCAGAAAGCGCGTCGCGGCGCCGGATGTCCGAGCACATGTTTTTTGTACTAGCAAGACTCACATCAGCTGATTGGTGCAGCTTGCGTCCGCACCGCTCAGCTCTAGTGGTAGGCTACTTTCAAAAAAAAAAAAAAACTAGTGGCGCAGGTCTTAAGTCTTGGAGCAACTCTTGTGGGGGCTTCCATATGGGCCTCTACTCCAAAATTTGGAGGTTGAGTGCAAAAAATCAACTCCAGCAGGGTCTCTAAATGACCCTCCATTTTTAAGGCTCCTCCAAATTCCCCCTCCAAGCCTCCATTCCTGGAGGCCCTCTACTCCCCCCTCCAAATAGTGGGCCCCACCAATTTTATTTTTTTATTCCCTCAACTCCCCTGTCTCTCTCTCCCGACACGGCCCCCCCCCCCCCCCCCCCCCCCCCCCCGGCCGCGCGGACGAAGAAGGACCGGCGCGGCCGGGCATGGGCGTGCCCCGCCGTCGGCCCCGGTCCCGTGTGGCGCAGGCTCCCCTCCTCCCTGTCTCTCTCGCCACCGCCACCCACCTCAGCGTCGCCTGCCCACTCATGGACGGATCTAGATCGAGGAGGAAGAGGAAGAAGTGGGCACAGCAAGTGCGGGTGAGCCCGCGCGGGCGCCGGCCCGTCGGGCGGACGCGACACGACCCGGGTAGGCAAGCGCGCTCGCGCGCGCCGCCCGATGGTCGGGCGGAGGCCCCGCGGGGTGCTCGCCGTTGGCGAGCAACAGGTGGAGCTCCTGCGTTCCGGAGGAGGCCGCGAACTCCACCGCCTAGTCCAGCACGGTGGTGTGAACTGACGGCGCGAGCGGGAGCACGAGCACAAGCTTGTCAACTCCGGTGCCACAGCATCCCGGATCCCGTCGCCCGGACCGGAGCCCCTGCGCCCGCCGCCGCGTCCCCAAGATTCGGTGTGAGCTCATCGTCTTCACGCCGTCGGCGCGGGCCCCCGCACGGATCCGCGGAGAAAGGCGAGGAGAAGCGGAGGGAGGGGTCATGGCGGGCGAGCTCCGCCCGGCGGTGACGGCCGTCGGCGTCGCGCGCGAGCCGCCGCATCATCCCGACGGCCGCGGCCGCCGCCTCGGCTTCCCTCGCTCGCTCCCCCGTGCCGGCGGCGTGGCCGGCCGGGGCTCGGTAGCCGCGCCGCAACCGGCCGGTGGTGGAGCCGGACCGGTTGAGCTTGTTCGCAAGGGCGCCGACGCCGAGCCGCCGGGGTGAAGGGCACTTGACGAGGTGTGGAGGCCGTCGGTGCGGGGCGCGCCGCCGCCGCCGGCACGGGGCGCGGGGGCCCCCGAATGGTCTTGCACGTGAGCGTCTCCCCCATGGCCGACTCGCCGAGCTCCCCACGGGTGAAGCGGAGCAAGGCCGCCACCCGGCGCCTATCCGCGTCGGCGCCCCCGACTCCTGTCGCCGAGCTGCAGCCAACCGCATGCAAGCCGTCGCCCGAGATGAAGAGCTCGAAGAAACAGATGAACCCGCCGCTCTACGGTGTCGAGGAACGCCCGCGCCTGCTCTGCGGTGTCGAGGAAGACGTTGCAGCCCTGGGGAACCAGCTGTACGGCTACTACCACGGCGGGGTTGGCGACGGCGTGCAGGCAACCTGCGGACACGAAGAAGGACGGCGCCCCTTTCTCTTTCTGAGACGGGGTCCACAAAATAGAGGGTTGAAATAGAGGTCTCCGTTGGAGTTCACTGCTAAAATTAGACCTCTATTTTTTGAGGTTGGGCCTGCAAATACATTTTGGAGGCCTTAATTTGCAGGCTTCTACTGGAGTTGCTCTGATGCATTTTCATCTCTCATCACTCGTCAGGGGTTCAACTGAGTTCAGACAGCGTTCGCAAGCGCAACAAGCGCGTGGAGAGGAAGATGAGGGTTGATGAGGAGGAAACAAGAAAAGGGCTCAATTACCCGCTCGCACGGCCTATACGTGGGAATGGATCAACATCCATAATCTAAAGAAGAAAAATCCAGTAAGATCTTAAATTATAAATCTCACATCCAATCCAATCCAATTCACTCACTCACTCAAAATCCAATATCCAACAATATAATCGAACCACCACCAGGTTGACTACTCAGATAAATCTACATGTGAGACACGTGTCTAGAGTCGGACCCTAGAATTAAAAACTCGCATTCACACTAGAAAATTTAAGCGGATTTGACCGAAATTTGGTGAGATGCCTTAACATGACAGTTCGCTACTCAGTGCAAATCGGTGAAGCCAAATCTGTATGTGGGACCCACGTCCAGAGCCAAACCCTAGAATTAAATGCTCGCATTCACACTATAAAATTTTAGCGGATTTGACCGAAATTTGGTGAGATACCTTAATGCAACAGTCCGCTACTCGGTGCAAATCGGTGAAGCCAAATCTATATGTGGGACCCACGTCTAGAGCCGGACCCTAGAATTAAAATCCCGTGTTCACACTATAAAATTTTAGCAGATTTGACCAAAATTTGGTGAGATGCCTTAATATGACAGTCCGCTACTTCATGCAAATCGTTGAAGCCAAATCTATATGCGGGAATCACGTCGAGAGTCGGACATTAAAATTAAAAGCTCATGGTTGAACATCCAATACTGTTTGAACATCCAATTTAATTTAGCATGTGGACATCCACATCCAAAGTAATGCAATCCAACGAAGTCCAATAGGAAAAATCCAATTGGATTTGGATTTTCCAAAATCCATTACCACGTCTAGGGTTGGCTTTAGAGGGTGTTTGGATCCATGGGTGACTAGAGACTAGAGACTAATTTTAGTCACCAAAGTGACTAAACCTCCAAACACCCCTGACTAAAGGGTGATTAAAACTAGTTTAGTCTCTAGTCACCCCTCACCCAACTTCTAGTGACTAAAATCCCCTCTCTCATCTAATTAATTGCTCCTCCCATTAATTTTGTGGACCCAACAAGAGATAGGAGAGGAGAGAGAAAGGAGGAAGAAAGAACAATTTAATGTTAAGAACAATTAATGATGACTAATTTTAGTCACCATCCAAACAAGGGCTGACTAAAAAGTTTTAATCTAACTAAACTCTAGTCAGGTGACTAAAGGGATCAAACACGCTCTTAGTCCAGTTATATTGGCCGATACGAGTGTTCTTCTCAAAATCCTTCAGCTAACGGAAGATCTCTTCCATGTTCCATCGTCGCCGTCTCTTCTCTTCGGCAGCGCTTCCATTAAAAAGTTGAAATAGTGCCTTATTAGCTTGGTCTTGAATTCATACTACTGTATGTCTCTCTGCCCGGTTGCCATCAGGTAATGGATCGTGTGTCGAGGAACAGTGTCTGATCATGACGAACGAGCTACCACTACCAGAGCAAAAACACTACTGACTTCGTACTAGCAGTACCAGCTCATTTGAGTCATTTCCTCCTCATCCCGTTCGTATAGCTGGTAGCGGCACTTTGATCCTCGGAGCAACGCAAATAAAGAGCTATAGGCTATAGCTCCATGCCCGTTGATCGATCGACGTTCGTGACCGTTCGCTGTACGCTGTGCTCGTCTGCTGGAGTCACCACCAGTCTTACGACTCATCGTCACAGATCCTAGCGCACGAACAGGCACAGTGCTGTGACAACAATCCTCTCGAGAGGAGATCGTGGACGGGGCAACCAGCCACTGATTGCCACCGTCGATCCGTCCGTCTGCGCGGAGCGGAGCCCGCGGTTGACTGTTGCTGTTCATCCCCAGGCTTCGTCCTGATCGAACAAACCATCCGCTCCTGTCGTGAAGGATCAGGACGTAGTGATGTGGTAACCGTCATTTCATTCATTTACCAGTTGAAGATTTTACTTGTCCTCGCCAATCGAACGCAGTGGCCATACATGGGCTCGGTGAAGAGACGCCTGTAAGATCAGGGACAGGATATTCGCAAGCCACACTAGCACAGTTCTCCTACGGGCTAGGGGCGGCATGGAGAGCAGGGCCCACTCCCAGTGACACGTATACTCCAGAGGCGGTGGAGGACGTAGTCAGCTAGATGCCGGCGGCGGCGTAGCGCAACGTCGCACGCAACTCCGGCGGGACGCCAGCTGCAGGCACGCACCAAGCGCGGAAGCTAGCGGCGCGGCATGGGTGCGCGGCCAATCGGGGAGGGGAGAGGTGGGTGGTGGAGGGAGCGGGACGGAAGCAAGGCGCGGGGCCGGGGCGGCCGGCCGGCCCGCGGAGGCCAAATCCGGGCACTGTTTGACGCCGACAGGTGACGGGATCGAGATGCGTGTACGTGTATGCGCAGCTAGCAGCGATCGGCCTTGTCGATTCGGCGCTCCAGCCTCCAGCTCCAGGGAGGAGCCGGGGGGCGTACGTGCTGCCGCACCGCAGGCCGTGGCCGTGGCCGTTTCCTCGCCTCTCGTCTCGTCCGCCGCCCCCATGCCGCGCGTGGTATCACCCTCACCCGCATCGCACCAGCGCGCGCCGACGGCGATCCATCCATCCATCCGCGTTGCCGTTCCTGTTGCTGTTGCGGGAGGGGTCCATGAACAGTCCCATCGTCGTGGCGGCATTAATGCCGGGTAGGTTCTTGTTCGCCTCGATCGGTTCCGGACCGAGCTCAGCTCTCTCTCCTCCGCCCAACGGGAGGAGATCGTCGCGCGGGCGTACAGTAGTGTTCGAACAAAGCCACGCTCGCGCGCTCAATTAAAGCCATGCTCAAACGTAGGAGTAGGAGTACAGTAAACCCCATGTTTGGCCCATGTAAACAGTAAACCCCTCGCGTTAAAGGAGATGCTACAGTGGATGTTGCGCCTCATGAACGAACAGGAGAAACTCCTGATGAATGGAAGAGAAAACCCAGACCCTCACGCATGAACAACAGGAGAAACTCGCACACCTGACCAATGGAATTTTCTACGCGCATCCCCAGTCGATCGCGAGAAAAAGGCGACAGGTTCCTGCCAGTCAACGACGGGTAACTTATCAAGGCACGAAATTCTGGGACCTGATAAGATAGCAACCGGGAAGGCATCAACCACACAAGAAGCGAAGAGCAGGAGGACTCCAAAGGGGCAGCAGTGGCGTGCGTCAAACTTTCCCGCCGGGCGATCACACGGGGGCCAAACGGAGCGCGCCAGCGGCGCCGGGGGAAAGGAAGGAGGACGGACACCTGGGTGACATGTGCAGGGGAAGCCGATAGCGTCGCTGCCTGGCTGGCTCCCCGTCTCCCAATCCGGCTGCGCCGCCTGCTTCTCCTACCCTAGCTTGTCAGTTTCGGAGTTCACGACACGCGAGAGTGCGTGACTCACCGAGCGCTGATGTCGTCGTCGTGGGCGCAACCACGTACTCCTACTACCACAGTACCACGTATCGTACTCTTGGTAAATGGTGATATGTATGTGCCGTGTGACACTTTTGGTGCCGGTCGACGAGTCCAAGATGCACGCGGGGGTGATTGTTATCGTGGGCACGGAAGTAGTGGCAAGGTTTGGTGACACTGTTTGCACGTTTCAGGCAAGCGATGTCCTGTCCTGAGCAGCGACGGAGCGAAAACTTCGTTCGGTTTTCGGAGCTAGGGATAGAACGAAACAGCGGCGAGCGCCCGCCGAATCGAAGCGAGCCCGCTTTTTTGCGGTCGCGTGATCGAGCACACCACGCGCACGGCAAAATCCAGCGTAGAGCAACACGGCGGCGCGCTGTTACCGCCGCCGCCATGCCTCCACGCAGTCACGCACGCCAGCCACGAGAGCCCCCACGACGTGCGATGCCAGCCACGCCGCCGCCGCCGCCGCCGCGGCGTCACCACCACCACGGAACGCCCCCCGCGCGCGCGCGCCCCGAGGGGGGGTTCGGCTCGGCGCGGCGGCGAGGCAGGTAGAGAGGGTAGCTAGGCTGGCACGGAGACGGAGACGCCACAGCCCCACCACCCGACACGTCCCTCCCCCTCGAGCGGTCGAGCCCCTGCCCCCGTTTTCCCACCCAACCAAACCAGCCACGCGCACGCGACGCAACGGAGCGCGCGGCACAGGAACGCGACGCCACGCCGGCAATTTGTTAACGTTATCCCCGCGCGTAGTAGCCTGCCCCCCTACCCCCTCCGGCACCCGCACCGCACCGCACCAATCGGGGGTCGGCGCCCTCCTCCAGTTCCCATTATTCCTCCCCGCGCCGCTGCCAAGGTGGCGCGGCGCCGTAACAAAACTCCACCACCACGCCACCACCCTTCCTCGCGCCGGTAAAAGAAAAATATATATCGCTGCGCGGCCGGACGCCGATATATACGTGGCCGCCACCGGCTTGCAGGGTCTCTCCTACCCCCCGCGCGCGCTGGCGCTGGCTGCTGGAGTGGAGAGAAGGGAGAGGGGGGGAGGAGGGATAGGGATCGGGAGCGAATTCTGCGCCCCCCTGCCCGGCCCGCGACAGCGACACGGCCACAGCGGGGCTTTCCCGGGCTACAGAGACGCGGGGGGCGAGGGAGAGGGACAGGACCGCGCCCGCACGCCACCGCGCTCCATTGGCCGCGCCGTTGCCATCACGCCGATTAAACTAGTTGGTCGCGCCCGGTTCTCGCTCGCCAGCTTGCTTCTCGCTCGCTCGCCTGCGATCCGCCTCCCCCCGTTTCCACCTCTTCTCCAGCAGGGAAGAAAGCACAGCTGCTTCAGCGAGCTAGGGCACGGAGGCTAGCCTGCCTTGCTCTGCAGCTAGCTAGTTGGCCATGGAGGGAGAGGACGACGGACCGGAGTGGATGATGGAGGTGGGCAGCGGCGGCGGAGGGAAGGGCGGCAAGGGCGGCGGCGGGCTGGACAAGAACAAGAAGCGCTTCAGCGAGGAGCAGATCAAGTCGCTCGAGTCCATGTTCGCGACACAGACCAAGCTGGAGCCGCGCCAGAAGCTGCAGCTGGCGCGGGAGCTCGGCCTGCAGCCGCGCCAGGTCGCCATCTGGTTCCAGAACAAGCGCGCGCGCTGGAAGTCCAAGCAGCTCGAGCGCGAGTACTCGGCGCTCCGCGACGACTACGACGCGCTCCTCTGCAGCTACGAGTCGCTCAAGAAGGAGAAGCACGCGCTGCTCAAGCAGGTTGGTTACTTGCTTATCTTGTTCTTGGCTTGGCGATACATATCATCTCTCGGATGTGATCACGGCGGCGCTGATAAATACAAGTTCTCTTGTTCATTGTCCCAAGCACGCAAATCATCGCTCATATTCGTCATACATGACGATCGCTTCGTTTGTTCACGCACGCTTGCAGCTGGAGAAGCTAGCGGAGATGATGCAGGAGCCGCGGGGGAAGTACGGAGGCAATGCCGGCGCCGTCGCCGGGGAAGACGTGCGCTCGGGCGTCGGCGGCATGAAGGAAGAGTTCGCAGACGCCGGCGCGGGGCTCTACTCGTCCGAGGGCGCCGACGACGGCGGCGGCAAGTTCGCGCACTTCACGGACGACGAAGCCGGGGCCCTCTTCCGGCCATCGCCGCCGCAACATCAGCCGGCCGCCGGGTTCACGTCGTCGGGCCCGCCGGAGCACCAGCCGTTCCAGTTCCACTCTAGCTGCTGGCCGTCGTCGACGGAGCAGACCTGCAGCAGCTCGCAATGGTGGGAATTCGAGTCGCTGAGTGAGTGACCACCTAGTTGAACTCGATCGTCGGATCACGCAACACGATCACAAGCGGGTCGCTCGATCGGTCGGGTCCAGACTCCAGAGCACGGAATTGAAGGTCGAGTCCGTAGAGATGATCGATCAGCCAGCCCAAGATCGAGCGACGGTGTGTACATAGCTTCATCATCGGTAGATCAAAGTCCAGTTCTGTCCAGGCAGTTTCTTTCTTCTCCTCGTCATCATCATCATGCAAACGATTTTTTCTCTCTCTTTCCCCTCCGTTGTTGTCGCTACCCCCACCAGGTCATGTAATCCAGGAACATGTAGAGAAACATCAAACCAAAACCTATAGAGAAGGTCACATGCGAGCCAGTTGATTCGCCATGTTCAGTGGCTCCTCCTCTAGCTGGTTCTTTATTTCTTTCGTACGTTGTTAGTTTATCCCAAGTCCCCGAAGATGACGAAGAACAGCTGCTACTACTACTAGAGTAGGGAGCACCGGAACATGAGCATGAAAGTACAGTGTGCGAAAAGACGCCGCGACGAGAGGGGAAGGGAATCGAACAGCAAGGCGCAGTACAGTACGGGAGGGTTCCAGGGTGGCACAGATCACACAGGTAACATGCATGCAGCTATTCTGTTATGCACACAAGAATAGAAGATGATAATTAATTAAGCTACTAGGAGCGTTGTTTATGTCAAGCCAAAATGCATATCATAATAACAATATAAAAAATTGATGCGAGATCTCTAGCGTAGTTTAGTGAGAGGTCTAGTCTGGATCGCACTCCAGTTGACGACGGCAAAGGAAGGTACAACCGGAAGGAAACGAAAGGTGAGAGAATCCGAATGGGCGCAGTATGTAATATACGTAGATCTTCTTCGAAAAATTACTCAACCATGCATCGTTCGTGATCAGATGTGGGTTTGGCAAAACAAATCTCCTTCGATGATATAAAAAAAATCGAGTTTTCCGAAATATAAATATTTTTTTCGTGGGGTGGAATTCATCAGGCCGTCACTTGCTTAATTAGCTGTTTCGAGGAAATGATCAAGGGGGGGCATGCGCTCATCCTCGGACAACAACTCATGTGGGCTGGCGTGATTGTACTTGAATATATAAGCGAGTGCACTGATGTTAAGTAAACCATGCATGCTGGCTGATCGCTGATGTGCATATATATGACTCTACCAGTTTTCATGCATGCACGTTGGATCATCAAACCATTTTTAGGACTGAAATCCAAATGAAGTCAATACATGATGCTGGACACCGAGACGTTTCATCCCTCGGGTAATTACTTAATCCTAGGTAGTAGTAGAGTTTCACAGTTCCACTTCTATATCCTGACAGCGACCAACGCAAAACGTGGTAAAAACGGGGTCTAAAAGTAGTATCGTGGTAAAGTACATGTTTTTGTTTGTTACCGATGCCGACTTCGCGACGAGTCTGCAGAGATCCGATCCTGACGCCTCCGATCGACTGGATTACGCGCCCTTCTCTCGACAAACGCAAGCTAATTACCCCCCCAGTAATTAACATAAGACCAAATCACCCACTGTTTATCTGGATGCACACGAAACGCAAGCCGTCGGGTTCAAGCTGTTTTTATTCGGCGAGGTCTCTTTCTCTCGCGCTCAGCAGCTGTCGTGCGGGCCCCACGGCATATAATGACATGTCACTGTGCCACACTGGTGACGATATAGAATCCTAGATACTATAAAACCGAGCTCCCTCTGTTCCTGATAGGACTGCATGCCCAGCAGAGGCCTAGAAGAATTTTTCAGTCAGGGTCTAAAAAAAATTAAAATCGGCGATCACCCATGGCGGGGCTCCAGAATATCACAGGCGCTTGTCGTGTTATCGTGAAGGTGGTTAGCGTTGCTTCCGTCTAAACCGATCGATACGGGTTCCACTCAACGTAACAACTCATGAGCCACGTATTCTAAGCGACGCGTCCCTGTCAAAAGGCAAAAGGCCCCATCGGAGAAGGGAGAGGCCACGCCAGGCCGCTGGGGGGGGGGGGGGGGGGGATAATTTAGAATTTAATCCGGATTAGTAGTATCCGAATTCCTAATCCGGTGACAAATGGTGCCACTTGGAGAGCTTGCTGATCGAGTGAAAGGTTTGTGGCGTCATTGGATGCACACGTGGCCGCCTTATCACATGGTAATTCAGTGGCATGGTATTGTACCAGCTACCATGTATAGAAGACCGCATTATTGTTCAGATGATGCTCCACACATTCCCATCAGAGCCTAAACACGCAATTAGTTTGACTAGCACATGAGGATTCAGTAAAGGCAATAGGTGTCGACCCCAAACAGGTTACAGAGCACACAAGAAAAGAGAAGAATAGAAGATGGTAGTGGTTAACCCTGGTTGAGATGCAATAAAGTTCCAGGAAGTTGTCAAAAAAAAAAAGAAGATGGTAGTGGCTATGCAGAACCTGTGTACAGTAATCAGAAGCTGTTGGCAATCCAGGGTGTGTTACGCCACAATTTAGCAAGGCATCAAACAGTTTGCTACAGAATGTCCTCATTCAGAAGTGGAAACAATCACATCTTCTGACATGATTAGCGATGAATAGTCACTAATTTTGACATGTGGTCATAAAGTTTATTGGCCAGGAATTATTCATTAGTTAAAAGCTCCAGTACCTTGGAGTTTGGAACAGTCAAGTCAGAATAGTAGAATGATCTCAGCTATCCATATTCGTATGTAGTCTGAATATCTATCTTTCAGAACAAATAACACGGTTGCTCACGAGTCATCCATACGTCTTACAGATCCTCTGCATCTTTGATAAGTTTATATATAGATTACATATATTCGCCGCAGATGTCAATATCAAGCTTGCTTCATCAGCCAAACACTCTGGCTATTATAAATTTTGCAAGTGGGGATCAGTCTCGTACTCACAATATCATATTCTTTTTTTCCTCCCAAGTTTCAATGGCAGCTTACTACCGCATCATTAGCTTTTGTTTTGGTGATATGTTGAAGAGTAGCAAATATGGTAAGTTATGAACAGAGGATAACTGTGCAACCTAAATGTCAAATAACTAGCCATGATGCAGTGTGCAAGACAAGTTGACGAAAAATAAATCTTCAAAAGGGAAATCAACCACCTATCTATGCATGGTGCCACCGTGCCACCGGCGTTTCAGTTATGTTATTCAGGAGACAAACAACCACCAAAAGGAAATCAACCCTATGTAGTTTATATGGCATAGACTACATCATGGAATGAATGTAGGGGCAGCTGCCAACTGGATTTGCGTGAATGGAGTAGAAAGCAGTACCCATAGGTCCATGAAGAAATGAACTGAACATTATTCTATTGTCAATCACATTATATTGTGATACTCATAAAGTATGAGGCACACCCCAGCCGTAGATGGTAGTTAGTGCTAAAAAACCTTGAGAGAAACCAAAATAGGGCTAAGAGTAGCTAGTTGCATGCACTGTCCTGTTTCACAATTTCTTGAGCTAGCAGAGCACCTAATGAGCTATCTATGATAATTCAGCATCAGGTAATTGATTTCAGTTGTTTGTTAAGTTCAATATATTGAGCCACACATGTTATGAAAATATGTACAGATTTACTGATCAATCATATGAAGGGTGAGTGCATAGAAAGACATGCATGTTTCTAGTTAAAAAAGCCATCAAAAAGGCCCAAAGTAAACAAGCAACAACAAACTTGCCCTCTTCAGCTGTATCCTGCTCTCAGTGCTCAGCTTTCACTTTGACATCTCCATTAGGCAAACTGCTCTGGGACTGAGCCAACCGCTTTGCCTCCTGCATTAAAATGGAAAATTACAAAACTATGCAATACTGAGGCACATTTGCACATGTTACCGCTACCAATGTTCGAGAAATCTCTGCCCCAAATTTCTCTGGAACCCTATCAAGCAGAGGGATTTTGTGAAACCAACATTTTTCTCACAGAAACCAATCATCATTCACTGATCTTATGCTACCAATTGCTAAATAACAGCTCTGGACCACGTGGTTTGGCTAAGAGTTTGTGAACATTTCAGGATAAAGACACATCTCTACCTGGGCAGGAACTGTGCAGTACTAGCCAGAACCTGGCACAGGCAGCTAGTTACAAATGAGAAGCAGAGAAAATCAGGAACAGTTGATAGTGCTAACCTAATCTTAAAGCTGTACAGTTCAAAAGTAATTATGTCATTTAGTTGTCTCTTGAATCTCTAACAACTGTTTTACAAGGTGGCCACCTAGTCCTCATAGTTGGTGTGCCTAGGCACTAGGAACCACCTTGCTGCCTAGCCCGGCTAGGCCAACAAATAGGCATGAATAAGCGCTAGGTATAACCTAGCTAGCCTATCTGTACTACCAAACATTTGAACTCACAGGGAACAAGCCTGAATACGTAAATTTACAAAATGGAACTTAAATACAAAGAGAATTTTGGTGTCTGTAATAGCTTTTAAACATGGAGCATATAGTTAAGATGTATATGTGGGTTCATCTCACCCCTAAATTAAGCTAGAAGTGTGATTTTCTTAAAACTGGGCTAAAATCTTATTATTAGACTCAAAGGCTCAACAATCAGTAAAATAGATAATGGCTTGGGCACCATATGAATATCAGATAAGGACAACCGTGTTTCCACTTACAGCAGCAGAAGTAGCACGTATCTCCCTGTATTGTTCTACATCCTCAGGGAAAGCTTGTTCAAGCTCATCAAGAAGATGCTTTCGTAGGCTCTGAAAACAAACCAATTTACGATGGAGCAAATTAATATAGTTTTGATAACATGCTGTATAAACTGTGAAATAATTAAAGATAATGCAGTGTTCACATAAAACAGCACCAATTTGATCATCAACCCTGAGAACGAGAAGTTTTACGATCAATTTTTATAACTGCTTGTAATAACACTGATAACCATAATGTTAAACAACCTGGGAGGCCAGGACTTGCAGTCTTATGTCCCTTGAAAAGATGATGCACTAAGTGTTGCATAGGAATTTGATAACCATAAGGTTAAACAACCCAGGAGGCCAGAACTTGCAGCCTTATGTCCCTTGCAAAGATGATACACTAAGTGTTGCATAAAAATTCCCATCTAACTGTTCCGATTTCCAAATAGGCAAAAGGAAATCCAATTCATCAACATAGGAAACAAGATAGTTCAGCAGCATCTATCTGCATGAGCAGTACTACAGAAAACTTCAGTGCATGTTTCACCAACATTTAATTAGAGAGTATTATAGAAAGTTGTGAAGAGAATGCTGGGTTAAAGAAGTAATAATGTCTCTTAACAACTGAACTTCTTCTTTTGGAGGGGAGGCGGATGACAGACTGTAAACCATAACAAATTTCAGGAGGGCAAAAAAGGTGGTTCTAATGTCAATCTATGAATAAGATAAGGGAGGTCCTGTGCTGCTTAGATCCAAGACAGACAGGCATAACCACGTTCCCTTCACTTTACACGTACATTCTTTTATCAAAAGCAAGTGAGCAACATAACTTGATTCCACAAAGGGGGAAAAACACGCTGGCAATTCTAGTGGTGTCCATTGCAATAAACCATGTTATCAAATGGTCTAATTACACGTTCAACCTTGTGGCAAAACAAAAACAAGGCATAGAATCATCATTTGTTGTGCACGTCAGGCACCAAGATCGACCAATGTGAATCTTTAATTCCTAGTGTAAAATTGTAGTGTGTGCCAATGGCTATCTATCATTCTAATTCTACCAAGTAGCTGAAAAGTTTGCATACATGACTACTTTAACCAATCCCTGCAAAGGATTGAGCCATTGAGGGGATACAATGCAACCAATAACCATACCTTGAAAGCGTCAGTCTTGCCCTTGGTGATCTGGTTCTTGGCAATGCAGCTGTTGAGCACATCCCTTGTAAACTCGTCGGGGTTCTTCCCGTTGTCAATCAAACTAAAAGAACACAAAACAAGTAAGAACCATAGTACAAGTCAAGAGCAAAATTGGGCTGGAAGGTGTGGGCGAGATACGAAATCAAGGAGCTCACTTCACGACCTCCATGGGCACCTCGATGTTGCACCCCTCGGCGAGCTTCTGCAGCGTGTCGAGCTCCGCCACGAGCGCGTTCCTGGGCCACGGCGCGCAAAAAAAAAAAAAACAGTAATCAGCAACGCAAACCCTAAGAAATTCACCCCCACACACAGAAGCGCGCCTCCAAAGCCACGGGCCGAAGCGGAGACAGATAGGTGATCCCGGACAACTCACAGGCGCTGGAGTAGGGGGAGCTGGGAGGCGGAGTTGAAGGAGGAGACCGTGAGGTTGAGCTGGTGGAGCAGGCCCAGCGTCTTCTGGATCGAGCTCGTCACCTGTGCCAGGTTCTGCTTCGACGCGTCCTCGGGCCGCTCCCCGCCCGTCCCCGACGCTTGGACGCCGTTCCCCGCAGCAGCGGCAGACGCGGCCGCGGCGGAAGGGTTCGGGGCGGCGCCGTCCATCACGTAGTCGGAGAGGAAGGGGACGAAAAGGCAAGGTGGTCAGGGAGCGGAGGACGATGGACGGGATCACGGGTGGAGGGCTGGAGGCAGGCGGTTTGCCGTCGAAAGTTCTAGCAATGAAGGGAATGGGCCGAGCCGCCCATGGGCTGAGAACGCCCCTTGACGGAGTTGCCTCATGGGCTTGTTTTTTCCTCTAGGTTATTAGTGGGCTTGCTTGCTAAAGGTAAGATTTTCGTTTTTTTCCAAGTCAGCCCGTTAGAAGTGGACAGTCAAATGGACCTACACGCATAGGTAAACCGTCAAATGGGCCAAGTGGCCCTAATCAGTCAGCTTCAGCCTGCCTTTCTTCTTTCAAAGTTTCGTATTCATCTCACCACATCCATCACATCTTCCCTCGCAAAAAATACTATTCTAATATTATTTACATACCATTTTTCACCTCTATTCACTGAAGATAACTGGTCCGTGCCGAAGAAAAAAGGAAACAAAAACAGAGAAACAAATACTACAATCATCATCACACCACCTCACCGCATCACTTCCGCTACCAGAAGCGAGGAACAGTGGATAGCTAAGCTAGACTGATCCGGGCTTGTTTAGTTGGCAAATTTACCCAACTTTTCCACCCCACATCGGCACATCAAGTCACATGCACAACACGCTGTTTAATATGACAACCTTTTATCTACTTCAGCATTATTTATACATGTAATTTGCCGAACTAAACAGTTACTCCCTCCGTCTCCAAAAGAGTGTCGTTTTTGCTTCTCGAGAAACAACTTTGATTAAATATATAAAAATATATATTAATATTTATGGTACAAGATTAATATTGTTAGATCGAGTTTCTTTATCAAATTTATTTAGGACACAAATATTACACGTATTTTATACAAATCCGGTTAAACATATGGCACGAAAACCCACGACAACACCTTTTAGGGATGGAGGGAGTAAACAGTTAGCAGGGCCGGCTGCCGGCTGGTGGATCTTCATCTATCGATGCTGAGCTAGCTCAACAAACCCAGGTGAGGCCCATGCACGCACGCTACACCGCAAACCGGCATGCGCCGCTGTGCGCGCTCGTCTCCTTCAACAAAGTGGTAGAGGGATAGACAGATAACGAGATCCCGTGCATGATTCCAGCGGCCTAATCAGTGTGCCGGAGCCCTGCCTCGGCTGCTCATTGAGCACACGTCCATCACTCCCCATCCCTCGCTTCTTGATGGCTGGTGGACGCATCGTTACGTGCGAACTGGTCACCAGCAAATCAATCACGTCGCTGGCCACGTACCGGTACCACCCCGCCCAGTTCGTACAGTCTCGTACAGGCTGTACCACAGCGGCGGCCGCGGCCGGCGCCGCGTCGCGTCATCGGCGAACCGGCCCAAATTTAGGCGTGTCCGTCGGGATGCGGATCCGACGGACTCGACGCAACAACGCCCTGTGTATTGTCGCCGCCGATCGATGGACGACGGCACGGGCGCGCCGTGAACCCTGGTTGGCGGCGTGCTCGTCGTACGTGGTGCGCGTACCGACGAAACAGTTCAGTTTCAGTGCAGTGCAGGCCACACCTAGCTACTCCTACTACCCTTAGCGTGGTCCGCCGTGGCATGGGCAGCTTTGATCCTGACGAGTGATTACACAGGCAGGCCATGGGATGGGGAGACCCACCATGGCCGGCACTGTGCGCACTGCACCGAGCTGGTGCTGCATGCACAACGAGACCGACACAATGCCCGGCCGATTCGCGAGGGTAGCTAGGCGCAAATAACGCGATTAAAGGCGACAACATCCTTTTTACCCCGGATAGATAGGGGAGTAGAAGGTGATGGCGCAATCGCATTGCGTGGCGCCCCGTCGTCTGGCTGGCCAGGAGGGCAGCGGCGATCGTCGTCGATCGAGCGACCGCGGCAGCTAGCTAGCGCGCACTAGCTCGCGGCGCCACGCACTACGTCGACTTTTCTCTCCGCTCGCCCGCGGAGATAGATGCTCGATCCGTCGCCGGCCGGCGCACCGAGCGGCGATCTACCCCCGGCGTCGACCCGCGGCCCAATCGGCCGGCGCTACCACCACAAGACGCGCGCGCACCTCCGCCGCCCGCGTGCCGCGTGTGGTTCAATAATTTTACCCACCGTGTCCGTGCGTGCGGTCACGTCCGATCCGTCGCCACCGTCCAGGATATCGCGGGATCTCCCTCCATCTATCCGCTCGGCTCGACCGAGGCCGCCGCCGGGGCGGCGGGGATCGGAGGGGATGATGATAATGCGCCAATCCTTGTTGTTTTACAGCGGCCGCGCGCGTCGCCGTCGGCCACGGGCCACTTGCGTCGGGCGCGCACGACGCCGTGTCCGCTTCCGCCGCGGCCCGACCCGGATCGGCCAGATGCCGCCTGGCTTCTCCATCGCCACGCCCACGCGCGCGCTATTGCGGCGGGCATAAGGATCGAGGTGAAAGGCACGACGAGATCGATCGGTCATTGTGGTGCTCGATCGATCGAGAACGAGGGATCGGAGCGCTTGCCGGCGCGGGAGAGGACAAGGTCGGGGTCGATCAGCTCAGTCAGGTGAACGTCATCAGTGGACAACATCAGGTGCGCAAGCAGCTTGACCAATGCACAGGTGACTCGATCGCTCGGGCCATTTCGCGTGTGTGGGGGGTTAAAACAGGATAGCATATGGCTGGCCCGGAGTGACCGGCGTCGCCGTCGGAGATAATTCTGGCATCGACCCGATGGAGAAATTACCGCAGGAGTCAGTCTCGGTACAGTGAACGTGTGTGCACGCTCGCGAAGCACGCGTTCACTGCTCCCGGCTCCCCGCGCGTCGCCGTTCCGTTCGCGTTCGGCCTCGGCGAGCGAATCCGCTCGCCGTGTCGCGACGCGGGCTTTACCGCAGCAAGGGGGCTCGGAACGAACGGCCTTGTCCTGGGCAATGTCGACGGCCATCAAGTTGATGGGCGGGTAGGGCCAGCGATTAGTTAGATATGCTGTGGCGCGAGCTCTCGCCGGATGTGACGCGAGCACTGGCCACCTGTCCAGTGTGTTGTCAGCGTCCTCGGCTGGTGCTGGACCACTCACTCTCGATCGTCTGTCAACTGCGCGACACCGGTCTGACGTCAGACTAAACTCTGGTTCTCGTCCTATTTCTGTTTGTCCCGCTGGTTTTCATTTCATATCCTCCTTCAGCCTTTCGTAGCGTAGAACAACCCTACTATAGGATCGGTTTTGTATATTGGATTTCTTAATTTAAGCTTGTTCATTCCTATATGGCTGATCATCTTTGCTTCATTCCTATGGCTGATCATCTTTGCTTGTTCGTTAGCCTCAACCACATTATTAACAAGTTATATATATATATATAGGATGTCAGTTTCTGGTATGTCATCCTGTATAGAAAAAGAAGAAAGCACGTCATTTCATACAAATTATAGGTTGTTTGGGTAAATACTAGTCATATACAGCGATACCGAGTTTTAAATTAATATTGGAGAGTCAAACACTTGAATACTAATTGCATTTCATAAGTCTACCAGCAATATATACGTTAGTTAAAAAGAAGATGCTGTTGTAACTTCAACATAAACTACCTGTGACTTTAGTATAAATTACCTTGGTCCTTGACTATAATTAAGGTTTTAATAGAATTTTGGTACGGGTCGATCATTGCTTGTTGAGTAATCTTGACACATCGTAGTTTCAAAAGCAAGCGCTGAGAGGCCAAGACATACTCGGAGTGTTTTCAGTTCCGCTCCTTAAAAAGGCTATTCCACATTCCCATCATGCTTTATTTGATGATCCTGGACCTGAAACTTGTTGCTGACAAAAGAATGCACAGCCGCACAAGGATTAACCGAAAACTTGCGTACCTGCAGAGCATATATAACCACTCACAGCTCATTGGTGCAATGATGATGGGTATCTGCACATAGCTTAGAACTCATTTGTTTAGGAGAAGTAAGTAGTCTAATACTAATAACTAATAGAGAAATTTTCCAACAATAGAAGCAATCAGTTAAACTACTGGTTTGTCCTCCCAACCAAAATACAAGAATGGAAAGGGCACATCTACGGCAGAATCTTGAGTTGGTCAGTACCTCCATATATACTAAAGTGGATCTGTTCTGATCCATATCCAATTCTTGGAAGTTTTCTTCTGCCATCTACCTACTCATAGCAGTTGCTTAGTTCATTAAATAATCCAACAACGTATTGTTTTTAATGTAGCAATATGGTATTCTAAAAAAAAAGTAGCAATATGGTGACACTATAAGTTGACCTATGGCAGTCGTTTTCAAAGATAATTTAGTAAACAAACTTGTTTTATTTTAACTCATTTTAAAACTACTAGTTTATTAAGTCACTTTCAAACTAGTTTAAGAAATAGGAATGAAGACATTAACTAATAATCTTCCAAACAGAATCAATGAAAAGAACCAGCTAGGCAGCCTTTGGCGTCTACAAGAGCTGACAGAGGTGTCCTAATGGATCAAATTATCCTCATCACGCAATTAAAATTGAAATACCTCATCTAAGCCTCACCATATAGGAATTTCTGTTAATTTTTCATGGGAAAATGATATATTTGCATCGGTACATACATAACTTTATCTGAAACTTTATTGCAGAAATTAAACTTCTATAGCATATCTCAGGAACCTGTTAAATTTGAATATTATAAATTAAAAATCATCTCCTAAGGAGAAATTTTAGAGTGCTTGAAATTAATGAGTGTTGTTCATCTGACGAAAATCTAAAGGTGAAAGTAACAAGAAGTGCCCAAAATAGTGAGAAGTTATTATGATACTCTTTTAATTATGTGTAAATATATTGATTTTTTAAGAAGGATAAGAAAGAAAAGTACTTGCAAGTATCACATGTACTCCCAAGTACCTTCCACTACAAGTACTGTAACAAAGCTCATGAGTGCATTATTTTCATGTGACCAATAATATAAAAATCAGTCACTTACTGAAAACGTAATTCCAGTGATTAAATCACAAACCACAACTCTCTATAAATCGACAATAATATTTGTAGCATATACATGCTACCTTCGAGATCAGGGTGCCATAATCGGATATTCGGATACCTGTACGAACTACGACAAAGACACACAACAGCAGTAGCTTCCAGAGGATTACTACTCTCTGTCTCGTGTTATTTTCTGTAATAATGTTTGCTGAGTACAAGGATATCAGAGTTTGCTCTAAGCTATACACACTTGTTTTTGGCGAGGTCAGGTTGAGTTGATCCCAACAGTTTTAACGCATTTGTGTGTGATATAGAATTGCTAGCTTCCTTCGGCTTTAGGGTTCGCGTGCGTGATGTAGAATTGACCATCCCTTCGCTTATTTTGCTACAACAGGGTTCGGGGACAAAAGCTCTAGTATGGTTCCATTAAAGGAAGGAATAAGGTTAATTATTCTAATTGCTCCCACTATAAAAAGAGCGCTCCTTATTCAGGAAAAAGAATAGTTGCAACTTGCAAGGAACGGATAAAAACGGAATACAAAGTCTACACGTAAACGCACCACTTGATCTCAATGCAGTGACTGAGACAGACTATTTTTCTAATCAAAGAACTAGTAGAAGCAGTAGTGCGACTGGAAGACGATTTGTAAAAAAAAAAAACTGCATGTTGTTTTTAGCATTTACAAATTCATATTGTTACTTTATATCTACATATGAGTACATAATACAGTAACAATTATGAATCTAAACTTGGCAAAACGATTTACAATTTAGTGAACGATTGGAGCCGTCAAAGCTGGATTCAAAGGGCGACGATATCTCGCTGGCCTGGCATTGTGGCCCGCATCGCCCTCCGAACCTTTTCCGTGCGGCCGCCGGCCGGCCGCCGTTTTTCCAGTCTCCCAGCGACCAGGAGCTAGTCAGCTAGCCAGGACTCGAATGGACACACCTAAGCAATGGCCGACCTCGCCAACTCCTTTTTTCAACATATAACTGGAACGAGCAAAGACTTTGCCGTTGATTCATGCATGTCTTTGGGCTCGTTAAAATTGTTGGAATTCTACGTACCTAATGTGTTGCTGCACAGACAGACGTCCGATCGAGTGGTTTTTTTTTCAGGCAAAAATCAATGACGACTGTGGCCCTAATCTGCACCTGAACTGGTTTAGTTTTGTGTGGCTGTGACGGGACAGGAATGCAGGGCCACATCGTTCAGTTATCATCGCCCTATTATTGGCACTGGTTCGGTGATGTAAAATGCTAGGAAAAGCTTGTGGACGTCCGACGAAGAAGCTCTGCTCTGAGTCTCTGACCCACACCACACCATGCTTGCTTCTCTTCACTGCTTAATTTGCTCGATGCCGCATGTCATGTCATGAACAGAAAAACACAGCCTGCCGAGTATAATCACTGACAGTGTTGCCATCCAGTAAAATCACTGCCCCACTGGAGGAAGTCGCCATCCAGTCGCCCGAGCGCGACCACTAGTGCTGTCCTTTGGCACCTGATTACCTCAGAGCCTCATCACCCTTACGCGATGGCGCGCTCCACCGGTCGATCTCCAGCACGATCGAGCTCAGGCGATCGACGGCGGGCCGGCCGGGCAAATCTTGAGAGGAGACCAACGTGTATCTTAGAACGGAACCGAGATAGATGCACACGCGCACATCTATCTCCCCGATCATGTTTGAGCCACAAAGCCTCGTGCAGGATTGCAGAAACGAAGCTCACCGGTAGCACCGGGGGAAATGTTATTCTACCAGGGGATGCAAATCTTGCCACTCGGACAAGATAGCGACGAGGAGTGCAAGTACGATAGGTGCTCGCTCGACTTGGGGTTTTTATACTGCACGAGCTCGGCAGTTTGCGTGGAGAGACTACTGACACATTGGTGACTAGCTTCCTGACAGTTGACAGGGGCATTGTTTTTGGTCCATATGAATGGTCCATGCCTCCTCCATGATGGATGGAAACTGCACACCTGAAGCTACTGGGTTTGTTTAGCCCGTTTGGCTGATATATAGATTGAAATTTGATATTTAACAAAGGACATGTTTGAGAGGTTAATTTGTTTGGGAGTAGATTATGTGTCGAGGCTTAAGACGTCACGGCGGGCGCACGCACCTGATCCGTGTCGAGGGTAGGTGCTTCTATGCACGCGGACGAAAATTTGGCCCCCGTGCATAGAACTTTCGATTCTCCTTCCAAAGTCGCAGTTTTCTTTGTTCATATCCAATGCCGATGGTGTTTGGTGTGTACAGCAATTGTTTTCGAAATTTCTAGCGACTGCTCTTGTACTACAGTTTCGTTCATCACTGGCAAATTCTTGGTCGCCTCAAGTCTACAGTTTCTCCTTGCAGCTTGAATTTGAAAACCGCAGGGGGAAAAGATCCACAGTTTTGCAGGAAGTGTGGACCCGAGCGGATCATCATAGCCCAGATAGCCGGGCGCGCGCAGACCCTGACGAGCGAGACGCTAGCGGCTAGCGCAGTCGTAGCGCCGCCCTCCCGGATTCCCCCCTCCCCCCCGCGCGAGAGGTGCGAGGCGCCCGCCGCCAGCGCATGCGTTGCAACCACTGGTCTCCGATCCACCGCCCACACCTCGCGCGCTCACACGACCGGCGTGCGCTCCCCGCACCTCGCGTACTCTATCTCTCGCCTCGCGCCAGCAGGTACCCACCGCCGGCGCGGCGCGGCGCGGCGCATCCGGCCGACGGCCGTGTGCATGGCCCTCACGTGCCCACCACGCCCCACCGGCGCCACGCAGGGCACACCTCTGCCCTTCCCCCGCCGCCGTAGCCGTAACGTGTCCCCGCGCCCCGGCCGTAGTAGCGTAGCCGTAGGGCCGCCCTCCCCACGGTTCCGTTACGCGTGCGGGCGGCGGCTGGCCCGCCCGCGTCCCCGCGCGGCTTCTCCTCGGAGAGCGTACGGCCACAACATCAAATATCTCGGGCCCCGGCCATTAACCACCGCGCCGTTAATGCCGCGATCAACCTGCAGCGGTTATAGCCCACAGTGTGTGCTGGCACCGCTTCCCGCGCCTATAAAACGGCGCGTTCCCCTTGCCTTTGCCCCTCAAGCCAAGTGCCAGTTTCCAATCCTCAGCGAAGAGCCGAAGAGAGTGATCGAGAGAGTGGAACACCGAAGAAGAGAAGAGAGAAGCTAGCCATGGTGGCGACCCCCGATGACTGCGGCAGCTGGCTGCTGTACCTGTCCCTGGCAGCGAAATGCGGCGGCGACCAGCCTTACCGCCTCGCCGGCTTCCTGGCGGTCTGCGCCGCCGCCTGCGTCCTCACCTGCCTCCTCCACTGGTGCTTCCCGGGGGGCCCGGCGTGGGGGAGGTGGCGGTGGACGCGGCGCGCCGGTGGCGCGGCGGCCATCCCGGGGCCGAGGGGCCTGCCGGTGATCGGGAGCATGTGGCTCATGACGGGGCTCGCGCACCGCAAGCTCGCGGCGGCGGCCGAGCGCCTGCGCGCCCGGCGGCTGATGGCGTTCTCCCTCGGCGAGACCCGGATGGTGGTGGCCGCGAACCCGGAGGTGGCCCGGGAGATCCTCAACAGCCCGGCGTTCGCGGACCGGCCCATCAAGGAGTCCGCGTACGGGCTCCTGTTCCACCGCGCCATCGGGTTCGCGCCCCACGGCACCTACTGGCGCGCGCTCCGCCGCGTGGCGTCCACGCACCTCTTCTCCCCGTGGCAGGTCGCGGCCTCCGGCGCGCAGCGCGCGGTGATCGCGCGCCAGATGGTCGCCGCCATCAGGGGCCTGTCGGGCGCCGGCGGCGTCGAGGTCCGCCGCGTCCTCCGCCGCGGGTCCCTGCACAACGTGATGTGGTCGGTGTTCGGCCGGAGGTACGACCTGGAGCTGGACCCCGCCAAGGAGAGCCCGGAGACGCGGGAGCTGAGGGCGCTCGTGGACGAAGGCTACGACCTGCTGGGCCAGCTCAACTGGTCCGACCACCTCCCCTGGCTCGCGCGCTTCGATCTCCAGGGCACCCGCGCCAGGTGCGACCGCCTAGTCCCGCGCGTGAACCGCTTCGTCGGCGGCATCATCGACGAGCACCGCGCCCGGAACGACCTCAGCTCCGCCCCACCCGCCGCCGTGGACTTCACCGACGTCCTCCTCTCGCTGCAAGGCGACGACAGGCTCGCCGACTCTGACATGATCGCTGTCCTCTGGGTGCGTAACTGAACCGGCAGTTCTGACCCTAACCTCCTCCCGTGATCTCCGCACGTTTTCTTTCAGTTTCTGACACGCGAACGTTACGTCCTTTTTGCAGGAAATGGTGTTCCGTGGGACTGACACCGTTGCCGTGCTGATCGAGTGGGTTCTGGCCCGGCTGGTGCTGCACCCTGACGTGCAGGCGCGTGTCCACGACGAGCTGGACCGTGTGGTCGGCCGCGACCGCGCCGTGACCGAGTCCCACTCGGTGTCGCTGGTGTACCTGCACGCCGTGATCAAGGAGGTCCTCAGGCTCCACCCGCCGGGCCCGCTGCTGTCGTGGGCCCGCCTCGCCACGTCGGACGTGCACGTGGACGGGCACCTCATCCCCGCCGGCACCACCGCCATGGTGAACATGTGGGCCATAACACACGACCCCGACGTGTGGGCCAAGCCGGCGGAGTTCCAGCCGGAGAGGTTCGTCGGCTCAAGCGAGTTCTACATAATGGGGTCGGACCTCAGGCTGGCGCCGTTCGGGGCGGGCCGGCGCAGCTGCCCCGGGAAGAGCCTCGCCATGGCCACCGTGGCGTTCTGGCTCGCCACGCTGCTGCACGAGTTCGAGCTGCTGCCGCCGTCGCCCGACCAGCAGGCGCGCGGCGTCGACCTGTCGGAGGTGCTCAAGCTGTCGTGCGAGATGGCCGCCCCGCTGGCGGTGACGGCGAGGCCCCGCCGGCAAGAGGAGTGATGACTTGTGACGGCTGCAACGACGGTCGTCATCATCAGTCGTCAGCGGGGGTGTTCTTCGCTGCTGGCATATATGCTTACTGCTGGCGCTACTAGTGGTACATGTAAAAGCTAGAGATTGCTGCTTTTGGGAGACGTTGCTACCGGCCGGTCAGCTTGCAAGTTGCTACTACTCGATGGACGACGACATGGGTATATGCTTTTCATGTTACTATCTCTGATAGATGCATCGGCCAGCAGGTGCCGAATGTGATATTTTGGCTTGTACCGTTAGCTACTCTTTTGTTTTCACTCCTTTTCTCGCCTTGCTCTAAATGTGCGTGCGTGTGTGGGTGAAGATAGTAAGATGTATATGCTGGTTTGGATGATTATGGATTATATTGTAGTTCACATATTAGTATTACATCCGGTGAGTCGTTTTTAAATTTGGCCTCTGCCATGCCTATGTAAGCCGAATCCTTATTCCTCCTCATGCGGCAAAGCGGTCACCAAATGATCCGCATCAATCGCAAAGGGTATACTCCCTCCGGTTCCGTAAAATAAGTTTTGGATAAGGTTTAAGTCAAACATCAGGAAAATAAATCATGAATAACTCTCAAGTCGTAACTACATGAGTAGATTTGTCTTGTAAAATACTTTCATAAAAGTATACATATGTTAGTTTTTAATAATTATATTTATAAAAATAAGAAGTCAAAGTTTTCCATTAGAGACTGTGTCGCTGTTCTAACCAAGTACACTAGTAGCAGTACTTGCATTGACTACATGGGCGAAGCCAGCTTCGCGATTCACCCGATGTCAGCACAATTTTTTTACTAAAATCCTTTAATGTCAGCTGACATCAACAACAATGTGTACCTCCACCACTACTTGACTAGTCCAAGTAATAAACACGTAAAGATCGAGCACAAAGTTCCATTGTAGAATATGATCCGAAGTTATCCATTGCATTAACCCATATTTGTGCTGCTTCACAAAACGGGTGTGTTCTTTATTTTGCTATATCAATATTGTTGAAAAAACTAGCAAGTTGCCTTGCGCTAATAACGCGGCTAGATTTGATAAATCATATTTTTTTCAAATACTATGTTAGCATTGTATTTTCTTTATCCATCTTAGTTTATTATCCGCCCTTTTGAAATCACTAATACCGATGTAAATATTGGAGCTCAAAATTCAGAACTGATATTGATACACTTAAATTTTGTTATTTGGATGGTGTTTTGATTGGTGGATGGAACTTGACCTAATAACGAATGTCATTCAACGTACAGTGTCAACCCCCGAGCTCTGTATTGGACATAATTATTGTTCACCCTGTCATCATTTAGTCCCCATCTCAACTGACTGAGGCTCTCTCGATGGTTGAACTATGCCTTGTTGATCCAATGGCTCCTGTGTTTGGCTCGATTGTTGACCTCACGCAGAGTCTGGGTTTTCTACTTTCTAATGTGCAGATCCAACTTCTCCAGCTAGCTCGTCGTACCTCGTGGCACCGTTGGTTGTCGACGTACATGACCTTGAAGCTTCATCTGGGGTGGGCTCGAGCAACAGTAGCGTAGGCCCTCCTTTCTTTCCATATGGGTGCACCTTCTTCTTCATCTCATCCAATGGTAACTTCTTCCTCTCGTATGAAAGTCTCTCTTCCTTACGATCGACGGTCGATGCCCCTTTCTTTTTCTTCTTCATGCTTGTTGACGGTGAAAATCCGTCAACCTAGCCATGAGTTTACCTTCGGTGTTAGCATAAGTTTTATACCTTATCCATTGGTACTAACCCCCGTGGTATAACAAGTTCACTTGTGCATGTCGGTTTTGGAGTTTAGTGTTTATGCAGGGTTTTAGCGTTGAAAGGAAGACTTTCGGGATAAGTTCATCAAGCACCTTGTGACAAGACCTTGAAGCCCGTACAAGTCATGCAATGAAGCAAACTTGACTCCAAGAAGCCAGGGACTCAACCCGAGAAGATGACAAACTCCGAGGACCTAACCAGAAAAGTGCCGAATCTTGCGGGACAAGGAGCTACGTCCAACTCGGAGAGAAACTGACGACAAGGGCCTACATGCAGAAGGGGAAAGCATCTAGAAGACTTGGGAACCAACACCACGCGAAGGAGGTCGGGAACTGGGCCTGGATGGGCCCAGGCCGGCCGGCCCAGCCCAGTCCAGGGCCCAATCCCCCCTCCTTTGACCTAGCCGCCATTCGGGCTATTTATAGCCTCGGGGTCGAGAGCCCCGCATCATCCAATTCGTCCGGCCGCCGAGGAGCAGAGAAGAGAGGGACACCATCCCGGAGAGGAGAGGGTCGAGCTAGTTGACTAGGGTCTCCCTAGCCGACGTGGGAACCTTGCACGGAAGACCACGTCGGAGTTCCCGGAGCTAGAAGCAAGATCAAGGTAGGATCCCGATGGTGATCTTGTTTATGTATCATTGTATTAGTTGAATTATCGAGTTGAATCTATTTCTAGCGATCAAGTGTTTCTTCGATGATTTCGTTTTTCGATCGGCTTTGCTTATTCTGGATCTATTATCGAGATAGATCACATAGGGTGTTCTTGTACCCGCGGTGGCTAGAGGGACACGTCGGATCTTCCGAAAGAACTCGACTTGTCCTTGGACTCACCCTAGACTACCCGCATGAGTAGGGATACGTTGTGACAGAACGGGGGTTCCGAAAGGCGGGCGTTTTCGAAATCGGACGGGAAACCACGATTTAAAGAGGCTTCTAATAAGATTCGATTTGCTATTTCTTCTCTTGCTTGGAACTTCAACAAAAGGCTTAACCCGATCTCTCTAGATCGGTTTATCTACCCTATCTTTCTTTGTTATCTCCGGTCTTTAGTAGATTAGATTAGTTTCGTGTTCTTTACCTAGATGCATTAGGGTTTCTCTTTATCGAAGATTGAAGTTGCTTGGCTTTACTAGATCATCTTTTGCGTCACACATTTGTTCCACGGATTCGATACCTTGGGTTCACCACTCGAGGGAAGAAGGGTCCCTTGACTACGACGGGAGACTTGTCCGCTTGCAAGTCTAAACAAACTTTGATACAACTATTAACCATCAACAAGCCCCTTTTTCTAGCGCCGTTGCCGGGGAACAAGTGATCAAGATTTGATCTTTTATTGCTTTTTTGTGATTTTCAGTTTTCTTTTAGTTTTTCTTTTTGCATCTACTAAACTTTGATCATCCTCAAAATAATCTAATCTAGTTTGTCTAACCCTAGTTTTCATAGATTTATTTTTACTTTCTAGTTTTTGCATATTTTGTTTATTGCTAACCCTAACAGGAGATGGACGGCTACCTCTCCAACAAACCCGATAATTTTGTGGATGATCCAGAAAAAACTTTACAGGCTAAGGAGACGCGAAGCACATCAAGCTAAAAAGCTGGATTTTGTAGATTCGAAGTCGGAAGACAAAGGATCGAAGGAATCTCCGAAGAATTCACCACCTCAAAGTCCTCGGGAGAATCGACTTCCACCGATGGGTGACCAACCGCAAGAGCGCAAGATCAGGGAGCTATGCACCCCGGATATCATCGACCTACCAATCTTGAACCTTGAGGAGATCGAAAGACCGTTCGAGATCAAGACCTCAACTATCCGCATGGTGCAACATTCACCCTTCACCGGTAAAGAGGATCCGAACCTTCACCTCCAAGCATTTATTCAACTATGTCAAACTTTCAACATGGATGGGGTGACTCAAGATCAAATGAGGGCAAGGCTTTTCCCGTTCTCACTACTCGGGAAGGCTTTGCAAAGGTTCCACTCTCAACCGGCGGAGACGGTGCAAAATTGGAACACGTTGATGAAGGCTTTCATGAAGGAATACTACTCACCGGGTAAAACTCAAAGTTTGCGTAATAAGATTGCCACCTTTGTTCAATATCCTACGGAAACTATCTCGGAGGCATTCGAGCGCTTCAACAAGTACACTCGGGCGGTTCCACATCACAAGTTCCCGAAGGAAGACCTCGTGCAAAAGTTCTATCAAGGACTCACCATGGCGTCAAGGACGATCATCGATGCATCGGCGGGAGGATCTATCATCGAGCTTACACCGACGGAAGCTTTCACACTATTCAAGAAGGTCGCGGATAATGACACATGGGCGTCATCCGGATGCCTACATCCGGTTCAACCCACGGGGAACGTCAAAGGAGTCTTGCAAGTGGAGAAGGAGAACATACTTGAAGGCAAGATTGATTCACTCATGAGGAGATTGGAGAAGATGGAGATAGAAAAGAAAGAGGCTCAAGACTTGAAGGCTGCCGAAGCAAGATCCACATGCGAAGAATGTGGAGAGTATGACCATGTCCGCAAAGATTGTCCGGAGGAAGCCAAAGCGCTCGAATACATGAGGAAGGGGGAATTGCCGAACTTCCGCTGCGGGCAAGGTAGACCTCAATTTAATGCAAGCTCGTCCATTCCGAATTCGGTTCTGCTTCGTATACAATTGAAGGAATTCATGGACGAGCAAGCCAAGATCAACAAGGACACCGTCACCAAGTTCAAAACCATAGACAAAGTGTTGGAGAACATCGATAGCAAAGTGACGGAGGTCAGGAGCTCCAACCATTAAGTGCTCAACATGATGAAGATGCTCGAGATGCAAGTGGGACAACTTGCCGGGCGCCTCACTAATGATGAAGGGAAGCTTCCGGGACAACCTAAATGTCCCGAATCAGCGAAGGCCATTCAAACACGTTCGAGAAAGGAGACCGAAGATCCGGAACGTTTCGCGGGATAAAGGAAGCCTAAACCATCCTCCGAGATGGAAGGAATCGCTAAGGAGAAGGTTACGGGGATCGTCACCGAAGAGCCCGAATTTGAGATGCCGGAAGAAGACACGAGGATACCACAACTCAAGCCACGCTACTTCCGAGGTAAACTTGACAACCACTTTGAGAAGTTTGTGGAGGTTGTGCGTAGACTAAGCATCAACATGCCATTATTAGATGCCCTACAAGTACCTACATATTCTCGTTACTTTAAAGACATATTTGCAAATAAATATGAGATAGCAACACTCGGGGTAGATCATGTCAAGATGTCAGAGGAGTGTAGTGCCGCTATTGCTAATGGACTAGAGAAGCAAAAGGACCCCGTATGCCCTACAATTCCATGTTCCGTTGATTCATTCAATTTTGAGAAGGTGTTATGCGACCTTGGAGCAAGTGTGAGCGTCATGCCAAGGGATGTGTTCGAGAAGCTACACCTACCATTGGAGCCTACGGGTATGTGTTTGGAGTTGGGAGATAACTCCATTCGCTATCTCTTGGGCATTGCCGAAGATGTACCCGTGAAGGTTGGACACCACTTCATCCCCGTCGACTTCGTGGTGCTCGAGATGGGAGAGAGGGAGAAGCCGTCGCTCATCCTTGGGAGGCCTTTCCTCAAGACCGTGGGAGCTACTATTGATGTTGGCAAGGGGGAGATCTTGTTCGACATTAACGGAGAAAGGGGTTCCTTCAAGTTCCGACCACGACTCGAGGCATGCAATATGATTGAAGTTAAAAATGTTCCACCTCCTCGTCGTGTTGTTAAGGAAGAACCAAGGAAGAAGGAAGGGCTGACAAAAGAAGAAAGAGCCGAAGAAGAAGGACGTAAAGAAAATCAAGGAAGGTGTTGCATCCGTCAAGACAAAGGAAGACAAGCCGCCTGTGAAGACCAAAAAATGACTAAGCCGGAAGATAAGCCCGTGCCCAAGATGGTGCGGAAGTGGGTACCCAAGATTGTGACGCCCGCAAAGAGCGTTGATCCTAAGTAATCAAGTGAAGAAGAGTAGCCATGGACTATAAACAATGCGCTAGGCGGGAGGCAACCCGTTTCGTCGAGTCAAGAATAAGCTACCGGGAGGACAACCTGATTCCAGGTTTTTCGAGTCTTTTTAATAATTTAGTTTTGAATTTTATTACGCAAAGACATTAGACTTAGAAGTGGTTGAACAATATTAGAGACATAATTCTTGGTTGAATATTTTGCTTGATCATAAACCCTTTACTTGAACCTTCCTATGTGTTTGTTTGTTTCTTTTCGAGAAACCACAACCAAATAAATTCAGAACCTAACTCAACCCTTCATCCTTATTATGGTGTTGTGGTTGACTTATTTTTCATGCTAAAAACACACGAGTAGAGCCACGGCTTATACCTAGGTGTTAATTAAATTTCAGCACGTGGTAGGACTCGCGTGAACCTAGAAACTAAACTTTTGGTT
This sequence comes from Cenchrus americanus, assembly GCA_947561735.1. NCBI lineage: Eukaryota > Viridiplantae > Streptophyta > Magnoliopsida > Poales > Poaceae > Cenchrus > Cenchrus americanus. Next base: position 52,045,589 of record OX387245.1, read on the forward strand.
GGTTTAAAAATCTATATCCTTGGTTTCTCTAAGATTAGAATTTTTCTAAGCCTCATTTAATTTTGTTTTATTCAAAATCTCTCTCATTTAGCCAAAATTAGGACTTAAACCTATGCCCCCATGATCAAGCCGGGAAAAGTTTGCTCTCAACCAATGAAGGCAAACTATACCGGTGAGACCGATATCAACGTAGTCGGAAAATATTTTCGACTTACATTTGTTTTTAATGATTTAAAAACTTCTCTAAATTTATGCTTGAGCTCTTCCATAGCTCTGGAAATATTTTTAATTTTCGAAATTAGAGGAGTGCTTAGCCTTAAACATACCTAAAGGGAGGCAATCTTGTTAAAGTTAATCATGCATGCACCATTGGATGCCCTTTCATCAACTTTCATCAAGACCACATGCAAAGGACAAGCATGGGTGGGCAGCAAGCATGACTTTGTAGGAATTTCATGGTGGCATGTGAAGCAAGTGGAGCAAGGGAGCATGGACATGACTCAAAGCATGAAGCATCAAGTGGAAGGACCAATAATGCAAGAAAAGGAGTGGACGAGAGAGTTTGGGAGGTGCAACTCGTGGAGCACGCGGGCAAGGAGGTCATGGAGGAGAAATGACAAGCACTTAATGGTTGGAGCTCCTGACCTCCGTCACTTTGCTATCGATGTTCTCCAAACTTTGTCTATGGTTTTGAACTTGGTGACGGTGTCCTTGTTGATCTCGGCTTGCTCGTCCATGAATTCCTTCAATTGTATACGAAGCAGAACCGAATTCCGAATGGACGAGCTTGCATTAAATTGAGGTCTACCTTGCCCGTAGCAGAAGTTCGGCAATTCCCCCTTCCTCATGTATTCGAGCGCTTTGGCTTCCTCCGGACAATCTTTGCGGACATGGCCATACTCTCCACATTCTTCGCATGTGGACCTTGCTTCGGCGGCCTTCAAGTCTTGAGCCTCTTTCTTTTCTATCTCCATCTTCTCCAATCTCCTCATGAGTGAATCAATCTTGCCTTCAAGTATGTTCTCCTTCTCCACTTGCAAGACTCCTTTGACGTTCCCCGTGGGTTGAACCGGATGTAGGCATCCGGATGACGCCCATGTGTCATTATCCGCGACCTTCTTGAATAGTGTGAAAGCCTCCGTCGGTGTAAGCTCGAGGATAGATCCTCCCGCCGATGCATCGATGATCGTCCTTGACGCCATGGTGAGTCCTTGATAGAACTTTTGCACGAGGTCTTCCTTCGGGAACTTGTGATGTGGAACCGCCCGAGTGTACTCGTTGAAGCGCTCGAATGCCTCCGAGATAGTTTCCGTAGGATATTGAACAAAGGTGGCAATCTTATTATGCAAACTTTGAGTTTTACCCGGCGAGTAGTATTCCTTCATGAAAGCCTTCATCAACGTGTTCCAATTTTGCACCGTCTCCGCCGGTTGAGAGTGGAACCTTTGCAAAGCCTTCCTGAGTAGAAAGATCAAGGTAGGATCCCGGTGGTGATCTTGTTTATGTATCATTGTATTAGTTGAATTATCGAGTTGAATCTATTTCTAGCGATCAAGTGTTTCTTCGATGATTTCGTTTTTCGATCGGCTATGCTTATTCTAGATCTATTCTCGAGATAGATTACATAGGGTGTTCTCGTAGCCGCGGTGGCTAGAGGTACACGCTGGATCTTTCGAAAGAACTCGACTTGTCCTTGGACTCGCCCTAGACTACCCGCATGAGTAGGGATACGTTGTGACAGAACGGGGGTTCCGAAAGGCGGGCGTTTTCGGAGTTGGACAGGAAACCACGATTTAAAGAGGCTTCTAATAAGATTCGATTTGCTAGTTCTTCTCTTGCTTGGAAGTTCAACAAAAGGCTTAACCCGATCTCTCTAGATCGGTTTATCTACCCTATCTTTCTTTGTTATCTCCGGTCTTTAGTAGATTAGATTAGTTTCGTGTTCTTTACCTAGATGCATTAGGGTTTCTCTTTATCAAAGATTGAAGTTGCTTGGCTTTACTAGATCATCTTTTGCGTCACACATTTGTTCCACGGATTCGATACCTTGGGTTCACCACTCGAGGGAAGAAGGGTCCCTTGACTACGACGGGAGACTTGTCCACTTGCAAGTCTAAACGAACTTTGATACAACTATTAACCGTCAACAATGCTCATCGATGGCCCCTCCTTCGTTGATGGTGCATGGCGGTCGCTTCTCTCTCTTCTAACTTGCGATCCCAACAAATACATAGGATGTTTCATATATATACATTTTGTATCATGTCTCCTAGGATATATATTTATTGCTTAAAATGCTATGTCCTTAGTAGTTGTTGAATATACATTGTCTTCTAAAATGTAACTATTATGTTTGACAATAGTTTTATAACTTCCAAGATAACTACTGATCATCAATAGTAGGTAACATTATTCACTGTGGCATACTTGTGTTCATCATCGTGTTCATTGTGTTGTTTGGTTCTTCACGCATCACATACTAATCTAATTCCAAAAGTTTCCAAAAGATTAGAAGATATACGACAAACCAACTTGATCTCATCACTTTCGTTCTTGTTTGGAAGCTTACTATGATTATAGATATGTGTAGTCGAAAAATATTCCTCTTTATTTATTATAGAGGATCTCATGTCACTAACAGGTGGACTATTCGCAAGCAAGCCCATGTTCTAGGGACACAAAGTCCCTCTACTGCAGAGCATACTTATCCTAAATGGTGACATCATACTGATAATTTAATTATTTCCCTCATGTCTATTGTGCAATATAGATATTTGCATTGGGTAGCTTAAATTTTTCTGCACATCGTGCTAGCTTCTCGGATGTATCACAATATTTGTTCATATCACAATCCTTATGTTTTCTCTTGTTGTTTTCACTCTTTTGTCAACCTTACATCTTCTTGTTTTTTCCGAGTATTTTGCCAATTTGTTGTAACTATTATGGCCACCTGCTTGTCCACCATTGTTGTCTACTACCTCAGTTCTTCTCTGACCAAAGCAGTCCTGTCGCATTCGTCGCTATCTAGGAAGTCATTGTCTCGCTTTTGGTCTCCAAACCCTATATGGTTGATGTCAAACTATACTTAACATCTTTTTTGTCAAATTACTGTTATGCAAACCTACATGAATTGCTCATCAAATCTATCTTATCTTATAATTTCCTGTGGCATCCAATTTTTTGTCTCCATCACGGTTGTAGGTTTGTATGTGCAAGAATCAAGTATTTCCTCTCCCTAGCCTTCTACCCATGTTGTATTTTTCAGTGTTTATCTCAAAAAAATCAAAGAGACTTAGAGCATGCTTGGTACACTTGTTGCTGTTCGTACGTCTCGTCTGCTTACCTCGCGTTGCTAGGCAAATCAATGTGAGCTTCCATGGGAGTGCTTGCTTTCCCTTGCTATTGCTCGCCTTGTAGATCCATCCAGTAGTGTCATCGACGCTCGGTCGATAGCAGCAAAGGTCCATCCGACCATGGTGGAGGTTAATCCAACAATAGTGGAGGTCGAATTGACAAGAATAGATGTCAAATTGACAATAGTGGAGGTCTGGAGGACGATTCAGTGGCCGAAGAGTTTGGTTCAGTAGCTAAAGAGCTTGATTTGGTTCTCGTACAATATGTAGTATATCTAGATCGAATTACAAATAGTATCCCGTGATATCCGGACTGATTGGCGTTGTGTCTGTCTTGACTTTTGCACGCCAAATCTCCTGTCTTCTCAGGCTCGATTGTCCAGGATGGGTGGGCCCACCATCAAGAGTTAACTTCAATCCTTTGAACAAATTACCCCCATCTTCATGTCCCTGAGCGAAGACCCAGTTAAACAATGGCTAATGTGTAATTGACTGTGTATATAAACAAAATCCCCCATCTTCATCTCCCTGAGCGATTGCGCAGTCTCTTGTCGTTATCTCTCCATGCACATGGTTGTTTTCTCTGAATAGTCTACCTAGTTCGTGCTCTAAACATCTCTTGTCACGCTTTATGCTCTACTCGTGTCTTCTTCTCTGACTTTCGGCATTGAGTAAATTAAACTACTAGGTGAAAATAAATAAACAAAGCAGTACACCCCGGGTACTCATGCAAGGAAGGAGGAAGAGTAGAAGACGGACTCCTACTAGAATTCTCCTGTACTCCTACTAGGACTCGCTCTGTGTAATCCTACTAGGACTCCTGCCTTGTAACCGACTAGGAACCCGCCCCCTGGACTATATAAAGGAGGGTCGGGTACCTAGGAGGACATCTCCAATCCCTCCGGGGAACAACACCCAAGCGCAGGGCGCAATACTACTCCAAACAGGACGTAGGGTAGCTACTCCGGCTACCCGAACCTGTATAAATCTCGTGTCTTGTGTCCTCGCGCGAACCTTCGGGTTCCAGATCATGGCGATCCCCACCTTCTACCTTGCTGCGGGTACCTCCCATGGAGGTCGAGTGGTTTAAACACCGACAGCTGGCGCCCACCGTGGGGCCATCGTCACGATCACCGGGCGAATTCGAAGGACCTTCGTCAACAAGATCAATCTACTCGACTCGACGACTCACGGGGATCCAAGTCGGTGCAAGTCGCTGCCCACCCGTCAGAGTCAATCAACCTACACGGCCAGCATCCTACGCGGTCGCATGACAAGAACTCCCCGTGACGTGAAGTTGTTCTACCAGATCGGTCGGGCAGATCTGAACACAGCTGCGTGGAATTAACGCCAGATTTGTTGGATCGCTATTCGACTCCTTCACGGTGCAAGATGAAGCCATCGAGTTGGAAATCAAAGCGGATCATAGCTATCCAAGCCTGAGCCGTTTTCTATTCGGATTCGAAGTCATGCTCTGCAAAAAACAGGGTGCTACAGAGCATCCTGTCGGCATGTCGACGTGAAACAGAGCACGCTAGTACGGTGCTACCTCTGTTTTTGTGCGGGACAAAGAATTCAATGGCAGGCATAATTTGCTACTATGCCGTATCACATGCTGCACGTGAAGACCATGGAAGCTATACTCCACGCGGATCATGACAGCATGCTACAAGTCCACACTCCGTCAAAAGCAACACAATTTTCCAAATTGTGCTACACACACACGAACAAGCGGCTCCACCTCAACCCTACCATGCGCCGCGAGTACTCGTCTCCGGCCGCACGCGCTCTACGTCGACCTCGCCGTGCGCCGTGACTACTCGTCTCCGGCCGCACGCGCTCTACGTCAACCTCGCCGTGCGCCGCGATTTCTCGTCTCCGGCCTCACGCGCTCTACGTCAACCTCGCCGTGCACCGCGAGTACTCATCTCCACTCCCCCGGCTGCAGCGATCTACTTCGACTACGCCGCGCATCCGGTTGCCTCGGCACGTCGCGCGGCTCGTCACGCGGCTCGTCGCGCCGCTCATCGTCGACTACTCCGGGCTCGTCGTCGACTACTTCAACTCCGCCGCGCGTCCCGGGGTGCCTCGGCACGTCGCGCGGCTCGTCACGCGGCTCGTTGCGCCGCTCGTCGTCGACTACTCGGGCTCGTCGTCGACTACTTCAACTCCGCCGCGCGTCCGGGGTGCCTCGGCACGTCGCGCGGCTCGTCACGCGGCTCGTTGCGCCGCTCATCATCGACTACTGCGGGCTCGTCGTCGACTACTTCGCCTCCGCCGCGCGTCCGGGTGCCTCGGCACGTCGCGCGGCTCGTCTTGCGGATCGTCGCGCGGCTCGTCGTCGACTACTTCGCCTACGCCACGCGTCTGGGTGCCTCGGCACGTCGCGTGGCTCATCGCTTGTCGTCAACTACTTCGCCGCTGCGCCGCGCGGCCGGGGTGCCTCGGCACGTCGCGCGGCTCGTCGCGTGGCTCATTGCGCCACTCGTCGTCGACTACTTCGCCTACGCCGCGCGTCCGAGTGCCTCGGCACGTCGCGCGGCCCATCACGCGGCTCATCGTCGACTACTCCGGTGCGCCGCGACTTCGTCTTGCGGCCACGGCGGCTTTACTTCCGCCCACACCGTGCGTGGTGACTACTTGTCTCGCGGCAACACCGGCTCTACTTCGAGTACGCCGCGCGCCGCCACGACGTCATCTTCCCCGGTCGCATCGCGTCGACCATTCATCTCGACTAGTTTTCCAAACTAGTCGAGAACGGCAGTCACACCCCCAACAACTAGTCGGAATCAACTCTGACTAGTCAACTTCAGCAACAACCGTTGCGGCTCCATCGCCGACCGCCACGGCTTCATCAACAGTCTGCCCAGGAAGCAACAGTTAAGTCATTTATTTAAATGATTACTGTTATCTTTTCTTGGCTTGTTCTCCTCATCATGTAGGACTACTTGCCGGTTACTCATTTGTGTACGCTTCTCGGCGGGTTTTCACGAGAGCTACACTCTGCTGACTACTCTTGGGGTATATCAATCAAGTCTCCACGAGTCTACTTCATCAACTCGGGGGCTATCCCTAGGAGGCAATTTCTAAACTCCGCTACGCGCGGCAATCTAAAGTCGACTTCTAAAGTCGCATTCTAAAGTCCGCTCCGTGCGGCAACTTAAAGTCGACTCTGGTCGCATCTTCGCCTACTTCGATGGCATACCACGTGTGTAAGCTTCGATAGAACCTAGCTGTAAGCGGCCCTAGGGTCCTGGCGACGATGGAATCTAGCTGCACATGGTCTTCACGCTTTGTACCATGGGTCCAAGTACCCTAAGTACTCACGCTCCGTACCTTGGGTCTGAAATCCATGACCCAGGCACGCAAGTCGACTCCGGTCGCACCTTCAAGTCTACTACGGTGGCAACCATACCTTGGGTCTGAAATCCATGGCCTAGGTACACAAGCCGACTCCGGTCGCACCCTCAAGCCGACTCCGGTCGCACCCTCAAGCCCGCTCTGGCGGCAACTGTACCTTGGGTCTGAAATCCATGGCTCAGGTACTCAAGCCCACTCCGGTGGCACAAGTCGACGCTAACGGTCGCATCCAAGCCCACTCCGGTGGCACAAGTCGACGCTAACGGTCGCACCCAAGCCCACTCCGGTGGCACAAGTCGACGCTAACGGTCGCACCCAAGCCCACTCCGGTGGCACAAGCCGACTTCGGTCGCAATCTTAAGCCCGCTCCGGCGGCAAAACTACTCGTTTTCTCTGATTTTTCATTCGCTTTGGCTTTCCGGAAAGTGTTTTTCGTTTTTTGCATCTTAAAGTCCACCCCGCGTGGCACAAAGTCGACTATTGTAGTCGCATCTCAAAGTCCGCTCCGCGCGGCATCCTAAAGTCGACTTCGGTTTTCAAGTCGCAACTCAAAGTCCGCTCCACGCGGCATCACAAAGTCGACTTCGGTTTTTAAGTCGAGTCCGCTCCGCGCGGCACAAAGTCGACTTCGGTTTTCAAGTCGCATTCTAAAGTCCGCTCTGCCAGCATCTAAAGTCGACTTCGGTCACAACTAAAGTCCGCTCTGACGGCACGACTACTTCTCAAGCTCCACGGCTCGACGCCAAACTGCTACTTGGAATCTCTCCAGCTCGGGGGCTGCACTCAACATACTACTCGAGGATAACTTCAGCATGCTTTGCTCGCTCTCAAGCTCGGGGGCTCCGTACCAACAACTACTCGACATGGCTCATATGGCTCTCTTATCTCGGAGGCTACACGCTGCAAGAGTACTCGGATGATAGATTTCGCGAACACTGAAGACCCTTGGATTGATTACCTAATCATTTCAAGGCTCGGGGGCTACTATGCTACACCCATCGTTCAATTTTTTCAAGACGGAAGATTCAGAATCAAGACTGACCCTTAGCTAGAGTCTGCAACTCAACCTAAGGCTCGGGGGCTAATCCATATGGAGTGCGATTTCGCAATCGCACTTCCATATAATCTCGACTTCAAGATAAATGAGCCGGACCACCTTCCAGCCTCGCGGAAGTTCAAGTACTATTGAAGACTTCTCCAAGCAGTACTCGAGGACGCTCAAGAACTACTCGAAGAGGCTTCAAGACTACTCTAACTACTACTCTTGACTCCAACGTGCTCGGGGGCTTGTCGGGCATACACCCCGGGTACTCATGCAAGGAAGGAGGAAGAGTAGAAGACGGACTCCTACTAGAATTCCCCTGTACTCCTACTAGGACTCGCTCTGTGTAATCCTACTAGGACTCCTGCCTTGTAACCGACTAGGAACCCGCCCCCTAGACTATATAAAGGAGGGCCGGGTACCTAGGAGGACATCTCCAATCCCTCCGGGGAACAACACCCAAGCGCAGGGCGCAATACTACTCCAAACAGGACATAGGGTAGCTACTCCGGCTACCCGAACCTGTATAAATCTCGTGTCTTGTGTCCTCGCGCGAACCTTCGGGTTCCAGATCATGGCAATCCCCACCTTCTACCTTGCTGCGGGTACCTCCCATGGAGGTCGAGTGGTTTAAACACCGACACTCCTTGTACCATCTGTTTCACATGAAGATGCTGCCAATTAGATTATTTAATCACCCGTTCGAGGGCACAACAGTATAATTCTCTACTTGGGAGGGAACAACGGACTATATCCAACTCCCGTTTTTATTTTCATCTGGCGGGTTTTTACTTATATGAGTAGTTTTGTATGAAGTATAGTTTAGGGGAGAGCTTTTTGGTAGTCACTAAAGTCATCATGAGGCCAAACTTGGGGTCACGGTTCCTATCTTCTTTATTTGAGAAACAATTTTATTTCCATCTCATATATATACTAGAGTCATGTGAGGCTGAACAAAGAGATTGATTTTTATTTCCTAACATAAATTTATTTTCATCATGTGCCATGTTTTATCAATGTTGGCATTTAGAGCCTTGCAAGGCTACATGCCCTATGCGGATTAATATTTCATGAGCTTCTTAATTAGTACTTCAGCAGGGACATGGAACTAATTTAATGCCCCTCGTGTGAAACTTTCTAAATAATAATTGTATTTGTTATTTACTCTTTCGTGAGTTATTTTTCCCCAATCTGTGTAAATATTAACTACTATTTTTTATTTTTAATTCCGAATCTGTGTATTTATAGTTGTACTTGTATTGAATGTGGACTCTTTGGATTTCCTTATTTTAATTCCGAGTTTATGTATTCTTTGGATTAATCTAAACCTTCAGGTCTTCATAAAATCCAACGGTGTATATTCTTCTCTTTTCTGGATTAACGTGGGAATTTATAGACCCTCTCGACAAACGTGGTGGCTTCTTTTAACACTCAAGTATAAATTGATAGATTTATGTATTTATTAATTGTATTTGTATTGAATATGGACTCTTTGGATTCCTTATTTTAATTCTGAATTCATGTATTCTTTGAATTAATCTAGACCTTCAGATCTTCATAAAATCCAACAGTATATATTCTTCTCTTTTTTGAGTTAATGTGGGAATTTTTAGATCCTCTCAGCGAATGTGGTGACTTCCTTTAACACTGTGTGCTTAGTCCTGCAGACTGATATGTCAACTATAGCCTATAGCAATGGTAAATGCTAGTAAGTCACGGAAAAACTAAAAGAGGATATGCAGATGCATAGTCCGGCTCCACTATTTTACTAACTACTTCCTCTCCGTTCCAAATTGCAATTTGTTGAATTTTTGAACCACATTTTGATAGTAACTAGCAAGTTAGCCCGCGCTAATAGCGCGACTAGATTTGATAAATCATATTTTTAAAATGTTATGTTGGCATTGTATTTTCTTTATCCATCTTAATTCATTATCCATCATTTTGAAATCACTAATAACGATGTAAACATTGGAGCTCAAAATTCATAACTGATATTGATACACTCGAATTCTGCTATTTGGATGGTGTTTAATTGGTGGATGGAACCTGGCCTAATAACGAATGTCATTCGATGCACTGTTGCACCCCTGCATACAATGTCAACCTCCGAGCTCTGCATTGGATAGAAATTGTTGTTCAACCTCTCATCACTTAGTCCCCGCCTCAACCGACTGAGCCTCTTACTCCCCACTCTCGATGGTCGAACTCTGCCTATTATTTTGTAACGCCCGCGTTTTTAGCTCTAAATAAATCACCTACTAAATCATGCGTAAATTCAAAAACCGATCCGCCGAGCTCAATTACCATTCAAACCCTAGCCACTGTTCTCTCTCTCTCTCTCTCTCCCCGACGCGCGTGCCGCGATTCCCGCCGGCACCGCACCTCGGCCGCACCCCTGCGCGCGCCTTCCCAACGCCGCGGTCGGCCACCGGCCGGGAATCCCGCGCACGCCGCGGTCCCGCCGGCCGGTCCGCCTCGCCATCACCGCCGGCCCGAAAATCACGCCGACACCCGGAAATCGGAAAGCCCCGCAAAACCCTCCCCTAACTTCCATAACCATTTTCCAAATTTTCCCCAATTTCTTTTCCTCTCCTTTTTTCCTATTTTTCTTTCCAATTTCTTCCTTTCTTTTCTTTTCCTTTTTCCTTTTCTTTCTTTTCTTCTTTTCTTTTCCTTTCTTCCTTCTCTCTTTCTTCTTCCCTGCTCCACCTCCCTGGCCGCGCGCCTGCCCCCCCTTCCGCGGCGGCGACCGCGCGCAACCCCGCCCCCTCCTCCGTCCGGCGCCGGCCCGGCCGGATTCGCCGGCGCGGCACGCAAGGGCGGCCCGCGCCGCCCGCGGAGGCCCCGCCGACCGCGCGACACCCCCGGAGCCGACGACCTCCATTAAAAGCCACCGCCCGAGCCGTCAACTCCCCCCACCCGGCCGACGCGCGCGCCCCCCGCGCCTCGCACGACGGGTCTCATCCACGGCCTAACCCCCGCACAAGTTGACCGGCCGAGCCGTCGCGTCGCCGGTCGCCGCCTCGCGAAGCTCCCCGAGCTCGCCGGAGTGGAGCTCGCCGGAGAAATATCTCCGCTCCCGAACCGCCTCTCGCCGCCTATAAAAGGGGCCGACGGCCTCCCCGGCTCGCCGCACCACACCATCACAGCCTCCCAGCGTCTCCTCCCCTCTTCCCCAAACACCATCGCGCCGCCGCCCCCTAGCGCCGCCGCCGCGCCTCTGCTCTCCCGTGGAGCCGCCTCCACCGTGCGCAATAGCTCGAGGTGAGCACGGGATTAGGATCCCCTCTTCCCCCTCTCCGTTTTCCCCCTGTTTCCAGGCCGCGCGCGGCGCGGAGCCGCCGGCGGGCACCCTGCCGGCCGGCCATGCCGCGCCCCCCCTCCTCTCTGTTCTGTAATGGGTGGGGGAAGAAGAAGAAGGCCGTTTTGCTAATAGGCCCCTGGCCTTTTCCTTTAACCGAGCCCTCCCCCTTATCCTATTTTATTCCTTCCTTTTTCCTTCCAAATAGCCCTAAGATTAGCAATTAATTACTGTTGAGCCCTAAATAAATTACAAACAGACCCTAACCCAAATTATGTGGTCATAAACACACCCTTTCTCATTAATAGGAAATTACCAATAGGTCCTTAATATCTATAACCCCTCCCTAACCTAGCCCTTTCATACACGCCCTTCCTTCCCGGTTAAGACCAAACCCTACCGCACTTATATATACCCCTCCTCCGCTCACATTCCCTTCCCCGAGCTCGGTCGGAAACGTGTGTGCTAATACTGCTTGCTTGCTTGTGTGTGTGTGTGCTATAGCCGACGGAGTAGACGGAGGAAGGTACCCCGAGCCGGAGATCGAAGCCGACTACTGCGAGCAGGAGCCCGAGGTCCCGAACGCCGAGCCGGCACTCCCCGAAGACTTCGAAGACGGCAAGTTCACCCTCATCCTTTGATGCATGTTTCTGTCCTAGTTTTATAAATATACCTTATACCCGTTTTATAAATTGCATATTGTTTTACTGCAAAACATGGTAGGATAGCCACCCTTGATTGCCATGATTGAACCTTGTTTTGGCCTGAATATTTGCTTTAAAATGTGTGAGTGTTTTCAAAACGTGTGAGTACTTCAAAAACAAAAAGGGGATATGTTTGGAAAATGAGTAAAGAACTGGGTAGACGGGATGGACGTGTGTGTCGGGGAGTATGGGTGAGCTCGTACTGTGTGGTTGAGCGTGTTGGGAGTTGTCCATCTTGTCGGTTAAGGACCGGGTTGCGTGACATCTCACCTGACCCAAATCATCGTACAACCACTCGACCGTTGTATGTGGCAACGGCTTAGCATAAACCCCACTAGTTAATCTACTTGCCATCTGGTGTGCGGGTGAGCAGCGGGAGACCAAGGAGCAGGGGTACGCTCTGTGTGAGGTACGCCCCGGTTATGTGGTATAACCCCTTGGGGTGCTTCCGTGGTGGCTCGTAGTGTTAGCTAAGGTGGGTAATGGCTTTGATAGGATCCGTACCGGCACTGAGGTGTCCGTGTGACGGTACCCTACTTGTGGGTAAAGATGTACAACCTCTGCAGAGTGTCAAATCTATTCGAATAGCCGTGTCCACGGTATTGGACGAGTCACGGTGTGGTCACAAAAACTAGTGTTTGGGATGGGATGTTTTCTGGCGTGAGTTGTTTTCTGGGTGAAGTGTGTGTGGCTGCGTGCCTGGGCTACGACGGACGGGAAGTCCGGTAGATCCACAGTGGTTTTCCTAAAACAAGTGAGTTGCTTGGGTTATGAAAATGATTTGCGAAAACCTTTTTGAAATGAACCCCTGCATGTGTAAGTTTGCTAAAATGAACCTTAACTTGATCCTTGTTATACCTTATGCATGATTCTGTTTATAAACCCCTCCGTGGGTGGGGTTGGATTTGCTGAGTACGTATGTACTCACTCTTGTTTTACTAACTATTTTACAGAGGAGGATCCCGATTACATTCCAGAAGACGTTGAGTAGGTCATTGCCCTACACCCAACCGTGCCTGTGTACCCAGGGCCCTACCAAAAGCTTCCATGGTGTGGTATTCTGAGGAGGCTATGGAAGCCTTTGCTATTGTAGTGTGGTCGCTAGCGTTTGTGTTGTTCCTTGTAGCGTTGGCACTACCGTGCCCTTTTTGTCGCCGTAATGTAAAAGGCGATTCCACTCGTTGTAATAAATGTGCTACCAGCCTCCTGGGACTGGTATTTGTGTCACATTTAGTCACCTCTGATGAGGGGACGCTTCAGGTGGTATCAGAGCCGTAGGTTGGCCGTAGGACATGACCCCTAGGATACGAGACCTCCTCTGGCCCTCTCTAACCTTTCCTTTGCTAAGCTCACCTTTTCCTTACCTTGATTCTTGCCTGTTTCCAGATGCCTAACCCCGAGTGGAACGGAGGAATTTGCCCCGTCCAGCCTGGCCTCCCTAACCTGTTGCTACTCAGCCTAGAGCGCGTCGGAGTAAGGGATCCGCCAGAGTTCGTCTACCGAGAGTACGAACGCTTCGGCACCCCTCGGTGTAAGCTGCTGATCTTTGTGGGAAGGAGCATGCTTTACCCCGACATAGAGCCATGGTTCGTCAACGCCACTGGTTTTCGCTTTGCCGACACCTACCCCAAGGCTGCTCGGAAGGCCCTGCGACAGCTACGAGTGGTTTATAGACAGCACCTCCGAAGGACTCCAATGGGATTCTTTCCGCCCTCCGGAGGAAGAGGACGCTCGTGGATTGATCGCATGAGAGGTCTAGAACGAGAGGAAGAAGACTTAGAAGAGGCAGTTTCCCACCTATCCATATACCTCAGAGGCCTAGACCACCTTTATCAGGAGCAAGCCCAACAACTGAAGCAGCAGATCGACAGAGTGGAAAGAGCAGAACAGAGGATAGAACTATAAAGGGTGAAGACAACCATAGCAGAAGTTGAACTACACAACACAAAGCAAGAATACCTCAGGGAAAGAGAGCGCACGCTGTTGGCCCATAAAGCCCTATGGGATGAACTAAAGGAGCGAAGAAGCAGAGATGAAGGAGCCAGAGCAGAAGAAGGTGAACCCGAAGAAACCCACTGGGACAAAGGGACCCAGACTGAAGATGAGATACTGGAGCAAGATCTTCCACTGAAGAAGCGCCGTATCCAGCTAGAGGAAGAATCACCATGAGAATAAGACTAGGGTGTGTAGGCTAGAAGTCGAGTCCTAGTAATAATAAGTGTACCCCGAAGGATGTACTCCAACCTTCCTACTAAATAAAGTTATCCATCTCGTGTACCCCACCACAACCTGTTCAACTCTACCTTTGTTTTCAGATGGCGGAAGATGGATGGACCCAAGGCGTGTGCCAGGAGGAGCCTGGTTTTGCTCGCCTGCTCATCAACTCCCCGGGAGCGCCTCGGTATCCCCGAGCGCCCTAGGTACTACAACGAGAGTACGAGCAACTCGGCACTCTCCCGTCGTAGAGTGGTCCTCTCCGTCGCTAGAAGCAACCGCCACACCAACATCGAGCCGTGGCGCGTGACCGCCACGGGGGTTCCGACACCGGATACCTACCCTTTGGCCCTCAGGAAAGCCCTCCGCTACTTGTGCCGAATCTACGAGGAACACCTCGTCCCCACACCAATGAGGTACTTCCCTCCCCGCCATCGAACCCCGGTTGGCAAGCCCGCATGAGGAACCTGGAACGACGTCGCCACCAAGAAGACCCGCTGTACCACGTAGTCGCCTACCTTGTCTCCCCGGACAAGCTCTTTGATGACCAGAGCCGGGCACTTGAGGGAGCGGATCGGCGGGCCGAGCAAGGCGAAGTCACGGTGCGGATGCACCAAGTCCGAGTGGCTCAAGGCCGAAGCAAGGACCGCGGCCGCCATAGCGGTGAAGCCGTTGCCCGGAAAGCCTCGGGAGAATCCGGGACCAACGCATGCAAGAATGGACCCACGGCGGAACACCCGTTCCGGCCATTGGAGAAGCTCAAGTCTCGCCGGGGAACACCCCTAGTAGGATGGGGAGGAACCATAGAAGTTCCACCAGCACCACCGGCGATCACCGAACCCCCAACAGCTACCACTGAAGCCGCAGCACAGCCGCAGGAAAACGGTAACCCCGAAGACGGGAATGACGACGAGCTGCTCATCCCGCTGGAAGAACACTCGACCCCAGAAGACAGCTCCCCTCGCGAGTAGTGTGCCCCAAGACCCAGGGAATGAAGCCGTACCGGTCCAAGTCGCGCCCTTAGTCCTTAGTCGTATTGTGTGTCCGCGTAGTCGGGATGTATCCTCCTCGCTGGTTTGTAATAAAAACTTGTTTGTGCATGCTTGTTTGCTTGTTGTGTGCTTACCGGCAGAATAAACCCTGCCTTTTTCAAAAAGGAACCCGATATAATCCACTTAAACATCACATAAAACTAGACCTCTTAGAAAACCCGTTTCTTTACAGATGGTTTCCGGGCGCCTGTCGGGACTCACCGATCGGACGCCGAGGGATCGCAAGCCGATCGGAGGGAGCGTCTCCACGACCGGGGAGGTTAACCGAATGAAGGAGGAGAGAACGTGGTCCTGCCACCGCCACCCCCTCCTGTTGACTTGGCCCAAGTCCTAGCCAACCAGACTGTCCTGATGGAGGCTATCTTCAATGCCATCAACCGCCCAAGACCCCGTGCTATGAGCATGAACGAGAAGCTGATCGAGTTCCTCAGGACTAAGCCACCCACCTTTAGCGGGTCGGTGAATCCTTTGGACGCTGACGATTGGCCGAGAGCCATCTCGAGGAACCGGAGCCCCTCCACTGCGAGGACCATGACAAGGTTCTTTTGGCAGCTCACCAGCTCACCGGGACAGCCCTAGCTTGGTGGGAGAATTACTGCGCCGCAGCCAAGGATCCCTCCGCCATCACATGGGACGAATTTGTGGAGGAATTCCGCCGCTACCACATCCCGGAGGCCACACTGAAGCGGAAGGCAGACGAGTTCCGCGAACTCCGCCAAGGCAACATGTCTGTGGAGGAGTACACGTACCAGTTCATAGAGCTGGCACGCTATGCCCCCGAGGAGGTGGATAAAGACTCCAAAAAGCAAGAGATGTTCAAGAAGGGGCGACTCGGAACCGAGGACCCCGCCGACTCCTCGCATTTACCCGGACTTTAATACCCTTATGAACATGGCAATCCTCACGGAGAGAGCAAGGGCCGAGGAAAAGAAGGAAAACAAGCGCAAGTTCATGGAGCACAAGGCCAAGCGACAAGAGCGGTCCCGAGAGGCCGAGAAACTTTGGACACCCCATGTCCGGGTTCCAAGCTCCTATGCGATGCAACCCAATCCCAAGCCACGAGCTCACAAGCCCCCGAGCCCGGTTCAAGCCCTCCTACAACCGAGTGCCATGAAGCCCCCACGGAACAACACCGGCCCGGATCACTACCAACAACAACAACAACGGCTCCCGAGTGTGTTTCAACCGCCGAGAAACCGGCACTTCATCGCCAACTGCCCCTATGCTAAAAAGCCGGCCACCACCACCTACTCCAACTCGGTGAACGGGCCAAGGCCACTTGCGTCGGGAGCCAACCGCATGCCGGTGCGCGGCAACAACAACTTCGGCAACAACACCGGCAACCGGCGGATGAGGCAGCCCCGGCGGTCGTATGGACGCGCTCGGGTGAATCACATCAATGCGCGGGAGGCACGGGAAGCACAAGGAGTAGTACTCGGTGAGTTCCTCGGTCGGCTCGCTTTTGGCTACCATACTATTCGATTCGGGAGCATCGCACTCATTCATATCCTCAAGCTTTGTGGAAAAGCATAGCATACCCACGGTACTACTCAAAGCACCCCTAATAACTCGAACACCGGAGGTGACATTAAGTGTCAATCGGGATGCCCCCGGTAAGGATTATTTTAAGTGGGGTAGAGTTCCTAGCGGACTCGGTAGTACCGAAATCCAAGGGGATAGATGTGATCCTTGGTATGGACTGGTTAAGCCAACACCATGGCCTCATAAGTTGCGCCGATAAGATAGTGCACTTGACCAACCCAGACGGGATACAAGTGACCTGCCACACCCGGGGACACAGGCCAGATATAATGGTTTTCAACATAGAAGCCAAGTCCATAGAAGATGTCCCAGTAGTACGAGAATACCCAGATGTGTTCCCCGAAGAACTCCCTGGAATGCCACCCGACAGGGACATAGAGTTCGTAATCGACCTTATCCCTGGAACCTCTCCCATAGCCAAGAGGCCCTATAGGATGGCGGCCCCCGAGTTGGCGAGTTGAAGAAGCGGCTAGCGAGCTCCCGGCGAAGCGGGTTCATCGAGCCGAGTTCATCACCTTGGGGAGCCCCGGTGCTTTTCGTGGAGAAGAAGGATAAGAGCATGAGGATGTGTGTGGACTATCGCTCGGCGAACGAGGTCACTATTAAAAACAAATACCCTCTTCCCGGAATAGATGACCCGTTTGACCAACCGAAAGGAGCCGATATTTCTCGAAGGTGGATCTACGATCGGGGTACCACCCGGCTCAAGATCGGGGAAAGTGACATCCCCAAGACTCGCCTTTGTCACTCGCTACGGGCAATATGAGTTCACGGTGATGTCCTTTGGACTAACCAATGCACCGACCTACTTCATGAACCTAATGAATAAGGTGTTCATGGAGGAATTGGACAAGTTTGTCGTGGTCTTCATTGACGACATACTTGTTTACTCCAAGAGCGTGGAGGAGCATGAACAACATCTTCGAGTAGTCTTGGGAAAATTGAGGGCACACAAGCTATACGCCAAGTTCAGCAAGTGTGAATTTTGGTTAGAAAAGATATCCTTCCTTGGGCACATTCCCGACCGCAAGGAGTAGGCGTAGACCCCGGGAAAGTTGAGACAGTCTCTCCAACCGGCGCAACCCACCAACGTAAGTGAGATCAGGAGTTTCCTAGGTTTAGCCGGGTACTACCGAAGATTTATCGAGGGATTTTCCAAGATCGCCCGGCCCATGACAGAGCTGCTCAAGAAAGAGAAGAAGTTTAACTGGACCGAGGCCTGCGAGAGAAGTTTCCAAGAGCTGAAGAAAAGGTTGACCACGGCCCCCGGTGCTAACCCCGCCGGACATTCAACGGGACTTTGTCGTGTATTGCGACGCCTCCCGACAAGGGTTGGGATGTGTTCTCATGCAAGATGGGAAGGTAGTGGCATATGCCTCCCGTCAGCTCAAACCCCATGAGCAGAACTATCCCACCCATGATCTGGAGTTTGCAGCCGTAGTGCATGCCCTAAAGATAAAGATCTGGAGACACTATCTGATCGGGAACAAGTGTGAAATCTACACAGACCACAAGAGTCTAAAGTATATCTTCACCCAGCCCGACCTGAACCTAAGGCAGAGAAGATGGCTAGAGCTAGTCAAGGACTATAATCTAGAGATTCACTACCACCCGGGGAAGGCCAATGTAGTAGCAGATGCCCTAAGCCGGAAAACCTATGAGAAGGCGGCAACCAAGAGTGCCCAATTGCAAGAGGAGATGGCTCGACTTAACGTACACATCGTTCCCCAAGGCTACGTCCACCAGCTGAGTGTTCAGCCTACCCTAGAAGAGAAGATCCGGAAGGCCCAAGAAGCCGACGAGGATCTGATGAGGATCCGCAAGCATACCGGAGAGAACAAGGCCCCTGACTTCAGGGTAGATGACCAAGGCACCCTGTGGTACAAAAACAGGATATGCGTGCCGGAGGTGGAGATTTTCGACGGATCATCATGGATGAGGCACACAACTCAACGCATACTCCATACACCCGGGATCCACCAAGATGTACATGGACTTAAAGCAGAAGTATTGGTGGAATGGGATGAAAACGGAGACATTGCACGGTTCGTCGCCCACTGTGACACTTGTCAGAGGATCAAAGCCGAACATCAGAAGCCCGCAGGATTGTTGCAACCTTTACCAATTCCGGTATGGAAGTGGGACGAGATAGGTATGGACTTCATAGTAGGGTTGCCAAGGACTCAGAAGGGACATGACTCCATATGGGTGATCGTGGACCGACTCACTAAAGTCGCTCACTTTCTACCCGTACGGACCACGTATGGTGGAGAAAAGTTGGCAAAACTCTACATAGAGAATATAGTAAAGTTGCATGGAGTGCCCAGCAGAATAGTCTCAGACAGAGGGACCTAGTTCACCTCTAGGTTCTGGAAAAGCCTGCACAAAGCCATGGGCACCAAGCTAGACTTCAGCTCAGCATACCACCCACAGACCGACGGACAGACCGAAAGGGTGAATCAAATCCTGGAAGATATGTTGAGAGCATGCGTCCTCACCTATGGCAAAGATTGGGAGCAGAGCCTACCGTATGCCGAATTTTCCTACAACAACGGCTACCAAGCAAGTCTGGGAATGTCGCCATTCGAAGCTCTATACGGGAGAAAATGCAGGACACCCCTGATGTGGTCAGAAGTAGGAGAGCGTGCCCTGGTTGGGCCCGCACTTATAGAAGAGGCTGAGGAGCGAGTAGCTGATATCCGAGAAAAGTTGAAAGCCGCTCAGTCCCGACAGAAGAGCTACGCAGACAAGAAAAGGCGAGAAGCGAGCTTCAACCCAGGAGACTTCGTCTACCTCAAGGTTTCACCCATCCGAGGGACTCGAAGATTTCAAGTACACGGGAAGTTGGCCCCTCGGTACATAGGACCGTATAAAGTGCTAAAGAGAGTCGGAGCAGTAGCATACCGGTTGGAGCTACCCGAAGAAATGTCAGATATACACCCAGTGTTCCACATCTCCCAGCTACGCCGATGTTTGAAGGTTCTGGAAGAGAAACGAGTACCGGTGGAGACCATCGATCTACGACCGGACCTTAGGTACCGGAGGTGCCCGTCAAGATCTTAGACACCGTGGTCAAGCGGACAAGAACGACCGAAGTACGGGTGTGCAGAGTCCAATGGAGCAGACACGGGGTGGAAGAAGCTACGTGGGAGCGAGAGGACGCACTAAAGAAGGAGTTTCCCCACCTTTTCGAAACTTAGCCGAATCTCGAGGACGAGATTCATTTTAAGTGGGGTAGGTTTGTAACGCCCGCGTTTTTAGCTCTAAATAAATCACCTACTAAATCATGCGTAAATTCAAAAACCGATCCGCCGAGCTCAATTACCATTCAAACCCTAGCCACTGCTCTCTCTTTCTCTCTCCCTCTCTCTCTCTTTCCCCAACGCGCGTGCCGCGATTCCCGCCGGCACCGCACCTCGGCCGCACCCCTGCGCGCCTTCCCAACGTCGCGGTCGGCCACCGGCCGGAATCCCGCGCACGCCGCGGCCCCGCCGGCCGGTCCGCCTCGCCATCACCGCCGCCCGAAAATCACGCCGACACCCGAAATCGGAAAGCCCCCGCAAAACCCTCCCCTAACTTCCATAACCATTTTCCAAATTTTCCCCAATTTCTTTTCCTCTCCTTTTTTCCTATTTTTCTTTCCAATTTCTTCCTTTCTTTTCTTTTCCTTTTTCCTTTTCTTTCTTTTCTTCTTTTCTTTTCCTTTCTTCCTTCTCTCTTTCTTCTTCCCTGCTCCACCTCCCTGGCCGCGCGCCTGCCCCCCCTTCCGCGGCCTGACCGCGCGCAACCCCCCCCTCCTCTCCGTCCGGCGCCGCCCGACCGGATTCGCCGGCGCGAGCACGCAAGGGCGGCCCCGCGCCGCCCGCGAGGCCCCGCCGACCGCGCGACACCCCCCCCGGAGCCAACGACCTCCATTAAAAGCCCCGCCCGAGCCGTCAACTCCCCCCACCGGCCGACGCAGGCCGCCCCGCGCTTGCACGACGGGTCTCATCCACGGCCTAACCCCCGCACAAGTTGACCGGCCGAGCCGTCGCGTCGCCGGTCGCCGCCTCGCGAAGCTCCCCGAGCTCGCCGGGAGTGGAGCTCGCCGGAGAAATATCTCCGCTCCCGAACCGCCTCTCGCCGCCGGGCCGACGGCCTCCCCGGCTCGCCACACCACACCATCACAGCCTCCCAGCGTCTCCTCCCCTCTTCCCCAAACACCATCGCGCCGCCGCCCCCTAGCGCCGCCGCCGCGCCCCTCGCTCTCCCGTGGAGCCGCCTCCACCGTGCGCAATAGCTCGAGGTGAGCACGGGATTAGGATCCCCTCTTCCCCCTCTCCGTTTTCCCCCCCGTTTCCGGGCCGCCGCCGCGCGGGGAGCCGCCGGCGGCACCCTGCCGGCCGGCCATGCCGCGCCCCCCCTCCTCTCTGTTCTGTAACGGGTGGGGGAAGAAGAAGAAGGCCGTTTTGCTAATAGGCCCCTGACCTTTTCCTTTAACCGAGCCCTCCCCCTTATCCTATTTTATTCCTTCCTTTTTCCTTCCAAATAGCCCTAAGATTAGCAATTAATTACTGTTGAGCCCTAAATAAATTACAAACAGACCCTAACCCAAATTATGTGGTCATAAACACACCCTTTCTCATTAATAGGAAATTACCAATAGGTCCTTAATATCTATAACCCCTCCCTAACCTAGCCCTTTCATACACGCCCTTCCTTCCCGGTTAAGACCAAACCCTACCGCACTTATATATACCCCTCCTCCGCTCACATTCCCTTCCCCGAGCTCGGTCGGAAACGTGTGTGCTAATACTGCTTGCTTGCTTGTGTGTGTGTGTGCTATAGCCGACGGAGTAGACGGAGGAAGGTACCCCGAGCCGGAGATCGAAGCCGACTACTGCGAGCAGGAGCCCGAGGTCCCGAACGCCGAGCCGGCACTCCCCGAAGACTTCGAAGACGGCAAGTTCACCCTCATCCTTTGATGCATGTTTCTGTCCTAGTTTTATAAATATACCCTATACCCATTTTATAAATTGCATATTGTTTTACTGCAAAACATGGTAGGATAGCCACCCTTGATTGCCATGATTGAACCTTGTTTTGGCCTGAATATTTGCTTTAAAATGTGTGAGTGTTTTCAAAACGTGTGAGTACTTCAAAAACAAAAAGGGGATATGTTTGGAAAATGAGTAAAGAACTGGGTAGACGGGATGGACGTGTGTGTCAGGAGTATGGGTGAGCTCGTACCTGTGTGGTTGAGCGTGTTGGGAGTTGTCCATCTTGTCGGTTAAGGACCGGGTTGCGTGACATCTCACCTGACCCAAATCATCGTACAACCACTCGACCGTTGTATGTGGCAACGGCTTAGCATAAACCCCACTAGTTAATCTACTTGCCATCCGGTGTGCGGGTGAGCGGCGGGAGACCAAGGAGCGGGGGTACGCTCTCGTGTGAGGTACGCCCGGTTATGTGGTATAACCCCTTGGGGTGCTTCCGTGGTGGCTCGTAGTGTTAGCTAAGGTGGGTAATGGCTTTGATAGGATCCGTACCGCACCGAGGTGTCCGTGTGACGGTACCCTACTTGTGGGTAAAGATGTACAACCTCTCGCAGTGTCAAATCTATTCGAATAGCCGTGTCCACGGTATTGGACGAGTCACGGTGTGGTCACAAAAACTAGTGTTTGGGATGGGATGTTTTACGGCGTGAGTTGTTTTCTCGGGTGAAGTGTGTGTGGTCGCGTGCACGGGCTACGACGGACGGGAAGTCCGGAGATCCACGATGGTTTTCCTAAAACAAGTGAGTTGCTTGGGTTATGAAAATGATTTGCGAAAACCTTTTTGAAATGAACCCCTGCATGTGTAAGTTTGCTAAAATGAACCTTAACTTGATCCTTGTTATACCTTATGCATGATTCTGTTTATAAACCCCTCCGTGGGTGGGGTTGGATTTGCTGAGTACGTATGTACTCACTCTTGTTTTACTAACTATTTTACAGAGGAGGATCCCGATTACATTCCAGAAGACGTTGAGTAGGTCATTGCCCTACACCCAACCGTGCCTGTGTACCCAGGGCCCTACCAAAAGCTTCCATGGTGTGGTATTCTGAGGAGGCTATGGAAGCCTTTGCTATTGTAGTGTGGTCGCTAGCGTTTGTGTTGTTCCTTGTAGCGTTGGCACTACCGTGCCCTTTTTGTCGCCGTAATGTAAAAGACTGATTCCACCTGTTGTAATAAATGTGCTACCAGCCTCCTGGGACTGGTATTTGTGTCACATTTAGTCACCTCTGATGAGGGGACGCTTCATATTTCTATGGCTCATGAGTTTGGCTCGGTTGTTGACCTCACGCAGAGTCTAAGTTCTCCACTTTCTTTTCTGATGCGCAGATCCAACTGCTCCAGCGAGCTCGTCGTACCTTGTGGAACCGTTGGTTGTCAACATAGGTGACCTTGAAGCTTGATTTGGGTTGGGCTCCAACAACGGTAGTGTAGGTCCTCCTCTCTTTCCATATGAGTGCACCCCTTCTTCATCTCATCCAATGGTACTTTCTTCCTCTCGTTCGAAAATCTCTCTTCCTCACTATCGACGGTCGATGCCCCTTTCTTTTTCTTCTTCCTGCTCATCGATGCCCCCTCCTTCATTGATGGTGCATGGTGGCCGATTCTCTCTCTTCTAACTTGCGACCCCGACAAATACATAGGATGTTTCTAATATATACATATTGTATCATGTCTCCTAGGATATATATTTATTGCTTGAAGTGCTATGTCCTTAGTCAGTTGTTAATATACCTTATGTCTTCTAAAATGTAACCATTATGTTTCACAATACTTTTATAAGTTCCAACATAACTACTGATCATCAATAGTAGGTAACAATATTCATTGTGGGTATACTTGTGTTCATCCTCGTGTTCATTATGTTGTTTGTCTCTTCACGCATCACATACCAATCTGATTCCAAAAGTTTTCAAAAGATTTGAAGATATACGACAAACCCACCTGATCTCATCACTTTCATTCTTGTTCAGAAGCTTACTACGCTTATAGATATGTCCAGTCGAAAAATCGTTCCTCTTTATTTATTATAGAGGATCTCATGTCACTAACAGGTGGCCCTTCGCAAGTAAGCCCATGTTCTAGGGATACAAAGTCCCTCTACTACAGAGATTGCCTATCCTAAATGGTGACATCATACTGATAATTCAATTTATCTCCCTCATGTCTATTGTTCAAGATAGTTATTTGCATTGGGTAGCTTAAATTTCTCTGCACATCGTGCTAGCTTCTCGGGTGTATCACAATATTTGTTCATATCATAATGCTTATGTTTTCTCTTGTTGTCTCCTTCTTTTGTGAGCCTTACACCTTTTTGTTTTTTCGAGTATTTTGCCAATTTGTTGTAGCCATTTATGGCCACCCGCTTTGTCCACCATTGTTGTCTACTACCTCAGTTCTTCTCTGACCAAAGCAGTCATATCACATTGGTCGCTATCTAGGAAGCCATTGTCTCGCTTTTGGTCTCCAAATCCCATATGGTTTATGCCAAACCATACTTAACATCTTTTTTGTCAAATTACTGCTATGCAAACCTACATGCATTGCTCATGAGATCTATCTTATCTTATCATTTCCTGTGGTATCCGATTTTTTTTCTCCATCACGGTTGTAGGTTTGTATGTGCTAGAATCAAGTATTTCCTCTCACTAACCTTCTACCCATGCTGTATTTTTCAGTGTCTATCTCCAAAAAAATCAAAGAGACTTAGAGCATGCTTGATACACTTGTTTCCACTTGTACGCATTGTCTGCTTGCCTCGCGTTGCTAGACAAATCAAGGTGAGCTCCCATGGGAGTTCTTGCTTTCCTTCCTATTGCTTGCCTTGTAGCTCGATCCAGTAGTGTCGTAGACACTCGATCGATAGCAGCAAAGGTCCATCCGACCATGGTGGAGGTTAATCCAACAACAGTGGAGGTCGAATAGACGATATTAAATGTCAAAGTTAATAGTAGTGGAGGATGATTCAGTGACCGAAGAGTTTGATTCAGTAGCTAAAGAGCCTGATTTGATTCTCGTGCACTTGTTTTTACGACGACAAAGCTTGTTTCGACAAATGCGGTTGATTTGACGATTAGTCCACGTCAATTACAATTTGAAGTATATCTAGATCGGATTACAAACAGTATCTTGTGGTGTCCGGACTGATTGGCGTTGTGTCTGGTGTCTTGACTTTTGCACGCCAAATATCCTGCTATCTCGAGCTCGCTTGCCAGGATGGGTGGGCCCACCATCAAGACTTAACTTCAACCCTTTGAACAAAATTCCCCCATCTTCATGCCCCTGAGCGACGGCTCAGTTAAACAATGGCTAATGTGCAATTGACTGTGTACATATATAAACAAAATCCCTTATCTTCGTCTCCCTGAGCGATTGCACAATCTCTTGTCGCTATTTCTTCATGCCCATGGTTGCTTTCTCTAAATAGCCTACCTAGTTCGTGCTCTAAACATCTCTCATCGCACTTTATGCTCTACTCGTGTCTTCTTCTCAGACTTTTGGTATTGAGTGAATTAAATTACTAGATGAAAATAAATAAACAAAGCAGTGCATCAATTACACTTTGTCCTACTTGCACCCTCTTTTTCATATGAAGATGTTGCTGATTAGATTATTTGATCGCCTACTCGAGGGCACCACACTATAATCCCTTACTTTGGAAGGGAACAACGAACTATATCCAACTTTTATATATATTTTACTCTGGCGGTTTTGTACATATATGAGTGGTTTTCTATGAAGTATAATTTATAGAAGAGCTTTTTGGTTGTCACCAAAGTCACCATGAGGCCAAACTTGGGTCACAATTCATCTCTATTTTATTTGAGAAACAATTTTATTTCCATCACACACACACACACACACACACACACACACACACACACACACACACACACACACACACACACACACACACACACACACACACACACACACACATTAGAGTCATTTCGGGCTCAGCAAATAGATTAATTTTTATTTCCTAACAGAAATTTATTTTCATCATGTGTTGTTTCTTATCAATGTTGGTATTTAGAGCCTTTCTAGGCTACATGCCTATGTGGATAAACATTTCATGAGCTTCCTAATTAGTACTTTAGCGGGGACAGAGAATGTAAAACCCCGTGTTTTTGCTCAGTGGTGATTTGTGCTAACTACTCTCCTAACTACCCTTGAGAACCCTAGATCAACTCTTGGTCAAAACCCTAGCCTAAAACCCTAGTGTTCACTTTGACCTCCTTGTGCCAATCCAGAACTTTGGCACGTTCTCCAAAATTTCACTAAACATTTCAAAATCGCCCAATGGGAAAAATGTGCAGAATTTCAAGGCACACAACTTCTCTGTTGAGTGGCATTGCTAGTTTGGAGTGCAAACTTGTGAAAAATGCAAATTAAGGCACTGAAGCACTGTTCACAAGCGCCGAGTTTTTGGCTGTGTTGCACTGACGTTCCTGCTCAAACTAGTGAGTAAAACCCTATCGAGCCTTTGGCATTATTGAAGAGGGTAACTTGCTCAACAACTTTGGTATTCAAAGTTCGGAGTACTCCTGTTTGAATTTTTGGAGAAAATTCAGTTTGAAAAGGGCTAAACGAAACTGTGCTTGAATGCCGGCGCTCCCGCGCACGACGTCGTTCGCGCGCCGCCACGTCGCCCGTGCCGTACCCGGCTCACGCGTGCACGCCAAGGCGCCGGAAAACCCGACGGTCCGAGGCCCGCGCCGGTGAGACCGTGCACTAGAGGCCGTGATGCTTGCGTGGAGGCCTCGGCCGGTGCCACGCGGCCGGTGCGCACTCGCGGGCGGGCGAACCGCCATTCCCCATTGGTCGTCGGCTCCGCCGCATGTCGCCACCGCTCCGCGCCCATGCTGGAGTTCCTGTAGGCCACGACGGTGAGGCGGAACCGCCTCTACGCGCCTATAAAACTCCCCCTTCCTTTTCCCTCGTGCGCCCGAGCAACCGAGCTGTCCGCCGCCGCCCGCCATTAGCGCCGCCGACGACATTGCTGCTCCGCTGGCTTCCCTAGTACCCACTCGAAATCCTAAGCACACGTGATGGCCTAGCCTCGCCGGCAGTTGCCCGGAATCTGAGTTCCCGCGGCCGCCGCCAGGCGGTCATCGCTGAGCTCGCCTCTCCGCCGGTACTCCAAGCCCAGCGACACATCTAGCACCTTCCCTAGGACACCTAGGAGCTACCAGGGCAACACATTGTCGAGCTCTGTCCCTATCCTCACCGCCGTCCGAGCTTCCGCGGCCGCGCTGCCTCTGCTCCGCCGCCGCCGCTCGCCGGTGACCTCCCCGGCCGAACCTCCACCACCAATCGGTCGAGGGTAAGGCCAATCGCAACCCCATGCCATTTGTTTGCCTGCGCCGGACCCACATCGTCGGCGGCGGCCTCCTCTCCGCCGTCGAGGTCCTGGATGTGGGGGGTTTTGGGACTCGGGGGTCTGGCCATAAAACAGAAGGGTAGAGTTGTGAAGGTTTAAAAGTTCTAGGGGCCTGCGTGCATAAAGATTCTACCCCTTCTTTGTGTGTCAGCTGAAACTTGTAAAATCGATATAAAATTGTAGAAAAATCCAAAAATGTCAAACTCAATTTTGCGGTGCTTTGTGTAACGAGAACTACAACTTTCTCTAAATATGTATATACTTTTGAGCTATAGTTTTTGCTTGATAAATTGAAAAGTAAAATACATAGATCTATGTTTCTGAAAAATCCATACATGATCTTGAGCTGGATTTTGGATATGTTGTGGGAACTAGCATGTTTAGGTTCTGTGCCAAAAATTGCACAAAGTTACTGAAAGAATATTTTTATATAAATTATCTAGTGATATTGACAAATATGCCTAGATGATTTTTGTAGCTTAAAATATAATTATTCTTGAGCCCAACTTCTAACTATTGTCATGTTATACCAGAATGCACCTCTGTTGAATTTATCCTGAATTTATATCCATTAGAAATATTATTTCCTAAATTATGCTTGTCTTTAATAATAAATGTGTATAGCAAGATCCATAATAGCTATATGTGTGTTTGTTGGCTCTTTAGGATTGTTTTAGGCCAGGGCATGTATAGGAGAAAGTTTGACTACATTTCTATTATATTTATTTTTATATGCATTAATCCCTTAAATACTAGCTGGAAATGCTTTTAGTTATGTGCATTTAAATTCAATGGTGCAAACTAGTTGCTTGCTGTCCAGAGGAGTGTTTCCTGGTCATTAGGACCAGTGGGCACTGTTATGCAAGTTTGAAGTATGATTGGTTGATTAAAAGAGTGCAAACTAGATTAATCTAGTAAAAGAAAAATAGGAAAAATACATCCTTTTGTGCATAATTTAAGTAAATGAGTTAGGAAAATAATTTGTGGCATAAAAGTAACTCTACCTTGTTGTTTGTATTTAGAGTAAATATTCTTTTATAGATGTGCACACAATCACCTTAAGAGAAAACTAAATAAGCTTTTGGTTATCTTTTAAAAGGATAAAATGCTTAAATACTTTTGTTAAGATGAATATGGCCAACGATATACTCCTTGTGGCTGTTTAGTACTGTTTTTGAATTAAATTAAATTAATCACCCTCCTAATCACTGCATTGCATTCACCGTGTAGAAGTCCCCGACGGTAGCTATACGCTTGTGCCGGCCGACGAGGACGAGGGAGCAGGAGGAGACGTGCACTACGTGACCGTAGAGCAAGACCCGGACCAAAGTCCAGAAGTTGGTGTGTCTACTTGTGCTGACGAAGGCAAGCCCCAGTTTAATCATTTAACCCATGTGTTTACTTTCAAGTTCTGAATTTATTATTGCTATCTTATGTGCATTTACGTTCAGGAGTTGCTTGAAAACCTAGTTGCATGATCCTTAAGTACCTATGATCTTTTACTATTATGTTAGGTCGCTAGTTGCTATGCTTTAAGGATCTGGTACAAGTCGAGTGATGTTCGTCACTCGCGAGAATAGGATCTCCTTTTTTGGAATCACCTTATTGGATTAAATGGATTGCTCATGTGGTAAGAGCATGGGATTGGGCTCCGGTCCAATGGCTTCGTTGGTTAAGTGTTTGAACGTACTAAGCACTTGTCGGAAATGGGTACGATAAGCCTAGTACCTAAATGAGACGGGGCGGGAACTTTGCGCTACTAAACTTAGGGTTGCGGCCCCGGGCTCGCCACCCGAGTACTTGCGTGAGGCTGGGTGACCTTGGTGGCGTAGCCCAGTAAACCTCGTACTTGAGACTGTAGCATCTGATCCCAATCCGAGGATTGACAGGAACCGCCTGGTTGGTGAACTCTCAGTGAGGGCACCTCCCGTGTGCTTAGGTCCACCTTGCAAGGTTATGAATCAATCGATTGTCGGCCTCTCACCGTCATCTGAGACTACTTACCCGACTGGCCATGATATCCCTTTATGATGGAACTTTGTGAAGATTATTACTTTGGTTAATTGTTTGTACAACTTGATTGTAATAGTTGCTTATCTAGTAATGGTTACTTCTACTAGAACATGAGCTAAAATATTAAAAGTAAGTATTCACTACTTAGCAGCTTTTTGGCAAACAAACACACTATCCAAAAGCCATGCATGATTAGAGGTAAAGTCTTTCTTTTAGACGGGTAAGTCTTGCTGAGTATTAGTATACTCAGCCTTGCTTTATAAATGTTGTTTCCAGGTAATGCATGTGATGTGTGGCCCGGAGAACTTCCACCCGGCTGGGAGCTGGAATGGGTGGATGACGAGGAGTGATTGCATCATGGATAGGCCTCCTATGATGTGATCGTATCGTTTAGTTATCTTCCGTTGTTTTCAATAAACTCTGAGCTATTTACTTCATGTCAAAGAACTATGTTTGTAATAATGAACCCTACGGGGATTTGACGTTAATTTGTAAGGCACTGTGGACTCACCTTCGTGGGAGTTTTAATGCATACGTTCGATCCTCTCTGTGTTGTCAAGTGATTTACCGAGCGTTAACCCAGCAACACTCAACGAGATACTTCTTTATTATCGCTTAATGACCAAAAGGAGTGGTTTAGGCGATAGTACGGAATTATCTCGGGTGGGGTTGTCACAGAGAACTAATTTAATACCCATCGTGTGAAACTTTCTAAATTATAATTGTATTTGTTAATTACTCTTCAGTTGGCTATTTTTTTCTTTCCCAATCTATGTAAACATTAACTACTATTATTCTTATTTTTAACTCAGTGAAGTATATTGTCTATGTGAGTTTTTTTAAAATACATTTTGTTTTAAATTTTAAAATGCTAGTATATAAAGATAAAATTACAAAATTGGTACGAATTGTGTAAAAGTGAATTACATGATAGGTGAAGTCATATCCAATATATGTATCCCTAGCAAAAGAGTAAATAAAATACATAAATTAGCTAAGTATAAAAGAGAAGTACCACAGGTACCCGAAGCCCATATCTTCCAGCTGGCTTAAAAACTATTGACATGTATCGGTATGATTACTAAAAAAGAGAAAAGTACGCTAAAAGATAAACTTACCTTAATTTGCACCTTATACATGGAGTCCGTATGAGGTGTTAGTTTTTTCTCTCTTTTCTTAATGTGTATGATGTGCTAGTTTTTTTATTAATTGTATTTGTATTGAATATGGACTCTTTGGATTTTCTTATTTTAATTCTGAATTTATATATTCTTTGGATTAATCTAGACCTTCAGATCTTCATAAAATCCAACGGTGTATATTCTTCTCTTTTTTGGATTAACGTGGGAATCTCCAAACCCTCTCGGCGAACGTGGTGACTTCTTTTAACACTCAAGTATAAAGATAATATATAGATAGATTGGAGACTATACTGAGACTGCACTCGTTTCCTGTTGATCGCCGGGCTCCTCGCTAACCCTGTCCACTATCATGAGGGGATTTATTTTCGAGGATAAACCTTGGTGAGATAAATATGCGTCCGAGAGGATTCAAACTCAGTTCGGCGGCATGCCCAGCTGCGATGCCTACCAACCGAGCTAATGCTTAGTATGTTTACAAAGCCAAGACGTTCATGCTTACAAATCGGCATTTATCACCAAAGGATCCAAGCCATTTGAAGCCATTTGGTACGGTCTCTTTGGTTGTTGTAAACTAAAGTGAATTTGCAAATGAAGAAGGAAGAATTCCATTTCTGACCATCCAACTATTATCTAAGTTTGTTTTGGTCATTGAACCGCAAACCGGAAATGTTTGGATAACCCTTAAAACCATTCAGTTTTTACCATTCGGTGATTTTGATGGATGGTTTTGCTGATGTAGACGCCATATGGCAGTGGGACCCACCCGTCAGCCCTTCTCCCTCATGTCTCTCTCTTTCTTTTCTTGTCTTCTCTCTCTGTCTTCTTTCTTTCTCCTCTCTTCTCTACCGACAGCAGCCGACCATCCCCATGATAGCAGCAGAGGCAGCGTTCAATCCCGGGTTTCCCGGCTCAGATCTGGTAGCTAGGCGGCCTCCTCTCCCCTTCCCGTGACCGAATCTACCAGTGGCGGCGACGCGACGGATTCTGGTGATGCGCACGTTGGCAGGGGAGTGGGTGACGTGGGGCATTGATCCACAGCGCAGTAGCAGATTTAGGTGGGCGGTGCGATAAAGGAGCGGACGGAGCTCCTCTTCTCCTGGCACGACAGCGGCGCAGGACCCTCGGGATGGCTCCAGTGACCTTCCCAGTGAGCACGTGCGGTTCCGTCACCTTTCCCGGCACTCTTCCCCTCCCATGGCGGGCCCCCGATGCGCGCAGAGTTCGTAGTGATGCGACTCTCCTGGTCCTTTGGTGTCGGGTCCCGCTGAATTGAGACGGTCAAATGGAGGTGGTGCCTTGCTCCGATGATCAATGAGTGTGGAGGGCGCGAGGCCACCGAGGAGCTTCACGATGTAGACACAGGAGGTGCTATCGATGCACAAAGATGGAGGCCCGATGTGACGCCCCAGGTTTTTAATTAACCTTAATCGTCAGTCAACTCTGCTGACAGTGGTCAAATCACGGCCAACCTGGGTCCTCACCTCGAAAACCTCACCAACCAACCCTAATGACACCATTGATCAAGTGGACACACACGTGTGGTCAACCCTTGGTCAAAGTCTTGGTCAAACCCCACCTAAACCCTAGTGACCCTGGAAGTCTTCCGGAACTTTTGCCGCGTTCTCCAAAATTCACCTAAACACTTAAAAATCTACCTTTATGAAAGTTGTCCAGCTTGTTGAGGGACACAACTTTCATGTAGATTGGCATTTCAAATTTGGAGTGGGAAAAGGTGAAAAACTCGCCCAAATGACAGCACCTCCAGTTCACTGAATTTGAGTGGCATTCAAAGTTGACAAACCTTTTGTGCAAAATCTAATGAGAAAAACCCCATATTACCTTTGTGAAAGTTGTAGGTGGTATTGAGATCTACAACTTTCGTATTGAAAGTTTTGTGCACTTCCATACAAATTTTGGAGTTTTTCAATTTCGAACAGTGGACAAGCAGCACGTTTAGGCTCGAACGCCGCCGCGCGCGACGTCGCGCGCGCCGCGCGCCGGCCGGCCGAGGCGTGCCCCTTCCCCATGCGCCGCACCCCGAGGCTCCTCCGAGTCCTCGCGCGCCTCGCGCGCCGTGTCGTGCCGTACCGACCGGGGGCTTGTCGCGGACCGCCGGTCCGTCGGCGGCACCCCCGCCGTACGCGTGCCCGCCGAGGGGGCCGTGCTATGGCGGTATCTCCGTCCTCGCGGCGACGTCACCGGGGAGGCCTCACCTATAAAAACCGTGTCCCGACGCGTCCTCGCGCCGACACCGCCGCCTCCCTCGTGCCACCCGCGCCGCCTCCGGAGCGCCGCCTCCTCCGGCCATTCCGTCGCAACCCGCGTTTCCAACACCCGGCCTAGGTCCTATAGGAGCTCAAGGCCTCGCGTGTTGCCCCGCGCTTGCCGAGCTTCATCGGGCATGAGGCCGCCGCGGCCGGCGCCGCCTGCAACCACCGCACGCTGTCGCCGCCGGCCTCCCGACCGCCAACTCCGGCTCCAGTCAACCCTGGGTGAGCCCTAGCCCCTGCCCTAGCTAATTCCCGGTCGAGCCCGGCGGGACCTCGCCGGAATTCCGGTGGACCCGCCACCATCCATGGCCAGGAGACCCAATTGCTTAGCCCCTTTTCTTTCCAGGGTCTTAAGTGCAAAGCAAGGGCATGGTTGTAACGTTTTATTTCTTTCTAGGGGTCCCTGTGCAAAAGTGTATCTTCAATAGTATAAAGATAATGTTGAAATTTGTAAAATCTCTAGAAAATAGTAGAAAACTAAGAAAATTGCAAATGCAATTTTGCTAGATTCCTGGTGAGGAGCACTACAACTTTTGTTATACTCACCTAGGCTGTTTCTTGATATTTTTGGCATGAAAAATAGAAATGTGAAAAACCTAGATCTGTGATATCTCAAATTACATAGCTCCCCTATATCTAATTTTTGGATATGTTGTGTGTGATGTTAGGACTAGCTCCTGTACCAAAAATTGCTTAAAGTTATGATGTAAATATTTCTATATGAATTATTTTCCATATATACAGAATCTATCTAGATGATTTTTGTAGCTAAAAATAATTATGTTCTTGAGCCCAACTTCAGCATGCTGTCTTGTTATGTCATGTGACACCTCTGGTGAATTAATCACAATTTTGGAATGATCATAAGTATTTAGTCTTAATATATGCATGTTTTCCTTTGTAATTTAATAATGCAAGATCAGTAGTAGATCTAGGTGTACTTGCTACTTTTCTATGATGGTTTAGGACCAGAGAACATGTGTGAGGAAGTTTGGAGCATTTGGATGCTTATTTATTTTTGTATGCATTTAACTTGTTTTGCTAAGCTAGCTTTTGTTATTTTCAAAATAATTAATTTTCTAGCTTTCCAGGCATTGCCTGTGTGTTCAGTGGCTTAGTATAGGTGTGTTGATGCTTAAGAAACCCTCCACTGAATTTTTAGTGATTTATTGTTAAATAAAAGCTTTGGAGGCTATTTTATAGATTAATGTTTCGTTAGATAGGAAAAACACTTTTATACCCTTATTGGTGAGTTGTTGCAAGCTTATCTAAGATCTAAGAATACACCCTTGCTGTTCAAAGAATTAAATGTAATTAATTATCTTTGTACACACCTTTGCTAGTGAAAGGGAAGTATTAAATCTTCACATGAAATAACAGTTTTAGAAAGGAAATTAATAATTAATTATTTGTTAAGGTGAATATGGCCAACAAGAGTTGGATGAGATAAATAATCTATCACATCACCTGAACCCTGCATTGCATTCCGTGTAGATCTTCCTAACGGTGACTACTCGCTCGTCCCGGAAGCCGAGGAAGGAGAAGCGGAAGCTGCATTGCAGTACGTGGAAGTACTCGAAGACACCGAGGGTGCTCAGGCTAACGCTGACGAAGGTAAGCCCTGGTGCATTTAACCTAGTATTTCAAAATTTGAATGCAACTATCTATGGATGCTTGTGCATTTAAGTTCAGGAGTTGCATGGAACCTTAGATGCATGATCCCTAGGTACCTGTGTCCTTACTAGTATGATAGGTCGATAGCTGCTAAGCTATAGGGCCGTTACAAGTCGGGTGATGATGTCACTCGCGAGAATAGGTTCCTAGGTAGGAATCACAAGATCTCCTTAAATGGATTGCTCATGTGGTAAGAGCATGGGATGTGGACTCCGGCCCAATGGCTATCGTGGGATAAGTGTTTGAACGTACTAAGCACTTGTCGGGAATGGAACCGGTAAGCCTAGACCTTAATGAGACAGTTAGGGATTTAACTGTCACTACTCTTGGGATGCGTCTCACGGCTAGCTACCGGTGGTGTAGGGTGAGTCCGAGTGCCTCGCGGGGTATACCGGATAGCCTGCACCAAAGACTGTGGCCTTTTATCCCGACCCGAGGATTTTTGGGAACCGTTTGGTGGTTGTCCTCGCGGGGGCATCCCACCGTGTGTTTAGTCCTACCTTGCAAGGTTTTGAATCAATCGATTGTTGGCCTCTCACCGTTATCTGAGACTACTTACTCCACTAGCATGAGATCCCTATTGATGGAAGTTGATAAATACTATGCTTGATTAATTGTATGGTACAACCTTGTCTGTACTAGATGGCTAATTTAGAAAAGAATAAACCCACTAGAACTTGTGCTAAAATCTTGAAAGTAAGGACACACTCTTTGTTACTTTTGAGCAAAAGAAATCCAATGGCCAAAAGCCTTTCATGTCTAGAGTTGGTGAAGTAGTTATCACCGACGGGTAAGTCTTGCGGAGTATTAGTATACTCAGCCTTGCTATAATCTGTTGCTCCAGGTAATGCCTTTGGTGATGTGTGGCCCGGAGAGATCCCGCCCGCCTGGGAGCTGGGGTGGGTGGAAGACGACGAATGAAGGCATCATGGCTGGCCTCCCGTGGTGTTCTCGCTTTCCGCTTAGTTTAATTCTGCTGTTTTAAAAACTCTGAATTGCGCTGTCATGTCAAAAACTTCAGTTTGTAATAATTAAACCCTTCGGGGTAAATTTCGGATGTTAATTATGTTGTATCTCTGGACACACCTTCGTGTGAGTTTTAATGCATATATGCCGATCCTTGTTGCTGTATAAGTGATTTACCGGGTGTTAACCCGGCGACTAACGACGGGATGATACTTTACTACTGCTTAATGACCAAAGTGGATTAGTTTAGGTGGTAGTACGGTATTTTCCTAAGCGGGTTGTCACACCCGACAACTAGAGTGGGGAGGGAGGCTAGTGTAGGGGAGGCGCCGAGGCACGTGGACCTCCGGAGCCGGGGTCGATCGGCAGAACGAGGAGGAAGGCCGACCGTGAAGAGAGAGGAGCAGAGAGAGGAAACATAGAAGAGAGAGAAGGGCTGACAAGTGGGTCCCACACAAATGTGGCGTCCACATCAGCAAAACCACTCTCCAAAACCACCGGGCCGTAAAAAAAATGAACGGTTTTAAGAAATGAATGTCCAAATATTTCTGATTTTGCGGTTCAATGACCAAAACCAAATTTGGACAATAGTTGGACGGTGAAGAATGAACTTCAAAACCAAATGGATCGGACGTGTTTCACACGGACAGAGGAGTGGCTGGTCTAGTGAAGTACACATACTTTGAGTGCAGAGGCAGAGCGGAACTCTGCCATACCCGTGTTGCTTCGGTCGAGCTGCATTTCGATTTTTATGCGGAGGGCGTCGTCTTGGCGCATAGCTGCCCTAGTCGCCGTCCCCGACCAGGAACTGGAGCTCCGGCCGGATCCCTCCACGGCTCCACCTTCCCGGACGGCCGGACCACGAGGCCGCGACCACGAGGGCAAGCCGCAGCGGACAGCAACCTGAGGTGCGATCCTGCCCAGGCGCGTGCCTTTCTTATCGCGCACCCGGCGAAAAGTTGCCGAGCTGCGCGCTTGATGTGGCCACTCCGAAGCTCAAGTTGCCCGCTACGCTACAACCCCGGGATCGGTCTGGCCGGCCGGCCGCCGCCCATGGCCTGAAGCCTGGTGGCCATGACACCCATGGAGTGATCTGCACCTGCGCGCAGAGTTGCTGTTCCATGGTTAAACTGGCCTGGAGACTGGTGTTTTGGTGACTTGCTCGCTAGGCACAGTGCGTATCTTCGCCCCAGCACAAGTGACAGGTGTGCCTGCCCCCACTTGTTCTTGGTGCTTCCGCTTCATAATTCAGAGGGGAAAAACAATGCGTGGTGCTGTTGGTAGCCGACTATTCCGCGATGACGAGATGTCGAAGAATGCTGTGTTGTCTTCAGTAACCGTGCATAAACTAACACGCTGCGGTGAAAACCAGATATATTCTGCAATGACATTGACGCGGATAATGGCAACGACACGGATGATCCGTCTCCAACATCTCTGCAAACCAAGAGGCAGAGGGTAGTGCTTCTGAAGCCTTGAGTGCCTTGTCAATCCACGAGATTGAATATCCAGAGTAGCAGTGGACCTTTTTTTTTACGGACGGTGAAAGCATGTGCTTTCCCGAATTTTTATTAAAAGAAGAGAGTTGACCTAGTTTATAAGGGAAATAGGGCCCGAAAACCATACAACTCTTGATCGACCGCACAACTAGGGGAGCAGAGAATCCTGAACGACTCCGGTCCGCAAACCATACAACCAAGCACTCCGGTGGGTGGGATTGGGACCTCAACACGCACCACTCAACTCATCGGTCGGATTGGGACATCGACACGATCAACTCAAATGATTGTAAAGGATCAGTCCAGTCGGATTGGGACATCGATCCTGGTCTCCACAACTCTAATCCGCCGTCGACACGAGACACCACACACAAACCCTCCCTTCTCCTCCGTTCAAGGAGATTCTACTTTCTACTTTTTTTCTTTTTTTCTACCACTAAGGAAAAAACAGAGAAGGGAAAACAGAACAAAGAGAAAGGGTTCTCACAAACGCAAATCACGCCGAAGCAACGCCATGAAGCCCGAACACCGTCGTCGACCCCAGGTCGGAGGAGACCCAAGGAGATGCTCAGCGTCGCCTTCAGGAGGGGTATGACGTTAGATACGCCAATGACATCGTCCCCGGAGGGGTTGGGTTTTCACCAGCATCGGAGAAAGGCAACTCGGGCAACCAGTTACGCCTCCATGGTGTCTCTGGTGCGCCGACCCTTGACCGTCGCCAGCAACGCCACCATAGCGTCGCTCGCACATGTCCAAGGAGGCCACCGCTGGCCGCGCCACCACGACGCCACCAGCACATCTCCACAACCATCCGGTCATCCACCTTGCCGCACACGGTCGAGCAGCGGCCGCACAGCTGCCAGTGCCGGGACCCCGACGTCGAGGGTCCAGGGAAGGCAGGTCCAATGGACTAGCGCGCAGAACCGACGCAGCCGCGGGAGGGTCCGACAGCCGGGGTCGAGAACGCCGCCTTGGGTCCCTTCGCGGCCCGTCTTCGCCGCCTCCCGGCCGCGAGAGCCGCGGCCCGACACCGCGGTCGCGCCCCGTCGTGCGCCCGCCACGCGCACGGCCCGGGGGAGAGTCTTACCCGCCGCCGCCGCCGAACCGGGTCGGGCAGCACGGGTCCTCCGCTTCCACACCGCCAGGAGCAGGACGCCAAGGTTAGACACCCGCCGCCGCCAAGACCACCGCCGTTGCGCAACGTCCTGGCAGGCACACCGAGCCCCCACAGGAGCAGATCCAACGGCTCAAGACACAGATGCAGCGAGGGCACGAGCGGATCCGGCGAGGGCACGAGCGAATCGGCCGCCGGAGCCACGGATGCCACTGCTATGGATACCTCCAATGAGAGCACTAGGGGGAGGAGAAGAGAGGAAGAAAAGGGTGGTGGAGCCCCGCCGCCGCCTTCCTCGCGACCGCGCGGGCCTCCGGCGGCGGCAAGGTGGGAGCCGACGTTGGAGGGGTTGGCGGCGAGGGGGGGGGGGGGGGCAAGAGTTCCGCCCGTGCCGCTCCAGGGAGCGACGCGGGGGAGGGGGTCCCTTACATGAGCGGTGGACCTTTCTTTTAGAGAACTTCTAGTAGTAAATAGAACTTAGAATGGCAATGGTCTTTTCTGTCTTGCACAATCATCTTGCTATTGCCGGGCAGTCTATGTTGCAAGTGGCGCGTGTGACTGTAATAAGTTCAGAATTTGAAAAGGGCAAAATGCGTGAGAGAGAGAGAAATGAGGTCATTGTGCACATGACTGTAGCTCAGTATAGTGCATCATAATATCACATCGTTAAGGAGCTCGATCCAGCATCGTACGGAGAGGACGAGGAAACCTCGAGGTTTCTTCCCGGCAATAGCACACACATCTGCCTGTCATCTCCGAGTCTCGGTGGCACTTGGGTCACTGACTGTGCAAGCACCTGATCTCTCCATACTAGCAACAAGGATTCATCATCGTCCATATGCCAATTGTGTCGTACTGATACGGGCAACATCACCAACATTCTGGATACGGGCAATGAGACCTGAAACAATGGTGTCTCAGCAGTTCAGGTACTCTTAATGTTCCGACAAGCGAATCGATCGAATTCATACTGACCGAAAACATTCGGGGTCGGAGAAGGCGGCCGAGGAATCACCAGAATGATGGAACACCACCACCACCAGAACAACTTGGGCGAGATCGATATGATCGTCGCCAACATGCATGCACAGCCGTCGTGCCCGCTCCCGGGTGCTCTTGGCACGAGGCCTGCTCATGAGTCATGACAACGCATCAGACATACTCAGAAGTTCGGCGCCTTTTCGCCGCGTCCTGTCCGAGGTTCTCCGTTCTCGTCGAGCACACCGTCGACTCCAAGCTGGCGGCGAGTGGCGACCCTCATTCACTGCACTTGTGCCCGGACCTCCATGCATGTAAAAGCCCTCTAGTATATTTGGTTAGAGGAGTTGAGGTATGATCGCAACCACTCATGTTCAATTCTTCGTTGGAGCGAATTATGAGGTTGTTTTTTTAAAAAAAAATCTCCTCATCGGTGAAATCAGGGTTTGAGAAGTTTCCTAAGCCGGGAGAAGGTTTATTCTTCTTAATGAAAATCGTGGGGCGGTCTTACCCCCCACCGCCGACTTAGTTTTCCGGCCCTCCATGCATTATGCGTAGACAAGTACTCATCGTCTTGCAGCTGCTGCCACTTGCAACCATCTCATCGCAAAAAGGACTGGATGAGTATGACGGTCAGCAGTGATCCAGTGCACAATGGTTTTGAGATGGACCTTACACGAAATGCCTACATACCCAGTATGAAGGTCTCACGTCCATGTCGCACGAGCTCCTGATGAGCCCACAGGGACAAATACTGTCTCGCACGGTGCTGTTCGGAGAGCATATGCTTTTCTTCAGGCGTATCTCAGCAGCTCTGCACATACTGCCTTGCATTATTTGGATGACGCATTGCTACTACTCTACTTGTGCTGGTATATATTCTAGTTAAGATAATTGTAGACATCTGTGGACTGTTGGAGCAAGTAGCATTTGTGACCTGTGAGTGCGTGGACAGCGCTGTCATAACCAGTTTAACGGTCTAGTACTCGATCCACACGTGTGTTGAGAGCTGAGGTTAAATAAACTCCGTTACTCATTCAGGGCAGCTCCAATTGCAGCCATGGCAAGTGTACACCACAGAGAAGATGAAAGCCTATCTCATACGACGGAGGTGTAATGTAATTGGTGACATGCACGACTGCGGTTGTGAAAAGGATTTCCTACCAACTCCGATCCATCTCAAGATAAGACATTCACGACTACGGCATTCATTCAGATTATTTACGTTGTCATGGATTGGGTGTTGACGTAACTACGGATGGATTGCAATTTTCTTCTTCTTCTTCTTCTCAAAATTAATTATTTTTTGGAAACGAATTAACATTTACTACTTGCGTAATATATTGGAGCATGATTTGAATGCGGAAGTGGCACACATGTACTGATGTACCCTCAACATTTGCCCCGTCAACGATTAGTCTAGACTCTAGACTAAGAAAGCGATGCCGGATATGTAAAGAGTGTTAGATTCGAGGAACGACTAAGAGATCTCGCTCCAAATCCTGCTCGACCATTTTGCTGGACGAACGAAATAGAGTTTCCTACAGCTACGAACTTAGGAGTATGCCTGAGGTCAGCCCACTACCGAGGTCTCCATGCGCAGACAAATCAAAATCATGACGTCTGGCTCGGTCGTGCGGTTCTTCCATGTCCCTAGCTTTTTTTTTTAAAAAAAAACAGGAGCACTACCATATCATTTAAGGAGAAGAAGTATGTGGATGATTACAAATTACAAATAAGGAACCAACTCGACTCGACAAGGAAAACCACACAACTAAGACAGAGCGAGGTCAAGGCCTCCACACGCGTCCTGTCGCAGCTTCATCTCCTCCTTGATGAAAAGAAAGACCTGTTGGGGCGTCGTGGCCTTACTTTCGAAGATTCTCCTGTTCCGCTCTTTTCACAAATTCCAAGCAGTGTATATCAACACCGCGGCCACCTGTTTTTGTTCACCTCGTGGCAAATGAGTCAACGAAGAATTCCACCATTGCTCCAACGAGGTGTCCCTGGGCGGTGCTCTAATCTTTCCCCCTGTCCACTGAAAAACCATTTCCCAAACCTCCCTGGCATAAACACAGACACAGTCAAGGCAAAGGTGAGCAGCCGCTGCATGGCCAGTTCCGAGCAGAGAGCCGGTCGGCAGTCATGATTCTGCAATGAATTAGCAACCAGGCAAAAAGCCGATGCTTTCCTTCCGTCTGTGCCTTCCAAAGAGCAGAAGTATTGAAAGTGGAGAAGGAGCCTGTGAATTGTGCCTGATATGCTGATTTTGTTGTGTAATAACCGTGCACTGTCCACCGCCATGTGATGGAATCAGGTTGATCAGTCAGCTGCACCTCCTGGAGACGCTCCCAAAGATCAATGAACTGAGCCATCTCTTCTGCCGTGGTCATGCGCCATAGTCCTCTAGTCCAATTGTCATGTAATAAGTCGGCTGCCACTGAATTCTTCTTACGCCAAGCAAGCTTGTACAGCGCCGACGCTAGGTCAATTGGCGCTACACCGAACAACCAAGTTGAATGCCAGAAGAGTGCTTTGTGCCCGTTGCCAATCGTGACCGAAGTGCAAGCCCTGAACAATTTGTTATCCAGCTCCGTGCATGGCACTTCTGATCCGACCCACGGCCTATTCGCATCAGCCCACTGAAACCATTGCCAACGCAACCGAAGCGCCCTACTAAATCTTTCAAGATCAAGAACCCCTAAGCCGCCATATTCTTTTGGCTTCTCG
Organism: Cenchrus americanus; assembly: GCA_947561735.1. Classification (NCBI taxonomy): domain Eukaryota; kingdom Viridiplantae; phylum Streptophyta; class Magnoliopsida; order Poales; family Poaceae; genus Cenchrus; species Cenchrus americanus. Next base: position 52,086,966 of record OX387245.1, read on the forward strand.
ACATTCGGCTAACTGACAAGACAACTGCCTCCATTTGCCGACTCAGCTCCCTCCCGAAGAAAGCCCCTCCTTATCTTGTCAATCTTCTTCACCATCCACTTGGCTTTTTTTAATAAAGGATTACAAATTCCGGTCTCTACATCAGAGATGTACACAGCCAATTATTACAAAGCGTTCTTGGAAAAAGACACTAAACCAAAGTCTTAAAAGATGGAAAGACTAAAGCAACGAGCAACGTGCTTCCACCCCTTATTTGAGATCTCTAAAGCAATAATCTCTAATTTCTTGCTCATCAGAGTGGGGGTATTCTTGGCTTGCTCGTCACACTGTAATTGGGCCCAAGAGCGTAGCCAGTATGCTCCCCTGAAAATAACCTGTATAATAGAGTTAGTTTTCAATTTCTTAAAAATTACATCATTCCGGCAATGCCAAATAGCCCAGCATAACGCAGCTGTACCAACCCAGATTAAACCTTTAATCTTTTTATGTTGGTTGTTCAGCCATGTACCAAACATATGGCCTATATATCCAGGTTGGTTCAGATTAGTAGCAAAAAGACTATTCTTCAAATTGTTTTAGCAAAGGGGCAATCAAGGAAGAGGTGTTGGATATTCTCATTCCTATTGCAACTAATACATTACTGACTTCCTTTCCAATTTTTCCTAGCCAGGTTGTCTTTGGTTAGAACAACCCCCTTTGTAGGAACCAAAGAAAGATATTTATTTTTAGGGGAATTTTCATCTTCCACATACTCCCATGACGAAAAGGTGGATGTGTATCAATAAGATGGCGATTCAGTGACCGGACAGTATATAATCTGGATTTGGTTAGGCTCCATTTGAAATGATCAGAACCTTCCACCAGTTGGACATGTGAGATCCTTGCTACTAAATTAAGTCATTCTCTAAGTTTGTTGTCCACCAAAGTCCTTCTGAAAGAGATTGAGAGGGTTTGTGGCCAAAACTTTGGATACAGTTGCATGAGGATCTCTCACTATATTATATAAATTTGGATATCTAATTTTGAGAGGCTGATCTCCTACCGAAGTGTCCTCCCAGAACCTTGTATTGGTCCCATCTTTGACTTCGAATGTGCCTTTAGACAGTACCTCATCCTTAATATGCATGAGGCCCCTCCAAAAATGAGAGTCATTAGGTTTGGCTGTCACTTGAGATAAAGATTTTGATCTTAGGTATTTATTCCTTAACAACGACGGACATATCCCATTTGTGTCTAGTAAATTTACTAACCACTTGGAAAGAAGGCACTTATTTTGAAGTTCCAAATCAAGGATACCTGGACCCCCTTCGTCTTTTGGGCGACATAATATGTTCCATTTGGCTAATCGATACCTATGTTTCTGTGAAGATCCTTGGCAGAAGAACCTTGATCTTAAATGATCTAGGTTTTTGAGAACCCCTTTAGGTAGTTCAAAAAAGGACATCATAAACATGGGTAGGCTGCTTAAGACAGAGTTGAGAAGGACAAGTTTCCCCCCGTAAGATAGGTACTTTGCCTTCCAGCAGGAAAGTTTCTGCTCGAAGCGCTCTTCAACCTTTCTCCATTCAGAATTCAATGGTTGTCTATGGTGCATTGGAATCCCTAAATATCTGAATGGGTATTCCCCTGCATTACAACCAAAGAGAGAAGTATAAAATTCCTCCATCTCTTTAGCTGTACCATAGCAAAAGATTTCACTTTTATGGAAGTTTATCTTAAGCCCGGATAGCTGCTCAAAAGCGCATAGCAAAAGTTTTAGATTCTTTGCCTACTCAGGGTCATGGTCTATAAAGATAATGGTGTCATCTACATATTGTAGTATTGACAGACCATCATCAATGAGATGGGGAAGGACTCCTCTTATTTGGCAATCGGCTTTTGCTCTATTAATAAGAAGAGCAAGCATGTCGGCAACGATGTTAAATAAGATTGGTGACATTGGATCACCCTGCCTGAGTCCATGTTTGGTTTGGAAGTAGGGACCTACTTCATCATTTATTTTAATCCCAACACTTCCACCAGTAACCATACTTTCAACCCATTGACACCATTTCAGGGAGAATCCTTCATACGTAAGGTTTGTTGCAGGAAGGACCACTTAAATTTGTCGTATGCCTTTTCAAAAATCAATTTTGAAAATGACTCCATCCCTTTTTTAGTACGAAGCTCATGGATAGTTTTGTGAAGTATAACTACTCCTCTATGATATTCCTGCCAGACATAAAGGCAGTCTGTGTCGGACTCACCACTTTTTTGGCTACAATGTTAAACCTGTTTGTCCCCACCTTTGTGAAGATTTTAAAGCTAACATTAAAGACACAAATTGGTCTATATTTCTGGATTTTTATCGCATTTTGAGTCTTAGAAATTAACGTAATAATTCCAAAATTCAGACTGTACAGATCTAGAGCCTCCCTATGAAGATCAGAAAAGAGACGTAGTAGATCATCTTTAATAATCCCCCAAAAGACTTGGTAGAATTCAGCCGGAAATCCATCTGGGCATGGAGCTTTATTATGCTCCATTTGGAAGATTGCAGCTGTCACCTCAGATTCGGTGAAAGGGCCTATGAGAACATTATTTTCCTCTTGTGTTACCGGCAGAATATCAAAGATTTGATTTTCCATTAAGGAGATACCAGAGGCTTCAGGTGTCCCATAAAGGTTTTTATAGTAATTAGTGATATGGCTTTTTAGGCAATCATCACCAACAACCACACTTGATCATTCTCAAGTTTAAAGATATGTTGTTTGCGATGTTTGCCATTTGCAACGAGGTGAAAGAACCTAGTATTAGCATCACCTTCCAATAAGGTTTTTAACTTTGGCTCTCTTATACCATTTTAATTCCTCCTCTCTCAGTAGAGAAACTACCCTTTCTTTTAAATAATGCTTGAGATTGATTTCTTGATCAGATAAATGGCTACTTTCAGCCTTCTTATCCAGATTATCTAAAAGAGATAATAACATCTTTTTCTCCTTTCTGTAGGACCCTGTTGTGTGTTTAGCCCATCCCCTTAAGTGATGTCCAAGTCTACGTATCTTAGCTTGCCAACGTTCAAGGGGGGTGGAGCCTTCTGTTTCAGATTGCCAGATATTTGCAACCATGTCATAAAAACCATCCCGTAGCAGCCAACCCCTCTCAAACTTGAAGGGTCGGTCTCCGGTTTGATAGGTTGAGGCTCCAATGTTAACAACCAAGGGAGTATGGTCGGAGATATTCCTATCCCTGGGTTCGATCGAAGTCAAGGGGAATTGAAGTTCCCATTCCGTACTGACCAGTACTCTATCGAGTTTCTCGAAAGTGGGGTTATCCCCTGGGCCTGCCCAAGTTGGCGTCCCGTCATAACAATCTCTCTAAGATCAAGAGATTCAATGACAGCATTGAAAATGCCGGGCCATTTGGGATCAAAATTCCCTGAGCTTTTATCCTCTGGGCGTCTCATAATATTAAAATCCCCCCTATAATATATGGGAGTGATTCCTTTGAGCAAGTGTTAGCCAGTTCTGAGAGGAAAGCATTTTTGTTTTGTACTTGTGCAGGTCCATAAACTGAATAAAGTACAAATTTGAAACCATTGGTTTCATATCTCAAGGTGAATTTCACATAGAAGTCTCCCTCATCAATGACTCCAATGTCAAAAACACTGAGGTCGACACCTAGGAGGATGCCGCCTGATCTCCCATGTGGTGCAATAGTATGCCACAGGAAATCATGTCCCACACACAGATTTTTGAGGACATGATCTGGTAAAGAATCTCTACCGGTTTCAGAGATAGCTATAAAATTTATTTGCTCCTCCTTAACAAGTTCAGCCAAGAACCTATGTTTAGCCAAGTCCCTCGGACCTCTGCTATTCCAGAAAACCCCTTTCATTTTAGATTTATTTTATATGGGGATTTTGGCTTCTTGGGGAGTTTGCCATGTTTCGGAGTTTTGGCATTATTATATTTTTTCTTGCGACGCACAGGAGCAAGGTCCACAATATGATCATACTCCGTATCCAATACGTTCTCATTTAGATCCCCACATGCGTGGTTGAGAACGGCGTCAAGCCTTTCATCATGCTCATCATCCGAGTCTACGGTTGTGGTACTAGCAATTAAGTTCTTTTGCTTTGCACAAAGGACCAGCCTGTCTACCTCTAGATTCTTAATAACAGCTAGTACATACGAGGAACCTAGGTTGATGCCTAAACCATTAAAAAATATGTTGGGATGGAAGAAAGCACTGAATTTAGGAGTTTGAGCCGGCCTGCTCTATTAAGGAACCTTCCTTGCCACGTAGGTAGCCTTTTAGCAAGCTTATCAATGAGGGGTTGAACATTCACCCGCGGCAGCTGTCTGAGATGCAATGGCAACCCAAGAAATTTGCAAGAGAAACTTAGCAATGGGCACTGAAAGGCAGCCATAACTTCCTGCAAGTCAACATCCTCACGTCTAATTGGATATACTGCACACTTTGCTCTGTTTGTTAATAGGCCTGCTGCATGACCAAAGATCTCTAGTAAATGAGCCAGCTGCATTACATCAGACAGAGAGTACTAGGCTTCAGCAAGCCAGCAAGTCGTGCAGGCAGAAGGGCATTATCCGGTTATCCACCCAGCAAGTTGCAGCGAAGAGACCGACCGACCGGCAGAAAATATCTGATCATCCACGCGTGCAGTCCGGCCAGAGGAAACAGTCATCTGATGATCTGACACTCGCGCGGAACAATCAGCGTCTCATTTCCTGTTCTCCGTCGTCATCAGAGATGCAAGGGCAAGTACTAATAACCCATTGTGGCAGTCGCACGCAGTGCCCTCACTGTTCAGGCCTCTCTGTCGTACAGTCAACCTGCAGGGCGCCCGGGCATGGCGCACGGCACCTTGTCGGCTGGCTGTCCCGGGGTCGCCGTCGCCGGTCGCCGTCGTCGTCCTCCTCTCCAATGTCGTGGTGGCCGTGGGCAACGCGGGAGAAACCTGGCTGGTGTGTGTGTGCAGGCGTGGTGGCCGTGGCTCAGTGGCTGGCACCCGAATCTCCGCGCTTTGGAAGAATCGCGGATCCTGTCGCTTCGCTCCGTGCGCCGGGGGCACTTGTTCGGCGGCCTGCGGGGAAACTTTCCTTGTCTGATTGGGACGGGTCGAGAGGGCAGAGGCGATGAAACTCTGGAAGCAACCAACCATCCCACTGACGAAAAGGAGAACCAGGAAATTCTGCTGCTGATTCACACGAGCGGCGGACTTGCTTGCCTGATTGCTTCCGGTCCAGTGAGTGGCGTATGCGCTCAATGAAAGGGTTAATTAGCATCCATTTGTTTGTGTTTTTTTGAGTCAACTGCACAAGACAATGCGAGTTTCTATCGGTACAGTAGAAAAAGGATCGCTACCCACGAGGCTTAGGACGGCAGGTTATTATCCTGAAATGGCAAAAGTTACTCAGATTTTAGCTTGATGAACGGCTCAGCCTGTGGCGACCGGACTTGTACTACGATCCATCGAGATGGCGTGATCTTTTTGCAAAGGTGAGGGAAGAAGAATACAAAGCTTGCCAGCGATCCAAGCACGGATCCGACAACAGAAGCTGCATCATCCTAATGGCAACTTGTGGACGCCGGCCCCATTGTGCCCACTGCCGACCCGTCCCGCCCGACCAAGATCACATCAGAGTTTGCTCCATGGTAGTAGTAGTACGCGCCATTGCTGGATGTGTTGTTGCTCGCCTTGTCATTCTGGGTAGATCAAACAAAAGCCCTCTTGGCAGTACTGGTAGACTAGGAGCAAAATGCATCTAGGCTCTTACTAGACCTGAAAGGGTGATCGGTTCTGAATAAGCTTCCCTACCCAAATTTTTAGGGTGCTTTTAATCGAAATTGGTTCGGTGCGGCGGCAAGGTTTTCCTGCCATTTGCACATCCAAATTGGTCGCAAATTTTGGCAGGGTCTGGTGGAGGCAAAATTCATCACGAGCCTACACATGAGAGCAAATTCTTACGTTGAGATCCAATCAACTTCCTTCTCCTTCTAAAACCATACAGCAGTGCACATTTCTTGTGGTTAACATGAGCATGGATGCATAAAATGGATGGAGTGCCATCCCAGAAAACTCTGTTTTTGCCTATAACAGGTTAAACAATGAATAGCTTACAGGAACACCAAATAGTATTTCAGCTTTTTTTTTTGCGAGGACACTCAAGTCCTCACTCTAAGTTACAACATTCTCTATACCTAGAAGTGGGTTCTGTGCCGGGAATGAATAGGTAGATAACAGAATAGTTTCAGCAGGTGGTAAAGATACCTCAAACTTTTTTTTTTGTTGAGGCCTACATCTGTTCTGCCAGAAGGACGGAGAACAGCACTTACCACCAGATCAGATTTTATCATGAAGGTTAACAACAAGGTCATGTGCATCATCTAGCAGCCTCCAGACATCTAGCTGCCCGGCCATGCTGTTGCACTCACGCAATATCTCATCCATGCTGCTATACTTCTCAATTATTAGCTTCCTCCTCTGCAGGACACATGCAGCGATAGCATAAAGCAACAGGTCATCAGTTGGCGGAGCACGCAGCCTTATTCTTCCCCAGGTAGACCTCCCAATCCCAGCCCGTATGGCTGCCTGATCAGCCCACATAACTTCCCACAGGCATACAGTCTGCTCAAAAGTGAGCTCTCTCCTGAAGAGAACCACTACCATTCTGTACACAAAGAAACAGTCCTCAGCCTGCAACTTCTGCAGATGCCTATACAGGTGTGAGTCTTTGCGCTTGATAATCTGAGAGACAATCTTCAACTGCCTTCTTATTCCAACCTCATCAAGCCTGAAGTTGTGCCTTGCTTTCCTCATGAAACCCACAAAGCACCAAAACGCTTCGTCATCCTCCTCCATCACGGCAATGATAGGTGATAAGAGATCACTCATACCTTGGCAGTAGCCAATCTCTGGATCGTAGACTGCATACGCTTCGAGCAGTCCAACTAATCGGGCAGCATGATAAATCATACTGGGCTCTAAGTGATCATAATCTTTCAATCCAACAGATACTGCAGACTGCATTGCACACTCTTTGGAAACTTCAGCCTGGTTGCAGGAGAACATAATCCATTCACTGTTTGACCTGATAGCATCCAGCCTTATGATGCGCTGCCATGTTGCAAAGTCCTCTGAGGTTCTACTAGACTTAAAAAAATCTGCCTTGAACGAAGTGCTCCTGGTAAATTTAGGGTCTGGATCACAATGATCCTCACCAGAAACAGACATCCTTCCAGGGTCATCATCATCGGATGATTCAGAATCAGATGATTCTGACTCTGCTGTGCATGGATATGCATAATTCAACTCATCAGTGTCTTCTTCCATACATTCTACAATGTTCTCTGGTTGATCAGCCTCGTTATGTTCAGGTTTCAGCTCCTCGAGTGAAGCAGGACATACAGCAAGAGCATCTTCAAAACAAGGTGATTCAGATCCCTCAGCAGTACCCTCTAAACTAGAACACTCCTCATTATTAACTTCGGTTATTGCCTTCAACCCATTACCCTTGCAGGCATTCAGAATTTGTTGGCACTGCCGCCTCAGCTTTTCATACTCTTTCCTGTACCAACATCATGCCAATTCATAATTACTAACAGATAATATAAATAGGGGAAAAAACTATAAACAGGGCATGAAAGACTAGGATATCCTAGTGACATTCCCTTTCAAAATTAGAGTAGCATCCTTTTCTGAAATCACTCGAGAGATTAACAAGTCATGATGCTGAAGTGCCACATGATCTTTGTTTTCAGTCATGCTTCATGGAAATTCTATTAGCCCAAATGGACATTTTTAATGCAAACCAGGTGTTCATATCTATAACAACTATATAGGTGAGACCCACTGCACATCATGGATAGACTTCTCTCAACATGCGAGAGGTCCACGTCATCATCCACTAGAGCTTCTCTCAACATGCAAACTGTCCACATCATCATCCACTAGAATCATGAATTTATGTCTTCTACCGATTTTCTGCGGCTAATAGTAATCATGCATGCATTGTGTTAGTCTTTGCGAGTACCATACTACAAATATCTAAGTAGTTCCCTTTCAATAAAACGAATTTTTTCATCTACATTATTGTTTGGAAAAAATATTGCGGTGAAATCATTTTAGTGTTTGTACTTTCAAATTGCATCTTCAAATTTCATAGAAATTCCCGTAGCAACGCGCGGGGTATCACCTAGTAGTCTATAGATCCATGAAGCAGGAGCCACTTAAAAACCAAAGAAAAAGCCTTTATAGCAATGAATATCTTACCTTTTCTTGATCTTGACAGCGTTCCTTTCTTCTTCAGAGCTATTTAAATCATAGCTGCAGACAAGATTGAACAAGGTCAGTTTTCAAGGATATCAAGTCACAAAGATATATATTTGAAATAAGGAGTCACCAAGATAGAAAAACCAACAAAAATATGAACAGGCTTGACACCATACTGCGTGAAAAATACTCAATGACTAATATGCTGATATTGATAGCATTTACAAAGCTAAAAATTGAGGCTGTCTTGCAAACTTGCTTTAGAAGTTACAGGATATACAACTCATTCCAGGTAAGGCCACCACAGTAAAGTAATCAATTTTCAGGTTATCAACTACTACAAAAGGAATGGAAAAGGTCCGAATTACACCCCCTGAACATTCACATTTGTCTAATTTACTCCCTGAACTCCGCAATTATCTTATTTTGATAACCTGATGGTGGTTGTAGAATGTACTTGCTTATGTGCTATTGTGTTTTTATTGTTTAATTGTTGATTAACCATTTTTAGTGTTGATTGCAACAGGGGACGAGGTGACAGACGGTTTTTAGAATTGAGGGTTTAAAAATGGATAGTTTAGTACTCCCCCTGTCCCAAAATATAGCTACGTTTAGACTTTTTCGAAGTCAAACGTTTTCAACTTTGACTTTAAATAGTGAAATAATCATAAAGACTTATAACATAAAGATGATCTTAGTAGATTTATCATGAAATCAACTATCAAAATATTTAATCTTTCTTATTTAACATAAATTATGTTAAAATTTATTGTCGGTTAAATTTGAAAAGATAGACTTAGTAAAAGTCTAAACGTAGCTATATTTTGGGACAGAGGGAGTAGTTCAAAATGAAAATTAGACATACGCAAAATTTCAGAGGCGTAACTTGGACTAAATGTGCCATGATCCAATTTTTTACTAATTTATTAAGCCATCTTCCTGATATAACAAACCAAAATGCCCAGCTTTCGAATGATAATGATATGAGTTGTTGCCGAAGCAGCTATTATTATATGCATGACATGCATAGAATGGCACTTACCCATACAGATGCAATGTGGAAACACAAAGATGTGCATAAAAGCAGAATTTTAAGTATACATTTCATAACATTCTGTAAAATTGTTCTTAAAAGAGTATGAAGAAAGTTATTCCTAAAAGTAATACATGTAAGTGTGTAGAAAGAAAAGAAGCTACCACACAAACAAGTACTCATAACCTTCTATTTATTATATACAATTCAAATTTCAAGATGGATCTAGCTAAGATCTATAAATAGATATACCTACAACCCATAAAGTCGTTTGGTACTGTACTAACCAGAAATGTATGCTGCCAATGCAAATTCATGCAGCACTATTTCAAATGGCATGCATAGTTGTAATGTTAGACTTGCACAAAGAAATTAGCAGAAATAAATTTACTCGATGGATAAAAACTCACACTCCTAGTAGGAAGGGCCAAACTTCTGCCCTCAGGCCTGGTTCAATACCCTGGTACAGTAAAAGAGAGCCATTTATGTCAGTGGTTTAGTTACAGTTTATCTGTATGACTATATTGAAGCAGGACACAATCAATTAACAACTAAGATGCAGCAAATATCTGGATAAAATGGATGGAAAATGAATAAGTAACGTTCTTACTCCACTGCGAACTTTCTTGAGAAACTTCTTTCCACCATCACGAAGCTTCCCATTTGCTGAAAATAGACTGTCCCACTGTTCACGAGAAAGTGCTCGTTTTCTTTTCCTTCGAGACCATGGAGATTTAATACCACCTCTGCAAACATACAGAGCATTTCAGCAAATGGTATAATCAGATAGACACCAACCAACAAAAACAATATCAGCATACCAACTGACAAGCAAAATGCATAGTAACATGCTTCAGTGCCATGATCCCATACTGCATCCATTCTATCTAAAAAAGGTCCTCGTTGATGCCAACATGTATGATAAACAGATCAAAATAAAAAAAGGGGAGAATCAATATCAGAGCTATTTTTTTATGAAATATATTAGTACGGATTATGAAACAACTTCCTCTGGTTGCTTATTAAATAGCTGAGGAGTGCTTTTGAATTGTGATGATCAGATTGTCCACAGGACAAACTAACTGGCAACAGGTTAGCCATACACCACCATATAGAACATGCAAGTCTAACACTATGAACTAACCCTTGAGGCAATCACATAAGCTGTAATTTGACCCCCAGAAGCATCACTAATCTAGAAGTAAAGCCACAGAGGCCTTGATTATATTCTGAAGCAAATAAGTGAAGCATCTTGCTACTGAACAGTGAGCACACAACTGAAACAGAAAATAAACATACTTAAGTTAGTAGTTCATGGTAGTGGAAACTCAATGATGGTAAAACGGATTTCACAAATGCACAAAAATGTGCCAAGCACGATTCATGAGCACCTCTACTCTAAGCTGCAATCTAAATATATCCTAGATCAAAGAACATGAATCACCCTAATTTGAGTAGCTAAGCCGCTTTCAGGCCACTAATTACATCACAGCAAGCTCGGGCAGCCTCCACCGAACCAGATCAGAAGCACTGAAACGAACCTCATATAATACGAACTAAAAATGAGACATTTTTACTCCGCCTTTCGCCAGGAGAGGGAAACCCACCGATCCGAGTGTGGCGAGGACGACGCCGGCGAGGAAGAAGACGAGACGGCCGCCGCAGCCGACACCACGGCCACCGCGCTCCCCGCCGCGGCCGCCGAGGAGGAGGACGTCGACGAGGAGGACGACGACGCGGCGGCGACGAGGAGCGACCGGATGTGGATCCACGACGAAGACGGCGGGGAGGACGCGGCCGTCGGCGAGGACGACGACGACGGCGAGGACGAGGTGCTGGATCGCCGCAGCGCCTTCATGTCCCTCTCACCCACCTACCCCCGGAACGCCCCCACCCACCCAACCGCTGCCCGCCACTAGCGCCACCACTCCGCTGTCCCCCGCCTTCCCGCCGCCATCCCCCGCCACCGCAGGATCTCGCCGCCGGCGTCCGCACCCCCCGCGCGCTGCGTGGCCACAGTACTGTCCGATTTGGTTTTTTCTCTTTGAGCTTTTAGCAAAGGGACACAAGGGAGAAAGAGTAGGGGGAGAGCATGTGACGCCAATAAGACCCGAGAGGCCGAGTGGGGGTGGGTGCCGTGCGCGTTTAAACGGACCTGCCATGTGGGGCTTTCCTCGGGCAGTGGCCTGCGGGGCCCACTGGTCAGTGAAAGAGGCAATACTAGATGATGAGAACCTACCCCTGGCCCTGGAGCCTTTGTGTATTGTAGGACACTCAACGCCCCAGCATTTAAGACCTGCCTTCCTGAATTTTTAGAGTGTTTTCAAGGTCAACTTTTGGTGAACTTTATCCGGTTGGGTTCATTTCTTTTGTTTTTTGCGGGAACACTAATTGGGTTGCCGCAGATTTTGGTTTAGCAATTTTCGAGTACCTTCTTTTTCAAGAGACGAATTCATTTTAGTATGGCTTATAGTAGTAGTAACTGATACAAATTTCAGGCGACCAAATCCACAGAATCAATTCCTGGGAATTTGCTCGTGGAAAAACATCAGGATGATTTGTGTAACCCCAGGTCCCCATCCATCATCAAATCACATCTTGGCACGTTATCTTTAAAAAGACATATTTTGACCATTTCTTAGACACTAGTAAATGAGTAGTAGAGTAGTGTGAGGTTACCGAAAGATATGGACGTAACCGAGACGGATTGACTTCCTCGCGCGACACGTTTACAGCCTGTTCGGTTGGCTGGTGGCTGATGGCTGGTGCTGGTTTGTTAGAAGAAAGATCTTCTTGTTTGGATTCTGGTAGTTCTTGGGTGGGCTGGTTTGTTCTGAGAGAAAAGTCCTGTTGGCTGGTGGCTGATAAGCCAAGCGAACAGGGCGTTAGCTCGTGGAAAATCGCAACTTGTCAGCGTCTCAGTTTTGCTCCACACACGATCCGAAAAAATATTTTGCTTTCGAAAGAGAAAGAAAACGCTTCTACTTGCAGTGGACCGACGACGATTTGAACTGATCGTGCGGTTCTTCAGGCAACCACTACGGGAGACGGGTCTTCCCCGGGTGCAAGATGCACTCGGGGAAGGACTAGTTGCACTCGGGGAATCCTTCCCCGAGTGCAACTCTTGGGGAAGAGGGTCTGGGAAAGAGCTCCACGGGAAGGACTAGTTGCACTCGGGGAATCCTTCCCCAAGTGCAACTCTCGGGGAAGAGGGTCTGGGAAAGAGCTCCACGGGGAAGCCGCCTTCCCCGAGAGCCGGAAATCGCACACTCGGGGAAGGACTTCGTTTGGCTTTTATATAATTTACGAACACTTTTCCTGCTAGTTGTCCGTCATATTACGGCAAAAAGATGTTCGAAATTTCATGTGGCTTCCTAGATATGGCCTCAACATACACCAAATATAATGAATATCATTTTTTGAATTAAGAAATTTCATTACTTCATGCACCTGCAGTGCAAATTTGAAGAATGCTAAAAAATTCAACAAAATGAAAATAACTAATGAAATATACAAAACAAAATCAAAATAACCCCAAATTTGATCAAGGAGTTTCAAATAATGTGGGATGGCTTCAAAAAAAATGAGGAAAAAAACAAAAAACAAAAAAATTCTTCCCCGAGTGCCTCTCTTCCCCGAGTGCTAGGATGAGGCACTCGGGGAAGAGGCTTGCTTCCCCGAGTGCTAGGGTGAGGCACTCGGGTATTAGGCTCTTCCCCGAGTGCATTTCTTCCCCGAGTGCAATACTCGAAGAAGAGTTTTTTCCCCGAGTGCCCGATATTTGGCAGTCGGGGAAGCCCGAGGCACTCGGGGAATTTCCGTTCTCCCGTAGTGAACACACGGTTACACTGAAACGACCAAACCATAGTCCACGAAAGGGCATGCGGCCTGCGAAATGAGCTGCAAATGGTGACAGAGAGTGCTGCAGATTTTCCATAAAATTTGCTTGAGCCATCCATAGAAGAAGACTTGGAGTCAACTCTTTGCTAATACGAGGCTGGTTTGTTTCAGTGAAAGAGACTGATATGACACATGTTCACTGCAAATTCTGGAACGTCCTACATGGACACTTAAGCAGTAACCAATTAAAAGTTTAGAGGGCCCTCATTCTTTGCTTAAAGAAAAAGAAAAACACTAGAATATCTCGGATATGCCTAGATTCATGCAAATTTGTTTTTTCCTGTGAAGTGATGAAATCATCTTTTTTTTTTTTGGTGTGTGTGTGTCTACGCATGCAGCACATCGTGCGATTGATTTGTTTCAGTTCTTCCTTTGGCAGCAGTAGTTTGGTTCAGACTTTCAGTTGAGACCCAGTCACCTGATAAACCGGAATGTTCTGCTTGGATTCCCTTGAGCACCAAAAGCAGGCGCCAAAAGCACAAGACCCCCATTAAGAAAATTTAAAACAAAGAAGCACAAGACCTTATGATGAAAAGCAAATATGTCATGGCTTTTTGGTGATCATAACGGCTCCATTTTCTGCCTTGGTCGCCTCTTTCGCCAACACCTTTGATCGCACTTCCCTTTTTTTTCGGCATCTTCGAAGAAATAGGAGTATAAAACCCAGGAAAAACGGCTAGAATCTCTGCCATGTTGATGCTGCTAATAGTCTGCTCCCAAATCCAAGCACCTAGATAGCGTCATTTGGCCGAGATGATGAGGCCGGCAAAATTTTCAGAGATACTATCTCGACAGCAGCAGCGACACGCAACGAGCGACGTGTCTCCTCCCCTGACGACCGGGCCATGCGACCCGCGAAAGTTTTATATGAACAAACAGAAGAATCCCTGCACGATGCGCAGGTTATTTCTTGCTGATCTTGACGATGCTGCCGCCGCCGCTGCTGCTGAAATGGTTAGGTTTTAGGGCGAGTACCCTACATTCCAGGCCATGTTCTCGTCTCGTCTGGGCCATGCTCATGTGAGGCCTGGACAAGAGTCACATGAACCTGGGGCAGGTTAGGTGATCACTGATCAGGGCAGGTTCCTGCAGCTCGCAGCGCAGAGGCTGCTGCAGAGCTTGGTTGGGCGGTTGGTCATGCGTTAAGTTCGTGCTCCGGAGTTCAGAGATCTCTCGCTCGCTCGCGGCTGCTGCGTTGGCAGATGGCAACGACGCCGACGCACGAGGAGAGGAGGACCACGGCTGCAAATGCAGTGGCCGAACATCAGGTCGGCGCGCGGCGGCCGGCCGGCCGGCCAAGCCAGCGCGTGGCGGCATGAGCGCATCCGTGACCGGTCGGCGTCGTCCATGCATTGAATCCTGGACGCGCCGCATCGGTTGGACCGCCAGATGATGCGCGGATTCGTGGCTTTCTCTCAGAAAAAAAGAATGTGCGCGTTTGCGTTGACAGGTGTCGATCGGCCGCACGCGCGCGTGCTGGATACGGCGAGAAATGGCAGTTTGGGAGGATCGTGATGGCCAAGAGATTGTTGAGAGTTTCTTTGGAGTTTGGACGATAGGATTAGGTTGAGAGCACAGCATGAAACGGTCAAGTGCGTGCATCGGACCGGACACTGAAATACCTGAGGGTTGTGTTGCTAATGTTGTCTGTTCTAGCTGCAAGAGAAAATCCATGTTCGCACTCGACAAGTTACAATCTACCAGCATGCTCGCTTGGCTTATCAGCCACCAGCCAGCAGTACTTTTCTCTCAGAACAAACCAACCATCATCCAACAATACTTTTCTCTCAGAACAATCAGCACCGGCCACCAACCACCAGCCAAACGAAAGAATCCTAGCAGAGCAGGCCGAAATCTCCTCTCTGCACTCTTTTTTTTCAAACTAGGATCATGCCCGTGCATTGCTACGGGCACACAAATTTCATGTATAAACATCAAACTTTATTTCACAAAAATATGCTACAAGCTAAAAAACATAAGGTATTTTTTTCATGATCAAGCGTATGCATTATGTGTCTGCAAGGTTTTAGCTAATTC
This sequence comes from Cenchrus americanus, assembly GCA_947561735.1. Taxonomy (NCBI): domain Eukaryota; kingdom Viridiplantae; phylum Streptophyta; class Magnoliopsida; order Poales; family Poaceae; genus Cenchrus; species Cenchrus americanus. Next base: position 52,102,211 of record OX387245.1, read on the forward strand.
CATCACTACACTTTAATTAAGTCATCCAAATTCCAACCTTGCAATGAGTAATAACATAAGCACAGTAGCTTGGATGTTCTTTATCTTGATTTGCAAAAGAATAACCACCACTTCAGTTCAAAGCAGTTATATCTAACACTTACCGTTGCTATCTCACATGGCCGTGAGCTGCTATTTCTACAAGAACAACGGAAGCCCCCTAATCAAGTTTAAAGAATTTCTCACACCCAAAACAGATACTTCTGGGACAAACTATTGTACTATGGTTTCTATATTATTTGACTTCCTGTGAATCTGGTGCTACTTGATAGCATGTGACTCAACATTAGGTTGAATTTTCTGTCATTTTCTTCCGCCTGCCTGTACTTCGCATAGGAGTACCAGACAACACCAAATGTGTTGATCACCAATCCGGTTACATTAAGGGTGTGTACTTCCACACCTCCCAAAAGAACAAAACAAAAGGTATGAAATCAAGGATAAAAGGAAATGTTATAAGATGTTAATTCTAGAAATTGAGCTACATGGCACCAAGAGTTGCAATGAAAATTTGAACTACTCGTACACAAGTATGCAAACTTACCGTAGACCCAACACCCTTGAGAACTCTATTGTTGGAGTCAGGGCAGAATTCACGATTTTACACCAAAACATTGTGAAATTTAGGACAACACAATAATACAATCGAATGACACAGATGCAATCTCCAGTTCAACAGATAATGCAAGTTAGGATCGAGGCATACAATAATGTTATGCTAGTGAAGTCTGAGACTACTCAATACAGTAATATTATGCTAGTGAACACAATGAAGTCTGAGACTATTCAATCTAGAAACTCAAGAGAACCATCACCAATCATAATTGCAAGCTAAAGAGGCGAATCAAGGGAACATAAAGAGATTGCTACCTTACATGTACTAATCACAATCATAATTGCAAGCTAAAGAGGCGAATCAAGGGAACATAAAGAGACTGCTACCTTACATATACTAATCGAATTTTAACCATGTTGAGCGTAAATACTGACCTTTGCAGATAATACTATAAGAGAATGGAGAATTTTCCTGTTGCTATAATGAAGTGACAATATATTGTAAAATAACAAATACATTTAAGGAAGACCATCCTCAGCACCTGGTTTATCCACCAGAACCAAATATATTGTTCTGCATAGTGCATACACATTCAGGTGTCACTTGATACCTGGACTATGCCTCGAACAAGTTGTGCCTAAAAACAAATAAAGAAAGAAAGATCTCCAAAAGCTTAGCTGAGAGCAAACGAGAGTAGAAATAACAACCTGGAAGAAGACTGATGTTAAAGCCATGCAAACATTTTGACATAGTAGCAGTCATATCATAAAGGATAGAGGAAATTTTATGTTAAATAGAAGAACATGATGGAACTTTTAAGAACAGCAAGGACATGTCTAAAAAGAATCTATCTGATGATCCTTGTCTTGGTCTCTATAACCATATCTACAGCTTGCTTACTTCCTCTTCCATGATGCTTGCCTTGGTCTCTGCAACATGTCAGATATTTTTTTCTTGGTCAGCACCAACTCCACAGGAAACCCTGAGGTACCAATTACAAATTACAAATATTTTATAGTTGAATTCTCTAGGCAGTCAGACTGTATATTTATGTGGTGTAAACCCAAATGGTCAAATTCATGTTAGATCATAATTAATTTGTTTTTACTTGCTTACAGGTCATCAGACCACGGACCCTAGCTAGATAATCCACTCCTAACCCAAGAAGCATTGGATAAGCACTTGGCCTATTTTTTAATTTTTTGTTGAGAAACACATATTATATTGATGTGCACCTATCTCACAACCAAAAAGCCTGGGAACAATTCATCTTGCTGAAAGAGCAAGAGAAGAGAATACACCTCACATTTCTTTAAATACTTAATATCGAATTAATTTCAGACTTCTAAGGGAAACACTATTACCTTTCCTGGAGAATAATGTTTCAATCAACATAATCGTAGTGAGCGCATTCATGGTACTAAAAAAATGTTTCAATTAAAAACCAATCAGTATAGTACTCTATTAAATAAATAACAAGATCCAGGAAAAAATATTACACAGTTTAAATAAGTTAGACCATCAATTGTTAAAATCTACTACAGGCACAATATACAATTAAAACAAACTTCCTTGCCAATTTTAACAAACCAGCTCTGAATGCAGTCTCCATGACACACCCATGACAGTTTGGATTTAGGTTAAGCATCAACCTTTTAGTATGTAAGTAATGCTTACAAATCCAGAAAATCACTCAACTCCATACCATACTGTAATGTACTAATGTGGTCATTGTGATTCTTACTAATACTCCACTCCTAGAAATCCAACTTGCTAATATCCAACTTACAAAATTCAATGTGAAACAATAAAAGAAAGGGAAGGAGAATTACAATAGTGCATAACCTCATATATCTTTATAATCATCGCATACAAATGAATGCTCCTCCATCCTACCATGTGCTTTTTAACCTTACAAATATACCAATCATATGCTTTAAACATGGAAAATAAGATTGTGCACAAGGCTAAGTTTTCTAAGGCAGAGCAACAGGTATATCTGCAGGTTGGCTGCATGGGATTATGTGCAGGAAAACTTTCTGACTGTTACCAGTGATGCTTCATTTTTGTTCATTCTAATAAGTGTTAATAGGTACGTGCAACCTTGATCCATGTAACATTGCACATGTTTACTTATCTCGAGGCTAGCCATTCTAATGTATATTTCAGTTTAATTTAACTATGCAGCAAATGTCCATATTATCAACCTACTTTTTCAAAAACTAAAAATACAAAGACGGAGATGTTAGGCACGTGTTGAATACCGTTGTGACACTTCCTTCGCTGGTACCATCGGTGCAGAGCAAACAATTTGTTTCACTAAATAGAAATAAGACTTGGAATGAAAAGACATACTTGTTTTAATGAATACCTCTGTGACTTGGATGTATATTTTAGTTTAATTTAACTATGCTGCAAATGTTCATATTATCAGCCTACTATTTTCAAAACTGAAAATGCAAAGACAAAGATGGTAGGCACGTATTGAATACATTTGTGACACTTCCTTCGCTGGTACCATTGGTGCAGAGCAAACAATTTGTTTCATTGCATAGAAATCAGACTTGGAATGAAAAGGAGTGTTTCAGTGAAATAAAAGTATTGGTAAGAAAATTTACCTAGGAATATTTCATTCGTCAGCAAGCATGTTTCCTGTCGCAAAACAGTTCAACAGCCTTAACAAGATTTTAAAATCACCATATCTGCAGCAAACCATTTAACTAAATTCACGCTTGCAACAATCTAGTTGTTATGAATTTTGTAGTTGGTAATGGAAAAGGATGGGGATAGGACAATAAGCGAACCTGTGATTTTATCAATGACATTGCAATGTTTTTTAATCATATCCTTGCATGCATATTGCAAAAAAGATTCAGAGTTTGGAAATTGGGGGAAATAATTAAATTTCAGGAATTGATCAGTTACCCAACATGCATATTGGTTAAGAACCACAATACCAATTTGGCCCCACAATAATTTGGCTAGAGAAAAAGATTGGAATCAGAAGATCATATGAATGAATTTTCCCCAACTCATGTACATGACAAAGCTTTTTACCTGGTCCTGTGCTCCGCCAAATACTGGGTGTTGTTTTGTTGTGTGATATTTTGATGAAATGTGTATAGTGTTTACCAATCCTATAATTATATAGATCCTTCAGATTATCAGTATATAATGGGTACTATACAGTTGTTTTTAATGAAGTATCGGCATGTGGCCAGACAATCAGTTGTGCATCCCATTAACACTCTCACCAACCTCACCTTCGTGCTAGTGTAGCCGCTGCAGCACGGAGCCGAGCTTGGTACGCAGTGCGGCAAGCAGAAGGGACCGGGCGGGAGGCCCGTGGGGTGCGGACGCCTCCTCCTCCTCCTTGTCGGCCTTCCCGCTATCGGTCTCGCGACGACGGCGACACAGGCTCGCGGAGCTCCGCACGTCGCTGCTCTCCTTGTACGCGGCCGCCGACTCGCCGGAGGCCCTCCTGCTTCGCCACCTCCTCCTCCTTGGTGCCGCTGCCTTGGTGGCAGGGGTGCTTGGGAGGCTTCAGATTTGTGGAGTTGGACTCGCGGTGTCGTATGGACCTCCCTGGGCCCACTACCTCGGTGGGTACCAGGACCGACTACTCGGTGGGCCCCTGGGACTACCTGACTTGTGCTGCACGGTACCTGATGGTGTGAAGCACAAGGACTACAGAGGAGAAGTACTTGGTTAGGAAGTTGTACATGTCCCGCACTGTATGGAAGACTCCTAGACGTACTCGACTAGTACTCTCTCCCTATTCCGACTTGTAACCCTGCCTCCCGGACTATATAGGGTGAGGCAGGGACCCCTCTCTCATCATCTCATCTCACGACGTACAATTGCACCATCTTGTAATCGTACCCAATCAATCCAGAGCTACACAGCATACAGGACGTAGGGTATTACGCACCTCGCGGCCCGAACCTGTCTAAATTGTGTGCCACGTGTCTCTTCCTTCGAGTTACCGATCTCGGCGAGACCACATTCATCTACTTCGGGTACTCCCCTTAGTAGGTTGCCGGTCTAAAACACCGACAGCTGGCGCGCCAGGTAGGGGGTCTCGCCCGAGATCACATGGCGAACTCGACGGCTCCTGTCTACTTCAAGCCAACCGTCGCCTTCAACCGCGGCGACACCTTCGCTATCGGCGCTTGGGTCTGCACTGCTGACGGCGCGGGATCCTTCCAGCGCCGCCTCACCATGCCACCCAACCCGGAGACTGGCTTCGTGACGCTCCCTGAAGTTGTCAAAGGCGAACTCGCCGGCAAGTTCGGCGAAATTTTGCTTTTTGACCATCACGCTGACTTCGAGCTCGGGTCCGTTTCCAACTCGAACTCGACGTCTCCGTGGGCTATCGCATGCGAGCCGGCTACTCAGCCATCGCATGTGGTCTCACCACCCCACGAGCACTCCACGCGTGGCCCTCGCAACGTCAGCAGGGCCCGCACGGAGGCACCCTCTTCGCACCGGGCCGGCAAGGAGCCCGTACCCGAGTACAACTCGGACTCCGACACCGCCCCCGGCCATGCTTCGGACTCCAACCCCCTCTCCGGCTTCTACTCGGACTCCGCGTACGAGTTCGACTTCGGGTCGGACCCAGAGGATCCCGAGTCCGAGGACAACACTACAGAGCACCCCTTATCAGGCCCGGCTTCTGGGCTGGTCATAACGTCCACACCTGCCGGGAGATTCGTCTACTGGGCCAGATCACAATCCCGCGGACCTGATAAGTGGAGACTCACGCTACGTCACCTACCTCGACTCGCTCCCGTTCCAGGAGGGAACACCACTTGCCCGAGTTGATTCATACACCCCAACTGAGGTGGCAAGTTCTGAATCCAGTCTTGGCAACCCTGATCGCCAAGTCTTCATGGCTGCCGGCGACACACCAGGACCCTCAGGGACAGCTCAGGACAGGTACCTCGAAGACATCTCCGCAGACGAGTTGTCTGCTGATGCACCTGCAGACGAGACTGCCGCCAAAAGGGACGCTCGACGTGAGCGTAACAGGAAGCGCAACGAACGGCGCCGGCGTCTCAGAGACAACCTCCCCATCCGCAACCTTGCGGAAGCTCTCGAGGCGGTCGAGAGCAGAGTACACACTACCCCGAGCAATGCCTCATGTCGATCACAGCGATCACACGCCAGGCTCAGGGAATACGCGCTGGAGAGGTCATCGCCAAGCTCGCTGAAGATGCTTACTTCATGCGGGTCGACAACAGGGTCAACCAGCCTCCTCCCGCCAGGAACCGCGACAACGAAGCTACAAGTCGCAACGCTGACCTTGGCCGCAACCATACTCGAGCCGAGCTTCCGGCTCAGCCCAACCGTACTCGTGCAAATGCCGGCGGACCCTCACAGGGTGGCAACAACAATCGTGAGGTCATCCCTCACCGCGCTCCTGACGGCGGCGGCAGCGACGGCGGAAGCTCCAACCACGGAGCCAACAGGAGGGCCGACGGCGGCGGCAGTCGCGGCAGTCGAGACCACGCGAATAGCCACGCCTCCGGAGCCTCACAGGGCGGCTACGACGCCCGCCAGAAGATTGAAGAGCTGCGGCGGAAGAAGTCAGCCACTGCAGGCGACAACGACGACTTCCCCGCCTTCTCACCTCGACTTTGCAACTTGCTCCTCCCCGACAAGTTCAAGCCTTTGGGGATCACCAAGTACGACGCGAAGCAGGACCCCATCCAGTGGCTCAGGTGCTACGCCCTCTCCATCGAGAACGCTGGCGGCAACAACGACACCAAGTGCCTCTACTTCCCCTTCTACCTGGACCAAGCCCCACTCACATGGCTCGAGTCGCTGGACAAGCACTCGATCGACAAGTGGGACCAGCTGAAGGAGCAGTTCACCAGCAACTTCACGGGCGCCATGGGCCGCTTGGGTACTCGCATGGACCTGGCCATGGTCAAGCAGGAACAAGGCGAGACGCTCCGCAAGTACATGCGCCGCTTCTTCGACAAGCGCGCTACCGTAGTCAACGTCACCGACAACGAGGTCATCGACCTCTTTCAAGACGGCCTCTACCACCGCCGCACCTTTGAAGACTTCGGTCGTCGCCGCCCCAAGTCCATCCCCCACCTCAAGGACATGATCACGTCCTGGGCGGATGAAGAAGACAAGGCCAACGCCAAGTACGACACCATCCGTGGCAAGAACAAGCAGAACACGGGCGGCGGCAGCGGCAACAACGGGAACCAGGCGGTCGCAACAATAACAACAACAACTCGGGTCCCAATCGCAAGCGCAAGCCAGACAACACTGTCGCGGCTATCCAGCGCCCTGCGAAGGAGAACTCGAAGAAGACCTCCGGCGGCTTCAAAGACTTGCTGAAGGAGAAGTGCCCGTGGCATCTGGACGGCAACCACACCACCGAGCAGTGCTACCAACTCAGACGAGCACTCAAGAGTACTCCAGAGCCACCGCACCCTCACGACAAGAAGGGCAAGAAGAAGAACGACAGAGACAACGACGACTTCCAGGAACCCGACAAGACTGTCAACATCCTCTTCGGCGGACTACCCAGCAGACGGGAGCAGAAGGCTACTCGTCGAGAAGTGATGAGCATTGAACCAGCGGTACCGACCCCCCTCAGGTGGTCGGAGGTACCCATTACCTTCTCCCGCGCGGATCAATGGACCAGCTTCTCCGAACCAGGGCAGTTCCCTCTCGTCCTGAAGCCGGTGGTCGCGGGCTCCAAGCTCAACAAGGTCCTCATCGACGGTGGAAGCGGGCTCAACGTCCTTTTCACCAAGACCTTGAAGAAGATGAAGCTCGACATCACCCACATGCTCACCAAGAGCAACACGCCTTTCTACGGCATCGTCCCCAGTAACGCGGCTATCCCGCTGGGCTCAGTGGTCCTGCCAGTTACTTTCGGGGAATCTCGGGACAACTATCGTACTGAGTACATCAAGTTCGAGGTCGTGGACTTCGAAACATCCTACCATGCCATCCTCGGCAGACCGGCCATCGCCAAGTTCACGGCGGTGCCCCACTACACCTACTTGGTACTCAAGATGCCAAGCCCAGCAGGTGTACTCTCTCTCCAAGGGGACTTGAAGATCTCGCACGACTGAGATACGGAAGCTGTGGAGATCGCCTCCACAAATCAAGTACCCAATGCTATGATGGAGGTCTACACCGCGTCGAAGAAGCTTGCCCCAAGTGAACTTGACATCCCGGAGAAGTCTGACAAAGCAAACAAGCCTCAGCCAGCTGAGGAGGTCCTGGTCAAGAAGATCGATCTCAGGACAGGCGACAACAGCAAGACCACCACCATCGGGGCCGGCCTCGACCCCAAATAGGAAGACGCGATCATCAACGTCCTCTGGGCTAAGCGCGACATCTTCGCGTGGAAACCAGCGGACATGCCAGGAGTGCCCAGGGAGTTGATTGAGCACTACCTCAACGTCGATCCTAAGGCCACCCCCAAGCGACAACACCTCCGCCGTTTCGCCGACGACAGACGGGATGCCATCAAGAAGGAACTCGCCAAACTACTCGCGACTGGCTTCATCAGAGAAGTCTTCCATCCTGAGTGGCTCGCCAACCCCGTCCTCGTCCGCAAGAAGAACTCGAACGAGTGGAGGATGTGCGTCGACTACACCGATCTCAACAAGCACTGCCCCAAGGACCCCTTCGGGTTGCCGCGGATTGATCAAGTCATCGACTCCACGACGGGGCCGCGACTCGCTCTGCTTCCTCGATCGCTACTCCGGTACCACCGGATTGCGATCAAGGAAGAAGACCGGGAGAAGACCGCGTTCATCACCCCGTTTGGCGCGTCTTGCTATACGACCATGTCCTTCGGGTTGAAGAACGCCGGCGCCACCTATCAACGAGCTATCCGGGCACAGCTTCAAGAGGCAACTCAACAAGAACGTCGAAGCCTACGTGGATGACGTGGTCGTCAAGACCAGAAACTCCAGTACCCTCATCGACGACCTTGAAGAGACGTTCGCATCTCTGCGTGAGTATCGCTGGAAGCTCAACCCGAACAAGTGCGTCTTCGGCGTACCTTCAGGCAAACTACTCGGCTTCATCATCAGCCAACGCGGCATCGAAGCCAACCCCGAGAAGATCTCCGCCATCACCAGCATGAAAGCTCCCACGTGTATGAAAGACGTCCAGAAGCTGACCGGGTGCATGGCGGCCTTGAACAGATTCATCTCGAAGCTTGGAGAACGGGGGCTCCCCTTCTTCAAACTACTCAAGCACCAAGAGAAGTTCGTGTGGACCCCAGAGGCGGACCAAGCCCTTGCCCAGCTCAAGGACTTCCTATCGAAGCCACCAGTCCTCACGGCTCCTCGCAAAGGCGAGCAGCCTCTTGCTCTACCTCGCTGCGACTACTCATGTGGTCAGTACTGCCACTGTTGTCGAGCGGCAGGAAGACGGCCACGCTTATCCAGTTCAGCGCCCAGTCTACTTCGTCAGCGAGGTTCTGTCAGAGTCCAAGGCACGCTACCAGCCTGTACAGAAGCTTCTGTACGCAGTACTCATCACCTCGCGGAAGCTACGACACTACTTCCAGGAGCATTCGATCTCCATCGTCACCGACTACCCGCTCGGCGACATCCTGCGGAACCAAGATGCTACTGGAAGAATCTCCAAGTGGGCAGTCGAACTCGGTGCCCTCACCATAGACTTCAAGCCACGCACAGCCATCAAGTCGCAAGCTCTAGTCGACTTCATGGCGGAGTGGCGGGAGAATCAGCTACCTACTCCAACCGTGCGACCACAGCATTGGGTGATGTACTTCGACGGCTCACTCAACCTTGAGGGCGCAGGTGCTGGGGTACTCCTGATCTCTCCAACGGGCGAACAACTCAAGTACGTCCTGCAGATCTTCTGGAAGGTCTGAAACAACGAAGCCGAGTACGAAGCTCTCCTACACGGGCTCCGCCTCGCGGCTTCACTGGGTATCAAGCGGCTACTAGTCTACAGCGACTCCGCAGTGGTCATCAACCAAGTCAACAAGTCCTGGGACCGCAACAAGGAGAACATGGACGCCTACGTCCTAGAAGTCCGCAAGCTCGAGAACAAGTTCTACGGTCTCGAGTTCCACCACATCGTCCGCGACAACAATGTTGCAGCGGACGTCCTGTCGAAGCTTGGTTCTACTCGCGCTCAAGTACAAGCGGGTGTCTTCGTCCACGAGCTTCACGCGCCATCCATCCCGGAGCCGGCGCCACCGACCACTGTCCCAGCGCATCCGCCAGCTGGCCAGGAGGTCATGATGATCGACGCGGACTGGAGGCAACCCTTCATCGACTATCTCAGCGAGCAGAAGGTTCCCTCGGACAAAAACTTGGCTGAGAAGCTCATCCGCCGCGCCAAGTCCTACGTCCTCGTTAGAGACAAGCTTTACAAGCGGGGCGCATCTTCTGGAGTACTGATGAAGTGCGTCCCCCGGCAAGAAGGCAGGGACATCTTGGAAGAGATCCACAAGGGCGTCTGCGGCAACCACGCGTCTTCTCGTACGCTGGTCAGCAAGGCCTTCCGGCGAGCCTTCTACTGGCCCACGGCCTACGGGCGACGCCGAAGAACTCGTCGAAGGTGCCAAGGATGTCAATACTTCGCGAAGCGACAACACGTCCCGGCCTACAAGCTAGTCACCATACCGCCAACTCGGCCCTTCGCCCGCTAGGGGCTCGACATGATTGGGCCACCGCCAACCGCGCCGGTGGATTCAACAGAGTATTGGTGGTCATCGACAAGTTCACCAGGTGGATCGAGGTCAAGCCGGTCACATGCCACAAGGCTGACAGAGTACTCGACTTCCTGGATGAACTCGTGCATCGCTACGGACTACCCCATCGCATCATCACAGACCTGGGCTCCAACTTCAACAACCACCAGTTCTAGGAGTACTGCGAGAACAACGGGATCGACGTCCGCTATGTCTCAGTTGCCCATCCTCGGGCTAATAGACAAGTCGAGCGCGCCAACGGGATGGTGCTCGACGCTCTCAAGAAGCGGCTACACGACGCTGCTAACTCCAAAGGAGGCAAGTGGATCAAGGAACTACCCAATGCACTCTGGGGGCTACGTACTCAGCCTTCCAAGCGAACGGGGCAATCCCCTTACTTCCTGGTCTACGGCTCCGAAGCAATCCTCCCCGCTGATGTCATATGGAATTCACCAGCAGTGGAGCACTACGACGAAGGCGTCTCTGAAGACAGCAGACGAGTTGACATCGATGGACTCGAAGAAGCTCGCTGCGCTGCCCTCGTCCAATCAGCAAGGTACATGGATGGTATCCGATGCTACCACGACCGCAACGTCAAGGAACGCTCCTTCAACGTTGGCGATCTCGTCCTCCGTCGCATCCAGAACACGGAAGGACTACACAAGCTCAGCTCCCCTTGGGAAGGTCCCTTCACAGTCGCAAAGGTGACCGGGCCGGGCTCTTACCGCCTCCAGACACTTGAAGGCGAAGACGTCAACAACTCGTGGAACGTTGACCAGCTCTGTCGGTTCTACGCCTAGTCTACACGACTACCCTGGGGGGCTCAAGTCTACATGACTACATCAAGACCCCTCCGCCGTAATCGGCCTCCGGGTCCGGGCACTAGTCTCCGGACTACTCCTTCGTTGTAAGCGGCCTCCGGGTCCAGGCACCAGTCTCCGGACTACTCTTCTCCAGAATCCAGCCCACGCGGCTACCTACGGATCCTGGGCTGCGACGAGCGACAAAGGACTCTAGCAGCGGTCTACTGAGAGACCATGTACTCCTAGATCTAGCCTATACGGCTACTTACGGATCTACTGTTGTAAGCGGCTACTCGCCCTAGCACCACTTAGCCGTAGGCGGCCTCCGGGTCCTGGCGACTACTCTGTAACTACGGCCCTGGCCATCTAGGTGTACTTCTTCAGTAATAAAGTTTGATTGTTCATCAACTTCTTTACTGTCTACTTCCCTCAATGGGACAACTGCCGAGTACGACTACTCGCGACAACTCCACGATGGGACTCCGCACTCTGAGATCGCGACTACGAGTACTCATTGATGGAACTTTCCTTCATTAATACTTAAACAATTTCATTACAATTGTTTTTGTACATCTATTGCTACGAGCTAACTATTACAGGACTACTGGAGATTAAGCTTGTCGGCGACTTGTTCCGCAATGGGCGCCATCTGCTCCAGCAGCTCTGCATATTGCTCGTCGGTACAATTGGCGGCTAGTCCACCGGCGACTACATCTATGGGAGCCTTCGGGAAGTACGACTTCATGAAGGCTAGCACCTGGTTCGGGATCGACTTCGCCAGATGCTTCACGTAGGCCGCCAGCCGGCTGGGGCTTCCTTCAGTTGATCCACCAGTGGCGCTATCTTGGGACCGCCAGGGTGAGGCACCAGCAGCCTCGCGATGGGGAGCACGACTTCTTCAAGCTCCTTCAGCTGGGCCCGCAGCATCTCGCAATCTTCGTTCAGCTTCTGCAACGATTTGTAGCAGTTGACGAGGTCACGATCGGATGCAATACGGAGCTCCATATGCTTGTCGCACTCGTAGGCAAGCTCTTTATAATCTAACTCGAGTACCTGGCGGGCCTCCTGCTCCCAGTAGAAGAGATTCTTTAGATCCGTCCCTGAAGTCTTCAATTGTTCTACCCGAGTCTCAAGCTCTGCAAACAACAAGGCACAACGGGTTAGACTACGTCTCGACCTCCAACAAGTACTCAACAAGACAAGTGGTGTACCTTTGTTCTTGTTGCGGAGCGACTTGTTCTTCCGCACCAAGTCGCCGCCCTTCGCCTGCATCTCCTGGATATCATTGTGGTACTTGGTGAAGGCGGCGTCCAGCTTGGACTGCATGGCGGCAGCATGCTTCCGGGACTTTACAAGTTGGTCCTCCAGCGCCTTGGCTCGAAGCACAGCGTCGCCGTACCCCTGAAGCATCTCCGACTTCAGGCGGGACCTCTCAGCGACGTCCTGCACAGACAATTCACATCAAACAGGTACTCAACGCTACAGGATTGACTACTCAAGAGTTACGGCTACTCACCTTCATCCACTGCTCGGCCTGGTGGACCGCCTCCAGATGCCGAGCCACCATTGCCGGGTCAACCAAGTCGTCCGCCAACAACTCTATCCCGCCACGACTACTCGTGGCGGCTTCGGTCATCGGTGCAGATCGGATGGGCTCCACGTCTTGGATCTCAGGGGAGCGAACGACCACCTCCAGGGCGGTTTCTGGCAGCGTGGCAGCCTCCTCTCCTCCGGTCGTCGCGGCGGCTCCTCCTGCGGCCACCTCCATCAGCTCGGGGGCCCCTTCGGTAGCCTCCTGAGTCTCTAGTGTCAAGTTCTCCACGGGCACCGCCGATGGGATGTCGTTCCTCTCGGCCTCAGCGCCTGTCAACGAGAAGACAAGTGCATCAGTCATATTTGACGACTACGACTACTCTTCGGGGATACTACAGCCTCAGCAGAGTACTCACCTTTGACTACGCTGGCTTCGGGCAATGAAGCCTCAGCGGCCGGCGCTTCGGGCTCCGCCTGAGGGGCGGGAGCGGACTCCCCAGTGGGTGGCGCGGCTTCTTCTTCCGCCACCGCTGCGACAGGTTCATCCCCCTCCCAGGACAGGTCCGTCGACTTCCTGCAGAGTACACAAGCCGGTTGTCAGTCAGGCACGACTACCACATCAAGTACTACTCGGGAAGACTCAACACTTACAAGCTTGACCAGACCACCGTCACGGTCGGGGCGCCGAGGATGCTGGCGATGTCCACCAGTCCAGCCTCGGCAGGCGCCTCCTCTTGCGCCTCTGCGGCCGCTGCCTCTTCTGCAGTAACAACAGCGGGTGCAGCGCGCTCCTGCGCTTCTGCAGCCACCACCTCTTCCGCAGCAGCAGCAGCGGGCTCCGTGCTCCCCTGAGGAGCAGGGGGCTGGCGCTCCATCTGCGCCAAGAGTTCTTCAACAGTGGGGGCTGCGCTGCGACTCCCAGCGGCTTCCCCCACCGTGTCCCACTCGCCTTCGTCGCCCTGATCAACGGGCTCCGTAGGCGGCAACTCCTGCAAGCAAGGAAACTTCTTCATCAACGAGTGCACTCGAGACACCAGTATTCGATTACACTACTCAAGACGGCTTACCTCTGGGGACGTGGTCTTAGTGACCTTCAATTTCTTCGTCACGTGCTTGCGGGCCGGGTTGCGTGGCTTCCGCGGCGGCGCGGCCAGACTAGCCTCTAGGCTAGCCGGCGGATCCTAAACAAGTGGCACATGAGGCAAGCCAGGACGGCTGAACCTCGACCGCAACTGGAAGCGGTCCTGCAGTGTCTCTTCGTCGTCCTCGTCGGACGTGTCCTCCACGACAACGGTGTCGTCTCCTTCGCTGACTTCACGCCGCTCCTTGGCCTTGGTCTTCCCCTCCTCTGGGATCTCGGCTTCCTGAGGGGGAGGCGGCGGCTCGGAGACAAACTTCTTCAAGTCATCCTGCAAGAAACAACTCATCAGTGCGACTACTCACACGGAATGGGTACTCGACTATGGGTGCGGCTACTTACCTCCTTTGGTGGGCGCGCGGCAGAGTACTCCGGTACGGGGCACGCCTTGTACGGTGGCATGTTCTTGAAGATCCGAGCCAGCCTGTCGACAATGTCGTCGTCGTCGACTTCGTCTCCGGGCATCCGCGACGTGTCGTCGTCGCCGGTGTACTCGAACCCCAGGGTGTCGCGGGCCATCAGCGGCTGCACCCTGCGCTTCATGAAGCTGAAGGCCACGTGCTCGGCCCTCAGCCCAGCTTCCCTCAGTGCCTTGATCCGCGCCAACAACTCGGGGAGCTGGATCCCTTCCTGCATCGTTGGCTCCGTGTTCCACCACGGGCGGTGCTTGGGCTGTTTCCCGCTGGGCTTCGGCAGCCCCGGATGGTGGTTCGTGACGTAGAACCACTTGGCCTTCCAGTCTTGGTTGGAGTCTATGAGTTTGTACGAGAGGTACTGCTCGGCGGCGTCCTCCCGCATCTGGATCCCCGCTCCTCCAACTACCTGCGGGTTGCTGGCGCTGGGTTATGACTTCACCTGGAAGAACTTCCAGAACAAGATCTAATGGGGCTTGATTCCCAGAAATGTACGAAGACGGCAGTGTGGAAAATACCGTTGGGGTTGAGGTTGAGGTACTCGACGCCGTAGTGCCCCATGAGCCCCTTGAAGAAATTACTCGTCGGGAGAGAAAGCCCCTGCTCCGTGAATAGCATGAACATCGGGATCTCATCTTCATTCTTCTCCATCGGGTACGGATCCCCGGCGGCGGCCCTCCACATGTCCACCTCCTTCTCCCGGATGAATCCGCTGTTGAGAAGGGCTAGCAGGTCTTCGGTCTTGGCCTTTGACTTCTTCCACTCGCGGTTTGGATCTGGCCGCGGCGGGGACACCGGGGGTGATGCCCCTGTGGCAGATCCGGTGGCCTCTTCGCAAGACCTCTTCTTCCCCGCGGCGGCGGCCTTCGCAGTCTTCGACGGAGACGACTTCATCCTCCAAGTGCACGGTGTCTTCACGCGCATTCGCTCGGGGGCTACTCTGGTGGCTCTCAGTGGCGGTGCACTCAGATCTACGACGGCGGTGGTGTGCACTGTGTGGCGATTCCTGGCCAAGATCTACTGGGAATGGCTACTGCTGCGTTGAGTGAAAAACCCTAAGGGTTTCGGCTTCTATTTATAAGTCAAAACGGCCCTCCAACGGCCGGATGGATAAGTCTGCGCTTGCCAGACTCAGCGGCCGCGCGCGACCTTTCAACTTCTACTAGTCGATGCGCCTCATCTCGGGGGCTCGGCTACTTCTATTCGACAACCTGGGAAGCGACAAGACTCAGGAGCATCTCAGGACACATTCTACAAGATGACCCTTCAATTCGAGAGGAAGTACTCGACTCAAGGCTCGGGGGCTCCGTGCCACGTGTCCTTCGGTTTTTTCTCCGGATTTTTCGGGATATTCTTGTCAAAACTTCAGATGGACCCTCAGCCAGAGTATACAACTCAACCTAAGGCTCGGGGGCTTGTTGACGGTGAAAATCCGTCAACCTAGCCATGAGTTTACCTTCGGTGTTGGCATAAGTTTTATACCTTATCCATTGGTACTAACCCCCGTGGTATAACAAGTTCACGTGTGCATGTCGGTTTTGGAGTTTAGTGTTTATGCAGGGTTTTAGCGTTGAAAGCAAGACTTTCGGGATGAGTTCATCAAGCACCTTATGACAAGACCTTGAAGCCCCGTACAAGTCATGCAATGAAGCAAACTTAACTCCAAGAAGCCAGGGACTTGATCCGAGAAGATGACAAACTCCGAGGACCTGACCAGAAAAGTGCTGAATCTTGCAAGACAAGGAGTTATGCCCAATTCGGAGAGAAACTAACGACATGGACCTACATGCAGAAGGGGGAAACATCCAGGAAGCAAGGGAACTGACGTAGAGCAAAGGAGGCCTCGGGATGGGCCTGGATGGGCCCAGGCCGGTCGGCCCAGCCCTGTCCAGGGCCCAGTGAGGCTCCCTTTTGCCCTAGCCGCCATTCAGGCTATTTATAGCCCCCTGACCGAGAGCCACAAGGAGGAGAATTCGTCATCGGCTGCCGAGGAGCAGAGAAGAGAGGGACACCATCTCGGAGAGGAGAGGGTCGAGCTAGTTGACTAGGGTTTCCCTAGCCGACGTGGGAACCTTGCACGGAGGACCACGTCGGAGTTCCCGGAGCTAGAAGCAAGATCAAGGAAGGATCCCGGTGGTGATCTTGTGTATGTATCATTGTTATAGTTGAATTATCAAGTTGAATCTTTTCCTAGCGATCAAGTGTTTCCTCGAAGATTTCGTTTTTCGATCGGCTTTGCTTATTCCAATTCTATTCTCGAGATAGATTACATAGAGTGTTCTTGTAGCCGCGGTGGCTAGAGGTACACGCCGGATCTTCCGAAAGAATCTCGACTTGTCTTTTGACTCGCCCTAAGCTCCCCGCATGAGTAGTGTTGACGCAAAATGTGCAGCTAGCGCCAAGCACACAGCAAGCCGAACAAGCTGGCTTCACACGTGCAGAGAATCACAAGACGTGCTAGTCAATTTTCCCTGAAAATTAACAAAAAGACAAAGTAGTTAAATACCAAAGCTTGGAACTTGCCGGGTGGTACCAGACAGTTCCATATTTACGGCTACAAAGCCAGATGGGATGACACATAGCTATAGAGAGCTATCTGCCAATAAACTGAAACCATTCGGGAGCTTTAAAAAGGAAAAAGTAACATAGCTGAATGGACAACGTAGGCATGACGACGATCGGTCTTTGTTTGGACAAAGATGCACGTGCGCAAGACCATGACCGATCCCCGTGGTGATGAACGTTAAATAAATAAATAAAGTAAAACGCGAGCATAAACATGTAATAAACAAGCATGCATAGATCC
Organism: Cenchrus americanus; assembly: GCA_947561735.1. Lineage (NCBI taxonomy): Eukaryota > Viridiplantae > Streptophyta > Magnoliopsida > Poales > Poaceae > Cenchrus > Cenchrus americanus. The sequence continues at coordinate 52,119,214 of OX387245.1, forward strand.
AAAGCACTAGTCTACCGCATGTCTAGGTACTTTGAAACCCGTCGGGTACGACACCAAACAAATCTATCCACCGCATGATACAACTTGCATGGGGATCGTACCACTTTCCACAAATAGATCTATCCACCGCATGATACGATCTAAATATGGAAAGCCAAAAGCATACATTATTTAGAGCATAAATTACGCACGTGTTCTACTCGTGAGAAACATAACCGAATGCGTCTGAACAACCGATTTGGGGTCCATGAAGAAGGAACGAACATTACCAAGTGAGATAAATCTATCAGATTGATTTGAAATCTAATCCACCGGATGACTAGCTCCAAAGCAACCCAAAAACCCGCATCTACCACGTGATACTCAGTTCTTTCAAGATTTATACAAACGTTGGCAAGCTTGAACCCGCAACACGTAACAACCTAGATCGATTCGGTTTCGGCTATCAAAGAGCACGTGATCCACGTGTTAAATTAGCCAAAGGCACGAACTCGACTCGCATAAGGATCATCAAAAGGGATAAAGCCGATCCAAACCCATCTAGATTGGGCAAAAAGGTGTCACATGAATTTAAACTTAAAGCAAAACTCAAAGCAACACGAGGTAACTTAATGAATCTATTGGATCTTGCCAAAATCCAATAGAGCCGATAACTAGCTTCAAGCTAGATCTTAGCCTACCGCATGGCTCATGACCTAACAAGAAACCCTATTGAACCAAGCTTGAATCTACCGCATGACACTAAGCATGGTAACAAGACTACTTGCATCAGATCTAAATCCACCACATGATACTAGATATGATACAAGGTTGCCGGTACTCACGGAGGTCAACGGATCGATGAACCCTCTCGAAGAACTCGACGACACGACAAATGGACTCTAGGGTTTGGCGTAAAGCCGGTTTGTATTGAGAATGATTACGTATATATGTTACATACATTCAGGGCTCATATTTATACCCTGCCAAGCACAACCTCGAATGGATTTGATACCTAATTTATCTCTAAGCTTGATCGCTTATCCATCCATTCGTCCTTCCTGCTTGAGCCACGTCACCGTACAATCCCGCAAAATCGCCCTCAACTGTTCTCTTGCCGAACGGAAGCAGATAGCCGACCGCGGATTTTTCTGCCGAATGCATCTGAAGAAACCTTCCTTCCACCGGATGGATTTCTCACCGAGCTGGACCCACACGTCAGACTCCTTACCAAATTTTGGTGTTAACACATGCCCCTTCAATTACGGGATAAAAGTGATTTTATTCCGGAATTGACTCCAGCCACCAACGTCTTCAAATCGGATCTGTTCAACACCTGTTCTCTCTCTTCGCAATCCGCTGGAATCTTCGTCTAGATCCAAACCCTAGACCCCCTTGTTCTGAGCTCGAATCCTCAATGGCGGCTCAAAATCAAGTTGCTCAGGTAAATTCCCCTTCTATAAGCTTCATTCGGCATTTAGGTTTTCAATTTTTATCTGAGATTTCTCTTCCGCTTTCCTTCAGGAGCCTTCCACCGAGCTTTTGATTCGTACCGAGGCCAATTCAAGATCCTACTACCTTGGTCCTGTGGGAGCCTTTGATCCTCGAGATTTTATCGCAGCCGAATCTCGAAGGATCCCCTTCAAAGCGGCTCTAACCACACCTCCTCAGTGGCAGGATGCTTTCAAGAACTGGCCCTTGCCCCCAATCGTAGGCTGGAAAAATCGGTACCAGAGGATCCTTGCAGACAAAAGTGCTAGGACCCAGAATTGGGATACCCTCCGCATTGCTCAATGCTTGGAGTTATCCTTTTTTTTTCAGGTTGATTCAATGGAATCCATCTCCCGCGTCGGCCGGTCAGCCCCTACCGGACGACTCCTCGGAGTTCGATGGTCACTCCCCCGTGCCCTACGGGGAACTCGACGCTCTCCGCTTCAAGGCGGAACTGGAGGTGGCCCAGCGCGAGCTGGAGGAGGTCTCCAAAAAGGCTGGCATAGCCGAGTTGGAGTGGGAAGACCAGCGCAAGCAGCTGCTGGAGACCATCGACGGTATGGCCCCGACACCGCTCTTTGATCCAATCCGGCCTTCGATTCTAATCCCCCTTTTTCTTGCACTTTGCAGCCTGTGATGCCGAGCTCAACTAGCTAAAGATGCTGGTGGAGCAGTTGGCCGACAAGGTGAACGCCCGCGGAGACACGCCGGCGGAGCGCCTTGCTGCGGTGGAGCAACGCGTGGATGAAGTGGCCACCCATGGCGTCCGCTTGGGCACCACTTTGGGCCTGGTCGCCATGGCGACGCACACCGACGTCGACTACTCCACCAGGCCGCGCGGCTTCTGCGCCGGCGCACCAGAAGACATCGAGGAGATCGAGCTCATCTTGGAGCGCCTCGATGGCTACGGCGACGCCATTGCCGAACTCACTCATCCCCAATCTGTGTTAAACAGGCTCTTTGACTAGATTGTAATAGGGATGTTTGAATATCGGCAATAAATAAAGAACTTTTGAATTCTGTGCTTGCACTGCGATGATTTTCTTCATGTTTGCATCCATGAACCTTGTTTTTCCTTAAACGTATTCGGGAACTAGCTTGAGCCGAACACGCGAGAACGGATGCCCCTTGGCGCAAACTCCACAGAAGATCCCTGAATCGGCAATCCGTAAGCACTGTTCAAGCGAAAACCCTTCGCATTCGGGAAGAAAACCCTGCCGTTTGGTATTCCAATAGTACACACCGGCCAGTCATCACTCCCAATGCACCCCCTCGGTCAATAAAATAGCCTTCTAAGATGCCCTGCAAATCCACTCGCACACTCATCCATCACTTCTCATTTCCTCCCCTGTCCTCAGAGGAAAAAACCCCAAGGCCATGGACAAAGGCAAGCAACCCTAGGAGAGCAGCACTCCGAAGGAACGCACAATTCGAGAGTGAGTTTTCCCTTGATTTACTCCTTGTTTCCCCATATGATCTTGCACTTTACCTCCTCTCTTCTTTTCCTCTTTCAGCCTTGATTTGCTTCCTGAAGAAATCATCGGGACCGAAGACATGCCTGAGTACATCTCCTCCGATTCCTCCCTCGAAGCAGAGGACGCCACGCCTGAACAGAGGACCAGCCATCAATTGCGCCGCCGCGTTCGGCACCTGGAGCATGACCTCAGGGACATCACCGCTCGTTGCCAGGCCGAACGCGAGCGTCGTATGGCTTTGGAGGCATTAGTGGGAGGTAAATGTTTCTGACTCCTTCTTGATTTCGCGCTCACATCTGGATTTCTTGCCCCTAACACCCACTCCTCCGTTTCAGATGTCTCTGATAGGTACAACAACCCGAAAGCGGCTTGGGACAGCTTGGTGGAGGCCGCAAATCATGGTCACCCCCGTGCATTCCAAGTTGCCGTCACGGTGGTTCTGGAGCAACTGAAGAGGGAGCAGCCGAAGAAGCAAAGAAAAGATTGCATCATACTTCCGCTTCTTCCTCCAGGCCTTCTGCTTCCCACCTCCTCGAAGTCCTGAACCAGGGTTGTTGGATGTAAACCTGCAAGAGGCAGTTGTAATGTAGTTTTGTGCTAAGGGCAATGCATTTAGGCACTGGCCATCTTCCCCTGTTTGGGGTTTTTTGTTCTAAAGGCGGCCTCATTCTTGAGAGCTGGCTGTCCCTGTGTCAGATGCATGTAATCCCACTGCTGGTGATCACCGATCGATTTCAATACTGGGATAATACTTCTTCAAATATCTCCCATTTATTGCAGCGGAAAATTCTTCTCCTAGTAAAGTTTTCAATATGTATGCATTACCAGGGACGCATCTGACCACGCGAAAGGGTCCTTCCCAGTTAGTGGACCATTTGCCGAATTCGCTGTATTTGGTTCCAATCGGCAATAGCGCTTTCCAAACCAAATCCCCTTCTGCAAATTGCCTGACTTTTACCTTCTTGTTATAATATTTGGCTACCCGCAGCTTGTTCTTCTCGATGTTTTCCAGGGCCCTGAGACGGATCATGTGTAAATCTTCTATCTCATCCATCATTAGGCCACTGTAATCTTTGGAGCTTAAATCTTTCTGTAACACGACTCTCCTTGAATCTGATTGCATCTCCCAAGGTAGAACCGCATGATGTCCATAAACCAATTCATAAGGAGACGTCTTTGTAGCTCCATGAGGGGCCATTCGGTAAGCCCACAGTGCCTCACCGAGTACCGAATGCCACCTCCTTGGCTTCTGGTCGATCTTCTTTTGTATCAGCTTGATCATGATCTTGTTAGAAGCCTCTGCCTGACCATTAGCTTGGGCATAATAGGGAGAAGAATTAAACAATTTGATCCCCATGCTTTCGGCAAACTCTCTGAACTCCAGGGACACAAATTGGGCCCCTTGATCAGTTGTGATTGTCTGAGGGATTCCAAACCGATAGATGATGTGCTCCTTGACAAATTCAACCATGTTTTCCGACGTCACCTTCTTCAGTGGGATCGCCTCAACCCATTTAGTAAAATAATCTGTAGCCAAAAGCACAAACTTGTGCCCCTTGCTAGATGGTGGATTAATCTGGCCAATCAAGTCTATACCCCAGCCCCTGAATGGCCATAGCTTGATAATGGGATTTAATGCTGACGCGGGGACCCTTTGAATATTTCCAAACCTCTGGCAATCTTGACATCCCTTGTAATACTGAAAGCAATCCTCTAATATCGTCGGCCAAAAGCACCCAGCTTGCCTGACAACCCATTTCATGCGGTAGGCCGATTGGTGTGCTCCACATATCCCATCATGCACTTCACTCATCATCTTCTTGGCTTCTTCTGGACCCAGGCATCGTAACAATACCCCGTCTAATGATTTGTAAAACAAATTGTCATCCAGAAGGACGAATTTTATGGCCTTGTACCTGAGCTTCCTAGAGACCTTTCGGGATGGATCTTTCAAATAGTCAACGATCTCTTTTCTCCAATCATCCTCTGCAAGATCCGTTCCCAGTGCACATATGTCTGCAGCAAACGCTTCTTGACTCTCTTTGTAACCAGAGGCGCTCTGAGCCAGCCTGTTCGCTTCTTCGTTATGTTCCCTAGGAATATGCTGTAGAGTTACCAATGGAAAGCTTTTCAAGATCTCCCTGCATTCTTCGTAGTAACTCCTCAACGCTTCACTTTTGCATTCGTATTGGCCGTTCAATTGCTTGATCACCAACTCTGAATCTCCATAAACTTCAATCGAAACGGCCCCGACTTCTCTCAGATATTGAAGCCCCCGAAGCAGTGGCTCGTACTCAGCCTGATTGTTTGTAACAGTGGGCTGTATAGGGATGGCAAACTCAAACATCTCACCTCTAGGCGAAATTAGTAGAATCCCTACTCCCCCACCTTTACCGCATGATGATCCATCAAAAAATAGAGCCCAAGGAGTAATTTCAAGCAAATCAATTGATGGATCGCGATGTTCAGTTATAAAATCGGCAATGATCTGACCCTTAATAGCTTTTGCCGATTCGAACTTTAACTCAAACTCTGATAAAGCCAACATCCATTTTGCCAATCCTGCCATTCAAAATTGGCATAGATAACATATGTTTTATTACATCAAACTTGGAATATACAGTGCATTCGGCATTCAACAAGTAGTGCCGAAACTTTGTACACGAGTAGTATACGCACAGGCATAGCTTCTCTGCAGCCGAATACCTGGTCTCAGGATCAAGTAATTTTCGGCTAAGATATGCTACTACCCGCTGCTTTCCTTCGACTTCTTGAATAAGGGCCGATCCAATGGTTTGGGTATCGGCCGCCACGTACAACTTGAAAGGCTTATCCAACTGAGGAGGGACCAACACTGGTGGCTCCTTCATGTATTGCTTGATCTCGTCAAAAGCCTTTTGTTGTTCGTCGCCCCATGTGAACTTCTGATCTTTCTTCAGTTTCAGCAATGGAGAAAACGGCAAAACCTTCTGTGACAGATTTGAAATGAATCTCCTTACGAAATTAATTTTGCCGAGCAGTGATTGTAATTCCTTGAGATTGTTTGGAGGGACAACTTCATCAATGGCCTTCATGCTCTTCTTGCCAACTTCGATCCCCCCTTCGTGGACCAAAAATCCCAAGAACTTTCTAGCTGATACCCCAAAAGCGCACTTGTTTGGGTTCATCTTCAGGCCATGCTTTCAGGTGCACTCCAAGGTCCTTTTCACATCCCCCAAATGTGTGTCATGACTTAGGGACTTGATTACAACATCATCAATGTAAATTTCAACGACTTTGCCAATCAACTCGTGAAAGATGTAGTTCATGGCTCGCTGATAAGTTGCACCGGCATTTCAACCCAAAAGTCATGACTATCCATTCAAACAGGCCTATATGACCAGGACATCTGAAGGCCGTCTTTGATATATCTCTATTGCCATAAAAATTTGGTTGTATCCCGCGTTGCCATCCATGAAACTGATAACTTTGTGTCCAGCAGCGGCGTCAACCAACAAATCGGCAACAGGCATGGGGTAACCATCCATCGGAGTAGCTCGTTCAAATCCCCGAAATCTATGCGGACCCTCATCTTTCCATTCTTCTTGTAAAAAGGGACAATGTTAGAAATCCACTCCGCATATCTGCATGGCCGAACGAAGTTTGCATCAAGTAATCTTTCAACTTCTTTCTTCACATCGGCCAATACCTCATCCTTGTAGATTTTCCGGGGTGGTTGCTTGTATGGTTTGAAACCAGATTTGATTGGCAACCGATGCTCAACGATGGAACGATCCGATCCGAGCATCTCCGAATAATCCCGTGCGAAGCAATCTTTATATTCCTTGAGTAGCTTGATTAATTCCTCCCTGAAGTCTGATTGCAAGTTTGCGCTGATGAACGTCGGCCTTGGCTTGTCACCACTTCCAATGTCAACTTCTTCTAACTTATCGTCCGACATGAATCCTCGCCCCAACTTGCCATCAGTACCATTGACGGGGTTCTCCATTAAAAATTGCTATAAGAGCCGACTGCTTGGATCGGTTGTTGATCGCTGCTGACAGATTCAACAGGACCTTCTCCCCAGTCTTTCCCTGAGAAACAGTCAATGCCTTGATACTCCCAGAAAGCTGGTTCCATGTTTGCAACGCTCACGGAGTCATCTGCTTGGACCACCTCAATATCATCATCCACCCATTGGATGAGCTGCTGATGCATGGTGGATGGGACGCAGCAATTGGCATGAATCCGGTCCCGTCCAAGCGAGAGGGCCGTAGGCTCCTTTACCTTCGATCACAAAGAAGGTCGTGAGCAGTGTCTTGGACCCGATCATCTGGTCCACGTGAGCGCATCCCTTGGTGTCTGAAGGATTCCCAGCGAAATCGTTCAGTATTATGCTTGTAGGCGTCAGATCGCTAGGGCCCATGCCAAGTTTCCTGAAGGTGGTGTACGGCATTACATTGACCGCCGCTCCACCGTCGACAAACATCTTGGCCAATGGCTTGCCATTGACATATCCCTTCAAGTACAGCGGCCTCATGTGTCGATTTCTGGCCGGTTTGTCGAAGACGGCTTGCTTGGCTAGCACCAGCTGCACCATCATTCCCTCGATCTGCTCATCGTCCAGGGACGCCTCTTCCTGCACGACCTGATTAGCAGGAGCCATAAATTCATTCGGCAGAAAATATACCATGCACGCTGGAGCCGAACACTTTGATCCTTCAGGTTTATCCTTTGGACGCCACGCCTGCCTTGTCTGGATCCCTGCCTGCCTCAGTTCACGGTTCCTCAAGCGTTGAACCCTTCTCTTCTGACTTTTTCTCAGGCCAGGCGGGCACCATTGCCCCTTTTGCCAGATGTACTCGTCCTCATCTTCCTCTTGATCAGCCCACTTCAAATCAGCTTGCCTTTTCCTGGGATGATCAATGATTTCAATTTTTTGATGCCGATCCTCGCTAGGATGTATCCTTCCAATTCTTTCGTGGACGGATCGGCGATTGGCAGTCTCCTGCCTGTACTCCAAATACCTATCACTGCACTCAGGGCAGTTTCTCAATGTGGGCAGCTTCAACCCCTCGTTCCAACAGTGTCTGAAGAACGCACATCCCCAGTGCGCGCGCTCCTGCTCGCGCGTGTATTGCTCCAGATCTCTTCTGCGTGCTTCCTCTTCGGCCCTGCGCCTCTCCTCCTCGTACTTTCGCTTCTGGTAGCGCTCTTTTTCCAGCTGGCGCTGCCACTTATTGAGGAGGATACGTGTGGTCACCCTGGGCTTGGCTCTGGACGATTCCCCGATCTCGACGTGGCTCTTGAGAACGCGGGGGGGCTCACCATGCACCTGCTCCAAAGTCACCTACGCTCCGGGTCTACTGCTCCATCCTATCTTGCCCTGGCTGAGGTCAAGACTTTGACCTTGCCCTTCTCCTCAACTGTCACCATGTTGACGGAAAAACCCACCATGTTCTGAGGAAAAGGGTGGCCATCCAGCTTCATCTTGTTATCAAATTTGAGGTGTCCCTCCTGGATGGCCTTCTGGATGCTCATTCTGAAGACCCTGCAGTCGCTGATGGAGTGCGAGTTCCTGTCGTGGAAGCCACAGTAACGTTTCTCCTTTACTCCATCAGGCCGAAGCATGGAATGCCCTTCAGGCAATCTGATTCGGCCTTCCTTCACCAGGAGCTCAAACAGCTTGTCAGCTTTTGTGATGTCGAAATCATAGGTGCCTTTGGTCTGTTTGACCCAGCGCTGATTCATAGTCAATGGCTCTTTTGCCCACATGATTTCGGCCGCAGCCACGTCCTGTTCATCATCAGAATCTTCCATCAGGTCGGCCTTGTCCAGGAACTGGTTGTAGATATCCGCCACGTCGTGCTGTTTGCCGAACCTGGCATCCTTCTTGAAACCGTATGCTTGGTTGCTCATTAACGACGCCTTTTGGGACAGCCGGCCCGAGTTATCGAACTCCATGCCAAACGGCTTCTCACGCACGGCCGGCGGCATCCCGCAACGGCCATGTCGGCCAACCGGTCATCCGGCAAGGTTGAGCGAAAAGCACATGCCCTTAACTTCCCCCCGAACCTCCCGAGGAATTCCAAGGGCGTCTCACCGTGCCTCTGCTTCAGGGTAGCGAGGTCGATTAGCTTCTTTTCTGAGCTGCCGCTGAAATAGTGGGCGTGGAACTTCCGTTCCAGCTCCTTCCATGTGCTGACTGATTGCGGGGGTAAAGATGAAAACCATTGGAACGCCGCGCCCGTCAGTGACGCGGGGAAGTATCTGACTCTGAACGCTTCTTCGGCTGAGCACTCTCCAAGCTGCATTAGGTAGCGAGCAATGTGCTCCACCGTGCTCGTGTCGTCCTGCCCGGAAAACTTTGTGAATTCCGTCGGAGGTTTTATCCTTGGCGGAAGGATCACGTTGTAGTACCACTCTGGGAACGGCGGCATGTAGGTAGGTCCTTGCATTTTCGGTTTGAGGCCGAATTGATTCTGCATCAAATCGGCCATCTTCTGTGCCAGGATGTCGTCCTCCTGCGTGCCTGCAGCTGGTCCGTAACCCGGATTCGGGAGAGCGTCGATGGCTCCGTAGTTCCCCACCTCGTGGTAGCCTCCGCCGTATAGATTCCTCTGTAGCCAGTTGCTTGCTGGAGCAATCCTGTGGCTAGAAGCAAGCGGGGCCCCAGGCGAGCCGAATGCCAACTCCCCGTACGTGGGCTGGTACGGGTTCGGCCGTGCACGGGTTGACCCGTGCCGCCCTGCGGTGGTGGCCGGACCGGTCGCCCTCTCGCGGCCTGCGGTGGGGGGCCGAACGGGCGACCCCCGGCACCTTGTGGAGGAGGCTGGAAAGCTTGACTCCCAGCGCTCTGAGGAGTAGGCTGGGCTGGCTGGCTCTGCAATGGCGGTTGAGAACTGGACTCGCCCAACTCCACTGTGCCTCCTTGAATGGGTGTCTTGCTGAACGCTTGCTCCATGCCTGGACCGAAGACAGCCACCATCATTTGTTTGAACGCACCAAGGAAAGCTTTGTGGTGCCTGCTCAAGACATGGTCCGCGGCATCTCGGAACGCTTGTATGCATTCCTCCCTCTCCTGCTGGGTCGTGGCGTCGCTCTCCCCTGGCAACAATACCCTGGGCATCTCATTTTTCAGGTACGGGACGCCACTCCTGTTCTTCTTGAAGGACAGCATACACTTCTGCTGGAATTGGTCCACGGCGTCCTGGAGCTGCTGCCGTTGTTCAGGAGAGAGGTCTTCAATGTTGACATCCATGATATCCCCGATGTCAGGCATCTTGATTTTCGGCTGTGGTCCCACTGGGCGTGCCAAAAAGTGTGTTGACGCAAAATGTGCACCTAGCGCCAAGCACACAGCAAGCCGAACAAGCTGGCTTCACACGTGCAGAGAATCACAAGACGTGCCAGTCAATTTTCCCTGAAAATTAACAAAAAAACAAAGTAGTTAAATACCAAAGCTTGGAACTTGTCGGGTGGTACCAGACAGTTCCATATTTACGGCTACAAAGCCAGATGGGATGACACATAGCTATAGAGAGCTATCTGCCAATAAACTGAAACCATTCGAGAGCTTTAAAAAGGAAAAAGTAACATAGCCGAATGGACAACATAGGCATGACGACGATCGGTCTTTGTTTGGACAAAGATGCACGTGCGCAAGACCATGACCAATCTCCATGGTGATCAACGTTAAATAAATAAATAAAGTAAAACGCGAGCATAAACATGTAATAAACAAGCATGCATAGATCCAAAGAAGTAGTCTACCGCATGTCTAGGTACTTTGAAACCCGTCGGGTACGACACCAAACAAATCTATCCACCGCATGATACAACTTGCGTGGGGATCGTACCACTTTCCACAAATAGATCTATCCACCGCATGATACGATCTAAATATGGAAAGCCAAAAGCATACATTATTTAAAGCATAAATTACGCACGTGTTCTACTCGTGAGAAACATAACCGGATGCGGCTGAACAACCGATTCGGGGTCCATGAAGAAGGAACGAACATTACCAAGTGAGATAAATCTATCAGATTGATTTGAAATCTAATCCACCGGATGACTAGCTCCAAAGCAACCCAAAAACCTGCATCTACCGCGTGATACTCAGTTCTTTCAAGATTTATACAAACGTTGGCAAGCTTGAACCCGCAACACGTAACAACCTAGATCGATTCGGTTTCGGCTATCAAAGAGCACGTGATCCACGTGTTAAATTAGCCAAAGGCACGAACTCGACTCGCATAAGGATCATCAAAAGGGATAAAGCCGATCCAAACCCATCTAGATTGGGCAAAAAGGTGTTACATGAATTTAAACTTAAAGCAAAACTCAAAGCAACATGAGGTAACTTAATGAATCTATTGGATCTTGCCAAAATCCAATAGAGCCGATAACTAGCTTGAAGCTAGATCTTAGCCTACCGCATGGCTCATGACCTAACAAGAAACCCTCTTGAACCAAGCTTGAATCTACCGCATGACACTAAACATGGTAAAAAGACTACTTGCATCAGATCTAAATCCACAAAATGGTACTAGATATGATACAAGGTTGCCGGTACTCACGGAGGTCGACGGATCGATGAACCCTCTCGAAGAACTCGACGACACGACAAATGGACTCTAGGGTTTGGCGTAAAGCCGGTTTGTATTGAGAATGATTACGTATATATGTTACATACATTCAGGGCTCATATTTATACCCTGCCAAGCACAACCTCGAATGGATTTGATACCTAATTTATCTCTAAGCTTGATCGCTTATCCATCCATTCGTCCTTCCTGCGTGAGCCACGTCACCGTACAATCCCGCAAAATCAGCTCAACTGTTCTCTTGCCGAACGGAAGCAGATAGCCGACCGCGGATTTTTCTGCCGAATGCATCTGAAGAAACCTTCCTTCCATCGGACGGATTTCTCACCGAGCTGGACCCACACGTCAGACTCCTTACCAAATTTTGGTGTTAACAAGTAGGGATACGTTGTGACAGAACGGGGGTTCCGAAAGGCGGATGTTTTCGGATTTGGTCGGGAAACCACGATTTAAAGAGGCTTCTAATAAGATTCGATTTGCTACTTCTTCTCTTGCTTGGAACTTCAACAAAAGGCTTACCCCGATCCCTCTAGATCGGTTTATCTACCCAATCTTACTTTGTTATCTCCGGTCTTTAGTAGATTAGATTAGTTTCGTGTCTTTTACTTAGATGCATTAGGGTTTTATCGAAGATTGAAGTTACTTGGCTTTACTAGATCAACTTTTGCGTCACACATTTGTTCCACGGATTCGATACCTTGGGTTCACCACTCGAGGGAAGAAGGGTCCCTTGACTACGATGGGAGACTTGTCCGCTTGCAAGTCTAAACGAAATTCGATACAACTATTAACCGTCAACAAGCCCCTTTTTCTGGTGCCGTTGCCGGGGAACAAGTGATCAAGATTTGGTTTTTTATTGTATTTTTGTAATTTTCAGTTTTCTTTTTGTTTTTCTTTTTGCATCTACTAAACTTTGATCATCCTCAAAATACATCTAATCTAGTTTGTCTAACCCTAGTTTTTATAGATTTGTTTTTACTTTCTAGTTTTTGCATTTTTGTTTATTGCTAACCCTAACAGGAGATGGACGGCTACCTCTCCAACAAACCCAATAATTTTGTGGGTGATCCAGAAAAACTTTACAGGCTAAGGAGACGCGAAGCGCATCAAGCTAAAAGCTGGATTTTATAGATTCGGAGTCGGAAGACAAAGGATCGCAGGAATCTCCGAAGAATTCACCACCTCAAAGTCCTCGGGAGAATCGACTTCCACCGATGGGTGACCAACCATCCCAAGAACGCAAGATTGGGGAGCTATGCACCCCGGACATCATCGACCTACCAATCTTGAACCTTGAGGAGATCGAAAGACCGTTCGAGATCAAGACCTCAACAATCCGCATGGTGCAACATTCACCCTTCACCGGTAAAGAGGATCCGAACCTTCACCTCCAAGCATTCATTCAACTATGTCAGACTTTCAACATGGATGGGGTGACTCAAGATCAAATGAGGGCAAGGCTTTTTCCGTTCTCACTACTCGGGAAGGCTTTGCAATGGTTCCACTCTCAACCGGCGGAGACGATGCAAAATTGGAACACGTTGATGAAGGCTTTCATGAAGGAATACTACTCACCGGGTAAAACTCAAAGCTTGCGTAACAAGATTGCCACCTTTGTTCAATATCCTACGAAAACTATCTCGGAGGCATTCGAGCGCTTCAATGAGTACACCCGGGCGGTTCCACATCACAAGTTCCCGAAGGAAGACCTCGTGCAAAAGTTCTATCAAGGACTCACCATGGCGTCAAGGACGATCATCGATGCATCGGTGGGAGGATCCATCATCGAACTTACACCGACGGAAGCTTTCACTCTATTCAAGAAGGTTGCGGATAACGACACATGGGCGTCATCCGGGCGCCTACATCCGGTTCAACACACGGGGAACGTCAAAGGAGTCTTGCAAGTGGAGAAGGAGAACATACTTGAAGGCAAGATCGACTCGCTCATGAGGAGGTTGGAGAAGATGGAGATAGAAAAGAAAGAGGCTCAAGACTTGAAGGCCGCCGAAGCAAGGTCCACATGCGAAGAATGTGGAGAGTATGGCCATGTCCGCAAAGATTGTCCGGAGGAAGCCAAAACGCTCGACTACATGAGGAAGGGAGAATTGCCGAACTTCCGCTACGGGCAAGGTAGACCTCAATTTAACACAAGTTCATCTATTCCTAACGCGGTTCCGCTTCGTATACAATTGAAGGAGTTCATGGATGAGCAAGATAAGATCAACAGGGACACCGTCACCAAGTTCAAGACCATAGACAAGGTGTTGGAGAACATCGATAGCAATGTGACAGAGGTCGGAAGTTCCAATCATCAAGTGCTCAACATGATGAAGATGCTCGAGACGCAAGTTGGACAACTTGCGGGGCGCCTCACTAATGATGAAGGGAAGCTTCCGGGACAACCCAAAAGTCCCGAATCGGCGAAGGCCATTCAAACACGTTCGGGGAAGGAGACCGAGGACCCGGAACGTTCCGCGGGAGCAAGGAAGCTTAAACCATCCACCGAGGTGGAAGGAGTTGCTAAAGAGAAGGTTACGGGGATCGTCACCGAAGAGCCCGAATTTGAGATGCCGGAGGAAGACACGAGGATACTGCAACTCAAGCCACGCTACTTCCAAGGCAAACTTGACAACCACTTTGAGAAGTTTGTGGAGGTTGTGCGTAGACTTAGCATCAACATGCCATTACTAGATGCCCTACAAGTACCTACATATTCTCGTTACTTTAAAGACATACTTGCAAATAAATATGAGATAGCAACACTCGGGGTAGATCATGTCAAGATGTCCGAGGAGTGTAGTGCCGCTATTGCTAATGGGCTAGAGAAGCAAAAGGACCCCGGGTGCCCTACTATTCCATGTTCGGTTGGTTCTTTCAACTTCGAGAAGGCGTTATGCGACCTTGGAGCGAGTGTGAGCGTCATGCCGAGGGATGTGTTCGAGAAGCTACGCCTACCAATGGAACCTACGGGTATATGTTTGGAGTTGGGCATTGCTGAAGATGTACCCGTGAAGGTCGGACACCACTTCATCCCCGTTGACTTCGTTGTGCTCGAGATGGGAGAGAGGGAGAAGCCGCCGCTCATCCTTGGGAGGCCTTTCCTCAAGACCGTGGGAGCTACTATTGATGTTGGCAAGGGGGATTTGATATCAACGGAGAAAGGAGTTCCTTCAAGTTCCGTCCAAGAATCGAGGCATGCAACATGATTGGAGTGAAGGGAGAACCGAAGCAAAAGGAGGGGCTGAAAAAGAAGAAGGAGCCGAAGAAAATGAACGTAAAGAAAATCAAAGAAGGTGTTGCATCCGTCAAGACAAAGGAAGAGAAGCCGCCTGTGAAGACCAAAAAAATGACTAAGCCGGAAGACAAGCCCGTGCCCAAGATGGTGCGGAAGTGGGTACCCAAGGTTGCAACGCCCGCAAAGAGCATTGATCCGAAGTAATCAAGTGAAAAAGTCTAGCTATAGACTATAAACGAAGCGCTAAGCGGGAGGCAACCCGTTTCGTCGAGTCAAGAATAAGCTACCGGGAGGACAACCCGATTCCAGGTTTTTCGAGTCTTTTTAATAATTTAGTTTTGAGTTTTATTACGCAAAGACATTAGACTTAGAAGTGGTTGAACAATATTAGCATAATTCTTGATTGAATGTTTTGCTTTATCATAAACCCTTTGGATGAACCCTCCTATGTGCTTGTTTGTTCTTTTCTTTTCGAGAAACCACAACCAAATAATTTCAGAACCTAAATCAACCTTTCACCCTCATTATGGTGCTGAGGTTGACTTATTTTTCATGCTAAAACCACACGAGTAGAGCCACGACTTATATCTAGGTGTTAATAAAAAATTCAGCACGTGGTAGGACTCGCGTGACCCTAGAAATCAAAACTTTTGGTTGATTTAAAAATCTATATCCTTTGTTTCTCTAGGATTAGAATTTTTCTAAGCCTCATCTAATTTTGTTTTATTCAAAATCTCTCTCATTTAGCCAAAATTAGAACCTAAGCCTATGCCCCCATGATCAAGCCGGGAAAAGTTTGCTCTCAACCGATGAAGGCAAACTATACCGGTGAGACCGAAATCAACGTAGTCAGAAAATATTTTCGACTTACATTTGTTTTTAATGGTTTAAAAACTTCTCTAAATTTATGCTTGAGCTCTTGCATGGCTCTAAAAAATATTTTAAATTTCGAATTAGAGGAGTGCTTAACCTTAAACATACCTAAATGGGGGCAATCTAGTTTGAATTAATCATGCATGCACCATTGGATTCCCTTTCATCAACTTTCACCAAATCCACATGCAAAGGACAAGCATGGTGGGGAGCAAGCATCAACTTTGCAGGAATTTCATGGTGGCATGTGAAGCAAGTGGAGCTAGGGAGCATGGACATGACCCAAAGCATGAAGCATCAAGTGGAAGGACCAATAATGCAAGAAAAGGAGTGGACGAGAGCGTTTGGGCGGTGCAACTCGTGGAGCACGCGGGCAGGAAAGTTGCAGAGGAGAAATGATCGTGCTGGAAGAAAGACGAGGCGGGGAGGAGCGCCGAGCCACCCAGGCCGGTCGGCCAGGCCGGCCGGCCTACCCTATTTAAGGAGCTCCCCGGCTCCCGTTTTCTGCAGGCAAGCTTCCCTCTCCTTCCTTTGTTTGTGTGTTCAAGTTTGTGTGCCCAAAACCTCCGTAGACATAGCCAACCTTCCCAAGCTTGATAGCTCAAAAAAATCCACATCCTTAATCCACTCAAAGTCCACATCCCGAAGTAAGAGTTTAAGTGCCTAGTTACCGATTGCAACCCGGAGTTTTAGTAGAGAATAGAGTGCAGCAACCTTGTGGAAGAAAACCACAAGTCTCTTCTCCAAGAAGAAGGGTTCATCATCATCCAAGCCGTCGTCGACGACGTCTTCGAGGAGGCACTCGGTTTCCGAGTCTCCCCGGAGCATGGAGACAGATACGGCACCACCGAGGAGGAACGATGCTCTCCTCCTTGGTGGTATGAGGGTTGCAAGGAGCACATCCATGAGGTTTACCGAACCTCAAGGGCACACGGAGGAGCAGCCCGCGCCACCACGACGATCGACCCGTTCGACCACGCCACCTCCTTACACTCCGATATATTCTTCGTACGGCTTCATCATCTTGTCATCGGAGGAGGAGGAGGAGAGGCTCTCTCGTCTTGAGAAGAGGCTTGTGCCCAACATCGAGTTCGACGACCAAGCACTCTACACCTTGGGTTTTGGCACCGACATATACTACATGTTGGGGCACCTTGGATGGGTGCGATTCTCCAATGGAGTATCGGTGGACACCCACAAGGGGTTCGCCTTGGAAATCTTGATGACCATTGCACCTATCCTTGATGATGGGGTGCAAAGCTTATCATTCCGTTTGGGGGGAGTCCAACAAGTGGTTCCCTACGAGCATGTTAGGGAGCTACTTGGATTCCATAAGGGAGCTCCGGAGAAAGTTGACGTGCCACCCGGCATGTTAGCGGGATTTTGGAATTTAATCTCCGGAGAAGCCCATCAACCCCATTATCCGGATATTTCACTCTTGGATGTGCAAGAGGGTATTGGGGAGGATGAAGGAGACGAAGGTGACCGACACGGAGTTGAATTGGCTCTACTCGGTTTTAATTGCCAGGCAGCCAATAGACCCCTCTTACCTTATGATCAACCGTTGGTGTTGTGAAGCAACATCGGGGGCGGGACATATTGGTTCGGGGTGCTACCTCTCCATGTTGGCCTTCTCCTTACGGCCAGGGATCGCAAGGAACCCCGACAATCTTTTGCGTGGTACCTCTCTCGGCATTGAGTATTTGCGGCAAGGCAAATACATTAGTGGAGATGAGAGAGGAGGTTATCGTTTGGCCATGGTAAACCTACCCCTCCCGGATGCGAGGCTTAGGCTTTTCACCGAAGGGAGGGAAGATTGGTTGGAAGAGGGACTCCTTGTCCCGACAAGGAAGAACAAAAGAGGAAGAATCGTAGAGGAGGGAACATTCTCCGCACAAGCGAGTGGAGCACAACCCAATGTGCCACCATTCGGTGGGATTCCTCCTCCGCCAAGTTATTACGGAGTGCCACAAGAGCAAGCATGGGGGGTGGTGCACCGGTACCCCCACCAAATTATGTGGTGCCCAACGCTAACTTCGCGGAGCCCTACGCACAATATCCCCAACCACAACAAAGCATGGCCATAATTGGAGGGTATGTTGCAAGAAACGCCCAAAACGTCGCAGCCATCCAAGCCAACGCGGCTCAACTTGGTGAGGGTAGTGCAAATATTGCCTATGAGCTTGGACGCCTTCACCTAGTGGAGCCAAATCAATTCGTCGGAGGGAATGTCCAACCGTACTACGAGCAAGGGTATTACTATCAAGATCATCAACACCAACCACCGGCGGAGGACTAGAAGATTTAGGAACTTTAGTTTTCTTTTCTTTTTCTCTGTAATTTTCAGTTTTTGTTTATGTGTGTTTGCGTAATATTTTCTGTTTTTATTTAAATTTCAGCAAGTGTGTTTGTTTATTTTCAGTTTGTATTTCAACTTGATTTCATCATTAATAAAGACACCACCTTGATTATATCATTGGAAAAGTTACAAAAATTTGTGCCATGATGATATATGATTATAATTGCCGCTTTGTTTATCTTTGTAATTGATTTATACATGTTAAAAGCTAGTGCTCTCTTAAAATACGAATCTGAATTTATTTAAATGCTAGCTTAATCTTTAGCGGAGGTTATGATTAAAATAAAGACCCATAGTGTTTATGTGCTCTCAAGTTATGAATAGATTGAAGATGTCTTTTATGCTCAAAAATATTGCTAACCTTGTCATAAATATCACTTGTGTGTTGCTCAACCTATCCAAAGCCTAATATATATTTGAGTGCATAAACCTTAGTGTACAAGATTTATTTTTGAGTGAGTTATTCTAGGCCATGATTTCTCTGGCCCGAGACTAAGAAGCTGGTCATTCCGTTTTTGCGTATCTATCTTTTCGCTAGCCTTTTATCTGTGCATTGTGTATCCCTGCATTGGAGATCTCACAAACCTCGCCGGATATCCACCCTTAAAACCAAATATAATCTTTTGTGATTACCTCCTTGACCATAACCTATCGTTGAGAATGGATCATCAATTCAAGGAAGATCGCAAGACGGTGCCAACATTGAAGATTTCAAGTATCTCTCCAAAGAAAAAATATCTCCGGTACCTACCTTATTTATCGCCTCTTTGCTCGAGGACGAGCAACGTCTAAGCATGGGGGAGGAGGTAGGTACGGTGCAGTTTTAGAGTTCAAAGGGGAGCATTTTTTTAAAAAAATGATGAATGAAAGAAAAATTCAAAGGCGATGTACGTGATTTCCAAGGTGAAAGTCTCACAAAAAAATGACAGAATGAATGACAAGAGAAAAAATGAAATGAAAGAAAGAAAGAAAGAAAGAAAGAAAGAAAGAAAGAAAGAAAGAAAAGAAGGAGAAATATGAGAAAAAGAAAAAAATATGAGTATGCGTAAAGTGAACTCCCCGGTTCTCTAAAGTGCATTCAAGGCTTCAAGTTTAAAAGATCCATTCTCATTTTCCAACCATGTGCAATCCGATAACGAGGACTTCCTTTGTGCCTCGGGATCACTCTTTTCCATTTGCACATGTCCACTCATCTAAAAGTGTGCGTATTTTTCTCTTTCCCCTCCTTGATATGACATTATTTTCCAATGACCTTTTTGACGAGTCTCGGTAAGACCATGAGAAGCTTGTCTTGTTTTGACAACACCTCATTTATAAAATCTTGTTAGGACTAAGCTTTCCCAAAAAGCTCCATATAAAGCCTACCACACATATATGTGATGAGAGGGAAATGAGTAGAATATATAGGCTTGAGAGACAAGTGAGATGAGAGTTTATGAGCAATATACAAGATGATTTAAATTTGTGAACTTGGTTTAGCTTTTCTTTATCTCGTTCTTTATTTCAAAAATTCAGAGATCTATTTAAACTTTGTGAGCATGTTAATACTTGTGGGATAAGCTTAATAAGAATCTACCCTCCGTAGAGATGAAGGCTAGTACATTATGGAACTTTAATGAATTAAAATTTTGAGAGCATTATGTTTTCTCGTGTATGATCAAGTGCAAGGTTTAAACATTGTTTGGTAATGATGATATCCATCGAAGGCTTACTCGAGGACGAGCAAGGTTAAGCATGGGGGAGATGTTGACGGTGAAAATCCGTCAACCTAGCCATGAGTTTACCTTCGGTGTTGGCATAAGTTTTATACCTTATCCATTGGTACTAACCCCCGTGGTATAACAAGTTCACGTGTGCATGTCGGTTTTGGAGTTTAGTGTTTATGCAGGGTTTTAGCGTTGAAAGCCAGACTTTCGGGATGAATTCATCAAGCACCTTATGACAAGACCTTGAAGCCCCGTACAAGTCATGCAATGAAGCAAACTTAACTCCAAGAAGTCAGGGACTTGATCCGAGAAGATGACAAACTCCGAGGACCTGACCAGAAAAGTGCTGAATCTTGCAAGACAAGGAGTTATGCCCAATTCGGAGAGAAACTGACGACATGGACCTACATGCAGAAGGGGGAAACATCCATGAAGCAAGGGAACCGACGTAGAGCAAAGGAGGCCTCGGGCTGGCCTGGATGGGCCCAGGCTGGTCGGCCCAGCCCTGTCCAGGGCCCAGTGAGGCTCCCCTTTGCCCTAGCCGCCATTCAGGCTATTTATAGCCCCCTGACTGAGAGCCACGAGGAGGAGAATTCGTCATCAGCCGCCGAGGAGCAGAGAAGAGAGGGACACCATCTCGGAGAGGAGAGGGTCGAGCTAGTTGACTAGGGTTTCCCTAGCCGACGTGGGAACCTTGCACGGAAGACCACGTCAGAGTTCCCGGAGCTAGAAGCAAGATCAAGGAAGGATCCCGGTGGTGATCTTGTGTATGTATCATTGTTATAGTTGAATTATCAAGTTGAATCTTTTCCTAGCGATCAAGTGTTTCCTCGAAAATTTCGTTTTTCGATCGGCTTTGCTTATTCCAATTCTATTGTCGAGATAGATTACATAGGGTGTTCTTGTAGCCGCGGTGGATAGAGGTACACGCCGGATCTTCCGAAAGAATCTCGACTTGTCTTTTGACTCGCCCTAAGCTCCCCGCATGAGTAGGGATACGTTGTGACAGAACAGGGGTTCCGAAAGGCGGATGTTTTCGGATTTGGACGGGAAACCACGATTTAAAGAGGCTTCTAATAAGATTCGATTTGCTACTTCTTCTCTTGCTTGGAACTTCAACAAAAGGCTTACCCCGATCCTTCTAGATCGGTTTATCTACCCAATCTTACTTTGTTATCTCCGGTCTTTAGTAGATTAGATTAGTTTCGTGTCTTTTACTTAGATGCATTAGGGTTTTATCGAAGATTGAAGTTACTTGCTTTACTAGATCAACTTTTGCGTCACACATTTGTTCCACGGATTCGATACCTTGGGTTCACCACTCGAGGGAAGAAGGGTCCCTTGACTACGACAGGAGACTTGTCCGCTTGCAAGTCTAAACGAAATTCGATACAACTATTAACCGTCAACAGGGCTACTCCATATGGAGTGCGATTTTGCAATCGCACTTCCATATCAGCTTCGGCTTCAAGACAACACGGGCATTGTTGAAGACCTTCAAGGGCAGCACTCGAGGACGCTTGGGACTACTCGAGAAGACTTCAAGATTGCTCAAACATCAGCTGGAGTACATTCCAGCCTCGGGATGCTTCGACTGCTCTTGAGGACTTTTGACTTGTAGTACTCGAGGACGCTTGAGGACCACTCGTTAAGGCCGTCAAGACTACTTGAAGCTATCCTTCTCGACTACAAAGTACTCGGGGGCTTGTCGTATGGACCTCCCTAGGCCCACTACCTCGGTGGGTACCAGGACCGACTACTCGGTGGGCCCTTGGGACTACCTGACTTGCGCTGCACGGTACCTGATGGCGTGAAGCACAAGGACTACAGAGGAGAAGTACTCGGTTAGGAAGCTGTACATGTCCCGCACTGTATGGAAGACTCCTAGACGTACTCGACTAGTACTCTCTCCCTATTCCGACTTGTAACCCTGCCTCCCGGACTATATAAGGCGAGGCAGGGACCCCTCTCTCATCATCTCATCTCACGACGTACAATTGCACCATCTTGTAATCGTACCCAATCAATCCAGAGCTACGCAGCATACAGGACGTAGGGTATTACGCACCTCGCGGCCCGAACCTGTCTAAATTGTGTGCCACGTGTCTCTTCCTTCGAGTTACCGATCTCGGCGAGGCCACATTCATCTACTTCGGGTACTCCCCTTAGTAGGTTGCCGGTCTAAAACACCGACACGCGGCACGACCGCCCGGGCTCCTCGCTGGAGAGCCGGTCTTTGCCGCTCGCCTCGTCCGGCTTCCCCTCGCCGGAGACGCTCCGCTCCCGCTCCTCGGGTGTAGGCGATGGTGGTGGCTCCGGCGGACGATAACTGCATTTGGGGAAGAAATCCGGGGAGAAGGTCTCACGGGATCGGCGGCGGCGGCGTAGGAGGAGGAGCAACGGCCGACAGGGTATCCAAACGGTGAGGTCAGTAGATGATGGGGAAGGAGTGGCGGCATGGATGGTTGTGGATGGGGAGAGGTGTGCGCGGATGTGGGAAGGAGGCGAGGCGGAGTGGCGGCGGTGCAATTGGGGCGGCGGGGGCGCGTAGGGTTCGGTGGGGGATAGGAAGGGCGTGGGGCCACCTGTCCGCGCGCGAGTGCGTGGTTCACCAGCAGAACCACGCGCGGGCAGAACCACGGGGCGGTGTTGCCCTTACGGGCTTTTTAGGAGTAGAGAAAAGAGAAAATGTTGCGTGGTTTTTTATCTATGGACACCAAAAATATGGGGCTTTCATACGACTAGTTGGTTTTCCGGTCTCGACTTCGTGGGCTTCAGTAACGAACTGGAGCCCAAACCTGAAGAACCCAAGCACACGACTCGAGCCCGAGCGCGTGTCCTGAATGGCTCCAGCTATCCTCTCGTTCCTTCGTGTACTCTTGAAGGCAGAGCTTGAGACAGTTCCAAGAGGGGCCAGCTTCAATTTGGTTAGGTAGATGAGGAGTAGCCGTGCTGATACCTGTGGTCCGGGTTTAGCAATGCTGGAATGACCATCTTCACGACTTCACTTCAGAATCCAGACAGTCGTCACTCGTCAGTCAAGTGCATGAGGTCAGACAGCACAACTAATGCATGGCATCAGTTAGGTACTCCCCCGTACTTAAATACTCCCTCCAGTTTGGTAAATGAAGTCGTTTAGGACAGCGACACGGTCTCCAAAGTACAACTTTGACTTCTTATTTTTACAAAAATATTTATTAAAAACTAACATATATATACTTTTATGAAAGTATTTTGCAAAACAAATCTATTCATGTAGTTTTCACATTTCCAAACTCAATGACTTAAAAGTTATTCATGATTTATATTACTAATGTTTGACTCAAATCATGTCCAAAACGACTTCATTTACCAAACCGGAGGGAGTATAAGCATTATTCGATTTTCGTGATGCATGCTTGACCATTCGTCTTATTCAAAAAATTTGTGAAAATGTAAAAATAATTATGATATACTTAAAATACATATTGTGAGAGAACATGTCATAACAAAATAAATAATATTTTCATAAATTTTTTAAATAAGACGAATGGTCAAATGTGATCAGGAAAAGTCAACGAATGCTTATATTTAGGGACAGAAGGAATAGCACAAGGGATCCTGCTGCAGATGAATGCCCTCGCATCTTTTTCTTGAGTTGCTGCTTGGTACAGCTGAAATTGTTTTAAGATCCGCCGAATAGTCTTCTGCTGCAACTGAACAATCTTCTGTTTCCCACGCCTGACAGTATTTTCAGCGCAATGCCCCTGAAACATGCCACTCTCTCCACCACATTAAATACGCCAAAAGACATATGTTCCGAATACTAAATATAGATGAAATAAAAAACTAATTACACAGTTTTGATGGTCTTTGCGACACGAATCTTTTGAGCCTAGTTAGGCCATGGTAGGACGATATTTACCAAAAAAGTCGAAACTTATCTTTTGCTACAGTGTGTTAGAAAAGCACATTTTCTAGCAAATCTAAACAAGAGTGATACAGGGCTGCTCCACACGAGGGCTCAAGCTGCACTTTTCCTTTTCTTTGGCAAAAAAATGCACGCAGGATAACTGGAATGATGCAGGGGACCTATAAGGCCTTGTTCGTTTCCTCAGGTTTCATTCCAGATCATTTTTTATTCCTGGCCAGGATCGAGTGGAACCAGCTGGTTCACTAAATCCTGGTCGACGGCTATTCCTAATCAGGATTAAAGCCAACAGTTTCAAAACATGTGTTCGGCACTACAGGGAATCAAAACAAGGCTTCAAAATGATTTCAACTAATCAATACCATCAGCACAACTATTAGTCCCACATCCTGACACATACATATTATCCCACATCCATATTATCGTTGCATGGAGAGACAGAATGTAAATTCATGACCCTTCAGTCATATCTCATATCTCTATATAGTGGATAGCGTAGAGCTGTTGTTGCCGCCGCACAAGGCAAAGATGAGTAGAAAATTGCACAGAACAGCCAGCAAAGAATTGACCTTGACAACAAATGGGCACCATAGAGTTTCCACTCATCCACGAAAAGCTTCTAATTCAGAAATTACTTTCAAACCACACTAATCTTCAAAAAGAAAAATAAAATTTGAACCACAAGTTACATGTACGTATCCTCTCATTTATAAGTTAAAATCATCCAAATGACGTTTCTTCTAGGAAGCCAAAGACAAGAGAAGGTGCACCATGTAACTTGAGTATTGACACTTCCTGAAATGATAACAGAACATTTCAATCACTATATTTGAAATCATCAGAACTTGCATGAACTTGCATGATATGTCAACTCCAAACATAGCATAATTGCACACTACTATTTAAATTCAAGCGCACTACTGCATAGTCCTATTTCAGAGCTACTGCATATACTCCTATGTCAAGGTAGTGGTTGAACTAAAGGCATTTAGTACAGATTGTCCACATGTAGCAAATGGTAACAGAGATTAATAGGGGATAATATTTTCTGAATACAATACAATATATACTAGAAAAATTGCTCTGTTAATACAAATTTTCATGCAGTCATATAGGTTGCCTTATCAGGGTCAGGCAGCTAGGTACCATGAAATGCTAAATCAAAGTGTCAGTACTCAGTTTATTAGGTTTCCTTAAAAAAATGTCACTACCTTAGGGTTCTTTGCAAAAAGTCACTGACATAGGAAGTTAAATACATAAAATGCATTAATTCAATCCAATCACCCAAAACAGTGTTTTCAGAATGGAAAGCATTCCAGCATATTTAGCATTAAGCTAGGAAATACCTTTTTACATAAAAGGGCAACAGTTTGACATATTAAAGATGTAATGTCTCTGCATAATTCCTCAAATTCTTCTGGAAAAAAGTTATAATAATTAATACATTCACAATTCGATAATCACGAATATGTTATATCTGTGAATGGATATTAGCAAGAAGAGTAGGCCTATAAAATGTGAAATTAAGAACTTCTGAGGTGGTTTATTTTATCTGAGCAAAAAATGACATCAGAGCACATGTCTTGTAGACGTCAAATAAATGGCAAGCAAACAATTGCAGCTTCGGTTAGCTTTTGTTTACATAATATATCCAGAATTTCACACCAAAGAAAGGCAGTAATTTAGTCTACAAGACAATGCCAGCCACCAGCCTACAACTCTATTGCATAGCCTACAACTCTGTTGTATTGGCAAATCTCGCCAACAAACAAATTCATGCTAGCAAATTAATCTCTACATACTACTTGTGACCATTTGCCAGGGTCGTGAACAAGAAAATCCAGGAAACTAATTTGCATCATCATTGGATTTTCTCCAACAAGTAGATCGACGCAGATGCATCTCCAACAAGAAAATCATGTCTACTACTTGGCCGGAGGACAAATGCATCTCCAACAAGCAGATCGATGCAACAAATATTCTTGCAAAAAAATATTCGGTCCTAGGAAATCAAGAATAGAGGGAGCCGGACAAGACACAAGACACAAGAACCCTAACCCATGGGGATTGGAGATGAAAGAACCCTAGAACTTACCGGGGAGAAGGCAGCGGAGGAGGTGGAGGCTGGAAAGGGGGTGTTCGCCGTCGAGGATGTGTCGCGCCGCCACTCCGTGACCTCGCGCCACCACGCCGCCACTTCGCGTCGCCGCTTCGTCGCCAGCTCCGTGTCGCGATCTCCTTTGGCGAGAAAGGGTGCGGGGGCGTGGAGGTCGAACGGGATGCCGTCGTCGTCGCCGCCGCCGCCGTCGCCGTCGAGGTGGTGGTCGTGCCGCGCCATCGCCTCCCTCCTTCTGCCGCTGCCGCCTCCTCGCGCTAGGGTTGGGGACGACGCGCCTCCTCACGCTGGCCCGAATGGATGGGTTCCACAGGTGAGGAGGTGTGGTCTCTGTTCCAGGTGTTCGAGGCTGGGAATGGGTCGTTCCTGGTCCGTTTCATTCCTAGGCTGGTCCAAAACGAACAACATTTTTTTCAAGCTGGTTTCAATCCAATTGAAAAAAACAAAGCAGGTGGAATGAGCCTGGAATGAGCCGTTCCGGGCCTCTTTCCGAGACAACCGAACGAGGCCTAACTGGGAACGCGGATCATTGTTCCATATAAACTGGCACCAGCAATGAAAACCGTGACAGGAATCTAAGACATGCCGATAAGGGCATAGAGCCTGTTCGGTTGGCTGGTGGCTGATGGCTGGTGCTGGTTTGTTCTGAGAGAAAAGTACTGTTGGCTGGTTGTTGGTGGCTGGTTTGTTCTGAGAGAAAAGTACTGCTGGCTGGTGGCTGATAAGCCAAGCGAACAGGCTGATAGCCTGGACCCTGGAAGACTAGTTATCAACCGGTTACGGGTACAGGTACTAAACCAACACTTGCTGAGCAATGTTTCAGAAAGCGTTATTTATACTTGAGCCAGAACCAACACATGAAACTTCATCTGATCTGAAACACATTACTCAGAACAATATACAACATAAAGGGCTCAAGTCTCCCTTACATGAAATCCTTGGAGGGCGAATACAACTATGCAGGCCTCTGGATCTTTTATTTCAGATGAAAGGCTTCGAAGCTAAGGTCACATGGGCTTCACTTGTTCTGCAACAAGGACACTGCTGGTTTGTCAGTGAACCAAGTGAATTCTCCGTCCTGAAGCACAGCCATCTCAACTGGCAGCAGATCGGATGAAGTTTTCTTGTCTGAAAGCGCTTTCTGCACTGGACCAGCCTTCCCAGCTCCGGTGACTACCATTGCAACATATGCGGATGAGTTGATCACAGGAAATGTAAATGTGATCCTCTCCGGCGGTGGCTTTGGAGAGTCCTTGATGTAGGTGACCCACCTCTCCTTCTCATTAACAAGAGGGTGACCAGGGAAGAGAGAGGCAATGTGGCCATCAGGTCCCATTCCAAGAAGCTGGAGATCGAACCTGGGAAACCCAGTTGCTGCTGACATGGCAATCACACCGTTCTTGACAAGCTGCTTCAAGCAAGCTTCATAGTCGTCCGCTGCTCCCTCAGCTGACAAGGCATCATTTATAGCATAAACTTGCCCAGGAGGAATCGGCACCTACAAAGCGGACAAACAACACCCAATTAATGCTACACACAAATTACAGAGAGACTAACTTTGGCGACATCAGAATGATCACACATAAGAACACAACTTTTACGTAACAACCATAACTTGATGTTATCATGGAGACATCCAAACCTCGTCAAAAATCAAATCTCAAGATACATTTGAGCATAAACAAATTTATGTAGATCGAAAGGTCAATTTGAATAAAATTTAAACAAAAAAAGTTATTTGTTGGTTACTAACGACTCATCTAAACTTTTCAGAACACGAAAAGAAGATTCTTAACTCACACTATCTATAAGAATGAAATTTGAACCTAATTTTCAAATATCATTTTGAAAAAAGTCACAGCAGATTCAAGTGTAATACCACACTGTACATAAAAGAATTGCAACAAAATTAGATGTAAAAGACTGAATGGCTGGATCTAAAAGGCTAACTAAGAACACAAAAGTTCATGAACAGCAATGCAGTTATTATGCAAAACCAAGCACACCTCTGTGCTAGGGTACCAGACATTTGTATCATGCAGTAAACAAGTCTGGAATGAGTTCCAGCATCAGTGGATCCATGATAAATCCATTACACAAACAAGAAGCTGAGGTACATGTATGTGCAAATTATTTTGAGTATCTGTGTATCTAGCAGCTAATTCAACAAATTTTTACATGGTGTAAGTGACTAGATTTGTGCATCTGTTTGTCAGTCTCAGATTCTAATTTCTAGAATTTATTTGAGCACACCTGTTTTCTTGAAAAGCACCTCATCCAGTTTGTTTGTTTTTTGTTACAACTTTCCATAAGGCATTTCGACACCATTTGCTCAAACATATCACAGAAAAGGGTAAATCACTCATCTCCAAGTGTTATGACTAGCAAGAAGCAATCACCACCTGTAATTATGATCTTATTAGCCAGATCAGGTCCAACAGACAAAAATAAAGGTTCTAGACACAATTCGCCCACTAAATTATTCGCTTCACTCTGCACTATCCAAGTATAACCTCAATCCCATTGTTGCATAATTCACCATCACTCTACACAACAAGATTCCTTCTTCCAATTACCCGATCAGATAACAGGAAAGGCCTTGAAGAATGATCAAGAAATTGCAGTTGATACCTTAGAGAGAAACCCATCGAAGGCGAGCTTGTAGTTGCTATCCTCATGGTCCTTGGGCACGACTCTCTCATCCACCCAGAAGACGTGCCACTTGCTCCAGTCCACCGATTGTAGGTACGGCGGCTCCGTCAGCTTGCTGCGAAACCAACAGATCTCTAACTCTCTAAGTGATCCCTGACCCCGAAGCCTGAGGAACCAACAAAAGGCGCGATTTGTGAGGGGTGGGAGAAACGTCGAATAACCTGAGCGCGTCGATGAGGGATCCGCCGGAGAGCACCACGGTGAAGGCGCCCCTCTCAGCGGCGAACTTCTTCGACAGATCCGCGGTGTACTTCGCCAGAGACACCGCGAGTTCCTCCTTTGTGTCGAAGGTGAGCAGCTTCTGCTTGGACCCGGGGTCGGAAGCGGTTGGGGCGGCGCCGTCGGTGGCCATGGCCGCGGCGGGGAGGATGGGGAAGGGAAGAGAGGAAGAGGAGAAGAGACTGAGTCCGACTCCGGGGCCGATTCTTCTGCGGAAGATTGCCGGGACGCGAGATGCAGGGGGAGAGCGGCGGCCGGCGAGTGTTGGGAGGACCGCGGCAGCGGCGGCGGCGGAGAGGGAGGTGGACATGGTGGTGGTAGTTTGTTGTTATAGAGGTGGTGAAATGTGGGGCTGGTGGTAAAAGTGACAGGTGGATGGAGAGGCGTGAAGTATTTTTGGTACCGTTCAGATCAAGATGGACGGCTATCCTACGTGGTGGCCGTTTTCCCTGGCTTGATCAGCTTTTGGTTCAGGTGGCGGGTGGTATTTTCCGAAGGCCGGAGTCGGGAATATACATCGGTATGTTTTTTTCCAGAAAAATAGGATTATAAGAGCAACTTCAGCAGCTTCCCTATCCCCTCCCTAATAGAAAAGGTTAGTCATATAGGGGATGAAATCATCTCCAGCAGATCCCCAACAGACCTCCTTTTTTTCTCCATGGACTAAAAACTCCTCTCCATCCCCTCTATAGAGGGAACCTCTCCTCCATCCACTATATCGTGGGACCCACCACTCTTTCCCCTTGCTGTCCCGTGCAGGAAAGCACGCGCGCCGCCCGCAATCCGCACCGCCCGGCGCCCTCGCCTCCCCCGTGCGGCCGCTATTGCCCGCCCTCGCCGCGGCTCCCCCCCCCTCGCCTCCCGGCGCGCCCCCCCCGCCGCCCTCGCCTACGCGCTCCGCCGCACCTCCGCCGTGGCCGTGGCCGTGCCCGTGAGGGCGGTGGCGCCGGGAGTAGGTGCCGCCGCGCCGGGCGGTCGGCGCGCCGGCGGGAGGGTGCGGTGTGGCCGGGGGAAGGCGGCGGTGGCGCGCGCGCGGCGCGGAGGACGGGCGGGACGGCGGCGGGAAGCGGGCCGCGGACGAGTCGGACGACGACGAGGAGGAGGGGGAGGAGGAGATGGTGCCGCCGCACGTGGTGGCGCCGCGGCGGCACGCGCCGTCGTCGTCGATGCCGGAGGGCGCCGGGCGGACGCTCAAGGGGCGGGACCTCCGGCGCGTCCGCAACGCCGTGCTCCGGCAGACGGGGTTCCTGGACCTCTGGACGAACAGCCAGATCGTCGGTGCCAGGAGCAGCAACCAGCAAGCAAGCAGATCTCTTCCTTCCTTCCTTCTTCTTCGATCTACTAGTAGCCTCCAGTGTAACGAGACCCGGCCGGAACTTGTTTCATGTCTCTCGACACCTGAAATGGATTCAATACATTCAATCTGACGGTTGGTTTGAGAACCTCTTGCTCCTCAAAGTTTCACCCTCTGAATCCGATCAGCACATCTTCACCTGGACGTTGACCGCATATACTAGCTACTACCAGATCTGTTGGCGACCATCAACAAGAAGAAATAAAGAAGCAGCAGCAGGAATTGAAAGTGCACAACAGTCGCGATCACCACCATCGATGATGTCGATGAGGGTGCCGTCGGTCGTTCCAAAATCGAAGATTTGGGGTGAGAAGGAAGAAGAGTGGCGGGACCCACGAGTAGGGAAGCAAAATAGGGAAACTGCTGGAGCAAAATGTGTTTTAGGGCTGCAAATATTTTTACTCCACCCCTAATAACTGTATATAGGGGATCAAATTTACTCCATCTTCTGGAGTTGCTCTAAAATAAGATCATACTATGAAGCGTCCCCTCATCAGAGGTGACTAAATGTGACACAAATACCAGTCTCAGGAGGCTGGCAACACATTTATTACAACAGGTGGATCAGTCTTTTACATCACGGCGACACAGAGGGCACGGAAGTGCCAACGCTACAAGGAACAACACAAACGCTAACGACCACACTACGATAGCAAAGGCTTCCATAGCCTCCTCAGAGTACCACACCATGGAAGCTTTCTGTGGAGGCCCTGGGTACACAGGCACGGTTGGGTGTAGGGCAGCGACCTACACGACGTCTTCGGGAATGTAATCGGGATCCTCCTCTGAAAAATAGTTAGTAAAACAAGGGTGAGCACATACGTACTCAGCAAATCCAACCCCACCCACGGAGGGGCTTATAAGCAGAATCATGTATATAGTATAACAAGGATCAGGTTAAGGTTCATTTTGCAAACTTACACATACAGGGTTCATTTCAAAAAGGTTTTCGCAAGTCATTTTTCATAACCAAGGTGACCCGATTGTTTTTAGGAAAACCACTGTGGAACTACCGGACTCCCCGTCCGCAGTAGCCCAGGCACACAGCCACACACTTCACCCGGAAAACAACTCACGCCAGAAAAAATCCCAAACCAAACACTAGTTTTTGTGACCACACCGTGACTTGTCCAATACCGTGGACACGGCTATTCGAATAGGATTGACACTCTGCAGAGGTTGTACATCTTTACCCACAAGTAGGGTACCGTCACACGGACACCTTAGTGCCGGTACGGATCCTCTCAAAGCCATTACCCACCTTAGCTAACGCTACGAGCCACCACGGAAGCACCCAAGGGGTTATCCAAGGGGTTATCCCACATAACCAGGGCGTACCTCACACAGAGCGTACCCCTACTCCTTGGTCTCCCGCCGCTCACCCGCACACCAGATGGCAAGTAGATTAACTAGTGGGGTTTATGCTAAGCCGTTGCCACATACAACGGTCGAGTGGTTGTACGATGATTTGGGTCAGGTGAGATGTCACGCAACCCGGTCCTTAACCGACAAGATGGACAACTCCCAACACGCTCAACCACACAGGTACGAGCTCACCCATACTCCTGACACACACGTCCATCCCGTCTACTCAGTTCTTTACTCATTTTCCAAACATATCCCATTTCCATTTTTAAAGCACTCACACATTTTGAAAGCACTCACACATTTTTAAAGCACCCATTTAGGTCAAAACAAGGTTCAATCATAGCAATCGAGGGTGGCTATCCTTCCATGTCTTTGCAGTAAAACAATATGCAATTTATAAAACGGGTATAGGGTTATGTTTATAAAACTAGGACCAAAGCATGCATCAAAGGATGAGATTGAACTTGCCGTCTTCGAAGTCTTCGGGGAGTGCCGGCTCGGCGTTCGGGACCTCGGGCTCCTGCTCGCAGTAGTCGGCTCCAAACTCCGGCTCGGGGTACCTTCCTTCGTTTACTTCGTCGGCTATAGCGCACACACAGGCAAGCATGCAATCAATATAAGCACACACAATTTCTCTGGCTGAGCTCACGGAAGGTAATTAAATAAAATAGGGGAAATAAATATTATGCAGGGGTTTTGGGTGACGGACGGGTGGCGGTGCAACCGGCACGGGTGTGAGGTAGGTTGGGCGCGATTTGGATTAAAATCGCGCATGAAATGTCGGGTTAAAGGAGGTGTTTAGGGTTAATTAGGGGCCTGTTAGTATTTTATTATAAAAGAAAAGGGCCTAATTATAATATTTAAACCTAGCGGGGGTGTTACTAAATAGTCCAGGGGCATAATTGTAAAGGGACAGGGTTGTTTTTGTGGTTTAATTTAAAGCATATGGTCTGTTTTGAAAGAAAAGAGTGAGGGAAATAGAGGGGGGTCGGTTTTGGATAAGTGGGAAAAGGGCAGGGGGTTTTGGGCAAAAAGCCCTTCTTCTTCCTCCCTCCCCCACGACACAGAACGCAGGAGACAGGAGGCCGACCGTGGAAGGGGGAAGGGGCGCCGGCGACCTGGTGCACGGCGACGGCGGGAAGTGGGGCGAAACGAAGAGGAGGTCGAGGGCAACCGATTCCGCTCCTTACCTCGGGCTGGGGTGCTCCGGAGAGGCGGATCGACGGCCGGCAGTGGGGCTGCTCGCGGTGGTGACCGGAGCGGCACTGGTGGTGGCGATGGAGGGCTCGGGAAGGAGGGGGAATTGGTCGTGGAGGTGCGGGGCGAGGTGGGGAGCCGGTCCGGCCCTTTTATAGGCGCGGGAAGGTCGGTTTGGCGAGGATATTTTGAGCTTCGCGGAGCTCCAATGGCCGGCAATGGAGGTTCGGGAAAAATCCCGGCGTGGACTCTGGCCAGCGGGATTCTCGGTCGATTGGCTGCTGTGCGAATTGACCCGTTGTGCAGGGCTGCTGTGGCCGTGGAGGGGAGACCGTCGGGGAAGTAATGGTGGCCGGTTTGGAGGTGACAGCTCGCTGCCTGGTCTTCGTGTGTCAGAGCAATGGAGGGGAGGGGTGCTGCCGGCCTGCTGCAGGCGCGGGACCGCCCCTTGGCGTGCTGGTTTGGAGGCTCGGTCGGCCGGGGAGTGGCCAGGGGGGCCGCCGCCCGCGCGGGGAGGGGGGCAAGGGAGGTCGCGCGTGGGGGGGGGGGGGGGTGACAACCCGCCCGGGAAAATACCGTACTATCGCCTAAGACCGATCCACTTTGGTCGTTAAGCAATAGTAAAGTATCATCCTGTCGTTGGTTGCCGGGTTAACGCCCGGTAAATCACTTGAACATCGAACAGAGGATCGATACATGCATTAAAACTCACGCGAAGGCGAGTCCAGAGTACAACATGGATTAAACATTTGATTACAAACCATTGTTCATGGCATAAGATAAAGATTCAGAGTTCGAAAATACAGCGGAATAATTTAAACTAGCGGAACGGTGAACATCACAGGAGGCCATCCGTGATGTCCTTACTTGTCGTCACCCTTCTGATCAAGCACACCTGCAACAACAATTTTTAAAGCAAGGCTGAGTATACTAATACTCAGCAAGACTTAACCGTCGGGTGATGACTACATCACCAACCTCTAGACATGAAAGGCTTTTGGCCGGTGGAGTTTCTTTTTGCTGGAAAGCTACTAAGAGTGGATCCTTACTTTCAATCTTTTAGCACAAGTTCTAGTTGATTACCAGTTCTAAGTGTGCCAACTAATTCAACCAAGAATTGGACAAGCAATTAGTTCATCCAACATATTCTCGAGTTCCATCATTATGGGATATCATGGCCAGTAGAATAAGCGGTCTCGGATAACGGTGAGAGGCCGACAATCGATTGATTTAAACCTTGCAAGGTAGACCCAAACACACGGTCGCCTGCCCCCGCGAGGACAACTCCCCAGGACGTCCCCATAAATCTTCGGGTTGGGATCGAATCTTACAGTCCCTGGTGCAGGCTATCCGGCATACCCCGCGAGATACCCGGAGTCACCATACACCACCCTTTCCGGTAGCTAGCCGGTAAGGAGATTTCTCGAGAGTAGTAACGGTAGGATCCCGTGCCGCCTCATTAAGGTACTAGGCTTACCGGCCCCATAACCGGCATATGCTTGGTACGTTCAAAAGCTTAGCCCACATGCCCACTGGACCGGAGCCCAAATCCCATGCTCTTACCACATGAGCGATCCTATTTAAGGATATCTTATGATTCCTATCTAGGAACCTATTCTCGCGAGTGACGAACATCACTCGACTTCTATCGGTCCTATAGCATGGCAGCTATCGACCTAGCATACTAGTGATAGAGTATAGGTACCTAGGGATCATGCATCTAGGGTTTCAATTCAATTCCTGAAACGTAAGTGCACAATCATAGCAAACATAATTGCATAATTTTAAAAGACGGGGTTAATGATCCAGGGCTTGCCTTCGCTGGCAAGGTTGGCCTTGGGCCCTTCCGGGATCGGGGTCCGGGTATTGAGCTACGTTCACACACGGCAGCTCTTCGTTAGCACCTTCGTCTCCTCCTTCCGGTACGAGCGTACGTCTACTGGCGGAAAGATCTACACGAAGATGCAAATGCAAGATTTATTCAACGGTTTTCGCTTTAATCAATTATAAACCATTTTGGCAATCAAGGGGTGTATTGGTTGGGCACATTCACCTAGATAAGAATATATTCAGCATACTCTTCCATAAAGGAACGATATGCGACTCTTTATTAATTATTCTTTTTGATGGTGACTGTGTACATATATATGTAAATAATTTAATTTAATTTCATCAACAGTAGTGGGTAGGTACAGTTAACCTTGTTAACATGATTTGCAACCACACTCAAGTTACATGGGTGGTTGGGTGATTTCTCTTTATTGCACAATTGAATAAAGGTCTCTTTATATTTGTTATTTCATGTGAAAGCTTTTAATCATTTTCTCTCCACAAGTAAGGTATAAATAATACTTTTATCCTTGAATTAATTTCTTATCAGCATTTAGAATTAATTATCTTTTAATTGAATTAGATCATATTTTCCAAAAAGGAAAAAGAATTAACTAAGGCTTTTTCTTTATTTAATCTCCCTTTAATGGAAAAAGGGCTTTTAAGCCTTTTATTAAACAATTAAATTACCGAAAATTAATGGGGTGTTTCTTAAGCCTACTAGCATCTATTCTGGTCCATTGGACCCACATGTAAAGGTTGGAGGCTAGGAAATAAACATTATGGAAAATAACAAGGGTTATTCTAGTGATTCAATTTAAATGCATATAAAAATAATTAAGCACCAAAATGATCCAAATTTTCTTGTGCATGCTCTCTGGTCCTAAACAAGCTTAGAAAACCAACATGTTTACATGGAATCTCTACTGAACTTGGTTTATTAATTTACAAAGGAAAACATGCAGAAATCAAGAATAGTTATTTCTGTTACTCCAAAATTCATGATTAATTCTCAGGATGTGCATTTTGGTATTACAAGACAGTGTGCACAAGTTGGGGTCAATAACATAACTATATTTAACATTGAAAAATCATTTATGCAGTTCTGACAGAAATGGAAAAACATTTTTAGAAAAATATTTACATGATAACTTTGTGCAATTTTTGGCATAGGAGCTACTCATGACCTAATACACAACATATTCAAAAATTAGCTACAGAGGAGTTATGGTTTTTGAGTTATTGCAGATCTAGGGTTTTCACATTTGTATTTTTCATGCCAAAACAAAAAGGAATCAGCTCAGGCTAGAATAACAAAAGTTGTAGTATAAATCACCATGGATCTATCAAAATTGGTTTCACATTTTTCTGAATTTTCTGTGATTTTCTACGCAATTTACAAGTTATAGCAATTCAGTTCAACTATTTGAGTTACCTTCTTGCAATCAGGCCCTCGATAAGTTTTGCCCCTTTGCAATTGGGCCCTTGGGCACCGGCCGGCGGCGCGGGCAGCTCGATTCCGGCGAGCCGGTGGCCGGGTCCGGCCGGGCGCGAGGCTAGGGGGTGGTCCACGGGTCCCTAGGGGCTCATTTCTTCGCTCGGACGGGGCGGAGGGAGGGCCGGTGATGGCTCACGGCGGTGCGCGGCGGCGGTGCCGGCTGCGGGCGGCCGCCGGCGAGGGAAAGGGGGTGAGGGGCAAGGCGTAGGACGGCGAGCTTCTATGGGACCCGGGGTGAGACGCCGGGGGAGACCTAGCGGCCGGCGGGTTGAGTGCGAAGCGGAGCTCGCTCGGGCGGCGGGCATGGCGGCTCGGCGGCTTGCGTGGAGGGGGTGGCCGGCGCGGACGCACGCGGGAAGCGGCTCAAGGCCTTAAATAGGCGGGCGTCGGCGTGCCGGCGCGGAGGCTCCGCCTCGAAACACGGGCGAGGTGCGGCCGCGGCCGCCGCGGGTAGCGGCGTGTCCGGCGGGTGCGGCGGCGGGCGGGCGGGCGGCGCCGTACCACGGCGGCGGCTCGCGTCCCACGGTTCCTTGGCATGCGTGCCACCTCGGGAGCGAGCAAGTGCCTCGGGAAGGCGCGGGCGGCACCGGGACCGAGGCACGGCGGCGGAGGGGCGGACGCGGGCGGCGCGCCGGCGGGGGCGGGCGCGAGGCGGCCGGCGCGCGCGCGCGCGGCGTCGCGCGAGAGCGCCCAACTCGTGCAGACCGGCCCTGATTGAAATAGGATTTCTCCAAAAATTTGAATAAAAGTGCTCAAGGCAATGAATAGGAAAGTTGTAGATCTGACTACCCTCTACAACTTTCAAAAAGGACATATAGTGTTTTTCTCAACGGATTTTGCAGGAACGTCGTGCCAACTTTGAATGTCGACACGTTCTGGAAAACAGGAAAATCTTCCTTGCAAGGGGTTTTTCACAATTTTCCACCCAAAATTTGAAATGCCAATCTACATGAAAGTTGTGTCCCTCAACAAGATCTACAACTTTCATAAAGGTAGATTTTGAAGTGTTTAGGTGAATTTTGGGGAACGCGGCAAAAGTTCCGGACGACATTCGCTAACGTCATCGGTTAAGCGGGGTTCGACCGTGTCTTTGACCAAGGGTTGACTACGGGTGTGTATAAGCTTGGTCAAGGGGTTCATCGAGGTTCATTGGCGAGGTTTTCGGGTGATGATCCAGGTTGACCTCGGTTTGACCGGGGTTTGACTCCGGCTGATCCGGTCATTAGCGTTAATGACGGTAATTAAAAACCTGGGGCGTCACAGGGGGAGGTCGTGGCCCTCCCTGGGTCGCACGTGGGGAAGGGGGGCGCGCGGGGGCCTCGGCCTGAGGAGGAAGAAGGGTGGGGGAAAAAGAAGAGAAGGGAAAAGAAAAAAAAGAGAAAAGGGAAAAGAAAAGGAAGAAAAGAAAAAGGAAAATAGAAAAAAGGAAAATCAGGGAAGAGAAATAGAAAAGGGATTTAGAAAATTAGGAGAATTTCTAGAAAAGTTAGGAGAAGGGGTTTTGCGGATTTTTCTGGGTTTCTCGGATACCGGCGTCAATTCCGGGACGACGGTGATGGCGAGGCGGACCGACCAGCGGGACCGCTGCGTGCGCGGGATTCCCGGTGTGGTGGCCGACCGTGGTGCTTCGGGGCGGCACGCGACGGGCGACGGCCGGCGCGGCGGTGCGGCGGGGATTCGCGGCACGCGCGCCGAGGGTGAGAGAGGGAGACGGTGGTCAGGGTTTTGAAAGGGCAAATGAGCTCAGCTGGACAGTTTTTTTGAAAACACGCGTGATTTATTAGGTGATTTATTAAGAGCTAAAAATGCGGGCATTACAAACCTACCCCACTTAAAATGAATCTCGCCCTCGAGATTCGGCTAGGTTTCGAACAGGTGGGGAAACTCCTTTAATGCGTCCTCTCGTTCCCACGTGGCTTCTTCCACTCCGTGTCTGCTCCATTGGACTATGCACACCCGTACTTCTGATGTGCTCGTCCGCTTGACCACTGTGTCCAAAATCTTGACGGGCACCTCCTGGTACCTAAGGTCTGGCTGTAGATCGATGGTTTCTACCGGTACTCGCTTTTCTTCAAGAACCTTCAAACATCTGTGTAGCTGGGAGATATGAAACACTGGGTGTATATCTGACATTTCTTCGGGTAGCTCCAATCGGTATGCTACTGCTCCGACCCTCCTTAGTACTTTATATGGTCCGATGTACCGAGGGGCCAACTTTCCGTGCACTTGAAATCTCCGAGTCCCTCGGATAGGTGAAACCTTGAGGTAGGCGAAATCCCCTAGATTGAAGCTTGCTTCACGCCTCTTCTTGTCTACGTAGCTCTTCTGTCGGGATTGGGCGGCTTTCAACTTTTCTCGGATGTCGGCTACTCGCTCTTCGGCTTCCTTTATAAGTGCGGGCCCAACCAGGGCACGCTCTCCAACTTCTGACCACATCAGGGGTGTCCTACATTTCCTCCCATATAAGGCTTCAAACGGCGACATTCCTAGGCTTGCATGGTAGCCGTTGTTGTAGGAAAATTCTGCATATGGTAGACTCTGCTCCCAATCTTTGCCATATGTGAGGACGCATGCTCTCAACATGTCTTCCAAAATTTGATTCACCCTTTCGGTACGTCCGTCCGTCTCGCGGGTGGTATCTTTGAGTGAAGTCCGGCTTGGTACCCATGGCTTTATGCAGGCTTTTCCAGAACCTAGAGGTGAACTGGGTCCCTCTATCTGAGACTATTCTGCTAGGCACTCCATGCAGCTTTACTATATTCTCTATGTAGAGTTTTGCCAACTTCTCTCCACCATAAGTGGTCCGTACGGGTAGAAAGTGAGCGACTTTAGTGAGTCGGTCCACGATCACCCATATGGAGTCATGTCCCTTCTGAGTCCTTGGCAACCCTACTACGAAATCCATACCTATCTCGTCCCATTTCCATACCGGGATTGGTAAAGGCTGCAACAGTCCTGCGGGTTTCTGGTGTTCAACTTTGATTCTCTGACAAGTGTCACAGTGGGCGACGAACCGTGCAATGTCTGCTTTTATCCCATTCCACCAATACTTCTGTTTTAAGTCCATGTACATCTTGGTGGATCCCGGGTGAATGGAGTATGCTGAGTTGTGTGCCTCATCCATGATGATCTGTCGGAAATCTCCGCCTTCAGGCACACATATCCTATTTTTATACCACAGGGTGCCTTGGTCATCTACTCTAAAATCAGGGGCCTTGTTCTCTCCTATGCCTGCGGATCTTTATCAGATTCTCATCGGTTTCTTGGGCCTTCCGGATCTTCTCCTCTAAGGTAGGCTGAACACTCAGCTGGCGGACGTAGCATTGGGGAACAATGTGCACGTTGAGTCACGCCATCTCTTCTTGCAACTGGGTACTCTTGGGTGCTGCCTTCTCGTAGGATTTCCGGCTTAGGGCATCTGCTACTACATTGGCCTTCCCTGGGTGGTAGTGAATCTCTAGGTTATAGTCCTTGACCAACTCTAGCCACCTTCTTTGCCTTAGGTTCAGGTCGGGCTGGGTGAAGATGTATTTTAGACTCTTGTGGTCTGTGTAGATTTCACACTTGTTCCCAATCAGGTAGTGTCTCCAGATCTTAAGGGCATGCACTACGGCTGCAAACTCCAGATCATGGGTGGGATAATTCTGCTCATGGGGTTTGAGCTGACGGGAAGCATATGCCACTACCTTCCCATCTTGCATGAGAACACATCCCAACCCTTGTCGGGAGGAGTCGCAATACACGACAAAGTCCCGTTGAATGTCTGGCAGGGTCAGCACTGGGGCTGTAGTCAATCTTCTCTTCAACTCTTGGAAACTTTTCTCGCAGGACTCGGTCCAGTTGAACTTCTTCTCCTTCTTGAGCAGCTCTGTCATGGGCCCGGCAATCTTGGAGAATCCTTCGATAAACCTCCGTAGTACCACCTTTAAACCAAGGAAACTTCTGATCTCGCTCACGTTGGTCGGTTGTTGCCAGTTGGAGACTGTTTCAACTTTCCCGGGGTCTACAGCTACTCCTTCTGCAGTTAGAATATGCCCAAGGAAAGATATTTTCTTCAGCTAAAATTCACAGTTGCTGAACTTGGCGTACAGCTTGTGTGCCCTCAATTTCCCCAGCACTACTCGAAGATGCTGCTCATGTTCCTCCACGCTCTTGGAGTAAACGAAGTATGTCATCAATAAAGACTACGACAAACTTGTCTAGTTCTTCCATGAACACCTTATTCATGAGGTTCATGAAGTATGCTGGTGCATTGGTGAGTCCGAAGGACATCACTGTGAACTCATACTGCCCGTAGCGAGTGACAAAGGCGGTCTTGGGGATGTCATTTCCCTAATCTTGAGCTGGTGGTATCCTGACCTTAGATCCACCTTTGAAAAATACTTGGCTCCCTTCAGCTGGTCAAACAGATCATCTATTCTGGGGAGAGGGTACTTGTTTTTGATAGTGACCTCATTCAGCGAGCGATAGTCCACGTACATCCTCATGCTCTTATCCTACTTTTCCACGAAAAGCACTGGGGCTCCCCATGGTGATGAGCTCGGTCTGATGAACCCACTTCGCTGGAGTTCTCCTAGCTGCTTCTTCAATTCTGCCAACTCAGGGGCTGCCATCCTATAGGGTCTCTTGGCTATGGGAGAGGTTCCGGGGATAAGGTCGATGACGAACTTTATATCCCTATCTGGTGGCATTCCAGGGAGTTCTTCGGGGAACACATCTGGGTATTCTCGCACTACTGGGACATCCTCTATGGACTTGGCTTCTATGTTGAAAACCATTATGTCTGGCCTGTGTCCCCGGGTGTGGCAGGTCACTTGTATCCCGTCTGGGTTGGTTAAGTGCACTACTTTATCGGCGCAACTTATAAGGTCATGGTGTTGGCTTAACCAGTCCATCCCAAGGATCACATCTATCCCCTTGGACTTCAGTACTACCAGGTCTGCTAGGAACTCTACCCCACTTAAAATGATCCTTACCCGGGGGCATCCCAGTTGACACTTAATGTCACCTCCGGGCGTTCGAGTTAATAGGGGTGCTTTTAGTAGTACTGTGGGTATGCTATGCTTTTCCACAAAGCTTGAGGATATGAATGAGTGCGATGCTCCCGAATCGAACAATATGGTAGCCAAGACTGAGCTGACCAGGAACTCACCGAGCACTACGCCTTGTGCTTCCTGCGCCTCCTGCGCATTGATGTGGTTGACTCGGGCTCGTCCATACGACTGCTGGGGCTGCCTCATCTACTGGCTGCTGCTGTTGTTGCTGAAGTTATTGTTGCTGTGCACTTGCATGCGGTTGGCTCCAGACACAAGTGGCCTTGGCCCGTTCACCGAGTTGGAGTAGGTGGTGGTGGTTGGCTTTTTGGCATACGGGCAGTTGGCGATGAAGTGTTCGGTTTCTCGACAGTTGAAACACACTCGGGAGCTGTTGTTGTTGTTGGCAGTGATTTGGCTGGTGTTGTTCTGTGGGGGTTTCATGGCACTCTGGTTGTTGTAGGGCTTGAACTGGGTTCTGGGGCCTTGCGAGCCCGTGGCTTGGGATTGGGTCCTGTACTACATGGGAGCTTGGAACCTGGACATGGGGTGTCCAAAGCTTCTCGGCCTCTGGGACCGCTCTTGCTGCTTGGCCTTGTGCTCCATAAACTTGCGCTTGTTTTCCTTCTTCTCTTCAGCCCTCGCTCTTTCTGTGAGTATTGCCATGTTCATGAGGGTGTTGAAGTCCGGGTAGATCTGAGGGGTAAGCAGGGTCCTCAGTTCCGGAGTCAGTCCCTTCTTGAACATTTCCTATTTCTTGGAGTCTTTGTCCACTTCCTCGGGGGCGTAGCGAGCCAGCTCTATGAACTGGTACGTGTACTCTTCCACGGACATGTTGCCTTGGCGGAGTTCACGGAACTCGTCTGCCTTCCGCTTCAGGGTGGCTTCTGGGATGTGGTAGTGGCGGAACTCTTCCACGAATTCATCCCAGGTGATGGCGGAGGGATCCTTGGGGTCGCTGCGCGCTAATTCTCCCACCGAGCTAGGGGCCGTCCCGTGAGTCGGTGAGGCGCCGAGGAGAACCATGTCGCGGTCCTCACAGTTGAAGGGCTCTAGCTCCCTTAGAATGGCTCTCAGCCATTCATCGGCATCCAAAGGATTCACCGACCCGCCAAAGGTGGGCGGCTTCGTCCTGAGGAACTCTATCAGCTTCTCGTTCATGCCCAGAACTCGGGGTTTTGGGCAGTTGACGACGTTGAAAATGGCTTCCATCAGGACAGTCTGGTTGGCCAAAACTTGTGCCAAGTCAATGGGAGGGGGTGGCGGCGGTATGACCACGTTCTCTCCTCCATCTTCGTCCTGGTTAACTTTCTGGTCGTGAAGACGCTCCCTCCGATCGGCTTGTGATCCTTCAGCGTCCGATTGGCCGGGACCTTGGTGGGTCCTGACAGGGCGCCTGGAAACCATCTGTAAAGGAGCGGGTTTTCTAAGAGATCTAGCTTTTATGTGATGTTTAAGTGGATTATATCAGATTTATTTTTGAAAAGGCAGGGTCTACTCCTGCCGGCAAGCACACAACAAGCACATAGCAAACAAGCAAGCACAGACAAGTTTTTATTACAAACCAGCGAGGAGGATACATCCCGACTACGCTGACACACTACACGACTAAGAACTAAGGGTGCGACTTGGACCAGTACGGCTTCATTCCCTGGGTCGGGGTCACTGGGGTAGGCTACTCACGAGGAGAGCCATCTTCCGGGGTTGAGTGCTCTTCCAGCGGAATGAGCAGTTCATCATCATTCTCGCCCTCGGGGTTTCCATTTTCCTGGGGCTGTGCTGCGGCTTCGGCGGTCGTCGTTGGGGGTTCGGTGACTGCTGGTGGTGCTG
The DNA here is from genome assembly GCA_947561735.1 of Cenchrus americanus. NCBI lineage: Eukaryota > Viridiplantae > Streptophyta > Magnoliopsida > Poales > Poaceae > Cenchrus > Cenchrus americanus. The sequence continues at coordinate 52,161,990 of OX387245.1, forward strand.
GCGGGACTTCGATAGTTCCTCCCCATCCTACAAGGGGTGTTCCCAGCAGGACTTGAGCTTCTCCAATGGCTGGAACGGGTGTTCCGCTGTTGGTCCATTATTGCATGCGTTGGTCTTGGATTCGCCTGAGGCTTTCCTGGGCAACGGCTTCACTGCTTATGGCGACTGCGGTTCTTGCTTCTGCTTGAGCCACTTGGACTTGGTGCATCCTCACTATGACTTCAGCTTGCTCGGCCCGACTGATTTGCTCCCTCAAGTGCTTGGCTTGGTCATCGAAAAGCTTGTCCAGGGAGATAAGGTAGGCGACTACATGGTACAACATATCTTCTTGGTGGCGGCGTTGTTCCAGGTTTCTCATGCGGGCCTGCCAAACTGGGGTTCTGATGGCGGGAGGAAAGTACCTCATCGGTGTGGGGACGAGGTGTTCCTCATAGATCCGGCACAGGTAGCGGAGGGCTTTTCTGAGGGCCAAAGGATAGGTGTCTCGGTGTCGAAACCCTGTGGCGGTCACGCGCCACGGATCGATGTTGGTGTGGCGGTTGCTTCTAGCGACGGAGAGGACCACTCTACAGCGAAGAGTGCCGAGTTGCTCGTACTCTTTGCTGTAGTACCTAGGGCGCTTAGTGATACCGAGGCGCTCTAGGTAGTTGATAAGAAGGCGAGCAAAACTAGGGTCCTCTTGGCACACGCCTTGGGTCCATCCATCTTCTGCCATCTGAAAACAAGGGTGGAGTTGAACAGGTTGTGGTAGGGTACAAAAGGTAGATAACTTTATTTAGCAACAAGGTTGGGGTACACTCCTCGGTTCCATTTCGGGTTAGCCATCTAAAATTAGACAAGGATTAAGGTAAGGATTTGGGAAAAGATGAGCTCAGCAAAGGAAAGGTTAAAGAGGGGCCAGAAGAGGTCTCGTATCCTAGGGGTCGCGTCCTACGGCCAACCTACGGCTCTGATACCACCTGAAGCGTCCCCTCATCAGAGGTGACTAAATGTGACACAAATACCGAGTCCCGGAGGGCGGCAACACATTTATTACAACGGGTGGATCGATCTTTTACATCACGGCGACACGAGAGGGCACGGAAGTGCCAACGCTACAAGGAACAACACAAACGCTAACGACCACACTACGATAGCAAAGGCTTCCATAGCCTCCTCAGAGTACCACACCATGGAAGCTTTCTGTGGAGGCCCTGGGTACACAGGCACGGTTGGGTGTAGGGAAGCGACCTACTCGACGTCTTCGGGAATGTAATCGGGATCCTCCTCTGAAAAATAGTTAGTAAAACAAGGGTGAGCACATACGTACTCAGCAAATCCAACCCCACCCACGGAGGGGCTTATAAGCAGAATCATGCATAGAGTATAACAAGGATCAGGTTAAGGTTCATTTTGCAAACTTACACATGCAGGGGTTCATTTCAAAAAGGTTTTTGCAAGTCATTTTTCATAACCAAGGTGACCCAATTGTTTTTAGGAAAACCACTGTGGAACTACCGGACTCCCCGTCCGCAGTAGCCCAGGCACACAGCCACACACTTCACCCGGAAAACAACTCACGCCAGAAAACATCCCAAACCAAACACTAGTTTTTGTGACCACACCGTGACTCGTCCAATACCGTGGACACGGCTATTCGAATAGGTTTGACACTCTGCAGAGGTTGTACATCTTTACCCACAAGTAGGGTACTGTCACACCCCGGACACCTCGGTGCGGTACGGATCCTATCAAAGCCATTACCCACGTTAGCTAACGCTACGAGCCACCACGGAAGCACCCAAGGGGTTATCCCACATAACCAGGGCGTACCTCACACAGAGCGTACCCCTACTCCTTGGTCTCCCGGCGCTCACCCGCACACCAGATGGCAAGTAGATTAACTAGTGGGGTTTATGCTAAGCCGTTGCCACATACAACGGTCAAGTGGTTGTACGATGATTTGGGTCAGGTGAGATGTCACGCAACCCGGTCCTTAACCGACAAGATGGACAACTCCCAACACGCTCAACCACACAGGTACGAGCTCACCCATACTCCTGACACACACGTCCATCCCGTCTACTCAGTTCTTTACTCATTTTCCAAACATATCCCATTTCCATTTTTAAAGCACTCACACATTTTGAAAGCACTCACACATTTTTAAAGCACTCATTTAGGTCAAAACAAGGTTCAATCATAGCAATCAAGGGTGGCTATCCTACCATGTCTTTGCAGTAAAACAATATGCAATTTATAAAACGGGTATAGGGTTATGTTTATAAAACTAGGACCAAAGCATGCATCAAAGGATGAGATTGAACTTGCTGTCTTCGAAGTCTTCGGGGAGTGTCGGCTCGGCGTTCGGGACCTCGGGCTCCTGCTCGCAGTAGTCGGCTCCAAACTCCGGCTCGGGGTACCTTCCTTCGTTTACTTCGTCGGCTATAGCGCACACACAGGCAAGCATGCAATCAATATAAGCACACACAATTTCTCTGGCTGAGCTCGCGGAAGGTAATTAAATAAAATAGGGGAAATAAATATTATGCAGGGGTTTTGGGTGACGAACGGGTGGCGGTGCAACCGGCACGGGTGTGAGGAAGGTTGGGCGCGATTTGGATTAAAATCGCGCATGAAATGTCGAGTTAAAGGAGGTGTTTAGGGTTAATTAGGGGCCTGTTAGTATTTTATTATAAAAGAAAAGGGCCTAATTATAATATTTAAACCTAGAGGGGGTGTTACTAAATAGTCCAGGGGCATAATTGTAAAGGGACAGGGTTGTTTTTGTGGTTTAATTTAAAGCATAGGGTCTGTTTTGAAAGAAAAGAGTGAGGGAAATAGAGGGGGGTCGGTTTTGGATAAGTGAGAAAAGGGCAGGGGGTTTTGGGCAAAAAGCCCTTCTTCTTCCTCCCTCCCCCACGACACAGAACGCAGGAGACAGGAGGCCGACCATGGAAGGGGGAAGGGGCGCCGACGACCTGGTGCACGGCGACGGTCGGGAAGTGGGGTGAAACGAAGAGGAGGTCGAGGGCAACCGATTCCGCTTCTTACCTCGGGCTGGGGTGCTCCGGAGAGGCGGATCGACGGCCGACAGTGGGCTGTTCGCGGTGACCGGAGCGGCACTGGTGGTGGCGATGGAGGGCTCGGGAAGGAGGGGGAATTGGTCATGGAGGTGCGGGGCGAGGTGGGGAGCCGGTCCGGCCCTTTTATAGGCGCGGGAAGGTCGGTTTGGCGAGGATATTTTGAGCTTCGCGGAGCTCCAATGGCCGGCAATGGAGGTTCCGGAAAAATCCCGGCGTGGACTCCGGCCAGCGGGATTCTCGGTCGATTGGCTGCTGTGCGAATTGACCCGTCGTGCAGGGCTGCTATGGCCGTGGAGGGGAGACCGTCGGGGAAGTAATGGTGGCCGGTTTGGAGGTGACAGCTCGCTGCCTGGTCTTCGTGTGTCAGAGCAATGGAGGGGAGGGGTGCTACCAGCCTGCTGCAGGCGTGGGGCCGCCCCTTGGCGTGCTGGTTTGGAGGCTCGGTTGGCCGGGAGTGGCCAGGGGGGGCCGCCGCCCGCGCGGGGGGGGGGGGGGGGGAGGTCGCGCGTGGGGGGGGAGGTCGCGGCCCTCCCTGGGTCGCGCGTGGGGAAGGGGGCCGCGCGGGGCCTCGGCCTGAGGAGGAAGAAGGGTGGGGAAAAAGAAGAGAAGGGAAAAGAAAAAAAGAGAAAAGGGAAAAGAAAAAGAAAAAGAAGAAAAGAAAAGGAAAATAGAAAAAAGGAAAATCAGGGAAGAGAAATAGAAAAGGGATTTAGAAAATTAGGAGAATTTCTAGAAAAGTTAGGAGAAGGGGTTTTGCGGATTTTTCTGGGTTTCTCGGATACCGGCGTCAATTCTGGGACGACGGTGATGGCGAGGCGGACCGGCCAGCGGGACCGCGGCGTGTGCGGGATTCCCGGCGTGGTGGCCGACCGTGGTGCTTCGGGGCGCGGCACGCGACGGGCGACGGCCGAGCGCGGGCGGTGCCGGCGGGATTCGCGGCACGCGTGCCGAGGGTGAGAGAGGGAGACGGTGGCCTGGGTTTTGAAAGGGCAAATGAGCTCAGCTGGACAGTTTTTTTGAAAACACGCGTGATTTATTAGGTGATTTATTAAGAGGCTAAAAACGCGGGCGTTACATACTATGCCTCTTTAAAATATAGCACTTACAAAAAAGTTGATGCAACTGAATTTACGTATTGGAATTTGAAATTGACCGCATCAGGAGATGGAGGTTTGGAGAAGGGGGAAGCACCGCCGCAACGATATGTGTGAGAGGGATTCTCCATTCACGTAACCACCACCTTTCCTCACACAACACAACACGCAACTTAAAATATACTCCTTCATTCTTATATTGTAGGTCGTTTGATTTTTTAAAAAATTCAAGTTTTATCGCTGATTTTATTAAAAAATTGTGAAAATATAATTAAATTTAAGTCATTTTGGAACAAATTATATTAATAGAGTAAGTCACAACAAAAATATGATAATTTGCACAATTTTTTAATAAGTTGAGTAATCAAATTTGATATAAGAAAGGCAAATGAACTATAATTTAAAATTGAGAGAGTAACATTCTATTTTCCTTTCAAATACATGTTTAATTGCACAAAATTCGTTCATCAATTTTTTTTAAAAAAAACCCCGCCTCAACCTAGGGACAACCGCACCGTCGTCTTATGAAAAGACGACATGGCTCTCGTGCTTCCGGACCTTGTTGCCCTTTGGTAACTCGGTTCTATCCGTTCATCAAGTCCTTCGGTAACTTGGTCCTATCCGGTCAAGTCTAGTTCCCACTTAGTTATGTGAGAAACACAAATTTTACCATCTATTCCCCCCTCACTTGATCTCTACGTACCCACTTCACTGTCGAAGAAATAGAATCTGCGAGAAACACAAAGTCGGCGAGAGGATTTTCTTTAAAACCAACTCCATTACGCTCCAATGAAAAATAAAACCGGGGTCTAATGGTGCAACCATACCTCCTCTAACCAAATAGGCTACAGAATCTTTAGTTACTATAAAGTATACACTGCAATTATTTGATGGATACATAAAAGGAGGGGCTATTTTTTTAGTATAACCCTAATTCATTCGCAACAATATTATTTCAGAAATTACTTATTTGTGGTGAGTTGTTTTTGTGCCTGAATCCAAATTGCCTTTTGCTCTTCAAAGCTCCCAACAATGGCAGATTGCTTATTGTTTGTCAAGGAATTTGCTAAATTTTTGTAATATGCTCTATTGTTTAGATCATATAGTATCTTCAGCATGTTTGTGCTCTTCCTCCTGATCAAAATTTGCCCATCTGTGCCTTCGGTTGTGTTAGCAATGATGCTTACTGGTTTTACTTCCATAGAGGGTTCCAACTCAGATCCTTGGGCCATGTAAACTGCACCAAAAACTTCTCCCAGAAATATGTCCTGGAAACGAGAAAATTTACACACAAAATGTGAAAAGATCAAAGACTACATCAGACGTCAGCAATTGAAAATGGGTAATTTACCATGTGGTGATACAATTTCTGTTTCCTCTGAAGTTCCTGTAGCAGCGAGATCAAGCAACGGACAAACCTTGATTCGGGAGTATGTTGCGTGCGTTGCTCCAAAGCTGGAGGGACATCCTCAAATGAGGCAACCTTCCGTTGCACGTTAAGAGGAATGAGTGTGATATCCAGTCTAGATTCTAGGACTGTTTTTGCGGCCAGTGGATCAAGGAACATATTAAACTCGGCATATCTGTTCGATGGGACGGTGAACACATTTCCCCTGTCATGGTCACCATGTCTGATGTGTCCTCCGACGACATAAACTCTCTGCATACGGGGAGATTTTATCTAATGAATATCGACTTCGCATCTGAATTCACCACCCATCAGAACTTCGTTTGAAGTTAATTTCATACTACCAGGGGGCAAAAAGAACAAACCTCTATCACAGAGCTTGCATCCATGTCAGGTAGTGAAATGTTGGCTAGATTGGTGAGAGGTCCACTGGTAAGAACCGTGATCTTTTCACCTGGATCGAGTTGCTTCCTGACTGACTGCCAAACATCATAAGCATGTGGCTGCCAGCGTTCCGGATGATCCAAGTCTTCAGACATGTACCTAATCATGGAGTGAAAACAGATGTAAAATGCATTATGACAATTCTCTAGCATTAGCATACACATATGAAAGTGACCAAAAAAATCGAAAGAGTGCCAGAGTGGTTACCTTCTAGGACTTCTTGGCAGTGACCGAGCCAATCCATACAATGTGTCTGAATCAACAAATCCACCACTGCCGTGGGGAATGGCGTAAGAATTTTTGCAACCAAGGGTTGGATTTCCCAATGCACTGGTATTTCCAAGACCGACTGGAACGTCGTCACGGCCCATCATATGTAGCACGTCAAACGATATCGATGCTCGCACTATTAACCCAGCCATTGCCATTGATCAAAACAGCCTAAAACAGTTTAGCAAACTGATTATTTTTTCCAGGCATTCAGTGTACAACAACATACCGCATTGTTAGTTGCAAAAATCATGCAATTTGTAACATATATTTATCTCACCTTAAGATCAAGTACTTCTCTCGGTTCCTTCAAGAGGTATATGAGGGACACAAAATCTCCAGGGCTCATGTCCATGTCAAAAATGACGGTCTTACCCCTGCTTACATTCCTGAAATCAGGCTTGTAGAAAAGCTCTCTGTAATATGCGAACTGTGTACTTATGTTGAAACGGCCAGTGTTTGTAGGGAGATTTAGGACCTGAAAAAGAAACAAATTGGGTGTGTCAATAGCTCACCCATGCAATTTTGGGCCTCTCCTCACACGATTTTTTTCAACTTTTTACACCTTAGATCTATTATTTTTCCTCCTACCCCCCGAATTTATCCCTTACCCATCCATCTCTCTTTCTCCCTCCTCCCTATCCTCTCCCCGCGGAACCACCACCGACCCCGTCGTCTTCCTCGCACCGCCGCACCCCTCCGCCTCCCCACCGCCCGGCCCCCCTCCGCCTCCCCGACCGGCGCCGGTGGGACTAGGGTCCGCGCCGGCGTCGGCCGCCCCGCCTCCAACCACCACCGCCGCCTCCTCCCACCGCCGCCGCCGTGGCCCGACCCCGCCGCCGCCATGCTCCCCCGCCCGACCCCGGCCCCAACCGCCGGCCTCCTCCGCCCGGCGCGCGCCCTCGCCGCCCCGCCCACCGCCCGGCCTCCGCCGGCCGGCTCGCTACCGCCGGCCCTCCCTCTAGGTCCGGAGGTCCGGCGGGGACAGCAGCCCCACCCCCGGAAACCCCGAACCATAACCCTAGAACCCTAACCCGAACCCTAAACTCGTCGGAGTAGCTCGCCGGAGTTGGAGAAGAAGGTGAAATTGGGGAAGAAAAAATTCGTGTGAGGAGTTGCTCCAAATCACACAGGTAACATATAGCTTTACCTTTTAATAAACTAGTGTATCAGCCATTGCTCTACACGTGCTATATTTTTATAAATTATAACACACTATTTGTATGTTTTGATTATTTTATCATACGTTAACATAGTTAAGAAATAGAATATTATTTATAATTATATTTTGATTTATATTTTCGATAAACGTGATTCAAATTTAAGGTTACCTCATGTTATTTTGGTGTAAAATTAAAATATTATTTCAAGTATTAGTGGTGGACAATTTATTTGCGAATTTAGGAGGTTATATTAAGTTATTTTTATAACGATAGAAGTGGGCAATTTTGATAAAGATTAGGGTCACTTTAGTTTATTTTATATGTAATACCGGATGTAGGTAATTTAGATATAGGTTTAGGGGTTACTTTAGATTATTTTCATAATAGCATAGGTCGGTAATTGTTTTTAGAAAAGGTAATAGATCCAACGATTGTGATGATTTAAATCTACTTATTGACAGCTAGATGTTTCACTTTTTTGTGAGAAATTCTAAGATTTCTCTCTTTTTCTAGAGTGTCTACCTAGGAATCCTAACCACTTCACAACATGTAGGCTCCAAAATGATTCTTCAATTAGTAATATTAAGATTCATAGTACAAAATAACACTAATACTTATAGTAAGATAAATATTAATATATTAATTATGTAATGCTAAATTTATTTTGAGATACGATTGTCAGTACTTTTTAATGTAAATTTCGTTAAATTTGAAACTTTTTGCTCTTCGGAAGTGAATGTTTTTTTAGATGGAGGGTGTATATATAAGGTTGTGTCCGTTGGGACTCGAGGTACCTGATCGACTAGTGGCAGGTAGCCGCCGACATTGGGGCGTATGTCGCCGGCGTTGGATATCCCGCCGTCGCCACCGACCCCGACGGCGATGTCGTCACGGCCCATCATGTATAGGATGTCGTAGAGGTGGTTGACGGCGTGCCCGGCGTCGCTCCACTCGTTAGCGTTGATGGTAATGGCCTGCATTGCTGTTCACATCAACAAAAGTGACGCACTAGCCGGCCTTGACAGAGAGGATCAGATGCCCCTATATATGGCTCATCAAATTGACAGCCAGGAGGCGTTGAAATTAGGCATGCCGCTAGCTGCAACAACGACAATGTGTCAAAGCTAGCCCAAGATGCTCCTTCGCTGTTCGTATCTATCTCCATCACCTCTTCTTTTCCATTCTTCTATTATGTAATGATGATGAGGCGCCCAGCAGTGGTTGGAGCGTACTGTGCGGCTACGGATTCGTTGGTTAGTATAGTGCACCGTAAAAGATCTCGGAATAATATACGGATTACTATGATCCGATCGGAGCTGACACGCGTACGTACGTAGCGAGCACACACGGCCGCAGAAGCCACGAGAAAGGGAGGGAGATGATGACATGGGACCAACCTTCACGTCGAACTCGGAGCGGTTGTGCTTGAGGATGTAGAGCAGCGCGAGCACGTCGTCCATGTCCATGTCCGTATCCACCAGGATCCGCCGCGGCGCCGCCGCTACGACGACACCGGCGGCGGCGACTACTGCAACGAACAGCAACGCGGCCATGGCCGCCCTTGTTTCGGCGCTCATCGTCACCATGCTTCCCGTCGTCCTCACGACACGGACGACCGTTCGCTGCCGGCGGGTGGGATGGGAAAGGAAAGGAGCAGTGGTAGAGCTATCCAGAGGGGGCGCGTTGGAGGAGAGGATCGAGGACTGTAGCGATCTAGGTCCCTTCGCATTTGTTTCGGTGATAAATGACAACCATATGCTTGTGACTAACCTTTGTTTGGAAGCGGATTTCTAATTGGGTTATTGTCACGAGTATTTACTGGAATGAGACCCCTCAATTTGAATTAATGGGCTCAATATGGTTGAAGACTCCAAGACTAAGGACTTTGTTAGTTCCAAGTGTCACAAAGGAGATGAAGTACACTTGGATTGCTAGTTTATAGTTTCGACCGTACTATTAAGAGGGATTCGTATACTAGTAGCTTGACCATGCACTCCAAAAGCCATAAAATATGCACACTCAAGTTCTTTGGATGCTATCTAGCTTAGAGAGTTCATGGAAGTAAGGTCGAAGCAAAAGATTCGACGGAAAACTTAAAGGCGCTGAATTGGATGAGTTGAAATCAAGTACATTCGCACGGTCTGCCTTCGGGTCCTTCGCTCTTTTTGGTCTAGTACTTTCAATGGGTGCTCGATGAGCGAGAAATCCGGCTCAATCCAAGCATTAGCTTCTGTGATGACTTCATTCTCCGACACAGGCATTCCCTTCTTCAATTGAGTTACATGAAACACATTGTGAACCGCGGAAAACTGTTCTGGCAATTGGATACGGTAAGCCACGGGTCCACATACTTCTATAACCTCATATGGTCCAATGTAGCGCGGGGCTAACTTTCTCTTGACTCCGAACCTTTGCACACCTTTGGTGGGGGACACTTTCAGATATACATAATCTCCCACTTCAAAGTGTTGAGGTGCGGTTCCCTTGTCATGGTAACTCTTTTGCCTCATCTGTGCCATCTTCAAATTCTCTCTTATCACTTGCACCCTTTCTTCGGCCTCTTTAACTAATTCCGGACCAAAGAGTGTTCTCTCTCCGGCCTCTGACCAATTCAGCGGAGTGCGGCATCTACGTCCGTAAAGAGCATCGAACGGTGCCATTTTCAAACTGGCTTGATAGCTGTTATTGTAGGAGAACTCTGCCCAGGACAAACACTTGTCCCAACTCTTGTCAAAGTGCAAGATGCTTCCTCTCAACATATCCTCCAAAATCTGATTTATTCTCTCCGTCTGACCATCGGTCTGCGGATGATAACTGGAACTGCAGATCAGCTGGGTTCCCAAACACTCATGCAATTGTTCCCAAAAACGAGCTACAAACTGAGTCCATCTGTCAGAGATTATAGTCTTTAGGATTCCATGTAGACGAACTATGTGGTCCACGTACAACTCTGCATATTGTTGTACGGAGTAAGTGGTGTGCACGACAATGAAGTGAGCGGTCTTGGTGAGTCTGTCCACAATTACCCAAATAGAGTCTTTCTTTCTAGCTGTTAGGGGTAAACCCACAATGAAATCCATACTAATATCGTCCCACTTCCACATAGGTATCGACAGGGGTTGGAGTACACCTGCCGATTTCAAATGACTTGCTTTCATTCGGTGGCAAGTATCGCACTCGGCTACATACTTGGCTACATCCACCTTCATATTGGACCACCAAAAGTTCTGTTTCAGATCTTGGTACATCTTGGTACTACCGGGATGAATAGAGAATTTGGACCTGTGAGTTTCATCTAGAATGACTTTCTTAATTTCCGGGTCAACAGGGACCACTAGACGTTTCCCAAACCAGACCACATCCTGGTGATCCTTCTGGAAACAAGTGTACTTGGGGTCTCCCTTAGCTAGTTTCTGCTTGATGGTTTGGATATCTTTATCATTGCGTTGAGCAGTGACAATTCTGTCATAAAGATCGGACTCTGCCGTCAAGGCATAAAGAATTCCCTGTGGTACCACTTCTAAGTTGAGCCTCTTCATTTCCTCACACAACGATTCACTAACTGGCTCTAACTCTAGGTGGTTGCAATGATCTTTGCGGCTAAGAGCATCCGCAACAACATTTGCTTTGCCGGGGTGGTAGTGCACTTCTAGATCATAATTCTTAATCAACTCAAGCCATCTTCTCTGTCTCATATTCAATTCTGACTGGGTGAAGATGTATTTGAGGCTCTTGTGATCAGTGAAGATATTGCAACGATTACCCATTAGATAATGCCTCCATATCTTGAGGGCATGAACAATAGCAGCTAACTCGAGATCATGGGTAGGATAATTGAGCTCATGGGGTCGAAGCGCTCGTGAAGCATAGGCAATGACTCGGCCCTCTTGCATAAGGACACAACCGAGACCCGTGCCTGATGCGTCACAGAAAACTTCAAATGGTTTGGAATTATCCGGTTGCACTAACACTGGGGCTGAAGTTAGATGTTGCCTTAGGGTGTGGAAAGCTTTCTCACATGCTTTGCTCCACACGAATTTCACTCCTTTCTTGAGTAATTCGGTCATGGGTTTTGCGATTCTGGAAAAGTCAGGAATGAATCGATGGTAGTATCCCGCCAATCCTAGGAAACTGCGGATTTGATGTACGGACTTGGGTGGTTTCCAATCCATCACCTCTTGAACTTTGCTAGGATCTACGGAGATTCCATCATGGGAAATGGTGTGCCCTAAGAATTTCACACTTTTCAACCAGAATTCGCACTTGGAGAACTTAGGATAAAGCTTATGATCTCGCAAACACTGAAGGACAACTCGGAGATGTTCGACGTGTTCTTTCTCTCTTTTGGAATAGATGAGAATATCATCGATAAAGACCACAACGAATTTATCGAGCTTCATCATGAACACGGAGTTTATGAGGTACATGAAGTAGGCTGGGGCATTAGTGAGTCCGAAAGACATTACCAAGAACTCGTAAAGACCATAACGAGTGGAAAAAGCGGTTTTAGGAATGTCGCAAGGTCGAATCTTGATTTGGTGGTAGCCAGAACAAAGGTCGATCTTAGAGAAGACTTTGGCACCAGCCAATTGATCAAAAAGAACATCGATTCGGGGAAGCGGGTATTTGTTTTTGATGGTGACTGCATTGAGAGGTTGGTAATCTACGCACATCCTCAAGCTACCATCTTTCTGAAAAGCAACAAGGATCGAATATATGCATTAAAACTCACTCGAAGGCGAGTCCAGAGATACAACAACATTAATATCCAATTTCATACCCCGAAGGGGTTAATTATTACAAACCATAGTTTTTGACATACGGAAATAGTTCAGAGTTTTCGAAAGCAGCGGAAATAAACTAACGGAAGCGAAGACACCACGGGAGGCCATCCATGATGCTTTCAGTAGTCGTCCTCCACCCACTCCAGCTCCCAGCCGGGCGGGATCTCTCCGGGCCACACATCACCGAAAGCATTACCTGGATCAACATATTATAGCAAGGCTGAGTATACTAATACTCAGCAAGTCTTACCCGTCGGTGATAACTACTTCACCAAATATAGACCATGAAAGGCTTTTTGGCTACTGGGTTGCTTTTGCTAAAAAGTAACAAAGAGTAGGTCCTTACTTTCGAGGTTTTAGCACAAGTTCTAGTAGGTTTAATCTTTACTACATTAGCCAACTAATACAGACAAAGTTGTACAATACAATTAATCAGGCATAATATTCATCAACTTCCATCATTAGGGATCTCATGACTAGTGGAGTAAGTAGTCTCGGATAACGGTGAGAGGCCGACAATCGATTAATTTAAACCTTGCAAGGTAAACCCAAACACACAGTAGGCTGCCCACAAAGGTACAGCTGTCCGAGGCCGTTTCCAAAAATCCTCGGGTCGCGATCGAATCTTACAGTCTTTGGTGCAGGCTATCCGGCATACCCCGCGAGATACCCGGAGTCACCATACACCACCGGTAGCGAGCCGTGAGAGCGAATCCCAAGAGTAGTAACGGTAGGATCCCTCGTCGCCTCATTAAGGTACTAGTCTTACCGGTCCCATACCCGACATGTGCTTAGTACGTTCAAAAACTTAACCCACATAACCACTGGACCGGAGCCCAGATCCCATGCTCTTACCACGTGAGCAATCCATTTAGGATATATTGTGATTCCTATCTAGGAACCTATTCTCGCGAGTGAGGTCATCACTCGACTTGTAACGGTCCTATAGCTTAGTAGCTATCGACCTATCATACTAGTAAGGACAAAGGTACCTATGGATCATGCATCTAGGGTTTCATTCAACTCCTGATCGTAAATGCACAATCATCCATAGATAATTGAATACAGAATTTGAAAACTGGGTTAGATGCACCGGAGCTTGCCTTCGTCGCCTAGGTTAGCTCGGGCACCCTCGGTGTCGAGCACTTCGACGTCTTGCAGCGAAGCTTCCGCTCCTCCTTCCTCGGTTTCCGGGACAAGGGAGTAATCTCCGTCCGGAAGATCTACACGAAATGCAATGCAAGTTTAGGTGATGTGATAGTCTGTTGTCTTATCCAACTCTGGTTGGTCATATTCACCTTAACAAGCATCTAGATAGTGTTTCTCTTTTAGGAAGGTTATTGGTTGTACATGGGTTATTCTTTTATTGCACATTTGAATAAAGGTTCTTATTGTACTTGTCATTTCATGTGAATGGGTAGTCTTTTACTTTCATAAGCAAAGGTATAAATAATATTTGTATTCATGAATTAATTTCTTATCAGCAAGGATACTTAATTATCTTTTAATTAAATTAAGAAATGCTTTCAAAAAGAAAAAGAATTAAATAGGGCTTTTCTTTATTTAATTTCCCTTTAATATTAAAAGGGCTTTTAAGCTTTTTATTAAGCAATTAAATTACCAAAAATTAAGGAAATGTTTCTTAACCATATTAGCACCTATCCTGGTCTATTGGACCCACATGTAAGTGTTGGATGCTAGGAAATTATATATTATAGAAAATAACAAGGGCTAGCTAGTGATTCAAATTAAATGCATACAAAAACAAATAAGCCTCAAAATGATCCAAACTTCCTCATGCATGCTCTCTGGTCCTAAACAAGCCTAAAGAACCAGCATATTCACCTAGGAACTCTACTGATCTTAGTTCATCATTTTTCAAAGGAAAACATGCATAATTTGAGGATAAATATTTCTGGTAGGCCAAAAATCATGATTAATTCACAAGATGTGCATTTTGGTTTTACAAGACAGTGTGCACAAGTTGAGCTCAAAAACATAAATATATTTAGCAAGAAAAATCATCTAGGCAGTTTCTGCAGGAATGGAAAACAATTTATTTAACAAGATCCACAGCATAACTTTGTGCAACTTTTGGCACAGCAGATAGTCATGACCTAACACACAACATATCCAAAATTGGGATGTAGAGGAGTTATGTATTTAAAGTTATGCCAGATCTAGGTTTTTCACATTTGTATTTTTCATGCCAAAACTATTTAGAATCCAGCCATGAGCAAATAACAAAAGTGGTGTGATTTCTCTTCCTGAACCCAAAAAATTGGTTTGGTATTTTTCTGATTTTTCTACGAATTTCTAGGAATTTTCTAAAGCGCTGGACTGAACTGTAAAGAAACTTAGATAGGGGTCTTCACAACCAGGCCCTGGATTTTACGCGAAGCACCCTAGAACTATTGAAATCAAAGCAATTCGGCCCTTGGCCGGGCTGGGCAGCGCGGGCACGGCCGCCGCCGGCGGGCGGCGGCGGCGCCGCCGGCCGGGCAAGCGGTCGGGCTCGACCACATGCTCACCTAGGAGCGGTAGGTGGCCGAGTGGAGGCGGAGAGGTGGCCGGCGACGAGGTTCAACGGCGGCCGGCGGCGGTGGCCGCGGCGGCTCGGGGAAATCCGACGAGGGGGGTGAAATGTTGGGCCACAAGCGAACGCGTGAGCTTCACTAGAGCCTAAGGAAGCTAACGGCGCGCGTTGGACGGCGGCGAGCACGGGCGGCGAGCTCTAGCACCGGGCGGCGGCGGCAATGGCGGCGGGCGGCTCGGGGGGCGGCGCGCGCAGGGAGGCAATGGCTTTTATACGCGGCTCGGCGCGTCCGTGGGTGACAAGGGGGTGACGGCGGAGATACCCCCGCCGTGCTACGGCGCGCGCGCGCGCGCGCGTACGGCGGCGACGCGGCCGACGGACCGCCGGTCCGTGGCGTGCGTGCGCGTATGGCGCGCGTGCTCGGCGCGGACTCGGCGTGCCTAGGGGCGGGGGCGCGCCGGGGTGCGGGCGACCTCGGGCGGGGGCGAGCCTCGGGTGGCGCACGGCCTCGGGAGGCGCGGGCGCGGCCGCCGGGGCGCGGCGGCGTACGGCCGGCGACGGGCGGCGTGCCGAGCGCGCGTCGTCGCGGCGCGCGACGCTCTGCCGGTTTTGTTTTGCTGGTGCCGTGTTTGAAATTGCAAAACTCAAAAAGTTTTGTACAGAAGTCGACCAAGTGATGAATACCAAAGTTGTAGATCTAGTTACCCTTAACATTTTCTACAAAGGCTATATAGGGTTTTTCTGCACAGATTTGAAGTTATTTGAATGCCAAAAGTGAATGTCAGCCTGTCTTGGCAAACAGTAAAATCTGCCTTGCAACTCATTATCCAAGCTTTTCCCCTCAAAATTTGAAATGCCAATCTACATGAAAGTTGTGTCCCTCATCAAGATGGACAACTTTCATAAAGGTAGAATTTTAAGTGTTTAGGTGAATTTTGGAGAACGCGGCAAAAGTTCCGGCAGACACCTGTGGACACTAGGGTGGCAAGGGGTTTGACCAACCTTTGACCATGGGTTGGCCCCACAAGTGTGTTTACTATTCAAATAGGGTCACTAGGGTGGGTTAGTGAGTTTTTCGAGGTGAGGGCCCAGGTTGACCGTGGTTTGACCACTGTTGACCATTTGACCGGCTATTATGGCTAATTAAAAACCTGGGGCGTCACAGGATGGTACTCGACGCTCTCAAGAAGCGACTGCACGATGCTGCTAACTCAAAAGTAGGCAAGTGGATTAAGGAACTACCCAATGTGCTCTGGGGGCTGCGTACTCAACCCTCCAAGCCAACGGGACAATCGCCTTACTTCCTGGTCTACGGCTCCGAAGAAATTCTCCCTGCCGACGTCATGTGGGATTCGCCGGCAGTAGAGCAATACGACGAAGGCATATCTGAAGATAGCAGGCGAGTTGATATTGATGGACTCGAAGAAGCTCGCTGTGCCTCCCTCGTACAATCAGCAAGGTACCTTGAGGGTACCCGACGCTACCATGATCGCAATGTCAAGGAACGCTCCTTCAACGTTGGCGATCTTGTCCTCCGCCGCATCCAGAACATGGAAGGACTGCACAAGCTCAGCTCACCATGGGAAGGTCCCTTCACAGTCGCGAAGGTGACCGGACCAGGCTCCTACCGCCTCCAGACTCTTGAAGGCGAAGACGTCAGCAACTCGTGGAATATCGACCAGCTCTGTCGATTCTACGCCTAGTCTCTCGACTACCCTGGGGGCTCAAGTCTGCACGACTACTCCAAGACCCCTTCACTGTAAGCGGCCTCCGGGTCTAGGCACTAGTCTTCGGACTACTCTACTCCAAGATCCAGTGTTCACGGCTACTAACGGATCTTGGGCTGCTCAGAGTGTCAAAGGACTCCAGCAGTGGTCTATTAAGAGACCATGTACTCCTAGATCCAGCCTACACGGCTACTAACGGATCTACTGCTGTAAGCGGCTACGCGCCCTAGCACTACTTAGCCGTAGGAGGCCTCCGGGTCCTGGCGACTACACTTTTAGAACAGCCCTGGCCATCCAGGTGTACTTCTTTCAGTAATAAAGTTTGATTACCTATCAACTAACTTACTGTGTCTCCCTCAATGGGCCTACTAGCGAGTACCACTACTCGTGACAACTCCTCGATGAGCACTCCGCATATACATCTCGCGACAACGAGTACTCATTTATGGAAGCTTTCTCATTCATACTTAAACAAGTTCATTACAACTTTGTTCATATACAACTATTGCTACAAGCTAACCCTACAGGACTACTAGAGGTTCAGCTTCCTGGCGACTTGTTCAGCTATTGGCGCCATCTGCTCCAGGAGCTTCGCGTATTGCTCATCAGTACAGTTGGCGGCTAGTCCGCCCGCGACTACGTCCACTGGAGCCTTGGGGAAGTACGACTTCATGTACGCCAAGACTTGATTGGGGATGGACTTCGCCAGATGCTTGATGTACGTCGCCAGATGACCAAGAGCTTCTCTCAGCCGGTCAACCAATGGAGCAATCTTCGGCCCGCCTGGATGAGGCACCAGTAGCCTTGCAATGGGAAGTGCGACTTCTTCAAGTTCTTTGAGTTGTCCCCGCAGCTTCTCGCAATCTTCGTTCAGCTTCTGCAGGGATTTGTAGCAGTTGACAAGGTCACAATCCGAGGCAATCCGAAGCTCCATGTGCTTATCGCACTCATAAGCCAACTGCTTATAGTCATATTCAAGTACCTCTCGGGCCTCCTTCTCCCGGTAAAAGAGATTCTTCATGTTGACTTCCGAGGCCTTCAACTGTTCAACCTGGGTCTCAAGCTCTGCAATCAACAAAGACGACGATGTCAAGACTACTGCAGAGTACATCTAATAGGTACTCGACAAGAAAACAACATACCTTTGTTCTTGTTGTGGAGCGACTTGTTCTTGCGCACTAGTTCGTCGCTCTTCGCCTGCAATCTTGGACCTCATTATAGTACTGAGCGAAGGCACCATCAAGCTTCGACTGGAGCATGGCAGAGTGCTTCCTGGCCTTAGCAAGTTCTTCTTCCAATGCTTCCTCCCGGAGAACTGTATCGTCATATCCTTGGAGCATCTCAGATTTCTGTCGAGATCTCTCCACGACATGCTGCAGCAGACAACAATCGTTACTCGGGTACTCATGGCAGTTGACTACTCAAGGGTACTGATAACTTACCTTCATCCACTGCTCGGCCAGATGCATCGCTTCCAAGTTGCGTGCTACTGCCGCCGGGTCAACAAGATCATCCGCCAGAAGTTCGATCCCACCACGACTAGTCGTGGCGGCCCCGGACATCGGCGCCAAACAGATCAGCTCCGCATCCTAAATCTCCAGTGAACGGAAGACTACTTCCAGGCTTGATTCTAGCTGTACTTCGTCGCGCTTCTCTTCGGCCACCCCGGGGGCTCCTTGGCTGGCTACCTCCGCCGGCTCGGTTGCTACTTTGGCAGCTTCTTGAGTCTCCGGCGCCACGCCTTCAACGGGCACAACCTCGGGGATGGTGCTTCCCTCGGCTTCGGCCCCTGTCAACAGAAGACACATGAATTAGTCTCCCTCGGGGGCTACGACTACTACTCAAGGAAGGCTGCGTTCATGCAGTACAATCACCTTCGACAATGCTGGCCTCCGGCAGCGTAGCCCCTTCGGCCGGCGCCACGGTCTCGGCCTGGGGGAGGGGAGCGGACTCCTCGGCAGTTGGCGTGGAATCTTCTTCAGCCGCTGCCGCACTGGGCTCATCCCCTTCCTAGGACAAGTCTGTCGATTTCCTGCACAGTACACAGTCGGTTGTCAACCAAGTACGACTACCAATCTACATGTACTACTGGGGAAAGATCTACACTTACAAGCTCAACCGGACAACAGTCACGGTCGGGGCGCCAAGTATGCTGGTGATGTCGACAAGCTCGGCTTCAGCGGGCGCCTCTTCTTCGACTTCAGTTGTCGCTGGCTCTTCAACAGCAGGGGTTGCGGTTGGCTCCATCCTGCCCTCAGCAACTAGCGCCTGCGACTCGACTTCTGTCACAGCAGGGGCTGGGCTGCAGCTTCTTTCAGCCGGCTCCCCCACCGTCTCCCAGCCGCCTTCGTCCCCTTGGTCTACGGGGTCAGAAGGCGGAATCTCCTGCAAGCAACAGAATTTTGTCGTCAGCATACACAATACTGAAAGTCAAGAACTCGACTACCCTACTCGAAGAGTTTACCTCTTGAGACGTAGTCTCAGTGACCTTCAATTTCTTGGCAACGCGCTTGCGTGCCACGTTGCATGGCCTCCTCGGCGGCGTAGGCAGACTAGCTTCCAAACTAGTCGGAGGATCATGGACAAGGGGGACATTGGGCAGTCCAGGGCGGCTGAACCTTGACCGCAGCTGGAACTACTCCTGAAGCGTTTCCTCGTCTTCCTCGTCTGACTTGTCCTCGACGATGATGGTGTCGTCACCTTCACTGACTTCGTGGCGCTCCTTGGACTTGCCCTTCCCCTCATCTGGGATATTTACAAGTCGGGGAGGTGAAGCCGGCTCAGAGACAAACTTTACTACGTCATCCTACGACAAGTACATTGGGTGAGCACGACTACTACCACATAATCAGTACTCATACACTGAGTGCGGCTACTGACCTCATTCGACGGATGAGCGGCGGAGTACTCGGAGACCGGACAGGGCGTGTACGCCGGCATGTCCTTGAAGATCCTGCCCAGCCTATCGATGATATCGTCATCATCAATCTCACCGCCAGGCATCCGCGACGAGTCGCCCTCGCCAGTGTACTGGTAGCCGAGGGTGTCGCGAGCCATTAGTGGCTGCACCCTCCTCTTCATAAAGCTGAAGGCCACATGTTCGGCCCTCAGCCTAGCTTCCCTCAAAGCCTTGATCTTCAGCAGCAGCTCGGGTAGCTGGATACCCTCCTGCATTGTCGGCTCTGTATTCCACCAGGGCTGGTGCTTCGGCTGCTTCCCGCTGGGCTTCGGCAGCTCCGGGTGGTGGTTGGTGATGTAGAACCACTTCGACTTCCAGTCCTGGTTGGAGTTGATCAACTTGTACACCAGGTACTGCTCCGCAGCGTCTTCGCGCATCTGGATGCCGCCCCCTCCGACTACTCTCGGATCATTGGCGCTTGGCTGGGGCTTCACACGGAAGAACTTCCGAAACAACACCTAGTGGGGCTTGATCCCCAGGAATGCTTCGGAGAAATGGACGAAGATAGAAACATGGAAGATGCCATTGGGGTTAAGGTTGAGGTACTCAATGCCGTAATATTCAAGAAGACCCTTGAAGAAGTCGCTTGCTGGGAGAGCCAACCCGTGCTCCACGAATCACGCGAACATTGGGATCTCATCGGGATTCTTCTCCATCAGGTACGGATCTCCCGCAGCGGCGCGCCACATGTCGACCTCCTTCTCCCGGAGGAATCCGCTGTTCAACAGCGCCAACAGGTCCTCAGTCTTCGCCTTGGACTTCTTCCACTCCTTGTTTGGATTTGGGCGTGGGGGAGACACTGGCGGTGTTGATCCTCCGGCGGATCCAGCAGCCTCCTCCCGGGATCTCTTCTTCCCGTCGGCGGTCTTCATGCTCTTGGATGGTGAGGGCTTCATTCGCTCGGGGGCTGCGGTAGTGGCTACTGGCGGCGGTGCGCTTGGATCTACGATTCCCACCGAGGTGGCAGTGTGCACTGGCGGAGGATTCTTAGCGAGATCTGCTACGAATGGCAGCAAGTGTGGGGGGTGAAAGACCCTAAGGGTTTTGGCTTCTATTTATAAGACAACCGGCAGCTCCGCAATGGCCGGATGGATATGTTTCAAAACAGCTGACACAGCGGCAACGCCTAACCTTTCAACTTCCAGTAGTCGATGCGCCTTATCTCGAAAGCTCGGCTACATCTAATCAATTCCCTGGGTAGCGACAAGATTCAAGAGCAACTCAGGACACATTCTACATTCAAGATGACCCTTCAATTCGAGAGGAAGTACTCGACTCAAGGCTCAGGGGCTTCGTGCCACGTGTCCTTCGGTTTTTTCTCTGGATTTTGCGGGATAATCTTGCCAGAACTTCAAATTGACCCTCAGCCAGAGTCTACGACTCAACCTAAAGGCTCGGTGGCTACTCCATATGGAGTGTGATTTTGCAATCACACTTCCATATAAACTTCGGCTTCAAGACAACGTGAGTATTGTTGAAGACCTTCAAGAGCAGAACTCGAGGACGCTTGGGAACTACTCGAGAAGACTTCAGGATTACTCAAGGATCAGCTGGAGTACCTTCCAGCCTCGGGATGCTTCAAGTATTCTTGAGGACTTTCGACTTGTAGTACTTGGGGACGCTTGAGGACTACTCGTCGAGGTCGTCAAGACTACTTGAAACTATCCTGCTCGACTACAAAGTACTCGGGGGCTTGTCGTATGGACCTCCCTGGCCCACTACCTCGGTGGGTACCAGGACCGACTACTCGGTGGGCCCCTGGGACTACCCGGCTTGTGCCACACGGCACCTGATGGCGTGAGGCGCAAGGACTACGATGGAGAAGTACTCAAATAGGAAGCTATACATGCCTTGTACTGTGTAGAGGACTCCTAGACGTACACGACTAGTACTCTCTCCCTAAACCGACCTGTAACCCTGCCTCCCGGACTATATAAGGTGAGGCAGGGGCCCTTCTCTCTCATTACACATCATCTTGTAATCACATCCAATCAATCCAGAGCTACACAGCATACAGGACGTAGGGTATTACACACCTCGCGACCCGAACCTGTCTAAATTGTGTGCCACGTGTCTCTTCCTTCGAGTTACCGATCTAGGCGAGGCCACATTCATCTACCTCGGGTACTCCCCTTGGTAGGTTGCCAGTCTAAAACACTGACAGCTGGCGCGCCAGGTAGGGGATCTCGCCGAAGATCACATGGCGAACTCGACGGCTTCAATCTTCATCAAGCCAACTGTCGCCTTCAACCGCAGCAACACCTTCGTCTTCGGCTCCTGGGTCTGCACCGCTGACGATGCTGGATCCTTCCAGCGCCGGCTCACCATGCCGCCCAACCCGAAGACCGGGCTCGTGGCGCTTCACGAAGTCGTCACGGGCAATCTCGCCGGAAAATTTGGCGAAATTTTGCTCTACAACCAACATGCCGAATTTGAGCTCGGATCCGCTTCCAACTCGAACTCGACGTCCCCGTGGGCCATCGCATGCAAGTCGGCTATCGAGCCATCATGTGTGGACTCCCCACTCCATGAGCACTTCCCATACGGCCTCTACAACGCCAACAGGGCCCACGCAAAGGCTCTTTCCGCGCGCCAGGCCGGGAAAGAGACCGACTCCGAGTAAAACTCGGACTCCAACCCCGTCTCCGGCTACTACTCGGACTCCTCCTACGAGTTCGACTTCGGGGCGGACCCTGACGAGCCCGAGAACCACACGATTGAGCAACCGCTGTCAGGACCAGCTTCCGGCCTGGTTATAACATCTACACCCGCCGGCAGATTCGTCTACTGGCCAGACCGCAAGCCCGCAGACCTGACAGACGGGAACTCACGCTGCGTCACCTACCTCGACTCACTTCCCTTCCAAGAGGGAACACTGCTAGCTCCAGCTGAGGAGCACACTCCAACAGAGGTGGCGACTAGCGACTCCAGCCTCGGCTCTCCTGATCATCAAGTCTTCATGACTACCAACGAGACGCCGGGACCCTCAGGGACACTCCCTGACCGATATCTTGAGGATATCTCAGCAGACGAGTTGTCTGCCAACGCACCCGCAGATGAGACCGACGCCAACAGGGATGCCCGACGTGAATGCAACAGAAAGCGGAACGAACGGCGCCGACGTCTCCGCGAGTCCTTACCCATCCGGAACCTCATGGAGGCTCTCGACCAAGTCGAAAACCGGGTGCACACTACCCCAGAGCAATGCCTCATGTCTATCACCACGATAGCAGGTCAGGCTCAGGGGATACACTCCATTCAAACGGAGGGTGTCCGAGGTTGGACGCTGTCTATGCAGCGGCTTAACACATGGATGCCGTTTCTATAGTGAACGACAATGTATGTGGACGCTTCCGTGACGTGCTGGCACGGAAGGTTCGTTTTCTGCAGGTACATAACAACGCTTTGTTAGTCGCTAAGTGAGTACCGTATAGCTCTCGACTAGATATTATAGGGAGAGACGAATAAAAGCCTTGCCACCGGCACTAACTTCGGTTTTTGTCTTGATTGCCATGTGAGGTCGAATAGGATGTCTTGCATGCATGTTTAAAAATTGAAACAACAAAAAAATGGACTCAAAACAGAACCTCCATATGCTCTCTAAAGGAGATTTGCTAATTTGTGTTTCTTATAAATTAGATTACCCTCTTGAGCATAGGTGTTATGCTACCAAATTTTTGTAAAAGCTTGTTCGTTATGTTTTTACGCCATGACTTAGGAAGTAATTAACTATGTGTGTTAAACAAAAGTTACTCCAAATCTAATCTAGTTCCTGCTCACAAAAAAATCCAATCATAGCTCTTCTCAAATTGGAGATGAACCTTTCTAAGCGAACCTAGGCTTGCTGTTTTTATAAAATCGACACACAGACCTTGCATACTTCCACCGTGTTCGTGGTGATCTAGCTCAACCTTTGAACACCAAAAGTGTGTTAAAGAACCATTGTAGTAGCCAGAAAACTTGGGGGAAATTTATAGGGTTCTGGATTCTTAGTCATGAATTTTTATTCACAGCTTCCAGAACTTCACCATTTGACATGCCGTTCTCTTTGAGACCTGACATGTGTTACATTTTTGTACAGATGGCTTTCCCCGTGTTTCACGAGTTCGACACTGACGGTATGATCCGTACCAACAGGTTGCACTGGGAGGGTTTTCCACGCCTTGCGTGGGAAGCACTCAGCACCGCTGGCTACACCACTCCACCGACTTATGAGGTGTCCGAGTTCGAGCGCTTGGGCGTTCCTCGTTGCAGGGTGATCGTCACTGTGCTGCCACACCCGGACCATGCCGACTGGTTCGACTTGAGCTTTGTCTACTAGGGTTTTATTACCCACGAGACCGTCGAGTCATCCTCTCTTCAAGTGTTGACGGACTTCTGTGACCATAACCCTACCGTGGTGGCTCTTTCTCCGTTCGGGTGTGAGTCCTCACGACCCGACATGGCTGGATCGTATGGATCACCTACGGGAGCTGTTGTTGTTAGCTGAGCCGCTGGATGTCACTCAGACACTGGCTCGTTGTCTTAACGTCATTTTCACACTTTAGGGGCTGCGTTACAACACTGCAGCGATTATGGGGCAGCGTTTGGAGGCAGCTAGGCGGGATTGGCAGCAGCTATCAGCAGCTCACCAGTAGCTAAACTTTACACTCACTTAGATGCAGCAGGAGAATGACAGGCTACACGCCAGGAGATTCCAGTTAGAGTTAGAGCGAGGCGACCGCCTTCAGAGGATCGTGGATCTCGAGGCAGAGGTTCATAACCTCGAGGAGGATGCTGATGCTCATGAGATAGAGAGATTGACGCCGTTGCAGAACATTGCTGATATGCAGTAGCAGGTTGAGGAGGCCGAGGTGCGGGTTGTAGCCTTGCAGGCCATAGTGGCCTTACAACTGCTACCTCCAGTATAGGCACTTCCGGAGGAGCAGCAGGGTTAATCTGGTTTGGATCAGACGAGCCAGGCTGGACCGCCGTTACCAACCCCACCAGATTCACCTGCGGGTAGTGGTGCTTCAGTTGGTAACTAGGATGTCAGTGAACGACAGCAAGAAGAATTGTGCTCCTAGGTGTCACCTTTGGGATGATTGTGGTAGTCAGCTTAGGAGTATGTTTTCGTGCAGTGCGGTTGCATTGTAACCCAGTTGTATCAGGATGCTTTCAGACTTGAGTATTGTAGTGTCCTTGGACCCTCTATCCGTCGTGTTGTTATAAAGAATGCTTAAGCACTTTGTGTTTTGAATTGAGTTTGATGTGGTTCAACCGAGTCATTGAGACCTTGTTGCGAGATGTTTACCCAAGTGTGTTGAGTGTTACCATAACCGCGCTCGCCAACACTAAGCATTTTTGCATAATAATGAGAGAACTACGACGTTTTTGGTGAGTGCCGGTCAATGGCTAAAACAACTTGGTGATCTTTGGCACGTTACCTCCTCCGTACGCGCGTAATGGAAAATTCGCCGCAAATGGAAAGCCAGTTCGAGGCACTTGAGTTATCGTATCTTCTAACTATGTTGAAGAATGATTCTATCAGTCTTATTTCAGTTACATGATATCTTTCGACTGTTGCTGTCATCATCATATGAATGCAAATGAGCTATGGTTATACATGTTTGCACTTGTCATCATTTTGAGTAAGATTTTGGCTATGTGTCTAATATTGGATCACATTTCAGATGGTGGGACCCACGCGCAGCTCTCCCAACGGGTTCGGAGCGACCGATAGCTGTGACCTGCCGCCACCGCCGCCCATGACAACGTCGGAGGCCTTCATGGCCACTCAAACCGAGGTGCTGCGCCAGATCCTGCAGACGCAGTAGTAGATCGCTCAGCAGATGAACCGAGGGCCGCCACACGGGGCCCATCACGAGGGGCCTAATCAGGTCACCACGTACGCTCAGTTCATCGGGATGAAGCCACCGACCTTTTCCAAGGCGGAAGACCCCCTGGAAGTTGAGGCTTGGATCAAGGCCATCGAGGCAAAATTCTCTGCCTTTGTGATGCCTTGCTCCGAGGAGAACAAAGCCAACTTTGCAGCTTTGCAACTGCGAGGAGAAGCTTTAATGTGGTGGGATTACTTCAAGTCGATGCAGCAAGGGCGTGGTGTAACTTGGGATGATTTCAAGCAAGCTTTCAAAAGCCATCACATCCCCAAGGGATTAATGGATAGAAACATGAGGGAGTTGTTGGCTCTCAGGCAGGGATCTGATACGGTGTACCTTTATGCCCAGAAGTTCAACAACTTGTGCCAATATGGCAGACATCACGTATACACGGATGCAAAGAAGATGGAAAGATTCTGTGATGGACTAGTTGGCAAGTTGTATGAGCGACTGAACTTGCTCGAGCCAGAAAATTTCCATGAGCTTCTGAACAAGGCTATCTCCCAAGAGGATGCCATGAAAAAGGCACACAGGGACAAGAAGAGTTCGTCTGGTTTTGCTCCAGGCAGCGGAACTAACAAGAAGTTTCTCTTTGTGAAAAGAATGTTCCAAACCCGTCCCAGCAATCTTCAACTGGACGCTGGACGATGAAGCCATCCCAGGGCAAACCTTCAGGGAACTTCCAGTTCCGAAATGCTCAGCAGCAGGCTCCGAAGCCTAATGCACCCCCACAAAACATTGGTGATCGCCTTTGTTTCAACTGTGGTCAACCAGGGCATTACATCATTAATTGCCCCAAGCCCAAGCAGATCAAGCCCAACCCACAGAGTCAAGGTGCAGGGAACAAGCCTGCCACTCCGGCTAAGAAGCCTATGGTGCAAGTCCGCCAATGCAAGCTAAATTTCACCACCATGAGTGACATTCCAGAGGGAGCTTTCTCTATTAGTGATACTCCTGTTAAGATTTTGTTTGATTCAGGAGCTACCCACAGTTTTATAAGTGAAACCTATTAGGCAAAATGGGTTTGGGTTCTCACACCAATTCCGCTTATAAGATAATCACTCTGGGAGGGCAAATCACTTCTAGTACCTTAATCCGTGGAGTATGTTTGGGATTAGGTAGTAAAATCCTTCCAACAAACCTTATAGCCATAAGCTTGGCAGGTATGGATGTTATCCTGGGTATGGATTGGATGACCCATCATAAGGTGGTTGTAGATATATCAGATAGGGTTGTAGAGATCAATTCGCCTACGGTCGGGCATACTACCTTGTACCTACCTTTCAAGGACGGTACAGACTCTTGTGCCTATGCGACAATTATCTCCCTTCTTGATGAAATTACAGTAGTGTGTGAGTATCCGGACGTATTTCCTGACGAGTTGCCTGGTATGCCACCAGACAGAGATGTTGAGTTTGTAATCGAACTCCAACCGGGTACCGCACCCATTTCCAAACGACCTTATCGTATGCCTCCCAAAGAGCTAGCCGAACTGAAAAACCAACTCCAAGAGCTGTTAGATAAGGGTTATATTCGCTCGAGTTCTTCTCCTTGGGGTTGTCCCGCTCTCTTTGTCAAAAAGAAGGATGGCAGCTTGAGGCTGTGTGTTGATTACAGACCGCTCAATGCGGTGACCATCAAGAACAAATATCCTCTTCCCTGAATTGATGTTCTTTTTGATCAACTGGCTGGAGCCAGAGTTTTCTCCAAGATCGATCTTCGTTGTGGTTATCATCAAATCAAAATTTGACCTTGTGACATTCCTAAAACTCGTTATGGTCTTTACGAATTCTTGGTGATGTCCTTTGGTCTCACAAATGCCCCAACCTACTTCATGTACCTCATGAACTCCGTGTTTATGATGGAGCTCGACAAATTCGTAGTGGTCTTCATCGATGATATCCTTATCTATTCCAAAAATGAGAAGGAGCATGCCAAACATTTCCGAATTGTCCTTCAACGTTTGCGAGATCATAAGCTTAAGTTCTCCAAATGTGAATTCTGGTTGAATAGTGTGAAATTTTTGGGCCACACTATTTCCAAAGATGGTATCTTCATAGATCCTAGCAAAGTCCAAGAGGTGATGGACTGGAAACCACCCAAGTCCGTACACCAAATCCGCAGTTTCTTAGGTTTGGCGGGTTATTACCGTCGATTCATTCCAGACTTCTCCAGAATCGCTAAACCTATGACCGAATTGCTCAAGAAAGGAGTGAAGTTCGTATGGAGCGAAGCATGTGAGAGAGCTCTCCACACCTTGAGACAACACTTGACTTCAGCCCCTGTGCTAATGCAACCGGATAATTCCAAACCATTTGAAGTTTTCTGTGACGCGTCAGGCACGGGTCTCGGTTGCGTTCTTATGCAAGAAGGCCGAGTCATTGCCTATGCTTCACGAGCACTTCGACCTCATGATATCAATTATCCTACCCATGATCTTGAGTTAGCCGCTGTTGTCCACGCTCTCAAGATATGGAGACATTATCTGATGGGTAATCGTTGTAATATCTTCACTAATCACAAGAGTCTCAAGTACATATTTACTCAGTCAGAGCTGAATATGAGACAATGAAGATGGCTTGAGTTAATTAAGGATTATGACCTAGAAGTGCACTATCACCCCAGAAAAGCAAATGTGGTTGCGGATGCTCTTAGCCGCAAAGTTCACTGCAATCATCTAGAGTTAGAGCCACTTAGTGAACCATTATGTGAAGAAATGAGAAGGCTCAACTTAGAAATGGTACAGCAAGGAAACCTTTATGCCTTAGATGCAGAATCAAATCTTTATGATAGAATTGTCACTGCTCAACGCAATGTCGAAGACATACAAAACATCAAACGGAAACTAGCAGAGGGAGATCCCAAGTATACTTGTTTCCAGAAGGATTGCCAGGATGTGATCTGGTTTGGAAAACGCCTTGTGGTTCCTGTCGATCCAGAAATTAAGAAGATCATCCTTGATGAGGCTCATATGTCCAAATTCTCTATTCATCCTGGCAGTACCAAGATGTACCAAGATTTGAAATAGAATTTCTGGTGGTCCAACATGAAAGTCGATATAGCCAAGTATGTAGACGAGTCCGATACTTGTCACCGGATGAAAGCAAGCCATTTGAAATCAGCAGGTGTACTCCAACCTTTGTCAATACCCCTGTGGAAGTGGGATGACATTAGTATGGACTTCATTGTGGGTTTACCCCTGACATCTAGGAAGAAGGATTCTATTTGGGTGATCGTAGACAGACTCACCAAGACCACTCTTTTCGTTGCAGTGCATACCACTTACTCAGTGTAGCAGTATGCAGAGTTGTATATGGGCCAAATAGTTCGTTTGCATGGAATTCCGAAGACTATGATTTCTGATAGAGGGACTCAGTTTGTAGCTCGTTTCTGGGAGCAGTTACATGAGTGCTTAGGAACCAAGTTAATTCACGGTTCCAGTTATCATCCACAGACCGATGGTCAGACGGAAAGGATACATCAGATTTTGGAAGACATGCTACGAGCAAGCATCTTACACTTTGATAAGAGTTGGGATAAGTGTTTGTCCTTGGCAGAATTCTCCTACAACAATAGTTATCAAGCTAGTTTGAAGATGGCACCGTTCGATGCTCTTTACGGACGAAGATGCCGCACTCCGTTGAACTGGTCGGAAACCGGAGAAAGGACACTCTTTGGTCCGGATTTAGTTAAAGATGCCGAAAAAAGTGCAAGTGATAAGGGAGAATTTGAAGATGACTCAGATGAGGCAAAAGAGTTACCATGATAAGGAACGGCACCCCGGCACTTTGAAGTGGGAGATTACGTGCACCTAAAGGTTTCCCCCACCAAGGGTGTGCAAAGGTTCGGTGTCAAAGGGAAATTAGCTCCACGCTACATTGGACCTTATGAAGTCATAGAAGTATGTAGGCCAGTGGCTTATCGTATCCAATTACCGGAACAGTTTTCCGCAGTCCACAATGTGTTTCATGTGACCCAATTGAAGAAGGGAATGCCCGTGCCTGAAAACGAAGTAATCACAGAAGCTAATGCTTGGATTGAGCCGGATTTCTCGCTCATCGAGCACCCATTAAGAGTGTTGGACCAAAAGGAGCGAAGGACCCGATGACAAACGCTACGAATGTACAAGATACAATGGAGTCATCACACGGAAGACGAGGCAACTTGGGAGACGGAAGAATACCTCAACACCAAATATCCGGGATTCCAGCAATCTCGAAACCGTGAGTTCCCCTTCCCATTGTGTTTTTCTTAAATCGAATCTCGGGACGAGATTCCGTTTAAGGGGGGTAGGCTGTGACGCCCCAGGTTTTTAATTAACCCTAATTGTCGGTCAACCCTGCTGGCACTGGTCAAATCACGGTCAACCTGGGTCCTCACCTCGAAAAACTCACCAACCAACTCTAATTACACCTTTGATCAAGTGGACCCACATGTGTGGTCAAACCATGGTCAAAATCTTGGTCAAACCCCACTCCAACCCTAGTAACCCTAGATGTCTTTCGGAACTTTTGCCGCGTTCTCCAAAATTCACCTAAACACTTAAAAATCTACCTTTATGAAAGTTGTCCAGCTTGTTGAGGGACACAACTTTCATGTAGATTGACATTTCAACTTTTGAGTGGAAGAAGGTGAAAAACTTGCCCAAAGGGCAGTACCTCCTGTTCACTGAGAATGAGTGGCATTCAAAGTTAACAGACTTGTTGTGCAAAATCTATTGAGAAAAACCCCATATGGCCTTTGTGAATGTTGTAGGGGGTAATGAGATCTACAACTTTTGTATTCATCATTTGGTACACTTCTATTAAAAAAATTGGAGTTTTTGGTGCTCAAACAGGGGCTCAACAATTAAGTTGTGTCGGCCGCGCTCTACGCTGCGACGTCGCGCCCGCGCGCCGCGCCCTTGGTGTTCGCACCCGTGCGTCACCCGAGGCGTCCTTCGCCCGAGGTCGGCCGCGGCCCCGGCCGTGCGGCTCCCGAGGCCGCCCGTGCCCTGCGACGTGCGGGAGTCCGCGCCCGTGCCACGCGCGGCGCGCCACGCGCGCCTTGCCGCCTAACGCGTCCCCCCCTTCGGTCCCGGCGGTCCGTCCGCGACCCCCCCACCCTCGTGCGCCGTACTACGGCCGGGGCATCACGCCGTCGTCACCGTGGTCGGGCCGTCCCCTATATAAGCACTCTCCTTTCCTCCTCGCGCCGCCCAACCCCGCGCCCGCTGCTCCACCGTGCCATCCGTGCCACCGCCGGAGTGTTGCCTTCCCCGGCCGTCCCCATCGCAACCAGCGCCTCAAACACGCTCTCTAGGACTCCTTGGTCCCTCCACCACCCTCAATTGCCCCGCACCCCACCGCACCTCGCCGGAATCCGGGCCGCGCCGGCCGCATAGCCTCGGCCTCGCCGCCGGAGCTCGCCGAAGCTCTTTCCGACGCCACCACCGCACCCAATCGCCTCCAGGTGAGCTCGTCCGCCGCCCCATCTCGCTTGTTGGCCGGGACCGGCAGCCCCTCACCGGCGGCGAGCTCCCTTGCACCGCCGGGGGGCCTCTGTGCACTGATTGCGAAAGTACAGGGACTTGGCTGGAAGATGCGAGGGTATGGTTGTAAGGAATCAGAAGAGTCCAGGGACCCGGTTGAAACCTAAATCTTGAATAGTATTTGACTTTTTGTTGAAACTTTTAAAATCTCTAGAAAATCGTAGAGAATTCAGAAAATTGCAAACTCAATTTTGCTAGATTGCCGGTAAGGAGTACTACAACTTTTGTTATACTCACCTAGTCCGTTTCTTGATATTGTTAACACTAAAAACAGAAATGTGAAAAACCTAGATCTATGATATCTCAAAATCCATAGTTCCTCTTTATCCAATTTTTGGATATGTTGTTTGTGATGTCATGTATAGCTCCTGTGCCAAAAATTGCACAAAGTTATTATGAAAATCTTTTTATATGAATTAGTTTCCTTTTGTGCAGAATCTGTCTAGGTGATTTTTATAGCTAAAAATAATTTTGTTCTTGAGCCCAACTTCTGCATACTGTCTTGTTATGCCAAGATACACCTATGGTGAATTAATCACAATTTTTGAATGATCAAAAGTATTTATTCTTAAAATATGCATGTTTTCCTTTGTAATTTAATAATGCAAGATCAGAAGTAGTTTTAGGTGTACTTGCTACATTCCTAGGATGGTTTAGGACCAGGGAACATGTGGGAGAAAGTTTAGAGCATTTGGATGCTTATTTAGTTTTGAATGCATTTAACTAGTTTTGCTAAGCTAGGTTTTGTTATTTTCAAAATAATTATTTTTCTAGCTTTCCTAGCATTGCAAGTGTGTTCAGTGGCTTAGTATAGATGTTTTGATGTTTAAGAAACCCTCCACTAAATTTTTAGTGATTTATTGTTAAATAAAAGCTTTGAAGGCCTTTTATAGATTAATATTTTGATTAAATTAGGAAAATACGTTTTTAACTCTTTTCCCTTGTTGTGAAGTGTTATCAAACTTAATTAAGAGCTAAGAATACACCCTTGCTATTGAAGAATTAAATTGTAAATAATTATCTTTGTACACACCTTTACTAGTGAGAGGTGAAGTCTTAAAACTTCACATGAAATGACAAATTATAAAAGGAAGCATTAATTAAATGTTTAATTAAAAAGAATAAAAACATATCAATAATAACCTTCATAAAAAGGAAGTTAATAATTAATTGTTTATTAAGGTGAATATGGCCAACAAGAGTTGGATAAGATAAATAATCACATCACGAACCTTGCATTGCATTCCGTGTAGACCTTCCCAACAGTGACTACTCGCTCGTCCCGGGAGCCGAGGAAGGAGAAGCAGAAGCTGCACTGCAGTACGTGGAAGTACTCGACGACACCGAGGGTGCTCAGGCTAACCTTGCTGACGAAAGCAAGCCCCGGTGCATATAACCCAGCTTTTCAAATTTGATATACAATTATCTATGGATGCTTGTGCATTTAAGTTCAGGAGTTGTATGGAACCTTAGATGCATGATCCCTAGGTACCTGTGTCCTTACTAGTATGTTAGGTCGATAGCTGCTAAGCTATAGGACCGTTACAAGTCGGGTGATGATGTCACTCGCGAGAATAGTTCCTAGATAGGAATCATAAGAACTCCTTAAATGGATTGCTCATGTGGTAATAGCATGGGATGTGGACTCCGGTCCAATGGCTATCGTGGGTTAAGTGTTTGAACGTACTAAGCACTTGTCGGGAATGGGACCGGTAAGCCTAGTACCTTAATGAGACAGTTAGGGATTTAACTGTCACTACTCTTGGGATGCGTCTCACGGCTAGCTACCGGTGGTGCATGGTGAGTCCGGGTGCCTCACGGGGTATGCCAGATAGCCTGCACCAAAGACTGTGGCCTTTTATCCCGACCTGAGGATTTTTGGGAACTGTTTGGTGGTTGTCCTCGCGGGGGCATCCCACCGTGTGTTTAGGTCTACCTTGCAAGGTTTTGAATCAATCGATTGTCGGCCTCTCACCGTTATCCGAGACTACTTACTCCACTAGCCATGAGATCCCTAATGATGGAAGTTGATGAATTTTATGCTTGATCAATTGTATGGTACAACCTTGTCTGTATTAGATGGCTAATTTAGAAAAAGGATAAACCCACTAGAATTTGTGCTAAAATCATGAAAGTAAGGACATACTCTTTGTTACTTTTCAGCAAAAGAAACCTAGTGGCCAAAAAGCCTTTCATGTCTAGAGTTGGTGAAGTAGTTATCACCGACGGGTAAGTCTTGCTAAGTATTAGTATACTCAGCCTTGCTATAATCTGTTGCTCCAGGTAATTCCTTTGGTGATGTGTGGCCTAGAGAGATCCCGCCTGGCTGGGAGCTCGAGTGGGTGGAGGATGACGATTGAAGGCATCATGGCTGGCCTCCCGTGGTGTTCTCTCTTTCCGCTTAGTTAATTCCGCTGTTTTGAAAACTCTGAACTATGTTGTGATGTCAAAAACTTCGGTTTGTAATAATTAAACCCTTTGAGGTAAAATTCGGATGTTATTTATGTGGTATCTCTGGACTCAACTTCGCGTGAGTTTTAATGCATATATGTCGATCCTTGTTGCTATATAAGTGATTTACCGGGCGTTAACCTGGCGACTAACGACAAGATGATACTTTATTACTGCTTAATGACCAAAGTGGATTGGTTCAGGCGGTAGTACGGTATTTTCCTGGGCGGGTTGTCACACCACAGCAAGGAGACATCACAAACACATTCTCACATCACAGATATTGGCAAAGCACGATCACATTTATAGACAAGCTAGCTAGGATCACATCAAGTTTCAAGTTACTCTCATCAGGACTTGTTTGGATGGAGTCATGAGAAAACAGACTGAACCAGGCAGTATCTGACCCCAACCAAGCAAGCCAAGCAGGTTTCTCAGGCAACAACACCTGACTAAAGAAGACTGAATGAGTTTCAAGTTTCAGATCACAATAAACTCACGGTGCACCACTGTACAAGTTGCCCTTTCGGTCGATGGCCTCCTTAGGAATGTACTCGCACAGCATCTCCCGGACGCTTTACATCTTCTATGGAAATATCTACAGGAGGTTTGAAATCCTGCAAAATACAATCATTTATGAGAATACAAGTAGAAATCATTTTCTAAAATCAGATGGATAATATGAGCAGAGACAAGGTTGAGCATTATTATCTACTTACATCATCGAGTAGTCTTAACATATGGAATGCCACATGAAATCCACACAAAGAGGACCCCGTGGCTTCTAAGCACACTGCATCAAGGTACCAAAATGACAAGTTAATGCAGTACCAAATAGGTAAGAAGGGACCATAAAAAACCTCGGTCTTACAGCGAGATTTGTTTTGTGCTTGAGTGTGGCTTTTGGTTTTTTTCTTTCCTTTCGTCACTCTGTACTGTGCATCACCAAAGGCCCTGCATGATCAGCAATACCAATTAGAAACACTAAGAGATTCATTTTTTGTGAACAAAAAATACCGTACCAAAGGCCTTGCATGGTCAGCAATACCAATTACAAACACTAAGAGATTGAATTTTTGTGAAGAAAACCTACAATAAACTGACCCGTTCAAAACATTTTGGAGGTCTGGGAACTTTAGCGGGGGATGTTGTTTAGCAAAATCTAGATACCAAACCGCTGTGAACTTCATACATACATACACAGTTCATATTTTACTTAATTAGCATACAGGGATAGGTGCTAACCATTTTGACAGGGACACAACAATATGCTTATATATCAAAGCAGAGAGTAAATTCCTTCAACTGGTTCCTTGTCCAACTTGAGCAGTGTTGGATTGTGTGTTCCATATGTACATGCAACAGGTGGATAAAGCAATGGTCATGACATTATATATGACAGTAGTGAAACAACACTCACAACACATCATGACACCATCATGACACTCACAACAAATCATAAGACAGTCTAGTTATCACTACATTCAAAGCATAACAAAATTAAAGTATGCTAACATCCTTTATGCTTTTCATGAATTTACAGTGCAAAAATTATAGCAGCAGGAACATGAAAATGAATTTCAACATTTCATATAACTTCATCTGTTAGCAACAATTTATTCAAAACAGACTTGGAGCAACAAAATCCATCCATCAAATCCATAGGCAATCAATTGAAGATGAACTATCAAGGCATGTCTCCCTAATCCACCTTGACATGAATATATAGCAGATTGGGTGGACTACATTATAAACCACTGCGATGAAATTTCCAATGACATTTTGTGGCCATCATAATTAAAGTATGCTAATAGGTCCAAAGCATAACTGTCGATCTGAGCATAGCAGAATTAAAGTATATGCTAACGGGTCTAAAGCATAACTGTCGATCTGGTACATTCAGAGCATAGCAGAATTAAAGTATGCTAACATCCTTGATGCTTTTCATGAATTTACAGTGCAAAAATTGTAGCACCAGGAACATGAAAATGAATTTCAACAGTTCATATAACTACATCTGTTAGCAACAATTTATTCACACAGACTTGGGGCCACAAAATCCGTCAATCAAAACCACAGTCAATCAATTAAAGATGAACTATCTAGGCATGTCTCCCTAATTAATCCACATTGACATGAATATATAGCAGATTGATTTTGGTGGCCGATGAGAGAGAGGGCGTTGGGGGTTCAAGCAGGACTAACCTCTGTCGCGAATGAAGTAGTTGTTCTCGTGATGGTCGGAGGGGCCGGATCCACGGCGGCTCGTGGCCTGAGGAGACAGGCCGGCTCGTCGTCGTCGTAGCCGGGGACGATGTCGACGGATCCGCGTCAACCGTCTTTAGGTTGGCCAGATGTACCCTGCACATCAGTAACCGCGTCCTCGTCACCGTCGTCACACAGGGAGCGGTGGGGCTGGAGAAGAGCAGGGTTGCGGCGGGGAGAGAGTGGCGAAGGCGAGCGGGGTGACTAGCAGCGGCAGTGGGGAGAATGCGGGCGTTGTGGAGCTGTCTAGCGAGGAGCCAAATATGAATGGCGCGCGTAACTGTGTTTAATGAAACTACTGGCATGCCCTTGACGGCTCTGTGCAGCAATTGGAATTTCATGGGCACTATAGTAAATATAGGTGGGAAATTTTGAGCAACCCGCACACGATTCGCCTGCTAACGCTGACGAGTGGGCCAGTGTCATGGGTGATGATGGTTAGTGAACCCGGATCGCCTTTGTTGGGAGTTGGGTCAGTGGTTATCTTTTTTATATTGGCTGCTGACGCTGACGTGTGGGCCCGTCACAATTATTTTTGGAATGAAACTTGCTTCCCTGATTTATTAGAGCCCATAAAACAGCACCTAAAAAATCATAAAAATACAAACAATTCGCATTTGGACATTTAGTATTTGAATAAAATATCAACAGTAACACTTGTGTGCCCAAGATTCTTAGAATCCATTTTTACATCCCATGTTAATGATGTAATAATTCTACTAACATCTAGTGTGCTCTAAAAAATCTACAAATTGACATGCCAACATAATTTGGGTACCTAGACTTGTCTTCAAAATTTCAAATGGTTTAGATGAAGGAATTATATACTTATGTACAAATGTCTACATCTCTCACATAGTTTCCTAGCATGTCGCTTGAACATTGAAGTTTTCCACACTTTGCAACATGTTCGAACTCATATGCATTTGAAAATGTTACAAAACCTTGTGTTCACCTTAATCTTACGAAATGTAAAGTTCCATCACTAATGGTTGTGTAAAACAAATATTATTTGTATGTTGTACTTACAAAGAACAAAACAAGGCATATAAACATCACTCAACAAACGGAATGTACATTAAACAATGAAATTAATGAATAGATGGTGATTTTAGAAAAATTTAGAAAAAAAGTATCAAATTTGGACTAAAAACGACGAAGAAATACTTGTTATAACATTTGGTTGCA
Organism: Cenchrus americanus; assembly: GCA_947561735.1. Lineage (NCBI taxonomy): Eukaryota > Viridiplantae > Streptophyta > Magnoliopsida > Poales > Poaceae > Cenchrus > Cenchrus americanus. Next base: position 52,198,753 of record OX387245.1, read on the forward strand.
GATTAAAAGGAGAAATGGGAACTGTTCTTCATTTGAATAGAACTGTCCCCCACAGTCATTTGAATAGAACAAAGGAGGAAGCAGAGGGCACCGCCGACATCCCAACATCCCGATAAAATCAAATCCGCGTTTAGTAATATCTAATAATTTACATTCAAGATAGATAATGTTCATATTGATGCTTGCGCCTACATCCCGATGTTCATCCTGCTGACGGTGTACTCCACGGTGGGGCGGAATTTACGCATCCAGAGGTCGAACTCATGACAGATGCGACACTCGACGCTGCAGTAGTGGATGATCTCTTTGGTATCCGACCCATAGCGCCTACATCCCGCTTCCCAAATGCAGATGTGGGGATTCTGGATGGGCAGCAACGGAATGTCGTCGTCGTCGTCGCCGTCATCAAGCCAGCACAACCACGCAATGTTATCGAGATCTTGCTTGACGAGGTAGCGCAGCCGCCGCAGGTTGTGGTTCTTCTACCAACCGTCAGGGGGTGACGGGCCGCCGCTGATTTCCTGGAGTAGTGCCATGGCTTCGGGGTCTGCCGGGTTGCAACGGTACTTCAGCATCGCTAAAAAGTACTTGGCACCAGAGTCTTCAGCAGCGGCGGCATCTCCGATGAGCTTTAGACCCTTATCAGGGTTCCGCCGCCTCATCAACCTCACAATCCCCTCGAAGCACAATGCCTCCGGATGATTGGCCTCGCGGAAGCGCTGCTCAAAGCACGACCTGACGTAGTGATTCTTGCACGCCGAACGAAGATCACGCAGCGACACGTGCAGTAGTACCTCATCGGAGTTGCAGATGCACCGGAAGGTGCCGCAGATTTTATTGTGAAGGTTTAGAAAATGGAAAACGGCCACATCCTTGATGGAGTGGATGATGAGCTTGGTGAGAAGTTCATCTGGCAGCAGCAACATCAAGCACACCGCGGCGGCCATCAAGGAGAATGGAGGAAATAGCATAGTGACGGGGTTTGGAATTTGAATGACGATGAGGGTTGAAGTTGGCGGCGACGAGGGATGAAGTTGGCAAGGAGGATTGAAGTTGAAGAAGGATGAAGTTGGCGACTAGGATTGAAGTTGATGGAGGCGTCGAGCTCGAGGGTTGAAGGTTGAAGATGGCGCCTTGGCCATGTCGTAATAAAATAATAAATGGAAATTGAAAAGGCGCCACAGTTTGGCTACTGCCGTTGACAAGTGGGCCCGACATCATTGCCCCGCCCCTTCTCCTTCCTGCCTAAGTGAAAGGCGACGCGTGGTTTTGCACCTGAGACGGAGCCCGATGCGCAATCGAGTGGCACGTACTTGCAGTAATGGAGTAGTGGGTGGGGGCAGAGGCGCCTGACGGTCCACGTCTTGTCAATATAACTTCCTCGCCCAGTCGCCTCCCCTGCTTCTTCCATAAGCTTATCATCTTTTTATTCACTTCTTCTTCCTCCTCGCGATTCACCACTACAAATCTTCGGTCACCGAAAGAGGGAGGAGATGGCATCGAGGAGCCCACCGCCGTCGTAGCGGGGACGAAGGGAGGACGACGACGACGAAAGCCGCCGTCGGAAGAAGTTGTAGAAGGGGAAGGAGCCGACGGCCAAGGTCACCGACGAGGAACCACTCTTCGACGACAATAAGTTCACCGCCGAGCTGCTCAGGAGCACCTTCAGAAAGCTTCAAGGTGTTGGCGAGGCCTTCGACATCAAGGCGCATCATGATGCGTACAAGGACCCGACCTTGAAGGGTCTCGCCTTCAGGATCCATGGGTTGGCTGAGAAGCTCGAGAACCTCCCCGTGGTCAAGCGGGCTGCCGGCCTCCACTTCTTCTTCGACGACGGCGGCTCCGACGGCGACGACGGCAGCCACGACGATGACGGCGGTGACGACGGCAGCCAAGGCGGTGACGGCGGGACTCCGACTAATTGATAGACTCCTCTACCAATTAGTAACAATAATGTCTGTGTGCTTTTGTGTCTTCGTCCGGTTCTTGGACATGAACTGCTTAGTTTGTCTGTCGATCATGAACTGCTTAGTTAACTAGCTTGGTTGTTAGATTTTGTATGTCATGAACTCGATCTAATATACGCGAGATTAACTAGAGATATGTTGTGATGAATTAGATCTGCTGACGCTGACGCTGACGTTGACGTGTGGGCCAGTGTTATTGGCGACAATGGTTAGTGAACCCGGATCGCATTTGTTGGCAGTTGGGTCCGGGCGAGCAGGCAACATTTATCTTTTTTATATTGGCTGCTGACGCCTGTCACAATTTTTTTGGAATGAAACTTGCTTCCCTGAATTATTAGAGCCCATAAAATAGCACCTAAAAAATCATAAAACCATGAACAATTCGTATTTGGACATTTAGTATTTGAATAAAATATCAACATTCAAACTTCTGTGCCCAAAATTCATATATTTCATTTTTACACCCCATGGTAATTATATAATAATTCTAATAATATCAAATTTGCTCAAAAAAAATACAAATTGACTTAGCAACATAATTTGGGTACCTAAACTTGTCTTCAAAATTTCAAGTGGTTTAGATGAAGGAATAATATACTTGTGTACAAATGTCTTCATCTCTCACATAGTTTCCTAGAATGTTTGCTTGAACATTGAAGTTTTCCACACTTTGCAACATGTTCGAACTCATATGCATTTGAAAACTTAACAAAACCTTGTGTTCACCTTGAGCTTATGAAATGTAAAGTTCGATCACTAATGGTTGTGTAAAGCAAATATTATTTGTATGTTGTACTTACAAAGAACAAAATAAGGCATATAAACATCACTCAACAAACGGAATGTACACTAAACAATGAAATTAATGAATAGATGGTGATTTTAGAAAAAATTAGAAAAAAGTAACAAATTTGGACTAATAACGACGAAGAAATACTTGTTACAACATTTGATTGCAGATTAAAAGGAGAAATGGGAGCTGTTCTTCATTTGAATAGAACTAGGCCCCACAGTCATTAGCGACGCGGGGCATCATACATTCGAGCATCATACAAAAGCTAATCCACTACTACTTATTTCCTATTCTCTGTGCGAACTTCACCATTTCGCAGTGCAGCCTACAGTCTTCGCTGCAAAATAGAAAAATTCGAAGCCATCCTTTTTCCACGCCGCAGCCGCCACCGGTGCCTGCGCACGGCTGATCACCTCGCACCTATGCCGGAGGCGGCAGCGGTTCACCCCAAATGCGCCAAGTCGAGTAGTGGAGCGCACACGCGGCCTTCTCACACAAAGGCAGGCACCCCTCGTTGCTCAGCTATCTCGACGACGTCATACTGCCGCCGCCCGCGACCCACCTCATGTACCCCTTTGCAGTGTCATCGGCGGCGGCACCGCCATTGTCTCTGTAGAGCAAGATGGCGTATAGATAGGCCGCCGCATCGTGCCCACCCTCGGCGGCGCACCGGAGATCATTGTATCCCCTGTGTTCGATAAAGAAGGCTTTGATTCCGGAGAGGAAACAAGCCTCCGGATTCCCGAGAGCACTCAACATAGCAAGGAATGCTTTGTAAGCAGTGGGGTTCCACACCCAAGAAATCTCATCTCGTATCCCCTCTATCGACAAACGCCGGCCGACGTCGCCGTGGCCGCACACGCGGCGCATGGTCGAGCAAGTACCGTGTAGGTTGCGGAGGTCAGCCAAGGGCCGCTCCGAGGTCGCACCGACGCGCGCCACAATCTCAATGCGGAGGTCTTGAGGGAGGCCCAGCAGCAGCGATGACGGCTGGTGCCGCGTGCTTCTTCCCGGCATGCTATCCATCTCCGGCCGGGAATGGTGACGATGAGGAGTAGGCAGTTGCTGTTTTCGCGGGTAGAGATGAAGGGGCAGGGGATCTAATTGTTTTGGAAGGAGAAGATACAGGAGATTTGTTTCCAAACACTGTATAAGTATGCAATGGAGATGATGTTTGGCTAATCCGCGTTGTCATTTAATTCTCAATTAGAAATGATGTTTGGCTAATCCGCGTAGAGACGATGTTTTGTTACCCCGTGTATCATTTAATTCTACATTGGAATCACTACCTCTGCAGCTCTGCTCTCAGCTATTGACTAGCAATAGTTTCGCCATTGGCCGTCTTGGGAATCTCTTCCCGTTTCCTCTGCTCTTGAACTTATCCCTTCCACTCTTTTTTTGGAGATGATGACTACATTGGATGTTTGGATGGAGGTGTTAGTGTTAGTTTGTAGCAAACTAACACCAAAACTAACACTTTGGAGCCAAACACATGTGTTAATTTGGAGGTGTTAAAAACTACCACTAACAGTAACACTAACATCTACCATCCAAACATGGTCATTGTGACAAACCGCCCGGGAAAATACCGTACTATTGCCTAAGATCGATCCACTTTGGTCGTTAAGCAATAGTAAAGTATCATCCTGTCGTTGGTTGCCGGGTTAACGCCCGGTAAATCACTTGAACATCGAACAGAGGATCGATACATGCATTAAAACTCACGCGAAGGCGAGTCCAGAGTACAACATGGATTAAACATTTGATTACAAACCATTGTTCATGGCATAAGATAAAGATTCAGAGTTCGAAAATACAGCGGAATAATTTAAACTAGCGGAACGGTGAACATCACAGGAGGCCGTCCGTGATGTCATCACTTGTCGTCACCCTTCTGATCAAGCACACCTGCAACAACATTTTTAAAGCAAGGCTGAGTATACTAATACTCAGCAAGACTTAACCGTCGGGTGATAACTACATCACCAACCTCTAGACATGAAAGGCTTTTGGCCGGTGGAGTTTCTTTTGCTGGAAAGCCACTAAGAGTGGATCCTTACTTTCAATCTTTTAGCACAAGTTCTAGTTGATTACCATTTCTAAGTGTGCCAACTAATTCATCAAGAATTGGACAAGCAATTAATTCATCCAACCATATTTTCTCGGGTTCCATCGTTATGGGATATCATGGCCAGTAGAATAAGCAGTCTCGGATAATGGTGAGAGGCCGACAATCGATTGATTTAAACCTTGCAAGGTAGACCCAAACACACGGTCGGCTGCCCCCGCGAGGACAACTCCCCAGGCCGTCCCCATAAATCCTCGGGTTGGGATCGAATCTTACAGTCCCTGGTGCAGGCTATCCGGCATACCCCGCGAGATACCAGGAGTCACCATACACCACCCTTTCCGGTAGCTAGCCGGTAAGGAGATTTCTCAAGAGTAGTAATAGTAAGATCCCGTGCCGCCTCATTAAGGTACTAGGCTTACCGGTCCCATACCCGGCATATGCTTGGTACGTTCAAAAGCTTAGCCCACATGCCCACTGGACCGGAGTCCAAATCCCATGCTCTTACCACATGAGCAATCCAATTAAGGATATCTTATGATTCCTATCTAGGAACCTATTCTCGCGAGTGACGAACATCACTCGACTTCTATCGGTCCTATAGCATGGCAGCTATCGACCTAGCATACTAGTGATAGAGCATAGGTACCTAGGGATCACGCATCTAGGGTTTCAAATCAATTCCTGAAACGTAAATGCACAATCATAGCAAACATAATTGCATAATTTTAAAAGGCGGGGTTAATGATCCGGGCTTGCCTTCGGCGGCAAGGTTGGCCTTGGGCCCTTCCGGACTTGGGTCCAGGTCTTGAGCTACGTTCACGCACGTCAGCTCTTGGTCGGCACCTTCGTCTCCTCCTTCCGGCACGAGCGTACGTCTACGGCGGAAAGATCTACACGAAGATGCAAATGCAAGATTTATTCGACGGTTTATACTTTAATTAATTATAACCCATATTGACAATTAGGGGTGTATTTGTTGGGCACATTCACCTAGATAAGAATACGTTCAGCATACTCTTCCATAAAGGAACAATATGCAACTCTTTATTAATTATTCTTTTTGATGGTGACTCTGTACATATATACGTAAATAATTTAATTTAATTCCATCAACAGTAGTGGGTAGGTACATTTAACCTTTTTAACATGATTTGCAACCACACTCAAGTTACATGGGTGGTTGGGTGATTTCTTTTTATTGCACAATTGAATAAAGGTTTCTTTATACTTGTCATTTCATGTGAAAGCTTTTTAATCATTTTCCTTTCACAAGTAAAGATATAAATAATACTTTTATCCTTGAATTAATTTCTTATCAGCAATGTTAATAAAATTTCTTTTATTTATATTAAGTAGTATTTCCAAAAAGAAAAAGGTTTTAATTAAGGATTTTCTGTTATTCAATTTTCCCTTTAATATTAAATGGGCATTTAAGCCATTTATTAACCAATTAAATTACCAAAAATTACATGAGTGTTTCTTAAGCCTACTAGCATCTATACTGGTCCATTGGACCCACATGTAAGTGTTGGATGCTAGAAAATTAAATATTATGGGAAATAACAAAGGTTATCTAGGGATTCAATTTAAATGCATATAAAAATAATTAAGCATCAAAATGACCCAAACTTTCTTCTGGATGCTCTCTGGTCCTAAACAAGCTTAGAAAACCAACATGTTTGCATGGAATCTCTACTGAACTTGTTTTATTAATTTACAAAGGAAAACATGCATAAATCAAGAATAATTATTTCTGTTAATCCAAAAATCATGGTTAATTCACAAGATGTGTATTTTGGTATTATAAGACAGTGTGCACAAGTTGGGGTCAAAAACATAAATATAATTAACATGAAAAATCTTTTATTCACTTCTGCCAGAGATAGAAAACATTTTTATAAAAAGATTTACATGATAATTTTGTGCAATTTTTGGCATAGGAGCTAGTCATGACCTAATACACAACATATCCAAAACTTAGCTACAAAGAAGTTACGGTTTTTGAGATATTGCAGATCTAGGGTTTTCACATTTGTATTTTTCATGCCAAATTTAAAAAGAATCAGCTCAGGCTAGAATAACAAAAGTTGTAGTTTAAATCACAACGGATCTAGCAAAATTGGTTTCACAATTTTCTGAATTTTATGTGATTTTCTATGCAATTTACAAGAAACAGGGAAATTGCAATACTATTGGAGTTCACCTTTTGCGAATAGGACCCTGGAAAGTTTGGAAAGGTTGCAATGTCATCCCTCCGGCGGCTGGCCGGCGCGGGGTGCTCGATTCCGGCGAGCTCGCCGCGGGTCCTTGCCGGGGAAGGGCCGGGGGGAGGTCTAGGGGTGTCCTATGGTTCAAATTAGTGGGCGGACGGGGTGGAAGAGCCGCCGGCGAGCGCGCGCGCGGTGGTCGGGGAGGGGCGGCCGCCGCGGCTGCCGTTCCCGGCGTGCTGGGCGCGCTTGGCTTGGTCGGGCCGGTTGGTGAGCTACGGCTAGGGCGGGGGGAAGGTGTAGGAGGCGGCCGGAGTTTCATGTGGCCGGCCGGAGCGGGGAGCTCACCGCGGTGGCATGGCCGCGCGTCGGCGGGCGGCGGCTCGGCCGTGGGGAGGCTCGGTGCATCGGGGAAAGCGGGCCACGCGCCTTTATGGGGTGCCGCGCGCCCCGCGGGCGGCGCGCGGTGCGGCACGGGCGGGCGCGCGTACGGCGTCGGGCGGTCGGGCGGGGGGGGGGGTACGGCGGCGGGCGGGGCCGTACCACGGCGCGCGCGCCGTTCCGGGCGCGGGCGGGGGCATCTCCTCGGCGTGCGTGCGTCTCGGGAGCGAGCGGTGGCCTCGGGAAGGCGCGGACGGCACACGGACCGAGGCACGGCGGAGGGGGAGCGCGGGGCGGCGCCGCGGCGGCGGCGGCGGCGGGGTGCCCGCGCGCGCACGGCGCGCGCAACGTCGCGCCGGCGCGGCGTCGGCCGGCTGGACCGCGGAGTGGCCCTGTTTGAAATAAAATTTCTCCAAAAATTTGAATAAAAGTGCACAAAGCAATGAATAGGAAAGTTGTAGATCTAACTACCCTCTACAACTTTCAAAAAGGCCATATGGTGTTTTTCTCAACGGATTTTGCAGGAACATCGTGCCAACTTTGAATGTCGACACGTTCTGGAAAACAGGGAAATCTGTCTTGCAAGGGGTTTTTCACAATTTCCACCCAAAATTTGAAATGCCATTCTACATGAAAGTTGTGTCCCTCAACAAGATCTACAACTTTCATAAAGGTAGATTTTGAAGTGTTTAGGTGAATTTTGGGGAACGCGGCAAAAGTTCCGGACGACATCCGCTGACGTCAACGGTCAAGCGGGGTTTGACCGTGTCTTTGACCAAGGGTTGACTACGGGTGTTTGTGGGCTTGGTCAAGGGATTCATTGGGGTTCATTGGCGAGGTTTTCGGGTGATGACCCAGGTTGACCTAGGTTTGACCGGGGTTTGACCGGTCTGACTCGGCTGATCCGGTCATTATCGTTAATGACGGTAATTAAAAACCTGGGGCGTCACAGTCTACCCCCCTTAAGAGGAATCTCGTCCCGAGATTCGAAATTACAAGGGGAGGTGAAGAATGATTCTGGATAGAAGCGTTACCTACGAAATTCAGTTGGCTCTGCTCCACTTGCGGGCTTGGCTTGTTGTTGTCGATAGCAGATCCGGGGTTCTGCTTCTGCTGCTGGGGGTTTGGGCACTTATTGGCAAAATGCCCGGGCTGTCTACAATTGTAGCACAACCGGGGAGGAAGATCTTTGGGTTTGGAGATCGGTTGCTGGGCTTCTTGGATAAGGCGGAGCTTTCTTTTCTCCTTCTTCTTTGCCTTCTTCGAGGTTCGCACAGGTGGTGTACTAGCGGTGCGTTGAGTGGTCTTGCTAGTGTTACAGCTTCGCTTGCCTTCACGCGGACAAGTTTCCGTACAGGTAATTTCCCACTCACTTACATCTATCTCAGAAAGTTCTCGTTTACTGCCTTTATTTGCCCTCTCTTCTGCCCTAAGATCCATTGGTAGTCGAGAAGGTGGTAATATTGAGTCGGAGGCTTGGAATTGATCTTGATTAACATACTCCTCCAACAAATTGAACAAACGGGCTTGTTCGACCATAGAGGCAGATAAGGACTGGGAGAGACTGTCTGCCAAATTATTCTGATATGGTTTCCCATAATGTCCTTGGATGATGTCGTGCACCATTTGATTCAGCACAGAATTCTGCCCTTCTAGCAGTTGAGTTATGCCGACAATGGTGTTTATGTTCCTCTGGGTGGGTACTTCGGGTGAACAGGGCTTGGAAGGTTGAAGCTTCGATTGCATCGGTGGCATTTGTTGCAGTGGTTGAGCCATTTGCTGTGGGGTCTGCAGGAGCTGACACAACACTTCGGTATGTGCTGCTACGAAGGCTTCGGTCAACATCGTGGGCGGCAGTTGCGCACGATCGCCACTATCTGATGCTTCAAAATCATTGGGGTTATTCCACGCTGGTCGGAACATCTGAAATTTGAGTCCCTCATTAGCGCATGATCGGAATCTCACCCAAACTTATAATTTGGACATATTGTACGAAACTCGTTCATGGTAAACAATGCAGACCGGACATTCCAACAGTCACAATATCAATTTGGTAAAACTTGCCTACACACATATCCCATGATCGGGAATGCAGATGGAACAAAAAGTACAAGGTGTGTCCTCTTACTACCTCATCGCCGTTCATGAGGGAGCGGACGATGAATGTGCACATGCACAGCTAATAGTAGACACAATCCTCCTACTATACAGAGGTACATCCCTAACACTGTCCAGCGAAAAGACTCGAGCTCTTCCGAAGACGGAGTCATGGGTGGCAGCTTGGATTGATTTTCTGTCTTCGGTCTACGCCGAGCTTCTTCTTGACGTCGGAAATGAAGACGGAGAACAATTTGCTCGGGAAGATCGAAGTAGCTGGGAGAGGTACTCTAGTGGCAAGTAGCCAGGCTAGCTAGAAGAAGAACAAGAACAGTGATACTGCCGAGCTCTGATGGAAATGGAGCTTTCGTATCGGCGGTTCTTGGGTAAAAGGTTCCATTTTATAGCCGATGCGGGGCTGTAACGGTCAGTTGACCCAGTCGGTTATCTGGTGTATACAACACGGAGCTCGACAAGGTCAGCTCACGCGATCACGGTGTCGTGAGTACGGTTGCGGAAATCGATGGTAAAGCGACGTCATGGCGTCGTATGGTCGTGACACTGATGACGATGGTGCTCAACGGTCTAGATAATCGACCGTGAGGGGGAGCAAAACGAGAAAACTCAGTGTACTACGCCTCACGCTTGTGATAGCAACACTGAGGAGCGTAGCATAAAGCTTCGATCGATCCTGGGCGTACTTCCTTGTTTGATTTGAGAATTTGAAGGTTAGGAGCACGGACCAAGAACGAATGCACGATGGATGACTTTTCCATGTTGACTATTCGAGAACCTTGACTGCTCGAGAAAAGTTTCTACTTCTGCTGTTTTCCACTTGGCTAGCGGAAAAGGAATCGATGCTGCAAGATCGTCGAGATTCACGGCAAGGGACCAATTGGTCGAGGATTCCCAATAGGCCATTTACAAGGAGAGGAAGGCTAACGACAGAGTGCCACAAGCTTCTGCACGAAAGGTGACATCAAGTGGGAACTTCAAGGAATAATCTTGCTCACACCTTTACTTATTTCGCAAATTTTTGAGGTTTTGACAACTCGTTATTTTGAAAGCGTAACACTTTTCAAATTTGACGCGATGCATATGCTTGTGCAGTATGTGCTCATGATGCACGTTAGAATGACTCGGTTACCCATATGCATTGATGATTAGAAATGCGATCAATAGTAGGGAGGGGATCTGTGTGACGAGTTGCTATCTCACAACCAAGATACCTAGCACGCTCCTAGTGGCAGTCGTGTGGTTGCAGCACACACGATACCCTAGGTTCCGTCGCGGCACCTTTGACTGTGAGGTAACGACATCACCAAACAAGAGAGGTAGGGTAAGGGTGCGGAGTTCCATGCGAATGCACATTAGTATACCCATGCTTCCCAAATGTACATGCTATGCAACGCATGCTCAAAGCCACATTGTAATTCAATTCACAAGGTTTGAGCAAGACCAAAAAGAACAAGTTCAGGATTGAGGAATTAATTAGATCTTTGACTGGCACAAAAAGTTATGGAATACAGATCTTGATTGATCACAACTTAGCATAACTAATGCCTCGCGAACATCATTGCGGGAAAGGATGTTTAATCAAGGCAGTACTTCGATGAGAGTTTTCGAGATTACCAACAACATTTAGGATTACAAAGCAGACTAGCTGCGATGACAAGGTTCCTAGTTCGACCGACAGCGATAACTGACCAAAAGTGGTCATGGTACACTAGGATTCCTCACAACACTGCATTCTTACAACTCAGAACTTCTATTCCCAATGGACCAACTTCCGAGGGTGGGATCTTCCACTCTGGGAATCTACGGTGACTCAGGTCCAGACTCAATTCCGGATTCACCCTGGATATCTTCAACATCTTCTTCTTGTGCTGGTCCCGGGATGACAGGTTCTGGGGGTGGAACGGCTAGAGCTTCCAATTGATTTTCTAGTTCAAGCATATACTGATCGTTATGCTGCAACAAGAAATTCTGCTCATGGATGATCGCAGTTAACTCTTGTATCTTTGCCTTGTCCTTGCGTCTTTCCTTCCTGAGAGTAGCAATCATTGCTCGGGCTTCCTTCAACGCTTGAGCTGAACATTCTACTTCCTTAACTTTGTATCTATAGATTTGGTGTCTATAGAATATGCTTTCTCCCACCATTCGCAGATAGGTGTCGTACATGGCTTCTGAGAAGCGGACTGAGGTGACAAGATCAGGACTATAGTGAGAGTTGCTCTGGACTGGAAGGATAGTTTCTCGTTCACCACCCGGTGTAATGTGTCGCTCGGGTACCGGAATGACCTTAGCTGCAGAGTTGGCTATCTCGGTCGGGTGCTTCCCACAGAAAGTGGTGAGTGCTTCGAGAGCAGCCTTCTGCACTGTGTCGGACAAGTTTCTTCCGTGTGCCGTACACTCCCACTCATCCCAAGCAGGATTGGTCGGGCACGTTGGAATCTTCACCTTCACTTCACAACGAAGGAGTTGGCCTGTGGTCATGATCTCACGTGTCGAGTACTCTGGGTAAGTGGTGTACCCAAAGTTCCTTAGGGTGTCCCACAAAAGTGCAGGAAAACCACCCTCCTCGATGTAGTCCACGAGAGTCCATGATTCCACATCGGTCGATGTAGAGCCAGCGTTGTCCATCTGGACATAACGACAAAAGTGAGAATCAGGCGGGTGCGAGTGTACAAAAGTAACTCGATCCACGATTTGGGTAAGGGTTAAGGTATGGGGTAACCATGCATACTTAAATACCATCGTATGCTGAGCTCGAACGAGCAGGCATACCAATGATACATAGGTCTGGCAATCTGGAACCGAACATCCTACTCAAAACCAGAGTCCAACACTTCCCCAATTGGCGTAGCAACTTAGCAAGGTTATGAAACTTAAGTTGGGTACTCAAGGTTGAGCTAGAGAACTCAGAAGGTGCTTAACCAAGCAAGGTTCAAAGGTTCTAGGGAGATGTCAAGACAAGGTTGACTACCAAGCATACTTGCGGTAGACCAAGGTGTGATCACGAACTTGGGGCTAGCAGATCGGAATTAGGTTGGAGCAACCTAGGTTAAGATCATCTAGACGAAAGGTTCTTGGACCAGAACAGCAATTTTAAACAACACTTTTATTAACTTTAAGCTCGACAGCACTTCTACACCTAAAGAAGCTAAACAGAACAAAACATGCTATAACTATTTTACTTTAGAGAGCACGAAAACAGCCATGAGTTCAGTTTAGGTTCTTTCACGATTTTTAACATGATGCAAGACGTCCTATTCGTCCTCACAATGGCAATCAAGCCAAACTTCGGAATTAGCGCCGGTGGCATGGCACATACACGTATCTCCCTATAATATTTAGTCGAGATCTAGTCGATGCTTACTTAGCGAGCTTACGAAACGAGGTTAGTGTACCTGCAGAAGATCACAGAACACAACGAACCTTTCATGCCAGCACTCATGAAAGCGTCCACATACATTACCGTTTACTATAGAAACGGCACCCATGCGTTAAGCCGCTGCATGGACAGCGTCCAACCTCGGACATTCTCCGTTTGAATGGAGCATATCCTTGCCTCGCATGAGCGACATGCGGAATGCTCACGTATGAAACACGTGGCAAGACACGACTCAGAACCAGACGCGAAGATGGGATCCGTGGAATGGATCACTCCATCAACCCTCGCAATTTCCGTGATGCGGAACAACACACGTATAAAACACGTGGCTCCTAGTTTGGTTGTGCGAGAAAGTAAGTCTGACATAAAGTAATGTGCTGGAAGTTAGCAAAATAGACCATAGATTAGTAAGCCACCTGAAATAAACCAAAAATTCCCTTCTAGGGCCTCTCGGTCTATTTTATCCTTAACGGACCAACGTATTTTGCAAAACAACAATCTTGGCAAATTTTATTCAAAAATCATGTGATTGGAGTTGTTAATTAACTCTGGTGCATGCAGTCGCTCTGATACCAGCTGTGACAACCCGCCCGGGAAAATACCGTACTATTGCCTAAGACCGATCCACTTTGGTCGTTAAGCAATAGTAAAGTATCATCCTGTCGTTGGTTGCTGGGTTAACGCCCGATAAATCACTTGAACATCGAACAGAGGATCGATACATGCATTAAAACTCACGCGAAGGCGAGTCCAGAGTACAACATGGATTAAACATTTGATTACAAACCATTGTTCATGGCATAAGATAAAGATTCAGAGTTCGCAAATACAGCGGAATAATTTAAACTAGCGGAACGGTGAACATCACAGGAGGCCGTCCGTGATGTCATCACTTGTCGTCACCCTTCTGATCAAGCACACCTGCAACAACATTTTTAAAGCAAGGCTGAGTATACTAATACTCAGCAAGACTTAACCGTCGGGTGATAACTACATCACCAACCTCTAGACATGAAAGGCTTTTGGCCGGTGGAGTTTCTTTTCTTTGGAAAGCCACTAAGAGTGGATCCTTACTTTCAATCTTTTAGCACAAGTTCTAGTTGATTACCATTTCTAAGTGTGCCAACGAATTCATCAAGAATTGGACAAGCAATTAATTCATCCAACCATATTTTCTCGGGTTCCATCGTTATGGGATATCATGGCCAGTAGAATAAGCAGTCTCGGATAATGGTGAGAGGCCGACAATCGATTGATTTAAACCTTGCAAGGTAGACCCAAACACACGGTCGGCTGCCCCCGCGAGGACAACTCCCCAGGCCGTCCCCATAAATCCTCGGGTTGGGATCGAATCTTACAGTCCCTGGTGCAGGCTATCCGGCATACCCCGCGAGATACCCGGAGTCACCATACACCACCCTTTCCGGTAGCTAGCCGGTAAGGAGATTTCTCAAGAGTAGTAATAGTAAGATCCCGTGCCGCCTCATTAAGGTACTAGGCTTACCGGTCCCATACCCGGCATATGCTTGGTACGTTCAAAAGCTTAGCCCACATGCCCACTGGACCGGAGCCCAAATCCCATGCTCTTACCACATGAGCAATCCAATTAAGGATATCTTATGATTCCTATCTAGGAACCTATTCTCGCGAGTGACGAACATCACTCGACTTCTATCGGTCCTATAGCATGGCAGCTATCGACCTAGCATACTAGTGATAGAGCATAGGTACCTAGGGATCATGCATCTAGGGTTTCAAATCAATTCCTGAAACGTAAATGCACAATCATAGCAAACATAATTGCATAATTTTAAAAGGCGGGGTTAATGATCCGGGGCTTGCCTTCGCTGGCAAGGTTGGCCTTGGGCCCTTCTGGACTTGGGTCCAGGTCTTGAGCTACGTTCACGCACGTCAGCTCTTGGTCGGCACCTTCGTCTCCTCCTTCCGGCACGAGCGTACGTCTACCGGCGGAAAGATCTACACGAAGATGCAAATGCAAGATTTATTCGACGGTTTATACTTTAATTAATTATAACCCATATTGACAATTAGGGGTGTATTTGTTGGGCACATTCACCTAGATAAGAATACGTTCAGCATACTCTTCCATAAAGGAACAATATGCAACTCTTTATTAATTATTCTTTTTGATGGTGACTGTGTACATGTATACGTAAATAATTTAATTTAATTCCATCAACAGTAGTGGGTAGGTACATTTAACCTTTTTAACATGATTTGCAACCACACTCAAGTTACATGGGTGGTTGGGTGATTTCTTTTTATTGCACAATTGAATAAAGGTTTCTTTATACTTGTCATTTCATGTGAAAGCTTTTTAATCATTTTCCTTTCACAAGTAAAGATATAAATAATACTTTTATCCTTGAATTAATTTCTTATCAGCAATGTTAATAAAATTTCTTTTATTTATATTAAGTAGTATTTCCAAAAAGAAAAAGGTTTTAATTAAGGATTTTCTGTTATTCAATTTTCCCTTTAATATTAAATGGGCATTTAAGCCATTTATTAACAAATTAAATTACCAAAAATTACATGAGTGTTTCTTAAGCCTACTAGCATCTATACTGGTCCATTGGACCCACATGTAAGTGTTGGATGCTAGAAAATTAAATATTATGGGAAATAACAAAGGTTATCTAGGGATTCAATTTAAATGCATATAAAAATAATTAAGCATCAAAATGACCCAAACTTTCTTGTGGAAGCTCTCTGGTCCTAAACAAGCTTAGAAAACCAACATGTTTGCATGGAATCTCTACTGAACTTGTTTTATTAATTTACAAAGGAAAACATTCATAAATCAAGAATAATTATTTCTGTTAATCCAAAAATCATGGTTAATACACAAGATGTGTATTTTGGTATTATAAGACAGTGTGCACAAGTTGGGGTCAAAAACATAAATATAATTAACATGAAAAATCCTTTATTCAGTTCTGCCAGAGATAGAAAAACATTTTTATAAAACGATTTACATGATAACTTTGTGCACTTTTTGGCATAGAAGCTAGTCATGACATAATACACAACATATACAAAACTTAGCTACAGAGGATTTACGGTTTTTGAGATATTGCAGATCTAGGGTTTTCACATTTGTATTTTTCATGCAAAATTTAAAAAGAATCAGCTCAGGCTAGAATAACAAAAGTTGTAGCTTAAATCACAACGGATCTAGAAAAACTGGTTTCACAATTTTCTGAATTTTCTGTGATTTTCTACGCAATTTACAAGAAACAGGGAAATTGCAATACTATTGGAGTTCACCTTTTGCGAATAGGACCCTGGAAAGTTTGGAAAGGTTGCAATGTCATCCCTCCGGCGGCTGGCCGGCGCGGGGTGCTCGATTCCGGCGAGCTCGCCGCGGGTCCTTGCCGGGGAAGGGCCGGGGGAGGTCTAGGGGTGTCCTATGGTTCAAATTAGTGGGCCGGACGGGGTGGAAGAGCTGCCGGCGAGCGGCGCGCGGTGGTCGGGGAGGGGCGGCCGCCGCGGCTGCCGTTCCCGGCGTCTTGGGCGCGCTTGGCTTGGTCGGGCCGGTTGGTGACCTACGGCTAGGGCGGGGGGAAGGTGTAGGAGGCGCCGGAGTTTCATGTGACCCGCGGGAGCGGGGAGCTCACCGCGGTGGCATGGCCGGTGCGTCGGCGGGCGGCGGCTCGGCCGTGGGGAGGCTCGGTGCGTCGGGGAAAGCGGGCCACGCGCCTTTATGGGGTGCCGCGCGCCCCGCGGGCGGCGCGCGGTGCGGCACGGGCGGGCGCGCGTACGGCGTCGGGCGGTCGGGCGGGGGGGGGGTACGGCGGCGGGCGGGGGCCGTACCACGGCGGCGCGGCGTTCCGGGCGCGGGCGGGGCATCTCCTCGGTGTGAGTGCGTCTCGGGAGCGAGCGGTGGCCTCGGGAAGGCGCGGACGGCACACGGACCGAGGCACGGCGGAGGGGGAGCGCGGGGCGGCGGCGCCGGCGGCGGGGTGCCCGCGCGCGCACGGCGCGCGGCGTCGCGCCGGCGCGGCGTCGGCCGGCCGGGGACCGCGGAGTGGCCCTGTTTGAAATAAAATTTCTCCAAAAATTTGAATAAAAGTGCACAAAGCAATGAATAGGAAAGTTGTAGATCTAACTACACTCTACAACTTTCAAAAAGGCCATATGGTGTTTTTCTCAACGGATTTTGCAGGAACGTCGTGCCAACTTTGAATGTCGACACGTTCTGGAAAACAGGGAAATCTGTCTTGCAAGGGGTTTTCACAATTTCCACCCAAAATTTGAAATGCCATTCTACATGAAAGTTATGTCCCTCAACAAGATCTACAACTTTCATAAAGGTAGATTTTGAAGTGTTTAGGTGAATTTTGGGGAACGCGGCAAAAGTTCCGGACGACATCCGCTGACGTCAACGGTCAAGTGGGGTTTGACCGTGTCTTTGACCAAGGGTTGACTACGGGTGTTTGTGGGCTTGGTCAAGGGATTCATTGGGGTTCATTGGCGAGGTTTTCGGGTGATGACCCAGGTTGACCTAGGTTTGACCGGGGTTTGATCGGTCTGACTCGGCTGATCCGGTCATTATCGTTAATGACGGTAATTAAAAACATGGGGCGTCACAGTCATTGGAGACGATGTTTGCTTACTCCGTGTATCATTTAATTCTACATTGGAATCACTACCTCTGCAGCTCTACTCTCAGTCATTGACTAGCAACAGTTTCCCGGCCATCTTGACCGTCTTTGGAACCTTCCCGTCCGTTCCTGTGCTCTTGATCTTATTCCTTCCTTGTTTTTTCTATAAAAAGGCACCGACGCCTATCGGTCCTTCTCACTTCAAGTTGCTTCCTTCTTCTCTAGATCTAGATCTAGCTATATGGTTCCTTCTTCTGATACAATAAAGCGAGTCACTTGCTTCCTTCTTCTCTAGATCTAGCTATGGCACAAAGAATAGATCTTGTAGGGCACAAGCTTTTGCTTTTCTCTCTTCTTCCTCCTCCTTGATCTCTTAGTTGCTAGAAGAATTCTTGTGATAGGAGGTGATTGGGTTGCTCATCCCTCAAACACGGCTGCCAGAAGAATCCTTGTGACGTACCCCTTCCACGTAGCCGTGTACGGGGAAGGTAGCCCAGAACCTCCTGGCATCACGATGTACAAGCTGACGGAAAGCTTGCTGCAACTTCTCCGTCACACTTGGGCTTCCTTTTGCTTTCCCAAACTCCTCCAGGAGGAGGGATTTTTTAAGGGATATGTTTCCACCCTCTTTGTATCTTTCTCTTGTGTTCACTTGTAAGATGAGGAAGCAGCCAGAATCTTGATGGATCATATCTCATTATTTTTCCTTGTAAGATGAGCATAATTATGGAAAGCTTCTGTCTTGTAAACCAAAATTAGGGTTGCTAGACAAAAGCTGTCCTTAATTAGTCATGCAAAGAATCAAGTCTCTAAGCCGTCAGCAGAAATGGAGCTTGTTCGATGACCATGTGCAGCAAGATCGACGACCTGCGAGCAAGATCGATGTGTGTGTGTGATTTTGCATATCTCGTCATGAAGATATGGCCGCATTGTAACCTTGTTCTGATGTATCAATGATGACTGTAATATGTGTGTGTGTGTGTGATTTTGCATTTCAATAGACATGCTTTTGTGATTATCTCTGTGTAGTACAATTTTTTGTATGATTTACCTACTCACTTGCAAAGCTTGTGATTATCTCAACAGTTTGGCAAATCAACTTGTTTCTCTCAGGATTCTTGATCTAGATTTGGCAAGTGAAATTATGCCAGATTGTTGGAGATGAACTCTTTTTTTACTTGGCATATCTTTTTAGAAGTTGGCAAAGCACAAGATTTGCCAAGTAAAATTTGGCAAACTCTTGGAGATGCTCTAATCCGTGTCTCTTTTGATGTAATCTGTTCATGATTTCACATATCTTCTTGCCCATAACAAAAGCAACACTGGTTCATTAGTCCTCGTCTCTTGCCTGTAACAAAGGCGACGCTGGTTCGTTAGTCCTCGTCTCTTGCTCGTAACAAAGGCGACGCTGGTTCGTTAGTCCTCGTCTCTTGCCCGTAGCAATGGCGACGCAGGTTCGTTAATCCTCGTCTCTTGCCCGTTACTGAACTGAAGCAGAATATAAACAGAGTATATATAGTATCTTTGGCAGAACATATTACAAGCAGGATTCAAATTCCACCACATCCCATATATTATAAAACGAATTGAAATTCCACCAATACATCGCATCCTTTATATTACAAAACGGATTCCATTTTCACCAATAGACACATCCTCTGGCATTACAAAAAGGATTCAATAGAAATCAAGCTTGCTTTTTCTTCCTTGATTTCTGTATATGGATTTTTTCACTATGGTCGCTTCGCAAGTACAGTGTTTTGTTCGTTCCGAAGAGTTGGGGCTTGTATGAAGTGTCAAAGGATGGAATTTCGTCAAACTGGTTGTATTCCTCCTCCTCAACAACATTTTCAATCCTCACAATCCTTTTTTTCAGGCATAACCACAGACCAGTTCTTCTTTGCAAGGTCAGGTGCATAAAACACTTGCTCAACATCGTTGGTGAAGACAAACGGTTCGTTTTTGTAACCAAAGACCCGAAGAAGATCAACACTAACATAACCATATTTGTCCTTGCTCACAGCTCTCTTCCCATTGGTGACCCATCTACATCGAAACAAGGCTACCTTCAATCCTACATAATCAAGCTCCCATATCTCCTCTATTTGACCATAATATGTGTTTGTCTCCATGTCATCATCATCGTCATGACTATCGTCAACGACGGCCCGTACACTCACACCACTATTTTGATAGACGCTCTTTTTATCTTGGGTCATGGTGTAAAACGTGTATCCATTGATATCCATTCCTTCGTATCTTGTAATAGTGAACAATGGCCCACTGCTAGATTCCTTATCTCGTCGGTAATTACAACATTATTGTTGCATGTCTCAACATAATCTCGGAGCCACTTGCTGAAACCTTGCATGTGCATCTTTGCAAGCCAAGCCCTACCACGGTTAGGGTTGTCTTCATTTAGTTGTCGTTTGTGCTCATTGGCAAACGGTGTAATTAGGTGCAGCTGTTGAATCACGGTGAAATGAGCCTTTTCGAAGGCATCTGCATCCGGAGTGACTGACCTTTTCCCCATGGTCCCAACACCTGAAAGCCTACCTTCATGCCGTGAGTGAGGCACACCAATGGGGTTTTGTGGGCCCATATAACCCATGGCCCACTCCAGTGCTTCGATGGTCTCATAGCCACAAACAATGGCTCCCTCCGGAAATAACCTGTTATGTACCAATGATTTCAGGAATCCATAGAACCTCTCATATGGAAACATCTGATGAAGGTAAGATGGGCCAAGTCCAATAGTTTTTCCTCATCAATTACCTTCTGTTTTATTGCATTGAAGAATAAACACAAGCTCGTGACCACGTCACGAACCAGTTCTGTCTTGATACCTCAAAGTGCAATAGGAAGAAGAGTCGTCATCAACACATGGCAATCATGAGATTTCATCAAGTTGAAATTCATTTTCATGTCCTTCACTGACACTAGCCTCTTGAAGTTTGATGAGTAGCCTGAAGGTACTTTCAAATCATGCAAAACCGACGAATTCTTTTCTCTCTGCCTTTGACAAGGTGGTTGCAGCAACGGGAATGTTCGTCCCCGTCTCTGTTTCCTCTGCATAGAGCTCCGGCCTAATGCCCAGCTCTTTAAGATCCTCCCTTGAATTTTTATGATCTTTTCCTTTGGACTTCTGTTGTAGCAATGTTCCACAAGTAGCTTCACACATATTCTTCTTGACGTGCATGTTATCAATCGAATGACGCACATCCAACATCGGCCAATACTCTAGCTCCCATAGAATTGATTTCTTGTTCTACATTCCTTCTTCTTCTTCACCATCTCGTTTCTTTCTTTTGCCAAGGGGTTTTCAGTCAGTTTGGGTAACTCCTCGATAGTTTTGGTGTCCTTGACTTTCAAGTGGACCAGATCTCCAGTCACATGCAACGACGCCTCTCAATTCTCCCTTTCCCCATTAAACTGACAATCCATGGCCCGGTATGGATGTTTCTTGCTGAGGAAACGACGGTGCCCCATAAATACGTATTTCTTTGAATGTCTTAGCCATATTGCGCAAGTATCTTCCAAGTAGTGTGGGCAAGCTGCACCTTTCCTTTTACTCTGGCCAGAGAGGTTGCGCTGAGCTGGGTTGTCGTTGATGGTGGTAAACAACATGCCATGCATTGTGAACTCTTCACGCTTGTACTCATCCCAAACCTCCGGCACACCAGGCTTCCACAATATCTTCAAGTCATCAACTAGTGGCCTTAAGTAGACATCAATACTGTTGCCAGGTTACTTTGGCTCGGAGACCAATATTGTCAGCATCATATATTTCTGTTTCTTGCATAGCCACGGTGGAAGGTTGTACAACAACAGCACAACAGGCCAGGTGCTATGTGTTGAGCTCTAGTTACCGAATGGGTTCACGCCATCTGCGCTCATAGCAAACCGTATGCTCCTTGCGTCGTCAAACCATGGGAAGTGGGTATTAATGTTACCCCCATTGCGCTGAATCTGCGGGGTTCCTAAACTTGCCATCTTTCTTATAATTAAGCTCCTTTCGGACTTCGTCATGCCAATGCAAGAGTTTGGCTTCCTTTCGTGCTGTGAACCATCTTCTCAGCCGAGGAATGATGCAAAAATACCATGCCACCCTCACAGGAGCCCCTCTGTTAGCCTTCTTCTTCTTGCCTCTGATCTCGCCGGGCTCGTTCTCGTCATCAACATTATTATCATCTCCACCATCCTTTTTCCTCTTGTACCAATCATAGCCACACTTGGGGCACTTGTCAAGGTCTGCATAATCTCCACGGAACAATACACAACTGTTCTAGAATGCATGGATTTTTTCAACCTCTATTCCCAGAGAAAATTATCTTCTTTGCCTCATAGACAGACTCTGCTATTTGGTTTTCTTTCAGGTAGCATGTCTCTAAGCACATCCAATAGATGTTTGAAACTTTTGTTGCTCCAACCATGATCTGCCTTAAGCTGCAGAAGTTTTAGATCACCAGAAAGGTGAGAGTACTTCTGGCGATCAGGATAGAGGGGTTTCTTTGAATCTTCAATCAACTACTTCAGCCTCGCTAATTCAGAAGGTGTGTACACTCGTTGAAACTCAATATCCCGCAACATTTGATCAACATTGTGCACACGTTGCAACACCTCACCATCATTGAAGCCCCTAACTTCTTGATCAGTGATATCCTCAGGCCTCAACACATTTGGTGGGAATAATGGTTCATTTCCCTCAAAAATTGCACTGTCATCAAGGTCTTCATCATGGTTAGCATGGTGTCGCACTTCACCTTCATTTAGGTAGCCTACTTCGAGTTCATTAAGGCCTTCCTCACCATGTTTATTCCAACACGTGTAATGTTTTGTGAAACCACGTGTGACCAAATGATCAAAAATGATTTCCCGTTGTGCGGATTTTTTTTGGTTGAGACAATCAATACAAGGGCAAAGCATTGCCTGAACACCACGGTTTCTCATATCCGCCTCTGCTTGATTTAGAAAACCATTGACCCCGCTTAAGAAATTCTCCCAGTCTTCTTGGGATTGTCTGTACATCCAAGACTGAGCAGCAGACGCCATCTGCATTCCGTACACCAAATGAGCATAATTCATCACACAAAAAGACAGTTGAAGAATTTCAATAAAATGGACCAATTAATTTCCACCTTGACGAGGACTTTCTATGAGCCAAGCGTGACCAAGGAGGAGGATCGGAGGTGCAGAGGACGCTGCGGTCGACATCCGCTTTGGCCCCTTTCGCTGTTGCACAATCCTCAGAGCGCGCGCAGCTGGCGGCGGCGAACGGGACAGGCCGACGGGGACATCTGAGTACACAGATCGAGCGAGTGACCTTCTGAGGAGAGAGAGAGCGAGTGTTGTTGTCGAAATAGGAGTGGCCTAGCTTCTGCGGGGAGAGAGCGAGTGGTGTCGAAAGGATAAGACACAGACACACAGACGAGATAACAACATGCGTCTCCGATGTTAGAAAAAAGGCAACCCTGGGTGCCAATCAAAGGAGACGCATCCTACAAGCATGCGTCTCTAGTATGAACTTATCGGTAACTGACTTTATAGCTTGTTACCAATAAAGAGTGATCAGTAACGGACTTAAGCAGCCCGTTACCGATAGGGCATTGATCGGTAACGGACTTTACAAGCCCGTTACTGATAGGTTTAACATTTGTAACAGACTCTTTTAACATCCGTTACAAAGAATTTATGTAACGGGCGTTTAAGAAGCCCATGTTGACGGTGAATTTCCGTCAACCTAGAGTACTTGTTATACATTGGTTTCGATTATGATTTGCAACTAACCCGCCACTAGGCATACTAATGATGTAACAAGTTCACACTTGCATGTCGATTTTGGAGTTTGTTGTTTATGCAGGAAATCTACGCTAAAGAGGAGACTTTCGAGATAAGTTCACCAAGCACTTTGGAAGAAGATCATGAAGCCCGACAAGAGTCAAGACACGTGATGAACATGACTACAAATGACTCGAGGACCGAAGCGTCAACGTGCAAGTCTTCATGGACTCAACCATAAAACGGCGAAGCTTGGATATCAAAGATTCAAGCCTTAACTGTGAAGGAAACGACGTCAAAGGCCCACATGCAAGTGCACACAAATAAAGAATCACGCGAGAAGCAACCGGGAAGGAAACCGGGGCCGAACCGGGCCGAAATGGGCCTGGGCCGGCCGGCCCAGCCCACTCCGGGGTCGGTTCGGTGCCCCCTTTGCCCTAGGTGTTTGTCTATTTATTGCCTCTGCCACCGTCAGCCGCCACATCGAACAAATCATCCTACCGACGCCATTGACCAGAACATCGCCGCTGCAAGATGAGGGAGAGAGTTAGATGAGCTCATCGCAAGGATCAATGCCGGCGGAGAGAAGGAAGCAAGAGGAGGACTCCAAGCCGCTGGCCTAGGGGTGTTCCCAAGCTCCATCGCCGCCATCTTCCCAAAGGAATTTCTTTTCCCTAATTAAAAAAAAATCATTTATCCACTCATTTGGTTTTGAGGACCATGTGTGGTTCGAAGACCGGTGGATGGTCGCTTCCTTGTGTGATGAGTGATTGACAACGTTGTGTGGACCGATTCTTGGCTAAGTATTGCGGGTGCGAGGTTGCGGCTTGACTCGTGTTGGTGCAGGTGAAGAACAAGCGCGAAAGGTCGTCGCCAGTGAGGCCTCCAGGTGTGGAGAAGACAAGTAGGCTTTGTTCGAGGGACCCGGTGGCCAGCGGGGTCAAGTGCGGGCCGCATGGTGGCATGAACAGCAAGATGAAGTCGTGGACGG
Organism: Cenchrus americanus; assembly: GCA_947561735.1. Classification (NCBI taxonomy): domain Eukaryota; kingdom Viridiplantae; phylum Streptophyta; class Magnoliopsida; order Poales; family Poaceae; genus Cenchrus; species Cenchrus americanus. The sequence goes on from OX387245.1 coordinate 52,223,060, forward strand.
TTTCTTGGTTGAGTCTCAAAACCAAGGTCGAGCCGGGACTTCATGGGAGCCAAGTCATGAGTGGTGATTGGCGGAGGCTACATCAAGTTCGCGGGGTTTGCGGTGGTTCACCAGAAAATCACCGGGTTACTCGGGCCGAGCCACAAAGCCGAGGCCGAAGATCGGGTGTGGTCGTGCGGCCAAAACCGGCCCCGACCGGTTTGGAGAACCGGTCCGACCGGTTTGGGGTCGCAGAGGCGCCGGAAGCTTCGAGGCGGAGGACACGCGTCGGGATCGCAAGGCTTGCGTTGAGGCTACGCAGGGTGCGGTCGCTGGGCATCCGTCCGATGGAGAAGACATCAAGAATTCCAAATCCGCCCTTGAGGGGCTTGTATCCCTAGTTAGTAGAGAGGGGCATTTTAGACATTCGGTTGCCGCCTATATAACCCAAGAGGTGAGAGGTTGGCAGCCAACTCTTGGAACCCTAGCTCATTAGTTTTCCTATTTTCCACCTATTTTCTCTAGGTTTTCCTTAGGACTAGCAAGAGAGCTTCACGGAGAGATCTTGTAGAGAGGGATGGATGATCGGGCGGCTTGCTAGACCTTGTACGAACCTTTGTTTCATGTATAGATGATTCGGCGTTGTTCCTCAAGGTTTGGATGTGTTTTTCCCGGTTGTTCTTGGTGGTGATTTTCGGAGCCCTCTCTCGGTGATTTCTTTGGGTTGTTTTCAGGACTCTTCTCTTGGGGATTTGATGGGGGAAATTTGTGGGAACCCTTTGTGGTTCTTTGGGCTGTGATTCCCCTCCCAAATCCGTGAGGAAAGTGCTCGATTTTGGGGGTTTCTTGAGTTCTTGGTTTGGAAGTGATTTCGGCGGGATTTCTTCGATTCCTCCTTTTTGGATGAGTTTTTGTGGGATTAAACTTGGCCATGGACTCCTCATGAGGTGTTCCTGATATCCCCAAAGTCTTGTTCAAGTCCGTGGAGCGATTCGGGAGATTGAGATGTGGTTTTGGGGGAGTTGACCCGCGGGCTGTGTTCTTCTCGACTGTTCAGGCTAAAACCGGCCTGACCGGTTTCCCAAACCGGTTTGACCGGTTTCGCCCGATGGGTCGTCGAGAAAGATCTTTGAACAAGGAAGTCTTTCTTGCTCTATGGCTTCGTTTGTTCGGATGTGGAAAGGCTTTTGAAGTGTTTGGGGTCTTTGGGGAGTTTCTCGGACGGAAATCGGTCCGACCGGTTTGCCTAACCGGTCCGACCGGTTTTTCCCCTCGCCTTCGTGAGGCTAAGTCCAACGGAGCGGTCCGACCGGTTTCGAAACCGGCCCGACCGGTTTGTCTTGCCGCCCGCCCTTGTCGTGTGTGTGTTTCCGCTGCGTGTGTGTTGAGGCTGTTGTTTGTGTCTTGTTCCTAGGTTCAGTAGCACTCCAGTGGCTACGTGAACTTGGCAAGAGAAGCTCGCGGAGGTGCACGAGTGAATTTGGGTTCATAGGCCGAATTCTTGAATAGAATTTTTATCGGCTCCCATTCACTCCCCCCCCTCTCTGGTTCGCCGTTTCGGTCCTTCAAGTGGTATCAGAGCCGGTTCGGGTCTTTGTTGACTCTAACCGCCCTAAGATCCAAGGATGGCATACCGGAACGGGGTTCGGGTCCTCCACACTTCGATGGCAAGAACTACCGGATGTGGAGCAAGCGGATGGGTGCGTTCCTCCGCGGAAAGGGTCACCGCTTTGGGATGTCACGGTGGACACGAGGGCTATGTCCAGCCGATGGATTTCCTTGCTCCGGGGTGGAGGGACGGATTCGACGCCAACAATAAGGCGGTCGACTACTTGTTTCGTGCTTTGTGTCGGCCCCGAGTTCGATCGGGTGCACACCGAGCACTTGGCTTGTAGAATTTGGGCGGTGTTGAAGGAGGCTCATGTTGGGAACGCCCGTGTTCGAGCACGGTTGTATGCGACCCACCGGAGAGAGTACGAGAACTTCACTCATCTCCCCGGTGAGTCCATCGATGCCTTGTTTCGCAGGTTCACGGTGGTGGTGAACAACATGAGGGCCAATGTGGACGTGCTCCCGTATGATGATCATGATAGAGCGGTCAAGCTCTTACACTCTTTGGATCGTACGATATGGGGCGGAAAGTTCGAGGCCATAGTCGAGTCGGAGCGGTATGATACTCGACGGTGAACGAGTCGTTCTCGAAGCTCAAGTCGGGCCGAGGTGGATAGGGGCATGACCGCCAAGCTCGAGGGACCGACGATTCCCATAGTCTTGCCCTCGTTGGTGGTTCCAAAGGAAAGACTAACTCTAACCCATCCACCAGGATGTTCTCGTTTTCCTCTTTGATGTCTATGCCAGATGAGGAGTTTGATGACCTTGGAGAGGACGAGCTGGCGCTGTTGACGAGGCGGTTCGAGAGGCTGCACGAGAACCGCGTGAACATGAGGAGGAACACGAGGACTTGCTTCCAGTGCGGCAAGCCGGGACACTTCGTCACCGACTGCCCAGAGAAGGCCGAGAACAAGGACAGCTACAAGCACAAGCCAAGGAAGAACGATGACAAGTACCATTCGAGGCGCGACCACAAGAGCAAGCACAAGAACAAGTACAAGGACGAGCGACGATCGAGGAAGAAGGAGGGCCGAGGCAAGGCCCGAGCGATGGTTGGAGCGAGCGACGTCGACTCCGGGTCCGCGTACTCCACCTCGAGCTCGAGCGGCGCCGACGACGAGGGAGATCGCCGCAAGAACAAGAGGTCGTCCAAGAACCTGAGCGGGCTGAGCTGCTTCGCGAGAGACGGCTTCTGCACCATGGCGTTGAGCTCCGGCAGCAAGAAGAGCACACAGAGCGACTCGGACTCTGAGTCCGACGACGAGGTGCGTGATGAGCTTCCCTTCTTGCGTCAGGAGAATGAGAGGCTTGGCTCTTTGCTTGATAACCGTGATGACATGCTTAGAGAGGCCAAGAAAATGAGGAAAGAGCTTAGGGCTTCACTCGAGGATGCTAGGACTAGAGTGGCTGAGCTAGAGACACAGGTGCTTGATAGCAAGCTTGAGATTGATTCGCTTAAGGCTAGCCCTGTTGTTTCTGATGAGAATGATTGTGCTGATTGCTCCATATTCCTTGCCGATCTTGCTTTGTTTAAGGAGAAGCATGCCTCCAAGTGTGAGGAACTAGATGTGCTTAGGGTTGAAGTGGCCGAGCTTAAGTCTAGACTCGCTTTGCTAGGTGCTTGCACTTCTTGCCCCGTTTTGCATGCTAAAATTGATGAGATGCATGCTTACACTAGTTCGCTCGAGGCTAAATTGAAAGAACCCATGCCTACATCTTGCTCTACCCGTGAAATGCATGCATTGAAAAATTTGGAGCTTGCACATTATGTTGATCGTTTGCGGGATGAGAATGATGATTTGAGGAAGTTGATGGGTTGGTTGTCCGGTCCACGAGCCTCGGTTGAGGATGATGATCGAGGCCTTTAAGAGGCAAGATGGTGAGGGGCTTGGGGTAAACAAGGTTGGTGAGGGAAGTGGAGAGAATATCCCGGAGCCACCAAAAACCCACCACAAAAATGATTTCCCCCCAAAACCTAACCATCTAAGGAACCGACTAGACACAACCCCAGCTCCACCCGTGTTTCCTATACCCACAAATGATCTTCAAAAGCCTATCAAGTTTGTGAGCACTTCGGGGAAGGTGTTCTTTGGGAAGGAAAGTGAGAAGGCTAGTGGTGAGAAACCGGTGGAGGATTTGAGTGGAGAGAAACCAAGTGAGCAGCCACATCCCAAGCCTAAGCCTAAGCTTGTGAGGTTCCATTGTGGCTATTGTGGAAGAGATGGCCACAAGGAGGAGTTTTGCTTCAAGAGGAAGCGAGAGGAGAAAATGGCGAAGGAGTGGGCTAACGGGGACAAGTTTCACCCCTCCAGCGGTGTACTTAAGCCTCGTGTGCAGATGCCCAGGGCCAAGGCGAGTGTGAGGATAGTTCCGGCTTGGGGTGATCGAAAGAGTGCAGGAGGTGCTGCTGGAGAAGTGAAACCGGTCAGACCGGTTTTGGAACCGGTCAGACCGGTTTGGGGTCTGCGGAATGACAAGCTTGGTTTCCGTGCTCATACGTGCGAGGGTTGTTTCTGGAGGTCGTGGTTCTGGTGGATGGGCTGGAGAGTTTGCGGTGGGTCGGGTTGCTAGGCGTTCTCTCCCTCGAGTTCACTACGGGGATGGGAGGAGTCGTAGCTTTGAGAAGGAAAGGAGGGACGGTCCACGAGTTATCTTTCGTGGTTTTGGTCCTCCTCCAGGCAGAGAGGGGTGGTTCCCTCAGGGTGGTTACCGTGGTGGTGTTCGTGGAGGCAGTTTTGGTAGGAGAGATGCTTTGGTTGGTGCTAACCCCACTTTCGAGCAAATGGCTCGGCACTGGTTTTCCTCCTTTGGTACTAACCCCGATCTTTGAGTCGTTTGTTCGCTCACGTGCCTATTTTTGATTTTCGGGTGGGAGACTTGAAGAACATTTGGTTGATTGACTCCGGTTGTTCGAGGCATATGACCGGAGACAGGGGGTGGTTCTCAAGTCTCGTCCCGGTGGTGACGAAGAGGTACATCACCTTTGGGGACAATGGGCGTGGGCGTGTGCTTTCGAAGGTGAGATAAAAGTGAGTGACAAGATCACTGCGAGGCGTGTTGCTCTTGTTCAATCGCCGGGGTACAATTTGCTTTCCGTGTCTCGGTTGTTGGATGAGGGCTTTGAGGTGTTGTTTCGGCCTGGTGGTTCTCGGATTGTGGACTCTCGAGGGGACCTTGTTTGTATGGTCGTTCCCGAGGGTCGGGTGTTTCGTGCTGATTTTTCTCAGTCTTCGGGTGTTGAGCGTTGTTTCTTGGCGAGGTTCTTCGAGTGAGTTGTGGAAATGGCATAGGAAGTTGGGTCACTTGAGCTTTGACCTTTTGTCTCGCTTAAGTAAACTCAATTTGGTCCGAGGATTGCCACGGTTGAAGCTTGAGAAAGAGTTGGTTTGTGCTCCGTGTAGGCATGCCAAGATGGTGGCCTCTTCTCACCCGCCTCTCACCGATGTGATGACTGAGCGTCCATGCGAGCTGCTCCATATGGACCTTGTTGGCCCGGCAACTCGTGTGCGATCTCGCGGGTGGGAAGTGGTATGTCCTTGTTGTGGTGGACGACTATTCTCGGTATGCGTGGGTGTTCTTTCCGGAGGATAAGGGGGAGACGTTTGGTTTTGTTCGAGATCTAGTCTTGAGGTTGAGGAACGAGAGGCACGGAGATGCCATACGAGCTATCCGCCAGGGATAATGGCTCGGAATTCGGGAACTCTCGTTTTGAAACCTTTTGTCATGACTTGGGTCTTGAGCACCCGCTTTTCGAGTCCGTATACGCCTCCCCGCAATGGTCTTGTGGAAAGGAAGAACGGACCTTGTGCGAGATGGCTCGGACGATGCTTGATGAGCATAGGACTCCGAGGAGGTATTGGGCTGAGGCGGTGAATACCGCATGCTATGTGTCGAACAGGATATACCTCAGAGTGCACAAGAAGAAGACATGCTATGAGTTGATGCATGGCCGCACACCCAAGGTGAGTCACTTCCATGTCTTTGGTTGCAAGTGTTTCATTCTGAAGAAGGGCAGGAAGTTGGATAAGTTTGAGGCTAGGTCTGTCGATGGCATTTTCTTTGGTTATGCATCTCATTCTAGAGCATATCGTGTGCTCAATCTTGAAACTAACCAAATCGTGGAGACTTGCGAGGTAACCTTCGACGAGACAGAGCCACGTAGTCAGCCTTGTCTTTGAGTGTGCGGGTGATGACGAGCTTGGCGAGGAGATCTTTCAGGAGGAGGAGCATGAACATGGAGATGATGAGGATGGCGGTGCGGTGCCCCCGCCGAACATGTACCCACTACTTCGACGACGATGATGGATGGACCCTCTGCTACACCTACGACGACAAATCAAGAACGAGGAGAAGCTGATGTTGAGGGGGAGATAGCTTCGAGGCGAGAACCTCCCCGGCGAGTTCAAGTGGATCACCCAGCTTCGAGGATCATCGGCGACATGAATGAACGCACTACACGGTCGAGGGTTCGAAACAATTCCCATTTTGCTCATGCTGCGTTTGTTGCTTCTTTCGAGCCCAAAGACATTGGACACGCACTATCTGATCATAATTGGGTTAACTCGATGCATGAGGAGTTGGAGAACTTTGAGAGGAATCAGGTGTGGGAGTTGGTTGACCCTCCTCCAGGGTGTAAGCCGATTGGTACCAAGTGGGTGTGGAAAAACAAAGAGGGAGAGAAGGGTGAGGTTGTGAGGAACAAGTCGAGACTTTTTGCCCAGGGGTTCAGTCAGAAGGAGGGGATTGACTACGAGGAGACCTTTGCTCCCGTAGCCCGTTTGGAGGCGATTAGGATCCTTCTAGCCTTTTCTGTGACTAAAGGGTTCAAGTTGCACCAAATGGATGTGAAGAGTGCTTTTCTGAATGGAGTGTTGGAGGAAGAAGTGTATGTGAGGCAGCCTCCGGGGTTTGAGAGTGAGAAGTACCCCCACCGGTGTACAAGTTGAGGAAGGCGCTGTATGGGTTGAAGCAGGCGCCTAGAGCTTGGTATGGCAGGTTGAGGGGGTTCTTGTTTGAGAGAGGTTTTGAGATGGGGAAGGTCGATCGGACCTTGTTTTTGCCGAGGCGGGGGCGGAGATATCCCGATTGTGCGGTGTGTACGTGGATGATATTGTCTTTGGTGGCTCGTCTAACTCTCTTGTTGCGAGGTTTGCGAGATGATATGAGCAGGGAGTTTGAGATGAGCATGATGGGCGAGTTGCGCTTCTTCCTCGGGCTACAAATCAAGCAATCAAAGGAAGGAACATTTGTGCACCGGGCTAAGTACACCAAGGACATTGTGAGGAAGTTCAAGATGGAGGACTCCAAGGCTATGACGACGCCGATGAGTACGACTACGGCTCTTGATGCGGACGAGGAAGGTGAACACGTGGACCGGAAGGAGTACCGAGCATGATCGGGTCACTCCTCTACTTGACGGCGACGAGGCCGGACATACGGTTCTCGGTGTGTCCGTGCGCTCGTTTTCAAGCGTCTCCGAGGACTTCGCATCGGCAAGCGGTGAAGAGAATTTTCGGTACTTGCGTCACACTCCCGACTTCGGCCTTTGGTACTCCGCGTCCTCTTCTTTGGCGCTTCATGGTTTTTCGCACGCGGATTTTGCCGGGTGTCGGTTGGATAGGAAGTCCACTTCGGGACTTGCCGCTTTTGGGTTTTTCTTTGGTGTCTTGGTCTTCCCGCAAGCGGTCGAGTGTTGCTCAATCCACGACCGAGGCCGAGTATGTTGCCGCCGCTAGTTGTTGCTCTCGGCTCCTTTGGATCACCTACACCATGAGTGACTTTGGTGAGGAGTATACCCTTGTCCCACTTCAATGTGATAGCACCGATGCCATAAGCGTTGCAAAGAACCCAGTGCTCCATTCCAAAACCAAACACATAGAAGTGAGGTATCATTTCCTGAGAGACAACGTTGAGAAAGGAAAGATAGCGTTGATCCATGTACCCACACATGACCAACTAGCCGATATTTTCACCAAACCCCTAGATCAAGCAACTTTCACTCGTTTGCGGGGGGAACTTGGTGTGTGTTTGATTTCTTGAGTTGGGTGTGTGGGAGCTCTTTTTTGCCGGTGGTGTCGAGCCCGTTTTGCCTCCCCTCGAGGAGCCGGTTTGTAGCATATGTATAGCTTTTCTTTGTGCATTTCTTGCATTTGGCATGGCATATGTAACATGATGTATAGGCATCCTTGTATCTTAGATTGCATGCATTTTGTATCATATGCATTGGTTAGGAAAAGCTTCTCTCTTATACATTGTTCACCATGGAATGAGATATATGTCTTTGTGAGCTTGTTTGGTATGCTATGGTTAGTTTGGCTTAGCTCTTGATGATCTTGATGAATAATCCATGGTTGATGGCTATGTTTTTGAAAAATGTCACATGTATGCTCTCTCATGTGTAAATGCCTTTATATGATCTTCACATGTTTTAGTGACTTTGCTATGCTTAATTTGTGGTTGGATAGCTAGTTTATTGATCATATGGGGCCAAAAGGCTCATTTGCCATCATGAATGTTTAGCCTTCTTGCTTCATCTTGTGGAGGGGCATAAGTTCCTTTTTGTCGCAAAGACATTTCATGTACCATTTACAAATCTGAAAATGAAATGAAAAATGCTTGGAAATGTGCTCCCATGTCATATGTGCTGAATTTAATTTTCTTTGGGTGCTAAACCGTTGCATGTTGCCTACCAATGAGAAGTCTCATACATAGAAGTAGGCACATGGCTCGGTGGCTTTGACATGACATGAGGTGCTTGTGGGTGTTTGTGATGGTCTTATGATTAGAATGGCTGTCCTAGCATGAAGTTTGTGTGGCTTTGCCATTTTGACATGTTTTGATCATATCTAGGTTTTTGCGTGTGAGAGAGTAACTTTTCGCAAAATTACTCAAATCCTTGTTAGCCTTGTCCAATGGTTGTGAAACTTGGTGATCATGTAGTTAAGGTCTATACAAACCTGTAGAGTATCTAACTTGCTCATTTGGACATGTGTAGCATCTTGTGATGAATTTTGTATACTTGAGAAGCTCTAGATTGCATTTGTGCCTTGATTCATGCATTGGCAACAAGGGGGAGAAAGGAAGGTGGAGAAAAGTTGTTTTGTATCCCTGGAACCTATCCCAAGTGTCAAGGGGGAGCTTGTGCATTTCTTTTGCATTTTTGGCTTTTGGGGTGTGGTCTGCCGTGTGAAATCGGCCCCGACCGGTTGTGGAAACCGGTCTGACCGGTTTTGGTGGAACCGGCCTGACCGGTTATGGGAACCGGTCTGACCGGTTTGTGCCCTGAGTTGGCACTTGATCAGGGGGAGCTTGCTTCTGTGCAGGGGGAGCTCTTGTGTGCTTTGGTGGTTGGTGTTCTTTGCTTGAGCATGGTTTTTGTCTCGGATGTGTCGAGCCGTTGCCCTTGCCTAAGGGGTCCGAGACTTGTTTTCTTCAAGTGATCTTGATCTTTGCCTTTGTTTGGCTTTCGATCGCTTGTTGGAGTTTCTTTTTGTTTGTTTCTTTTCGTTTTCTTTTCTCACTTGTTACTTTCATGTGGGTGTTGTCAATGCACTCATCAAGGGGGAGATTGAGGACCATGTGTGGTTCGAAGACCGGTGGATGGTCGCTTCCTTGTGTGATGAGTGATTGACAACGTTGTGTGGACTGATTCTTGGCTAAGTATTGCAGGTGCGAGGTTGCGGCTTGACTCGTGTTGGTGCAGGTGAAGAACAAGCGCGAAAGGTCGTCGCCGGTGAGGCCTCCAGGTGTGGAGAAGACAAGTAGGCTTTGTTCGAGGGACCCGGTGGCCAGCGGGGTCAAGTGCGGGCCGCATGGTGGCATGAACAGCAAGATGAAGTCGTGGACGGTTTCTTGGTTGAGCCTCAAAACCAAGGTCGAGCCGGGACTTCATGGGAGCCAAGTCATGAGTGGTGATTGGCGGAGGCTACATCAAGTTCGCGGGGTTTGCGGTGGTTCACCAGAAAATCACCGGGTTACTCGGGCCGAGCCACAAAGCCGAGGCCGAAGATCGGGTGTGGTCGTCATGGCCAAAACCGGCCCGACCGGTTTGGAGAACCGGCTCGACCGGTTTGGGGTCGCAGGGCGCCGGAAGCTTCGAGGCGGAGGACACGCGTCGGGATCACAAGGCTTGCGTTGAGGCTACGCAGGGTGCGGTCGCTGGGCATCCGTCCGATGGAGAAGACATCAAGAATTCCAAATCCGCCCTTGAGGGGCTTGTATCCCTAGTTAGTAGAGAGGGGCATTTTAGACATTCGGTTGCCGCCTATATAACCCAAGAGGTGAGAGGTTGGCAGCCAACTCTTGGAACCCTAGCTCATTAGTTTTCCTATTTTTCCACCTATTTTCTCTAGGTTTTCCTTAGGACTAGCAAGAGAGCTTCACGGAGAGATCTTGTAGAGAGGGATGGATGATCGGGCGGCTTGCTAGACCTTGTACGAACCTTTGTTTCATGTATAGATGATTCGGCGTTGTTCCTCAAGGTTTGGATGTGTTTTTCCCGGTTGTTCTTGGTGGTGATTTTCGGAGCCCTCTCTCGGTGATTTCTTTGGGTTGTTTTCGGGACTCTTCTCTTGGGAATTTGATGGGGGAAATTTGTGGGAACCCTTTGTGGTTCTTTGGGCTGTGATTCCCCTCCCAAATCCGTGAGGAAAGTGCTCGATTTTGGGGGTTTCTTGAGTTCTTGGTTTGGAAGTGATTTCGGCGGGATTTCTTCGATTCCTCCTTTTTGGACGAGTTTTTGTGGGATTAAACTTGGCCATGGACTCCTCATGAGGTGTTCCTGATATCCCCAAAGTCTTGTTCAAGTCCGTGGAGCGATTCGGGAGATTGAGATGTGGTTTTGGGGGAGTTGACCCGCGGGCTGTGTTCTTCTCGACTGTTCAGGCTAAAACCGGCCTGACCGGTTTCTCAAACCGGTCTGACCGGTTTCGCCCGAAAGGGCGTCGAGAAAGATCTTTGAACAAGGAAGTCTTTACTTGCTCTATGGCTTCGTTTGTTCGGATGTGGAAAGGCTTTTGAAGTGTTTGGGGGTCTTTGGGGAGTTTCTCGGACAAAATCGGTCCGACCGGTTTGCCTAACCGGTCCGACCGGTTTTCCCGCCTTCGTGAGGCTAAGTCCAACGGAGCGGTCCGACCGGTTTCGAAACCGGCCCGACCGGTTTGTCTTGCCTGCGGCCTTGTCGTGTGTGTGTTTCCGCTGCGTGTGTGTTGAGGCTGTTGTTTGTGTCTTGTTCCTAGGTTCAGTAGCACTCCAGTGGCTACGTGAACTTGGCAAGAGAAGCTCGCGGAGGTGCACGAGTGAATTTGGGTTCATAGGCCGAATTCTTGAATAGAATTTTTATCGGCTCCCATTCACTCCCCCCCTCTCTGGTTCGCCGTTTCGGTCCTTCACATCTTCATGGACGACGTTCTCTGGAGTCTCCATCACCCCTATGTGCTTCAATCCGTGTAAGATGATGGGGTAATGTTTTCGTTCATCCCTAGGGTTAGATGGATGCATGCTATGTGATCGCTACTTGATTCGTGGTTTCAATCTATTGTTTTCATGTTGATGATGCTTTGATGATCAAGGTTAGCTACCGTGTTTTTCGGGCGTATGATATCCGCTACTCCCATAGATTCCATTAACATACCGTGTCCATCATAGGTCTAGTCATGATTACCTTCGCGTAGTGACAGTACGAGAGGAGGGAAAGGGCGAAACCGTGGTCACAACCCCCGGTAGATTGGTTTACCACTCTTATGTAGTAGATGCATACCATGTTATCCTAGATCCTAGGGAGGGAACGCTTATCTTTCTTAATCACTCTCTTGTATTCACCCTTTACCATCTAGTTTAACCCTAGATTTGCTTGATCAACTTAACTTAGATTAACTTAGGTTAGAATATCTTTACCTTTAGATTAATACTCTCTTTAAAGGTTTCCCTAGTCAACTAGATTAGTGCTTGGTTAAGTGCTAGCAATCCCCTTGGTCCGTGGATTGGCAAGAACCTTGGGAATCCCGTGGTGAAAAAGGTGTAGGTCCGTATGCTTGCGGATCCTAGGTGGATACGAGTTTTATCCGTCAACAAGCCCCTTTTTCTGGCGCCGTTGCCTGGGAGCAAGCCAGTTTGCTACGTTTAATCTAGTATTAATTTTTTTGATTACTAACACCTAACCCTTATTTTCTAGAAAAACAAATCTTTTTTTGTTTTCTTTCAACCTTTCTTGTGCCTAGATGGATTTGTTCACCTCACCATTGGAAGACGAAGAGATGTCGCTAAGGGAGCTAGCAATGCCGTCAATGGAAGACATTGATATACAAAAATCAGATTTGATGCTTGCTACAACCCACTACGAAGTGAAGCCTGGAATCATCAAGTTAGTGGTGACGAAACCATTTAGAGGATTGGAGGATGACAACCCATATAGACACATTAAGGAATTCATGATGATATGCAACACAGTGCAACAAAAAGGAGTTCTGGTCGCTTGGTTCAAGTGGAATCTTTTTCCATTCTCTCTCGAAGATGAAGCGCGAAGATGGTACACACTTGCGTCTGTTGAAGCAAAAGGAAATTGGGATGAGCTAGTGAAGAAGTTTCTTTTGAAGTTCTTTCCCATAAGCAAGGTCCAAGACTTAAGGAGGCAAGTGCTCACTTTCAAGCAAGGAGAGGATGAAGGAATTGATGAAGCATGGGACCGTTTTAATGAACTACTTGAGCGAGGCCCGAACTTGGGATTTTCCGGTGACTTGATGTTGCATACCTTTTATTTTTCACTAACCCCTAACTCGTCTCGTTTTGTAAGCATGTGTGCAGGCGGTGATATAATGGATAAAACAATTAGTGAAGCCGCACAAATCTTACAAAGGATAAGTAATGGACAAAGAACGCAAAGAGATTGGCAAAGATGTTGTCGAGAGGAGCAAAACAACAAAAGCAAGCCCAAGGTGCTTGCTGAAATTTCTGAAAAAGATGAACCAGAGGTCAAGGAAGATGAACTGACCATACAAGAAATTTAAGATCCACTTCCCAAGGTAAGAGAAGTCATTTCGGATGTTAAAAATGTTGAAACTAACATGAATGTATGCCGAAGTATGTGGAATGCTAGACCATTGGCGAAGTTCAAGCAATCCGGTTGGGTTCAAGTTGATTTCGCCCCACTAATCAACTACTAAAGGAAGGAGGAACGCCGACACGTTGCCAAACTAGTTGAAGATATATTTGATTAAGAGATGAGTGGAGAGTCGATCCAAAAGATGTTTGAAGAAGAAAGAGAAGAAGGAGATGAAGGATGGATCGACTGGTTTGACAACTCAAAGATTTGCAATAAAGGAAGAGAAGAGTACAACCGTGATGAGCCTAGTGACTCAAAGGATAAATGGGAGGAGATAGGACTCAAGCTAGAAGATGAATGGGAAGGGTTTGACATAGATCAAGTACTCCAAGAAGGCCCCTCCCCACAAGGTGATAGCTTGTGTGCTATTGAAGCCTACACACTAGCAAATCAAGACATGGAAGTACTCGAGGATGACGGAAAGAGTGAATCAACAATGAGCGATCTTGACGACATGTGGTACACGGGAGATAAAGAAAGTAACATACAAGACTTTGAAGACGAAGATTGGGATGACAATGAATACTTCAAAGAAGAGACAAATGCAAATGTAGTTTATGTATTACACGTTCCACATGATGAGATGGAGGGGGTGCAAAAAGGTAACAAAGAGACACCTTCACTCGTTGAGATTGATTCATTTTCAACACCGCTAGATGAACCAAATATCACTCTTGTTGAAAAAGCTCTAAGGACAAGGTACGTGCTGAAATCTCAAGATATTATTGGTATTGATGTCAATAAATACTAATGCTCAACCAATAGTATGAACGATAGTTTAAATTCTATGCCTTGTTCCAATAATGATCATGTTGATAGGCTAGATTTTCTTGAGAACGAAAAAGAGGAAACATTTATGTTTGATCCAATTAATCTCATATCTAAAGAACCTTTGCCTAATGATGAGCTAAGTGCTATGCATGAAACATATGTTTCTTTTATTTACACCTTGACTTGTTGCTACAATTTGCATGTTGTGTTAATTATGGACGCGTATGTTTACAATAAGTTTTGTAAATCTCGATCATGCTTTGCGCTTGGTCAAGCAAATGACCTTAAATAAGCACATATCGGGAGAAGGCCCGATTTTCACTAACCATGTAGACAAGGCTTGAATAATTAAAAAAGAAGTCATGCCTAAAAGAGTTGCTAGATAAATCATCAACCTCTCCAAATCCCGCAATGGATGCTGCTGTCTTCATCAATTTGAGAGCTTATTCAGAGGTGTACAAATGGAGAAAATGAGATATCCAGAAGCTCCATCAAGTTACCATTCCAACGCATCAAGAACCAACAAGTTAGAAGACCCGTGCAAGGAGTTATGGAGAAAACATTGAGCGTTGCGCGTTCTGAAATTTCAGGACAGATTTCATCGCCGAAGTAAAACGGACGTAACTCTCTTGTCTGGAGTCCGATTTGGGCAAATGAAGACTCGTTGGAAAGGAAATTTTGTGCACTGTACAATGGAGTAGAGCTTGAGTATACTTTCTGTTCTGGACATTAAAAAAATTCATGGATTGAAGGCAGCACCGAAGATGATAAAGAAGGAGATAACGATGAAACAAAATGATGCTTTGGGCAGGTCTTCTATAAGTGATCAAGCACAACATGGGAAGTAAATTAAAGCTGCATTGGTACATTTTCTTCTGGCATGAAGGGCCATGGCTATGCAACGAAAAGAAGGTATGTGAGAAAGTCGAGCTCTATGACTTTAAATGAAGCGCTTTTCGGGAGGCAACCCGTTTCTTTATATTTTTACTACTTTCTTAGAGAGATTACAGAATAGCACCTTCTTATGATGATCAACTTGTGGTTATTAATCTAAGTTTAGCTTTCTTTTTTAGAACTACCATCATGTTCATGCTCATATTTATTTATTTGCACGCATTGCATTTTGTTGTCCTCGTGATGTTTCTTTGTGTATACATGTTTTGCACATAGTTGGCTTGGTTGTTTTATATACTTAATGATGTATGCTTCTTTTTCCATGTTAATACTTCATAAGGCATTATGAGTATTTTTCTTTTGTGATCTTGTGTAAATGTGGTGTTTAAACAAGATTGTGGACCATCATCGTTAAGTTCGATAAACCTAGCTAGCTTTTCATATGTTTTCATGTTGCTTTGGTTAGTTTATAAGCTTTGCAATGCGCTTAATTTGTCTTGTGCTATAAGAGTTATTGATTTAGGGATAGACATTTTGTTTTAACCCTTGATAAATAAACCTTTATGGCTATGGAGAAATTTGGCAACCTAATTGTAAACATGGTGTTTAGAACTAGGTGAAAACATTGTCTTTGTTTATATGCTTTCCTATCATGTGCATACACACCTTGCACCACGTACACTCATTAGGTTTTTATTCCTCATTAGACTAATTACGCCACAAGTTAAGAATCTTAGGAGGCATTGTTGGATTGTTGGCAATTCTATCTACTCCCAACCGTCACCTTGGGGGTAGAATGTGCGTTTAAAACGTCTTGCAGGCAAGATAGAGACTCTCACTACAAGGAAATTGAAGGATGGCTAAGATAAAAATGCTTTGTCTTCTTCTTCCATGACTAGCAAAATGCTAAGCATGGGGGAGACCCTGAATCTTCAACATGGAAGTGCAATATGACGCTCTAGAAGATAGAATGATCAAGATCATTAACGTCTCCGGATCAATGTGCAAGAAGCCACCGATCTCATCAAAATTCTGCATGGTCTCGAAGGGAAAACACTGGATATTTTTGGATATTTAGAAGCCCCATGAGCTTACGATTCCAACAAATCAAGAATCAAGACAATCGGAGGTTCCTACAAGCGGTTATGCCCGAATCACCGAGTGCAACACGTCCTGAAATCAGTTTTGGACAGCACGCAACGAGAAGTAAAACGGACATAGCTCCCTTGTTTGAACCCCGTTTTCGATGAATGACCACATGTTGGAAAGGTAATTTCATAAAATTTTCAATAGAGCTATATTTAGATATATGTTCTGTTATGGAAAGAGGGGGAATCCATGAATAAGAGACAGTAAGGAGATGATGAGAACAAGAAAGAGGAGATGGTGATGACAACATTGAAGAGAAGGGCGACCAATGACTCCATTAAGCATACAAGATTAAATTCAGAAGTTTAGGAGCATCGATAAATCAAGACAAAAGCAAAAGCCATATCGATACATGGAGATGTCGGAAGAAGGCAACGAAGAATTACAAAGGATGGTAACATCTCCATGGACCTTCTCTTTTCCAAACACAAATGCTTGTAAGTATGCCTTCAACCTCAACTAGGTGCAACCTTTTGTTTTTATCTTCAAACAATAACATGGCTACTAGGAGGACAACCTAGGTTTCTTTTTACTTTCAATAGATAAGCATGACCATGTGTTCACCTCGATGTTCTATATTGCCTATGCTTACGGAAAGATGATGAAAGTTGCCGCTTTGTTTTACCTACATGAAGTTACACATGTCTTGGCTAATTGCTCTCTATAATATGATCTGAAGTTAATTTAAATACCGGCTCTTTTATTTGTGGAGGTGAAATGACTATGCTCTAGACCCACATACATATCTTTGCTCTTTGATTTAAGTTTATGGATAGCCGGATAACTTGTTGTTTTTATGAAAACTTAACTTTTATGCTATCTACATATTTGTGATGCTCTTGCAAAATTCTACCTACCAAAGCCATATACATATATGTTTTATGATAACAAAACCCGTAGATTGCAAACATATGTTTTGATGAGTTGGATTTGGATTGATTTCTATGGTTCGAGATTAAGAAGCTGGTCATTCCTTTGTGTAAATTTTTCATGCTAGCCTTTTTGTCCATGCATTATGGGTTTTCACATCGAAAATTTCACAATCTTCGCTGGGCATCCACCCTAAACAAAAAACATCTTTTTGTGATCACCTCCTTGTCCACAACCCAATTTGAGTATGGAGTAAAATTCTCGATGTAGATTCAAATATTCCGCAAGATTATGGAATTTATACTTACTTTAGCAGTGATTTCCCCTCTCTTTTATGCTCGAGGACGAGCATCGTTCAAACATGGGGGAGGAGTAGGGTTGAAAACGGAACGGGATGATCCCGTTCCGTTCCGCACTGTTTTCTACATTCATCCCGACCTTTTTCGTTTCTGCGGACAAAATCGAAATCGAAAACGAAAATCGGGATGTAGAATTCGGAAACGGGACGAACACGGTTAGGGTCTCATCCCGACCTTTTTCGTTTATCCCGTATTTACATCGGGATATCCCGCATAAATAAACCGGAACATCCCGAATATGCAAAGAAGCCCATGAGACTATGAGAGCCCATCTATTCTACTCTCAGGTTTAAGCCCATCACAGATTCACAGCCCAACTTAATTAGGGTTCCCCTCTCCCCTCACTTCCTCACTTCTCCCTCTGCGGTCTCCCCTCCCCAACCCGTCACGACTCACGAGCGGGGGCGGCGGCACCCTGAGTCCCCGATCCCGGACGGCGGCCGCACGCCGCACGCACCACGCGGCCACCCGCGTCGCGCCCCCTCCTTCGGTCCTCCTCCCCCCCGGCCCTCGTGGCCGCCATCCCCTCCCCCCACCGCCCGTCCGCGACCGCCCCTGCCAAATCCCCCGTCGCCGGTCGCCCAGGCCGCCAGGGCCAGACCTCCACCAAGGCCGCTCGTCAGTAGCCTCGGCATGGAGAAAAATCGAGTGTCTACGCGAGGAACTGGATCGAGAGGGAGGATCAAGACCAAGGCTGTGCGCAGCTTGCTGGACCCGTCAGCGACGCCCACATTGATGCCGCCACCGTCAGGCACACCACCACTGCCTCCAGGTCCAGGTAATTTTTTTTTCTTGTTGATTTCCTAGCTAGCAAAGCAAATCAGTACCTCGTACTGCTAGCTAGTAGTACTATATGAAAACATACAGAGATTAAAATGTGGGAAGGAAATAAAACCATTAAATTTGTATTTCCCTAGAGCTTGGAAGAAGGAAAATATGACAGTTGCATGTCGCCCTTTCCACTAGTAGGTGATTTTCGTTTGTTTGAGAAGTTTATGTGTCAAGGACTCAAGGTAGCAGCCTAGCTTTTGTAGCAACACTACATTTGTGCGTGTTCTTTCCCCTGTCCTTTTTATGTTTGTTTACCAATTTGGCTAAGTGTTCGTCGACAATGAATTTGCTGGTTAGGAACATGGCCCAAATGGCAATTTGATGTTGACATATTTCCTTCTCTTCGGAAATGATGAACTACACATGAAAAGTAACACAGAACATATATTATGAAGAAGTAGCTGTTTTTTCAAAAAAATTGCTAAATAAAATATTCTGGAATAATAGCAGTAAGTTTTTCGCTCTTTGATTGATTCACATTCAAACCTCGCTTGATGCAAAAAGTTTTGTATGCTGAGATTTGGAACTATTAATTAGAATGGAGACACAGGCTGCTATAATATCTCTCTATATCATTCTGTCAGAAATCAGAATGCCTTGCTAATTGCTATAGCTTAGTCATCAAAGTTAGTCTTTTCTTTGAGAGCAGTTCCCATGCATGCAGACATTTTAATTTCTATCAGTGACCCCAATCTGGCTTAATTCCTGAACTCCTGATGTAGCATTGTTGTATTTGTTTGTTGTCAGGATCTAGAAGTAAAAGGCTTGCATCTCGGAAACCTAGTCCTAGTTCCACACCAAGTCCTGCACCATCTGCACGGGGTTCTTCCATGCCTGGCAGCAGTACAAATGCCGGCGACAAGGCGGTGGCAATGACATGGCAGGAACACCGGATGTGCGGACTCGAGTCGATGAAGGTGCAACTCCAATTGCGGCGCACGATGTTGTGAATGTTGAGGACCCGAGAGGATGATTCGAGAGGAAGAGGAAGAAGAAGACCAAGCTCAACTTACGGAAAGAGGAGGAAGAAGTGCACATCATTTGTCTGGAAGTACTTTACAAAGAAACTTGAGGTTATAGAGGTGAATGGAGTAACTTATGAGCAGTTGTGGGGATACTGCAATTTCCCAAAGTGCAAGCAGAGGTACAGAGCTGAAGGATGCAATGGGACAACTGGGTTCAAGAACCATTTGAAGTCACAACATAGTGTTTCAAGAGGACAGCAACAACTCAAAGTTGGTAAGGACCCTGGTACTGAAATTGTTCATGTTCAGCCCTATAAATATGATACTCAAGTTAGTTTGCAGAAGTTAAACTTGGCAATAACCATGCATGAATATCCTTTTAACATAGTTGAGCATGAGTATCTTGTTGATTTCATAAAGTCCCTCCGTCCTAACTTTCCGATTAAGTCCCGTATCACTGTTAGGAAAGAAATAATGGATAGATATTTGGATGAGAAGGAAGCTCTGTATTCTTACTTGAAAACTATGCAATGCCGCTTTAGTGCAACCATGGACATGTGGACCTCATGCCAAAACAAAGGATATATGTGTGTCACAGTTCATTGGATAGATGATGAGTGGCGTATGCAGAAGAGGATTATTGGTTTCTTCAATGTGAAAGGAAGGCATACTGGTGCAAAGCTGTCAGAAAGCTTTACTGAAGTTATGGTTAATTGGTACCTTGAGAAAAGATTGTTTGCCTTGACTTTAGATAATGCTAGTTCCAATGAAGTGGTCGTTAGTGATATAATTTCAGATGCGAAAGAGAATGGTAATGGCTCTCTAGTTTGTGATGGGATGTTTTTTCATGTCAGATGTGCCTGTCATATACTCAACTTAGTTGCCAGAGATGGTTTGCAAGCAATTTCAGCAACAATTAAAAAAATCAAGTCACTTGTGTTAGCTGTGAAAGGATCTCCATTACAGTGGGAAATGCTCTTAAAGTGTGCTACTGAATCTGGATTGGACACAAAAAGGGGCATCTCAATTGATGTGACCACTAGGTGGAATTCTACCTATCTCATGCTGAGGGATTCTCTGTACTATAAGGATGCTTTTGTGAGGCTTAAATCTGCTAATCGTCAAAGGTATGCCAAAATTTCACCCACACCGGCTGAATGGGATAAGGCACTTACAATTTTTCATTGCTTGAAAAAGTTCTATGACCTAACTGAAATTCTGTCTGGCACTTCATATCCTACTGCAAACTTGTTTTACAAAGGGTTTTGTGATATAAAACTCATGATTGATGACTGGTGCTTTAGTGATGACGTTGTAATTAATTCAATGGCACTTGCAATGAATGAGAAGTTTCAGAAGTATTGGCAGCAATCCAACATTGCTCTTGCTGTAGCTTGTTTTCTTGATCCTAGATATAAGAAAAAACTTATTGAGTACTATATGAGGAAGTTCTATGGTGATGAGTATCAAGTTGAACTTGATAACTTTGTTAGTGTGATGAAGAAGTTGTATCAATTTTATGCTAGTTCTGTTAGTGTAACATCAAAAAAGAAGACAACTGGACCTAGTATTGCATCAGATATATTAATGGGTGATGTAGATAAAGATCTTGAGAACTTCCTATATTCTGAAAGTGAACATGGTGTGATGGAGTCAAATGAGTTAGACAAGTACACGACTGAGTCTCCTGTGAAAATTGTTGGTGAGTTTGACATTTTAGCTTGGTGGAAGAACAAGAGAGAAGACTATCCTGTCCTTTCACTGATTGTCCGTGATGTCATGGCCATACAAGTATCAACTGTTGCATCTGAGTCCGCTTTTAGTGCTGCTGGTCGTGTTCTCGATCCTTATCGTAATCGTCTTGACCCTGAGATTGTAGAGGCATTGATTTGCACCAAAGATTGGGTAGCTGCAGCTAGGAAAGGTGATGATTTATTGCTCTGTACTTTCTTTTTCAGTTCCATATTGATGTTTGTTCTAGAAAATGCATTGATTTCCTATTTTTCTTTTTGCATTCAGATTCTAAAGTTGTTGGATCAATTGTGAGTGATCTTGAAGTGGAGGCATTGTCTACTGCCATGATTGAAAAACTTAAGTTTGAGGTATATTTCATTTGGTCATTTGCTTCTGGTTACTTTGCTTCATTTGCTTCTTTAGGACCCTCTTGTTTTTCTTTACAATGTCAACTTCTAAAAAATTGCGGGAGGAAAGGGAGAGGAATGAGGAAGCGAGAAGACATGGGAAGTGATTCGGAACCTATGGAAAGTACTTTGAGATCGAGAAGATATAGCCTGTTGGCTAGATCAAATGGTTCTAATTAATTATGTTTCATTTACTGTCAGAACTTGGGCTTGTATCTGTTTCTTGTAGTAGTCAGAACTTGCTTCAGTTAGACATGTGTGGTGTACTGGTGTCTGTGCTGTGGTCTGTGGACAGTGGACGTGTGGACTACTGGACTGTGGTTGACTGGTTGTTGTTGGCCTGTGGGCTGTCGTGTGCTTTGCTATTGGCCTGTTGTGGCCTGTGGCTGACTGGCTGTGGCCTGCGCATGTGCTTTGCTTTTGCCTGTTGCCTGTTGGCTAGCATGTAATGTAGGTAATTAGGCATGTAGCATGTGGACATGTCACATGTGGACTTTGATCTTTTATGGTTATTCTATTAAGACGTGATTTATTATCCAGTCATGTACTGATGTTCTCATATTAGTATGTTATGTATCATGTATTCATGGAATTATGTGTGATGTATCCTGTATTGGTCACTTGACTTGTCCGCTTTGGTTTTTTCGTATTCCGACCGTGTTCGACATGTTCCCGATCGAACTAGTTCGTTTTCGAATCTGTTGATATCCCGCAATTTCGTTTTCGTTTTCGTTTCCGACCTTTCCGAATTCGATTTCGTTTTCGTATTCAAATGTGAAAGTGAAAACGATATTGGGGTTATCCCGACCGAGTTCGACCGCTTTCAACCCTAGGGAGGAGTCATTCTCTGACACAAATGCTATGTAAGTATTATGTTGCAAAAAGTTTTGAGGAGAAAAAGAAAAAAAAGAAAAAAAGAAGAAAAAATGATGAAAGAAAAAAATTATTATGATGAGAAGAAAAGAAAAGTAAGGAAAAAAGGAAGAATAAAGAAAAAAGAGAAAGAAAGAAAGAGAGAAAAATGAGAAGGAAATAAAATAAAAGTAAAAAAATAATAAAGATGCTCCTCGGATCTTTTTGCTTCATAAGTTCTCAAGTGCTTGATGACAAATCGACACTCAAATCTTCCAACCATGTGCAATCCGATAACGAGGACTTCACTCGTGCCTCGGGATCATCCATTTTCCACTTGCACATGTCCACTTATCTAAATGTGTGTGTTTCGTCCCTCTCTCTTTCCAACATTTATTTTCCATGGCCTTTTTGACGAGTCTCGGTAATTCCAATAGACCTCTCTCTTAATTTGACAATATTTCGGATATATGTTTTGCTAGGATTGTTTTTAACCTTCCAAGCTCCACATAAGCCTTCCACGATCACATATGAGTAGAGTAGGTTGAAAATAATCTAGTATAGGCTTGAGTGACTTGATGAGATGAGTGTTCCATGAGCTCTTGCAAGAGATTTTTACTTATGTTGGATATGCATCTTTTTGAAAATTCTTCCATGAGACAAGGTAATGGTTTGAAGTTCACTTAAGTTTGAGAGCATCGTGTTACTTGTGGCTTGTTCTTTATTGTTAGTCTATCTTCCATAATGAAAAAGAAGCCGGTCACAACTTGAACTTTAAAAATAAATTCTTAAGAGAGAGCAATTTGCCTCGTCATGAATGACTAAGTGCAGGGACAACATTGGAAGGCAACATTGATTTCCCTTTTAAGCAAGGATTACTTACTCGAGGACGAGCAAGGTTTAAGCATGGGGGAGATGTTGACGGTGAATTTCCGTCAACCTAGAGTACTTTTTATACATTGGTTTCGATTATGATTTTCAACTAACCCGCCACTAGGCATACTAATGATGTAACAAGTTCACACTTGCATGTCGATTTTGGAGTTTGTTGTTTACACGGGAAATCTATGCTAGAGAGGAGACTTTCGGGATAAGTTCACCAAGCACTTTGGAAGAAGATCATGAAGCCCGACAAGAGTCAAGACACGCGATGAACATGACTCCAAATGACCCGAGGACCGAAGCGTCAACGTGCAAGTCTTCAGGGACTCAACCAGAAAACAGCGAAGCTTGCATAGCAAGGATTCAAGCCTTAACCGTGAAGGAAACGACGTCAAAGGCCCACATGCAAGTGCACACAAATAAGGGATCACGCGAGAAGCAACCGGGGAGGAAACCGGGGCTGAACCGGGCCGAAATGGGCCTGGGCCGGCCGGCCTGGGCCGACCGGCCCAGCCCACTCCGGGGTCGGTTCGGTGCCCCCTTTGCCCTAGGTGTTTGTCTATTTATTGCCTCCGCCGCCGTCGGCCGCCACATCGAACAAATCATCCTACCGACGCCATTGACCAGAACACCGCCGCCGCAAGATGAGGGAGAGAGTTAGATGAGCTCGTCGCAAGGATCAATGCCGGCAGAGAGAAGGAAGCAAGAGGAGGACTCCAAGCCGCTGGCCTAGGGGTGTTCCCAAGCTCCATCGCCGCCATCTTCATCGACGACGTTCTCCGGAGTCTCCATCACCCCTATGTGCTTCAATCCGTGTAAGATGATGGGGTAATGTCTCCGTTCATCCCTAGGGTTAGATGGATGCATGCTATGTGATCGCTACTTGATTCGTGGTTTCAATCTGTTGTTTTCATGTTGATGATGATTTGATGATTAAGGTTAGCTATCGTGTTTTTCGGGCATTTGATATCCGCTACTCCCATAGATTCCATCAACATACCGTGTCCATCATAGGTCTAGTCACGATTACCTTCGCGTAGTGACAGTACGAGAGGAGGGAAAGGGCGAAACCGTGGTCACAACCCCCGGTAGATTGGTTTACCACTCTCGTGTAGTAGATGCATACCATGTTATCCTAGATCCTAGGGAGGGAACGCTTATCTTTCTTAATCACTCTCTTGTATTCACCCTTTATCATCTAGTTTAACCCTAGATTTGTTTGATCAACTTAACTTAGATTAACTTAGGTTAGATTGTCTTTACCTTTAGATTAATACTCTCTTTAAAGGTTTCCCTAGTCAACTAGATTAGTGCTTGGTTAAGTGCTAGCAATCCCCTTGCTCCGTGGATTGACAAGAACCTTGGGAATCCCGTGGTGAAAAAGGTGTAGGTCCGTACACTTGCGGATTGTAGGTGGATACGAGTTTTATCCGTCAACAGCCCATTACCAGAAGTCCACATTGGTAACGGGCGTTGTGGAGGCCAACCCCGGGATCGTCCTGGCGCGCTTATAGGTAATGGGCGCCAAACAACAACCGTTACAGATGTGGGTGGATGTAACGGGCATTAAGGGCCCGTTACAAATGCTGCATGACCTATTTGAGGTTTCATGTAGTGTGCATCACGTGTGAAACTTATACTCCTCATATACTACTGCAGGAAGAAGCCATGGACGAATCTAGCGTGAGAGCTATTAGAGGATAGGCAATATTTTGGTATATTTTAATTTCATAATTAAGTAGACATTTCAATTCTGCGGTGAGTGAAACAATCCATGTGCAAGTGTTTATGTTTAAACAACGATTAAACATAAAAATATTCATGATTATACAACTAGTTTGAGAAAGTACCCTGTGGAAGGTAGGGTGACAGCGTCACTCGACTTTCCGATATCACTCATTGCAAAGTGACCTCAATCAATGTGGCCGTACTAAGTTGATGCAGGCAGATGATCGCAGTGAAGACCCGTTGTAGACGAAGTAATCGTTCGTTTGTAGTCGACGTAGAGAAGTAGTCGTACGGAGTCGTTCGTAGTCGTCGTAGAGGAAGTAGTCGTACGGGAGCGAGCAGTCGCGTGAAGACGTTACCCACAAACCTTATCACCTATCCCGAGCAGGATCTCGGCAGCAGGATGTGGTTCTGAAGGCTTTGCTCTCGCTAGTACCGTGCGCGCGGTGCAGGCGATGGGAATGCGAAAAGAAGTAGCAAATAGAGGGAGAGAGGGAGAGGTCTCTTGAACAGGAATACCTTAGTGTGAATAGGCAACCTGAGCAAGAGGAGGAGGGCGACTTATATAGGAGAGCAGGCGCGAGGGGGGATGAACCTGGACGTCACGATTAATGCACCTCAGACAGTAACGGTCGCGGTTAAGGCTCAGTGATTGTCGCAGTTTAAGGCGCTGTCGTTAAGGTTTAGTAATGGTCGCGGTTTAAGACGCCATCATTCCTCTCCAACATCTAACAACAAAAAGATGCTCCCACAACACATCACATCCGTCTGCACCGCTCATCATGTCACGTCACGTCACGTCACACCCACGCCCACGCCCTCGGCCTTGGCTCGGCTTGGTGAGGCGAGCAAGAGCGCACGCGCGTGTGGCACGCCTATCTCCTTTATTCAACTTCACAAGAGGTGTACCGAAAGGCTACCTAATAAGTTGGATGGGAGACTCCTCAAATACCTATATGGTATTTCTCTCTTTTCCCTAGCATTAAACACATGAGCTTTAGTTCTTTAATTATGCCTTTCTTTTTCCCTAGCATTAAAGACAATCCCCATCAAGAATTTCAAGCCACATTGGAAATGCTCTCGGAGCAACTCCAAGAGACTAGCTATCTTGGCTTAACTAGCTAAAAAATAGAAAATTTGTCCAAAAACTCAATCCAACAGACTAGCTAAACCTGCCCTAGCTATCCTCCACTAGCTAAACCGGGGGCTTCGCTAGCTATCTTTGGCTAGCCAGTGCCGCTAGCTATCCCCTTGTACATGAGTATGGTAGGCGGGACCCACTAGCGGTGGAGTATATAGAGAGTTGATTTTAGCTAGTCTGTTGGATTTCATCAACTTTTTACTAGTTATTTCATTTTACATAATAGCCAAATCAGTAATTTAGCTAGTGGTATTTAGAGGGGCTCTTGGAGTTGCTCTCATCTTCCCTTTTGTTTTTATATAACAGTACTACGATGGAGATTGTTAAGTTGAACATCCACCAGGAACTCAAGTTACACTTATTTGCAACTGAACAATAGACTATGCCTTGAATTGTTAGTTTTGTGCATCTTAGCTTGGCTAGAGCCCTTTACTGATACTTGGCTGCACATAGCATCCCCGCGGGTTTGAGCTTATGGGTCACACTCCGTGCCTCTTCACGAGTTTTCTAGAGATCACCCAAATCTCATAGACTATGACCAGTAGTCGATACTCATATAGGTGTGTTCCTTCAAGACATATTGTATGACTATGTCTTTGCTTCAGAAAAACAACTACCTTGTTTCATGAAAACCACTTGGAGCACATTAAGGTATAAATACCAGCCTACCATACAGTTTTGAAGAGAAATTCATCTTTCCATGAACTGAGCCTTTTCAAAGGTTCTCTTCTCTCAGTTAAACCATAGCTTGTTCCACCATCTTAATTCACGGGATCTCCAATCACATAAGACAGGTTTCCACTATGGAAAAACTCACATGTGTCTCAAGCCCAGTTCCATAGATGCATGATCTATCACAATACGTGATAAACCCTTTGTAAATTGATCTGCCAGATTCTTAGACGTATGGGTGTAATCCAAAGCTATGACACTGGTGTCAATGCGGAAAGTAGTCGCGACACTAACTAGTAAGAGCGCTGAGATCTATCTCTCGATGGCCGGTGCTAAGTGACTGTGACGCCCCAGGTTTTTAATTAGTATTATTAACGCTAATGACCGAATCAGCCACATCCAACCGGCTGACAATTGGTCAAACCTAGGTCAACCTGGGTCATCACCTTGAAAACCTCGCCAACAAACCCTATTAAACCCCTTGAACAAGTCAACACACCCTTGTGGTCGACCCTTGGTCAAAGACACGGTCGAACCCCGCATGAACCCTGACGTCGGTGAATGTCTTCCGGAACTTTTGCCGCGTTCTCCAAATTTCACCTAAACACTTCAAAATCTACCAATATGAAAGTTGTCCAGTTTGTCGAGGGACACAACTTTCATGTAGATTGGCATTTCAAATTTTTAGTGGAAATTGGTGAAAAACTTGGTCAACTGCCAGCATCTCCTGTTCACTGAGACATGGCGACATTCAAAGTTTGACTGCAATTTATGCAAAATCCGTTGAGAAAAACACCCTAGAGCCTTTGTAAAAGTTGTAGAGGGTAGTGAGATCTACAACTTTCCTATTCACCACTTTGTGCACTTCTATTCAAAATTTTAGAGATTTTCGCGTTCGAATAGGGTTGTTGTGAAACATTTTCAAGCCGCCTGAGGCCGCGCCGCGACGTCGTGCACGCCGCGCCGCCCGCGCGCCCCGTCGCCTCGGCATTCGCGTCGCGCGCCACCCGAGGCCGCACCTTCCCCAGGACGTCCACGTCCCGAGATGCCTCGTGCTCCGCGGCATCCTGTACGCGCTGCACCTTGCCCACCGGTCCGTTCGCAGATTCCTCCTGTGTGCGCACTCCTACCAAGGCTCGCCGCCGTACGAAGCTTTAACGCCCAGGGCGTCCTTCACGGCGAGGCCTCGGGGACGAGCTACACCTCCTCACCGCCTATTTAAGGGGGGCACCCTCCCTCGCACGTGCACGCCTCGGACGCCATTGCCGCCGCCATCACCGAGCCGTGCCCCCACTAGCTCCCGCGGCCGTGCAACCGTTCCGGTACCACCCCTAGCCCCTGCTGGATTCGACCGCGCTGCCCGTTCGCGTGCCCCGGCCGGAAGCTCGCCGGAGCGGGGGCGTACCACGGCTAGCGGCGGCGGCCGCCACCGTGCGACTCCGCCAACGCCGGCACCGCCCCAACCTCTAGTCGAAATCAAGCCTAGGGAGCCCCGGGACCACCCCGCGCCCGCTCCCCGCCCGGCCACGCCGCCGGCCTCACCGGAATTGCGCCGCCCGCACCGGCCGCCGCCCCCAAGGGCCACATTGCGAGGTTGGAAATCTTTCTAAGGTCTAAACCGCAAAGCAAGGGCATGGTTGTGAATCTGAAAAACTTTCCGGGGACCCCGGTGAAAGTTGGTTTCTTAAATAGTGTTTGACCCTTGACTAAATCTTGTAAAATCCATAGAAAATAGTAGAAAAATCAGAAAAATACAAACCCAATTTTGTTGGATTCGTTGTGAATAATACTACAACTTTTGTTATCCTTGCCTGAGCTGTTTCCTTATATTTTTGGCATGAAAAATAGAAATGTGAAAACCTAGATCTGCTATATCTCAAAATCCATAAAACCTCTATAGCTAAGTTTTGGATATGTTGTGTGTCATATCATGACTAGCTCCTATACCAAAAATTGCACAAAGTTATGATGAATCTTTTTATGAAACTTGTAGCCAAAAATAATTAGATTGTTGTGACCAACTTCTTCATGTTGCCTTTTTAAGCCAAAATACACCTTTGGTGAATTAATCACAATTTTATAATTGTCAGAAATATTTATTCTCGAATTATTCTTGTTTTTCTTGATAATTGCATAACTCAAGATTCATAATAGTTCTAGGTGTATATGTTGCATCCCTAGCCTAGCTTTGGACCAGAGGTCATGTGTGAGAAAGTTTGGTTCAATTTGATGAGTATTTATTTTTGTGTGCATTTACCTTGCTTTACTAACTAGCTTTTGTTATTTTCAGAATAATTAATTTCCTAGCTATCCTTGGCATGCATGTGTGTTCAGTGGCTTGTTATAGGTGATTAGTGCCTAATGCACACTCCCACTGAATTTTAGTAATTAAATGTTAGGAACAAAAGCCATGGAAGCAATTTAAGGCTTAATAGTCAACTAAATGGGAAAAATCACCAAACCACTTTTGATGACTTTGTGTGTGACGAAAATCGTTTTAAAAAGATAAATACCAACTATTGATGGTAGATTATTGTATAAAAATTCATATGGATTTGCAATCGGACAAACCCCCCGTCGTAGTCAAGGGACCCTTCTTCCCTCGAGTGGTGAACCCAAGGTATCGAATCCATGGAACAATGTGCAATGCAAGGATTCAATCTAGTAAAGCAAGGTGATCTATCTTATGAAGAACCAAATTGCATCTAATCTACTAACTCATAAAGGAAACACATCTAATCTAATCTACTAAAGAGGTAGCAAGAGAAAGCAAGAGATAACCGATCTAGAGAGTCTAGGTCATGCTTATGTTGTAGCTCCAAACAAGATAGATGAAGATAGAAAAGTGAATCTCATTAAAAGCATCTTTAAATCGTGGCCTCCGGTCCGACTCTGAAAACACCCGCCTTTCGGAACCCCCGTTCTGTCACAACGTATCCTTATTCATGCGGGTAGTCTAGGGCGAGTTCGATAAGAACAAGTTGAAATCACTTGGTCGGTCCGTGTTGACGGTCGTTTTTGGTACACCTAGCCATAAGTTTACCGTCAACATTTGCACATATTTGATATTCTAACCAATGGTACTAACCCCCTGGAGGTATCAAGTTCATTCTCACATGTCGATTTTGGAGTTTGTTGTTTACGTAGGAAACTAGCGCTTAAAGGGAGACTTTCGGGATAAGTTCATCAAGCACTTCAAGAGACGATCATGAAGCCCGGCACAAGTCAAGACACATCATGAACATGACTCCAAAGGGCCCAGGGACCGAAGCATGAAGCCGTTAAACTCCAGGGACCTGGACAGAAGATGTTGAAGCTTGCGCGACAAGGAGCTCTGTCCAAACCGTGGAGAAGACGACGTCAAGGGCCCACATGCATAAGGAAGCAAGTCAACAATTGACCGAGAAGCATCGGGGAGCAAGACGGGGCCGAACCGGGCCAAAATGGGCCTGGGCCGGTCGGCCCAGGCCGGTCGGCCCAGCCTGATCCGAGCCCGGTTCGCGTCGCCCTTTTGCCCTAGGTGCTTGTCTATTTATTGCCTCTGCCTCTGCTGGCCGCCACATCCATCCAATAATTAGAGAGCCGCCAAGACGAAGGAGAAGCACCGGGAGGAAGCCGTCGGCCACCGCGAGTCCTCGAGTTGCCTAGGAGATGGCTTAGTCCATGCCCTAGCCGCCATGGTTGGCCCTGCGTGGTGAAGCCATGGTGGAGTTTCGGAGCCACGACTTGAATTCGTCAAGTCGTTTGTACCTTCAACATTCGGTGATGTAACTATATCTTGTCATACTTTGATCTACTACGAGTTATGCTTATTCATATGTGTAGCTACCATATGCCTTTAGTAGGACTAGATCGAATCATGGTGATTAGTCTTGTCTTGCGGATACACCATAGTAGTGCACGGACCTAGGTTGTTGCTCGGTGATGATTATCCTCGCGTAGTGACAGTATGAGAGGGGAGAAAGCGGCGAGTGAACGTGCATCGGACCACTCCATATCGGGTTACTCCATATCGAGTGTAATCCTTATCATAGTATAGGTTTATATTGGTTTATCACATTGGCCGGAACGGCAACAAGAAGACGATAGGCTAGGTTTACCTTTGGTTTGCTTACCTTTATGGCTAGGTGGATGTGATCCATACATCCCTTCGTGTTTGTATGTTACCTTTATGCAATCAAGGCTTCACATAGGGTTAGACCGGTAAGTTAGATAGAAAACCTTGGTGGTTTGCTTCCGATCCTTGGATTGACAAATCTAGGGGGAACCCTCCTTGGTGAAAAAGGCACCAAGTCACTCGTAGGCTTGTGGTGAACTTGAGCACGGTTTTACACCGTCAACAAGCCCCTTTTTCTGGCGCCGTTGCCGGGGATCGGCAACTCGAACCTAGTGCGATCTATCTTTCTTTTAACTAACCCTAATTTTTATCATTGCATATACACTTGCTTTCTTGTTTGTGTCCTTGAAAGTAGGTGGAAAACTAGACACAAAGCGATCGAGAAAAGTTCTCGACATTCCGACTTCAACAAGTCCAACCTTGCTCAATCAAGTTTATGGCTACACATGTTTTGCTCTTTAGTGGTAGGTGCTAACCTTGGTTAGTGGACCAACTGTCGGGGACAGCCCTAGGGGTCCCCTCAAACAACGGGGAAATCCTCACTTAAATCCCGGTACCGAAACACGTTAAGCCTAACCATGCAGGTGACTAACCATGCAGGACACGGCCCACGCCGCGGGACCCCGACGGCCCACCAAGACGACCCTCTTAGAAGTCCCCTCGAGCGGGCACCGCCCCGCTCGAGGGCGCACGCCCCCTCGGGCGGGCTCCGCCCCGTTCGAGGGGCAACTCTTCCCCCGAGCGGTCTCGCCCCCGCTCGAGGGCTCACTCCTCCTCGAGCGGGTCTCGTCTCGCTCGAGGGTCCGTCCCGCCCTCGGCGGGGCCCGCCACGCTCACGGGTGCCCCGCACGCGTGCGCGCGGCCCCCGTACACGGGCATTTAACGCCCCGACACGGGCGGGGGCGGTGCCATCATGCGCCGGGGGCTCGCGCCCGGTGCCGCCGCACCAACTCCCCGGGGGAGGAGCCCATCCCCACCCCCGTGGGGAGGGACCGTGCGGTACGGCCGGTGTCGGTCCCGTGACACCGCGCGCCCGCTACGATGCGGCTAACGCGCCCGACCCTCGAAGGGGGCCGGGCGCACCCTCGATTTCACTTTCCCGTGACCCTACGGGGGTTAGGTGGAGGCGCTAGGCCGGTGGATGGCCATCCGGCCACGCGTAACGCGCGCGGCCGCCGTACCCACGCGTGCGGGCGCACGCCGGCATTGCGGCAACCACTCCGACACCGTGAAGCGCGTTGGGAAGGAACGCCGTTCGCCTACTCCCGTGCCCCGTACCGGCCATCGTCGGCGCCTCCCCTCGAAGCCTATCGAGGGACGCCACCACCATCCGCCGCCCTCCTACCCTCGAACCGCCCCCTGTTCGGGTACGGGGTAGGCCATCATGGCCAGATCGCTGCGAAGATCTCCGGACGGCCGCCCATTCTACAGCGTAGCACGACGTGCATCCCTCACATAGCCAGGTAGCACGGCGTGCATGTAACCCGCCGCCCCCTTGATCTATAAAAGGGGAGGCGAACCCCCAGCCGTGGGGGGGGGACGCGACTTAGTTCGACACACCACACCGCGTACTCATTCTCATTCTCCCACAATACCTTCGACCACTCCACCGGGGGACTTGGAAGCTTCACTTCCTCTCCCGCCTTGCTTGTATCCGCCCCACTACAAGCGCCCCCGGTGCTAAGTAATATAGTGCCCCGAGCACGCCCCTGGCCGGACGTACGACCCCCTCGGCGGGAACCGGGGATAAACCTCTCGTGTCACTTGTTGCTTAGCATCGACCATTGAGGGATAGACCACGGCGCTATCTACTGGTTAGTGTCGGGACCATATTCCGCACCGACAGTTGGCGCCCACCGTGGGGCAAGCGAGCGCCTAAGGTCATTTCGCCGACTCCCTCCATGGTGATCCGCACTGAGTACCGTGGTACCCGCTACTGCATGGGTAGCTCGGACCCCCTCCCAGCCGGGTTCGAAATCCGCTTCGGGGATCTGAACTTTCAGGCTACGGGGAACGGCTATCTCATGCGCCTCACCAACCGTGAGGAGCTTCGCGCGCAGCGCCAGGCCCGGTCCGCTCTGGTCTCCGCCGCACGCACGACGCCGGCGCGGGTGCCGCGGGCACGGATGCCGCGGGTCCATCGATGCCGCGACGCCGCCGTCGCTGCGGGTTGCGCTCGCGCCGGGGCGCGGTCCGAGCGGCGGCGGCCGAGCGCGGCGCCACTCGGCGCGACGCGCCCACCATCACGGCCGCCGCCACCGCCCCAGCGGGACCACGTGCGGTCTCCGGACCGCGCATCCCCATCGGGTTGCGTGGCGCCACGACGGCCTACAACAACAACGTCAACACCACGATGCGCCGGTCCCGCCGGCCGCCATGTCTTTGTCGCCAGAGATTCCGGCGCCTCAATGGCCGACGAATCGTCCCTAGGCTCCATCGACGCGTTGCCACCCGCCAACCGCCATGGGTACGCGGAGTGGGACTTCTCCGGCGTGCCGGACCCAGTCGCGTTCAGGCGTTTCCTCGACGCCACAGACTGCGGTTTGGTCCGCTCCGACGACTCCCAGACCGGGAGCTACGACCCCGCGCGGGAGTGTTACGCCGTCATCACCAACGACCGGCCAACGCCGCCGGTGCGGCGGCCGGGAGACGGGGAAGTCACGCCCGCCCCGGGGATCGCTACGCGCCGGCCGCGGGCCCAAGCGCTCTGCGCCGGGCCGACGTCGATGCACAGGCGGCCCAAGCCCGCGAGCTCGAGGCCAAGCCGGCGGAGGAATACGGACGGTGCGGGCCGCTCCGCGCCTCGATGGCGGGGGAGGCCTCCGCGCGCGGCGAACGCGCGCGGGGAGCCGGGTCGACAGGTCCGAGACCGCATCAACACCGTCCCCAACGTGGACAACGCGGACGCTCCGCCGCGGGCGAGCCAAAAGCTCATCGCTGCCGCGACGTTGCTGCGCGCCATGCCAGCACCCTCAACCCCCGAGGCTCGAGACATGCACCGCGAGGTGCAGACTCTCATCGAGCAAGCGGCCGTCCAGCAGGCCGAGAGCTCGGCCTCACGCATCCGCCAACAGGGGGATGTGCAGGGTGACGAACCCGCACCGGGAGGCGAACCCTCGGTACACGCGGGTCAACCCGCTGACCAAGGACGCACGCCGGCCAAAGAACGACTCCTTGACGCGCGCAGGCGGCCGGATGGCGACGCCCGCAACGTCATCAACGCCAGGCGCACGAGCAAGGCGGACGCACGAGCAGCCAGGGGCTACCACCCTCGAAGGGGTGGGCGCTACGACAGCGGGGAGGATCGCTCCCCGACGCCGGAGCCCCCGGGCACCCGTGTGTTCAGCCGGGAGATCCGCACGGCGGCGTTCCCCCAACGCTTCCGCCAGCCCTCGACGATCGTCAAGTACAACGGGGAGACGGACCCCCGTGTCTGGCTCAACGACTACCGCCTAGCACTCGCCACCGGGGCGGGGGCCACTAGCGACGAAGTGATCATCCGCAACTTGCCCCCGCATCCGGGCGACGCGGCCGGACATGGCTCGAGCACTTGCCCGCCGGCCCGGATCCATAACTGGGACAACCTAGTCCACACGTTCGTGGGCAACTTCCAGGGCACATACGTGCGCCCTGGAAACTCGTGGGACCTGCGCTCCTGCACGCAGAAGCCCGGCGAGTCGTTGCGGGACTTCATACGGCGTTTCTCCAAGCGCTGCACGGAGCTCCCCAGCGTGGCACAGTCCGAGATCGTGCACGCGTTCCTCGAGGGCATCACGTGCCGGGACCTCGTGCGCGGCGCCGGGAGCGCAGCCCGCCTACGGACTCCAACGAGCTGTTCGACATCGCCACCAGCTTCGCCTCCGGAGAGGAGGCCGTGGGGGCAATCTTCGACGGCAAAAAGGGCAAGCGCTCCGAGGACACGCCCGCGGAGGGCGGCGGGTCCAAGGAGCCACACCGCAACGACAAGCGGGGCAAGAAGGGGGAAGAAGGCCGCGCCGCGCGGCGCGCGAGCAGGGCGCAACGGCGGCAACGCCGAGGCCCTCGCTGTTGACCCGGCTCGACGGGGCCCTCGACCGGCTCCTCGGGGCCCGGGGGTGTTTGACGACATGCTGAAGAAGCCATGCCCCTACCACAAGACTCCCGTGAACCACACTCTTGAGCAGTGCGATATGCTCAAGAAATTCTATGGCCGTGCCGCCGCGAAGGAGGCAGAGGCCAAGAAAGACGGAGGCGATGGCGACGCGGGTGGCTTCCTCGCTCGTCGAAAACGTGTTCCTCATCTTTGGGGGACCTACGTCGACATGTCGACCCCGCGGCGCAAGAAGGAGCGGCACGAAGTCCTCGCCGCGGAGAGGGCGCCTCCGGCCTTCCTCAACTGGTCGAAGGACGCCATCACCTTTAGTCGGGATGACCACCCAAACCGCATCCCCAACCCGAGCCAGTACCCGCTGGTGGTCGATCCCATCATTGGGAACGCCCGGTTTTCGAAGGTCCTTATGGACGGAGGCAGTAGCCTCAATATCCTCTTCGCGCATACATTGCGCCTGATGGGGATCGGGTTGGACCGGGGCGGCCCGGCACGAAGCCGTTCCACGGCATCGCGCCCGGCAAGCAGGTTCAACCCCTCGGGCAGATCGACCTGCCGGTCTGGTTTGGCACCCCTAAGAACTTTCGCAAGGAAACCCTCACCTTCGAAGTGGTGGGGTTCAAAGGGGCCTACCATGCCATACTTGGGCGACCCTGCTACGCCAAATTCATGGCGGTCCCCAACTACACCTACCTGAAGATGAAGATGCCCGGACCAAACGGCATCATCAGCGTCGGGTCGTCCATCGAGCACGCATTCGACTGCGACGTCGAGTGCGTGGAACATGCAGAGGCACTGGCGCTGGATGAAGCGCTGGTGAACACGCTGGAGAAGATGGTCAACGATGACCTCAGCTCCGCCGCCAAGCACGTCGGCACCTTCGAGGCCGCCGAGCAGACCAAAGGGGTCCCCCTCGACCCGTCGGCCCCCGAGGGCAAGGCGTTGAGGGTCAGCTCCACCCTCGACCCCAAATAGGAAGCAGTGCTCGTCGACTTCCTCCGCGCCAACGCCGACGTCTTCGCGTGGAGCCCCTCGGACATGCCAGGCATCCCGAGGGAAGTCGCCGAGCACTCCCTTGACATCCTGCCAAACGCCCGCGCCGTGCAGCAGCGGCTGCGCCGCTTCGACGAGGAGCGGCGACGGGCAATCGGAGCGGAGCTGCGGAAGCTTCTCGAGGCTGGATTCATCAAGGAAGTGTTCCACCCTACGTGGCTAGCTAATCCCGTGCTTGTAAAAAAGAAGAATGGGGAGTGGCGGATGTGTATAGACTACACTAGTCTTAATAAAGCATGTCCAAAAGTTCCTTTTCCTTTGCCACGCATAGATCAAATCCTTGATTCAACGGCTGGGTGCGAACTGCTCTGTTTCCTTGATGCCTATTCGGGATATCACCAAATAAAAATGAAGGAGTCCGACCAGCTCGCGACTTCGTTCATCACACCGTTCGGGACGTTCTGTTACGTCACGATGCCTTTTGGCCTCAGAAACGCGGGCGCAACATATCAGCGTTGCATGCAACACGTTTTTGGGGACCACATCGGGCGGACGGTCGAAGCCTACGTGGACGACATCATCGTCAAGACCAGGAAGGCGGACGACCTGGTTGGCGACCTTGGCGTCGCGTTCAGCTGCCTACGGGCCAACGGGGTCAAGCTAAACCCCGAAAAATGTGTCTTCGGAGTGCCGCGGGGCATGCTCCTAGGATACATCGTCTCCCAGCGGGGAATCGAGGCCAACCCTGAAAAGGTCGCGGCCCTCGAGCGAATGGGTCCGATCCGGGACCTCAAAGGGGTGCAGAAGGTGTTGGGGTGCCTCGCCGCCTTAAGCCGCTTCATCTCGCGGCTCGGTGTGAAGGGCCTGCCCCTCTACCGGCTGCTCAAGAAGCACGAACGCTTCTCTTGGACCGCCGAGGCCCAGGACGCGCTCGACAAGCTGAAGGCGTCTCTAACGCACGCTCCGATCCTCACGCCACCCCAGGACGGCGAGCCCCTGCAACTCTACGTGGCCGCAACCACCCAGGTGGTCAGCGCCGTGATCGTCGTGGAGCGCACGAAGGAAGGGCACGCCTTGCCCGTACAGAGGCCGGTTTATTACATCAGCGAGGTCCTGTCAGACACGAAGACGCGCTACCCCCAGGTCCAGAAGCTGCTGTACGCGGTAGTCCTTGCACGGCGCAAGCTCCGCCACTACTTCGAGGCCCACCCGGTCACGGTGGTCTCCTCCTTCCCGCTAGGAGAGATCATTCGCAACCCTGACGCTGCAGGCAGGATTGCCAAATGGTCCGTGGAACTGATGGGCGAGACGCTTGCCTACGCCCCGCGCAAGGCCATCAAATCGCAAATCCTAGCTGATTTCGTCGCTGAGTGGACGGACACGCAGCTGCCGCCTCCACAAATCCAAGCAGAGTGCTGGACTATGTTCTTTGACGGCTCAGTGATGAAAACGGGAGCGGGCGCGGGCCTGCTCTTCGTGTCTCCCCTCAGGGAACACATGCGCTACGCAGTGCGCCTCCACTTCCCCGCGTCCAACAACATGGCAGAATACGAGGCCCTTCTCTGCGGCCTCAAGATCGCCATTGAGTTGGGCGTCAAGCGCCTCGACGTGCGGGGGGACTCGCAGCTCGTGATCGATCAGGTCATGAAGAACGCGAGCTGCCACGACGACAAGATGGAGGCCTACTGCAAAGCCGTGCGGGCCCTCGAAGACAAGTTCTACGGCATTGAGCTCAACCATGTACCCCGCCGGTACAACGAGGAAGCAGACGAGCTGGCGAAGATCGCGTCCGGGCGGATCACCGTTCCCCCGAACGTTTTCGCACGTGACATCACGCAACCCTCGGTCGCCTTCGAGCCCTACCCCTCGAACCACGACGGACCCTCGGGGGCTCCCTCGAGTCCAACGGGTGCGGAACCCATGGACGAGGACCCCTCGAACGAAGCGTATGTGCTCTCCCTCCTCGAGGGGTATGGCTCCCACGAGGCCGATGCGATGGACATCGAGCCGGCTCCTGTCCAAGCGGATTGGCGGGAAAAATACATCGCCTGGATCGCTCGAGGGGAACTGCCCACGGACCGGGCCGCAGCCAGGTGCATCGCTAGGATGGCCAAATCTTTCACCCTCGTCGACGGCGAGCTGTACAAGCGCGCCGCCTCTGGCATCCTACAGCGGTGTGTGCCCATTCCCGAGGGGCGCGAGCTCCTACGAGACATCCACGCAGGGATCTGTGGCCACCACGCCGCGCCACGCACCCTCGTCGGCAACGCGTTCCGCCAAGGCTTTTACTGGCCCACCGCGGTCGCGGACGCCAGCGAAATCGTACGCACTTGCGAAGGGTGCCAGTTCTATGCCCGCAAATCCAACTTGCCCGCTCATGCCCTGCAAACGATCCCCGTAACATGGCCGTTCGCCGTGTGGGGGTTGGACATCGTCGGGCCCCTGCGGAAGGCGCCCGGGGGCTTCACCCACCTGCTGGTCGCAATTGACTAGTTCTCCAAGTGGGTGGAGGTGCGCCCCATCACGAACTTAAGGGCTGAGCAGGCGGTCACGTTCTTCACCGACATCGTCTACCGCTTCGGAGTACCAAACTCCATCATCACGGACAATGGGTCCCAGTTCACGGGCCGGAAGTTCTTGGAGTTCTCAGGACAAGTTCCACATCCGCGTGGATTGGGCGCCGTGGCACACCCACGGACCAACGGCCAAGTGGAGCGTGCCAACGGCATGATCCTACGGGGCCTCAAGCCCGAATTTTCGACCAGCTCAACAAATGCGGGCGAAAATGGCTCCAAGAACTACCAAAAAGCGGTTGTGC
Source organism: Cenchrus americanus (assembly GCA_947561735.1). Lineage (NCBI taxonomy): Eukaryota > Viridiplantae > Streptophyta > Magnoliopsida > Poales > Poaceae > Cenchrus > Cenchrus americanus. The sequence continues at coordinate 52,261,018 of OX387245.1, forward strand.
GGAGCCTAAGGACCACCCCAAGCAGAGCCACCGGGTTCACCCCGTTTTTCCTAGTCCATGGCGCGGAGGCCGTCCTCCCCACGGACTTGGAATACGGATCGCCCAGGGTTCGAGGCTACGACGAGGATGCTAACCAACGAGCCCGCGAGGACTCGCTGGACCAGCTAGACGAGGTACGCCTCGTAGCGTTGATGCATTCCGCGAGGTATCAACAGTCCTTACGACGCTACCAAGCACGCAAGATACGTCGAAGGGATTTCAGCGAAGGGGATCTGGTCCTAAGGCTGCGCCAAGATAACCGAGGGCGCCACAAGTTATCGCCTCCATGGGAAGGACCCTACGTCGTGGTGAAGGTACTCAAGCCGGGCACATACAAGCTGGCCAACGAGGACGGTGAAGAGCTCACCAACGCTTGGAACATCCAACAGCTACGTCGCTTCTACCCTTAGCTAGGATCTTCCAAGTATCTTTTTTGTAAAAATCACATCGCCAACGCCCCAGTTGGCGGCGACTATGTAAATACTTCAAGTCTAATAAAAGGATAACTCGGCTTTCCCCTGAAACCCAAGTTACCCTCGGGGGCTACTGAGGGGGGCACCCCCCCCCCAAAATGGTCCCATTTTTTCGCGCAAAAAACAAAACAACACGCGCTAAGTTTGTTTCCTACTTCAACCTCGAGCCACGATTCGAACAGGGCGCAGGTGGCACAGCGGAAGGAGCGTGCGAGCCAGAGATAGCCTACGCCGCGTGGATATGGCCCTTCTCTCTCGCCTCCAACCCAGCAGGCCCCCTGCGAAAATCGAACTCCCCTAACTAGAATCTACTCAGGAAGAAGGAGAAACAAAAAAGCGTGATAAACAAACGACTTCATTTACAGCAAATGCTCACGTTCATGAAACAACTAGTTCATTTACAAAAGGCCACGAGGCCAGAATACTGATACACATCAAAAAATGGGCCTAGCGCCCAAACTACTTTCAGGCGGGAGGAGCGGCAGCGTCTGTGACGTCCGGGAAGAGGAACTCCTCGAAGGCCTCGGCAAGCAACCCGGCGGCGTCGGCGGCAAGAGCGTCCACACGCTCCATGGCCACCTCGTCCTCGACGCCCTCGGGAACGATGTAGCCTTCCGCCCTCGCCTCGAAGTTGACCTCGTAGTGGGATCGCACCACTCCGAGGGCCTTCTGGACGCCCAGCTGCAACGCCCGGCGCATCCGCTCCGTGACGTGGCCGCCAAGGACGCGCGGGCGGCCGGCCGGCGAGCCGCCGGCCCGGGCCTCGCCCTCCTCGACGACGCGGCAGGTCTCGAGGGCCGCATCGCGCAGCTCCCGCAGCTCCTGCTCGGAGGAGTTGTAGGAAGCCTGCAGAGCCTCGACCCGCTCAGCCGCGTGCCCCAGGGCGGTGCGCAAGCCTGGAATCGACAAGACAAAAAGAAATCAGAAAGGAAGAAGCGAACCCTCTAAAGCGAAAAATCAACAAGCAAGAGTCACACAGTGCCTCACCCTTGACTTGCTTCCTCTCCGACTCGAAGTCGCGGCGCGCGGACTCGATCGCCAACTCGAGGCGCTGGACGGTTTCGCCTTGCTCGCGGAGGGCCAGCTCCTGGTTGGCGTTGCTGATGCTGAGCGCGAGCGCCTCGTCCTCAACCTTGGAGAACGCGGCGTCCCGCTCCTCCAGTGACTTCTCCGCCGCCTCGCGAGCGACACGCTCCCGCTCCGGCCGCCGTCCCGGCGTCGCCGAGGGCGCCTCGCTCCCGCCGGAGCCGCCCCTCGCCCCCCGGCGAGCGATGCACTCTTGCCGGAGCGCTCCTCGGCCGGCGACGAGGGCCGCGGCCTTGGCGTCGAGGGCGGCCCTCGGGTCGTCGGCCTCCTTGGCGCGGCCGCTCCAACCCGCGCGCCCGCTCCTCGCCCCCGGCGCCGTTGCGCCCGCGCCCCCTCAAGCGACGTGCGGAGCTCCCGGGTTTCGGCGCGAGCGGTGGCCACCTCCGCCTCCCGCTTGGCGGCCGGCGTCCGCGTCTTCTCCCGAGTCCGCGCGCGCGTTCCACGCCGCCTCGTCGCGATCGATGAGGGCGCGCGGACCCGCTCGAGACTCAAGCGATGCGCCATGTCCCCGCCTCGAGCTCTCGGGGAGCTCGTCGAGCCGGTGCCGGGGCCCGTACGCCGCCCGGTGTCCGGCGTCCCAAGGGCGTCGCGCAAGCGCGTCAAAAGCGCTGCACTGCTCCCGGAGCTGGTGGGCCTCGGCGTTCACCCGGTCGAACGCGTCGTACTTGTCGTGGGCGCGGTGCTCGAGCTCCTGGCATCCACACGCCAAATTCCGTAAGCGCCAAGACTTGTATGCAGCGTACGAAAACGAAAAGGGAAAAAGGACAAGCAACCATGGCTCACCTGGAAGACGAGCCAGGCCGGACCGCCATGGACCCGCAGCACCTCGTTCAGCGCGCGGTTGAGCGTGGCGCCGTGGCTTCGGAGCTCGCCCCAGAGCTCTTGCTCCCCCCCCCGGCGCTCGGCGAACGCAGGGGGATCCTCGACGGCCCCCTCCACCCGGGCGGGGGCGGCCGGCACGGGAGGACGAGGCCTCGGCACCATGTCCTCGGCCCCCCACCACCATGTGACCCTCGTGCCGCCCCTCACGAGGGCCCCCCTCCCCGGGGCTCGGGGGAGTTCGTGGGCCGCCGGCCCACCGATTCCATCCGGGCGGCGGCGAGTCGTCCGAGACCTCCACCACCTCCGCTCGCGGATTGACGGCGGCACCGCCGCCCGTGCCGTCTCCACCGCACCTCCACTCGCGCCACCGCGGCCGCGGGCGCCGGCGCGCGCGCGCGGCCGTCGCCTCCGGCCCGTGCCGCCGCGTCCACGGCGCCCCGCCGGTTGCGCCCCGCTCCACCCTCCACCACGGCCGCCGCCACCGCCCCGCGTCTCCGCGACGACCGGCGCCGCCGCCCCCCGCGACCTCCCGGCCGCGCCGCGGCGGGCCGATCCGCCGGCCGGGCCTCGAGGCCCCGGCCCGGCCTTGCGAGCTCATGCCCGCCGCCGTGCTTGTCCCCGGGCGCGACGCCCTTGACGAGCGCCGCCGGGTGGGGATCGATGCGTCCGTCCTCAGCACCTTGGCTGGTGCAAGAGGAGGGACGGTTGGCACCACCCTGCACAGGCGCGGACAGAAGGTTAGGGCGCCTAATCACCAACGAACCAAACCAAACGAAAAAGGACAGGCTCCTTACCTCGAAGAGGAAAAGGCCCGTTTCCTTTTCCTCGAAGCCTCAGCGGATGAGGCCGCGCGCGCCGCCACGCCCGCCGTAGCGCCTCCCCGACGGCGCGCCGCACGCGCGGGCACGCCCGCCCCATGCGCGGGCGCGCCCCGACGCCGCACCTCCCGAAGGCGCCACCGCGTGCGGGGGGCACGCTCGCCCCGCGTGCGGGCACGCCCGCCGTCGCGCCCCCCGGCGATGGTGCCACGCGTGCGGGCACGCTCGCTCCCCGCGCACGGGCACGCTTGACGCGCGCACGGGCGCGCTCGCCACGCGCGCCTCCGTGGCGCGCGCCGGCACCTCCGTGGCGCGCGCCGGCACCGATGACGATTGCCTAGCGGCGGGCGGCCGGGCGCGCTCGCCCCCGGCGAAGCCGCCCTTGTCGCCGGTCCGGCTCCGGCGACGGGGCGCAGGCGCCACCGCGAGGGGCACTCCCCCTCGGCCCTCTTCCTCCTCGTCCTCCTCCGAGGATGAGGGCTCCTCGATCTCCCGGGGAGGAAAGCCCCGCCTCCTCGCGCCGCCGTACTCCGCGGCACGCCGGCGCGCGCGCGCTTGACGTCGCCTCGCGTGCTCCCTCTTGCGCGCCGCCCGCTCCTCGCCGCCGCCGCCGCGCCGCCCGCCGAGCGCACGGGAGTCGGGGGTGGGCGGAACGGACTTGGCGATGTTGAAATTCACCACCGCACACAGAGCGCCAAAGACACGTCGAAAACAAAAGCGAGACCAAGAACTAAAACAAAATCGGGAACCGAACTCACCGGCGGCCCGTGGGGAGCATCTCAAGGTCCCATGGGGTCCGCCCTGCAGGTGTCGGCGTCCGGGTGTCGACGGCGCTCCGCGCCCGGGTGAGCGCATACGGCCGCTCAAGGGGCGTCGGGAGCATCCGCGACCTCACCAAGTCGACGGGGTTGGCCGCCTCTGTCATCTCGAAGATGCAGAGCGGCCTCTCCATCAACGGCACGATCCGCCGATGATGAAGGAAGGCGAGGACGCCCATCGCGTTCAGCCCGTGCGCCGCCAGACGCTGCAGGGCGGCGAGGACGGACTCCCCGCCGCGCCCGTGCCGGGCCGTGGACACTCCATAGCCCCGGAGTCCCGCCTCTTCTTGAACACCCGACCGGTGTAGGGGGGAAGGCCGGGCTCGGCATTGCGCAGGTAGAACCATCCCCGCTCCCAGCCGGCGTTGTTCGTCGTCATGGTGCAGGGGATGTAGGTGTCCTTGAATTGCCCCCCGCGGGCAAGGACATCCCGCCGCGCGCACCGCACGGCGAGTCCTCGGCTCCGACGTGGGCTGCGTGACGAGCTCCCCGCGGAAAAGGTGAACCCAGAGCTCCCGCCCACCGGGATCCCCGTGTACCCTTCGCGACGCCCACGAACGTGGCCGCCCGCGAGATCGCGTTGGGGGGCGAAGTTGTGCGGCTCCACCCCCGTAGTAGTGACACATCGCCCGCATGAAGGTGCTCGCCGCCGCGTTGAACCCGCGCTCGTGGTAGCGGACGAAGCTCACCACGTAGCCCTCCGGCGGGTTGGGCTCGCGGTCCGCCGCCGGCGGCACGATCCACTCCGCCGGACGACCGTCTTCGTTGGCCGCCACCGGCCGGCGGCGACCGCTCGCCAAGGGCCGGGGCCGCGTCACCGTCGACCTCTCCCGTGCATACGGCTCCCGGATCCCGAGGGGGAAGCCGAGGCGGCGCCATGAAGAAGGACGAAGGAGTGCGAGGACAAGAGAGCGAGGAACGGAAGAAAGGCTCTAATGACGACACCACGCGGTGGCGAGAGCTAGCGAAGACGAAGGGGCGGGGACCGATAATGGTGAGATGCCAAGGTAAAAAACCGCCGTCTCCTCCTCCCCGCAGCCTTTATAGGCCGATTGGCGAGCTCTCCGAGTGGACGCCCCGCTAGCATTAATCGGAGGAGGAATCTTTCCATCGCGTCGACGGCGGGCCCCACCACGACCGCAGCCGGCCACGTCATTGCGGGCGGGCCATCATTACGGCAAAGACCGGCGGTGACCGAGGCGAAACGGTCACGTCCGCCCGCCACGCCGCCCACTACGCACGCGCGCGCGGCCGGCGCCTAAAAAGACGCGCCCGCGCTGCAAAACCGCGGCCACGACCGCGAGGCACTTAAATGCCCGGGTCCCTTGCCAAGCAAGGAGAACCCTCGAGCGGGGCGAACCCCGGGCTCGAAACAAAAGCGACCCTCGATGGGATATCAGCGTGAGAAGGTCACCCGGGACCTGCTCGATGTAGAGCAGGCAACCGTGGGCACCCATACCACGTAAAACCCTCGAGCGGCACGAGCCCTTGGCTCAAGATGACGTCAACCCTCGATGGGATATCGACGTGAGAAGGTCGCTCGGGACCTGCTCGATGTAGAGCAGGCACCGCGGGCACCCATGCCACGCAAAACCCTCGAGTGGCGCGAGCCCCCGGCTCGAGACAATGTCAACCTTCTAAAAGAAGGCACGCGCGTGAGAGGGTCGCCTAGGGCCTGCTTGAAATAAAACGGGCACCGCGAGCACCTATGCCGCGCCATGCTGCCAACCAGCGCCTCGAGAGCTGGCTCGCCCAGACCCCTCGACGGCCGCAAACACGAAAAGACAGGGCTGTCCAGGCACGGCCCCGCAACAGCCCTACTGATCAGAGGTTCGAAGCCTGACCCTCGACGGGTTCGAACAGGCGCCTCAGATCGCAGAGTTAGGGACGACGAGGGCACGCGCATTCGAGCCGTTCCTCGAGCCCGTCGGCTCGAGGGTGCCCCACATGTCGTGTTCGAGAGCCAGCGAGGGCAGCTAGCGGGGGGATCCCACCGAGGGAGAGCTTCCGCGCCCCTCGGTCCCTAGCGAACGGGACCGAGCCCCACCTAGCAAACCCACGCAAGCGCTTCCATGGACGTGTCTCCGACCACGCAGCCTACCCTTATCGAACGGGGCATGGGCGTCCACTTGAACCACCCGCTACCGGCCTCGAAGAGGAATCCGCAATTCGCGACCCGCTCGCCGGGAGTTGCGAAACCTCACCCTCCGTCCCGCGGAGGGACCGGCGAGGGCGCGTTAAAAAAAAAAACAAGTCGTCGGGCTCGACCCGATCGCCTCGAACGGGCCAAGGCTCGGGGGCTTGACGCACGGCTACACCTCCTTGAAAATGCACCCGCCGGAGACAAGGATGGGGCGGAGCGTGCACCCCCCCGAAGCCGGCCGAAATACCGCCGATGCCGGTTGGCATATGTGCCACGCCTCTCCGACCAAAGTTCTCGCGGTTAACCCCCGCAGAGAACCCACACTCCCGCAGGGGCTTCGGGGGGCTAGACCCGCGGGTCCGCTGACGCGGCCCCACGGAAAGCGTTCGCAAACAAGGAGGGAAGAACGTCCTATCAGTAGGTTCCAGCATCTGCGGGAGCCTCAATGGCAAACCCGCAGATGCTCGGGGGCTACTGTCGGGGACAGCCCTAGGGGTCCCCTCAAACAACGGGGAAATCCTCACTTAAATCCCGCATGCCGAAACACGTTAAGCCTAACCATGCAGGTGACTAACCATGCAGGACACGGCCCACGCCGCGGGACCCCGACGGCCCACCAAGACGACCCTCTTAGAAGTCCCCTCGAGCGGGCACCGCCCCGCCGAGGGCGCACGCCCCCCCCTCGGGCGGGCTCCGCCCCGTTCGAGGGGCAACTCTTCCCCCGAGCGGTCTCGCCCCCGCTCGAGGGCTCACTCCCTCCTCGAGCGGGTCTCGTCTCGCTCGAGGGTCCGTCCCGCCCTCGGCCGGGGCCCGCCACGCTCACGGGTGCCCCCGCACGCGTGCGCCGCCCCCGTACACGGGCATTTAACGCCCGACACAGGCGGGCGCGGCGCCATCATGCGCCCGGGCTCGCGCCCGGTGCCGCCGCACCAACTCCCCAGGGGGAGGAGCCCATCCCCACCACCGTGGGGAGGGACCGTGCGCACGGCCGGTGTCAGTCCCGTGACACCGCGCGCCCGCTACGAAGACGGCTAACGCGCCCGACCCTCGAAGGGGGGCCGGGCGCACCCTCGATTTCACTTTCCCGTGACCCTACAGGGTTAGGTGGAGGCGCTAGGCCGGTGGATGGCCATCCCGGCCACCGAACGCGCGGCCGCCGTACCCACGCGTGCAGGCGCACGCCCGGCACTGCAGCAACCACTCCGACACTGTGAAGCGCGTTGGGAAGGAACGCCGTTCTGCCTACTCCTGTGCCCCGTACCAGCCATCGTCAGCGCCTCCCTCGAAGCCTATCAGAGGACGCCACCACCATCTGCCGCCCTCCTACCCTCGAACCGCCACTGTTCGGGTACGGGGTAGGCCATCATGGCCAGATCGCTGCGAAGATCTCCGGACGGCCGCCCATTCTACAACGTAGCACGACGTGCATCCCTCACATAGCCAGGTAGCACGGCGTGCATGTAACCCGCCGCCCCCTTGATCTATAAAAGGGGAGGCGAACCCCCAGCCGTGGGGGGGACGGACTTAGTTCGACACACCACACCGCGTACTCATTCTCATTCTCCCACAATACCTTCAGCCACTCCACCAGGGACTTGGAAGCTTCACTTCCTCTCCCGCCTTGCTTGTATCTGCCCCACTACAAGCGCCCCCGGTGCTAAGTAATATAGTGCCCCGAGCACGCCCCTGCTGGACGTACGGCCCCCTCGGCCGGAACCAGGATAAACCTCTGTGTCACTTGTTGCTTAGCATCGACCATTGAGGGATAGACCACGGCGCTATCTACTGGTTAGTGTCGGGACCATATTCCGCACCGACACCAACATCCGCTATTGAGCCCCTACCCAAAGCAAACAAAGATGAACAAGGTATGCCTACATGTGTCAATTAAGTTTTTAGACTAATGTCTTTTGGAGGATTGTTTGTCCAAGCTATAGGTTTCGGAAACGACCATGTCAAGCACAATGGAGAAGGATCCCATTACCATCATGCTCATTCAGCGATGGTTATGATTTTTGAAGCCAAAGGATTCGTGACATGGTGCCCTAAAAGACTTCAAGATAAAGACCACACGCACATCTCCGGATCGATGGACAAAAGGATAATGATGTCATCATGATGTTTGCATGAGCCTCAGCAGAAAACAATTAGATATATTTGGATTTTCAGAAGCTGCATGAAGTCTACGCTCCAACGAATCAAGCAGCAAGGCAATCGGAGGTTCCTACAAGCGGATATGGCCGAATCACTGTTGACGGTTAATAGTTATATCAAAGTTCGTTTGTGACTTGCAAGCGTACAAGTCTCCCGTCGTAGTCAAGGGACCCTTCTTCCCTCGAGTGGTGAACCCAAGGTATCGAATCCGTGGAACAAATGTGTGACACAAGAGTTGATGTAAAGCCAAGTAACTTCAATCTTTGGTAAAAGAAACCCTAATGCATCTAGGTAAAAGACACAAAACTAATCTAATCTACTAAAGACCGGAGAAAACAAAGTAAGATTAGGTAGATAAACCGATCTAGAGGGATCGGGATAAGCCTTTTGTTGAAGTTCCAAGCAAGAGAAGAAGTAGCACATCGAATCTTATAAGAAGCTTCTTTAAATCGTGGTTTCCCGTCCAAATCCGAAAACATCCGCCTTTCGGAACCCCCGTTCTGTCACAACGTATCCCTACTCATGCGGGGAGCCTAGGGCGAGTCAAAGACAAGTTGAGATTCTTTCGGAAGATCCGGTGTGTACCTCTCGCCACCGCGGCTACAAGAACACCCTATGTAATCTATCGCGCGAATAGAATTGGAATAAGCAAACCGATCGAAAAATGAAATCTTCGAGGAAACACTTGATCGCTAAGAATAGATTCAACTTGATAATTCAACTATGACAATGATACATACACAAGATCACCACCGGGATCCTTCCTTGATCTTGCTTCTAGCTCCGGGAACTCCGACGTGGTCTTCCATGCAAGGTTCCCACGTCGGCTAGGGAAACCCTAGTCAACTAGCTCGACCCTCTCCTCTCCGAGATGGTGTCCCTCTCTTCTCTGCTCCTCGGCGGCCGATGACGAATTAGATGATGCGTGGCTCTCGGTCAGGGGGCTATAAATAGCCCGATTGGCGGCTAGGGCAAAGGAGGGGGCAAATGGGCCCTGGATGGGCCTGGGCCGACCGGACTGGGCCGGCCGGCCTGGGCCCATCCGGAGCCCGGCCCCGAGGCCTCCTTTGCTCTACGTCGGTTCCCTTGCTTCCTGGATGTTTCCCCCTTCTGCATGTAGGTCCATGTCGTCGGTTTCTCTCCGAATTGGACACAACTCCTTGTCTTGCAAGATTCGGCGCTTTTCAGGTCAGGTCCTCGGAGTCTGTCGTCTTCTCGGATCAAGTCCCCCGGCTTCTTGGAGTTAAGTTTGCTTCATTGCATGACTTGTACGGGGCTTCAAGGTCTTGTCATGAGGTGCTTGATGAACTTATCCCGAAAGTCTTGCATTCAACACTAAAACCCTGCATAAACACTAAACTCCAAAACCGACATGCACACGTGAACTTGTTATACCACGGGGGTTAGTACCAATGGATAAGGTATAAAACTCATGCCAACACCGAAGGTAAACTCATGGCTAGGTTGACGGATTTTCACCGTCAACATCTCCCCCATGCTTAAACCTTGCTCGTCCTCGAGTAAGCCTTCGATGGATATCATCATTGCCAAACAATGTTTAAACCTTGCTCTTGATCATACATGAGAAAACATAATGCTCTCAAAATTTTAATTCATTAAAGTTCCATAATGTACTAGCCTTCATCTCTACGGAGGGTAGATTCTTATTAAGCTTATCCCACAAGTATTAAAATGCGCACAAAGTTTAAATGGATCTCAGAATTTTTGAAATAAAGAACGAGATAAAGAAAAGCTAAACCAAGTTCACAAATTTAAATCATCTTGCATATTGCTCATGAACTCTCATCTCGCTTGTCTCTCAAGCCTATATATTCTACTCCTTTCCCTCTCATAACATATATGTGTGGTAGGCTTTATATGGAGCTTTGGGAAAGTTTAGTCTTAACAAGATTTTATAAATGAGGTGTTGTCAAAACAAGACAAGCTTCTCATGGTCTTACCGAGACTCGTCAAAAAGGTCATTGGAAAATAATGTTAAATCAAGGAGGGGAAAGAGAAAAATACACACACTTTAGATAAGTGGACATGTGCAAATGGCAAAGAGTGATCCCGAGGCACAAAGGAAGTCCTCGTTATCGGATTGCACATGGTTGGAAAATGAGAATGGATCCTTTAAACTTGAAGCCTTGAATGCACTCTTAGAGAACCGGGGAGTTCACTTTACGCATATATTTTTTTTCTCTTTCTCATATTTCTCATTCTTTTCTTTCTTTCTTTCTTTCTTTTTTCTTTCTTTCTTTCATTCATTATATATATATATATTTTTCTTTCTTCTTGTGAGACCTTCACCTTGGAAGTCACGTTCATCGCCGATTTTTTTTTCATTCATCATTTTTTTAAAATACTCCCCACTCCCCTTTGAACTCTAAAACTGCACCGTACCTACCTCCTCCCCCATGCTTAGATGTTGCTCGTCCTCGAGCAAAGAGGTGAAAAATAAGGTAGGTACCGGAAATATTTTTCCTTGGAGAGATACTTGAAATCTTCAATGTTGGCACCGTCTTGCGATCTTCCTTGAATTGATGATCCATTCTCAACGATAGGTTGTGGTCAAGGAGGTAATCACAAAAGATGATATTTGGTTTAAGGGTGGATATCCGGCGAAGTTTGTGAGATCTCCAATGCGGGGATACACAATGCACGGATAAAAGGCTAGCAAAAAGATAGATACGCAAAAATGGAATGACCAACTTCTTAGTCTCGGGCCAGAGAAATCATGGCCTGCAATAACTCACTCAAAAATAAATCTTGTACAATAAGGTTTATGCACTCAAATATATATAAGGCTTTGGATAGGTTAAGCAACACACAAGTGATATTTGTGACAAGGTTAGCAATATTTTTGAGCATGAAAGACATCTTTAATCTATTCATAACTTGAGAGCACATAAAACACTATGGGTCTTTATTTTAATCATAACCTCCGCTGAAAATTAAGCTAGCATTTAAATAAATTCAGATTTGTATTTTTAAGAGAGCACTAGCTTAAACATGCATAAATCAATTACAAAGATGAACAAAGCTGCAATTATAATCATATATCATCATGGCACAAATTTTTGTAACTTTTCCAATGATATAATCAAGGTGGTGTCTTTATTAATGATGACAACAAGTTGAAATACAAACTGAAAATAAACAAACATGCTTGCTGAAAAATAAAAAAACAGAAAATACTACGCAAACACACATAAGCAAAAGCTGAAAATTACAGAGAAAAAGAAAAGAAAAGAAAACTAAAGTTCCTAAATCTTCTAGCCCTCCGCCGGTGGTTGATGTTGATGATCTTGATAATAATACCCTTGCCCATAATATGATTGGACATTTCCTACGACGAATTGATTTGGCTCCACAAGGTGAAGGCGTCCGAGCTCAAAGGCAATATTTGCGTTGCCTTCACCAAGTTGAGCTGCGTTAGCTTGGATGGCTGTGATGTTTTGGGCGTTTCTTGCAGCATACCCTCCAATTATGGCCATGCTTTGTTGTGGTTGGGGATGATGCGCGTAGGGCTCCGCGAAGTTAGTGTTGGGCACAACATAATTTGGTGGGGGTACCGGTGCACCACCCCCCATGCTTGCTCTTGTGGCCCTCCATAATGACTTGGCGGAGGAGGGATCCCGCCGAATGGTTGCACATTGGGTTGTGCTCCACTCGCTTGTGCGGAGGATGTTCCCTCCTCTACGATTCTTCCTCTTTTGTTCTTCCTTGCAGGGACAAGGAGTCCCTCTTCCAACCAATCTTCTCTCCCTTCGGTGAAAAGCCTAAGCCTCTCATTGGGAAGGGGTAGGTTTACTATGGCCAACCGATAACCTCCTCTCTCATCTCCACTAATGTATTTGTCTTGCCGCAAATACTCAATACCGAGAGAGTTACCACGCAAAAGATGGTCGGGGTTTCTTGCGATCCCCGGCCGTAAGGAGAAGGCCAACATCGAGAGGTAGCACCCCGAACCAATATTTCCCGCCCCTGATGTTGCTTCACAACACCAACGGTTGATCATAAGGTAAGAGGGGTCTATTGGCTGCCTGACAATTAAAGCCGAGTAGAGCCAATTCAACTCCGTGTCGTTCACCTTCGTCTCCTTCATCCTCCCCAATACCCTCTTGCACACCCAAGAGTGAAATATCCGGATAATGGGGTTGCGGATACAATTGCGTTGTTGATGGGCTTCTCCGGAGATCATATTCCAAAATCCCGCTAACATGCCGGGTGGCACGTCAACTTTCTCCGGAGCTCCCTTGTGGAATCCAAGTAGCTCCCTAACGTGTTCGTAGGGAACCACTTTTTGGACTCCCTCCAAACGGAATGACAAGCTTTGCACCCCATCATCAAGGATAGGTGCAATAGTCATTAAAATTTCCAAGGCAAACCCCAAGTGGGTGTCCACCGATACTCCGTTGGAGAACTGCACCCATCCAAGGTGCCCCAACATATAGTATATGTCGGTGCCAAAACCCAAGGTGTAGAGTGCTTGGTCGTCGAACTCGACGTTGGGCACAAGCCTCTTCTCAAGATTAGAGAGCCTCTCCTCCTCCTCCGACGACAAGATGATGAAGCCGTACGAAGAGTATGTCGGAGTGTAAGGAGGTGGCGCGGTTGAACGGGTCGATCGTCGTGGTGGCGCGGGCTGCTCCTCCGTGTGCCCACGAGGTTCGGTAAACCTCATGGACGTGCTCCTTGTTGCCCTCATGCCACCGAGGAAGAGAGCGTCGTTCCTCCTTGGTGGTGCCGTATCCGTCTCCATGCTCCGAGGAGACTCAGAAACCGAGTGCCTCCTTGAAGACGCCGTCGACGATGGCTTGGATGACAATGAACTCTTCTTCTTAGATAAGAGACTTGTAGTTTTCTTCCACATGGTTGTTGCACTCTTCTCTCAACTAAAACTCCGGGTTGCAACCGGTAACTAGGCACTTAAACTCTTTGCTTCGGATGTGGACTTTGAGTGGATTAAGGATGTGGATTTTTTCTTGAGCTATCAAGCTTGGGAAGGTTGGCTATGTCTACGGAGGTTTTGAGCACACAAACTTGAACACACAAACAAAGGAAGTTGAGGGAAGCTTGCCTGCAGAAAACGGGAGCCGGGGGGCTCCTTAAGTAGGGCCGGCCGGCCTGGGGGCCTCGGTGCTCCTCCCCGCCTCGTCTTTCTTCCAGCACGATCATTTCGCCTCTGCAACTTTCCTGCCCGCGTGCTCCACGAGTTGCACCGCCCAAACGCTCTCGTCCACTCCTTTTCTTGCATTATTGGTCCTTCCACTTGATGCTTCATGCTTTGGGTCATGTCCATGCTCCCTAGCTCCACTTGCTTCACATGCCACCATTAAATTCCTGCAAAGTTGATGCTTGCTGCCCACCATGCTTGTCCTTTGCATGTGGAATTGGTGAAAGTTGATAAAAGGGAATCCAATGGTGCATGCATGATTAATTCAAAATAGATTGCCTCCATTAAGGTGTGTTTAAGGTTAAGCACTCCTCTAATTCGAAATTTAAAATATTTTTCAGAGCCATGCAAGAGCTCAAACATAATTTTAGAGAAGTTTTTAAACCATTAAAAACAAATGTAAGTCGAAAATATTTTTCGACTACGTCGATTTCGGTCTCACCGGTATAGTTTGCCTTCATCGGTTGAGAGCAAACTTTTCCCGGTTTGATCATGGGGGCATAGGTTTAGGTTCTAATTTTGGCTAAATAAGAAAGATTTTGAATAAAACAAAATTAGAATTGGCTTAGAAAAATTCTAATCCTAGAGAAACCAAGGATAAAGATTTTTAAAACCAACCAAAAGTTTTGATTTCTAGGTTCACACGAGTTCTACCACGTGCTGAATTTTACTAACACCTAAATATAAATTGTGGCTCTACTCGTGTGGTTTTAGCATGAAAAATAAGTCAACCACAGCACCATAATAAGGGTGAAAGGTTGAGTTAGGTTCTGAAATTATTTGGTTGTGGTTTCTCAAAAAGAAAAGAACAAACAAGCACATAGGAGGGTTCATGCAAAGGGTTTATGATAAAACAAAATATTCAATCAAGAATTATGTCTCTAATATTGTTCAACCACTTCTAAGTCTAATGTCTTTGCGTAATAAAACTCAAAACTAACTTATTATAAAAAAACTCGAAAAACCTGGAATCGGGTTGTCCTCCCGGTAGCTTATTCTTGACTCGACGAAATGGGTTGCCTCCCGCCTAGCGCTTCGTTTATAGTCCATGGCTAGACTTCTTCACTTGATTACCTCGGATCAACGCTCTTTGCGGGCGTTGCAATCTTGGGTACCCACTTCCGCACCATCTTGGGCACGGGCTTCTTCTTCGGCTTAGTCAATTTTTTTTGGTCTTCACAGGCTGGCTTTGTCTTTTGGTCTTGACGGATGCAACAACTTCCTTCATGTAGTGGCTCGGCATCTCGAACTCCGGTCCTTCGGTTGTGATCCTTCTCTCCCGAATGAGTTTGAGTAGCCTTCGCCGTCTTGGGACCTTGGAGTTGTCTCGGATATTCTTCTTTGTTACCCATCGGGCGCCGGCAAGTTGTCCCACTTGCGTCTCTAGCATCTTCATCACGATGAACACTTCAATCCTCGCATGTGGATCTTTCCTTGGCAGCCTTTAGGTGTTAAGCTTCTTTCTCTATCTCCATCTTCTCCATCCTCCTCTTAAGTAAACCGATTTGCCACTCAAGGAATCCGGCTCATATGTATTCATTGAAACGCTCCAAAGCTCCCGCAATCGTCATGCGGATAGTTGAGACCTTGATCTTGAACGGCCTTCCGCGTCTTGAAGGTTTATGATAGGTAGATCAACGATGTCGGTTTAGGTTGATCTTCCTTTGGACTTGGAGGTGGTGATTCCCTTGGAGATTCCGGCGGTCCTTCAACTTCGGCTTTTGAATCTAGGGTTTCCAACCCTTTAGCTTGTGTTGCACGTCTCCTTTGCCTGTAAAGTTTTCTTGGATCATCTACAAAAAAGTTTGGGTTTCTTGGAGAGGTAGCCAACCATCTCCGGTTAGGGTTAGCAATAAACAAAGTATGCAAAAACTAGAAAGGAAACATAAATCTATGAAAACTAGGGTTAGACAAACTAGATTAGATGTATTTTGAGGATGATCAAAGTTTAGTAGATGCAAAAAGAAAAACAAAAATAAAACTGAAAATTACAAAAAGGCAATAAAAAACCAAATCTTGATCACTTGTTCCCCGGCAACGGCGCCAGAAAAAGGGGCTTGTTGACGGTTAATAGTTATATCAAAGTTCGTTTGTGACTTGCAAGCGTACAAGTCTCCCGTCGTAGTCAAGGGACCCTTCTTCCCTCGAGTGGTGAACCCAAGGTATCGAATCCGTGGAACAAATGTGTGACGCAAGAGTTGATCTAGTAAAGCCAAGTAACTTCAATCTTTGGTAAAAGAAACCCTAATGCATCTAGGTAAAAGACACAAAACTAATCTAATCTACTAAAGACCGGAGAAAACAAAGTAAGATTAGGTAGATAAACCGATCTAGAGGGATTGGGATAAGCTTTTTGTTGAAGTTCCAAGCAAGAGAAGAAGTAGCACATCGAATCTTATAAGAAGCTTCTTTAAATCGTGGTTTCCCGTCCAAATCCGAAAACATCTGCCTTTCGGAACCCCCGTTCTGTCACAACGTATCCCTACTCATGCGGGGAGCTTAGGGCGAGTCAAAGACAAGTCGAGATTCTTTCGGAAGATCCGTTGTGTACCTCTAGTCACCGCGGCTACAAGAACACCCTATGTAATCTATCGCGCGAATAGAATTGGAATAAGCAAACCGATTGAAAAACGAAATCTTCGAGGAAACACTTGATCGCTAAGAATAGATTCAACTTGATAATTCAACTATGACAATGATACATACACAAGATCACCACCGGGATCCTTCCTTGATCTTGCTTCTAGCTTCGGGAACTCCGACGTGGTCTTCCATGCAAGGTTCCCACGTCGGCTAGGGAAACCCTAGTCAACTAGCTCGACCCTCTCCTCTCCGAGATGGTGTCCCTCTCTTCTCTGCTCCTCGGCGGCCGATGACGAATTAGATGATGCGTGGCTCTCGGTCAGGGGGCTATAAATAGCCCGATTGGCGGCTAGGGCAAAGGAGGGGGAAAATGGGCCGTGGATGGGCCCCGGGCCGACCGGACCGGGCCGGCCGGCTCCGGGCCCATCCGGGCCCATCCCGAGGCCTCCTTTGCTCTACGTCGGTTCCCTTGCTTCCTGGATGTTTCCCCCTTCTGCATGTAGGTCCATGTCGTCAGTTTCTCTCCGAATTGGACACAACTCCTTGTCTTGCAAGATTCGGCGCTTTTCAGGTCAGGTCCTCGGAGTCTGTCGTCTTCTCGGATCAAGTCCCTGGCTTCTTGGAGTTAAGTTTGCTTCATTGCATGACTTGTACGGGGCTTCAAGGTCTTGTCATGAGGTGCTTGATGAACTTATCCCGAAAGTCTTGCATTCAACACTAAAACCCTGCATAAACACTAAACTCCAAAACCAACATGCACACGTGAACTTGTTATACCACTGGGGTTAGTACCAATGGATAAGGTATAAAACTCATGCCAACACCGAAGGTAAACTCATGGCTAGGTTGACGGATTTTCACCGTCAACAATCACCGATGGTTGCACATGCTGAAATTATGGACAGCAAGCAGTGCTGAAGTGAAACAGCCATAGCTCCCTCATTCGGACTCCGATTAAGGCGAATGAGTACCCGTTGGAAAGGTAATTTTATAAATTTTTCAATAGAACTATATTTTGGTATATGTTCTGTTCTGGATGCAGGGGTAAATCCATGAAGAAGAGGCAGCAACAAGGCGATGACGACAAGATAGAGGAGATGGACACAATGATAATAAATAGAAGATGGGGCAACGGTTCCACAACATGTACATGATGAAATTCAGAAGCCAAGTACTAAAACAAACCCTCCGGAGCAGGGATGAATGAAGACACAAGAGGCACCACTCACCACATGATGATGTTGGAAGCGAACCACGACGGATTTCCTAAAGGCATCAAGCTGCATGGCTACTTTGGATTCTCGCATAAGTAACCATGGCTTCACAATAATAAAAAGGTACATGAGAAAGTCGAGCTCTATAACTTTAAATTAAGCGCTTTGCGGGAGGCAACCCGATCTTTTTATATATCTATATAAACTATGACAAGTCTACATTATGTTCTTTATTTGAAAACCTCAAGTAACATCGTACCATCGCTGTAATAAATGTCACAACCACATGTTGTATGCTTTAATATATATATATATATATATATATATATATATATATATATATATATATATATATATATATATATATATATATATATATATATATATATATATATATATATATATATATATATATATATATATATATATACACACACACATTGAGTGATTACTTTGCTACTTGAATTTTGGGAAACTTGTAGACCCCTTTTTGTGTAGTGTTTAGAGTCTTTTTATTTGTGTCTTTAGAGAGAAATATGAAGCATGATCCATTTTGATTCTAAGCTTGTGGCTAGTTAACTTAGGCTAACTTTTGCTTTTGGTTTAGATCACCACCATATCATGTCATATCATTTTGTTCATTCATTATCATGTTTTACTTCATTCCACTTTGTTCTCCACCTTTGCATTATGTTGCATGTTGCATCTCATCTTTACCTAAAGCTTCCTATCAAACCACACCTAGAACCTAGGCCAACAAAGGGAGGGATCGACTTATGTCAGTCGACAAAGTATATCTCTATCCCTTTCTAATTAAAGTTTTGACTAGCCTCATCCTAAACCCTTAGAAAAAACCCTCATACCTTTAGTAATCCTAAAACCATAGGTTTGTTTTTCATCCGAAAATCTAACCCTCGCTTTTCTTTTTTTGTTCAAAACCACCTTAGATAGAACTTCTTCACCCGACTTATCTTTTCAGAATTCTTGTCTTAAGCCAAAAATATAGGATACCCATAAGCCTTACCTTAAAACCTTGTTAGCATGTTTTAAGGTCTTTTGATAAAATGCTTTGTTGACAAGACTCTACCTCTCATGTCATCATTGAGGAACAACATCGAAAGCCTTTTCAAGCATTGCTAGCCCTTTTTACTAACCCCTTTTTGCATTTGCATTTTGCATCAACCCCTTTGTTCTATTGTGCATAGGTTAGCTTGGCTTCTTCGTGAAACTTTTTGATGAATGCTTTATTTCCATAATGGTGCTTCGCGCACGAGGCATTTTCTTTTGCAATCTTGTGTAAACATGGTGTTTAGACTTGATTGCGTACAATCATCATTTGAGTTTTTAAAGCCTCGTTAATTTATATTGCATAGGTTGGTTTATAAGCTTTGCAATGCGCTTTAACTTTCTTGCGACATAAAGAGTTATTAACCTTGAAATGAACATGGTGTTTTGACCTTGGTTAAATCTTTATGGTTATATAGAAATAAAGCAATCTAGTTGTAAACATGGTGTTTAGAACTTGGTGCAATCATTTTAATTGTTTATATCCCTTCATTTCATTTGCATTTTCACCTACACGCACGTACACCCATTAGATTCTTCTTTTCTTCTTTCTAGGTAAGCTTTTCCACAAGTTAAGGTCTTAGGGATGCATTTGGTTTGTTGGCAATTGTTTCTGCTCCCGACCATCACCCCGAGGGTAGAATGCGGATTAGATTTGTTTTGTAGGCATGGAGAAGTGTTCCCATGAGTTCTTGACCAATTGCAATCAAGATCGTTAGTCATCTACAAGGCTTGAGAGGGAAGTTGCTGTTTCCATAAAGATTTGAGCACATGTTAAGAGATGTACAATGGAAAAAAATTTAATTTTCAGAAGCTCCTTCAAACCTTGTTTCCGACGCATCAAGAATCATCAATTTTGAAGACCCGTACAATGAGATATGGCAAAACCATTGAGCGCTGCGCAGTCTGAAATCAGCCTTGGACAGATTGCATCGCCGAAGTAAAATTGGCACAACTCTCTTGTTCGGAACCCGTTTCATGCATATGATGGCTCGTTGGAAAGATAATTTCATAAACTTCAACGTGGATGGGTTTTTCAGTACATTTTCTGTTCTGGAGGAAAAATAAAAACTGTGGAAGATGAGGCAGCGACAAAGGACGACATTGAAGTCGGTGATGACGATATGACGAAGGATTGGAACCATGGCTTGATGATGATAAGAAAAAGTTGAGGGACAAATGAGAAACAAAGGCAAGGAAGTGAAGACGATTCTCAAACACATGGCGAATTACAAGCAATTCAAGTTCTTCCACACTTAGCAACACGCTAAGCATGGGGGAGGATTTGAAGGACGAAAGAGAAAGGCCACATGGAGTACAAGGATCACCTTCACCACAAGATGTTCATCATTATTTTTCTATGCTAAGCACAATGCTTAAGCATGGGGGAGGCATCGCTGCACTTCATTACAAGCATCAAAAAGGACGGTAACTCGCCCTTAACTTTATCTTTGTTCATCGCCTTTTAAATGCTTGCACATATATGCTTTCAACCATAGACAACCTTTGTATTTTTCTCTCTATCAATATCATGGCTACTAGGAGGACAACCTAGGTTAGTTAGTTTTTACTTTTCAATAAATAAATCACCATCTCTTTTGAGCTTACCACGATGATATTATTTGTATATCTTGATTATGAAAAATGATGAAAGTTGCCGCCTTGTTTTACTTGCATGATGTTTTATATAACATGACTATTTGCTCTCTATTAAATAGAACTTAAATTGATTAAATGCCGACTCTTTCATTTGTGGAGGTTAAATGATTAATCTTTAGACCCACATACTTTATGTTGCTCTTTGATTTAAGTTTACCGATGAACTATGCCTTGTACTTGTTTTATTTAAAATTATTATGCTATCTACATTTGTGAATCTCTTGCAAGGCTCTACCTACCAAAGCCTATACACATACAAGTACTTTAATGATATAACCTTTAGTTTGCAAACTTATATCTCGATGAGTTGGATTAGGATTGATTTCTGTGCTACGAGACTAAGAAGCTGGTCATTCCTTTGCATATCTTTTTCATTATAGCTATTCTTGTCCATGCATTGTGAGTTTCTACATTGGAAATTTCACAAACTTCGCTGGGCATCCACCCTAAACCCAAAACATCTTTTTGTGATTACCTCCTTGACCACAACCCAAATTGAGTATGGATGATCTTTCAATGAATTTTCTGAAGATTTTCTGGCAAGATTTCAAGACATATAACATATGGAGGGACTCATCAGTGATTATGTGAGTTTCGACATGGAGGATGCCCTTGAAGATTTCAAAAGGAATACAAGGATTTTGTACTTCTTTAGCAGCCATAGGCCCCCTCACATCTATGCTCGAGGACGAGCAATCATTTAAGCATGGGGGAGGATTGCTATAGCAAGTACTATGTTGCTTAAAAGTTCGGAGGAGCATAAAAATGATGAATAAAAAAATAAAAATAAGAAAAAAAAAGAAGAAAACTATGAAGGAAAGAAAGAAGAAATAAATGAAGAAGTAAGAAAAAAAACAAAAAAATAGAAAAATAAAAATGCTCCTCGGTTCTTTTTAGCTTCATTTAAATCTTAGGGAGCTTTGAAGACAAGTCCATACTCAAACTTTTCCAACCATGTGCAATCCGATAACGAGAACTACATCCGTGTCTCGGGATCACCCATTTGCCACTTGCACATGTCCACCTTTCTAAATGTGTGTGTTCCATCTCTCTCCCTTTCCAACATTTATTTTCCATGGCCTTTTTGACTAGTCTCGGTAATTCCAATAGATCTCTCCCTTAGTTTGACAATATTTCAAGTATAATGTTTTGCTAGGATTGTTTTTACCTACCAAGCTCCACATAAGCTTTCCACTTCCATATATGAGTAGAATAGGTTGAGAATAATCTAGTGTAGGCTTGAGTGACTTGACAAGATGAGTGTTTCCATGAGCTTTTGCAAGAGAACCTCACTTACGTTAGATGTGCAACTTTTTGAAAACTCTTCACGATGTAACAAGGTAAAGAAGTTTGCTTAAGTTCGAGAGCACTTGTTTTATTTTATTGTGGCATGTTCTTTAATGATAGTCTACCTTCCATAATGTAGTAGCCGGTCAAAACTTGAACCTTAAATGCTAAATACTTGAGAGAGCAATATGTCTTGTTGTGTATAACTAAGTGCAGGGAAGACATTGAAGGGCAACGCTGATTTCCAAATTAAGCAAAGATCTTGGACTTGCTCGAGGACGAGGAAGGTTTAAGCATGGGGGTATGTTGACGGTCGTTTTTGGTACACCTAGCTATAAGTTTACCGTCAACATTTGCACATATTGTATATTCTAACCAATGGTACTAACCCCCCCCCCCGGAGGTATCAAGTTTACTCTCGCATGTCGATTTTGGAGTTTGTTGTTTACGTAGGAAACTAGCGCTTAAAGGGAGACTTTCGGGATAAGTTCATCAAGCACTTCAAGAGACGATCATGAAGCCCGCACAAGTCAAGACACATCATGAACATGACTCCAAAGGGCCCGGGACCGAAGCATTAAGCCGTGAAACTCCGGGGACCCGGACGAAGATGCCGAAGCTTGCGCGACAAGGAGCTCGTCCAAACCGTGGCGAAGACGACGTCAAGGGCCCACATGCATAAGGGAGCAAGTCAACAATTGACCGAGAAGCATCGGGGAGCGAGACGGGGCCGAACCGGGCCAAAATGGGCCTGGGCCGGTCGGCCCAGGCCGGCCGGCCCAGCCTGATCCGAGCTCGGTTCGCGTCCCCCTTTTTCCCTAGGTGCTTGTCTATTTATTGCCTCTGCCTCCGCCGGCCTCCACATCCATGCAATCATTAGAGAGCTGCCAAGACGAAGGAGAAGCACCGGGAGGAAGCCGTCGGCCGCCGCGAGTCCTCGAGTTGCCTAGGAGATGGATTAGGCCATGCCCTAGCCGCTATGGTTGGCCCTGCGTGGTGGAGCCATGGTGGAGTTCAGAAGCCACGACTTGAATTCGTCAAGTCGTTTGTACCTTCAACATTCGATGATGTAACTATATCTTGTCATACTTTGATCTACTACGAGTTATGCTTATTCATATGTGTAGCTACCATATGCCTTTAGTAGGACTAGATCGAATCATGGTGATTAGTCTTGTCTTTCGGATACACCGTAGTAGTGCACGGACCTAGGTTGTTGCTCGGTGATGATTATCCTCGCGTAGTGATAGTACGAGAGGGGAGAAAGCGGCGAGTGAACGTGCATCGGACCACTCCATATCGGGTTACTCCATATCGAGTGTAATCCTTATCATAGTATAGGTTTAGATTGGTTTATCACATTGGCCGGAACGGCAACAAGAAGACGATAGGCTAGGTTTACCTTTGGTTTGCTTACCTTTATGGCTAGGTGGATGTGATCCATACATCCCTTCGTGTTTGTATGTTACCTTTATGCAATCAAGGCTTCACATAGGGTTAGACCGGTAAGTTCGATAGAAAACCTTGGTGGTTTGCTTCCGATCCTTGGATTGACAAATCTAGGGGGAACCCTCCTTGGTGAAAAAGGCACCAAGTCACCCATAGGCTTGGGGTGAACTTGAGCACGGTTTTACACCATCAACAGTCCGGTATGCACCTCTAGCCACCGCGGCTACAAGAGCACCCTATGTAATCTAGCTATAGACTAGATTGGGGAAGAAGCATAACCAAGAAGAAAACAAAATCATCGAGAAGGCACTTAATCGCTAGAAATCGGATTCACTATAAAAACTTCACCATGAATGATTACATGAACAAGATCACCACCGGGATCCTACCTCGATCTTGATCCTTGCTCCGGAGCTCCGATGTGGTCTTCCATGCAAGGTTCCCACGTCGGCTAGGGAGACCCTAGACAACTAGCACGCCCCTCATCTCCGAGATGGTGTCCCTCAAGCTTCTCTGCTCCTCAGCGGCGGATGACGAATTGATTGATGTGTGGCTCTTGGTCAGGGGGCTATAAATAGCCCGATATGCATCTAGGTCAAAGGGGGGGCCGACTGGGCCGGCCGGCCTGGGCCGACCGGCCTAGGCCCAGTTCAGCCCAGTCCGCGGCCTCCTTCGCTCGGCGTTGCTTCCCGAGTCTCCTAGATCCTCTCCCCTTTTGCATGTGGGCCCTTGTTGTCGGTTTCTCTCCGAATTGGACGAAGCTCCCTTGTCTTGCAAGATTCAGCACTTTTCTGGCTAGGTCCTCGGAGTTTTCCATCTTCTCGGGCTGGGTCCTTGGGCTTCTTGGAGTCATATTCACTTCATTGCTTGACTTGTACCGGGCTTCAAGGTCTTGTCATGAGGTGCTTAATGAACTTATCCCGGAAGTCTTGCTTTCAACGCTAAAACCCTGCATAAACACTAAACTCCAAAACCGACATGCACAAGTGAACTTGTTATACCACGGGGGTTAGTACCAATGGATAAGATACAAAAGTCATGCCAACACCGAAGGTAAACTCATGGCTAGGTTGACAGAATTTCACCGTCAACACCAACACATTGCTATTTGTGAAGTTAAATTAAATTATTTTCATATATATGTGTACACAGTCACTATCAAAAAGAATAATTAATAAAGAGTTGCATATTGTTCCATTTTGGAAGAGTATGCTGAATGTATTCTTATCTAGGTGAATGTGGTCAACCATGCACCCCATGGTTTCATTTGTTGATCATAATTTATTAAATCAAAAATCATTGAATAAATCTTGCATTTGCATCTTCGTGTAGATCTTCGATATACGCTCGTGTCAGAAGGAGGAGACGAAGGTGTTGGCGAGGAGCTGCAGTGCGTGGACGTAGCTCAAGACCTGGACCAAAGTCAAGAAGGGCCCAAGGCCAACCTGGCAAGCCCCGGATCATTAACCCTGTCTTTAAAAATTATGCCATTACCTTTGTTGTGATTGTGCATTTACATTTCAGGAGTTGAATTGAAACCTTAGTTGCATGATCCCTAGGTACGTATGCTCTATCACTAGTATGGTAGGTCGATAGCGGCTATGCTATAGGGCCCGGTAGAAGTCGAGTGATGTTCGTCACTCGCGAGAATAGGTTCTTATGTTGGAATCATAAGATCTCTATAAATGGATTGCTCATGTGGTAAGAGCATGGGATTTGGGCTCCGGTCCAATGGCTTTCGTGGGCTAAGCTTTTGAACATACTAAGCACTTATCAGGAATGGGACCGGTAAGCCTAGTACCTTAATGAGACGGCGTGGGAAATTTTCCCTACTACTCCTGAGTGTTCACCTAACCGGCTAGCTACTGGGAAGGGGGGTGCATGTGTGAGACTGGGTGCCTCGCGGGGTATGCCAGCTAACAATGTACCCAGGACTGTAGGCTCTGTTCCCAACCTGAGGACTTTTGGGAACCGCCTGGATGGTTGTCCTCACGGGGGCAACCTACCGTGTGTTTAGGTTTACCTTGCAAGGTTTAAATCAATCGATTGTCGACCTCTCACCGTTATTCGAGACTGCTTAATCAACTGGCCATGATATCCTGTAATGATGGAATTTGGTGAATATTGATGTATGAATTAATTGCTTGTCCAATTCTTGATTGAATTAGTTGGCACACTTAGAAATGGTAACCAACTAGAACTCGTGCTAAAATATTGAAAGTAAGAACATACTCTTAGATGCTTTTAGCAAAAGAAACTCCACCGGCCAAAAGCCTCTCATGTCTAGAGTTTGGTGATGTAGATATCACCCGACGGTTAAGTCTTGCTGAGTATTAGTATACTCAGCCTTGCTTTAAAACTGTTGTTGTAGGTGTTGTTGACTGGGAGGGTGATGACAAGTGATGACATCACGGATGGCCTCCTGTGATGTTTACCGTTGCGCTAGTTTAATTTATTTCTGCTGTTTTCAAACTCTGAACCTTTGCTTCATGCCTTGAACAATGGTTTGTAATAAACTAGCTCTCAACTCGTGTTGTACTCTGGACTTGCCTTCGCGTGAGTTTTAATGCATATGTCGATCCTCTGTATGAATTCCAAGTGATTTACCAGGCGTTAACCCGGCAACTAACGACAAGATGATACTTTACTATTGCTTAATGGCCATAGTGGATTGGTTTTAGGCGATAGTACGGTATTTTCCTGGGCGGGTTGTCACAACAACACAATGACATAGGTTTATTCTGGTTCCGGCCGTGGGCCGTACGTCCAGCAGGGGTGCGCTCGAGGCGCTGTATTGCGTTGCACCGTAGTGCTTGCAGAGGGGAGCTAGAAGCAAGGCGGGAGAAGAGGAGAAGCCTCCAGGTCCCTGA
Source organism: Cenchrus americanus (assembly GCA_947561735.1). Lineage (NCBI taxonomy): Eukaryota > Viridiplantae > Streptophyta > Magnoliopsida > Poales > Poaceae > Cenchrus > Cenchrus americanus. Next base: position 52,286,677 of record OX387245.1, read on the forward strand.
GGTTTGATTGAGGCGAAGTGCCAATATCGTGGTGAAGGCAGAAATGTGCAAGTGGGCAGCTATCTGTCCTCCCCCACAGCCAGGGGACTGCCTCCTCCTTTTATAGGCCAAGGGGAGGCGGTTTACAGTCGTGCCGCATAGTTCTAAGCAGTACATGTGCCGGCATGGCGTACAGTGTCGCAGAATTGACGGTTGTCCGGGTGATTCTTGCTCCCAGTCGGCGTAGTGGCAAATCCTGTACCCATCCAAGAGCGGCTTCGAGGGTAGTAGCGTGGGGGCTTCCCGTTTGGTCGCTGTCCGTACGCTGACTCGAGGGCTCAGCTGACGGGAGGTCGTAGGATGCACAACAACGGACGTGGCAATGTCTCATCATCCCAGGCTCCCACAACGTCGGGGATGGTGCTGCAGTGCCCAGGATGGTGGCACAACGGCGGGGATGGCCACATAGGGCCGGAGGTGACGGAGGAGACATGCTTCACTGGTCTGACGTCACGGCGCCGTCCCGCGTGGGTGCAGGGTTGACGTCCGTACCTCTTTCGAGGGTTCCGTCGTCCCCTTTCGAAGGGTGCGACATGGAGGCCGTACAGGAGTGGGTGGCACAGTGTCACAGAGTTGACACCGGCCTTCCCGCACAGCTCCCGCACAGTGCCAGGGATGGCCGCATAGGGAGGGTTGGAGGAACAGCGCTAGGATATGATTCCCAAGCGGTGTCAGAAGGCCGGCGTGGCGAGGATTCGCCTTTCACCTGGGTGCCCGCGGCATGCCAGAGCATTTAATGCTCTGGTCAAGGGCGTGGGCGTGGTGTCATGAGCCCGGGGCGGCCTCAAGCGAGGCGGAGAATCGCCCGAGGGTGCGTCAGCCCCTCGAGCGAGGCGGAGAATCACCCGAGGGGTACCGCGTCCAGTCGGTTGGTGGGTCGTTGTGGTTTCTTTGGGTTGTGGGCCTTTCCACCTTGGGCTGCGGCCACATGGAGCGTATTTTTAGGGTTTGTGGTGCATTCATTTGCGTTTTATTATTTTTTGAAAAAGGGGGTTTTCCTGGTTATTAGGGGATCTTTATGGCTGTCCCCGACAGTAGCCCCTGAGCCTCTGCGGTGGTATCCGTTAGGAACCCGCAGAGGCTGACGCTTGCTCATGGTACTTTCTTCCCTCCTGGCTGCTATGCTGTTATGTGGGGGCACGCTAGCGCACCCGCGGGTGTAGCCCCCGAAGCCTTGCAGGAGCGTGGGTGCTCCTACAAGGTTTTTCCACAACGTTTTGTTAGTGTGCGAGGTGTTAGTTTCAGCCAGCATTGGCATTGTTTCAGCCAGCCTCGGCGGTGCCATACCCACGTATCGACATTCGCCTGCGTTCGGTGCATACCCAGGAGGTGTAGCCGTGCATAGAGTCCCCGAGCCTGGGCTCACTCGAGGCGATCGGGGTGAGCTCTCTGACTTGTTTGTACGCCCCTTCGCTGTCCTTCCGCAGGACGAAGGGTTGAGGTGTCCACGACTCCCATCGAGCGGGTCGCGAATCGCGGATCCCTCGTTGAGCTGTTAATGCGTGATTCAAGTGGACATTTGTGCCCTGTTCGATAAGGATCGGCTCGTGGTCCAGAGATACGTTCATAGAAGCGCTCACACGGGTGTGCTAGGCAGGGCTCAGTCCCGTTCGATGGGGACCGAGGGCGCGGAAGCTCTCCCTCGATGGGATCCCTTGACTAGCTGCCCTTGTTGGCTCTTGAATACGACGTGTGGGGCGCCCTCGAGCTGGTGAACTCGAGGTCAGGCTCGAATGCACGCGCCCTGGTCGTCCCTGACTCTGTCAATCTGGGGCGCCTGTTCGAACCCTTCGAGGGTCAGGCTCCGAACCCCTGATTAGTAGGGTCGTTGCGGGGTGGCAACGAGGTGCCCCCATCTTGGTTGCATCTGTAGGACTCGCGAGGTCGTGGCTGAACTGACCCTCGAGCAACTAATCAGTAACCCTCTGGGTCGAGGGCATCTATGGTGCCTACCCTCGACGGGTGGGACTTAAGACTACTGATCGGTAATCGCGCCGTTCGAGGGGCTGGCCCTCGACTCCCTCGAATGAGGGTTGACTTCACCCACTTTTCGATCGGGGCATCGATCGCACCCTAAGAGGGTCGGTTTTTTCGAGCCTTCGGCTTGGATCACGTGGAGGGTTACCCTTACCTGGTAAGGGGCCCGGCCCTTAAATGACCACAGTTGTGGCAGCGGTCGTGTGTAGCAGGCACGCGTTTTCAAGCAACACTGCGCGGACGTAGTGGACGACGTTTTGGGGCGGACGTGACGGGGCATTGCGGCCCTTCGGTTGCCGCGCTGTAATGATCGCGCACGTGCGTGTGCACGTCCGTTTCAGCGCGGTGGGGCTCGCTGGTCAGCAGCTGATGGCGTTTCCTGTATTTAATGGGCGCGGCGCGCGGAGTTCCCGGGGGCGTGGCTCCCCTAGATTTATAAATGGCGGGGAGGGGAAGGGAGAGTCCCTTACCTCGCCACTTAACATCCATTGCTCTTGCTGCCTGCCTTCTCCCTGGCCGCGCGCTCCGCCAATCTTGGCCTTGCTCGCTTCGCCTTCGATCCCGCCGCCTTCCCAGCTTTTCGCTCTCACCCGCAATGGCCCCGCCTCAGCCGATCCAAGTGCTAGAGCCTCTCCCTGGACCCGGTCGACGGTGACGCCGCTCTCACTAAACGAGCTGGTGAACGGAGGGCTGCTGGTGCCGGCCGGTGAAGGGATGTACCCGGCGTGGATGGTCCCGCCGGCGTCGGACAGGGAGCCTAACCCGCTGTACTGCTACGTCGTCAGCTTCGTTCGGCTGCACGAGCACGGCTTCACCACCCTAGCGAGATGCTTCATGCGGGCTCTGTGCTACCACTATGGGGTGGAGCTCCACAACTTCGCTCCCAACGCCATATCGTAGGCGGCGTGATTCGTCACTGTCTGCGAAGGGATCCTGGGGATCCCAGCGAACTGGGACCTCTAGGTGCACCTGTTGCGCGCGGAGCTCCACACCCTCGCCACTGGCGAGACGCGGGTGCATTGGGTGGTTCGCGCCAGCGGCCTGACGTTCGCGCTGCGGGATATGCGCATGGAGCTGTATCCGAAGAGCACAATGACGTCAAACAACGCAGACTAGGAGAAGGGGTGGTTCTACCTCCGCAATGACGGTGCCGGCCTCCCCCCTACACCAGAAAGGTACTGATGATGAAGACCGACGCCTGGCACCACAGCGTGTCGCCTTCCTCGTGTCAGCAGAGGTTGGAGTTGCTCACCACCACGATGTGGCACCTGGCGGACGCCGGACTGGGAGCGGCCTCGATCATCACCAACTTCCACCACCGGCGGTTTGTCCCCCTCATGGAGAGGGAGCTCCGCATCTTCGAGATGAACGACGCGGCCAATCCTGTGTCGTTGGGGTGCTCACGGCTAGTGCAGCCACGAGGGAGAGGCACGCGATTAGCCTCAAGTCGGTGCCGCACAACGACGACGACCTCTGGTCATTCGTGATGCTCCCCGACGCCCCAGCGGTGAGTGCGCTTCTTCTTCCTCTTTGGGTTCTTGTGTCGTATTTGTTTTGGTCTTGACAATTCTTGCCCGCAGATGGTGAATGTGAACGCCGCGCGGTCGGACCCGCCAACGCCTTGGGCCCAGGCGGCCGGCCGCACCGCGCAGCGACGAGAGTAGGACCGGGCAGCGTGCACAAAGGAGAAGAGGCTCAAGCGCCTGGAGTGCCTGGAGTAGTACAACGAGGAGTACCAGCTGCGCGACCAGCGGGACTCTCCCCTCCGCTGGTGTCGGTGAACTTGTCGTCGGATGAGGAGGAGGAAAGTGATGGGGGGGCCACCTCCGATAGGTGGAATCCCATGCCCCCATCGCCACGGGTTGAGGAGGCATCCGTGGAACTGGTGCCCGTGGCGGCCGCGGAAGCGCCCGCTGCCAGGCCATCGGTGGAGGCGCCGCGGAGGCGCCAGCGGGCGCGACGGAGGTACCCCCCAGCCCTCAAGCAAGAGGAAGCGGGGATTCTCCAATTTGAGGTGAGTAGCATCTCCCCTCATGCGCCTTCGATTTCGAGGGGTCGTCGCTCACTCTTTCGTTTCTTCGCTGACAGGGTCATGCAGACCATCCCCGGCCTCGCGCCTGCCAAGGCGCTCAAGTTGGGGACGCCCGCGACGACAAGGTGGCGTTCCGCGAGGGTGCCGCGGACAGCGGCGGCGACGAGCGAGCCGCCACGAGTTACGGCCGCGGTCACGAGGCTGCGGCAAGAAGAGGCGGCGGCGGCGATGTCGCGAGCACCGGTCCCCCACGCCCCTCGCAAGGGCGCGGACAGGCTTGTTCGGAGAGCCGGCCCACCGGGGACCACGGGCGCGACGGGGCCCGTTGCGATTATGATGCTCCCCCGGGTGGGGCCAATCAAGGGGGCGACCCGGGTCAGCCCCCGAGCACGCGCCAGAGGTGCTGCTGATGCGGGAGGACGGTTGCGTGACGTCGCAGCGCCCGACGCATGATGTCGACGCCTCGACGTCCCACGCTGCACCGCCCTCCCCTGACGTTGTCGTCGGCATCCGGAGCAGGGGCTGCGTTGTGCCGACGCGCCGCCGGCCCACTTTAACGAGGCCCATGCCGAACAGGTGTTGTGGCAAGAATTTCGTGACCACGACATCTCGATCAACAACACGCTAACCGAGGCACTGCAGATCCATGGGGGTCCTTCGATTCGACTCTTTGAGGTAAGTGTCCTTTGACAGACTCGAGGCTTGTTCCTCATCCTTTTCACATTGAGCATTTTTGATCTTATTTCCCCCATGTCCTCGGTTGTTGTTCGTAGGAGCTGGAGGGTCAGGCTCGGGCAAGGTACGACCGCCTCACCCAGTTGAGCATGGAGCTCAATTGGTACCAGGGGCAGTACGATGCCCTCGATGCCTTCGTGGAGGCCCTGAGGACGGACAATGGCTGGCTGGAGTACTGGCTGCGGGCCGTGCGGGATGCGCTCCTGGACCAGAGCGCCCAGACCGTGAAGGGTGCATCTACGGTCGACATGGTCAAGGCCGCACTCTTGGAGCGGGACGAGGCACTGTAGAAGGCGCGCGCAGCCCTAATTGAGGCGCAAACCGCAACGGCGGAGAGGTAGACGACCCTCACCGTGGCTGAAGCTCAGCTCCAGCAGGATCGCGCCACCCTTGAGGGGGCACGGTCTTGGCAGGCCTAGGTCGAGGAAAAAGCCAAGGAGGCCGAGAGGCTGGGTTGACCTGGCGGATAAGGTCCCCTCGCTCGCTGCGGTGGAGGAGCAGCTTCGCCAGGAGCAGAGCGCGCGTTAGCAGGTAGAGAGCCAGCTCCAGCAGGAGAAGTCCACCCTCAAGGAGGTCCAGGCTGCCCTCGAGCGTGAGCGCTCGGCCTGGGAGGAGGCGCAGGGCCAACTTCAGCGGGAGCACGCCGCGTTGGAGGAGGCGCAGGCCACGCTCAAGCTCCGGGACGCGGAGATCATGTGGCTCACCGGGGAGCTAGTCCAGAAGGGCATGTCCTATGAGGAATCGCGTCAGGTCGGTGAAGAGAAGGATGCCACCATCCTCAAACTGCAGCAGGCAGCCGCCACTGCGCGCGCCACCCTCAATTCGGAGAAGAAGCAGGTCGAGGGTGAGTTGTTCTTCCCACTTTTCGCTTGTCGGCTGAGTTCGTTGGGATCCACTCCCAACTTAATCTGTGTTTTTGCTTTCACGCCTACAGACAGCTCTTGGGAGATCAACGACCCAAGCCCAAGCGATCCAGATGACCTACAACTCCTCCCAGCAGGAGCTGGAGGAGCTACGGGCCGCGGCCCTCGAGGCGTGCCAGGGCATGGAGGAGGGCGAAGTGCAGGCCGGGAGCTCCATGGCGAGTTGCCTCCGCTCCTTGGGCGGGCATGTCACCCAGTGTGTGCGTCGTTCACTCCACCTGGTGGTCCAGAATGCCCTTGGCGTGGTAGCGTCGTACTACCGGGTCAATGTCGGAGCGATATCGATGGGCTATGTTATCCCCGAGGGTCTTGACGACGAGGGTGCTGAGGTCAAGATGAACCGCGTGGACGCGCTTGCCGCCCCTGCCGCCAACGTTCTCGCCGAAGATTTCATGGAGATCCTGTTCCCAGGCGCTCCTCCGGCTGGCCCCTCGAGCCCTGAGAGAGATTGGGTAGTTAAGCTCTTTAGTCTTTTGTTAGAACTTGGGCTGCATGGCTCGTGCAATAAATACAGTTTATTTGGCATATTTGTAAGTTTTAATGCTTGTTCTTATTTCAATGGTTGTGTTGTTTCGTCTTTTTTCCTTTGCTTGGGCGAGTTTGAGCTGGAAGGATTTGTCTTCGCGAGTAGCTTATAGGTAAAGTGGCAAGGGAGAAGGGCCATATCCTGCTAGAGGTGTAGGCTATCCCTGACTTGTGCATCTTCGCCCTTTGGCCGCTCACGTCCCGCGTGAATTCGCCCGAAGCCTAGGTCGAGACATACTTAGCGCATTTGCAATGAAATTTTTTGCAAAAAAATGGGACCATTTTTTGGGTGGAATACCCCCCGATAGTAGCCCCCGAGGGGGACTTGGTTTTCAGGGAGAAAGCCAAGTCGCCCTTTGACTTTATTCAAAGAAAAAATTACACTTGTACAACCGACTGGGGCGTCGGATATGCGCAAAAGACTTGGAATCCTCTAAGGGTAGAAGCGACGTAGCTGTTGGATATTCCAAGCGTTGGTGAGCTCCTCGCCATCCTCATTCACCAGCTTGTAGGTGCCGGGCTTGAGCACTTTGACGACGATGTAGGGCCCCTCCCATGGAGGCAATAGCTTGTGGCGGCCTCGATTGTCTTGGTGCAGCCTTAGGACTAGGTCACCCTCGTCGAAGTCTCGGCGCCGGATCTTCTGGGCTTGGTACCGCCTTAGCACCTGCTCGTATCTTGCCAAATGCATCAAGGCCACTGTGCGGGCTTTGTCTAATTGATCTAGTGAGTCCTCACAGGCTCGCTAGTTGGCGTTTTCATCATAGCCTTTAACTTTGGGCGACCTGTATTCCATGTCCGTGGGGAGAACAACCTCCGCACCATAGACTAGGAAGAACAGATTGAATCCGGTGGCTCTGCTCGGAGTGGTCCTGAGGCTCCAAATGACCGACGACAACTCCTGGAGCCACTTCCGGCCAGACTTGTTCAGCTTGTTGAAAATCCTGGGCTTAAGGCCTTGTAGGATCATGCCGTTGGCACGCTCCACTTGACCATTGGTTTGCGGTTGTGTGACGGCTGCTCAGTTCACGTAGATGTGGTGTTTGTCGCAAAATTCCAGGAATTTCCTGCTGGTAAATTGGGAGCCATTGTCGATGATGATGGAGTTCGGCACTCCGAACCGGTGGATGACTTCGGTGAATAAGGACACGGCCTACTCTTCCCTGAGGTTCGTGATTGGGCGTGCCTCGATCCACTTGGAGAATTTGTCCATGGCGACCAGCAGGTGGGTGCAGCCCCCGGGCGCCTTTTGCACGGGCCCGACGATGTCGAGCCTCCACACGACGAACGACCACATCACGAGTATGGTTTGCAGGGCGTGAGCCGGGAGATTGGTCTTGCGGGCATAAAATTGGCACCCTTCGCAGGTACGCACGACCTCGTTGGCGTCAGTGACCGTAGTGCGACAATAAAAGCCTTGGCGGAACGCATTGGCCACGAGAGTGCGCGGAACCACGTGGTGGCCACACACCCTCGCATGGTTGTCTCGAATAAGCTCGCGATCGTGGGGGATGGGGATGCACCGCTTGTGAGGGACAGCCCTAGGGGTCCCCTTAAACAGCTGGGACATCCCCACTTAAAACCCGCAACAAAGCCAAAGCCAAATACGCCTTACTTAACCATGCAGGACATGGCCCACGCCACGAAGGCCCCAGCGGCCCACCAGGCAGCCCACTCGAAGACCCCCTCGAATAGGTTTCGCCTCACTCGAGGATGCGCGCCTCCCTCGGTCGAGCTCCGCCCCGTTCGAGGGGGTGCGCCTCCCTCGAGCGAGGTCTGCCTCGCTCGAGGGTGTGCCTCCCTCGAGCGAGGTTCGCCTCGCTCGAGGGTCCGCCCCGCCCTCGAACGGGGTCCGCCCTCGCTCGAGGGCACCCCGCACGTGCGCGCCCCCGCTCGCGCGCAGCATTAAATGCCCCGACATCGGCGGGGGCGGCGCCATCATGCGCCGGGGCTCACGCCCGGTGCGCCGCACCAACTCCCCGGAGGGAGCCCATCCCCATCACCTTGGGGGGGGGGGGGGGGGGGGTGCGGGGCGGCGCGGCGGGGTGCCGTCCCGTGACGCCGTGCCACCTACTCCGGTACGGCGAACGCGCCGAGCCCTCGAAGGGGGCCGGGGCCGCACCCTCGATTGGCTTTTTTGTGACCTTACGGGGGTTAGGTGGAGGCGCTAGGCCGGTGGGGACGCCATCCCCGCCGCCGTTGGTGAGCCGGATGGCCGCCGCCCCGCGAGTACGGGCGCACGCCAGGCGCTGTTGCAACAACTCCAGCACTGTGAAGCGTGCGGGAACGAGACGCCGCCTTACCTGCCATTGTGCCTCGTACGGACCGACGTCAGCAGCTCCCTCGAGCCTATCTGAAGACATCACAGCCATCTGCCGCCCTTCTACCCTCGAGGCCGCCACTGTTCGGGTACAAGATATGCCATGATTGCCGGATCGCTGCAAGGATCGCCTGGGCGGCTGCCTACTCTACAGCGTAGCACATCACGCTCCCTCACGTAGCTAAATAGCGCGGCGTGCATGTGATTCGCTCTCTCCTTGGTCTATAAAAGGAGGACGAACCCCCTTGCCGCAGGGGACACAGACAGACACAACACACGGCACGAACAACAGAACCCAACAGAATACAACATGAGACAAGTCGCACCACGCACTTGCTCTCCAATTCTCCCACAATATCTTCAGCCACTACACCAGGGACTTGGAAGCCACGCTTCCTCTCCCGCCTTGCTTATAGCAGCCCCACTACAAGCACCCCCGGTGCTAAGCAATACAGTGCCTTGAGCACACCACTGCTGGACGTACGGCCCCTCGGCCGGAACCAGGATAAACTCTGTGTCTTTTATTGCTTAGCATCGACCATTGAGGGATAGACCTTGGCGCTTATTACTGGTCAGTGTCGGGACCACATTCCGCACCAACAGTTGGCGCCCACCGTGGGGCAATTGAGCGCCTAAGGTCAATCATCAACTCCCTCCATGGTGATCCGCACTGAGTACCGCGGTACGCGCACGCATGGGCGGCTCGGACCCCTCCCCCGCCGGTTCGAAATCCGGTTCGGGGGCCCGAACTTTCAGCCACGGGGAACGGCTACCTCATGCGCCTCACCAACCGCGAGGAGCCCGCGGCGCGGCGCTAGGCCGGGTCCGTTCCCGGTCCCCGCCGCGCGCACCACCACGCGCGGACACCCGCCGGCACGGATGCCGCGGGCCCGTCGATGCCACGACGCCACCGCCGCTACCGTCTCGCCGTTCGCGCCGTGCACGGTCCGAGCGACGGCAGGCCGAGCGCGCCGCCTCTCGGCGCGGCGCGCCGCCGTCACGGCAACCGCCACCCCGGCAGACAAAGGGCACACGGTTTCCGACCGCGCTCTCCCATTGGGGCTGCGTGGTGGCACGACGGCCTTCAACGCCAACGTCAACACCACGATGCGCGGGTTCGCGCTCGGCCGTCACGTCTTCGTCGCCGGGGATCCCGCGCCTCGGCGGGTGACGAGTCGTCCCCCGGGTTCCCTCGACGCGTTGCCGCCCGCCAACCTTCACGGGTATGCGGAGTGGGGACTTCTCCCCCGGCGTGCCGGGACCCGGGGCATGTTCGGGGCGTTTCCGACGCCGCGGACTACCGGTTCGGCCGCTCCGACGACTCCAAGACCGGGAGCTACGACCCCACGCGGGAGTGCCGTGTCGTCGTCGCCAACGACCCGGCCGAACGCCACCCGGCGCCGTGGGCGCCGGGGACGGGGAGGTCACGCCTGCCCCAGGGATCGCTCCGCGCCAGGCCGCGGGACCAAGCACCCCTGCTGGGGCCGACGCCGACGCACGCCTAGCCCAAGCCCGCGAGCTCGAGGCTAAGCTGGCGGAAGAGTACCGAACGGTGCGGCTGCTCCGCACCTCGATGGGCGGGGGAAGCCTTCGCACGCGCGAACGCGCGCGGGAGCCGTGCGGGAGACAGCCCGCGACCGCATCAACGCCGACAACCCTGACGCGCCTCCACGGGCAAGTCGAAGCTCGTTGCCGCCGCGACGCCGCCGCGGGCTATGCCGCACCCCTCGACCCCCGAGGCACGGAACCTGCAACGCGAGGTGCAGGCTCTCATCGAGCAAGCGACCGTCCAGCAGGCCGAGAGCTTGGCCTCACGTATCCGCCAGCAGGGGGATGCGCGAGGAGACGAGGCTGCTCAGGGGGGCGAACCCTCGGTCCACGCAGGCGAAGCTGCGGGGCGCCCTGCCAATTCAGGACGCGCGGCGGCTAAGGAGCGGCTCCTCGACACACGCAGGGCGCTGGATGGTGACGCCCGCAACGTCATCAACGCCCGCCGCACGAGCAGGGCGGATGCGCGGGCGGCGGTAGGCTACCACCCTCGACGGGGTGGATGCTACGACAGCGATGAAGACCGCTCTCCGACGTCGGAGCCCCCGGGGACCCGTGTCTTCAGCCGGGAGATCCGCGCGGCGGCCTTCCCCCAGCGCTTCCACCAACCCTCGACCATCGTCAAGTACAACGGGGAGACGGATCCCCGCGTGTGGCTCAACGACTACCGCTTGGCGTGCCAGCTGGGCGGGGCCACCAGTGACGAGGTCATCATCCGCAACTTGCCCCTGCACCTCGGCGATTCAGCTCGGACGTGGCTCGAGCACCTGCCCGCCAGCCAGATCCACAACTGGGACGATCTAGTTCGCACGTTCGTGGGCAACTTCCAGGGCACGTACGTGCGCCCTGGAAATTCCTGGGACCTGCGCTCCTGCACTCAGAAGCCCGGCGAGTCGCTGCGGGACTTCATACGGCGCTTCTCCAAGCGCTGCATAGAGCTCCCCAGCGTGGCACAATCTGAGATTGTGCACGCCTTCCTCGAGGGCACCACATGCCGGGACCTCGTGCGGGAGCTGGGACGCAGCCCGCCCGCGGATTCTAACGAGCTGTTCGACATCGCCACCAGCTTCGCCTCAGGAGAGGAGGCCGTGGGGGCGATCTTTGACGGCAAGAAGGGCAAGCGCTCGGACGATGCGCCCGCGGAGGGCAGCAAGTCCAGGGAGCCCCACCGCAAGGACAAGCGGGGCAAGAAAGGAAAGAAGCCGCACCGCGAGGCGCGCGAGCAGGGGCGCGACTGCGATGAGGCCGAGGCCCTTGCTGTCGACCCGGCTCGACGGGGCCCTCGACCGGCCCCTCGAGGCCCGAGGGTGTTTGATGACATGCTGAAAAAGCCATGTCCTTACCACAAGACCCCAGTGAACCACACTCTTGAGCAATGCGACATGCTCAAGAAGTTCTATGGCCGCGCCACCGCGAAGGAGGCGGAGGCCAAGAAGGACGGAGGGGATGGCGACGCTGGCGGCTTCCCCGCCGTAGAAAACGTGTTCCTCATCTTCGGGGGACCCACCGTCGACATGGCGACCCGCCAGCGCAAGCGGGAGCGGCACGAGGTCCTCGCCGCGGAGAAGGCGCCTCCCTCCTTCCTCAATTGGTCGGAGGACGCCATCACCTTCAGCCGGGAAGACCATCTGAACCGCATCCCCAACCCGGGCCAATACCCGCTGGTGGTCGACCCAATCATTGGGAATGCACGGTTCTCAAAAGTCTTGATGGACGGAGGCAGCAGCCTCAACATCCTCTACGCGCATACGCTACGCTTGATGGGGATCGGGTTGGACCAGCTGCGGCCCAGCACGAAGCCATTCCATGGCATCGCGCCCGGCAAGCAGGTCCAGCCCCTCGGGCAGATCGATCTGCCAGTTTGGTTTGGCACCGCGAAGAATTTCTGCAAGGAAACGCTCACCTTCGAGGTGGTGGGGTTCAAGGGCGCCTACCACGCTATACTTGGGTGGCCCTGCTACACCAAATTCATGGCGGTCCCCAACTACACCTACTTGAAGATGAAGATGCCACGACCGAACGGCGTCATCACTGTAGGCTCGTCCATCGAGCATGCATTCGACTGCGACGTCGAGTGCGTAGAGCATGCAGAAGAACTGGCGCTGGATGAAGCGCTGGTGACCACTTTGGAGAAGATGGTCAACGAGGACCTCGACTCCGCCTCCAAGCACACCGGCACCTTCGAGGCCGCGGAGCAGACCAAGGAAGTGCCCCTCGACCCCGCGGCCCCCGAGGGCAAGGCGTTGAGGGTCAGCTCCGCCCTCGATCCAAAATAGGAAGTGGTGCTCGTCGACTTCCTCCGCGCCAACGCCGACATCTTCGTGGGAGGGACCCTACGTCGTGGTGAAGGTGCTCAAGCCCGGCACGTACAAGCTGGCCAACGAGGACGGTGAAGAGCTCACCAACGCCTAGAACATCCAACAGCTACGTCGCTTCTACCCCTAGCTAGGATTTCCAAGCATTTTGTTGTAAAAACCACATGACCAACGCCCCAGTTGGTGATAACCATGTAAACGCCATAAGTCTAATGAAAAGGGCAACTCGGCTTTCCCCCGAAACCCAAGTTACCCTCGGGGGCTAGTACGGGGGGCATCCCCCCCCCCAAAATGGTCCCATTTTCGTGCAAAAACGAAACAACTCACGTGTGCTAAGTTTGTTTTCTACTTCGGCCTCGAGCAACGGTTCGAACAGGGCGTGGGCAGCCTAGCGGAAGGAGCGCGCGAGCCAGAGATAGCCTACGCCTCCGCGAGGATACGGCCCTTCTCTCTCGCCTCCAACCCAGCAAGCCACCCACGAAAATCGAACTCCCCTAACTAGAATCTACTCAGGAAGAAGGAGAAACAAAAAGCGTAGTAAACAAAAGACTTCATTTCACATCAACAAATGTTCATGGCAAAAACAACTTGTTTATTTACAAAGGCCGCACGACCAGAATACTGATACACAAACAAAAACGGGCCTAGCGCCCAGCTGTCTTCAGGAGGGAGGAGCGACGACGTCAGCAGCATCCGGGAAGAGGAACTCCTCGAAGGCTTCAGCGAGCGACCCGGCGGCGTCGGCGGCGAGCGCGTCCACGCGCTCCATCGCCACCTCGTCCTCCACACCCTCGGGGACGACGTAGCCTTCCTCCAGTGCCGCGAAGTTAACCTCGTAGTGGGACCGCACCACCCCGAGGGCCTTCTGGACGCCAAGATGCAGCGCCCGGCGCATTCGTTCGGTGACATGGCCGCCAAGGGCGCGCAGGCGGCTGACCAGCGAGCTTCCGGCCTGCGCCTCGCCCTCCTCCACGGATCGGCAGGTCTCGAGGGCCGCATCGCGCAACTCCTCGCAGCTCTGCTCGGAGGAGTTGTAGGAGGTACAGCGCCTCGACCCCCGCTCAACCGCGTGCCCCAGCGCGGTGCGCAAGCCCGGAGTTGCCAGACGAGAAAGAAGTCGAAAAAAGAGTGCGAACCCTCTAAGGAAAACCCAACAACACAGGAGTCAAACAGCGGCTCACCTTCGACTTGCTTCCTCTCCACCTCGAGGGCGCGGCGCTCGGCCTCGACCGTCTGCTCGAGGCCCCGGACGGTCTCGCCTTGCTCCTGGAGGGCCAGCTCCTGGTTCGCGCTCGTAATGCTGAGCACTATCAACTCACCCTCGACCTTGGAGAACTCGGTGTTCCGGTCCTCCAGAGACATCTGTGCCACCTCACGAGTAGGGCGCTCCCGCTCCAGGGCCGACCGAGCGTCGACGAGGGCGGCCTGCTCCTGCTGGAGCCGCCCCTCAGCTCCTTGACGGGCGGTGCGCTCCTCCGGGGAGCCGGTCCTCGGCAACGGCGAGCGCCGCGACCTTGGCGTCGAGGGGCGGCCTTCAAGTCATCGGCCTCCTTGACCCTTTGCTCGAGCGCGCGCGCCCGCTCCTCGGCCTCGGCGTTGCCGCGCCCGCACCCCCTCGAGGGACGAGCGGAGCCCCCGGTTCTCGGCGCGGGCCGTCGGCCACCTCCGCCTCCCAGTTGGTCGCCAGCGTGCGCATCTTCTCCAGGTCCGAGCGCGCCTGCCGCAGCGCCTCATCACGGTCGATGAGGGCTGTGCAGACCCGCTCGAGGCTAGAGGGACGCGTCGGGTCTTGCCTTGTGCTCTCGTGGAGTTCATCGCGCAAGGCCATGGCCCAGTACGACAACCAGCCATCCGGAGTCCTGAGGGTGTCGGCGAGCGCGTCGAAGGCGCCGCATCGCTCCTGGAGCTGGTGGAGCTCGGCGTTCACCCGATCGAAGGCTCCGTACTTGTCGCGGGCGCGGCGCTCGAGCTCCTGGCACCCACAAATCAAAACCCGTAAGTACCATGCCGCAAGGATAAGCGCGCAGAAACAAGGAAAAAGGGAAGCAAGCAACGACACCCCACCTGGAAGACACGCCACGCGGGGCCGCCGTGGACCCTCAGCGCCTCGTTCAACGCACGGTCGAGCGTGGTGCCGTGGGCGCGGAGCTCTCCCCACAACTCCTTGCTCCCCACCCGGGCGTCGCCGAACGCGGGCGGGTCGCCGGCAATCCCCTCCCACCTCGGGCGGGGTGGCGGCGCGGGGAAGACGAGGCCTCGGCGCCATGCCCTCGGCCCCCGCCACCATGTGGCCCTCGCGCCGCCTCACGAGGGCCCCCTCTTGGCTCCTTGGGGAGAGCGTGGGGAAGCTCGCCCACCGATCCCACCCGGCGGCGGGGAGTCGTCGTCCGGGACCTCCACCACCACCGCCCCCGGAGCCACCGGGCGGCGCCGCCCTTGTGCCGCCTCCGCCGCACCGCCGCTTGCGCCTCCGTGGCGCGCGGGCGCCGGCGCGGCGCCGCGGCCACCGCTTCCGGCCGCGCCTCCGCGACCGCGGGCGCCCGCCCCCCTCCCCCGGCCCACCGCCACCCGCTCCGCCCCTCCCCGCCGCGGCCGGCGCCCACGAACCACGCCTCCGTCGCGGCGGGCCATCACCGCGGCCGCGTCTCCATCACGGCCGCCGCCGCGGCTGCATCTCCGCCACGACCGGCGCCCACCGCTCTTCGACGACCGCCGGCCGCGCCGCGGGGCTGATCCGCCGGCCGAGGGCCTCGAGGCCTCTGCCGGCCCTGCGACTCTCGCCCGCCGCCGCCGTGCTCGCCCCCCCGTGGCGCCCTCGACGAGCGCCGCCGGGGGAACGGACGCGTCCGCCCTCGCGCACCTTAGCCGCGCGCGAGGGGGAGGCACGGTTGGCACCACCCCCGCACAAGCACAAGCAAAAAATCGAACGCTCCGGGTACCAAAAACCAAACCCCGCGAAAGGAGCGAGCCCCTTACCTCGAAGAGGAGAAGGCGCGCTTCCTTTTCCTCGAGGCCTTGGCGGATGAGGCCGCGGCGGCCGATGCGCCGGACGCCGCGCCTCTTGGACGTCTCCCCGCCGCGCGCGCGGGCCCCGCCGCGCGCGCGGCGCGCGCGGCACCTCCGCGGCGCGCGCCGCCCTGGTGTCGACAGCCGGCGGGCGGGCGCCGCCGCGCCCGCCCCCGGCGATGCCGCCCTTGCCGCCGCGAGCCGGCTCCTCGCCGGGGGTGCGGTGCTCCCACCCATCGAGGGGGATCCCCGCCCCCCCGCCCTTTTCCTCCTCATCCTCCTCAGAGGACGAGTACTCCTCGGTGCCGCCTCGCGTGCTCCCTCTTGCGCGCTGCCCGCTCCTGCTCCCGTTGCTGCGCCGCCCGACTAAGCGCGGGGGAGTCAGGGGTGGGCGGAACGGACTTCACGGCACTGAAGTTCACCAACTGCATGCAAGAGCGTCAAAAGTGCGTCAGGGGCCAGGGGCGACATTGAGAACAAAGACAGGGCCAAGAATCACACTCACCAGCGGGCCGGTGGGGAGCATCTCGAGGTCCCACGGGGACCGATCCTGGCGCAGCATCCGGGTGTCGACGGCGTTCCGCGCCCGGGTGAGCGCATACCCCCGCTCGAGGGGGGCTGGGAGCGTCTGCGACCTTGCCAGTGCAACGGGGTCCGCCTCCTCCGTCATCTCGTAGATGCAGAGCGGCCTCTCCATCAGAGGCACGACCCGCCGGTGGTGGAGGAAGGCGAGGACGCCCGCCGCGGTCGCCCGCGCGTCGCCCGGTGTTCTTCGGGGCGGCCAAGAGCGAGTCCACCGCCTCCGACGTCGGGGCGCAGACACCCGTGGCCCCGGTGGAGTCGGGCTTCTCCCGGAGCACCGCACCGAAGGTAGGCGGGGGAGGCCGGCTCCGCGTTGCGCAGTAACCATCCCCGCTCCCCACGGCGTTGTTCGTCGTCATGGTGCGGGGATGTAGTCGTCCTTGAACCGCGCCCCCCGGGGGCGAGCGACATCCCGCTGGCGCGCACCGCGCGGCGGGTCCTCTGCTCCGTCGTGGGCTGCGTGAAGAGCTCCGCGCGGAAGAGCTCCCAGTTGATTGGGATCCCTAGATACCCCTCGCAAACGCCCACGAACGTGGCCGCCTGCGAAATCGCGTTCGGCGCGAAGTTATGCAACTCCACGCCGTAGCGGTGGCACAGCGCCCGCATGAAGCGGCTCGCCGGTGCGGCGAAGCCGCGCTCATGGAAGCGGATGAAGCTCATCACGTAGCCTTCCGGTGGGCGCGTGGTCCCCCGCCGGCGCACAATCCACTCCGCCGGGGCCGCCCTCCTCGTTCGCCGCCAACCGGCGGCGGGAGACCCGCCGCCAAGGGCCACCGGGTCACCGTCGACCGCTCCCGTGCGTACGGCTCGAGAATCGTGAGGGGCGGAAGCGGCGCCATGAGAAAGGTCGAGGGACGCGAGAGCAGAGGACAAAGAGAAGGAGAAGAGCTGTAATGGCGAAGGCGCGCGGTGGCAAGAGCAAAACGAAGGCGAGAGCACAAGGGGCAAGGACGGCGGAGTGCTAAGGTAAAAAAAACCGCCGTTTTTCCCTCCCCTCGGATTTATAAGCCGCAGGCGTGCTCTCCGGGGCGGACGTCCCGCGCGCATTAACTGTAGGGAATCTTTCTCCTCACTGACGGGCGGGCCCCACCACGACCGCGGCGGCCACGCCACCGCGAACAGGCCATCATCACGGCGGAAGAATAGCAGGGACCGTGGCAGTGCGGTCACATCCGCCCTCGCCCACGCCGCCCACTACGCGCGCGCGCGGCCGCACCGCCTAAAAGCGCGCCCGCGACGCAAAACCGCGCCCCCCCCCTCTCGTGGAGCATTTAATGGCCCGGTTCCTTACAAAGTAAGGAGAACCCCCGAGCGGCACGGGCTCCGTGCTCGGGAAAACTTCAACCCTCGAAAGGGTACAGGCGTGAGAAGGTCGCCTCGGGGCCCGTTTGGAACAAAACAGGCACCGCAAAGCACCCATGCCACGCTGTACGATCGCGCCTCGAGGGCTGGCTTGCCCAGGCCCCTCGATGGTCGCAGATGCCAGGCCGGGAGCGCTTAGGCGCCGCCCCCGCACCATTTCCATCGACCGCCGCCTGAGGGCCGGCTTGCCCGGGCCCCTCGATGGTCGTAGATGCAAAGACGCGGCCGCCTGTGCGCCACCCCCCGCATGGCCCTACCGATCGTGGGGTTCAAGCCCGACCCTCGACGGTTCGAACGTGCGCCCCGCATCATCGCAGTCGGGGACAACGAGGGCACGCGCATTCGAGCCGTTCCTCGAGCCTTCGCCCGCCGAGGGTGCCCCACATGTCGTGTTCCGAGAGCCGCCGAGGGCAGCCAGCCGGGGGATCCCACCGAGGGAGAGCTTCCGCGCCCTCGGTCCCTAGCGAACCGGACCGAGCCCCACCTAGAAAACTCACGCAAGCGCTTCAATGGACGTGTCTCTGGACCACGCAGCCTACCCTTATCGAACGGGGCATGGGTGTCCACTCGAACCACCCACTAACAGCTCGACGAGGAATCCGCAATTCGTGACCCGACTGATGGGGGTTGTGGAAACCTCACCCTCCGTCCCGCGGAGGGACGGTGAGGGCGCGTTAAAAGATAAGTCGTAAAGCTCTACCCGATCGCCTTGGATGGGCCCAGGCTCGGGGGCTGGACGCACCGCCACACCTCCCGGATTGCACCCGCGGGATAACGCCCGGCAAGGCGTGCGTCACCGAAGCCGGCTGAGACATTGCCGACGCCGGTTGAAACATGTACCACGCCTTCGTCCAAATCTCGCGGTCAACCCCCTACAGGAGCGCCCATGCTTCCCCGCGGGCTTCGGCTAGACCCGCTGGTCCGCCGACGCGGCCCCCGCGAAAGCGTTCGCAAAACCAAGAGGGGAAGAACGTCCTATCGCAGGTTCCAGCATCTGTGGGAGCCTCAATGGCAAACCCACAGATGCTCGGGGGCTACTGTCGGGGACAGCCCTAGGGGTCCCCTTAAACAGCTGGGAAATCCCCACTTAAAACCCGCAACAAAGCCAAAGCCAAATACGCCTTACTTAAACATGCAGGACATGGCCCACGCCACGAAGGCCCCAGCGGCCCACCAGGCAGCCCACTCGAAGACCCCCTCGAATAGGTTTCGCCTCGCTCGAGGATGCACGCCTCCCTCGGGCGAGCTCCGCCCCGTTCGAGGGGGTGCGCCTCCCTCGAGCGAGGTCCGCCTCGCCGAGGGTCCGCCCCGCCCTCGAACGGGGTCCGCCTCGCTCGAGGGCACCCCGCACGCGCGCGCTCGCTCCGCCGCGCGAGCATTAAATGCCCCGACATCGGCGGGACGGCGCCATCATGCCCGAGGCTCGCGCCCCGGTAGCCGCCGCGCCAACTCCCCAGAGGGAGCCCATCCCCATCACCGTGGGGGGTGACCGTGCGGGGCGGCCGGTGCCGATCCCGTGACGCCGTGCCACTCCGCTCCGCACGGCTAACGCGCCGAGCCCTCGAAGGGGGGGCCGGCTGCACCCTCGATTGGCTTTCTTGTGACCCTACGGGTTAGGTGGAGGCGCTAGGCCGGGGGGACGCCATCCCCGCTCACCGCGGACGGATGGCCGTGCCGCCGCGCGAGTACGGCGCACGCCGGGCGCCGTTGCAACAACTCCAAGACCGTGAAGCGTGCGGAACGGACGCCCGCCCTTACCCGCCCCCGTACCTCGTACGACCGACGTCGCATCTCCCTCGAGCCTATCCGAAGACATCACGCCGGCTCCCCGCCGCCCTTCTACCCTCGAGGCCGCCACTCGTTCGGGTACAAGATATGCCATGATGGCCGGACGGCCCGCAAGGATCGCCTGGGCGGCTGCCTACTCTACAGCGTAGCACATCACGCTCCCTCACGTAGCTAAATAGAGCGGCGCGCATGTGATTCGCTCTCTCCTTGGTCTATAAAAGGAGGACGAACCCCCTTGCCACAGGGGACACAGACAGACACAACACACAGCACGAACAACAGAACCCAACAGAATACAACACGAGACAAGTCGCACCACACACTTGCTCTCCAATTCTCCCACAATATCTTCAGCCACTACACCAGGGACTTGGAAGCCACGCTTCCTCTCCCGCCTTGCTTGTGTGACCCCCACTACGAGCACCCACTTGGGCCGAGCAATACAAAGGCCTTGAGCACACCCCGCCGGGACGTACGGCCCCGCCGGAACCAGGATAAACTCTGTGTCTTTTATTGCTTAGCATCGACCATTGAGGGATAGACCTTGGTGCTTATTACTGGTCAGTGTCGGGACCACATTCCGCACCGACACCGCTGTAGGATGCCAGACGCGGTGCGCTTGTACAACTCGCCATCGATTGTAGTGAACGATTTGGCCATCCTGGCGATGCGTCTGACTTCGGACCGATTCGGGGGAAGTTCCCCTCGATCAATTCAAGCAAGGTATTTGGCTCGCCAATCCTCTGCGCGCAAACGGGGGGGGCTCTGTCTCCATGGCCTCAGCTTCATCCACTCCATAGCCCTCGAGCAAGGAGAGCATGGACGCCTCGTTCGCAGGTCCTCGTTTATGGGTTTTGCGCCTGCTGGATTCGAGGGAGCTCCCGAGGGTTCCTCCTGGTTCGAGGATGGCGATCCAAGGTCGACGGACGGCTTCACGACGTCCCGCGCGAAAACGTTCGGGGGAAAGGTGATTCGCCCCGATGCAATCTTTGCGAGTTCATCCGCCTCTTCATTGTCCTTGCGAGGGAAGTTATTGATCTCGATGTCGTAAACTTTGTCCTCGAGGGCGCGCACGGTCTCTGGTGTAGTGGCTGAAGATGTTGTGGGAGAATTGGAGGGCAAGTGCGTGGTGCGACTTGTCTCGTGTTGGGCTCAGTTGTTCGTGTGTCGTGTGTTGAGTCCTCTGTCTGTCCCCCCTGCGGCAAGGGGGTTCGTCCTCCTTTTATAGACCAAGGAAGGAGCGAATCACATGCGCGCCGCGCTATTTAGCTACGTGAGGGAGCGTGATGTGCTACGCTGTAGAGTAGGCGGCCGCCCAGGCGATCCTCGCAGCGATCCGGCCATCATGGCGTATCTTGTACCCGAACAGTGGCGTCCTCGAGGGTAGAAGGGCGGCGAACGGCTGTGATGTCTTCAGATAGGCTCGAGGGAGTTGCTGACGTCGGTCCGTACGGGGAACAACGACGGGTAAGGTGGCATCTGGTGGAAGCGTTGGGGGAAGCTCGCTGTGCGGATCTCCCGGCTGAACACACGGGTTCCCGGGGGTTCTGGCGTCGGTGAGCGATCCTCACAGCTGTCGTAGTGACCGCCCCGCCGAGGGTGGTAGCCCGCTGTCGGTGCGGGATGTGGTCCCGACAGTAACCAGTAATAAGCGCCAAGGTCTATCCCTCAATGGTCGATGCTAAGCAATAAAAGACACGGAATTTATCCTGGTTCCGGCCGAGGGGCCGTACGTCCAGCAGTGGTGTGCTCAAGGCACTATATTGCTCAGCACCGGAGGTGCCTGTAGTGGGGCGGCTACAAGCAAGGCGGGAGAGGAAGCGAGGCTTCCAAGTCCCTGGTGTAGTGGCTGAAGATGTTGTGGGAGAATTGGAGGGCAAGTGCGTGGTGCGACTTGTCTCGTGTTGGGCTCAGTTGTTCGTGTGTCGTGTGTTGAGTCCTTCTCTCGTCCCCCCCCCGCGGCAAGGGGGTTCGTCCTCCTTTTATAGACCAAGGAAGGAGCGAATCACATGCGCGCCGCGCTATTTAGCTACGTGAGGGAGCGTGATGTGCTACGCTCGCGGAGCAGGCGGCCGCCCCGGGCGATCCTCGCGACGATCCGGCCATCATGGCGTATCTTGTACCCGAACAGTGGCGTCCTCGAGGGTAGAAGGGCGGCGAACGGCTGTGATGTCTTCAGATAGGCTCGAGGGAGTTGGCGACGCTCGTCCGTACGGGGAACAACGACGGGTAAGGTGGCATCCCGTTCCCCGCGCTCCACGGCCGGAGTCGTCGCCACGGCCGCCTAGCGTGCGCCGTCTCGGCGGGGGCGGCGGCCATACCGTTAATAGTGGCAGGGATGGCGTCCCACCGGCCTAGCGCCTCTGCCAACCCCGTAAGGTCACAAGAAAGCGAATCGAGGGTGCGCCCCGCCCCCTCTCGAGGGCTCGGCGCGTTAGCCGTATCCGAGCGGGGTGCACGGCGGCCACGGAGCCGGCACCGGCCGCGCCGCGCGCCCCCCCCCCCCCCAACAGTGATGGGGATGGGCTCCCTCCCCGGGGAGTTGGTGCGGCGGTGCGGGCGCGTGCCCCCGGCGCATGATGGCGCCGTCCCGCCGATGTCGGGGCATTTAATGCCCGCGCGCGGGAGCGTGCTCGCGCGTGCGGGGCGCCCTCGAGCGAGGCGGGCCCCGTTCGAGGGCGGGGGCGGACCCTCGAGCGAGGCGGACCTCGCTCGAGGGAGGCGCACCCCCTCGATCGGGGCGGAGCCCGCACGAGGGAGGCGCGCACCTTCGAGCGAGGCGAAACCTATTCGAGGGAGTCTTCGAGTGGGCTGCCTGGTGGGCCGCTGGGGCCTTCGCGAAGTGGGCCGCGTCCTGCATGGTTAAGTAAGGCGTATTTGGTTTTGTTGCGGGTTTTAAGTGGGGATTCCCCTGCCGTTTGAGGGGACCCCTAGGGCTGTCCCCGACAGTAGCCCCCGAGCATCTGTGGGTTTGCCGCGGAGGCTCCCCGGATGCCGGAACCTCCCGATAGGACGTTCTTCCCTCCTGGTTTTGCGAACGCTCTCCGTGGGCCGTGTCGCCGGACCCGCGGGTCCAGCCTCCGAGCCTGGAGAGCATGGGCGCTCCTGTAGGGGTTGACCGCGAGACTTGGACAGAAGGCGTGGTACATGTTTGAACCGGCGTCGGCAATGTCTTAGCCGGCTTTGGTGGCGCACGCGCTGCTGGCACTATCCCCGGCGGGTGCAATCCAGGAAGTGTAGCCGTGCGTCAAGCCCCCGAGCCTGGGCCCATCAAGGCGATCGGGTAGAGCTTTACGACTTATCTTTCAACGCGCCCTCGCCGTCCCTCCGCGGGACGGAGGGTGAGGTTTCCGTAACCCCCATCGGTCGGGTCGCGAATTGCGGATTCCTCGTCGAGCCGTTAGTGGGTGGTTCGAGTGGACGCCCATGCCCCGTTCGATAAGGGTAGGGCCGCGGGTCCCGCAGACACGTCCATTGAAGCGCTTGCGCGGGTTTAGGGGTGGGGCTCGGCCCCGTTCGCTAGGGACCGAGGGCGCGAAGCTCTCCCTCGGTGGGATCCCCGGCTAGCCGCCCTCGCCGGCTCTCGAACACGACATGTGGGGCACCCTCGAGCCGGGTGGCTCGAGGAACGGCTCGAATGCGCGTGCCCTCGTCGTCCCCCGACTCGGTGATCCGGGGCGCCCGTTCGAACCCGTCGAGGGTCGCTCGAACCCCCGATCGCAGGGCCGTGCGGGGTGGCGCCTGGGCGGCCCCGTCTTTGCATCTGCGGCCATCGAGGGGCCTGGGTAAGCTAGCCTTCGAGGCGCTTATCAGTAAGAATGGTGCGGGGTGGCGCCTGAGCGCTCCCAGCCTGGCATCTGCGACCATCGAGGGGCCTGGGCAAGCCAGCCCTCGAGGCGCCGATCGCAATACGGCGTGGCATGGGTGCTTTGCGGTGCCCCGTTTTGTTTCAAACGGGCCTCGAGGCGACCTTCTCACGCCGGTACCCTTTCGAGGGTTGAAGTTTTCTTGAGCCTGGAGCCCGTGCCGCTCGAGGGCTCTCCTTACTTTGTAAGGAACCGGGCCATTAAATGCTCCACAGTAGAGGCTGCGGTTTTGCGTCG
The DNA here is from genome assembly GCA_947561735.1 of Cenchrus americanus. Taxonomy (NCBI): domain Eukaryota; kingdom Viridiplantae; phylum Streptophyta; class Magnoliopsida; order Poales; family Poaceae; genus Cenchrus; species Cenchrus americanus. The sequence goes on from OX387245.1 coordinate 52,309,932, forward strand.
CGGGGGCGCTTTTTTAGGCGTTGCGGCCACGCGTGCGTAGTGGGCGGCGTGGGCAGGCGGATGTGACCGCCTGCCACGGTCCCTGCTATTCTTCGCCGTGATGATGGCCCGTTCGCGGTGATGTGGCTGCCGCGGTCGTGGTGGGGCCCGCCCGTCAGCGAGAGGAAAAGATTCCCTGCAGTTAATGCGCGCGGGACGTTCGCCCCGGAGAGCACGCCCACGGCTTATAAATCTGAGGGGAGGGGAAAACGGTGGTTTTTTACCTTAGCGCTCCGCCGTTCTTCCCCCTTGAGCTCTTGCCTTCGTTTTGCTCTCGCCGCCGTGCGCCTTCGCCATTAGAGCTCTTCTCCTTCTTCTTGTCCTCCGCTCTCGCATTCCTTGTCCTCTCTCATGGCGCCGCTTCCGCCCCTCACGATCCTTGACCCGTACGCCCCGGGAGCGGTCGACTCGTCAACCGGCCGGCCCCTTGGCGGAGTGGTCTCCGCCCGCTAGTTGGCGGCGAACGAGGAGGGCCGGCCGGTGGAGTGGATTGTGCCTGCCGGCGGGGACCACGCGCCCAACCCGCCGAGGGCTACGTGGTGAGCTTCATCCACTTCCATGAGCGCGGCTTCGCCGCGCCGGCGAGCCGCTTCATGCGGGCGCTGTGCTACCACTACGCGTGGAGTTGCACAACTTCGCGCCGAACGCGATTTCGCAGCGGCCACGTTCGTGGGCGTCCGCGAGGGGTATCTAGGGATCCCGCTCAACCGGGGAGCTGTCGGATACACCTCTTCCGCGCGGAGATCTTCACGCAGCCCACGACGGAGCAGAGGACCCGCCGCGCGGTGCGCGCTGGCGGGATGTCGCTCGCCCTGCGAGCGCAGTTCAAGGACGACTACATCCCCTGCACCATGACGACGAACAATGCCGGCTGGGAGCGGGGTTGGTTCTACCTGCGCAACACCGAGCCCGACCTCCCCGCCTACACTAGTCTAGTGCTCCGGGAGAAACCCAACTCCTGGGGTCACGGGGTGTCTACGGCCCAGCATCGGAGGCGGCTAGACTAGCTCCTGGCCGCCCTGAAGAACCTGGCGACGCGCGGGCTGACCGCGGCGGGCGTCCTCGCCTTCCTCCATCACCGGCGGGTTGTGCCCCTGATGGAGAGGCCGCTCTGTATCTACGAGATGACAGAGGAGGCGGACCCCGTCGCGCTGGCGAGGTCGCGGATGCTCCCAACCCCCCTCGAGCGGGTGTATGCGCTCACCCAGGCGCGGAACACCGTCGACACCCGGATGCTGCAGCGCCAGGATCGGTCCCCGTGGGACCTCGAGATGCTCCCCACCGGCCCGCTGGTGAGTATGATTCCTGGCTCCGTTTTTGTTCCTGGTGTTGCCTATGGCTCCTGACGCCCCCTCGACGTTCTTGCCTGCAGCTGGTGACCTTCAACGCCGCGAAGTCCGTTCCGCCCACCCCTGACTCTCACGCGCTTGGTCGGGCGGCGCAGCAGCGGGAGCAGGAGCGGGCGGCGCGCAAGAGGGAGCGCGCGAGGCGGCACCGCGAGCGCCGCGAGCGGCGGAACGAGGAGTACGCCCGCGGCGCGAGGAGCCGGGGCTTTCCTCCCCCCGGGACCGAGGAGTACTCGTCCTCGGAGGAGGACGAAGAGGAAGAGGCCGAGGGGCGGGCCCCTCTCGATAGGTGGGAGCTCGCGCCCCCGCGCCGGGCCGGCTCCGGCGGCGAGGGCGGCGTCGCCGGGGCGGCGCGGCGGCGCCCGCCGCCGCGGAAATCGACAATGGGGAGCGGCGCGAGCCGCGGAGGTGCGCGCGCGCCGTGGAGGCGCACGCGGCAAGCGCGCGCCCGTGCGCGCGGCGCGCGCGCCGCTGCGTGCGGGGCGGGGCCCGCGCGCGCGGTGGTGACGTCGGGAGGCGCGGCGGCGGCACGCCGGCCGTGCCGGTCTCATCCGCCGAGGCCTCGAGGAAGAGGAAGCGCGCCTTCTCCTCTTCGTGGTAAAGGACTTGCCCTTCTACGAGGTTTGATTTTTTGGCGGCCAGGCGTTTTGATTTTTTGCTCGTGCTTGTGCAGGGTGGTGCCAACCGTTCCTCCCCTCGCGTCGGCTAAGGTGCTGAGGGCGGACACATCTGTTCCCACCCGGCGGCGCTCGCCGAGGGCGCCGCGGGTGGGGGCGAGCACGGCGGCGGCGGCGGGCGAGAGCTCGCGGGACGCGGCCGAGGCGCCCTCGAGGCCCCGGCCGGCGGATCGGCCCGCCGCGTTGCGGCCGGCGGTCGTCGAGGAGCGGCGGGCGCCGGCCGCGGCGGGACGCAGCCCGCGGCGGCGGGCGTGGTGGAGATGCGGCCCACGGTGGCTCGCCGCGACCGGTGGCGCGGTCCGTGGCGTCGGCCGCGGCGGAGCGCAGCGGGCGGCGGCGGCGGTTGAGGAGGGCGGCTCGGGCGCCCGTGGTCGCGGAGGCGCGGCGGAGGCGGTGGCCGCGACGCCACGTCGGCGCCCGCGGCTACGGAGGCGGGAGCGGCGGCGGCGCGGAGGTGGCGCGGGGCGGCGCCCGCCGGCCAGTTCCCGGCGGCGGTGGTGGAGATCCCGCACGATGACTCCCCGCCGCCCGGGTGGGATCGCGGGCGAGCTCCGCGCTCTCCCCGTGGTCCCGTGAGGGGCCCTCGTGAGGCGGCGCGAGGGCCGCATGGTGGCGGGGGGCCGAGGGTACGGCGCCGAGGCCTCGTCTTCCCGCGCCGCGGCCACTCCGCCCGTGTGGAGGGGGGCCGGCGGCGACCCGCCTGCATTCGCCGACGCCCAGGGGGAGCAGGAGCTCTGGGGAGAGCTCCGCAGCCACGGCGCCACGCTTGACCGTGCGTTGAACGAGGCGCTGAGGGTCCATGGCGGCCCCGCATGGCGTGTCTTCCAGGTGGGGTGCCATTGCTTGCTTCCCTTTTTCCTTGTTTCTGCGCGCTTATCTTCGCGACATGGTGTTTACGGGTTTTGATTTGTGGGTGCCAGGAGCTCGAGCGCCGTGCCCGTGACAAGTACGGCGCCTTCGATCGGGTGAACACCGAGCTCCACCAGCTCCGGGAGCGATGCGGCGCCTTCAACGCGCTCGCCGACGCCCTCAGGACTCCGGATGGCTGGTTGTCGTACCGGGCCGTGGCCTTGCGTGACGAACTCCCCGAGAGCACGAGGTAAGACCCGGCGCGTCGCTCTAGCCTCGAGCGGGTCTGCACAGCCCTCATCGACCGTGATGAGGCGCCGCGGCGCGCGCTCGACTCGGGGAGAAGATGCGCATGCCGGCGACCAACCGGGAGGCGGAGGTGGCCGGCGTCGCCGCCGAGAACCGGGGCTCCGCTCGTCCCTCGAGGGGGCGCGGAGCACGGCGGCGCCGGGCCGAGGAGCGGGCGCGCGCGCTGAGCAAAGGGTCAAGGAGGCCGACGACTTGAAGGCCGCCCTCGACGCCAAGGTCGCGCGCGCTCGCCGTAGGCGAGGACCGGCTCTGCCGCAGAGCGCACCGCCCGTCGTGGAGCCGAGGGCGGCTTCGGCGAGGAGCGAGGCCGCCCTCGTCGATGCTCGGTCGGCCCTGGAGCGGGAGCGCGCTGCTCGTGAGGTGGCGCAGATGTCTCTGGAGGACCGGAACACCGAGTTCTCCAAGATCGAGGGTGAGCTGATAGTGCTCAGCATTACGAACGCGAACCAGGAGCTGGCCCTCCAGGAGCAAGGCGAGACCGTCCGGGGCCTCGAGCAGACGGTCGAGGCCGAGCGCTGCGCCCTCGAGGTGGAGAGGAAGCAAGTCGAAGGTGAGCTGCTGTTTGACTTTTGTGTTGCTGGATTTTCCTTAGAGGGTTCGCGCTCTTTTTCTGACTTCTTTCTCGTCTGGCGACCCCAGGCTTGCGCACCGCACTGGGGCACGCGGTTGAGCAGGCCGAGGCGCTGCAGGCCTCCTACAACTCCTCCGAGCAGGAGTTGCAGGAGTTGCGCGATGCGGCCCTCGAGACCTGCCGATCCGTGGAGGAGGGCGAGGCGCGGGCCGGAAGCTCGGCCGGCCAGCCGCCTGCGCGCCCTTAGTGGCCACGTCACCGAGCACATGCGCCGGGCGCTGCATCTTGGCGTCCAGAAGGCCCTCGGAGTGGTACGGTCCCACTACAAGGTTAACTTCGAGGAGCTGGCGGAAGGCTACGTCGTCCCCGAGGGTGTCGAAGACGAGGTGGCGATGGAACGCGTGGACGCACTCGCTGCCGACGCCGCCGGGTCGCTCGCTGAAGCCTTCGAGGAGTTCCTCTTCCCGGACGCTGCTGACGCCGCCGCTCCTCCCTCCTGAAGACAGCTGGCGCTAGGCCCGTTTTTGTTTGTGTATCAGTATTCTGGCCGTGCGGCCTTTGTAAATAAACAAGTTGTTTTTGTCATGAACATTTGTCGATGTGAAATGAAGTCTTTCGTTTGCTACGCTTTTTGTTTCTCCTTCTTCCTGAGTAGATTCTAGTTAGGGGAGTTCGATTTTCGTGGGTGGCTTGCTAGGTTGGAGGTGAGAGAGAAGGGTCGTATCCTCGCGGAGGCGTAGGCTATCTCTGGCTCGCGCGCTCCTTCCGCTAGGCTGCCCACGCCCTGTTCGAACCGTTGCTCGAGGCCGAAGTGGAAAACAAACTTAGCGCGCGTGAGTTATTTCGTTTTTGCGCGAAAATGGGACCATTTTGGGGGGATGCCCCCCGTAGTAGCCCCCGAGGGTAACTTGGGTTTCGGGGGAAAGCCGAGTTGCCCTTTTCATTAGACTTATGGCGTTTACATGGTTATCACCAACTGGGGCGTTGGTCATGTGGTTTTTTACAACAAAATGCTTGGAAATCCTAGCTAGGGGTAGAAGCGACGTAGCTGTTGGATGTTCCAGGCGTTGGTGAGCTCTTCACTGTCCTCGTTGGCCAGCTTGTACGTGCCGGACTTGAGCACCTTCACCACGACGTAGGGTCCCTCCCACGGAGGCGATAACTTGTGGCGTCCTCGGTTGTCCTGGCGCAGCCTTAGGACCAGGTCCCCTTCGCTGAAGTCCCGCCGGCGTATCTTGCACGCTTGATAGCGCCTGAGGGACTGCTGATACCTCGCGGAGTGCATCAAGGCCATGAGGCGTGCCTCATCCAGCTGGTCCAGCAAGTCCTCGCGGGCTCGCTGGTTGGCATCCTCATCGTAGCCTCGAACCCTGGGTGATCCGTATTCTAAGTCCGTGGGGAGGACGGCCTCCGCGCCATGGACTAAGAAAAACGGGGTGAACCCGGTGGCTCTGCTCGGGGTGGTCCTTAGGCTCCACACGACTGCTGGTAGTTCTTGGAGCCATTTTTGGCCAGATTTGTTTAGCTGGTCGAAAATTCTAGGCTTAAGGCCTTGTAAGATCATGTCGTTGGCACGCTCTACTTGGTCGTTTGTCTGTGGGTGTGCCACAGCTGCCCAATCCACACGGATGTGGAACTTGTCGCAGAACTCCAAGAATTTCCCGCCCGTGAATTGGGACCCGTTGTCGGTGATGATGGAGTTTGGCACTCCGAAGCGGTGGACGATGTCAGTGAAGAATGTCACCGCTTGCTCCGCCCTGAGGTTCGTAATGGGGGGCGTCTCCATCCAGCGCCCTGCGTGTGTCGAGGAGTCGCTCCTTGGCCGCCGTGCGTCCCGAGTTAGCGGGACGCCCCACAGCTTCTCCTGCGTGGACCGAGGGTTCGCCCCCCTGCGCAGCCCCGTCCCCTCGCGCGTCCCCCCGCTGGCGGATGCGTGAGGCTGAGCTTTCGGCCTGCTGGACAGCCGCTTGCTCGATGAGAGCCTGCACCTCACGTTGCATGTTTCGTGCCTCAGGGGTCGAGGGTGCCGGCATAGCCCGCAGCAGCGTCGCGGCGGCAACGAGCTTCTGACTTGCCCGTGGAGGCGCGTCATGGTCGTCGGCGTTGATGCGGTCGCGGGCGCGGCCGCCCGCCTCCCGCACGCGTTCGCCGCGAGCGGAGGCTTCTCCGCCCATCGAGGCGCGGAGCGGCCGCACCGTGCGGTACTCTTCGCGCCAGCTGGCCTCGAGCTCGCGTGCTCGGGCGGCCCGTGCGTCGGCGTTGGCCCCGGCGGAGGGTGGCCCCGCGGCCGGCGTGGAGCGATCCCCGGGGCGAGCGTGACCTCCCCGTCGCCGCGCCCACCGCACCGTGGCGTTTGGCTGGGTCGTTGGCGACGACGACGCAGCACTCCCGCGCGCGGGTCGTAGCTCCCGGCAGCCGGGAGTCGTCGGAGTAGCCGAACCAGTAGTCCGTAGCGTCAAGGAAACGCCTGAACATGACTGGGTCCGGTACGCCGGAGAAGTCCCACTCCGCATACCCGTGAAGGTTGGCGGGCGGCAATGAGTCGAGGGAACCCAGGGACGACTCGTCACCCGCTGATGCGCCGGGATCCCTGGCGACGAAGACGTGACGGCCAGGCGGGACCCTGCGCATCGTGGTGTTAACGTTGACGTTGAAGGCCGTCGTGGCACCACGCAGCCCAATGGGAAAGCGCGGTCCGGAGACCGTGCGCTGTCCCGCTGGGATGGCGGTTGTCGTGGCGGCAGGCGCGTCGCGCCGAGAGGCGGTGCGCTCGGCTTGCCGTCGCTCGGACCGCGCTTGGCGTGAACGCCGGCCGAGCGGCGGCGGCGTCGTGGCGTCGACGGGCCCGCGGCATACGCGCCGGCGGGTGTCCGCGCGTGGTGGTGCGCGCGCGGGGACCGGAGCGGACCCGGCCGGCGCGCGCGCGCGGAGCTCCTCGCGGTTGGTGAGGCGCATGAGGTAGCCGTTCCCCGTGGCCCCGAAAGTTCGGTGCCCCCCGAACCGGATTTCGAACCCGGCGGGGAGGGGGTCCGAGCTGCCCATGCAGTAACGCGTACCGCGGTACTCGGTGCGGATCACCATGGAGGGAGTTGATGATTTACCTTAGGCGCTCGATTGCCCCACGGTGGGCGCCAACTGTCGGTGCGGAATGTGGTCCCGACACTAACCAGTAATAAGCGCCAAGGTCTATCCCTCAATGGTCGATGCTAAGCAATAAAAGACACGGAATTTATCCTGGTTCCGGCCGAGGGACCGTACGTCCAGCAGTGGTGTGCTCAAGGCACTATATTGCTCAGCACCGGGGGTGCCTGTAGTGGGGCGGCTACAAGCAAGGCGGGAGAGGAAGCGAGGCTTCCAAGTCCTTGGTGTAGTGGCTGAAGATGTTGTGGGAGAATTGGAGGGCAAGTGCGTGGTGCGACTTGTCTCGTGTTGGGCTCAGTTGTTCGTGTGTCGTGTGTTGAGTCCTCTGTCTGTCCCCCCCCTGCGGCAAGGGGGTTCGTCCTCCTTTTATAGACCAAGGAAGGAGCGAATCACATGCGCGCCGCGCTATTTAGCTACGTGAGGGAGTGTGATGTGCTACGCTGTAGAGTAGGCGGCCGCCCAGGCGATCCTCGCAGCGATCCGGCCATCATGGCGTATCTTGTACCCGAACAGTGGCGTCCTCGAGGGTAGAAGGGCGGCGAACGGCTGTGATGTCTTCAGATAGGCTCGAGGGAGTTGCTGACGTCGGTCCGTACGGGGAACAGCGGCGGGTAAGGTGGCATCCCATTCCCAAGAGCTCCACAGTGCTGGAGTCGTCGCCACAGCGCCTGGCGTGCGCCCGTACTGGCGGGGGTGGCAGCCATACCGTTAACAGTGGAAGGGATGGCGTCCCACCGGCCTAGCGCCTCTACCTAACCTTGTAAGGTCACAAGAAAGCGAATCGAGGGTGCAGCCGGCCCCCTTCGAGGGCTCGGCGCGTTAGCCGTACCGGAGGAGGTGCACAGCGTCACGGGACTGGCACCGGCCGCGCCTCCCCCCGTCCCCCCCCCCCCCACAGTGATGGGGATGGGCTCCCTCCTGGGAGTTGGTGCGGCGGTACGGGCGCGTGCCCCCGGCGCATGATGGCGCCGTCCCGCCGATGTCGGGGCATTTAATGCTCGCGCGCGGGAGCGAGCGCGCGCGTGCGGGCGCCCTCGAGCGAGGCGGGCCCCGTTCGAGGGCGGGGCGGACCCTAGAGCGAGGTGGACCTCGCTCGAGGGAGGCGCACCCCCTCGATCGGGGCGGAGCCCGCACGAGGGAGGCGCGCACCTTCGAGCGAGGCGAAACTTATTCGAGGGAGTCTTCGAGTGGACCGCCTGGTGGGCCGCTGGGGCCTTCGCGAAGTGGGCCGCATCCTGCATGGTTAAGTAAGGCGTATTTGGTTTTGTTGCGGGTTTTAAGTGGGGATTCCCCTGCCGTTTGAGGGGACCCCTAGGGCTGTCCCCGACACCCGCCACCGCCTGTGCCTCCACGTCGTCCTTTCGGCGAGCGTTGATGACGTTGCAGGCGTTGCCGTCCTGGGCCTGCTCGCGCGTATCAAGGATCCGCTCCCTGACCAGCGTTCTGCCCTGGTTGGCTGGTTGCCCTGCCGCGCCGCCCGTGTGGACGGACACCTCTCGGCCTTGGGCGCCGCCGTCGTCCCGCGCACTGCCCTGCTGGCGTATGCGGGATGCCGAGCTTTCAGCCTGTTGTACGACTGCCTGCTCGATGAGAGCCTGCGCCTCGCGGTGCGGGTTTTGCGCCTCGCGGTGCATGGCCTAGAGCAGCGTTGCTGCTGCGATGAGCTTCAGACTCGCACGCGGTGATGTGTCTGGGTTGTCCACATTGAAGTCGGTGTTGACGCGCTCGCGGGCTTGCTTGCCCAGCTCGCGCACGCGTTCACCGCGCGCAGAGGCTTCTCCGCCAATGGAGGCGCGCAGTAGTCGCACCGCGTAGTATTCTTCTGCGAGCTTAGCCTCGAGCTCGCGCACTTGAGCTAGCTGTGCGTTGATGCTCATGCCTCCTGTTGGTGAGGTGGGAGGTGCGCTTGGCCCCGGGTTTCGAGGTGCGCTCGGCATCGGGTTTTGGGGAGCATCTCCGTCGCCACTCCCTGCCACGGTCGCGCTGTCGGCCTGGTCATCGACAGCGACCATGAAGCACTCACGTGCTCGGTCGTAGCTTCCGGCACTGGAGACATCGGAGCAGCCGAACCAGTAGTACGTAGCGTCGACGAACCGTTGGAACATCATTGGGTCTTGCATGCTGGAGAAGTCCCACTCAGCATACCCATGTGAGGTTGCGGGGCGCAGTTCGCTGGCCGAGCCATGATATGACTCGTCATTGGTGGTGGCGATGAGGTTCCGGACCGCCAGCAGGTGGTGGCCAGGAAGGTCCTCGTACGCCGCCATGTCAGTTCTGGCGGATGAAGCGTATGCCGCCACGGCGTTGCACATCCCGTAGGGGAACTGCGGCTCGACAGCCGCGCGCTCCCCCATGGGTGCCGTCGTCTCGCTGGTGGGCGTGTCGCCTCGTGCCGCAGCGCGCACGACCTAACATCGTTCCATTCGCGCCTGGTGCGAGCGCTGGTCAGAACGCCATCGGCGCCGGGGTGCCGAAGTGCCACAGCATCCGCTTGAGCGGGTGCCAGAGCGTCAGTAGCGGGTGTGGCGGGAATTGGGCCTGGCACAGTCGACCGCCACAGGTGGAGCTCGTCGTGGTTGGGGATGCGCATGAGGTAGCCGTTCCCCGTGGCCTGAAAGTTCAGGCTCCCGAACTGGATTTCGAATCCGGCTGGGAGGGGTCTGAGCTGCCCATGGAGTACCTCTTGGACCCGTACTCGATGCGGATCACCATCGAGATGGCTGGTGAGGAGCTGATCTTCAGTGAAGTCCCCCTACCTGGCGCGCCAACTGTCGGTGCAGAAAGTAGTCCCGACACTAACTAGTAAGAGTGCTGAGATCTATGTCTCGATGGTCGGTGCTAAGCGGCACAATGACACGGGTTTATCCTAGTTCCGGTTGTGGGCCGTACGTCCAGCAGGGGTGCGCTCGGGGTGTTGTATTGTGTTGCACCGTAGTGCTTGCAGAGGGGAGCTACAAGCAAGGCGGGAGAGGAGGAGAAGCCTCCAGGTCCCTGAGGTTTGATTGAGGCGAAGTGCCAACATCGTGGTGAAGGCAGAAATGTGCAAGTGAGCAGCTATCTGTCCTCCCCCACAGCCAGGGGACTGCCTCCTCCTTTTATAGGCCAAGGGGAGGCGGTTTACCTGGCGGAATTGATGGTTGTCCTGGCAAATCTTGCTCCCGACCGGCGTCGTGGCGAATCCTGTATCCATCCAGGAGCAGCTTCGAGGGTAGTAACGTGGGGGGCTTCCCGTTTGGTTGCCGTCCGTACGCTGACTTGAGGGCTCAGCTGACGGAAGGCCGTAGGATGCACAGCAGCGGGCATGGCGATGCCTCATCGTCCCGGGCTCCCACAGTGCCGGGGATGGTGCTGCAATGCCCAGGTTGGTGGCACAACGGCGGGGATGGCCGCACAGGGCCGGAGGTGACGAAGGAGAGGCGCTTCACTGGTCTGACGTCACGGTGCCGTCCTGCGCGGGTGCAGGGTTGACGTTCATACCTCTTTCGAGGGTTCCACTGTCCTCTTTCGAGGGGTGCGACATGGAGGCCGTACATAGTGTCACGGAGTTGACACCGGCCTTCCCGTACAGCTCCCGCACAGTGCCAGGGATGGCCGCACAGGGAGGGTTGGCGGAACAGCGCCAGGATATGATTCCCAGGTGGTGTCAGAAGGCCGGCGTGGCGAGGATCTCCTTTTACCCGGGCACCCGCAGTGTGCCAGAGCACTTAATGCTCTGGTCGGGGGAGTGGGCGTGGCGTCACGAGCCCTAGGCGGCCTCGAGCGAGACGGAGAATCGCCCGAGGGGGCGTCAGCCCCTCGAGCGAGACGAGTATCGCCTGAGGGGGTGTCAGCCCCTCGAGCGAGGTGGAGAATCGTTTGAAGGGGCGTCAGCCCCTCGAGCGAGGCGGAGAATCACTCAAGGGGTACCACGGCCGGTCGGGTTGTGGGCCGTTGTGATTTCTTTGAGCTGTGGGCCTTTCCACTTTGGGCTACAGCCACATGGAGCGTGTTTTTTGGGGTTCATGGCGCGTTCATTTGCGTTTTATTATTTTTCGAAAAAGGGTTTTTTCCTAGTTATTAGGGGGCCCTTATGGCTGTCCCCGACAACCAGTGTTTCTCAATTTCCCGACAGACTTCAACCGCCTCTTGACATGCCTGGATGACTTCATGTTGTCTTTTGAACTGTTCACCTTGACGATCACAGTTTGATTATCACAGTTCATTAGAATTGTCTGTATCAGTTTTTCAACTATCGGCAAGTCCATTAGGAGTTCACGAAGCCACTCGGCCTCTACAGTGGTAGTATCCAATGCTGTGAGTTCTGCTTCCATTGTTGACCTAGTTAGAATGGTCTGCTTGCAAGACTTCCAGGAAACAGTGTCACCTTTAAGTGTGAGCACATATCCACTTGTGGCCTTTAACTCATCAGCATCAGAAATCCAGTTTGCATCACTATATCCCTCTAGGACTTTGGGATCTCCGGAACAGTGAATGCCATAGTTCATTGTGCCCACTAGATAACACGTTACCCGCTCGAGAGCACGCCAGTGTTCACTGCCCAGGTTTGAAACACACTGGCTCAGTTTACTAACTGCATATGCAATGTTAGGTCTCGTGGCACTAGCCAGATACATCGGTGAACCAATGATCTGGGAGTATCTCAACTGATCCCCCATTATCCTCAGGTTCTTCTTTAGAACCAAGCTGGCATCGTAAGGAGTTGGTGCGGGTTTAGAATTGTTGTAGCCAAACTGACTAAGCATCTTCTCAACATAGTGAGTCTGTGACAGAGTCACCCCACCATTTTCTCCCATTATCAACTTTATGTTAAGGATAACATCAGCCTCTCCCAAATCTTACATCTCAAACTTTTGAGATAGAAAGTCTTTGACCTCCTTGATCACTTCAAGGCTCGTGCCAAAGAAAAGTATGTCATCTACATACAGACACAAAATCACTCCTTCGCGCCCACCATAGTGATAGTACACACATTTGTCAGCTCCGTTTGTAACAAAGCCAACAGATATCAAAGTTCTGTCGAACTTATCATGCCATTGCTTAGGTGCTTGCTTGAGGCCATAGAGAGAGATCTCACTAGCTTACACACCATTCCTTCTTGACCTTTACTACAAATCCTTCTGGCTGATCCATATAGATCTCCTCTTCCAACTCTCCATTTAGGAAAGCTGTCTTAACGTCCATTTGACGAACAAGAAGACCATGAGAGGCTGCCAGAGAAAGTAGTACTCTTATGGTGGTCAATTGAGTGATTGGTAAGTATCGAAGAAATCTTCTCCTTCCTTTTGAGTGTAACCCTTGGCCACAAGTCTAACCTTGTACTTATCAATAGTACCATCAGGCCTAAGCTTCTTTTTGAGCACTCATTTGCATCCCACGGGTTTGCACCCGTAAGGATGTTCAACAACCTCCGAAGTTCCATTTGACATGATAGAGTCCATTTCACTCCTCACTGCTTCCTTCCAATAGTCAGCATCAAGTGAAGAGTAGGCTCTGCAATGGTCTTGGGAGTGTCATCCACGAGGTATATGATGAAATCATCTCCAAAGGATTTCTTTGTCCTTTGTCTCTTTCTCCTCCTAGGAGCCTCATCAATATCCTCCTCAGAATGCTCAATAAATGTTGGCTCATTGAGTTCCATCGGCTTGGTGGAGTCGTCCTTCTCGACAGACTCTTGCCTAGGTGAACTTGTTTCATCTCTCATTGGAAAAATATTTTTAAAGAATGTAGCGTCTCTGGACTCCATAATTGTGCTGACAAGCAAGTCAGGCACTCCAGATATTACTACCAAGAATCTGTATCCAACGCTGTGAAAAGCATACCCCAGAAAAACGCAGTCCACCATCTTTGGTCCAAGTTTACGTTTCTTGGTGATTGGCACACTGACTTAGGCCAAGTAACCCCAAGTGCGTAAATATGAAAGAGTTAGCCTCTTCTTTTCCCATTCCTCGAATGGTGTTACTTCCTTATTCTTCATAGGCACACAGTTCAAGACATGACAGGCTGTCAGTATCGCCTCACCCCCACCAATCCTTAGATAGTCTCGCGGTTTCTAACATGACATTCACCAAATCAGTCAGTGTGCGGTTCTTTCTTTCGGCAATCCCATGGATTGGGGTGAATAAGGCGGTGTCCTCACATGAACAATACCGTGTTCCTCACAGAATGTATCAAAAGTATTAGAGAAGTATACGCCACCTCGATCTAACCTTAGGTGTTTAATCTTTCTCTCAAGTTGAATTTCTACTTCAGCTTTATAGATCTTAAAGTAATGTAATGCTTCATCTTTTGATTTTAACAAGTAGATGTAACAAAATCTAGTGTTGTCGTTGTCACACCTAATTTCCGGAGAGAAACCAAATGCATCTCATATGTGCGTCAGGATCAAGTTACACACATACGATAGACAAATTAGTGTAATATCATAAATAGTATTTAAAAGCGTATCATAGAGTTTAACCACTTATTACACTCAGACGTGAAACACGAAGGTCTTTAACAACGGAAAATGATAACTACTTGAAGAGTCTTCGCCTTCCGCTCCCACATGCACTTGACTGGGGGACCACATGCCTCAAAACTCCTCAAAGTCATCGAAGTACTCGTCACCATTGTTCTACTCTGAACAACGACAATCAAGGATGAGTACGCTTATGGTTGGTACTCAACAAGTGGGAGAAGATGCAAGTCTATCAAGGATAGACTAAGGTTTTGCAGCGGTTAGCATTTTAATGTTGGTCAAGTTTTAATTAAAGAACGCCTAGTTACTAGGTGTAAGTTTATACCAACCCACTTAAGAAACATAAAAACAACTCAACTCAAAACTCATCAAACCACGATTTAATCTCATCTTTAAGCTCGAACCACGATTTAATCTCATCTTTAAGTTTATTAATCATGTGAGGGTCCAAGCCGCTCATAACTGTGAGCACAGTTGATCGATCAGTTTTACACTTTGCAGAGGTTTCCACACTTTACCCACAACTCGCGTTAAAGCTTTGAAGAACTTTAAACCCAACCATGTGATGCTGGCCAAGCACCATGCCACACTTTCGAGGTGTGATCGCATAGGGATGCTATGAAGCCTTTACAAAGGCATGCAAAAGACTAACGACCCGCATAGTTACGGATCAGGGCAGACCATAACCCTCCCTAGTGGTTAGCACCTTAGCAAAGGCTGCTACCCCAAGGGGACCGGGCTATACCCCTGCAACCCGGATCCCCCTCTACTCCTTTCGGAAAAGGGCCACTAGTTCGATCACACACCTAATTAATTGGATAAGGTCAGAGCCATATGACACTATGGTTGCGCATGTTTTCTTGGGTGGTTCTCCATGTTCCGATTGAATCAAGTATTGTTGTATTAACCCAAAACCATTGATCATTAAACATAAAGCCTTTCCATGAAAAAACATTTTATCCAACCCAAGTTGAGCTACTAGCATTATCTACCCAAAACATTTATTTAAAGTGGGCTGAGCTAAGGGTCGAGGGTAAAAAGCTAGGTATGACCTTAAAAAGGTGCTCCCATCAATTTAATGTAATAACATAATAAAAGTAAACTTAGTAAACATGCAGTTATATAGGATAAAAAGAATTATACAGAGGGAGAAGACCACTTGCCTTCCTCAACTACAAGAAAATCCTCTTCTTCTTCAAACAACTGCTCCTGATCGACTCCAAGGGGTTGCTCAGTCGAATCAGGCACGATATCTACGATCACACACATAAAGCATAAAATAAATAAAACAATTCACCAATCAAGTATAAAGGCTACAAACACACTACTTAAGCGACGGGCTCACTGAGACGATCGCATAGACATCTAAAACGCTAAAAACGGAGCTATAACGACAAAGATATGCTAAAAACAGGGTTCAGGGACTAAACTGCGAAGAAAATAAACTTCCAGGGACCTATCTGCAAGAAAACGAGGGCCTAAAACTAATTACATATAAAAACAGAAGGTTTAAAACTTAAAAGGGTTTAACTGGACCTCGGCTGTGACAACCCGCCCAGGAAAATACCGTACTACCGCCTAAACCAATCCACTTTGGTCATTAAGCAGTAATAAAGTATCATCCTGTCGTTAGTTGACGGGTTAACGCCCGGTAAATCACTTATATAGCAACAAGGATCGACATATATGCATTAAAACTCATGCGAAGGCGAGTCCTGATATATAACTTAAATAACATCCGAAATTTACCCCGAAGGGTTTAATTATTACAAACCGAAGTTTTTGTCATCACAATGTAGTTCATAGTTTTCGAAATAGCGGAATTAACTAAGCGGAAAGCGAGAACACCACGGGAGGCCAGCCATGATGCCTTCAGTCGTCATCCTCCACCCACTCCAGCTCCCAGCCGGGCGGGATCTCTCTGGGCCACGCATCACCAAAGGCATTACCTGGAGCAACAGATTATAGCAAGGATGAGTATACTAATACTCAGCAAGACTTACCTGTCGGGATAACTACTTTCCCAACTTTAGACATGAAAGGCTTTTGGCTACTGGGTTTCTTTTGCTGAAAAGTAACAAAGAGTATGTCCTTACTTTCAAGATTTTAGCACAAGTTCTAGTGGGTTTAATCTTTACTAAATTAGCCATTTGATGCAGACAGGGTTGTACAATACAATTAATCAAGCATAAAATTCATCAACTTCCATCATTAGGGATCTCATGGCTAGTGGAGTAAGTAGTCTCAGATAACGGTGAGAGGCCGACAATCGATTGATTCAAAATTTTGCAAAGTAGACCTAAACACACAGTGGGATGCCCCCGCGAGGACAACCACCAAGCGGTTCCCAAAACTCTTCGGGTTGGGATTGAATCTTACAGTCTTTGGTGCAGGCTATCCGGCATACCCCGCGAGGCACCCGGACTCACCATACACCGGTAGCTAGCCGTGAGACGCATCCTAAGATGAATAATAGTAAGATCCCTTGCCGCCTCATTAAGGTACTAGGCTTACCGGTCCCATTCCCGAAAAGTGCTTAGAACGTTCAAACACTTATTCACAATAGCCATTGGACCGGAGTCCACATCCCATGCCCTTACCACATGAGCAATCCATTTAAGGGGATCTTATGATTCCTAACTAGGAACCTATTCTCGTGAGTGACTTCATCACCCGACTTATCATCGACCTATCATTCTAGTAAGGACACTGGTACCTAGGGATCATGCATCTAAGGTTCCATACAACTCCTGAACTTAAATGCACAAACATCCATAGATATTTGTATATTAAATTTGAAAGACTGGGTTAAATGCACCGGGTCTTGCCTTCATCAGCAAGGTTAGCCTGAGCACCCTCGGTGTCGTCGAGTACTTCCATGTACTGCAGTGCAGCTTCCGCTTCTCCTTCCTCGGCATCCGAGACGAGCGAGTAGTCACCGTCAGGAAGATCTACACGGAATGCAATGCAGGGTTCAGGTGATGTGATAGATTATTTATCTTATCCAACTCTTGTTGGTCATATTCGCCTTAACAAAGAATTAATTATTAATTTCTTTTCATGAAGGTTATTATTGATATGTGTTTTATTCTTTCAATTAAACACTTTAATTAATGATTCCTTTTATAATTTGTCATTTCATGTGAAGATTTAATACTTTACCTCTCACTAGTAAAGGTGTGTACAAAGATAATTGTTTACAATTTAATTCTTCAACAGCAAGGGTGTATTCTTAGCTCTTAATTAAGTTTGATAACACTTCAAAAAAAAGGAAAAAGAAATTAAAAAGGCATTTTCTTAATTTAATCCAACATTAATCTATAAAAAGGCCTCTAAAGCTTTTATTTAACAATAAATCATTAAAAATTCAGTGGAGGGTTTCTTAAGCATCATAACATCTATACTAAGCCACTTAACACACTTCCAATGCTAGGAAAGCTAGAAAACTAATTATGTTGAAAATAACAAAAGCTAGCTAACAATTCAAGTTAAATGCGTACAAAAATAAATAAGAATCCAAATGCTCCAAACTTCCACACACGTGTTCTCTGGTCCTAAACCATCCTAGGAAAGCAGCAAGTACACCTAGAACTGCTACTGATCTTGCTTTATTAAATTACAAAGGAAAACATGCATATATTAAGAATAAATACTTCTGATCATTCAAAAATTGTGATTAATTCACCAGAGGTGTGACTTGTCATAAAAAGACAGCATGCAAAAGTTGGGTACAAAAACATAATTATTTTTAGCTACAAATATCATCTAGGCAGATTCGGCATTAATCGAAAACAATTTAGATAAAAAAGTTTGCATCATAACTTTGTGCAATTTTTGTCACAGGAGCTAGCCATAACATAAAACACAACATATCCAAAAATTCGATACAGAGGACTCATGGATTTTGAGATATCTTAGATCTAGGTTTTTCACATTTCTATTTTTCATGCCAAACATATTAGGAAACGGCTCAAGCAAGAATAACAAAAGTTGTAGGATTTTTCACATCGAATCCAACAAAATTAAGTTTGCATTTTTCTGAATTTTCTACGATTTTCTACGTATTTTACAAGATTCAGCCAAAGGTCAAACACTATTTAAGAATCAAGTTTCACAGGGGTCCCTGGAACTTTCTAGCATTCACAGATATACCCTCAACATTAACCATCCGGCCCCTGCAAGTTTTGCAATCGCATCACCGGGGTCCCCGGCGGCGCAGGGAGCTCACCGCTGGCGAGGAGGCGGCCGGACTTGGCCGGGGTAAGGTCCAGGGCGCAAGGAATGCTCACCCTAGAGCGATTGGAGGGGTCGGACGGTGCGGTGACAACTCCGGCGAGCCTGCCTGGCGGCGCAAGGTGGCGGCGGCCACTTCAGCTCGAGCTCCAGCGAGGGGCGTGGCAATGCGGCGAAATTGGCGGCAGGGGTAGCTCAAGTGGGTGTTAGTGGAGGCTCTGGAGCACCAGGGGGGCGGAGGCGGCCGAAGGCGGGGTTCCGCGGTGGCGGCGCAGATGGCGCGATGGAGCGGCGAGCGCGGGGTTGGACGGCGTGAGGAGGAAAGGAGAGTTCTTGAATAGGGGACGACCCGGCCATGGTGACGCCGTCGTGATGCCTCGGCGGTAGTACGGTGCACGAGGGTGGGGGTCGCGGACGGACCGCCGGACCGAAGGGGGGGCGTCCGGCCGGCACGGCGCGCGTGGCGCGTGGCGTGGGCGTGGACTCCCGCGCGTCGCGGGGCCCGAGCGGCCTCGGGAGCGGCACGGCCGGGGCGGCGGCCGGCCTCGGGCGTAGGACGCCTCGGGCGGCGCACGAGCACGAACGCCGAGGGCGCGGCGCGCGGGCGCGGGCGCGACGTCGCGGCGCAGAGCGCGGCCGACACCGTTTTGTGTTGCTGATCCCTTGTTTGAGCACACATAACTCCAAATTTCCGAATAGAACTGTACCAACCGAGGAATACGAAAGTTGTAGATCTAGCTATCCTCTACCACTTTCAAAAAGGCTATATAGTGTTTTTCTCAATAGATTTTGCAGGAAGGGCTTGCCAACTTTGAATGCCACTCAATTGCCATGAACAGGAGGTATTGACCTTTGAGCAAGTGTTTCACCTTTTTCCACTCAAAATTTGAAATGCCAATCTACATGAAAGTTGTGTCCCTCAACAACCTAGACAACTTTCATAAAGGTAGATTTTTAAGTGTTTAGGTGAATTTTGGAGAACACGGCAAAAGTTCCGAAAGACATCCACGGTTACTATAGTTTGAATGGGGTTTGACCAAGGCTTTGACTATGTGTTGACCCCACATGTGTGTCCACTAGATCGAAGGTGTAATTATAGTTGGTTGGTGAGTTTTTCGAGGTGAGGACCCAGGTTGACCGTGACTTGACAATTGTCAGCAGGGTTGACCAATGATTAGGGTCAATAAAAAACCTAGGGCGTCACATCGGCCGCTAATTCTAATAGAAACAGGGGCTAAAACATAAAAAGAAGGATCTCATTATAAGGTTTCTTTGAGGTGGGAGGACCAACTTGCAATTAAGAAAAAGTCGAGGGGATCTTTAGCAAATCTTCCTCAGTTGATCGGTATGGAGTCTTTTGACTCGATAGGCTGGGGACATCTGGGCCGCCCGCGCTTGATCCGACGGTGGCCGACGCATGCAAGTGGCCAGGCGGCAGCGGGCACGCCGGAGCCGGCAACACACGGCGGCGCGCGGCGGCAAGGTCACCGGAGATGGCGGGAAATAGGCTTCCGGTCACGAAATTGCACGGGGTTTGCACCTACATGTAGCTAAGACGATGGCAAAGCTAAAACAACGGCATATGGGGGTGTTTCAGGTGGCGGCCGGAGCACCCTGTCCATGGGGGCGGACGGCGAGCGGCCGGTGAGCGGTGGCACTAGCTACAGCTCAGGATAAAAGAAAAGGAGGTGGGGGTCGGCTTGCTCACCACACGGAGGAGAGTTGATGGAAGTTTGGGCAATGGGGAGGCAGAGACGGTGGAGATCGACGGTGGCGACTGAAGCTTGAAGATGACGACGACGACGCTTTAACGACGTGGAAGAGGACCCTGTGATTTGAATTGAAGTTCGATTAAGCATTGGGTGCGAAGAAGAAACAAGATGAGAGGGTCCAGAGCACTTCACCGACAGCGAGGATCTCGGGCAGCCGGCAGTGGCACGGCGGCCGGGATTTCTCAACGGTGATGGCGTGTGTGCGAGTGTGAGGAGGTGTGGGAGCTCTAATGCGTGCAAAGGGGGTGTGGCAGGTGCTCTGGTCGGGCTTAAATAGGGCCGAGAGGGGAGGGGGAGCAGCGTCCTGGCGGCAATGGCCATCAATGGCCATTGGCCTTGATTCCTAATCAAGAGGGGGTTTAAGGGGAGAAACTGCTGGATTGATGGGGGGAAATGAGGGTCGGCTTCACTGCTAATTGATTGAAGGTTTGAAGGAGGAAGGGGCGCAGTTGACGCGGTAACGGCCGGCGGCCATTCAAGGGGGGCGCGGGCGACCCGCGATGGGAGGTAGGGGAGGGCCTGACGGCCGGGTCCCACTTGTCAGCAGTCGGGAGAAAAAGAAAAGAGGGAAGGAAGGAGCTGGGCTGGCGGGTTAGTTTGGTGGGCCGTGTGTGCTGAAGACGGCCCGCAGGCGGGAGAGAGTGAAGGGAGGCGGCGGCCTGCGAGCTTGAGAAAAAGAAAAACAGGTCGGGGGAGAAGGGACCGGCTGGGCTGAAAAGAAAGGGAAGGGGAGGGAGAGAGGTTTGAAGTTTTCTTTTCTTTTTTAAACTCTTTTTCAAATTTTGCAAACCTCATTCAAACATAAACCATGCATTCGAATTATGATGCACAAGCACTTATTGTTTCTAACATTATTGAAATGATATTTTAATATTTTAAAGACCAAAGTTATTTGATAATTTACTTAAGTCCTTAGAAAAATAAATCTAATTGCCCTGTTGCTTATATTAATTTAGTGATGGAATTTTTAAGGTGTTACAGTCATCTATCAAAGTCATGAAATATCTTTTACCACCCTTTGTCAACACACCGTTCATTTCGCTCGGATCGGAATGAACTAATTACAGAGGTGCCAAGTTTCTCGCCTCAGCAGTCTTATGCGGCTTGCGAGTTTGTTTCGATTCAACACATACATGACACTTAGAATTTTGACAGAGGTAAACTTTAAAATTAAGCTCAAACTAGCTAAGCGCATCATACAACTAAAATTAACATGACAAAGCCTCAAATGCCAAACATTTGATTCATCATTCATCACATGGTTCACAACGTTATCATTGAACAATAAAGAAAAGCGGAACAAGCCTCCGCTATCATAGCCTTTTCTAACAAAGGTAACAAACTTAGAAATGATACATTTATTTGACTCAAAGACTAACTTAAAACCATCTCTACACAGTAGAGACCCACTGACTAGATTCTTCTTGATGGTAGGTATATGCTGCACATTTTTCAACTGTATGGTTTTCCTCGAAGTGAACTTCAAAGTGACTATACCAGCACCAAGAACACGCGCATGGGCACCGTTCCCCATCAACAACGAGGTAGTCCCCCCGACCTGGTAAGAAGAAAACATAGAAATGTCAGCACATACATTAATATTAGCACCGGTGTCTATCCACCACTCTGGTGAGGAAGACACTGAAAGAACTGTAGGTAAGAAATTACCATACCCCGTTGTTTCTGCACCCTCTCTAACAACCATGTTCGCTGTCTTTGGAGCCTTGCGATCTTTACGATCCGGGCACTTTGCAGCAAAGTGATCTGGACTGCCACAAGTATAGCAAGCACCCCCGACTTTCTCTTCTTTTTATTAGGCCCGTCGGCTTCCTTAGCCTTGGGCGGGTTTTGTGAAGGCTTCTTCCTCTTGTTTTGGTTATTCTGGAACTTGGGATTGCCCCTCTGCACAAAGTTTGCGCTTGAGGAGCTGGCTATTGGCTTTCCACGTGTGTCCTTTGCTCTCGCCTTCTCTTCAACATCAAGAGTCGCAATGAGGTCATCAAAAGTGAATTCCTTTCTCTTGTGTTTTAGAGAGGTAGTAAAATCCCTCCAAGAATGTGGCAACTTTGTGATAATTGCTCCTGCCACAAATTTATCGAGCAACACATATGGGGCCTCTTTGTTATAGTTTTCAAGCTCTTTAGCCGGCGCCTGTACTTCATGGGCTTGTTCCACCATAGAACGGTCTTCAACCATCCTGTAGTCTAGGAACTATTCCATTGCGTACAGCTCACCGCCGGTGTTAGTATACACTAGTAGGGATGTTGTCATCAATGACGTTGCATTATCATCATTGAAGATGCCAGAATGGTCACAATTAGTCTTTTGTGACGTTTTTGTGACGATTTTGGTTTGGTCACTATGGTGGCGTCACATTTGTTCATCGGTGACGAAATTGGTTTTTTCGTCATAGATGTGTCTCCAATCTGTGACGAATTTTGTGTCGTCATGGATTTGAAATCATTCTATGACGAATGTTTTTGGTCATAGATTATACCATGTTTTCGTCATAATTTCACGTCTGCCGGGCTAACTGACGTCGCCGTTAACGCCGTTAATGCATTTTGTGACGATACTTTTTCGTCACAATCTTCCATTCGCCTGGATAACGGATGGCGTCATTGCAGACTTGCAGTAGTGTGACGATCCGGTTTCGTCACAAATGTAGTCTTGTGTTGGTCATAGGATGCCGTATGCCACGCTGGCAGATGACGAGGCTGTGACGTCATCAATGACGTGGCTGCTGAGATCATCATCTTGCAACCGTCATAGATGTAATGTTTAAATCGTCACAGATTGGTATTTGGCATTGTCACGCTTTGATATAATATGGTCACTGATTTGCCAGCACTTTGGTCACAAATATAACATCTTTTGGTCACAGATTTGAAAGTAGTTTGGTCATAGATACACCATGCATTTGGTCATAGGTTTGGAAATAATAATATAATAGGAATTTGCAATTGATACTATAATTGGCACACAATTCCATTAGGTTTGCATCAAGTATTCTAGTGTGCATATACAACAGATGCACACCACTAGTCATTGCAAATTCAGTAAATATGTTGTTGAAACAGTACCAAGTACCATAAAAAGTTGCACACACGACCAAGTTACTAGATAGGCAAAGTGACAAAAAATAGAAAGGAAAGCTGAGCAGCAACTATGTTGAAGTCGATGACGAAGCATTTCCCTGTAGGGAGAAGAGCTTCTTGAGGAGCAAATTGGTCTCCGCCATCTCCATGATGTTCTTCTCTGTAAGCTTCTTGTACTCCTCTAGCTCCTTCTGTGTCCTTGCCGGTCTTCCTCTACATCTTGAATTTTTTTCCTGAGGTCATCCAGTTCACCTTGAACAGCTGTCGTCGCTTCAGCTGCAAGTTGGTCCCTAAGCTGACTTTCATTTGATGATACTGACTTGGAAGATGGCAGTGTTTGGAAGCCAACATTCTTCAGGAATAAGTTGGAGCTATTCTGAGAGAGCACCTTCGACACGACTTGCACACTGGATGCTGGCATCTCACCTTCAGAAACAGGTTCAGTCCTCAAAGCTTCCATTTGGGACTGAAATATTATCAAGGTAAAAGAGTTACAAGTATTTGATGAAGAGTAACATGACAATGTTTAATAAATGCAATAAAGTAGAGGCAAGTAAAAGAACCAGATTATTGAAAACCTACTACTATGTATGCATAAAGTCCACACATGATTTATGTGAAATGGCAACTAGTAGGCATATAATCTGTGCACTTACAAGTGCCTCTCTTGCAGGGTCACTTAAGCCACGTTTGGAGCTAGTGTGGCACGTCTGGAAGGCTTCCACTGCGTCTACTTCTGCAGACTGATCTAGGCTTGGTTCATCAAGGATTCTTGTTTGTTTCTGTGTAATGGAAAAATGACAGCAAAGTAGGCACAGATGAAAGGGAAAATAATTAGTTGACTCCAAATGTGCAGGTAAGTGAACAAGGTAATGTTTTACTTACGTATGCATGTAAGTGTGCCACATAGCAGCGAGAACCCGTAGCCTGGTGATACTTGACTTTACTGCGGTTTTCCTTGTTCTTCTCACATGTTTGCTAAAAGAGGATGAACATGTTAGTTGATATCACAGGTTTAAAATTAGGGACTTTGTAAACTGATAGTGAATGTATGAATTGATGCCCATACCATGTTCTTTGGATCTGACCACCTTGCAACAAGTGCCCTCCATTCGAGATCAGTCATGTAGTGAACTGGAGAAGTTGTATGAATCTGATTTGTAGGAACACCATTGAAGTATCTCTTCTTGAGTCGATAGCGTTGGTTCTTTATCGCAACACGCATCAGATCAGTCATAGCTGCCCTTGTTGGGGCATGATTTGTGTTAATGGCCAACCGACCCTAGGCATATGATAGTTGGATATTTAGTTAGTCAAATAAGCTTAATGAACAATAGTTTCATATGGCTATAGTAATGCACTTACAGCTAGCTGTCCCTCAAAGGCTTTGTAGTGTACATCGTCTTTCTTGTAATCTTTCCAATGTGGGAGGACAGGAATACTTTACCGAATGATGACGCCAGCCTCTGAAGCTAATTTGGCAGCTTGAACAGGATCTTGAGGTCTTTTTTTCCTTCCTGAACAACTATGGGCAATCACCTTCCCATAGCTTTGGTCATCCTATCTAGCTGCTTTCCAACAGTAGGTGGTCTGGGCCTCCTAGGAGCTCGTTGTGGGGGACCTACATCATAGAATTTAGACAGTTTTTTATTTTATTGATGCAAAATCAACTAAATAGATGTCAAAACTACATGAAAAAAAGAGGTTGCCTTCAGCTAGTGTGTTGTCATCGTTAGCAGCTGCAATGTGTGCCTCAAAAGCTGCATTGTCATGACCAGCTGATACACTGCCATCCTCTGATGGTGTGTTCTCATCAACAGTTGGTCCATTGGATTCCTCTCGCTGTACCGGATTGTCATCATAAGGGGTCGTAGGATCCTGTACAAGAAGCCTTTTTGATGCTCTTGTTTCGCATTCGGAAAAGTTGGGACATCCGACGAGTTGATGCCCCCACTCTCTTCTGTTCCTAACTCCGGGAGCCATTCGCCAATAGATTTCTTGATCTTTGGAGAAATGATTTTGCGACTATGCGGTTGGAGAAGCTGTGGGGAAAGAAAGCTCATGTAAGTCATGTGCATTAATAATGAAAACCATATATTCAACATCATCTTAGTTTGAAAGAATTTGCATATAAATCGGAGATCAAAATGCAGATCGGAAACAGTAAATTGCAATCAACTATATTAATAATAAGTACCATATAGTAAACATTTAAAACCAATGAAATCTAAGTCCTAAAGCATACTTCAGAGTAGAAACATTTAATCCTAGATTATATATTAATAATGAATACAATGTAGTAAACAAGTTGTATGTTCCAAGTATGCCCCATTCACTACTGTGAAGATAGAAGAAGCACCTTAAGTTGTGGCTGCTCATTAGATTCAATGTCTTCATCATCAGTATTATCTCCTTGATCATCCTCATCAAGGAGATACTCCGATGATGATGAATCTTCGTTATCAGTTCCCTTGTTTGTTGATTTTTTCCCCTTCTTTTGTGCAGGTTGAGGCAAGGATGTAATAATTTCAGAAGCTAAGGTATTCAATCCAAGCTCTTCAAGCATCTTTTGATTTTCCGCCACGCGTCTATCTCGGCATCGCTCATAATCAGTTATCGTAGGTTCTTTCAAGGACAAGAAATTGGGTGTATTAGAATTTTTAAAAGGCTTGAACTAATAGGTTAGAGTTAACAAAACTACATGAAAGATAGATAAGAGGTCTAAGATATGAGATAAGACCTACAACTATGTGTGGACTCCTAGATAAGAAAACCCCAGGGTATTACAGTGAATCAGAAATTGTTATAACTACATAAGTAACTATGAATATAGAATGGAGTGAACTACAATCTTCCTATCAACAAAAAATCAGGCAATATTACAGTACCAAACCGTGACATGATAATGGTCTCATGAATAAAAAAATACATTTCAAATTGGCATGCATATACGACAGCATCAAAATTGTAGATTTACTCTCAGAAATATAGTTGAATTTTTTGACAGACCTGCAGGCCCGTTCCTCTTTTGCCCCCTTGTTGCCACCATTGAAACCTGCAGATGAGCTTTGGGTTAGGTCGGGGAACAAAAGGAGGTGCATGGGCAGAGAAATGTATGTGAGAGAGAGGGATTGGGGGCGGCGTGAATTCAAAACGGGTTATTGACGGAGCTACTCGTCGCCGGCGGCTGTGGTTAGGGTTTCGTTGATGTGACTGAGTGGTTGATGGGAAGATTTAGGTAGGTGGGGCATTGAGAGAGAGGGTTAGGTTGAGGCGTCACGGCCTGGAAACTACGAACCTGGGGTGAGGGAGCACCTCGTCGCCGGCGATGGGTGCTGTGGCGGCGGCAGCTTCTGTGGTTCCAGGGGAGGTGTCGAATAGATGGGAATAGGAAGTGGGGAGGTTTGATGAGTTGTGGGGGAGGCATGTAAATAAGTCCGCCTTTTTTCGTGAAAGAATGGTGCCGAAAAGTTTTGGTGCAATTCCTCCCGCGTTGCCGCCGAAGCGTCAGTTACTCGAATCATATAAAACTATTTTGATTACTGAACAAACATCCTCGAGTAGCGCAGTGGTAAGGCCCATTTACTGGAACACTTGGGTCGCTGGTTCGATTCCTATGGGGCTCAGATTTTTTTGACTTTGTTCCTTTTTTAAACATCAGTTGCTTCTATTTCTTTATATTTTTTTCGTCAACACCTCCTTGTTTACCTCCAATAACACGCTCTGATAGTTTCACATGATTTCGAGATACTTGTGATGTGCATATCTCACATGTGTAGACGTCCCTTGCATAGGCACATTGGTCGTAGTGGGGCATGTCTTCCATTGTAGCACCGTGCACCGCCACTTTGGTATAATGAATTGAATATTATTTTGGCATGACTCCACACCAAATTGGTGTCTCCTTGCAAGTTTTTACATTTTTCTATCATGGTTTGCTAATTTTCACATTTATTCTTTATTAAATCATCAAAAAATTTAAGATGATAGGTAAAAATGCTACGAAAATTGCACAATTTCACGAAACCTCCTTGTTTACCTCCAATAACACGCTCTGATAGTTTCACATGATTTTGAGATACTTGTGATGCGCATATCTCACATGTGTAGACGTCCCTTGCATAGGCACATTGGTCGTAGTGGGGCATGTCTTCCATCGTAGCACCATGCACCGCCACTTTGGTATAATGAATTGAATATTATTTTGGCATGACTCTACACCAAATTGGTGTCTCCTTGCAAGTTTTTACATTTTTCTATCATGGTTTGCTAGTTGTGTCGTAGCAGGCTAGAAGGCAAGAAGATTTTGTGCCTTGCTTGCTTTAGCTTGTAAATACACATGGTCAGTGCAATGTGCCTAGTTAGTAGTGCCTTATGTGGCAACAAGACAAGTAACTTTCATCTGCATGTACATGCCCTATAAATATTTGGTAATGGCACGTTAAAGTATCATTTGTGGTAGTCAATCTGGTATACTTTTTTATTGAGATAACAGTAATCACCAATCTATATTATTGTAACATGTCATCTTCATGTGGAGACATATATGGTTTGGAAAAACATATATTCAAACTAGTAATCTTCATCTTCGTCATCTGGAGACATGTCATCGTTGTTATCGTTGGCATCGTCACTACAGTATTGCAGCACTGTCTCATCCTCCTCCCCCCCCTCGCTATCGACATCAATAATTGCAGCTTCCTTCTTGTTTTTTATTAATTCTTGCAAATTGCCTTCAATTATAGTGGCTTCCCCACCTTGAATATTTGGTAATGGCACGTCGTCGCCACCTTCTTGCACCACATGCTCAGTATCAGAATGGTAATCGTCCTGATGCACATCATGGCTGCCCTCATCTTTTTCTGCCACATCATAAATGTTTCTATGTTCAAACTTCTGCACAACTCGTCAATCTTTACCTAAAGATGTGTCTTGAATGTAAAATATTTTTTTCGCTTGACAAGATAGGATGAAAGGATCTGTCTTGTACCATAATGACTGCACATTGATGGATTTGAAATGTCCGTCATCTTGAAGGCCTTTCCCCCTGCCTTCTTGGTTGTACCAATTGCATCGAAATATAACCACAGTTCGACAAACTTGAAGATTCAAGTTATACAACAACTCAATCACCTCTTGAAGTTCTCCATAAAAATCTATAATGTTGTTATTATGTTCACCTGGAGTCATGACACCACTATTTTGTGTCTGCAGGAATTTTTCGCGATCCGCTGTGCTATACCGAACACCATTAATCTTGCAAACTACAGAAAACTTAACTCGTAGACATGGTCCACAAGACAGTGCCCACAATCCTTCGCTAACCGACCCTGGATTCTCCTTGCGTTGGTGCTCAATCTATTGAAACAAAAATAATCATTAGCAAAAATACGTATCCACTTAATATCTAAATAGTTGTAGTTACTAACGTGGTGCCTGAACCACTTGGCAAATCCTTGTTCAACCATTTTGTCAACATTATTTTGTGGTGCACCTTGCTGCAACAGCTCGTCTCTGTACAACCTGCAAAGACAAGATTATTTAAATTAAATTTTAAAAAATTAAGTAACAAATCAGCAAGTCTTAAAAATCATACTTGCTCCTTATATTCATCAGCTTCTTCACAATTATGTAGCACATACCAAACTAACTTATCCATTACATCATCTTCAATGTACTGGACCCTATTGCCTCCAACAAGAGTAACACCATGCTGAAAAACAAAGATAACATCAGGCAATATCCTCCATGTACCTAGAACAAAATGTCAAGGTGTCACTTGCCACATATGCCTCAGCAATTGATCCTTCTGGCTTCGCCCTGTTCCTTACAAAATTCTTCAAAGTGCCCAGGCGTCTTTCTATTGGGTACATCTAGTCGTATTGAACAGGACCTCTTAGCAGTGCCTTGTCAGGTAGATGGACACACAAGTGAACCATGACATCAAAGAAGGCAGGGGGAAAGATTTTCTCAAACTTGCATAAGATCAATGGAATCTGTTCTTTCAGCCGTTTGACAACATCAATCCTTATATTTCTACTGCATAGCTCCCTAAAAATGGTCCTGAGCTCAGCTATTGCTTCATACACATCCTTCGTCACCAATCCTCTTAGTCCAACAGGAATGATTCTGTGAAGGAGTATGTGGCAAGAATGTGTCTTGAGCTTTCCAACCACCCTCGCACCATCTTCACTTATGTACCTTGCTAGGTTAGCAGCATATCCATCAGGAAACTTGATACCTGTGAGAAACTTGCAAAACTCGACCCTTTGCTACTTCCCCAACACATAAGGAGCGGGTGGAGCACTAACTGAGTTGTTCCCTTTCTCTTGTAAGTGCAAATGGTGTCTGATGCCCATATCATACAAATCTAGCCTAGCATTATGTGTGTCCTTGGTCTTGCCAGGCACATTGAGTAATGTGCATAGAATGTTTTCACACACGTTTTTCTCTATGTGCATGACATCAAGATTATGTGGAAGCTTCAAATGTATCCAATAAGGCAACCTCCACAACACAGATTTGCGGCTATAAATCTTTGGACCCACATCACGCTTTCTTTTTCTTCCAGTGTTTTGAGTTTCATTCACTGCCTTCCCTGGCCTGACATCTCTCACCTTATCTAGCTCGTCTAGGACCTCACCCAAAGTGAACTTTTCTGGTGCATCTCGGTTTTCACGCTTACCATCGAAAGCCAAGCTTCTCCACCATGCATGTGACTTTGGAAGGTATCGACGTGTAACATATCTTATTCCTTATTGACCGAGACAGAGGATCCTTGTCGCAGTAAATACATGCATAATACCCTTTTGTTGTTCGGCCAGACAGCGTGCTCAACGCAGGGTAATCATGTATACACCATAGCACAGCAGCACGAAGGTCAAACTTCCTACAGTACATGCATCATAGGTACTTACACCCTTCCATAGCTCTAGCAGTTCTTCAATTAAGGGCTCAAGGAACACATCAAAATCCTTTCCTGGAGATTTTGGCCCTGGGATGAGTAAAGACATAAAGTAATTTGCAGGATTAACACATTCCCAGGGTGGGAGATTTAGTGGAGTCAGAAGCACTGACCACATACTGTACTGGTACTCATCTTGCCAAATGGATTGAACCCATCCGTAGCTAAGGCAAGCCTCAAGTTCCTTGGATCAGATGCAAAGGATTTTTCCTTACTGTCAAAGTACTTCCATGCTTCCCCATCAGCTGGATGGCTCATTACATTCCCCACTGGCGTCCTTAGTTTCATGTGCCACGAGTTTCCTCAGAAGTACGCTTTGAAGCATATATTCTCTTCAACCTTGGCAACAGTGGAAAATGCCTTAGTACCTTATGTGGAACCTGCTTGGTCCCAGTTTCATCTTTCCATCTAGACTCCTTGCATGCTGGGCACACATTCAACTTCGCATACTTGGTTGTTTTTGAATCCCGAAACAACACACAATTATTCTTGCACACATGTATGTTTTCGTATTCAAGGCCCAACTCTCGAAGGTATTTCTTCGCCTCATCATAAGAATTTGGCAACTCACTCTTAGGGTATCCTGATGAGATCAAGTTCATCATCGTTGAAAATCCTGCATTGCTGATTCGATAACGAGACTTGATATACAACATCCTCACCATAAAAGAGAATTTGGAATGCCTAGATCCCGGGCTAAGTGCCTTCTTCGCATCCTCAAGTACTCTTGCAAACCTTGGCTGTTCTCCATCAGCCTCTGCTTGAGCATACAGATCTCCAATCATCTCTGGTACTCCAAGATCCTCATCAAGATGACCATCATCGTCCACATCCACATGTATCCCATAGTCATGATCACCTTCCACATCCTACTGCTCTGTATTCTGAACTTCAGCATTATCTGCAGGCTCCCCATGATGAATCCACCTGGTATATGTAGCTGACATTCCAAAGATGTGTATCTGGTTTTCAACATCATGTTGGGGTCGCACCCTTTGATTCAGACAATTGCGGAAAGGACAACATATCTCGATGTCTTGTGCGTATCTTGCTCTAACAAATTCCATAAACTCTTCAACTTCTTTCAAATATGCAGGTGTGAATTGTTTCCCAAATATCCAGCTTCTATCCATCTGTTTTGACAAACACAAAAAAAATTCAAAACACCCAAAATGAGATATATTAAGCTGAAAACAATAAATTTTTTTGGATATTTAAACAATTAATTGATAATCAGATGCTAATAGGCTCTACAAAATCCAAACCATTTATCCATATATGAACAAAACCTTCAAATTAAACTCATATGCATATCTAACCAAATACTTTAAACAAATACTTCTAAAAACCTTGGAGGTGCTGCTCTTCTCAACTGCAGGCTGCCGCCTCCTCGACTGCAGGCGCTGCTCTGCCTCCTACGACGCCGCAGCAAGCATCTTCGATGCCACGCAACGCCCTCGACCTCGATCACCTGCACGCGCCACCGCCCTACAACGTGTGCAAAACCTATCTACGTCGTCACGAGGACCAACGCTTCGATAGGACTCGTCACGTACTCCTGGATACATTGCACGATCGACCTCAGCACGTTAGGCCCAGAGCATCACAATCGATCTAGTAGAAGGCCCACGACTTATTACAACAACATATTAAAGGTTCAAATAACAACTATACTTAAGACCTACACGAAAGCTCACGCAGTGTAGTGGTAAAGCTCTAACTTGCATACCCCTTGGTTCAGGGATCGAAGCTCCGCAGGAGCAATTTTTTTGGCCTAATACTTGTTGCCCAGTTCCAAACAAACAGGGACTGAAGCAGCCCATTAGTTATGGCCCAGTACCAAAATACCAGGGAAGGGAGCGGCCCATTTCGACAACTAATCCCACGCAGTCAATTCCACCACCGATTTGTGACGAATTTGTTTCATCATTAAGTGTGTCAAACGATGCCAATATATGTTGACGATAACAAAACTAATTTGTGACGATCAACTTTCGTCATTCCACTAAGGTATACCCAAAACACGTTTTATGACGATCTCCTTTTACTATTCCGTGACGCTATTTTTGTTTTTGTCATAAATTTCCGGGCCAAATCTTCGTCACTTGCCACCTATGACGAAAATGGAGATTTCGTCACAAATGACATACCATTCTGTGACGAAAGTGAGCGCGTCACGAGCAAATCATCACAAATTGCAACATTTCTAGTAGACGCTCCATACTGAGCCTCAAGAGCCTCCCAAATATCCTTCCCCGTCTTTTTTTGGGACAGGTGTCCACCAGGTTATTAACCAAAACGCTGATGACGGCACCCCGGAATAGATTATCATTCAAACTGATTTTTTCTTCCGAGGCACCCTCGGGAGATTTTCCGACAAAGACATACATCATTGAAGGACCAAACGGCGAACCAGAGGGGGGAGTGAATGGGAGTTGATAAAAATTCTTCTCGAAGGAGATAGAGGCTCCAACAAGCCTTGCGATCCCGACGCGTGTCCTCCGCTTCGAAGTCTCTGGATTGCGTCGTCGCACACCGGTCAGACCGGTACCCATCGGTCAGACCAGTTCGATGCTGCTGCACCTCCGTCTTCCGTTCTTCAGTCTTGGCTTTGTGGATCAACCAAGGAACCCAGTGGTTTTCTGGTGAACCACCGGAAACCCCGCGAACTCGGTGTAGCCTCCGCCAATCGCCACTAATGACTCGGCTCCCACGTAATCCCGGCTTGACCTTGGTTTTGAGGCTCAACCAAGAAACCGTCCATGACTTCATCTTGCTGTTCTTGCCACCATGCGGCCCGCACTTGACCTTGCTGGCCACTGGTGTCGGGCATACTCCCCGGGTACTCATGCAAGGAAGGAAGAAGACAGACTCCTATTGGAATTCCCTTGTAATCCTACTAGGGCTCGTTCCGTGTAATCCTACTAGGACTCCTGCCTTGTAACCGACTAGGAACCCGCCCCCTGGACTATATAAAGGAGGGTCGGGTACCTAGCCGGGCACCTGATCTGAACCAACCCAACACCAAGCGCAGGGCGCCATACTTGATCCCCCAAACAGGACGTAGGGTTCGCCACATTGGCAGCCCGAACCTGTATAAATCTTGTGTCTCGTGTCCTTGTGCATACCTTCGAGTTCTCGGTCTCCTGATCACGATCCTCACCGCACAATCTACTACCTCAGTTACTCTCTTGGTAGGTTTGCCGGTCTAAAACATCGACAGCTGGCACGCCAGGTAGGGGTGATCATCACCACCGGGCGAATTCGAAGGACCCTCATCAACAAGATCAATCTACTCGTCGACTCGTCGAGATCCATTGAAGCAAGTCGCCTTGCTCTTGTCAAAGAGGAATCAATTTTCCTACGTCGCGCTTCCGGTTGCTTCGACAATTAACGTGGCTTGTCGCGCTGCTCGTCGTCGACTACTCCGTGTCACGCGGCTCGTCCCGCGGCTCGTCGCACCGCTCATCGTCGACAACTCCGCCTCACACAGGCTCGCCGTCGACTACTTCGCCTACACCGCGCGTCCGGGTGCCTCGGCATGTCGTGCGGCTCGTCACGCAGCTCGTCGCGCCGCTCGTCGTCGACTACTCCGCCTCGCGCAAGCTCGTCGTCGACTATCGCCTACGCCGCGCGCCGGGTGCCTCGGCATGTCGCGCGGCTCGTCACGCGGCTCGTTGCGCCGCTCGTCGTCGACAAATCCACCTCACGCGAGCTCGTCGTCGACTACTTTGCCTCCACCGCGCATCCGGGTGCCTCGGCACGTCGCGCGGCTCGTCACGCGGCTTGTCGCGCCGCTCGTCGTCGACTACTCTACCTCGCGTAGGCTCGTCGCCGACTACTTCGCCTCCGCCGCGCGTCCGGGTGCCTCGGCATGTCGCGCGACTCATCACGCGGCTCGTCGCGCCGCTCGTCGTCGACTACTCCGCATCGTGCAGGCTTGTCGTCGACTACTCCGCCTCGTGCAGGCTCGTCGTCGACAACTCTGCCTCGCGCAAGCTCGTCGTCGACTACTTCGCCTACACCGCGCGTCCAGGTGCCTCGGCACGTCACGCGGCTCGTCGTGCTGCTCGTTGTCGACTACTCCGCCTCGCGCAGGCTCGTCGTCGACTACTTCGCCTCTACCGCGCATCCGGGTGCCTTGGCACGTCGCGCGGCTCGTCACGCGGCTCGTCGCGCCGCTCGTTGTCGACTACTCCCTCGCGCAGGCTCGTCGTCGACTACTTCGCTTACGCCGCGCGTCCGGGTGCCTCGGCACGTCACGCGGCTCGTCGCGCCGCTCGTCGTCGACTACTCTGCCTCGCACAGGCTCATCGTCGACTACTTCGCCTACACCGCGCGTCTGGGTGCCTTGGCACGTCGCGTGGCCCGTCACGCGGCTCATCGTCGACTACTCCGTGCGCCGCGACTTCGTCTTGCGGCCACGCTGGCTCTACTTCAGCCACACCGTGCGTGGTGACTACTTGTCTCGCGGCAACACTGGCTCTACTTCGAGTACGCCGCGCGCCGCCACGACGTCGTCTTCCGGTCGCATCGCATCGACCATTCATCTCGACTAGTTTTCCAAACTAGTCGAGAACGGCAGTCACGCCCCCAAAACTAGTCGGAATCAACTCTGACTAGTCAACTTCAGCAACAACCGTCGTGGCTCCATCACCGACCGCCACGGCTTCATCAACAGTCTGCCCAGGCAGCAACAGCTAAGTCATTTATTTAAATGATTACTGTTTTATTTTCTTGGCTTGTTCCCCTCATCATGTAGGATAACATGCCGGCTACTCATTTGTGTACGCTTCTCGGCGGGTTTTCACGGGAGCTACACTCTGTTGACTACTCTTGGGGTATATCAATCAAGTCACCACGAGTCTACTTCATCAACTCGAGGGGCTATCCCTAGGAGGCAGCTTCTAAACTCCGCTACGCGCGGCAATCTAAAGTCGCATTCTAAAGTCCGCTCCGTGCGGCAACTTAAAGTCGACTCCGGTCGCATCTTCGCCTGTTTCGGTGGCATACTACGTGTGTAAGCTTCGATGGAACCTGGCTGTAAGTGGCCCTCGGGTCCTGGCGACGATGGAACCTAGCTGCACGTGGTCTTCACGCTTTGTACCATGGGTCCAAGTACCCTAAGTACTCACGCTCTGTACCTTGGGCCTGAAATCCATGGCCCAGGTACACAAGTCGACTTTGGTCGCACCTTCAAGCCCGCTCTGGCGGCAATCGTACCTTGGGTCTGAAATCCATGGCTCAGGTACTCAAGACCACTCCGGTGGCACAAGTCGACACTAACGGTCGCACCCAAGCCCACTCTGGTGGCACAAGTCGACGCTAACGGTCGCACCCAAGCCCACTCTGGTGGCACAAGTCGACGCTAACGGTCGCACTGTGACAACCCGCCCAGGAAAATACCGTACTATCGCCTAAGGCCGATCCACTTTGGTCATTAAGCAATAATAAAGTATCATCCTGTCGTTAGTTGCCGGGTTAACACCCGGTAAATCACTTGAAAAGCAACAAGGATCGAATATATGCATTAAAACTCACTCGAAGGCGAGTCCAGAGATACAACAACATTAATATCCAAATTCGTACCCCGAGGGGTTTATTTATTACAAACCATAGTTTTTGCCATGATGAGATAGTTCAGAGTTTTCGAAAAGAGCGGAAATAAGCTAACGGAAGCGAAGACACCACGGGAGGCCATCCATGATGCTTTCAGTAGTCGTCCTCCACCCACTCCAGCTCCCAGCCGGGCAGGATCTCTCCGGGCCACACATCACTGAAGGCATTACCTGGATCAACACATTATAGCAAGGCCGAGTATACTAATACTCAGCAAGACTTACCCGTCGGTGATAACTACTTCACCAAATCTAGACCATGAAAGGCTTTTTGGCTACTGGGTTGCTTTTTCTAAAAAGTAACAAAGAGTAGGTCCTTACTTTCAAGATTTTAGCACAAGTTCTAGTAGGTTTAATCTTTACTACGTTAGCCAACTAGTACAAACAAAGTTGTACAATACAATTAATCAAACGTAATATTCATCATCTTCCATCATTAGGGATCTCATGACTAGTGGAGTAAGTAGTCTCGGATAACGGTGAGAGGCCGACAATCGATTGATTTAAACCTTGCAAGGTAAACCCAAACACACGGTAGGCTGCCCACAAAGGTACAACTTTCCCAGGCCATTTCCAAAAATCCTCGGGTCGGGATCGAATCTTACAGTCTTTGGTGTAGGCTATCCGGCATACCCCGCGAGATACCCGGAGTCACCATACACCACCGGTAGCTAGCCGTGAGAGCGAATCCCAAGAGTAGTAATAGTAGGATCCCTTGCCGCCTCATTAAGGTACTAGGCTTACCGGTCCCATACCCGACATGTGCTTAGTACGTTCAAAAACTTAACCCACATAACCACTGGACCGGAGCCCAGATCCCATGCTCTTACCACGTGAGCAATCCATTTGAGATATATTGTGATTCCTATCTAGGAACCTATTCTCGCGAGTGAGGTCATCACCCGACTTGTAACGGTCCTATAGCTTAGCAGCTATCGACCTATCATTCTAGTAAGGACAAAGGTACCTAGGGATCATGCATCTAAGGTTCCAACCAACTCATGAACTTAAATGCACAATCATCCATAGATAATTGAATAACACAATTTAAAAACTAGGTTAGATGCACCGGAGCTTGCCTTCGTCAGCTAGGTTAGATACACCCTCGTGGTCGTCGAGCACTTCCACGTACTGCAGCGAAGCTTCCTCTCCTCCTTCCTCGTTCTCCGGGACAAGGGAGTAATCTCCATCCGGAAAATCTACATGGAATGCAATGCACGTTTAGGTGATGTGATAGTTTGTTGTCTTATCCAACTCTGGTTGGTCATATTCACCTTAACAAGCATCCAGATAGTGTTTCTCTTTTAGGAACGTTATTGGTTGTACATGGGTTATTCTTTTATTGTACATTTGACTAAACGTCTTTATTGTACTTGTCATTTCATGTGAATGTGTAGTCCATTTCCTTCACAAGCAAAGGTATAGTTAATATTTTTATTCATGAATCAATTTCTTATCAGCGAGGATATTTAATTATCTTTTAATTAAATTAGTAAATACTTCCAAAAAGGAAAAATAATTAATTTTGGGTTTTTCTTTATTTAACTTCTCTTTAATATTAAAAGGACTTTTAAGCTTTCTATTAAGCAATTAAATTACCAAAAATTAAAGAAGTGTTTCATATGCATATTAGCACCTATCCTTGTCCATTGGACCCACATGCAAGTGTTGGATGCTAGGAAA
The DNA here is from genome assembly GCA_947561735.1 of Cenchrus americanus. Lineage (NCBI taxonomy): Eukaryota > Viridiplantae > Streptophyta > Magnoliopsida > Poales > Poaceae > Cenchrus > Cenchrus americanus. The sequence continues at coordinate 52,346,689 of OX387245.1, forward strand.
TTAAATATTATTGAAAATAACAAAGGCTAGCTAGTGATTCAAAATAAATACATACAAAAATAATTAAGCACCAAACTGATCCCAACTTTCTCATGCATGCTCTCTGGTCCTAAACAAGCCTAAAGAACTAGCATGTTCACCTAGGAACTCTACTAATCTTAGCTTATTAATTTACAGAGGAATTCATGCATAAATTGAGGATAAATATTTCTGTTAAGCCAAAAATCATGAGTAATTCACAGGATGTGTATTTTGACATAACAAGATAGTGTGCATAAGTTGAGATCAAAAAGATAAATATATTTAGCAAGAAAAATCATCTAGGCAGTTTCTGCAGGAATGGAAAACAATTTATCTAACAAGATCCACTACATAACTTTGTGCAATTTTTGGCACAACAGCTAGCCATGACCTAACACACAACATATCCAAAATTGGGATACATAGGAGTTATGGATTTAAAGTTATGCTAGATCTAGGTTTTTCACAATTGTATTTTTCATTCTAAAACTATTTAGAATCCAGCCATGTGCAAATAACAAAAATGATGGGATTTCTCTTCCTAAACCCAACAAAATTGGTTTGGTATTTTTCTGATTTTTCTACGAATTTTTAGGAATTTTCTAATTCTCTGGACTGATATGCAAGAAAACTTAGATAGGGTTCCTTACAAACAAGCCCTGAACTTAACACGAAACACCCTGGAAAGATTAAAATCCTAGCAATCGGGTTCTTGGCCGGAGGAGGCGGCGCGGCTCCGGCCAATTCCGGCGAGCCGGCGGCACTCCCGGCCGGGCAAGTGGCCAGGCTCGACGGGAGGCTCACCTAGGGGCTAGGGGTGTCGGAGTTGGGGCGGAAGGGATGGCCGACGAGGGGGTTCGACGACGGCCGGCCGCGGTGGCCGCGACGGCTCGGGGGACGGCGAGGTCGGTGCGGGATTTGAACCACAAGCGAACTGGGGAGGTGTATTGGGGCCTAATGAAGCTATTGGAGCGGTTAGCCGGCGGCGAGCGCGAGCAAGCACACGAGCTCGAGGCGGCGGCGGCAATGGCGGTGGAGGGGGCTCGGGATGGCGCGCTGGGGGAGTGAGGAGGGGTTTAAGTAGGCGCTCGAGCACTGGGTGACGATGGGTGACGGCGCGAGATGCTCCCGGCCGTGCTACGGGGGCTCGGGCGGCGCGCGTACGGCGGCGACACCGCCGACGGACCGGCGGTCCGTGGCGCGCGCGCACGTATGGCGGCGTGGCCGGCGCGGACTCGGTGTGCCTCGGGCGGGGGCGCGTCGGGGCGCGGGTGGCTCGGGCGGCGCGTGCCTCGGGCGGCGCGGGCGCGGCGCGACGCCGGGGTGCCGCCGGCGGGCGGCCGGCGGCGCGCGGGCGCGCGACGTCGCGCGCGCGCGGCGCTCTGGCCGGTTGCTATTTCCTGGTGCTGAGTTTGAATCGATTTTTCTCTAAATTCTTGTATAGAAGTAGACCAAGTGATGAATACCAAACTTGTAGATCTAGTTACCCTTAACATTTTCTACAAAGGCTATATAGGGTTTTTCTGCACAGGATTGGAGTTATTTGAATGCCAAAAGTGAATCTCAGCATGTCTTGGCAAACAGTAAAATCTGCCTTGCAACTCATTTTCCAACTTTTCCCCTCAAAATTTGAAATGCCAATCTACATGAAAGTTGTGTCCCTCATCAAGATGGACAACTCTCATAAAGGTAGAATTTTAAGTGTTTAGGTGAATTTTGGAGAACGCGGCAAAAGTTCTGGCAGACACCTGTGGACACTGGGGTGGCATGGGGTTTGACCAAACCTTTGACCATGGGTTGGCCCCACAAGTGTGTTTTCTAGTCAAATAGGGTCACTAGGGTGGGTTTGTGAGTTTTTCGAGGTGAGGGCCCAGGTTGACCGAGGTTTAACCACTGTTGACCATTTGACCGGCTATTAAGGCTAATTAAAAACCTGGGGCGTCATAGCCTACCCCCCTTAAACGGAATCTCATCCCGAGATTCGATTTGATAACGAAGAGATGGGGAGAAGAACTCACGATTTCGAGATTGTAGGAAGCACGGATACTTAGTGTTAAGATAGTCCTCCATCTCCCACGTTGCTTCTTCCTCCGTGTGATGACTCTATTGGATCTTGTACATTCGCACAGTCTGCCTTCGGGTCTTTTGCTCTTTTTGGTCTAGTACTTTCAATGGGTGCTCGATGAGCGAGAAATCCGGCTCAATCCAAGAATTAGCTTCTGTGATGATTTCATTCTCCGGCACAGGCATTCCCTTCTTCAATTGAGTTACATGAAACACATTGTGAACCGCGGAAAACCGTTCTGGCAATTGGATACGGTAAGCCACGGGTCCACATACTTCTATAACCTCATATGGTCCAATGTAGCGCGGGGCTCACTTTCCCTTGACTCTGAACCTTTGCACACCTTTGGTGGGGGACACTTTCAAATATACATAATCTCCCACTTCAAAGTGTCAAGGTGCGGTTCCCTTGTCATGGTAACTCTTTTGCCTCATCTGTGCCATCTTCAAATTCTCTCTAATCACTTGCACTCTTTCTTCGGCCTCTTTAACTAATTCTGGACCAAAGAGTGTTCTCTCTCCAGCCTCTGACCAATTCAGCGGAGTGCGGCATCTACGTTCGTAAAGAGCATCGAACGGTGCCATTTTCAAACTGGCTTGATAGCTGTTATTGTAGGGGAACTCTGCCAAGGACAAACACTTGTCCCAACTCTTGTCAAAGTGCAAGATGCTTGCTCTCAACATATCTTCCAAAATCTGATTTATTCTTTCCGTCTGACCATCTGTCTGCGGATGATAACTGGAACTGCGAATCAGTTGGGTTCCCAAACACTCATGCAATTGTTCCCAAAAACGAGCTACAAACTGAGTCCCTCTATCAGAGATTATAGTCTTTGGGATTCCATGCAAACGAACTATGTGATCCATGTACAATTCTGCATATTGTTGTACGGAGTAAGTGGTGTGCACGGCAATGAAGTGAGCGGTCTTGGTGAGTCTGTCCACAATTACCCAAATAGAGTCTTTCTTTCTAGCTGTTAGGGGTAAACCCACAATGAAATCCATACTAATATCGTCCCACTTCCACATAGGTATCGACAGGGGTTGGAGTACACCTGCCGATTTCAAATGACTTGCTTTCATTCGGTGGCAAGTATCACACTCGGCTACATACTTGGCTACATCCACCTTCATATTGGACCACCAAAAGTTCTGTTTCAGATCTTGGTACATCTTGGTACTACTGGGATGAATAGAGAATTTGGACATGTGAGCTTCATCTAGAATGATTTTATTGATTTCCGGGTCAACGGGGACCACTAGACGTTTCCCAAACCAGACCACATCCTGGTGATCCTTCTGGAAACAAGTGTACTTGGGGTCTCCCTCTGCTAGTTTCTGTTTGATGGTTTGGGTATCTTCATCATTGCGCTGGGCAGTGACAATTCTGTCATAAAGATCAGATTCCGCCATCAAGGCATAAAGAATTCCCTGCGGTACCACTTCTAAGTTGAGCCTTCTCATTTCTTCACACAACGGTTCACTAACTGGCTCCAACTCTAGGTGGTTGCAATGATCTTTGCGGCTAAGAGCATCCGCAACAACATATGCCTTGCCGGGGTGATAGTACACTTCTAGATCATAATCCTTAATCAACTCAAGCCATCTTCTCTGTCTCATATTCAATTCTGATTGGGTGAAGATGTATTTGAGGCTCTTGTGATCAGTGAAGATATTGCAACGATTACCCATTAGATAATGCCTCCATATCTTGAGGGCATGGACAACGAGACTAACTCAAGATCATGGGTAGGATAATTGAGCTCATGGGGTCGAAGTGCCCATGAAGCATAGGCAATGACTCGGCCCTCTTGCATAAGGACACAGCCGAGACCCGTGCCTGATGCGTCACAGAAAACTTCAAATGGTTTGGAATTATCCGGTTGCACTAACACTGGGGCTGAAGTTAGATGTTGCCTTAGGGTGTGGAAAGCTTTCTCACATGCTTCGTTCCACACGAATTTCACTCCTTTCTTGAGTAATTCGGTCATGGGTTTTGCGATTCTGGAAAAGTCAGGAATGAATCGACGGTAGTTTCCCGCCAATCCTAGGAAACTGCGGATTTGATGTACGGACTTGGGTGGTTTCCAATCCATCACCTCTTGAACTTTGCTAGGATCTACGGAGATACCATCGTGGGAAATGTTGTGCCCTAAGAATTTTACACTTTTCAACCAGAATTCGCATTTGGAGAACTTAGCATAAAGCTTGTGATCTCGCTAACGCTGAAGGACAACTCGGAGATGTTTGGCGTGTTCTTTCTCGCTTTTGGAATAGATGAGGATATCATCGATAAAGACTACGACGAATTTATCGAGCTCCGTCATGAACACGGAGTTCATGAGGTACATGAAGTAGGCTGGGGCATTTGTGAGTCCGAAAGACATTACCAAGAACTCGTAAAAACCATAACGAGTGGAAAAAGCGGTTTTAGGAATGTCGAAAGGTCGAATCTTGATTTGGTGGTAGCCAGAACGAAGGTCGATTTTAGAGAAGACTTTGGCACCAGCCAATTGATCAAAAAGAACATCGATTCGGGGAAGTGGGTATTTGTTTTTTATGGTGACTGCATTGAGTGGTCGGTAATCTACGCACATTCTCAAGCTACCATCTTTCGTCTTGACAAAGAGAGCAGGGCAACCCCAAGGAGAAGAGCTCGGGCGAATATACCCCTTATCTAACAATTCTTGGAGGGTGGCATACGATAAGGTCTTTTGGAAATGGGTTGCGGTACCGGGCTGGAGTTCAATCACAAACTCGACATCTCTGTCTGGTGGCATACCAGGAAACTCATTCGGAAAGACATCCGAGTACTCGCACACTACTGGAATTTCATCAAGAGGGGAGATAATGGTCACATAGGCACAAGAATCGGTACCGTCCCTGAAAGGTAGGTACAAGGTAGTGTGCCCGACCGTAGGAGAATTGATTTCTACAACCCTATCTGATATATCTAGAATCACCTTATGTTGATTCATCCATTCCATACCCAAGATAACATCCATGCTTCCCAATTTGATGGCTATAAGATTAGATTGAATAACCATACTTCCTAGCCTTAAAGCAACTCCAAAAGTTACTAAATGAGACGTGATGTCCCCACCTGGTGTGGAAATTTTATAAGCTGATTTGGTTTGTACTCCTTTTAGACCCAACTTGTCTAGTAGGCTCTCATTTATGAAACTATGAGTGGCTCCCGAATCAAATAAAATCTTAACAGGAGTGTCGTTGATAGAGAATGTACCCGTGAGCACTGAAGCTCCTTCTGGGATGTCACTCATGGCGGTGAAATTCAGCTTGCCCTGGCGTACTTGCACCATAGGCTTCTTGCCCGGAGTGGCAGGCTTGTTTCCTGCACCATGATTCTGCGGGTTGGGCTTGATCTTCCTGGGCTTGGGACACTCATTAATGTAATGCCCTGGCTGGCCACAGTTGTAGCAACGACGATCACCAACGTTGCGAGGAGGTGCATTAGGCTTTGGAGCCTCGCTCGTCGAGCACCGGCGGAACCGGAAGTTCCCTGTGGGTTTGCTCGAGGTGGCTTCATCGTCCGGCGTCCGGCTGAAGATTCTTGGGATGGGCCTGGAGCGTTCTTCTTCACAAAGCGAAACTTCTTGCCCGTTCCGCTGCCTCGGGTGAAACCTGACATCCTCTTCTTGTCCCCGTGGGCTTTCTTCATAGCATCTTCTTGGGAGGTAGCCTTGTTCACTAGCTCATGGAAGTTTGCGGGCTCGAGCAGGTTCAGACGCTCATACAATTTGCCATCAAGCCCGTCACGGAACCTTTCCATCTTCTTTGCATCAGAATCAACGTGATGCCCGCCATATTGGCACAAGCTATTGAACTTCTGAGCATAGCGATACACTGTGTCAGATCCCTGTCTGAGGGCCAATAGCTCCTTCATCTTCCTATCCATCAGTCCCTTGGGAATGTGGTGGCTCTTGAAAGCCTGCTTGAACTCATCCCAAGTCACAGCGTGCCCTCGCTGCATTGACTTGAAATGGTCCCACCACATCAAAGCTTCTCCTCACAGTTGCAGCGCTGCGAAGTTAGCTTTGTTCTCCTCAGAGCAAGGCAGCACAAAGGCAGAGAATTTTGCCTCTATGGCCTTGATCCAAGCCTCAGCTTCCAGGGGGTCTTATGCTTTAGCGAAGGTCGGTGGCTTCATAGCGATGAACTGGGCATACGTGGTGACCTGATTAGGCCCCTCGCGGTTGGCCCTGTGTGGCGGCCCTCGGTTCATCTGCTGGGCGATCTGCTGCTGCGTCTGTAGGATCTGGCGCAGCACCTCGGTTTGGGTGGCCATGAAGGCCTCCGACGGTGTCATGGGTGGGGGTGGCGGCAAGTCACCGCTACCACTTGCTCCGAAAACGTTGGGCGAGCTGCGCGTGGTTCCCACCATCTGAAAAGCGAGCTTCATTAGTGAGATAGCCAAAAGCTTACTCCAAAATTATGACAAGCATGATCATGCATAATCACATCTCATTAGCATTTAAATGATGAGGACAGCAAAAGTCGAACAATATTCCATAGCCACCAAGATTCGTAGAATCGTTTTCTTAACACGGTTAGGAATGCGATCACTCGAATGCACGGGCTCACATTTACCCTCGGACAATTACTGCCACTTCGGGTACCACGAAGGTGGTATACGAACGAGCACCTAATCGCTGGCAACGAGTGATGCCCTTAGAAATGCTTTGGTTTACCAACGTTTTAGGTGGAAATGCAAAATTGACAAGCGTGGTCATTTGCAACGGTTTAAACAAGAATTTGGGTCATACACGACGAAACTTCCATTACTGAATGACAAACGAATCCACTTAAGGCACACATGCTTAAGCATTCATTATTACAATAAGATAGAACAAGGTCCAAGGACATTACAACTCTCGAGCTTTGAAAACAACAAGGCATGACACGATACAAGCAGTTACTCGGCACGAAAACGTGCTGAGAAGTCAACTACTCTAAACATCTCAAAGATACTCGACAGGATCGACATCCTTCTTATTCCTACTGTCGGCAACCTAGTTGCCCACTGAAGCACCACTGTACGTAGGCGAAGCTGGGGGAGTCGGTAACGGTGGTCCTGCCTGGCTGGCCTGATCCAGACCGGACAAACCCTGCTGCTCCTCCGGATGTGCCTGTACTGGGGGCAGTGGCTGTAAGGCCACTATCGCCTGCAAGGCTGCCACCTGTACCTCGACCTCCTCCACCTGCTGCTGCATATCAGCAATTTCTTGAAGTAACGTCAGCCTCTCAATCTCATGCACATCGGCATTCTCCTCTAGTGTATGGTTCTCTGCCTCCAGATCTACAATCTTCTGCAGGCAGTCGCCTCTCTCTAGCTCTAACTGAAATCTCCTAGCACGCAGCCTGTCATTCTCCTGCTGCACCTGAGTAAGCGTAAAGTTCAGCTGCTGGTGTGCTGCTGAAAGCTGCTGCCAATCACGCCTAGATGCCTCCAAACGCTGCCCAATAATCGTTGCGGTATTATAGCGCAGCCCCTGAAGTGTGAAGACCACGTTCAGACAGCGAGCTAGCGTCTGAGTAACATCCAACGGCTCTGCTAGTGTCAACAGCTCCCGTAGGTGATCCATACGGTCCAACCATGCTGGGTCGTGAGGACTCACAGCAGGAAACAATCCAAACGGAGAGAGAGCTACTACGGTGGGGTTGTGGTCACAGAAATCTGTCAGCACTCTGAGGGCGGCTGACTCAACGGACTCGTGAGTGATAAATCCCCAGTATATAAAACTCAAGTCGAACCAGTCGGCGTGGTCTGGGTGTGGCAGAACAGTGACGATCACTCTACAATGGGGAAAGCCATAGCGCTCGAACTCCTTCACCTCGTAAGTCGGTGGCGTGAGGTAGCCTGCGGCGCTGAGTGCTTCCCACGCAAGGCGCGGAAAACCCTCCCAGTGCAACCCGTTGGTACGGATCGTACCGTCAGCGTCGAACTCGTGGAACACGGGGAAAGCCATCTGTACACAAATGTAACTCATGTCAGATCTCAAAGAGAACGGCATGTCAAATGGTGAAGTTCTGGCAGCTATGAATGAAAATTCATAACCAAAAATCCAGAAGCCTCAAAACTTCCCAAGTTTTCCCGGTTCCAAAATAAATTCTTTAACAATTAATTAAATTTTAAGGTTGAGCATCGAACAAGGAAACAAGGTGGATGGTTCTGAACCTAGATGTGCCTAGGGAAGTGTAAACCAACCCAAACAGAACTAGGATTGAGAATTGCTATTACAAGATAACTAGTTAAGGAGCAATTGTTTTTAACAATTTGGTTTAATTAACCTGGCACAAGGTAACAACTTTTTCAAAATTTCGGCAGCATGACGGCTAGGAATGAGAGGTACTTTAGTTTATAAAAAGCACACACTAGCAAAATCTTCCTTAGAGAGCATATGGAATTTCGATTTTGGGTCCATTTTAGTTGTTTCGATTTTTAGTATGCATGCAAGACGTCCTATCCGACCTCACATGGCAATCAAGCCAAAAATCGAAGTTAGTGCCGGTGGCAAGGCTTTTATCCGTCTCTCCCTATAATATCTAGTCGAGAGCTATACGGTACTCGCCTAACAACTAACGAAGCGCTGTTATGTACCTACAGAAAACGAACCTTTCGTGCCAAGACGTCACGAAAGCGTCCACATACATTACCATTCACTATAGAAACGGTATCCATGTGTTAAGCCGTTGCATGGACAGCGTCCAACCTCGGACACCCTCCATTGAATGGAGTGTATCCTTGCCTCGCATGAGCGACATGCGGAATGCACACGTATGAGACACGTGGCGACACACAACTCATAAATAGACGCGAAGATGGGATCCGTGGAATGGATCACTCCATCAACCCTCGCAATTCCCGTGATGCGGAACAGCACACGTATAAAACACGTGGCTCCTAGTTTGGTTGTGCAAGAAAGTAAGTCTGACATAAAGTAATGTGCTGGGAGTTAGCAAAATAAACCATAAATTAAATAAGCCACCTAAAAGAACCCAAAATTCCCTCTAGGGCCTCTCGATCTAGTTTATCCTTAGTGGACCAACGTATTTTGGAAAATCAGACAATCTTGGCATATTTTATTCAAAAACCATTTGATTAAGTTTATTAATTAATCTCTGGTGCATATAGGCTTTGATGCCAACTGTGACAACCCGCCCAGGAAAATACCGTACTATCGCATAAGACTGATCCACTTTGGTCATTAAGCAATAATAAAGTATCATCCTGTCGTTAGTTGCCGGGTTAACGCCCGGTAAATCACTTGAAAAGCAACAAGGATCGAATATATGCATTAAAACTCACTCGAAGGCGAGTCTAGAGATACAACAACATTAATATCCAAATTCGTACCCCGAGGGGTTTATTTATTACAAACCATAGTTTTTGCCATGATGAGATAGTTCAGAGTTTTCGAAAACAGCGGAAATAAGCTAACGGAAGCGAAGACACCACGGGAGTCCATCCATGATGCTTTCAGTAGTCGTCCTCCACCCAATCCAGCTCCCAGCCGGCGGATCTCTCCGGGCCACACATCACTGAAGGCATTACCTGGATCAACACATTATAGCAAGGCTGAGTATACTAATACTCAGCAAGACTTACCGTCGGTGATAACTACTTCACCAAATCTAGACCATGAAAGGCTTTTTGGCTACTGGGTTGCTTTTGCTAAAAAGTAACAAAGAGTAGGTCCTTACTTTCAAGATTTTAGCACAAGTTCTAGTAGGTTTAATCTTTACTACATTAGCCAACTAGTACAAACAAAGTTGTACAATACAATTAATCAAACGTAATATTCATCATCTTCCATCATTAGGGATCTCATGACTAGTGGAGTAAGTAGTCTCGGATAACGGTGAGAGGCCGACAATCGATTGATTTAAACCTTGCAAGGTAAACCCAAACACACGGTAGGCTTCCCACAAAGGTACAGCTTTCTCAGGCCATTTCCAAAAATCCACGGGTCGAGATCGAATCTTACAGTCTTTGGTGCAGGCTATCCGGCATACCCCGCGAGATACCCGGAGTCACCATATACCACCGGTAGCTAGCTGTGAGAGCGAATCCCAAGAGTAGTAATAGTAGGATCCCTTGCCGCCTCATTAAAGTACTAGGCTTACCGGTCCCATACCCGACATGTGCTTAGTACGTTCAAAAACTTAACCCACATAACCACTGGACCGGAGCCCAGATCCCATGCTCTTACCACGTGAGCAATCCATTTGAGATATATTGTGATTCCTATCTAGGAACCTATTCTCGCGAGTGAGGTCATCACCTGACTTGTAACGGTCCTAAAGCTTAGCAGCTATCGACCTATCATTCTAGTAAGGACAAAGGTACCTAGGGATCATGCATCTAAGGTTCCAACCAACTCCTAAACTTAAATGCACAATCATCCATAGATAATTGAATAACACAATTTAAAAACTAGGTTAGATGCACCGGAGCTTGCCTTCGTCAGCTAGGTTAGATACACCCTCGTGGTCGTCGAGCACTTCCACGTACTGCAGCGAAGCTTCCGCTCCTCCTTCCTCGTTCTCCGGGACAAGGGAGTAATCTTCGTCCGGAAGATCTACACGGAATGCAATGCACGTTTAGGTGATGTGATAGTTTGTTGTCTTATCCAACTCTCGTTGGTCATATTCACCTTAACAAGCATCCAGATAGTGTTTCTCTTTTAGGAAGGTTATTGGTTGTACATGGGTTATTCTATTATTGTACATTTGACTAAAGGTCTTTATTGTACTTGTCATTTCATGTAAATGTGTAGTCCATTTCCTTCACAAGCAAAGGTATAGTTAATATTTTTATTCATGAATCAATTTCTTATCAGCGAGGATATTTAATTATCTTTTAATTAAATTAGGAAATACTTCCAAAAAGGAAAAATAATTAATTAGGGATTTTCTTTATTTAACTTCTCTTTAATATTAAAAGGGCTTTTAAGCTTTCTATTAAGCAATTAAATTACCAAAAATTAAAGAAGTGTTTCATATGCATATTAGCACCTATCCTTGTCCATTGGACCCACATGCAAGTGTTGGATGCTAGGAAATTAAATATTATTGAAAATAACAAAGGCTAGCTAGTGATTCAAAATAAATACATACAAAAATAATTATGCACCAAACTGATCCCAACTTTCTCATGCATGCTCTCTGGTCCTAAACAAGCCTAAAGAACCAGCATGTTCACCTAGGAACTCTACTAATCTTAGCTTATTAATTTACAGAGGAATTCATGCATAAATTGAGGATAAATATTTCTATTAAGCCAAAAATCATGATTAATTCACAAGATGTGTATTTTGACATAACAAGACAGTGTGCACAAGTTGAGCTCAACGACATGAATATATTTAGCAAGAAAAATCATCTATGCAGTTTCTGTAGGAATGGAAAACAATTTATCTAACAAGATCCACTGCATAACTTTGTGCAATTTTTGGCACAGCAGCTAGCCATGACCTAACACACAACATATCCAAAATTGGGATATAGAGGAGTTATGGATTTAAAGTTATGCTAGATCTAGGTTTTTCACATTTGAATTTTTCATGCTAAAACTGTTTAGAATCCAGCCCTGTGCAAATAACAAATGTGATGGGATTTCTCTTTCTGAACCCAACAAAATTGGTTTGGTATTTTTCTGATTTTTCTACGAATTTCTAGGAATTTTCTAATGCTCTGGACTGATCTGCAAGAAAACTTAGATAGGGTTCCTTACAAACAAGCCCTGAACTTAACACGAAACACCCTGGAAAGATTAAAATCCTAGCAATCGGGTCCTTGGCCGGAGGAGGCGGCACGGCTCCGGCCAATTCCGGCGAGCCGGCGGCGCTCCCGGCCGGCAAGTGGCCGGGCTCGACGGGAGGCTCACCTAGGGGCCGGGGGTGCCGGGAGTTGGGGAGGAAGGGATGGCCGACGAGGGGGTTCGACGACGGCCGGCCGCGGTGGCCGCGGAGGCTCGGGGGACGGCGAGGACGGCGCGGGATTTGAACCACAAGCAAACTGGGGAGGTGTATTGGGGCCTAATGAAGTTATTGGAGCGGTTAGCCGGCGGCGAGCGCGAGCAAGCGCACGAGCTCGAGGCGGCGGTGGCAATGGCGGCGGAGGGGCTCGGGATGGCGCGCTAGGGGAGTGAGGAGGGGTTTAAGTAGGTGCTCGAGCACTGGGTGACGATGGGTGACGGAGCGAGATGCTCCCGGCCGTGCTACGGGGCTTGAGCGGCGCGCGTACGGCGGCGACACCGCCGACGGACCGGCGGTCCGTGGCGCGCGCGCGCGCGCGCGCGCGTGGCCGGCGCGGACTCGGTGTGCCTCGGGCGGGGCGCGCGGGCGCGGGCGGCTCGGGCGCGCGCGTGCCTTGGGCGGCGCGGGCGCGGACGCCGGGGTGCCGCCGGCGGCGGCCGGCGACGCGCGGCGCGCGGGCGCGCGACGTCGCGGCTCGCCGGCGCTCCGGCGGTTGCTATTTCCTGGTGCTGAGTTTGAATCTATTTTTCTCTAAATTCTTGTATAGAAGTCGACCAAGTGATGAATACCAAAGTTGCAGATCTAGTTACCCTTAACATTTTCTACAAAGGCTATATAGGGTTTTTCTGCACAGGATTGGAGTTATTTGAATGCCAAAAGTGAATGTCAGTCTGTCTTGGCAAATAGTAAAATCTGCCTTGCAACTCATTTCCCAAGCTTTTCCCCTCAAAATTTGAAATGCCAATCTACATGAAAGTTGTGTCCCTCATCAAGATGGACAACTCTCATAAAGGTAGAATTTTAAGTGTTTAGGTGAATTTTGGAGAACACGACAAAAGTTCCGACAGACACCTGTGGACACTGGGGTGGCAAGGGGTTTGATCAAATCTTTGACCATGGGTTGGCCCCACAAGTGTGTTTACTAGTCAAATAGGGTCACTAGGGTGGGTTTGTGAATTTTTCGAGGTGAGGGCCCAGGTTGACCGAGGTTTGACCACTGTTGACCATTTGACCGGCTATTAAGGCTAATTAAAAACCTGGGGCGTCACACGCACCCAAGCCCACTCCGGTGGCACAAGCCGACTTCATCGCAGTCTTAAGCCCGCTCCGGCGGCAAAACTACTCGTTTTCTCTGATTTTTCATTCGCTTTGGCTTTCCGGAAAGTTCTTTTCGTTTTTTGCATCTTAAGTCCACCCTGCGTGGCACAAAGTCGACTACTGTAGTCGCATGTAAAGTCCGTTTCACACGACAATCTAAAATCGACTTCCCAAGTCGCATATCAAAGCCCGCTTCACGCGGCAACTAAAGTCGACTTCGGTCGCATCTAAAGTCCGCTCTGACGGCACGACTATTTCCCAAGCTCCACGGCTCGACGCCAAACTACTATTCGGAATCTCTCCAGCTCGGCGGCTGCACTCAAATGACTACTCGAGGATGACTCTAGTAGACTTCGCTTGCTCTCAAGCTCGAGGGCTCCGTACCAACAACTACTCGACGTGGCTCATACAGCTCTCTTATCTCGGGGGCTACATGCTGCAAGAGTACTCAGATGATGGCTTTTGCAAACACTGAAGACCCTTGGATTGATTACCTAATCATTTCAAGGCTCGAGGGCTGCTATGCTACACCCATCATTCAATTTTTTCAAGATGGAAGATTTGGAATCAAGACTGACCCTCAGCTAGAGTCTGCGACACAAACTAAGGCTCAGGGGCTACTCCATATGGAGTGCGATTTTGCAATCGCACTTCCATATAATCTCGACTTCAAGACAGATGAGCTGGACCACCTTCCAGCCTCGTGGCAGTTCAAGTACTATTGAAGACTTCTCCAAGCAGTACTCGAGGACGCTCAAGAACTACTCGAATAGGCTTCAAGACTACTCAAACTACTACTCTCGACTACAACGTGCTCGGGGGCTTGTTGGGCATACTCCCCGGGTACTCATGCAAGGAAGGAAGAAGACAGACTCCTATTGGAATTCCCTTGTAATCCTACTAGGGCTCGTTCCGTGTAATCCTACTAGGACTCCTGCCTTGTAACCGACTAGGAACCCGCCCTGGACTATATAAAGGAGGGCCTCGTACCTAGCCGGGCACCTGATCTGAACCAACCCAACAGCAAGCGTAGGGCGCCATACTTGATCCCCCAAACAGGACGTAGGGTTCGCCACATTGGCAGCCCGAACCTATATAAATCTTGTATCCCGTGTCCTTGTGCATACCTTCGAGTTCTCGGTCTCCCGATCACGATCCTCACCGCACAATCTACTACCTCGGGTACCCCCTTGGTAGGTTTGCCGGTCTAAAACACCGATAACCGGGTCCCTCGAACGAAGTCTACTTGCCTTCTCCACACCTGGAGGCCACACCGACAATGACCTTTCACACTTGTTCTTCACCTGCACCAACACCAATCAAGCCGCAACCTGCACCTGCAATACTTAGCCAAGAATCAGTCTACACAACGTAGTCAATCATTCATCACACCAGGAAGCGACCATCCACCGGTCCTCAAACCACACATGGTCCTCAATCTCCTCCTTGATGAGTGCATTGACAACACACACATATAGTAACCCGAGAGGAAAAGAAAAGAAAAGAAACTAACAAAAGAAACTTTAACAAGTGATTGAAAGCCAATGAAAGGCAAATAGAAAGATCACTTGAGGAAGACAATTCTTGGACCCCTTAGGCAAGGGCAACGACTCGACACATCTGAGACAAAACTATGCTCAAGCAAAGAGCACAAACCACCAAACCAAAGCTCAAAAACCCACAAAGAGCTCCCCCTGCACACATGCAAGCTCCCCCTGAACCAATGCAACTCCCTCTGGACGAATGCATGCGAACCACTTCATGAAACAGAGGAGCAGCAATAGCTCAGCTCTGACCAGTCACCCTCACCAGTCAGACTGGTGGACAAGATCGCCCAGCACTTGGGAACTGCACCGGTCAGACCGATGCCCTTCACCGGTCAGGCTGATGCCACCTGGGAAACTGCCCGAGCTCAAAAATAACTGAAACCACTTGGAAACCTTCTAAATGCGTGCAGCAAGCCAATTTAAGCTCGAACTTCTCCCCCTTGTTGACAATGCATGAATCAAGCCAAAAATGCAAAAAATTCAACCTAGAGCTTCTCAAATAGACAAAATTCAACATAGGATGCTACACATGTCCAAATGAGCAAGTTAGATACTCTATAGCTTCGTAATGACATCAACTTCATGATCACCAAGTTTCACAACCATTGGACAAAGCTAAGATAGAATTGAGCAATTTTTCAAAAAAATCCCTCTCATGAGCAAAGTCCTAAACATGAGCAAAACATGTAAAAATGGCAAAGCCACACAAACTTCATGCTAGGATGACCATTTTAATTATAAGACCATCACAAACACCCACAAGCACCTCGTGTCATGTCAAAGCCACTGAACCATGTGCCTACTTCTATATATGAGACTTCTCATTGGTAGGCATCATGCAACGGTTTAGCACCCAAAGCAAATTAAGTTTAGCACATATGACATGGGAGCACATTTTCCATGAAATTTACATTTCATTTTCAGATTCATATTTGGTACATGAAATGTCTTTGCGACAAAAAGGAATTTATGCCCCTCCACAAGATAAAGCATGAGGGCTAAACATTCATGATGGCAAATGAGCCTTTGGCCTCATATGATCAAAATAAGCTATCCAATCACAATTTAAGCATAGCCAAACCACTAAAACATGTCAAGATCATATAAAGGCATTTACTCACAAGAGAGTATACATATGAAATTTTTCAAAAACATAGCCATCAACCATGGATATAAACCAAGATTATCAAGAGCTAAGCCAAACTAACCATAGCTTGCCAAACAAGCTCACAAAGATATACATATCATTCCATGGTGAACAATGTATATAGGAGAAGCTTTTCCTAACCAATGCATATGATACAAAATGCATGCAATCTAAGATACACGGATGCCTATACATCATGTTACATATGCCATGCCAAATGCAAGAAATGCACAAAGGAAAGCTATACATATGCTACAAAGGAGCTCCCACACACCCAACTCAAGAAATCAAACAAACACCAAGCTCCCCCCGCAAACGAGTGAAAGTTGCTTGATCTAGGGTTTTGGTGAAAATATTAGCTAGTTGGTCATGTGTGGGTACATGGATCAAGGTTATCTTCCCTTTCTCTACATTATCTCTCAGAAAATGGTATCTCACTTCTATATGCTTGGTTTTGGAATGGAGCACTGGGTTCTTTGCAATACTTATGGCACTGGTGTTGTCACATTGAAGTGGAACATGGGTATACTCCTCACTAAAGTCACTCATGGTGTATGTGATCCAAAGGAGCCGAGAGCAACAACTAGCTGCCACAACGTACTTTGCCTCGGTAGTGGATTGAGCAACACTCGACTATATGCTGGAAGACTAAGACACCAAAGAAGATCCCAAGAACTGGCAAGTCCCAGAAGTGGACTTCCTATCCAACCGACACCCATCAAAATCCGCATCTGAAAAACCATGAAGTCGGGAGTGTGACGCAAGTACCTGAATATGCGATTGACCGCTTGCTGATGCGAAGTCCTTGGATACGCTTGAAAACGAGCGCATAGACATACCGAGAACTGGATGTCTGGCCTCGTTGTCGTCAAGTAGAGGAGTGACCCGATATGCTTCAATACTCCTTCTGGTCCACGTGTTCACCTTCCTCATCCGCATCTTGAATTTCCTCACAATATCCTTGGTGTACTTAGCTTGGTGCACAAATGTTCCTTTCTTTGATTGCTTGATTTGTAGCCCAAGTAAGAACTGCAACTCACCCATCATGCTCATCTCAAATTCCCTGCTCATATCCTCTGCAAACCTTGCAATAAGAGAGTTAGACGAGCCAACAAAGACAATATCATCCATGTATACCTGCACAATCAGGATATCTTTGCCCTGCCTGAGGAGAAACAAGGTCTGATCAACCTTCCCCATCTCAAACCCTCTCTCAAACAGGAACCCCCTCAACCTACCGTACCAAGCTCTAGGCGCCTACTTCAACCCATAAAGCACCTTCCTCAACTTGTACACCCGGTGGGGGTACTTCTCGCTCTCAAACCCGGTGGCTACCTCACAAACACTTCTTCCTCCAACACACCATTCAAGAAGGCACTCTTCACATCCATTTGGTGCAACTTGAACCCTTTAGCCACAGAAAAGGCTAGAAGGATCCTAATTGCCTCTAAATGAGCTACGGGAGCAAAGGTCTCCTCATAGTCGATCCCCTCTTTTTGACTATACCCTTGAGCAACAAGCCTTGACTTGTTTCTCACCACTTCACCTTTCTCTCCCTCTTTGTTCTTTCACACCCATTTTGTCCCAATTGGCTTACACCCTAGAGGAGGATCAACCAATTCCCAAACTTGATTTCTCTCAAAGTTCTCCAACTCCTCATGCATCGAATTAACCCAATTATGATCAGAAAGTGTGTGTCCAATGCCTTTGGGCTCAAAAGTGGCAACAAAAGCAGCATGAGCGAAATAAGAATTGTTCCGAACCCTCGACCGTGTAGTACGTTCATTCATGTCGTCGATGATCCTTGAAGCTGGGTGATCCACTTGTACTCGCCGGGGAGATTCTCGCCTTGATGCTACCTCCCCCTCAACAGTAGCTTCTCCTTGATCTTGGTTTGTCGTCGCAGGTGTGGGAGAGGGGTCGTCCATCACCATAGTCGAAGTAGTAGGTACATGCTCAGCCGGAGGCACCATTCCACCATCTTCATCATCTCCATGTTCATGCTCCTCCTCCTGAAATATCTTCTCGCCAAGTTCATCGTCACCTGCACACTCAAAAACAAGCTGACTACGTGGTTGTGTCTCGTCGAAGGTTACCTCACAAGTCTCCACGATTTGGTTAGTTTCAAGATTGAGCACACGATATGCTCTAGAGTGAGATGCATAACCAAAGAAAATACCATCGACTAACCTAGCCTCAAACTTGTCCAACTTCTTCCCTTTCTTAAGGATAAAGCACTTGCAACCAAAGACATGGAAGTGACTCACCTTGGGTGTGCGACCGTGCATCAACTCGTAGCAGGTTTTCTTCTTGTGCACTCTGAGGTAGACCCTATTTCAAACATAGCACGCAGTATTGACCGCCTCAGCCCAGAACCTTCTCGGAGTCCTATGCTCATCGAGCATCGTCCGAGCCATCTCACACAAGGTTCTGTTTTTCCTTTCCACAACACCATTTTGAGGAGGCGTATACTGACTCGAAAACTGGTGTTCAAGACCCAAATCATGGCAAAAGGTTTCAAAGCGAGAGTTTCTGAATTCCGAGCCATTGTCACTGCGAATCGCTCGTATGGCATCTCCGTGCCTCTCATTCCTCAACCTCAAGACAAGATCTTGAACAAAGCCAAACATCTCCCCTTTCTCCTCAAGAAAGAACACCCACGCATATCGAGAGTAGTCGTCCACCACAACTAAGACATACCCTTCCCACCCGCAGATCGCACACGAGCTGGGCCAACAAGATCCATATGGAGCAGCTCACATGGACGCTCAGTCATCACATCGGTGAGAGGCGGGTGAGAAGAGGCTACCATCTTAACATGCCTACACGGTGCACAAACCAACCAAATGTTCTTCAAGTCTCCCACCTGAAATTCAAACGCAAGCACGTGGTGAACAAACGACTCAGCACTGGGGTTAGTACCAAAAGAGTAAAACCAGTGTTGGGCCATTTGCTCCAAAGTGGGGTTAGCACAATCCAAAACATTCCTCCTATCAAAGCTACCTCCACGAACACCACCACGGTAACCACGACAAGGGAACCAACCCTCTCTAACTGGAGGAGGACCAAAACCACGAAAGGAAGACCGTGGACCGTTCCTCCTCTCCATCTCAAAACTGCGACTCCTCCCATTCCCGTATTGAGCATGAGGGGGAGAACTCCTAGCAAACTGACCACCTGCAAACTCTCCAGACCAACCACCAGAACCATGACCTCCTGAACCAAACCGAGACTCATCAGGGGCACAAAACCCAGCCCATGTCTGCCCAGACCTGCACCGGTCTGACCGGTGTAACTCGACTAGCAGCACCTCCTGCAGCCTTTCGCTCTCCCCAAGCCGGAACTGTCCTCACACTCACCTTGTCCCTGGGCATCTGCACACGAGGCTCAAGTACACCATTGGGAGGGTGGTACTTGTCCTTGTTAGCCCACTTCTTCGCCATTCTCTCCTCTCGCTTCCTCTTGAAGCAAAACTCATCCTTGTGGCCATCTCTCCCACAATAGCCACAATGAAACTTTATGGGCTTAGGTTTAGGCTTGGGATGAGGCTGCTCTTTTGGTTTCTCTCCACTCGACTTCTCAACCGGTTTCTCCTCACCTGGCTTCTCACTCTCTTTCCCAAAGAACACATTCCCCAAAGTTCTCTTGAACTTGATACGCTTTTGGAAATCATCTGTGGGCTGTGGGAATATAGGAGGATCTGGGGTTGTGTCAAGTTTGTTTCTCAAAGGATTAGGCTTAGGAACATAGTCATTTTTGTGATAGGTTTTTGGTGGAGCTTGGATATCACCAATTTTCTCTCCTCCCTCACCACTGCACTCTCCAATCTTCTCTGAGCCAAGCGCTTGCCCATCATAGCGCTTGTATGCCTCTATCATCATTCTAAGCTGCGGTTCATGCCCCGACAACCAACCCATCATTTTTCTCAAGTCATCATTCTCATCCTGCAAGCGATCCACATGATGTGCAAGTTCCAGATTTTTCAAAGCATGTACTTCACATGTAGAGCAAGAAGTGGGAATAGGTTCTTTCAGCTTAGCCTCAAGTGAAACAGTGTAAGCATGCATCTCATCAATTTTCTTATGCAAGACAGGGAAAGAAGTGCAAGCACCTAGCAAAGCAGATATAGACTTAAGCTCAGCCACTTCAACCCTAAGCACATCTAGTTCCTCCCACTTGGAGGCATGCTTTTCCTTGAACATAGCAAGATCATCTAGGAAAATAGGACAATCAACACATTCAACTTCATCAGAAACAACAGGTGAAGCTTTAAGCGAATCAATCTCAAGCTTAGCATCTAGGTTTTGGGTTTCTAACTCAGCCACTCTAGTTCTATCATCCTCAAGTGAGGCCCTAAGCTCCTTCCTCATCTTCTTAGCCTCTCTAAGCATATCATCACAGTTATTAAGCAACAAGCCAAGCCATTCATTTTCCTGACGCAAGAAGGGAAGTTCGTCACGTACCTCGTCATCGGAGTCGGAGTCCGAGTCGCTTTGGTTGCTCTTCTTGATGCCGGAGCTAAGCGCCATGGTGCACAAGCCATCTCTAGCGAAGCAACTCAGCCCACTAAGGTTCTTGGATGGCTTCCTGCCCTTGCGCCTGAGGACCATGTGTGGTTCGAGGACCGGTGGATGGTCGCTTCCTTGTGTGATGAGTGATTGACAACGTTGTGTGGACTGATTCTTAGCTAAGTATTGCAGGTGCAGGTTGCGGCTTGACTCATGTTGGTGCAGGTGAAGAACAAGTGCGAAAGGTCATTGCCAGTGAGGCCTCCAGGTGTGGAGAAGACAAGTAGGCTTCGTTCGAGGGACCCGGTTGCCAGCGAGGTCAAGTGCGGGCCGCATGGTGGCATGAACAGCAAGATGAAGTCGTGGATGGTTTCTTGGTAGAGCCTCAAAACCAAGGTCGAGTCGGGACTACGTGGGAGCCAAGTCATGAGTGGAGATTGGCGGAGGCTACACCGAGATCGCGGGGTTTGCAGTGGTTCACTAGAAAACCACTGGGTTACTCGGTTGAGCCAAAAAACTGAGGTCGAAGACTCGACGAGGAGGTGTGGCCACCCAGGCCGGTTCAACTACCCAGGAGGGGCGGTCAGACCGCCTGGGCCGGTCAGATTGCCCAGGCCCGTCTAACCGCCCGGGGGGCAGTCTGACCGCCCTGGTCGCTGGCGCCGAGATGCTTCGAAGGGGAGGACACGCGTCGGGATCGCAAGGCTTGCGTCGAGGCTAAGCAGGTTGTGGTCGCCGGGCATCCGTCCGATGAAGAAAATTTGAAGACTTCCAAATTCGCCCTTGAGGGGCTTGTATCCCTAGTTATTAAGTAAGGGTAGTTTAATCTTTTGGGTGCCTCCATATATACTCTTTGAGTGGATGGATGGCAGCTAACTCTTGGAACCCTAGCTCATTTGTTTTTCCATTTTCGTTCTCATTTTCCCCTACTTTTTTCCTAGGACTAGCTTGAGAGCTTCATGTGAGATCTAGAGAGAGGGATGGATGTATGGGTGGCAAGCTAGACCTTGTACGAACCTTCATGGTATGTATAGATGGTTCGGCGCTGTTCCTCAAGGTGGTGAAGTGTTTTTCCCGTCCTTCTTTGTGGTGTTTTTCGGAGTTCTTTGTTGGCAGAGTTTTGAGGACGATTTCTTGGGGTTTTTGGTGGGAGTCACGTATGAGGATCTTGTGCCTCTTTGGCTGGTGACTTTGCCCCCAAATCTCTCTTGAATCGGACTCGATTTTGTGGTTTTTCGAGTTGGGCAAGTTCTTGACCTAGAGAGGCGATATCTTCGATTCCTCTTGATTGTGAGCGATTCGGGTCGATTCCTTTGAGGTAGAGGTTGCCCAGGAGGTAACCCAGCTATTCCCGAAGTTTCGCTGCAATCTGTGGAGTGATTCGGGAGATCGGGCGCGAGGAAGTTGAGGTTTGACCCGCGGGTTCATTTTCTGGAAGGGGCGGTCTAACCGCCTGGAGGGGGCGGTCTAACCGCCCTGGGCCTTCCCGGTCAAAGTTCTGTTTCGCCAGATTTTCCTATGTGAGTTTGTTCGCCTTGATCAGAGGAGCGTCTGGGTGAAATTTTGGGTCGTTCTCGTGCTGTTTGCTAGGAGTTCTTGTTTGGAGTTCGTCGCTGGGTACAGGAGGTTAGACCGCCCCTGGTAGCCTGTCTAACCGCCCATAGGCCCCTAGGTGAAGTTTTGGTTTTCGCCAAGATTTTCTGGTACCTAGCATGGCCCTAACCAGAGATCTCTATTGGTGAAACCGGGGAGTGTTTTGGTGCTCGGAAGAGGTGCTTCGGAGGGTTTCTTGGTTGCCTGGTGGAGGCGGTCTAACCGCCCCCTCTGGACAGCCGGCTTTCGAGTTGTTTCCGCTGTTGTGGGTGCATGTGTGTTGAGGTTGCTGGTAGAGTTTGTTCCTAGGACGCAGCACTCCGGTGGCTACGTGGTTTTGGCAAACGGAAGGTAGAAGTGCGGAGTGTGTGATTTTGGGGGTCCGACCGAGCGAGTTCATCTTGTCGGAGTTTCAATCTCCTTCGAGAAGAATTTTTATCGGCTCCCATTCACTCCCCCCCCCTCTTTGGTCGCCTAATCGGTCCTTCAAGTGGTATCAAAGCAGGTTCGGGTCTTTATTGACTCTAACCAGTCTAAGATCCAAGGATGGCATACCAGGAACGGGGTTCGGGTCCTCCACACTTCGATGGCAAGAACTACCAGATGTGGAGTAAGCGGATGGGAGCGTTCCTCCGTGGAAAGGGTCAGATCCTTTGGGATGTCACGGTGGACACAGGCTATGTCCAGCCGATGGAATTCCTCGCTCCAGGATCGAGGGACAGGTTCGACGCCAACAACAAGGCGGTCGACTACTTGTTTCGTGCTTTGTGTCAGTCTGAGTTCGATCGGGTGCCCACCGAGCACTTGGCTTGTAGAATTTGGACAGTGCTGAAGGAGGCTCATGTTGGGAATGTCCAGGTTCAGGCACGGATGTATGCGACCTACCGGAGAGAGTACAAGAACTTCACTCATCTCCCCGGTGAGTCCATCGATGCCATGTTTCAGAGGTTCACGGTGGTTGTGAACAACATGAGGGCCAATGTGGACGTGCTCCCGTACGTTGATCATGATAGACCTGTCAAGCTCTTACACTCTTTGGATCGTACAATATGGGGCGGAAAGTTTGAGGCCATTGTGGAGTCGGAGAAGTATGACACTCTGACGGTAAACGAGCTGTTCTCGAAGCTCAAGTCGGCTGAGGTGGATAGGGGCATGACTGCCAAGCTCGAGGGTCCGACTGATTCCCATAGTCTCGCCCTCGTTGGTGGTTCGAAGGGAAAGGCTAACACTAACCCATCCATTAGGATGTTCTCTTTGTCCTCTTTGATGTCTATGCCAAATGAGGAGTTCGATGTGCTTGGAGAGGACGAGCTGGCGCTCCTGACGAGGCGGTTCGAGAGGCTGCACGAGAACCGAGTGAACATGAGGAGGAACACGAGGACATGCTTCCAATGCGGCAAGCCAGGACACTTCGTCACCGACTGCCCGGAGAAGGTCGAGAACAAGGACAGCTACAAGCACAAGTCGAGGAAGGATGGCAAGTACCAGTCGAGGCGCGACCACAAGAGCAAGTATAAGAACAAGCACAAGGACGAGCGACGATCGAGGAAGAAGGAGAGTCGAGGCAAGGCCCGAGCAATGGTTGGAGTGAGCGATGTCGACTCCAGTTCCGCGTACTCCACCTCGAGCTCGAGTAGCAGTGAAGACGAAGGTGATCATTGCAAGAGCAAGAAGTCGTCCAAGAACCTGAGCGGGCTGAGCTGCTTCGCTAGAGACGGCTTCTGCACCATGGCGCTGAGCTCCGGCAGCAAGAAGAGCACACAGAGCGACTCAGACTCTGAGTCCGACGACGAGGTGCGTGATGAGCTTCCCTTCTTGCGCCAGGAGAATGAACGGCTCGGTACTTTGCTTGATAACTGTGATGACATGCTTAGAGAGGCAAAGAAAATGAGAAAAGAGCTTAGGGCTTCACTCGAGGATGCTAGGACTAGAGTGGCTGAGCTAGAAACACAGGTTCTTGATAGCAAGCTTGAGATTGATTCCCTTAAGGCTAGCCCTGTTGTTTCTGATGAGGTTGATTGTGCTGATTGCTCCATCTTTCTTGTTGATCTTGCTTTGTTCAAGGAAAAGCATGCCTCCAAGTGTGAGGAACTAGATGTGCTTAGGGTTGAAGTGGCTGAGCTTAAATCTAGATCTGATTTGCTAGGTGCTTGCACTTCTTGCCCTGTTTTACATGCTAAAATTGATGAGATGCATGCTTACACTAGTTCTCTTGAGGCTAAACTGAAGGAACCCATGCCTACATCATGCTCTACCTGTGAAATGCATGCTTTGAAAAATTTGGAACTTGCACATTATGTTGATCGTTTACAGGATGAGAATGATGAGCTGAGAAAGTTGATGGGTTGGTTGTCTGGTCATGAGCCTCAGTTGAGAATGATGATCGAGGCATTTAAGAGGCAGGATGGTGAGGGACTTGGGGCAAACAAGGTTGGTGAGGGAAGTGGAGAAAATATCCCAGAGCCACCAAAAACCCACCACAAAAATGATTTCCCTCCAAAACCTAACCATCTTAGGAACCGACTAGACACAACCCCAGCTCCACCCGTGTTTCCTACACCTACAAATGATCTCCAAAAGCCTATCAAGTTTGTGAGCACTTCGGGGAAAGTGTTCTTTGGGAAAGAAAGTGAGAAGGCTAGTGAGGAAAACCGGTGGAGAAGTCGAGTGGAGAGAAACCAAGTGAGCAGCCCCAATCCAAGCCTAAACCTAAACTCGTGAGGTTCCATTGTGACTATTGTGGGAAAGAGGGTCACAAGGATGAGTTTTGCTTCCAGAGGAAGCGTGAGGAAAGCATGGCAAAGGAGTGGGCGAACAAGGATAGGTACAACCCTTCCCATGGTGTACCTAAGCCTCGGATGCCACTGCCCAGGGGTAAAGCTGTGGTGAGAAGTGTTCCGGCATGGGGAGATGCGAGTTCCCGCAGCCGAGGAGCTATTCTGGAGAGGGCGGTCAGACCGGCCTGGCTAGGCGGTCAGACCGGCCCGCCCCGCAGGGGGGGGGCGGTTAGGACCGGCCCCGGCTAGGCGGTTCAACCGCCCCCCGCACTCGGGGCGAAGTGGTTTTCGAGGTGGTGAGTCGAGAGGTTTCGGTTCCGGAGGTAGTGGTGCCGGTGGTTGGTCCGGGAGAGTCGGCAGTGGTCGCTTTGCTAGGCATTCTCCCCCTCGAGTTCACTACGGGGATGGGAGGAGTCATAGCTTTGAGAAGGAGAGGAGGGACGGTCCACGAGCTTTCTTTCGTGGTTTTGCTCCTCCTCCAGGCAAAGAAGGGTGGTTTCCTCGGAGTGGATACCAAGGTGGTGTTCGTGGTGGTAGTTTTGGTAGGAAAGATGGTTTGGTGTGTGCTAATCCCACTTTCGAGCAAATGGCTCGGCACTGGTTTTACTCTTTTCGTACTAACCCCGGTCTGAGTCGTTTGTTTGCTCACGTGCTTGTTTTTGAATTTCAGGTGGGAGACTTGAAGAACATTTGGTTGATTGACTCCGGTTGCTCGAGGCATATGACCGGAGACAGGGGGTGGTTCTCAAGTCTCGTCCCAGTGGTGACGAAGAGGTACATCACTTTTGGGGACAATGGGCGTGGGCATGTGCTTTTGGGGACAATGGGCGTGGGCATGTGCTTTCAGAAGGTGAGATTAAGTTGAGTGACAAGATCACTCTGAGGCATGTTGCTCTTGTTCAATCGCTGGGGTACAATTTGCTTTTTGTGTCCCAGCTGTTGGATGAGGGTTTTGAGGTGTTGTTTCGGCCTGGTGGTTCTCGGATTTTGGACTCTCGAGGGGACCTTGTTCGTATGGTCGTTCCCAAGGGTCAAGTGTTTCATGCTGATTTTTCTCAGTCTTCGGGTGTGGAGCGTTGTTTCTTGGCTGGTTCTTCGAGTGAGTTGTGGAAGTGGCATAGGAAGTTGGGTCACTTGAGCTTTGACCTTTTGTCTTGCTTGAGTAAACTCAATTTGGTCCGAGGATTGCCACGGTTGAGGCTTGAGAAAGAGTTGGTTTGTGCGCCGTGTAGGCATGCCAAGATGGTAACCTCTTCTCACCCGCCTCTCACCGATGTGATGACTGAGCGTCCATGCGAGCTGCTCCATATGGACCTTGTTGGCCCAACTCGTGTGCGATCTGCGGGTGGGAAGTGGTATGTCCTTGTTGTGGTGGACGACTATTCTCGGTATGCGTGGGTGTTCTTTCTCGAGGGTAAGGGGGAGACGTTTGGTTTTGTTCGAGATCTATTCTTGAGGTTGAGGAACGAGAGGTACGGAGATGCCATACGAGCTATTCGCAGTGATAATGGCTTGGAATTCAGAAACTCTCGTTTTGAAACCTTTTGCCATGACTTGGGTCTTGAGCACCAGTTTTCGAGTCCGTATACGCCTCTCCAGAATGGTGTTGTGGAAAGGAAGAACACAACCTTGTGCGAGATGGCTCGGACGATGCTTGATGAGCATAGGACTCCGAGGAGGTATTGGGCTGAGGCGGTGAATATCGCGTGCTATGTGTCAAACAGGATCTACCTCAGAGTGCACAAGAAAAAACATGCTATGAGTTGATGCATGGTCGCACACCCAAGGTGAGTCACTTCCATGTCTTTGGTTGCAAATGCTTTATTTTGAAGAAAGGCAAGAAGTTGGATAAGTTTGAGGCTAGGTCTGTCGATGGTATTTTCTTTCGTTATGCATCTCATTCTAGAGCATATCGTGTGCTCAATCTTGAAACTAACCAAATCGTGGAGACTTGCGAGGTAACCTTCGACGAGACACAGCCACGTAGTCAGATTGTCTTTGAGTGTGCAGGTGATGATGAGCTTGGCGAGGAGATCTTTCAGGAGGAGGAGCATGAACATGGAGATGATGAAGATGGCGGTGTGGTGCTCCCGGCTGAACATGTACCCACTACTTCGACTACGGTGGTGGACGGACCCTCTCCTACACCTACGACGACAAATCAAAATCAAGGAGAAGCTATTGTTGAGGGGGAGGTAGCATCGAGGCGAGAACCTCCCCGGCGAGTACAAGTGGATCACCCAGCTTCGAGGATCATCGGCGACATGAATGAACGCACTACACGGTCGAGGAGGATATGAGTAGGGAATTTGAGATGAGCATGATGGGCGAGTTGCAGTTCTTCCTCGGGCTACAAATCAAGCAATCAAAGGAAGGGACATTTGTGCACCAAGCTAAGTACACCAAGGACATTGTGCAGAAATTCAAGATGGAGGATTCCAAGGCTATGACGACGCTGATGAGTACGACTACGGCTCTTGATGCGGACGAGGAAGGTGAACATGTGAACCAGAAGGAGTACCGAAGCATGATCGGGTCACTCCTCTACTTGACGGCAACGAGGCCGGACATCCAGTTCTCAGTATGTCTATGCGCTAGTTTTCAAGCGTCTCCGAGGACTTCGCATCGGCAAGCGGTGAAGCGAATTTTCAGGTACTTGCGTCACACTCCCGACTTCGGCCTTTGGTACTCCGCGTCCTCTTCTTTGGCGCTTCATGGTTTTTCAGACGCGGATTTTGCCGGGTGTCGGTTGGATAGGAAGTCCACTTCTGGGACTTGCCAGTTTTGGGTTCTTCTTTGATGTCTTGGTCTTCTCGCAAACAGACGAGTGTTGCACAATCCACTACCGAGGCAGAGTACGTTGCCGCTGCTAGTTGTTGCTCTCAGCTCCTTTGGATTTCATACACCATGAGTGACTTTGGTGAGGAGTATACCCATGTCCCACTTCAATGTGATAGCACCAGTGCCATAAGCGTTGCAAAGAACCCAGTGCTCCATTCCAAAACCAAGCACATAGAAGTGAGGTATCATTTTCTGAGAGACAACGTGGAGAAAGGAAAGATAGCTTTGATTCATGTACCCACACATGACCAACTAGCCGATATTTTCACCAAACCCCTAGATCAAGCAACTTTCACTCGTTTGTGGGGGGAACTTGGTGTGTGTTTGATTTCTTGAGTTGGGTGTGTGGGAGCTCCTTTGTAGCATATGTATAGTTTCCTTTGTGCATTTTTTGCATTTGGCATGGCATATGTAATATGATGTATAGGCATCCTTGTATCTTAGATTGCATGCATTTTGTATCATATGCATTGGATAGGAAAAGCTTCTCCTATATACATTGTTCACCATGGAATGCTATATATGTCTTTGTGAGCTTGTTTCGTATGCTATGGTTAGTTTGGCTTAGCTCTTGATGATCTTGATGAATAATCCATGGTTGATGGCTATGCTTTTGAAAAATGTCACATATATGCTCTCTCAAGTGTAAATGCCTTTACATGATCTTGACATGTCTTAGTGGCTTTACTATGCTTAATTTGTGGTTGGATAGCTAGTTTATTGATCATTTGGGGCCAAAGGCTCATTTGCCATCATGAATGTTCAGCCCTCTTGCTTTATCTTATGGAGGGGCATAAGTTCCTTTTTGTCGCAAAGACATTTCATGTACCAATTATGAATCTGAAAATGAAATGTAAAATGCTTGGAAAATGTGCTCACATGTCATATGTGCTGAAATTAATTTGCTTTGGGTGCTAAATCGTTGCATGATGCCTACCAATGAGAAGTCTCATACATAGAAGTAGGCACATGGCTCGGTGGCTTTGACATGACATGAGGTGCTTGTGGGTGTTTGTGATGGTCTTATGAATAGAATGGTCGTCCAATCATGAAGTTTGTGTGGCTTTGCCATTTTGACATGTTCTGCTCATGTTTAGGTTTTTGCTTATGAGAGAGTAACTTTTCGCAAAATTACTCAAATCATTTTTAGCCTCGTACAATGGTTGTGAAACTTGGTGATCATGTAGTTAAGGTCATTACGAACCTGTAGAGTATCTAACTTGCTCATTTGGACTTGTGTAGCCTCTTGTGATGAATTTTGTATATTTGAGAAGCTATATGTTGAAACGTTTCGCATTTTTTGATTCATGCATTGTCAACAAGGGGGAGAAGTTTGTGCATGCTTTGGGCACCTGGGAGTGTTTGGAAGGTGTTCAAATTGGTTTGAGCAAATTTTGAGCAGTTTGGTGCAGGGCCGGTCTCTTGGGGCGGTCTAACCCCCCTAGGTAGTCAGTTGAGGTTCAGGCGGTCTAACCGCCCTGGGCTTGGTGAGCAGTTTTTGCTCTTTGCTGCATTTCCGTGTTGCATTGCTGCAATGGTTCAGGGGGAGTGTGCTTTGGCTCAGGGGGAGCTTGCATATGTGCAGGGGGAGCTCTTTGTGGTGTTCGAGCTTTGGTTTGGTGTTTTGCGTTCTTTGTTTGAGCATGGTTTTGTCTCGGATGTGTCGAGTCGTTACCCTTGCCTAAGGGGTCCGAGACTTGTCTTCTTCAAGTGATCTTGCTCTTCGCCTTTCTTTGGCTTACGATCGCTTGTTGAGGTTTCTTTTTATTTGTTTCTTTTCTTTTTGTTTTCTCTCGTGTTACTTCATGTGGGTGTTGTCAATGCACTCATCAAGGGGGAGATTGAGGACCATGTGTGGTTCGAGGACCGGTGGATGGTCGCTTCCTTGTGTGATGAGTGATTGACAACGTTGTGTGGACTGATTCTTGGCTAAGTATTGCAGGTGCAGGTTGCGGCTTGACTCGTGTTGGTGCAGGTGAAGAACAAGTGCCAAAGGGCGTTGCCAGTGAGGCCTCCAGGTGTGGATAAGACAAGTAAGCTTCGTTCGAGGGACCCGGTGGCCAGCGGGGTCAAGTGCGGGCCGCATGGTGGCATGAACAGCAAGATGAAGTCGTGGACGGTTTGTTGGTAGAACCTCAAAACCAAGGTCGAGCCGGGACTACGTGGGAGCCAAGTCATGAGTGGAGATTGGCGGAGGCTACACCGAGTTCGCGGGGTTTGTAGTTGTTCACCAGAAAACCACCGGGTTACTCGGTTGAGCCACAAAACCGAGGCCGAAGACTCGACGAGGAGGTGTGGCCACCCAGGCCGGTTCAACCGCCCAAGAGGGGCGGTCAGACCGCCTGGGCCGGTCAGATTTCCCGGGCCGGTCTAACCGCCCAGGGGGGCGGTCTGACCACCCTGGTCGCTGGCGCCGAGATGCTTCGAAGCGGAGGACATGCGTCGGGATCGCAAGGCTTGCGTCGAGGCTAAGCAGGTTGCGGTCGCCGGGCATCCGTCCGATGAAGAAAATCTGAAGACTTCCAAATTCTCCCTTGAGGGGCTTGTATCCCTAGTTATTAAGTAAAGGTAGTTTAGTCTTTTGGGTGCCTCCATATATACTCTTTGAGTGGATGGATGGCAGCTAAGTCTTGGAACCCTAGCTCATTTGTTTTTCCATTTTCGTTCTCATTTTCCCCTAGTTTTTCCTAGGACTAGCTTGAGAGCTTCATGTGAGATCTAGAGAGAGGGATGGATGTATGGGTGGCAAGCTAGACCTTGTACGAACCTTTATGGTATGTATAGATGGTTCGGCGTTGTTCCTCAAGGTGGTGAAGTGTTTTTCCCGTCCTTCTTGGTGGTGTTTTTCGGAGTTCTTTGTTGGCGGAGTTTTGAGGACAATTTCTTGGGGTTTTTGGTGGGTGTATGAGGATCTTGTGCCTCTTTGGCTGGTGACTTTGCCCCCAAATCTCTCTTGAATCGGACTCGATTTGGTGGTTTTTCGAGTTGGGCGAGTTCTTAACCTAGAGAGGTGATTTCTTCGATTCCTCTTGATTGTGAGCGATTCGGGTCGATTCCTTTGAGGTAGAGGTTGCCCAGGAGGTAACCCAGCTATTCCCGAAGTTTCGCTGCAATCCGTGGAGTGATTCGGGAGATCAGGCGCAAGGAAG
Organism: Cenchrus americanus; assembly: GCA_947561735.1. NCBI lineage: Eukaryota > Viridiplantae > Streptophyta > Magnoliopsida > Poales > Poaceae > Cenchrus > Cenchrus americanus. The sequence continues at coordinate 52,377,432 of OX387245.1, forward strand.
TTGAGGTTTGACCTGCGGGTTCGTTTTCTGGAAGGGGCGGTCTAACCGCCTGGAGGGGGCGGTCTAACCGCCCTGGGTCTTCCAGGTCAAAGTTCTGTTTCGCCGGATTTTCCTCTATGAGTTTGTTCGCCTTGATCAGAGGAGCGTCTGGGTGAAATTTCAGGTCGTTCTCGTGTTGTTTGCTAGGAGTTCTTGTTTGGAGTTCGTCGCTGGGTACAGGAGGTTAGACCGCCCCTGGTAGCCGGTCTAACTGCCCCTAGGCCCCTGGGTGAAGTTTTGGTTTTCGCTAAGATTTTCTGGTAGCTAGCATGGCCCTGACCAGAGATCTCTGTTGGTGAAACCGGGGAGCGTTTTGGTGCTCGGAAGAGGTGTTTCAGAGGGTTTCTTGGTTGCCTGATCGAGGCGGTCTAACCGCCCCCATACCCGGTCTAACCGCCCCCTCTGGACAGCCGGCTTTCGAGTTGTTTCCGCTGTCGTGGGTGCGTGTGTGTTGAGGTTGCTGGTAGTGTTTGTTCCTAGGACCAGTAGCACTCCAGTGGCTACGTGGTTTTGGCAAACGGAAGGTAGAAGTGAGGAGTGTGTGATTTTGGGGGTCCGACTGAGCGAGTTCATCTTGTCGGAGTTTCAATCTCCTTCGAGAAGAATTTTTATCGGCTCCCATTCACTCCCCCCTCTCTGGTCGCCTAATCGGTTCTTTCAGCACCGATCACCTTCATCTTCACTGCTACTCGAGCTCGAGGTGGAGTACGCGGAACTGGAGTCAATGTCACTCGCTCCAACCACTGCTCGGGCCTTGCCTCAACCATCCTTCTTCCTCGATCGTCAATCGTCCTTGTGCTTGCTCTTGTGCTTATGCTTGTGGTCACGCCTTGATCGGTACTTGCCATCCGTCTTCGACTTGTTCTTGTAGTTGTCCTTGTTCTCGACTTTCTCGAGGTAGTCGGCGACGAAGTGTCCCGGCTTGCCGCACTGGAAGCATGTCCTCGTGTTCCTCCTCATGTTCACCCGGTTCTCGTGCATCCTCTCGAATCGCCTGGTCAGCAGTGCCAGCTCGTCCTCTCCAAGCACGTCGAACTCCTCATCTGGCACAGACATCAAAGAGGACAAGGAGAACATCCTAGTGGATGGGTTAGCGTGATATTTTCCTTTCGAGCCACCGATGAGGGCGAGACTATGAGAGTCAGTCGGGCCCTCAATCTTGGTTGTCATACCCCGATCCACCACAGCCGACTTGAGCTTCGAGAACAGCTCATTCACCGTCAGGGTATCATACTTCTCAGACTCCACAATGGCCTCGAACTTTCCGCCCCAAATCGTACAATCCAACGAGTGTAAGAACTTGACGGCTTGTTGACGGTGTATAATCGTATTAAACTTCAAGTATACTTGCAAGCGGACAAGTCTCCCGTCATAGTCAAGGGACCCTTCTTCCCTCAAGTGGTGAACCCAAGGTATCGAATCCGTGGAACAAATGTGTGATGCAAGAGTTGATCTAGTAAAGCCGAGAAACTTCGATCTTCAAGAGGTGAAACATATGCATCTAATCTTAACGAACACTTCGAAAACAAATCTAATCTATTAAAGACCGGAGGTAGGAAAAGATAGAGGGGGATAGATAAACCAATCTAGAGAGATTGGATCAAGCCTTTGTTGAAGTTCCAAACAAAGAAGAAGTAACAAGTTCAATCTCATAAAAAGCCTCTTTAAACACAATTTCCCGTCCGACTCCGAAAACGCCCGCCTTTCGGAGCCACCGTTCTGTCATAACGCACCCCTATTCGTGCGGGTTAGTCTAGGGTGAGTCCAAGGACAAGTTGAAATCTTTCGGAAGGTCAGGCATGCACCTCTAGCCACCACGGCTACAAGAACATCCTCGGTGATTTATCTCGAGAATAGATCTTAAGATACGAAAAGCCGATCGAAATCAAAGATGTAGGAGAAACACTTGATTGCTAGAAATCGGATTGCAACTTGATAATTCAACATTACATGATACATGAATCAAGATCACCACCGGGATCCTACCTCGATCTTGCTTCTAGCTCCGGGAAATCCGATGTGGTCTTTCTTGCAAGGTTCCCACGCCGGCTAGGGAGACCCTAGTCAACTAGCTCGACCCTCTCCTCTCCGAGATGGTGTCCCTCTCTTCTCTGCTCCTCGCTGGCCGATGACAAATGAATTGATGCATGGCTCTTGGTCTCGGGGCTATAAATAGTCTGAGTGGTGGCTAGGTCAAAGGGGGAGTCGACTGGGCCCTGAAATGGGCTGGGCCGGCCGACCGGCCTGGGCCCACTTCGGCCCAGCCGACAGCCTGCTTTGCCTGGTGTCGGTTCCCGGGTCTTCTAGATCCTTCCCCCTTCTGCATGTGGGCCCTTGTCGTCAGTTTCTCTCTGAATTGGATGAAGCTCCTTGTCCCGCAAGATTCGGCACTTTTCTGACTATGTTCTCAGAGTTTTTCATCATCTCGGGTTTGGTCCCTGGGCTTCTTGGAGTCATGTTCACTTCATTGCTTGACTTGTACCGGGATTTAAGGTCTTGCCACGAGGTGCTTGATGAACTTATCCCAGAAGTCTTGCTTTCAACACTAAAACCCTACATAAAAACTAAACTCCAAAATCGACATGCATGAATGAACTTGTTATACCAAGGGGGTTAGTACCAATGGATAAGATATAAAAGTCATGCCAACACCGAAGGTAAACTCATGCCTAGGTTGACGGAATTTCTTCATCAACACGGCTCTATCATGATCATCATACGGGAGCACGTCCACATTGGCCCTCATGTTGTTCACCACAACCGTGAACCTCTGAAACAAGGCATTGATGGACTCACCGGGGAGATGAGTGAAATTCTCGTACTCTCTCCGGTAAGTCGCATACATCCGAGCTTGAACCTGAGCATTTCCAACATGAGCTTCCTTCAACACCGACCAGATTCTACAAGCCGTGTTCTCTGTATGCACCCGATCGAATTCGGATTGACACAGAGCACGAAACAAGTAGTCGACCGCCTTGTTGTTAGCGTCGAACATGTCCCTAAATCCTAGAGCAAGGAATTTCATCGGTTGGACATAACTTGTGTCCATCGTGACATCCCAAAGGATCTAACCCTTTCCGCGGATGAACGCCACCATCCGCTTACTCCACATCTGGTAGTTTTTGCCATCGAAGTGTGGAGGACCCGAACCCCGTTCCTGGTACGCCATCCTTAGATCTTAGACTGGTTAGAGTCAATCAAGACCCATTACCGGCTCTGATACCACTTGAAGGACCGAAACGGCGAACCAGAGAGGGGGGAAGTGAATGGGAGCCGATAAAAATTCTTCTCGGAGGAGATAGAGGCTCCAACAAGATGAACACGGCTTCCAACACACGTCTCTGACTCAACTACCCAAGTTGGCCAAGACCACGCAGCCACTGGAGTGCTACTGGCCCTAGGAACCAACAACCACCTTCACGGACTCAAGAACGTAGCGGAACACCAACTCGAGCCTCATTGACCTATATAGGTCAGACCAGTGAGCAACACCGGTCAGACCGGTCCCTGATGGTGAAACCTGGGAACTTCCACAGAAAGGCCCCTACACTGGTCAGGTCGGTGTAGCTCACCAGTCAGACCGGTTCAAGCCAGGAAACCCCAAATCTACCAAACAGGCCTACCGAGCTCCAACCTGACCCAAACTCGAAACAGCAGCAACGCAGGACAACAGTGAACTCACCCAAACGTTCACCCAAGCAAAACTCAATAGGAGTCTACACTGGTCAGACCGATGAGAGGCACCGGTCAGACCGGTGTGACCTGAGCTCTCGGGATGAACAGCACCTACGGGTCAACTCCCCCAAATCCAACTCCCGATCTCCCGAATCGCTCCACAGATTTGTGCAAGACTTTGGGGATAGTAAAAACACCTCATGGGTACTCCATAGCCAAGACTTGGTCCACCAAAACTTGCTAAATCGAGAGGAATCGAAGAAATCCCACTAAGAACACCTCAAACCCTAGAGCACGAAAAACCCAAAAATCGAGCCCCTTTGCTCACGGATTTGGGAGGGGAATCAAAGGGAAAAGAACCACAAAGGGTTCATACATACATCCCCCACCAAATCCCAAAGAGAAATGCCTTGAAATCACTCCAAGAAAAACGCCAAGAAAAGGCTCTGAAAATCACCAAAAAGAACGAACGGGAACAACACATCCAAGCCTTGAGGAACCACGTCGAATCATCTATACATCACAAAGAGGTTCATACAAGGTCTAGCTTGCCATCCGATCATCCTTCCCTCTCACAAGATCTCACCATGAAGCTCTCAAGCTAGTCCTATAGAAATCCTAGGGAAAATAGGAAGGGAAAATAGAAAGACCAAATGAGCTAGGGTCCCAAGAGTTGGCTGCCATCCTCTCACCTCTTGGGTTATATGGAGGCAACCGAAAGTCTAAAATGCCCTTACTAGCTAATTAGGGATACATGTCCCTCGAGGGCGAATTCAGAAATCTTTGTCATCGCTCCATCGGACGGATGCCCAGCGACCGCAAACTTGCTTAGCCTCGACGCCAGCCTTGCAATCCCGATGTGTGTCCTCAGCTTCGAAGTCTCCGGACTACGTCGTTGCACACCGGTCAGACTGGTGCTCCTCACCGATCAGACCGGTGCTCCTCACCGGTCAGACCGGTCCGATGCTGCTGCACCTCCATCTTCGGTTCTTCGGTCTTGGCTTTGTGGATCAACCAAGGAACCCAGTGGTTTTCTGGTGAACCACCGGAAACCCCACGAACTCGGTGTAGCCTCCGCCAATCGCCACTCATGACTCGGCTTCCACGTAGTCCTGGCTCAACCTTGGTTTTGAGGCTCAACCAAGAAACCGTCCATGACTTCATCTTGTTGTTCTTGCCACCATGCGGCCCGCACTTGACCCCGTTGGCCACCGGGTCCCTCGAACGAAGCCTACTTGTCTTCTCCACACCTAGAGGCCTCACCGGCAACGACCTTTCGCGCTTGTTCTTCACCTGCACCAACACCAGTCAAGCCGCAACCTGCACCTGCAATACTTAGCTAAGAATCAGTCTACACAACATTGTTAATCACTCATCACACCAGGAAGCGACCATCCACCGGTCCTCGAACCACACATGGTCCTCAATCACATTCATGGCGGTGAGCCATAGGGTGGCCAACTCACGCCACCTCTTAAAGTTGGAACCATCAAAAGGCTTTGGTTTAATTGCATTTGCAAAGCTAGTTGCACCAAACATATTCCTATCAACATAATAAGGTTTTTGGATTGTTAGAGGATAGGCAATATTTTGGTATATTTTAATTCCATAATTAAATAGGCATTTCAATATTGTGGTGAGTGAAACAATCTGGTGCAAGTGTTTATGTTTAAATAACAATTAAACATAAAAATATTCATGATTATACAACTAATAAACATGAATGCTTGTTTGAGAAAGTGCCCTGTGGAAGGTAGGGTGACGGCGTCTCCCGACTTTCCGATATCACTTATTGTAGAGTGACCTCAATCAATGCAGCCGTACTAAATCGATGCAGGCAGATGATCGCAGTGAAGACCCGTTGTAGACGAAGTAGTCGATCGTTCGTAGTCGACGTAGAGGAAGTAGTCATATGGAGTCGTTCGTAGTCGTCGTAGAGGAAGTAGTCGTATGGGAGCGAGCAGTTGCGTGAAGACGCTCCCCAAAAACCTTATCACCTTCCTATCCCGAGTAGGATCTCAGAAGCAGGATGAGGTTCCAGAGGCTCTGCTCTCACCGGTACTGTGCGCGCGGTGCAGACGATGGGAATGCGAAAAGAAGCAGCAAACAGAGGGAGAGGTCTCATGAACAGGAATACCTTAGTGTGATTGGCAACCTGAGCAAGAGGGAGACTTATATAGGCGAGCAGGCGTGAGGGGGATGAACCTAGATGTCACGGTTAATGCGCCTTAGGCAGTAATGTTTGCGGTTAAGTGTCAGTAACTGTCGCGGTTTTGCTAAAAAAAGTAACTATCGCGGTTTAAGGCACTATCGTTAAGGTCTAGTAATGGTCGCGGTTTAAGATGCCATCATTCCTCTACAACAGCTAACAACAAAAAGATGCTCCCGCAACACATCACGTCCGTCCGCACCGCTCGTCTCATCACGTCCTCGGCCCGGCCCGGCGAGCGAGCGCGTGGCACGCCTATCTCATTTATTCAACTTCACAAGACGTGTACTAAAAGGCTACCTAATAAGTTAGGGAGACTCCTCAAATACCATATAGTATTTATCTCTTTCCCTAGCATTAAACACATGGGCTTTAATTCTTTCATTATTGCAATAAATGCCCCTAGCCCCATTTATTCTAACAGAGGGGCGGGGTGTGACAACCCGCCCAGGAAAATACCGTACTACCGCCTGAACCAATCCACTTCGGCCATTAAGCAGTAATAAAGTGTCATCCTGTTGTTAGTTGCTGGGTTAACGCCCGGTAAATCACTTACGTAGCAACAAGGATCGAGATATATGCATTAAAACTCACACGAAGGCGAGTCCAGAGATACAACATAAATTACCATCTGAATTGATTACAAACCATTGTTCCTGACAGGAAGTAAAGGTTTAGAGTTTTAAACAGCGGAAATAGAACAATCTAACGCAACGGTAAACATCACAGGAGGCCATTTGTGATGTCATCACTGGTTGTCATCCACCCAGTCAGCAACACCTGCAACAACAGTTTTAAAGCAAGGCTGAGCATACTAATACTCAGCAAGACTTAACCGTCGGGTGATAACTACATCACCAAACTCTAGACATGAAGGCTTTTGCTCGGTGGAGTTTCTTTTGCTACACAGCCACTAAGAGTAGATCCTTACTTTCAATATTTTAGCACAAGTTCTAATTGATTACCCTTTCTAAGTGTTCCAACTAATTCAATCAAGAATTGGACAAGCAATTAATTCATACAACAATATTCACCGAGTTCCATCATTACGGGATATCATGGCCAGTTGATTAACCAGTCTCGGATAACGATGAGAGGTCGACAATCGATTGATTTAAACCTTGCAAGGTAAACCTAAGCACACTGTGATGCCCCCATGAGGACAACCACCAAGCGGTTCCCAAAACTCTTCGGGTCAGGATCGAATCTTACAGTCTTTGGTGCAGGCTATCCAGAATACCCCGCGAGGCACCCGGACTCACCATACACCACCGGTAGCTAGCCGTGAGACGCATCCCAAGATGAGTAATAGTAAGATCCCTCGCCGCCTCATTAAGGTACTAGGCTTACCGGTCTCATTCCCGACAAGTGCTTAGTACGTTCAAAAGCTTAGCCCACGAAAGCCACTGGACCGGAGCCCAAATCCCATGCTCTTACCACATGAGCAGTCCATTTATAAAGATCTTATGATTCCAACATAAGAACTTATTCTCGCGAGTGACGAACATCACTCGACTTCTACCAGTCCTATAGCATAGCAGCTATCGACCTAGCATACTAGTGATAGAGCACAGGTACCTAGGGATCATGCATCTAGGGTTTCAAACAACTCCTGAAACGTAAATGCACAAGCATAGCATGGAATAATTGCATAATTTTTAAAAGACAGGGTTAATGATCCGGGGCTTTCCTTCGTTGGCAAGATTGGCCTTGGGCCCTTCTGGACCTTGGTCCAGGCCTTGAGCTTCGTCCACGTACTGCAGCTCTTCGCCTGCACCTTCGTCTCCTTTTTCTCGCACGAGCGTACATCTACCGTTGGAACGATCTACACGAATATGTAATGCAAGGTTTATTTGTCGATTTTAAATTTAATTAACTACAAACAATGAATGACAACCATGGGGTGCATTGGTTGGACACATTCACCTAGATACGAAATACATTCAACATACTCTTCCAAAAGGAACAATATGCAATTCTTTGTCAATTATTCTTGTTGATAGTGATTGTGTACATATATATGGAATAAATTGATTTAACTTCACAAACAGCAGTGGGTTGGTACATTTAGCCTTTTAAAATGATTTACCTCCACACACAAGGTCATTAAAGGTGGGTGGGTGATTTCCCCCATTTAACTGACTATTAAGCCTTAATTGCTCCTAGAGCTTTTATTCATGAATTAATTAATTAAAATTCAGTGAAAGTGTGTATTAGGCACTAATCACCTATAACAAGCCACTGAACACACATATACGCTTAGGATAGCTAGGAAATTAATTATTTTGAAAATAACCAAAGCTAGCTAGAAGAACAAGGTAAATGGACACAAAAATAAAAACTCATCAAAATGGTCCTAACTCTCTCCCACATGTTATATGGTCCAAAACTAAACTAGGGATGCACCATATACACTTAGAACTCTTATGAATCTTGAGTTAGGCATTTTCAAAGAAAATCAAGCATATTTCAAGAATAAATATTTCTGGCAATTATAAAATTGTGATTAATTCACCAAAGGTGTGTCTTGGCATAACAAGACAGCATGCATAAGTTGGGCACAAAACCCTAATTATTTTCGGCTACAAAAATCATTTGGACAGATTCTGCACAAAGAGAAAATAATTTATATAAAAAGATCTACAACACAACTTTGTGCAATTTTTGGCACAGGAACTAATATTCCCTAATACACAACTTATCCAAAAATTGGACACAGAGGATTTATAGATTTTGAGATATTGTAGATCTAGGTTTTTCACATTCCTATTTTCCATGCTAAATCAAGAATCAGACCATGTGAGTATAACAAAAGTTGTAGTATTTTCTACAACGAGTCCCACAAAATTGGTTTGAGATTTTTCTGAGTTTTCTACGATTTTCTACGCATTTTACAAGTTTCAGCAAAATCTGTAACACTGTTTAAGAAGCAACTTACGAGCAGGTCCCTGGAACGTTTGATTCCTCACAAATCCACCCTTGGTTCGCGGTTTAGACCCTGCAGAAACTTGGGGGCTTGCAATGTAGTCCCTGGGCGGTGGTCGGCGCGGCTCCGGCCAAAATCCGGCCAGCCGGCGGCCATGGGCGGCCGGACGTGGGTGGGGGGCACGGCCTGCCGGTCCCTCGGGGGTTGGTTTGTGCGCTCGGTTGGGGGCGGGGAGAGGGCCGGCGAGGGGGCGCACCGGCGGCGGTGGCGGTGGCCGCCGCGACCACTGTACCGGCGAGGCTGCACCTCCGGCGGGGCAAGAGATAGTTCGGGAGGTTGGGGTGGAGGTCCACGGTGGTGATGATGCGCTCAATTTGGTCCAGGGTGGCTTGAGACCGTGAGCTCCCCGTGCAGGCCGCCATGGCGGCTCGGAGGACAGCCTGACGCACGCGAGGAGGGGCGGCGAGCAGGCTTTATAGGCGGCGAGTGGGAGAAGGGGTCCTTGCTTCGCTGCTAAGGCTTGTCCGGCATTAATGTCGTGCGTACGCCGGCCAGACATTGATCGGCGCGCTCACGCAGGGAGAGGGCGGCAACGGTCTGGCAGGTAAAGTGGTGACGCGGTCTGGGCAAGCACGGAATCCGAGTTGCCTCGGTGTGCACGCGGCCTGGGGAAGGGGCGGCCTCGGGATGCGGCCCGGGGGCTCGAACACCGAGGGCGGCGCGGCCGGCGCGCACGCGGCGGCGCGGCTCGCGGGCGACGTCACGGCACGCGCGCTCGCGTTCCGGCGTTGAACGATGCTAACTACCCCTGTTTGACTGAGTATAACTCAAAAATTCTCAACTAAATTATACTATGTGATGAATAGGAAAGTTGTAGATCTCACTACCCTCTACAACTTTCACAAAGGCTCTATAGTGTTTTTCTCAACGGATTTTGCACAAAGTGCTGCCAAACTTCGAATGTCGTCTGTTTTGGGAAACAGGAGCTGCTAACAGTTGACCAAGTTTTTCACCTTTTTCCGCTCAAAATTTGAAATGCCATTCTACACAAAAGTTGTGTCCCTCAACAAGCTGGACAACTTTCATAAAGGTAGATTTTGAAGTGTTTAGGTGAAATTTGGATAACGCGACAAAAGTTCTGGAAGACACTCACCAACGTCAAGTTTTAAGCGGGGTTTAACCGTGTCTTTGACCAAGGGTTGACCACAGGGGTGTGTTGACTTGCTCAAGGGGGTCAATAGGGATTGTCGGCTCAGTTTTCGGGGTGATGACCCAGGTTGATCTAGGTTTGACCGCTGTCGGGCGGTTTGACTCGGCTGATTCGGCCATTAGCGCTAATGACGCTAATTAAAAACCTGGGGTGTCACACGGGCCTCCAGCCCCCTATAGCTTTCTATAGCTTTGAAGCTCCGTTGTCGCAAGAGGTGGACGAAAAGGAACTCAGGAAGAGAAGAACACCCGGATCTGAAGGAAGGAGCACGTACGTCCATCACAATAGATGACATTGGGATCTGCCCTACCATCGGTCCAATCAAGATCTAAGTGCTCATGGCATCTCCATCTAAGGTTGAGTCCAACAGCGGGAGGCAACTATGCACATGTTGCGCCAGCTCCAACAGAGAAGGCATCGGTGAAGGCGAACTGCCTATGGAGGTGAGCGGAGATGCAAAATTGCATAGTCTCACTCCTCAAAGGCATTCACCACAGGAAGGACAGGGGTAGCCGCGCACACGAGAAGGAGAGGGGCGACTGCGCACACGGGGAGAAGGAGGCGTGCGGCATCGAGCCCTCGGCGGGGGCAGCCGACGGGGCCAGGTGGGTCCGTCGCGAGGAGCGGCCGGCGTGGCGGCGAGGGGAGCGCCCGTCGTCGACCTTCTTCCCCCGGCAGCCAGGCACGACCACCTCCCGCCGACGAGTGCAGCCTCCCTCACCACCGCATCGAGCCACCGGAGGGAGCGAGGATGACCTCCTTGCCGCCGGAGATCCGTCATGGCCTTCGCGCCGCCGGACGACCGGAGATCCACGGGAGGGAGCGGAGGAGAGGGGAGCTCCAGCGGCTGAAGCGGGGAGGGAGGGCGGAGCTCCGCCACCACCCATCGTGTTGATTCTGCCGCGCCGCCATCTCCTCTAGCACCCGCCGGTCTCCGCACTGCTGTCTCTTCGAGCACCCGCCGCGTTGAGTACTTGCCTGTTGCTGTTGGAGACACCCCTTTGAGATGGAAACGTAGAGTACTGTGCATGCGAGGCAAATTCTAATTTGCCTTCCAATTTTGCAATATCATGTTGGACTCAGTCTAATAGCTTAGAGCTAGTAGCTAAACCAACTTTTTATTCTTTAAATAATGCAAAATGTATGAGAGTAGCATGGAGTGAAAAAATTAATCTCTCTACTCCCTCCGTTTCAAATTACTTATCGTTTTAGCAGCTAACTTATATCATTGTAGACTCCCTCAAAGAATAGGTTCAGCGGCAATAATAGTAATAATATATGCCAGGTGTAAGCTTAAAAGATTTCAAACCAACCTCTATCTTGCCTGCTAATATAAAGCCCAATGTAATTTATTATTGTTACGAAATACAATATTCGACAGGAATGCAACATTCAGATCTAATCAGCCTAAATTTAGCCTTATCCATGTCTTTTCTATCTGTAGCAAGTGTTCACCCATTAGCGCGACCAGATGATTCTTCACTTGACAGCACGAGCTAGCCTAGAAGAAGTAGCACATATTCACAACCATTACAGTGGAAGAATGATAGCATGGTCCTATAACACCAGTGTCGAGATCGAGATCTTATCCTGGACAACACGCTATGCAGGTTCACAACGCTTGAAGTTATGTGGCATCTGTATCCACAGAGCCGTCACACGTCACACTTGGTGCTACTGCTGCATACTACTGCCTCTCTACTGGTGTACTAGTACTCTGGTAATGCAGGGAAGCACATCACTCACGGTGATTCGGTGAAGGTGTTCAGGCATGTTCCTTGGCCCTTGCTGCCACCAAGGGATATGATACGATCTCATCGTCGGTCCGATCAAGAACCAAGCAAGCGGTCAGACCAAAAAGTTCAGTGCTTAACTGCTGATGACTGCAACAAACAGCTGTATAGCAAGAAAATTAGGACGACGAATCCACATTCTCTGGACTATATACTCTGATCTTGAGCCCTGGATAGAGAGACGGCAGCAGCAGGCAAAAGGGCACCAGAGCCAGCCGGCTGATGCAAAGCGAAGCGACGCCACTCGCCACCGACGGCGTGACGGGTGGCACAGGCACATCGAATGATCGAATCGCTTTGCCCAAAAGGCAGCGGCGATAAGATTCAGGCCCCCGGCACCACCGAGCGCCAAGGCGCGTCGATGACACTTTTTATCCATCCCCTCCCTCTCTATAATTGGGGAGCCACTGTTCCCCGCGACAGCGGCCAACCGACGACCTGCCTGCCCGGCGCGCTCCGATCTCCTCCCCCCGGGCTCGTCCACCGCTTCCGCTCGTCGCGTGCCGCCATCGGCGCGGCGGGTGCCGGCCTTTCCGCTCGCAATGATCAGGCGCCATGCCGCGCCTCGGCGGCTTCCGCGTTGGCGCCATCCGGGGGACGTAACCAGGGGGGGCTTGCGCTGTGTCGCGCCGCGAGCGCAGCAGCTGCCCGGCAGGGCGTCCACAGAGGCATGGCCGCGTCGTCTAAGGTCGCCCTCACATTCATCAGAGCAAAAATCCGAAGAACTTGTTTAGCCAGAGATGTCCCACCACGGCATAGCCAGAGATGTCCCACCACGGCACGGCCACGAGCCATCGACGGGAAGAACGGACGACCACACAGTTAGGGACCGACACGGCCGCGCTCCATGCTGTCGTTACTCGTTACACGGTTACAGGGCGAGCTGGTGACCATGCAAACGGATAAGCACACAGGTTTATTTAAATTTTTGACTTGACATACCGCGACGACGGGACAGTGCGGCGAAAACAGGAGAATGACATCTTACAAGATCACACACACCACCCCCAAACTGTTGTTGATTTACACGCAAATAAGCAAGAGGATAGGGGGGGAAAGGCTGTGCTCAACACAGCACCAAAAAAGGGACTCCAACGCTGTCGACCTATCCATGTATTGGATGCTTCCCTCGGGCGAGGAATCTGAGTCGTAGGGATCCAATGATGAAACCTGCAAAAATGTGACAGCATATAAAGAATGATCTATTCAGCAAATATTGCCTCGCAGCAACTGCAATTCGAATATATCAGTTACACTAAGTCCATGAAAATTGCATTGACTTTGTTGTGAATTGTGAATCTCTTCCTATGAATCCTACTATTTGCATTCTGATGACCATCCAGACTTCAAGAGTCCCGGGGCTACACAATTCTCCTTAGAACCAGCTTCAAACTGTTTAAAGTAAGTACTACTACCATACTATGTATTTTAAAATCTGGCATACACTTTGCCAGTTTGCCTATCTAATGCAAACCCACTATTTTTTTCCTGAAACGAAATGCAGAACCCATCGTAAACCACATATTCTAGTGACACCATAATGCATACGAATAGCCTATGCAGCGAAAGATCGAAGGAGAGTTGGCCCGCAATATATAATAATAGGGGGAGGAATGAAACCTTGCCATTGTTGGACCAAATCCATCAACTGACATCTCAACGAATGAATGGTCTCGGGACAGATTATCGAACATGATTAGTTTCCTGTCTGCTAGCTTTTTCCAGGACATGCTCGTCGTGTGGCAGCTGCAATACTAGGTGCAGGCAATGGTACAACACCTGTCCTTATTTTGCTTCTAAAAGCCCTGCGACATGGCAGAGAATGCCTTCTAGTTGGGCCCCATGCTTTTTCTAGCTAATCCCTCCGTCCCTTAATTTTAGCATTTTTAGGGTTCAAAATTTTGGGACAAAAATAAAGGAGTTGGTGGATAGTGTAAAATGAGGGGTATAGATGTCTTTTACCAACTCTGTTATTTCTTAAGTTTGAATGCTAGAAATGCTTATATTCAGGGACGGAGGGAGTACGTACTCACTAACAAGTTCATTTCATGTCACTCTTTCAACTACAGGCAGTTCCATGATAGGATTAGTGATACAAACATCAAACAAACCGAATTATTTCCTAACCAGTCAAATTTACGCTATAATCTTTTTTTATTGCCATCAGTTTCATCATAGAGACCAAAATGCACATGGAAAAGGGTGATTGTTGTGAAATGGATGAAAAGACAGGAGTGTTACAACTTTACACAACAAACGGACAAGGGGTCATGTCAAATTTTGAGCCAGTGTGTGGCGCAAGCAGCAGTTAACTGAGCTTTGAACTCCAAATAAATGGAGGCAGGCGCTGGGTGACACATTTTCTTGGGTGCTGTATTTGTATTTGGTGGAAGCAGCTGCTGGACTGTTTTATGAGCTCCAAGTAAGTGATGGCACACAACGTGATAAAAAATCATTTTCAGACTATCACTTTTTTTTATGGGGACTAAGAACAACTTGATAGCCAACGTTTTTTCTGTACTTTTCGTTTCTTTTGTATGAACCTTAAGACAGCTGACAAATTTTACATATTTTTGTCCCAGTGACATGTTGTCACACTGTGTGCATGTTCAGTTTCTAATTGCAGCTGTGATTCAACATGTATCTAGTTTTAGCGTGGAAAATACTATAAATTTGTTAGGAACCAAGGAGTAAAAGTCAATTAAAATTAAACAGTACATGATGGTCCACGGAAGACCTAACGTGTTGATTTGATAACAAGCTGATGCTTGGGCAGGACTCAGCAATATATCAAACTCAAAGCACAGTTGAAATAAAAACTCCAGGATGCAGATTATACCAGATAGAGAAGCAAACTTATCGGCAAGGCTAAGTACATTATCATGCAGTAAGAGGGCCCTCTGCATTGCTACGACCATTGATCTGCTCTGGGTGGATCTTCTTCCCCAACATCTTCCTCATGACCTACTTAGTTTCACAAGATGACCAAAAGCCAACAGATGCATTGCAGGTTACTGGTTGTTCAGTGTCAAGATAGGCAACACATTTTTTCTTAAAAAAAGAGATAGACTAGACACATCATGATTGCTTAGTTAGCCATCCAATAAAACACATTTGATCTGGATTAAGAAGCTAAATGGTATGGAATAATAAACTTGGACCACTTCTTTGCAAGAGATTGTTGAATAGGAAAGCGCTATGTAACTTTTCCAGTTTAGAGCAACTCCAACATAGTAGCCAAAATTGGCTCTCTATTTGACTCCCCACATTCTGAGCTACTTCCTCCAACAGACTCTCTCCATCCTCAACTCTCCAAATCCCAACAGCTATCTCCAATACCCCATCTCCACTCACACCGACGTGTGGACCCACACGTCATCCTTTCTTTACTCTTCTTCCGGTCTGCGCACGTCCTCCCCGCCGGTCGGCCCCTCCCGGCGGCGTGCCGCCTCCTCCTGGCCCCAGCTGGCCGGCTCCTTCCCAGGCAGGTGCGTGCTCCCGGAGCCCCTCCCCTGCGTGTGGGCCCGCCCCCGGATGGAGAGGTGGACGGCTCAGCCTGATGGCTGCCCACATTTAGCCAGTGGGGGTGGCTACCCGGATAGCCATTTTGTTGGAGACCTTTTTTTGCTTCCGCTTGCCAAATTTGCCTTTGGCTAGTTGGATAGCTCTCCTCTTGGAGAACTTACCTTACAAGGCTATAGCATATTTTTTTCTCAATAGCTTCTGTTCATTTTGGACAATTAGTATATATTTAGGATGTAATCATAATCATATGAGGGTTATCATGTCAGATGAGCTTGTAGTACTTCAATTGCTATCTAATGTTGATTAAGTTGCCAATTGATCACATATAAAGATTCTTGTCGATATTTGTAGGAAATACCTGTAAATGCAACAAACATAAGACATGGGCAAAGAAAGCAAGCCATACCCGACTTAATTTTCTTGTGGCTTTAAGTGGCTTTGGTGTTGACTTCCTTGGTTTCTTTTGATGCATCTTTTCAGGGCACAATGTAGGCTTTGAAGTGGATGCCCCAGCAACAATGACGATATCCTGGCAATTCTTCTCCCCTGGAGCACTAGATGAGAATGCTTCTGCTGCAAATAAATCAGCAAGTGTAGTTCTTACTTTCTCCACTTTCTCTACCATCAGAAGTGGTTGTTCCTGGATATTAGCAGCACCCCCATCTTCCGTTTCTTGCATCAGAATTTCTTCCATTGCGAAACATATGAAATGGTCTTCTTTCATTGATGATGAATGCATCTTGGCAGGCTCAAAAACAAGCACTGCCGGTTCATTTGGTGCTGTTGCCAATGCAGCATCTTCTTTGACCTTCTCATTCCTCAGTCCCTCTTCATCTTTCTCTTCCTCAACTACTTCCTCCCCATCCATGATGAGGAAATCATCTTCTTCAATGCAGGCATCAGGACAAAGGGAATCTACATGATGTCCAAGTGTGCCAATTGCAAGTATACCGTTAAGAAGCACATCACGTAGAAGCAGGGCTTCAGTGTCTTTCTCAGCCACACTATGACGCACAGAGTCTTCCTTATCCTCCATGGCTGTTGTATTATTTCAAACAATAAAGTTGACAAAATAAGAAAGAAGAAATGTATGTATGATCATATGAAAGAGAGGTGTCCTAGGAACATGCTTACCCTTGTTCCCATGGATGGTGCAGTACTCGGTATTAGGAAGCATCCTCCGATTCAGCCAATCAAACACCTGGCAGTGTCATGAGAACATGTATTAATAATATGAGCACTTAATACTTATAGCATTTTGAATCTCATGAGTCAGTGTGAGGGATAGAAACTGCAAAGACAACACATAAAAAACTGACACAGGTTGTATCATGAGAAATACTGAATACCTTTAGGCCCATTTCTCCAGAACCAATCTGAAATCACAAGAGAAAGGCAGACAGTAGCTTAGTGGAGCCTCAAAGGCATAGCATGGTTTTATATGAAGATACTGGTTCCATAATTGAATGGTCCAGGAAACAAAAGAATGGAGTTTTGGTTGCAACTGGCTTGGCCTCACTCAACTCAAGTAAATTCTTTCACTGAGGTTGATATGTGAGTGCGAGATTCCCAGATACATTATATTCAATGCCAGCAAAGGACAGAGATTCACTAGTCACAGAAAGCGGCGAATGATTCAGAAAGACTCCAGCCGACTCAGTTAGCCACCATAATGTGGCACATTGCATGTGCATGTTGTGGTCCCATTGACATAATGGATTTATGCCTACTTGGTGACTGAATACTGATACCATGCAAACTGCCAACAAACGAAACAAAGTAGTCATCTCAGAATCATGGCATAGAATGAGCAGGCCTATCAACCTATCAGGCAGATTGAGAATAGTGTTTAACAGCTGACGAATTCCGAATTAAGAAGCCATAAATAGTCAAGAGTTAAATCAAAGTTGATTAGTTCCTCAGATACTTGACATGTTGTACAAAATACGTTCATCATTCAAGCTTTTCAAGATGTACTGCAGCACCGACTCTATCATTCAACAGTAAAATGCATGCACTTTCATTTGTTTTTTTATATGTGGCATGTTTAACGCACTAGCCACTTGAAAGTGCGGCAATGACATAAGTAGCTGCTGCCTGTTGGCAGCAGCTGTAAGTTAGCACTTGACAGCATACTACTGTGGCATCTGATAGCACAGGCAGGTGTCAACTACAGCTTCACACAAGCTAGCGAGTAAAGGCTAGCAGCAGAACTTGTATTATGCAATTTGTAGGTTAGGCCCGTAAAGGCAACGATTTTAATTAGTAAAGCAGCTTCCAAAAATGCAGGGATCAGCCTCAGATAGATCATAACAAACAGAAAAGTGCAAGTAGTTTTTATTAATTCTCTTATCTCTAAAAAAACTTCCCACGTACAAATAATGCAGTCAAAGATGTAGTTATGGTAGATCTCATGTGACTGCTTCCTCCAAAATTAAGCAAACGCAGTGGGGATGAGCATTTGAGGGGGGGGGGGGGGGGGAATGGTGGTGATGAGGAAAATTCATTATTTGGATCACAAAATGATCGAAATAAAATAAAAGGGCATATGAGAAGGTACCCTTGTCTAGGTGATGGTTCATGAAGCGCTTTCTAGCACCATCCCCACCACAACTATTAAGCATGGGGATGAGACCTGTGTGTCTTCTTCACGAAGCCAGCAAGATCTACAGGGCAGATGTGTCCATCACCATTGATGGATGAAGAATAAGAACCCTAGGTGCATGTTGCCAAGGCTCATAATAGTGAAAATATCTGTTCTGCATCCTTCTGACTACAGCAGCAACCATTCTGAGGACCCATGTTTGCTATGCAATGATATGTCACCCAAATCCATCCGGCTTGGCAATTTATGGAAGACCAGAATAATACTGTATCAGACCACAGGCTCACAGCACAGTTCAGGAACTATTTCTTCACAGCAAACGTGAAACCAATACTTGATGGAGAAACTGCTTCGGCTTTTATGGTTTCAAGTTTCTCACTCTGAATACACTACTTGACACATCTCCATTCTCCGAGGCTTCCTTCTTCTGGACTCATCAATCCTTTCTCTTGCTTGTACCAATTCCAGCTGGGACTCTGCAATGTAATCTCTTTTTTGTTAGTGACGAGGCATTGCAGCCACAAAAATAAAGAGACCATAAGAAGCATCAAGCAACAAATAATCATGTATTTCCCAGCATGTCAAGAAGATATTTTGATGATGCAAAACTTTATTATCATATAGAGTTGATTCAGAACCAATAACCATTCTCACTTCAATATCATGGGGCCACATGACAAATGCTACTGGTAATGTATGCTTGCTCAGAGGATAAGGTAGCGCCATTTTAAATTTTAAAATCAATTTACCAGACTGAAAAAAATAGAATGGATCTGCAAGCCAAAATGGCAGTACACTGGATACAATTTTAGATACTAGAGATTTGAAACTAGGGGAAACCGATTTTTGCATAAGGTTTTACATTGAAGAAAACGTGCATTCCAAGTTAATAGATATAAATATACATTGGAAGGATATGTTGAACACTTGGACCCACGAGTACCGTTTGATCTAAGGCAATGCAACACCATCTCCACTTGGATATTTTTTTTCTTTAATATCATTCATTTGGTGGTGTATGCACCGCCAGAGCTACCTGCATTAGGTCGGATTCATAACCTTCCTAAATCACATGCATAGATACAACTGACCTGAGCATGATCATATTGTCTGCCTATTTAAACTACACTTCCTCCAAGACATTGGCACCACAATAGCTCAAACACAACAACGGAATCCACCAAACATGCAAGAACCACACTATAGTAACATCACATCGCACAGGAAAAAAAAAATCATGGTGCCCGTTCATGCTACATTTTCGTCGTGGGGTCTGTGCGGTGCAGCAGTGCAGGAGGCTGGACGTTGGGGTACAGGTACATTCAGGTCGGGCCAGGTTGCTCTACAGTGAGCGATCCAGCCGTTCTGGGCATCAAGGCATGGGCATCGCTCGCTGAGCAGGCAAAACATCGAACAGGCTGGAGGCAGCCAGCGAGTCGCGTTGGTAGCAGGCATACCTCGTCGCTCCGGTCCTCGAGGCAGCGATCTCCTGTCCCTCGATGCACCACGCAGCGCCCGACCTCCTTGAAGACATCCAGAAGCGACTCGCCCTCCTCCTGCCGCGTGACCTCGTCCACCTTCTCGGCTTCTCCCGACTGCTGAGCACAGCTACTCCGCCGCGCCCTGCCCTCCTAGGCTGCGCCGCGGCGGAAAGGAGGTCCGCGGTAATGTGGGAGGACCCCAACAAGCGGGCGGTGGAAGTTCGGTGTTACATTGCCGCCGGCCGCCGCCTTCCGCCGCCCGCGAGGCCGCGACGTGCGCCATGCGCGTGTGGGCACGCGGCGGCCGCTTTGCTCGGTGGTTTGGTGTGGAATTTGAAATAGGATGCGAGGAGTTTGGCTCGCTGCATCTGGACCCCACGCTGCTACCGTCCTCTATCCACTTGGTTGCTCGTCGGAACATATCAAAGACGATGCGCGATCGACAGAGGTGGTGTCGGCACGATCTATATGCATCCTGTTTTGGATGAAGTTTACCTCGGGTCGCATCGGATGTTTGATGCTAACTATGAGTATTAAAAAATAATGTACTAATGATAAAAATAATTACATAAATGAGCATTAATTCACAAAACAAACCTATAGTGTGGGAACTTTCAGGGGACGTACGTGCGCCCTGCGAACTCCTGTGACCTGCGCGCGCACCCAGAAGCCCGGCGAGTCGCTTTGGGACTTCATGCACGGAGCTCCCGAGCGTACATGCCTTCCTCGAGGGCACGACCTGCCGGGACCTCATGCGCGAGCCCTGTCCGTACCACAAGACACCGGTCAACCACACCCTCGAGCAGTGCGACCTGCTCAGAAGATACTACAGCCGCGCCACCGTGAAGGATGGCGAGGCCAAAAAGGATGGGGGTGACGGCGACGCCGGGTCTTCCCCGCGGTGGAAAACGTCTTTGTTGACATAAAATCAGCACCTCATGCTAAGCACACAGCAAGCCGAAAAAAGCTGGCTTAACACACGTGGCCGAATCCAAAGCGTGCCAGTCAATTTTCCCTGAAACTAACAAAGGATGAAAATAGTTAGATAAAACCTGAAACTTGTCAGGTGGTACCAGACAGTTCCGTATTTATGGCTAAAACCACTCAAAACGACATATAGCTACAACAAGATATCTGTCGGCAATCTGAACATCATTCGGGAGCTGATAAAACATGTAAACAGGGTGTAGCCGGATGCATGACGTAAGCATGATTCGGTCTTTATTTAAACAACATTGCAACACGTGTCCATGACCGATTATCAAGGATAAATCACAATAAAATAAATAAAGGCGAAGCATGATTATAAATTTGCAGTAAGCATGCACGCATAGGCCAAAAGCACTAGTCTACCACATGTCTAGGTACTTTTAAACCTGTCGAGCGTGACACCAAACAAATTAATCCACCGCATGATACGACTTGTTTGAAATCAAACCACCAACCAAGAATAGATCAATCCACCACATGATACAATCTAAACATGGAAGGCTAAAAACATACATTATTTAAAACAAGCTTATGAACATGTTTCGCTCGTGACAGAGTCGTCGAATACAGCTGCACAGCCGATCCGGGTTCCGTGGAGAAGGAACAAACTATGCTAGATTAACACGCTTGAACCCGCAACACGTGGCAATCTAGATTGATTCGAATTCGGCTATTAAAGAGAACGTGACCCATGCACCACATCGAGTTAAGAATTTGAACATACATCATATAGATCGCAAACAAGATAGAGCCGAATCTAGTCAATCTAAATTGGGCAAAAGGAGTGTTACATGAATTAAACTTAAGAGCAAAATTCAAAGCAACACTTGGTAACTTAATGAATCTATTAGATCTTGCCAAATCTAATAGAGCTGATAACTAGCTCCAAGCTAGATCTTAGCCTACCGCATGGCTCATGATCTAACAAGAAAGCCCTCTTGAACCAAGCTTAAATCCACCGCATGATACTAAGCATGGTAACAAGACTACTTGCATCATGGTCTAAATCCACCGCATGATACTAGACATGATACAAGGTTGCCTGTACTTACGGAGGTTGACGGATCGATGGCTCCTCTCGAAGAACTCGACGACTCGACTAAAAGGACTCGAAAGTTGGCACGGGGCCGGTTTATTGTGAAATTGTTCGATCCCTATTACAAACACTAAGGATTCATATTTATACCCTTGTCCTAACACGACTCCTAGTCGACCACGATTACAACATTTATTGCGTAAATTAATGCCCCGGCGCCAATGTTCGTCTCGCACCCGTCATCAATTCATCCCTTCTTTACATTCAAGCCACGCCATCACGTATTCCCGAATGCTTTCTCTTTCAAGCGCGAAACAACCCTTCTGCCGAATGATGACATGCTCCCGACCGCAGACGTTTTTACCGAATGCTTTAAGGAAAATCTCCTGCCGAATGGTGCTCTCTTACCAAACTCGGCCCACAGGTCAGTCTCTTTCCTGTACCAATTTTTGGTGTTAACATATGCCCCTTCAATTACGGGATAAAAGGTGATTTTATTCCGGAATTGACCATAAATGCTCAACGTCCCCAAGCTGAATCTGTTCAACACCCGTTCTTTCCTTCTTCAAACCGTTGGAGTTTTCGCTCAAATCCAAACCCTAGTTCATCAACCTTTCAAGCTCCAATCTTCAAATGGTGAACCAAGACCAAGCTCTTCAGGTAAATCTTATCCTCCTCAAGCTCATTCGGTATTTCTTTTCTTGAATCTCATCTTAATTTTTTCTTTTGCCCTTTCTTGTTCTTGATAGGCTCTAGCCGCCGAAATCTTGATTCCTGTCGAGGATCAATCACCGTCTTATTTCCTCGGGCTCGTAAGAATCTCCGATCCTTCTGAGTTCATCGCAGCCGAATCCCAGAGGATCCCATTCAAGGCAGCACAGTCGAAACCCCATGAATGGCAGGATGCTTTCAAGAACTGGCCCCTGCCCCCAATTGCAGGCTGGAGAAATTGGTACAAGAGGATGCTTGATGATGACAGCGTCAAGACAAGCAATTGGGACAGCCTTCGCATTTCTCATTATTTGGAATTATCTCTGGCTGAAACACCCAAAAATGAAAACCTTCTAATTGCAGGCTGCCATGTTTGGTCGAATGGCGCTAATGCCTTTCTTTTTGGCCACGGGCCAACGTCCCCCACTTTGGCCGATGTATACATGATAACCGGCCTTGGAGTCATAGGAACTGTATACCCACACAAGTACAAGGGCTCCTCCAGGCAAACAGGAGTGAGAACAGGGGTTGGATATAAGAAATATATCCAAAACTACATGTCAGATGGCCCTTTGTCTGATGTTGAATACAGAGCTTTTCTGAATATGTGGCTATGTAGATTCATCTTCTGTGGCAAAGCCAATGAGCCAACCCTGAACCACATTGTAATGGCTGAGGACCTGGCTGTTGGTACCTCTATCCCCCTCGGGAAGTACCTCCTAGGAAGTGTCTACCATATGCTTCATCAGACCACCTATCTGATGCACACCAGTCAAAAGATCTCCTGTGTTAATGGCCCTTGGTGGTTTGTTCAGATGTGGCTCCAATTATATATGCACCAGATTGTTGTTGTTGATCTCAACAATCAGCACTTCCCTTCAACCAATTACAAGGAAGGGGAAACTCAGAGCACCAAAGGTTGCCAAACTTATGGAGAAGCTGCCTCCATCATATTCATCAACCAAAAGCATTGGCCAACTCTTTGAGATGTTCTTCAAAGGCTTTGCCAACCCACTTTGGCTTCCATATCTGAATAATGACAATTTGACTCTTCCTTGTGAGTTTAGTTTTGAAGCTGGATGTAATGATGTACAATCTATAGCAATCTTCAATGCCTTCATTCATCCATGTATCCTGCCAGCAGAATTTTGTGGAGGAAGGCAAATCCAGAGTACCTTTGAGTACTACCAACCAAATATGATGGCCAGACAACTAGGATGTGGCCAAGTACCCCCAAGGCTATTCCTTCATGAATTCCTCAAGCCCAGAGAGGATATCAAGGAATCCATGCAAGCAAAAAGGGTCTTCGAATACAAGTGCAGCACAATTGTTTATGCACCCAGGCCTTTTGTGCCAATAGCAATCACTCACCCTTCTTTCATTCCTTGGTAGAAAGAACTTCATGATCATATCTTCGATGTGCCAGTACATCCTCTCTGTTTTGAACTAATGCCTGACTTTCATCCAACTTCAGAGGTAATATACTTATTTTCCCTCTTTTTCAATAATGTCCTTCTTTACGGATCAAGATTCTGTCTTTTTCTGCAGGATATAGCATCTGCCCCTCTTGGCAGGACAATCTCCTACAATATCGAAGGCCCAATCTCTGCCTTGGGATATCAATCCCCTACTCTGGCCCAACTGATGTCTAGATATGCCACGCTAGATCCAACTCTCACCAGTTCAGCCTCTGACAAAAGGAAAGCTCCATCTATGGTTGCTCCTTCAGCTACCAAGAAGAAAAGAACAACCAAAAAACTTCTTATTCAGGTAAGAACCCTTTCCTTCCTGAACATAAAGACACTCTTCATCCTGATCATCTTTATCTTGTGTGATTTCAGACTAGAACTCAACAATCATTGGTCATCACAGATTCTGCCAAGGCTTCATCTACTGGTAAAATTTTCACCATCTTACTTTTCTAATCATTTTTCTTCATTGGCACATATCCTCTACTTACCAGTTGCAGAGGGAACTTTGGTAAGCCAAACTGTGGGGAGTTCTTCTCCTCAGCATGATTCAAATCCAACCTCACCAAGGATCCAACCATCTTCTCCTCAACCAGAAGCTTCAGCCTCACCAAGGATGCATCCAACCTCTCCTCAGCCAGAAGCTTCAGCCTTACCAAGGATTCATCTAGCTTCTCCTCAGCCAAAAGCTTCAGCTTTACCAAGAATGCATCCAGCCTCTCCTCAGCCAAAAGCTTCAGCTTTACCAAGGACTCCTCAAGCTTCTCCTCAACTGGACATCCAAGAGCCCCTCCTTGAGCTTGAAAAACTCCCTTCCCCAACTCGGGAAGCCAGAAATGATGTAAGCATGAGCACCCATATCTCTATTTTTTCATTCAGTAAATCACCACTAATTCGGCAAGAAAACCTTTTTTCAGGAGGAAACTGTATCATCACCAATTTACTCCTTTGCTGTGGATGACTTGATTGCCGAAAAAGGGGATGAAGCATCTTCCAGTCAGGCTTTATCAGAGGAAAATCAAGCAAAGTTGAAAGAAATCCTTTCCCTGCTGCAAAGGGATGTTCAAGACCAAGTCAAGAATGCTGATTTTCTAAGAGAAGCACTTGAACTCATTGATCCAGATCTCCCAGCCGACATCAAGGCTTCCTTAGAACCTGTTTCCAAGCTGGATGATCACTTTGTAGCAGTAAAGCAAGCTTTGAAGAACTTATTCTCTCAACCAGCTCTAGAACAAAAGCAAGCTGCAAACAAGCAATCTATGAAAGATTTGCACATCCAAATGCAGAATCATAAGGAACTGCTAACCAAATTGCAGCCTGAACTTGAGCTGAAGAAAGTCAGAAAAGCTGAATTGGAAGCCGAGTCGAGAACCCGACGAGTGAGATTGAAGCTGATGAAAAGAAGATGGCTGAACTTCCTGAATCAATGGAGAAGATACGAAAAGAAGCCACTGCAGCCATGACTGCAGGAAAGCAGCTCAAGACAAAGCTCTCGACTTTGTCTAAGACCCAAGAAGCTGATCAAAGATTGCTAGAGAACATCAATAAGATGATATCAGATGCCTCCAATGTAATCTCAAAATACTTGGGTGTATAATTGTAACAAACAGTTTGTAGCCGAATGCCTCATCAATTCTGTAATTTTGCTCCCCATCAGTCTTTATTTTTCCATATTTATCTTGCCTTATCTTGACAAGCAATTTCTAGGCGATTCATTTGGCAACTCTGACCAAACAGTGTCAGACCCGAAAAACAACCCGACCGCAACAAAGCCGGATTTCAACCAGTCAAACCGAATATGACTTAGCTTGAATTCCAAACGACCCGGCGACGGTTCGGTTGAGAGAGTCTCTCCACTTCCCAAATTTCTTGGGATATGCGCCACGATCTTCGGCCACGATCTCTTTGACAGTCCCATAAATAAGAACTTTGGGTGCCCCTAGCCTTTCACCAAGCCCTCTGCTTTCCAAGCCTTTGCCAATCCAAGCTTTTCCCTTCAGTACTAGTACTCCCAGAAAACTCCATGGCAAACAGCAGCAACAGGCGTCTTGCCGACGACGAGGCCGAAGGGAGCCGTGCCGGTGCTCACTGGAGGTGGTGATCGTTGGCTTCTTCACAGCTCTTTTAGATCCCTTTTCATCCCTGACAATCCTCTTTGTGTTTTCAGGCTCATCCAGTGGAATCCTGCCCCTGCTCTAGCCACAACCCCGGCCATGGTGGGCGATTCTTCGGGATCGTCTGGCCGCTCCCACTCTTCCAGCTCGCGCTACAATGATCGCGACGCCAGCAGGTTCAAGGCAGAACGTGATGCAACCCGGCACGAGCTGAAGATCATCTCCAAAGAGGCCGGGATCACCGAGCTCGAGTGGGAGCACCAGCGCAAGCAGCTGCTGGAGGCCATTGACGGTGAATCTTGTAATCTATTTAATCTCAACTTAATCTTGAACTAATCGCCATTGCTCTGTGATTTCTACAGATCGCGACGCCGAGATCAATCGGCTGAAGGCGCTGGTTGAGAAGCTTGCGGACAAGGTGAATGCTCCCGGAGACACACTGGAAGCTCGCCTTGGCGCGGTGGAAAACCGCGTTGATGAAGTGGCCCTTCACGACGTCCGCCTAGGCACCACCTTGGGCCTGGCCGCCATGGCGACGCACACCAACGTCGACTACTCCACGCGGCCGCACGGCTTCTACGGTGGCACACCGGAGGACGTCGACGACATCGAGGCCACTCTGGAGCGCCTCGACGGCCACGACGTCACCATTGCCGATTCCATCCACCCCCAGTCTGTTCTGAACAGGCTGTTTGATTAGCTTGTACTAGGGGTTATGGAATTTCGGCAATAAAGATTAAATTTTATCTTTCGTATTTGTCTTGTGATGATTTTCTTTGATTTGTGCATACGAATCTTCACTGTTTTGAACGCATTCGGAAACTTTTCCTCTAGCCGAGTACGCACAAACTCTCGCTTCTTCGCATAGAATCCGCAGAAAATCCTTATTCGGGAGCCATGAACACTGTTCAATGAAAAACCCTTCGCATTCGGGGAGAAACTCCCGCCGTTTGGTATTCCCATCAATGCACGCCAGCCAGTCATCACTCCCGATGCACTCTCACTGCTAATAAAATAGCCCCTCTAGTGCTCTGCAAATCCATTCGCATACACTTCCATCATTTCACGTCCTCTCGTCCTCCTCTTCCAGAGAAAACCCCCAAGACCATTCGAGAGTAATCTTTCTTCTTATACTTTTCTCTTGATCTTGATTGCAATCTCGTGATTCATCCTTCTTTGATTTCAGCCTTGATCTGCTACCTGAGGAAATCTTCAGTACTGAAGAAATCCCTGAGTACATCCTCTCCGACTCCTCAGATGAAGAAGAAGACGCTACGCTGGAACAGAGAACCAATCACCACCTGCGCCGTCGCATCTGGCATCTAGAATATGACCTGCGGGACATCACCGCCCGTTGCAGTGCCGAACGCGAATGTCGCATGAGCTTGGAGGCGTTGGTAGGGGGTAAGATCTTCATCCTTATTTGATTCTCATGCTCAGGTTCAGATCCCATGTTCAACGAGAATATGTTCCCCTTCTCCAGATGTGTCTGACAGGTACAACAATTTGAAGGCCTCCTGGGACAGCTTGATGGAAGCTGCAGAACACAGCAACCCCCGAAGCTTCTACGTTGCTGTCACGGTGGTCCTGGAGCGGCTGAAGAAGGAAGAACTCAGGAGGAAAAGCGCGGAACCAAAGAAATGAATCATACTTTCGCTTCTTCCTCCAGACATCCTGCTTCCTGCAGGCCTTTCCTTGTAATCTTAAGCAGCTGTGTTACCAATGAAGGAACTTGCAAGAATGTTTGTAATGCAGAACATTTTCGTGCTAAGGGCAATGCACTTTAGTATTGGCCATTTTCCTTTATCAGAATTTTTGTTCTGAAGGCGGCTTTTTCCCGAATGCTGGCTATTTCTGTGTTCCTGATGCTTGTAATCTTGATGCTTGTAATAACAATCAACGATCAATCTCAATACTAGGATAATATTTCTTCAAGTATCTCCCGTTTATAGCAGCAGTGAACTCTTCTCCTAGTAAAGTTTTCAAGATATACGCATTTCCAGGCGTGCACCTAACCACCCGAAAGGGACCTTCCCAATTCGGGGACCATTTGCTGAATGTACTGTACTTAGATCCAATCGGCAATAACGCTTTCCAAACCAAATCTCCTTCTGCAAATTGCTTGACTTTTACCTTCTTGTTATAGTACTTAGCAACTCGCATTTTGTTTTTCTCAATTCCAAAGCCTTAAGATGAATCATATGCAAATCTTCTAATTCGTCCATCATTAAGTCATTATAATCCTTGGAACTTAAATCCTTTTGCAAAACTACTCTCCTTGTGTCTGATTGCATCTCCCATGACAAGACAGCATGATGCCCGTAAACCAACTCATAATGAGATGTTTGTGTAGCCCCATGAGGAGCCATTCGGTAAGCCCACAAGGCTTCATTGAGTATCGAATGCCACCTTTTTAGCTTCTGACCATTATCTTGGGCATAATAAGGAGAAGAATTTAACAATTTGATCCCCATACTTTCAGCAAATTCTCCGAACTCTGAAGATGTAAACTGAGTTCCTTGATCGGTTGTAATTGTTTGAGGAATCCCAAATCTGTAAATGATATGTTCTTTGACAAACTCAACCATATTTTCTGATGTCACCTTCTTCAATGGAATTGCCTCAACCCATTTAGTGAAATAATCTGTCGCCAAAAGTACAAACTTAGGCCCCTTGCTAGATAGAGGATTTATTTGGCCAATCAAATCTATGCCCCATCCTTTGAATGGCCATGGCTTGATAATAGGATTCAAAGCTGATGCTGGAACTCTCTGAATATTTCCAAACTTTTGACAATCTTGACACCCTTTGTAATACTCAAAACAATCTTCCAGCATCGTCGGCCAATAACATCCAGTTTGCCTGATGACCCATTTCATTCGGTAAGCCGACTGATGCGCTCCACACAGCCCATCATGCACTTCATTCATCATCTTCTTTGCTTCTTCTTGACCCAGGCATTGTAGCAACACCCCATCCAATGATTTGTAATACAAACGTCCATCAAGAAGAACAAACTTTATAGCTTTATACCTGAGCTTCCTAGTGACCTTCGGGATGGATTCTCCAAATAATCAACCATTTCTTTTCTCCAATCATCTTCTGCTAGATCACTCCCAAAAAAATATACATCATTGGCAAACACTTCTTGATTTTCTCTATAACCCGAAGCACTTTGAGCTAACTTGTTTGCCACTTCATTGTTTTCCCTAGGAATATGTTGTAGAATCACTAACTGAAAACTTTTCAAAATTTCCTTGCACTCCTCGTAGTAATTCCTCAGGATATCATTTCTGCATTCATATTGGCCATTCAATTGTTTTATAACTAGCTCTGAATCTCCAAAAATCTCAACTGAAAAAGTCTTTGCCTCTTTCAAGTACTGAAGCCCTCTGAGTAATGCTTCATACTCAGCCTGATTATTTGTGACAGTAGGTTGAATAGGAATAGCAAATTCAAACATCTCTCCCCTGGGTGAAATTAATAAAATTCCTACTCCACCACCTTTGCCACATGAAGATCCATCAAAGAACAAAGCCCAAGGAGTAATCTCAAGTTGGATCACGATGTTCAGTAATGAAATCAGCAATAATATGTCCTTTAACAGCTTTTGCCGATTCAAACCTTAATTCAAACTCAGACAAAGCTAAGATCCACTTGCCAATCCTTCCATTCAAAATTGGCATAGACAACATGTGTTTAATTACATCAAATTTTGAATATACAATGCATTCGACATTCAACAAATAGTGCCGAAACTTTGTACATGAGTAATAAACACACAAGCAAAGCTTCTCTGCAGCCGAATATCTTGTTTCGGGGTCAAGCAATTTTCGGCTAAGGTATGCAACTACTCTTTCCTTTCCCTCAAATTCTTGTATGAGGGCCGATCCAATAGTTTGAGTACCGGCCGCCATGTACAACTTAAAAGGCTTGTTCAATTGTGGAGGCACCAATACTGGTGGTTCCTTCATGTATTCCTTGATCTCATTGAAAGCCTTCTGTTGTTCGTCACCCCATACAAACTTCTGATCCTTTTTGGTCCTCAACAGTGGAGAGAAAGGCAACACCTTTTGTGACAAGTTTGAAATGAATCTTCTCACAAAATTGATTTTGCGAAGCAATGACTGCAATTTCTTAAGATTGATTGGAGAAATAACTTCATCTATAGCTTTCATAGTATTTTTGCCAACTTCTATTCCTCCTTCATGTACCAAAAATCCCAGAAACTCTCCAGCTGAAACTCCAAAGGCACACTTGTTCGGGTTCATCTTAAACCCATGTTTTCTAGTGCACTCTAAAGTTTTCCTCACATCATCCAAATGTGATTCATGATCCAAAGACTTGATCATGACATCATCAATGTATATCTCCACAATTTTGCCGATCAACTCATGAAAAATATAATTCATGGCTCTTTGATAAGTTGCACCAGCATTCTTCAACCCAAATGTTATGACAATCCACTCAAACAAGCCTATATGTCCAGGACATCTAAAGGCTGTTTTTGATACATCTTCTGTTGCCATAAAAATTTGATTGTACCCTGCATTGCCATCCATGAAGCTAATAACTTTATGTCCAGCAGCGGCATCAACCAACAAGTCAACAATAGGCATTGGATATCCATCCATG
Organism: Cenchrus americanus; assembly: GCA_947561735.1. Lineage (NCBI taxonomy): Eukaryota > Viridiplantae > Streptophyta > Magnoliopsida > Poales > Poaceae > Cenchrus > Cenchrus americanus. The sequence goes on from OX387245.1 coordinate 52,407,850, forward strand.
GGTGTAGCTCTATTTAGATCTCTAAAGTCTATACAAACTCTCATCTTCCCAGTTTTCTTGTAAACGGGAACAATATTAGAGATCCATTCTGCATATCTACATGGCTGAATGAAATTTGCTTCGATTAATCTCTCAACTTCTTTTTTCACGTCGGCCAATACTTCAATATTAGAGATCCATTCTGCATATATACATGGCTGAATGAAATTTGCTTCGATTAATCTCTCAACTTCTTTTTTCACGTCGGCCAATACTTCATTCTTGTAGATTTTTCGGGGAGGTTGCTTGTAAGGTTTAAAACCAGACTTGATTGGCAACCGATGCTCAACAATGGAATGGTCCAAACCAGGCATCTCCGAATAATCCCAAGCGAAGCAATCTTTGTATTCTTTTAATAGCTTGATCAACTCCTCTCTGAAACTTGAATCTAAGTTAGCCTGATAAACGTCGGCCTTGGCTTGTCACCATCCCCAATATCTATTTCTTCCTGTTTGTCAGCCGACATAAATCCACGTCCCAACTTCCCATCAGTTCCATCAATTGGATTCTCCATTAAAAATTGCTATAAGAGCTGACTGCTTGAATCGGCTGTTGATCACTGCTGACTGGTTCAACAGGACCTTCACCCCAGTCCTTGCTTGAGAAGCAATCTATACCTTGATACTCCCAGAAGGCTGGTTCCACGTTAGCCACGCTTACTGAATCATCTGCTTGGACAACTTCTACATCATCATCCACCAATTGAACAAGTTGTTAATGCATAGTAGATGGAATGCAGCAGTTTGCATGGATCCAATCTCTTCCAAGCAACAAGCTATATGCCCCTTTTCCTTCAATGACAAAGAAAGTGTAAGCAGAGTTTTAGATCCAATCATCAAATCCACATGCACACAGCCCTTGGTGTCTGAAGGATTTCCAGCAAAATCATTCAGAACTATGTTTGTTGGCGTCAAATCTCCAGGGCCCATGCCAAACTTCCTGAATGTAGTTTACGGCATCACACTGACAGCAGCTCCACCATCAACAAACATCTTGGTCAATGGCTTCCCATTGATGTATCCTCTCAAGTACAGCGGTCTCATGTGCCGATTCTTGGCTGGCTTGTCAAAAGTAGCTTGCTTGGCCAACACTAATTGCACCATTAGCCCAAATTGCTCGGCCTCATCAATGTCTGGCGACACCTCCTCCTGCACAATCTGATTAGCTGGAGCCATGAATTCATTCGGCAAGAAGCATACCATGCACGTAGGAGCCGAACGACCAGATTCATCAGACTTGTCTTTTGGGCGCCACACCTGTTTCCTCTTTATTCCTGCCTGCTTCAGCTCCTGATTCCTCAAGCGTTGAACCCTTCTCTTTTGGCTCCTTCTCAAACCAGGTGGACACCACTGTCCTTTTTGCCACACACACTCCTGATCTTCCTCTTCTTCAAGATCAACCCACCTGTGATCAGCATGCCATTTCCTCAGTTGATCATCAATTCTATTTATTTTTAAGCACCGACCATCACTAAGATGCATCCTTCCAATTCTTTCATGGATGGATCGGCGATTGGCAACATCTTGCCTATATTCAGTATACTTGTCACTGCATTCAGGGCAGTTATTTTGCGTGGGAAGTTTCAAACCCTCATTCCAGCAGTGTCTGAAGAAGGCACACCCCCAATGTGCACGCTCTTGCTCTCGCTTATACTCTTCTTGTTCCTTCCTGCGCATTTCTTCTTCATATCTTCGCTTCTCCTCTTCATACTTATGCTTCTGGTAGTGCTCCTTCTTTTACGAGGAACTCAAAGAGCTTGTCTGCCTTGGTCACATCAAAATCATAGGTGCCTTTATCTTGCTTAATCCACCTCTGATTTATTGTTAAAGGCTCTCTGCCCCACACTATTTCAGCTGCAGCTATTTCCTCTTGATCATCATATTCCTCTCCTTGATCTGCCCTTTCGAGGAATTGATTATAGATGTCAGTTATGTCACTGTGTTTGACAAATCTGGAGTCTTTCTTGAAGCCATAAGCTTGGTTGCTCATCAATGACAGTCTGTGCGACAGCTGGCCAAGATTATCGAACTCCATGCCGAACAACTTTTCCCGAATAGCTGGCAACATCCCCGCTACAACCATACCAGCCAGTTGAGCATCCGGTATGTTCAAAGAGAAACACATGCTTTTTGTCTCTCTGAACCTCCTGAGGAACTCCATTGGTGTTTCATTGTTCCTCTGCCTCAGGGTAGTTAGATCAATTAGCTTTTTCTCATTACTGCCAATGAAATAATGAGCATGAAACTTCTGCTCCAAATCCTTCTAGGAGCAGATTGAGTGAGCAGGCAAAGAAGTGAACCATGTAAAGGCCGGGCCTGTCAATGATAAAGGGAAATATCTGATCCCGAATGCCTCATCAGCAGAAGCTTCCCCAAGCTGCATCAAGTACAGGGCTATGTGTTCCACAGTACTGGCATCATCTTGCCCTGAAAACTTCGTGAAATCTGCGGGAACTTTCACCCTGTTCGGTAAGGCCACCCTGTGATACCATTCTGGGAAAGGAGGTGTATACACGTTCCCTTGGTTTTTAGGCTTTAGACCGAATTGATTTTGAAATCTGCGGGAACTTGAAGGAGATCAATATTGACGTCTTGATTCCCTAGTCCTCCAACAGGCATCCCTATAGCTCCACCATATCCAGGATTCGGGAGAGCATCAACAGCACTGTAATCCATGAACTCCGAATACCCGGTGTTGACGGTTAATAGTTGTATCAAAGTTTGTTTAGACTTGCAAGCGGACAAGTCTCCCGTCGTAGTCAAGGGACCCTTCTTCCCTCGAGTGGTGAACCCAAGGTATCGAATCCGTGGAGCAAATGTGTGACGCAAAAGATGATCTAGTAAAGCCAAGTAACTTCAATCTTCGGTAAAAGAGAAACCCTAATGCATCTAGATAAAAGACACGAAACTAATCTAATCTACTAAAGACCGGAGATAACAAAGAAAGATTGGGTAGATAAACCGATCTAGAGAGATTGGGTTAAGCCTTTTGTTGAAGTTCCAAGCAAGAGAAGAAGTAGCGAATTGAATCTTATCAGAAGCCTCTTTAAATCGTGGTTTCCCTTCCAACTCCGAAAACATCCGCCTTTCGGAACCCCCGTTCTGTCACAACGTATCCCTACTCATGCGGGTAGTCTAGGGCGAGTCAAAAGACAAGTCGAGTTCTTTCGGAAGATCCGGCGTGTACCTCTAGCCACCGCGGCTACAAGAACACCCTATGTGATCTATCTTGAGAATAGATCTAGAATAAGCAAAGCTGATCGAAAAACGAAATCTTCGAAGAAACACTTGATCGCTAGAAATAGATTCAACTCGATGATTCAACTATTACAATGATACATAAACAAGATCACCACCGGGATCCTACCTTGATCTTGCTTCTAGCTCCGGGAACTCCGACGTGGTCTTCCGTGCAAGGATCCCACGTCGGCTAGGGAGACCCTAGTCAACTAGCTCGACCCTCTCCTCTCCGGGATGGTGTCCCTCTCTTCTCTGCTCCTCAGCGGCCGATGACGAATTGGATCATGCGTGGCTCTCGGCCCCGGGGCTATAAATAGCCCGAATGACGGCTAGGGCAAAGGAGGGAGCAAACGGGCCCTGGACTGGGCTGGGCCGACCGGCCTGGGCCCATCCAGGCCCAGCTCGCGGCCTCCTTTGTGTGGTGTCGGTTCCCGAGTCTTCTAGATGCTTCCCCCTTCTGCATGTAGGTCCATGTCGTCAGTTTCTCTCCGAATTGGACATAACTCCTTGTCTTGCAAGATTCGGCACTTTTCTGGTTAGGTCCTCGGAGTTTGTCATCTTCTCGGGTTGAGTCCCTGACTTCTTGGAGTCAAGTTTGCTTCATTGCATGACTTGTACGGGGCTTCAAGGTCTTGTCACAAGGTGCTTGATGAACTTATCCCAAAAGTCTTGCATTCAACACTAAATCTCTGCATAAACACTAAACTCCAAATCCGACATGCACAAGTGAACTTGTTATACCACGGGGGTTAGTACCAATGGATAAGGTATAAAACTTATGCCAACACCGAAGGTAAACTCATGGCTAGGTTGACGGATTTTCACCGTCAACATCTCCCCCATGTTTAAACTTTGCTCGTCCTCAAGTAAGCCTTCGATGGATATCATCGTTGCCCATCAATGTTTAAACCTTGCTCTTGATCATACATGAGAAGACATAATGCTCTCGAAATTTTAATTCGTTAAAGTTCCATAATGTACTAGCCTTCATCTCCACGGAGGGTAGATTCTTATTAAGCTTATCCCACGAGTATTAACATGCTCCCAAAGTTTAAATAGATCTCAGAATTTTTGAAATAAAGAATGAGATGAAGAAAGGCTAAACCAAGTTCACAAATTTAAATCATCTTGCATATTTCTCATGAACTCTCATCTCACTTTGTCTCTCAAGCCTATATATTCTACTCCTTTCCCTCTCTTAACATATATGTGGTAGGCTTTATATGGAGCTTTTTGGGAAAGTTTAGTCCTACCAAGATTTTATAAATGAGATGTTGTCAAAACAAGACAAGCTTCTCATGGTCTTACCGAGACTCGTCAAAAAGGTCATTGGAAAATGATGTTATATCAAGGAGGGGAAAGAGAAAAATACACACACTTGAGATGGGTGGACATGTGCAAATGGCAAAGAGTGATCCCGAGGCACAAGGGAAGTCCTCATTATCGGATTGCACATGGTTGGAAAATTTAGTATGGATCTTTTAATCTTGAAGCCTTGAATTTCTTAATGCACTTTCGAGAACCGGATAGTTCACTTTATTTTTATTTTTACACATACATATTTTCCCTTTTTCTCATATTTCTCTTTCTTTCTTTCTTTCTTTCTTTGTTTGTTTCTTTTTCTCATCATTTTTTTCTTTTCTCTTTTTTCTTTCTCATAATTTTTTTATTTGCTCCCCTTTGAACTCTAAAATTGCATCGTACCTACCTCCTCCCCCATGCTTAGATGTTGCTCGTCCTCGAGCAAAGAGGCGATAAATAAGGTAGGTACCGGAAATATTTTTCCTTGGAGAGATACTTGAATTCTTCAATGTTGGCACCGTCTTGCGATCTTCCTTGAATTGATGATCCATTCTCAATGATAGATTGTGGTCAAGGAGGTAATCACAACAGATGATATTTGGTTTTAAGGGTGGATGTCCGGCGAGGTTTGTGAGATCTCCAATGTGGGGATGCACAATGCACGGATAAAAGGCTAGCAAAAAGATAGATACGCAAAAATGGAATGACCAGCTTCTTAGTCTCGGGCCAGAGAAATCATGGCCTGCAATAACTCACTCAAAAATAAATCTTGTACACTAAGGTTTATGCACTCAAATATATATTAGGCTTTGGATAGGTTGAGCAACACACAAGTGATATTTATGACAAGGTTAGCGATGTTTTTGGGCATAAAAACCATCTTCAAGCTATTCATAACTTGAGAGCACATAAAACACTATGGGTCTTTATTTTAATCATAACCTCCGCTAAAGATTAAGCTAGCATTTAGATAAATTCAGATTCGTATTTTAAGAGAACAGTAGATTTAACATGCATAAATCAATTACAAAGATAAACAAAGCGGCAATTATAATCATATATCATCATGGCACAAATTTTGTAACTTTTCCAATGGTGTAAACAAGGTGGTGTCTTTATTAATGATGAAAACAAGCTGAAATACATGCTGAAAATAAACTAACACACTTGCTGAAATTTAAATAAAAACTGAAAATATTACTCAAAAACAAACAAACAAAAGCTGAAAATTACAGAGAAAGGGAAAAGAAAAGAAAACTAAAGTTCCTTCTTCTTCCTAATCCTCCGCCGGTGGTTGGTGTTGATAATCTTGGTAGTAGTACCCTTGCTCATAGTAAGGTTCGACATCCCCTCCAACGAATTGATCCGGCTCCACTAGGTGAAGGCGTCCAAGCTCATAAGCAATATTTGCATTGCCCTCACCAAGTTGAGCCGCGTTGGCTTGGATGGCTGCGACATTTTGCGCATTCTCGCAACATACCCTCCAATTATGGCCATGCTTGTTGTGGTTGGGGATATTGTGCGTAGGGCTCCACGAAGGTTACGTTGGGCACCACATAATTTGGTGGGGGTACCGGTGCACCCCCCATGCTTGCTCTTGTGGCCCTCCGTAATAACTTGGCGGAGTAGGGATCCCACCGAAAGGTGGCACAACATTGTGTTGTGCACTACCCGCTTGTGCGGAGGAGGATCCCTCCTATACGATTCTTCCTCTTTTATTTTTCTTCACCGTGACAAGGAGTCCCTCTTCCAACCAATCTTCCCTCCCTTGAATGAAAAGCCTAAGCCTTGCATCCGGAAGGGGTAGGTTTACCGTGGCCAAATGAAAACCTCCTCTCTCTCATCTCCACTAATATATTTGCCTTGTCTCAAATACTCAATGCCAAGAGAGGTCCCACGTAAAAGATGTTCGGGGTTTCTTGTGATCCCCGGCCGTAGGGAGATGGCCAACATAGAGAGGTAGCACCCCGAACCAATATTTCCCGCCCCTGATGTTGCCTCGCAACACCAACGGTTGATCATAAGGTATGAGGGGTCTATTGGCTGCTTGAGAATAAAGCTGAGTAGAGCCAATTCAACTCTGTGTCGGTCACCTTCGTCTCCCTCATCCTCCCAATATCCTCTTGCTCATCCAAGAGTGGAATACTCGGATAATGGGGTTACGAATGCAATTGCGTTGTTGGTGGGCTTCTCCGGAGATCAAATTCCAAAATCCATCTAACATGCCGGGTGGCACGTCAACTTTCTCCGGAGCTCCCTTATGGAACCCAAGTAGCTCCCTAACATGCTCGTAGGGAACCACTTGTTGGACTCCCTCCAAACGGAATGATAAACTTTGCACCCCATCATCAAGGATAGGTGCAATGGTCATCAAGATTTCCAAGGAAAACTCCTTGTGGGTGTCCGCCGACACTCCGTTGGAAAATTGCACCCATCCAAGGTGCCCCAACATATAATATATGTCGGTGCTGAAACCCAAGTAGTTGAGTGCTTGATCGTCGAAGTCGACGTTGGCCACAAGCCTCTTCTCAAGACGAGAGAGCTTCTTCTCCTCCTCCTCCGACAATATGATGAAGCCATACGAGGAATATTGCGGAGTGTATGGAGGTGGCGCGGTTGAACGGGTCGATCGTCGAGGTGGGACAGGCGGCTCCTCCGTACGCCCTTGAGGTTCGGTAAACCTCATGGACGTGCTCCTTGTTGCCCTCATGCCACCAAGGAGGAGAGCGTCGTTCCTCCTTGGCGGTGCCGTGTCCTCCTCCATGCTCCGAGGAGACTCGGAAACCGAGTGCCTCCTTGAAGACGTCGTTGAAGACGGCTTGGATGACGATGAACCCTTCTTCTTGGAGAAGAGACTTGTGGTTTTCTTCCACATGATTGCAGCACTCTTCTCTCCACTAAAATTCCGGGTTGCAACCGGTAACTAGGCACTTGAAAACTTACTTCGGGATGTGGACTTTGAGTGGATTAAGGTTGTGGATTTTTTTGAGCTATCAAGATTGGGAAGGTTGGCTATGTCTACGGTGGTTCTAGGCACACAAACTTGAGCACACAAACTGAGGAAGGGGAGGGAAGCTTGCCTGCAGAAGACGGGAGCCGGGGGGCTCGTTTTGTAGGGGAGGCCGGCCGGCCTGGGCCGACCGGCCTGGGTGGCCGCGTGCCTCTCCCCGCCTCGGCTTTCTTCCAACACGATCATTTCTCCTCCATGAACTCCGTGCCCACGTGCTCCACGAGTTGCACCGCCCTAACGCTCTCGTCCACTCCTTTTCTTGCATTATTGGTCCTTCCACTTGATGCTTCATGCTTTGAGTCATGTCCATGCTCCCTTGCTCCACTTGCTTCACATTCCACCATGAAATTCCTGCAAAGTTATGCTTGCTGCCCACCCATGCTTGTCCTTTGCATGTGGTCTTGATGAAAGTTGATGAAAGGGCATCCAATGGTGCATGCATGGTTAACTTAAACTAGATTGCCTCCCCACAAGTATGTTTAAGGTTAAGCACTCCTCTAATTTCGAAAATTAAAAATATTTTCAGAGCTATGGAAGAGCTCAAGCATAAGTTTAGAGAAGTTTTTAGACCATTAAAAACAAATATAAGTCGACAATATTTTCCGACTACGTTGATATCGGTCTCACCAGTATAGTTTGCCTTCATTGGTTGAGAGCAAACTTTTCCCGGCTTGATCATGGGGCATAGGTTTAGGTTCTAATTTTGGCTAAATGAGAGAGATTTTGAATAAAACAAAATCAAATGAGGCTTAGAAAAATTCTAATCTTAGAGAAACCAAGGATATAGATTTTTAAACCAACCAAAAGTTTAGTTTCTATGTTCACGCGAGTCCTACCACGTGCTGAAATTTAATTAACACCTAGGTATAAGTCGTGGCTCTACTCGTGTGTTTTTAGCATGAAAAATAAGTCAACCACAACACCATAATAAGGATGAAGGGTTGAGTTAGGTTCTGAAATTATTTGGTTGTGGTTTCTCGAAAAGAAACAAACAAACAAACACATAGGAGGGTTCATGTAAAGGGTTTATGATCAAGCAAAATATTCAACCAAGAATTATGTCTCTAATATTGTCCAACCACTTCTAAGTCTAATGTCTTTGCGTAATGAAATTCAAAACTAAATTATTAAAAAGACTCGAAAAACCTGGAATCGGGTTGTCCTCCCGGTAGCTTATTCTTGACTCGACGAAACGAGTTGCCTCCCGCCTAGCGCTTCGTTTATAGTCCATGGCTAGACTTCTTCACTTGATTACTTCGGATCAACGCTCTTTGCGGGCGTTGCAATCTTGGGTACCCACTTCCGTACCATCTTGGGCACGGGCTTATCTTCCGGCTTACTCATTTTTTTGGTCTTCACAGGCGGCTTTTCTTCCTTTGTCTTGACGGATGCAACACCTTCCTTGATTTTCTTTACGTCCTTCTTCTTCGGCTCTTTCTTCTTTTTCAGCCCTTCCTTCTTCCTTGGTTCTTCCTTAACAACACGACGATGAGGTGGAATGTCTTTAACTTCAATCATATTGCACGCCTCGAGTCGTGGTCGGAACTTGAAGGAACTCCTTTCTCCGTTGATATCGAACATGATCTCCCCCTTGCCAACATCAATAGTAGCTCCCATGGTCTTGAAAAAGGCCTCCCAAGGATGAGCGGCGGCTTCTCCCTCTCTCCCATCTCGAGCACCATGAAGTCGATGGGGATGAAGTGGTGTCTGAACTTCACGGGTACATCTTCGGCAATGCCCAAGGGATAGCGAATGGAGTTATCCCCCAACTCCAAACACATACCCGTAGGCTCCAATGGTAGGCGTAGTTTCTCGAACACATCCCTTGGCATGACGCTCACACTTGCTCCAAGGTCGCATAACGCCTTCTCGAAATTGAATGAACCAACGGAACATGGAATTGTAGGGCATCTGGGGTCCTTTTGCTTCTCTAACCCATTAGCAATAGCGGCACTACACTCCTCGGACATCTTGACATGATCTACCCCGAGTGTTGCTATCTCATATTTATTTGCAAGTATGTCTATAAAGTAACGAGAATATATAGGTACTTGTAGGGCATCTAATAATGGCATGTTGATGCTAAGTCTACGCACAACCTCCACAAACTTCTCAAAGTGGTTGTCAAGTTTACCTCGGAAGTAGCGTGGCTTGAGTTGTGGTATCCTCATGTCTTCTTCCGGCGTCTCAAATTCGGGCTCTTCGGTGACGATCCCCATAACCTTCTCTTTAGCAATTCTTTCCGTCTCGGCAGATGGTTTAGGATTCCTTGCTCCCGCGGAACGTTCTGGGTCTTCAGTCTCCTTTCCCAAACGTGTTTGAATGGCCTTTGCCGATTCGGGACTTTTAGGTTGTCTCGGAAGCTTCCCTTCATCATTAGTGAGGCGCCCGGCAAGTTGTCCCACTTGCGTCTCGAGCATCTTCATCATGTTGAGCACTTGATGGTTGGAGCTTCCGACCTCCGTCACTTTGCTATCGATGTTCTCCAACACCTTGTCTATGGTCTTGAACTTGGTGACGGTGTCCTTGTTGATCTTGACTTGCTCGTCCATGAATTCCTTCAATTGTATACAAAGCGGAACCGAATTCGGAATGGATGAGCTTGCATTAAATTGAGGTCTACCTTGCCCGTAGCGGAATTTTCGGTAATTCTCCCTTCCTCATGTAGTCGAGCGCTTTGGCTTCCTCTGGGCAATCTTTGCGGACATGGCCATACTCTCCACATTCTTCGCATGTGGACCTTGCTTCGGCGGCCTTCAAGTCTTGAGCCTCTTTCTTTTCTATCTCCATCTTCTCCAACCTCCTCATGAGCGAGTCGATCTTGCCTTCAAGTATGTTCTCCTTCTCCACTTGCAAGACTCCCTTGACATTCCCCGTGGGTTGGACCAGATGTAGGCGCCCGGATGACGCCCACGTGTCATTATCCGCGACCTTCTAGAATAGAGTGAAAGCCTCCGTCGGTGTAAGCTCGATGATAGATCCTCCCGCCGATGCATCGATGATCGTCCTTGACGCCATGGTGAGTCCTTGATAGAACTTTTGCACGAGGTCTTCCTTCGGGAACTTGTGATGTGGAACCGCCCGATTGTACTCGTTGAAGCACTCGAATGCCTCCAAGATAGTTTCCGTAGGATATTGAACAAAGGTGGCAATCTTATTACGCAAGCTTTGAGTTTTACTCGGTGAGTAGTATTCCTTCATGAAAGCCTTCATCAACGTGTTCTAATTTTGCACCGTCTCCGCCGGTTGAGAGTGGAACCATTGCAAAGCCTTCCCGAGTAGTGAGAACAGAAAAAATCTTGCCCTCATTTGATCTTGAGTCACCCCATCCGTGTTGAAAGTCTCACATAGTTGAATGAATGCTTGGAGGTGAAGGTTCGGATCCTCTTTACTGGTGAAGGGTGAATGTTGCACCATGCAGATTGTTGAGGTCTTGATCTCGAACGGTCTTCCGATCTCCTCAAGGTTCAGGATTGGTAGGTCGATGATGTCCGGGGTGCATAGCTCCCCAATCTTGCGCTCTTGCGGTTGGTCACCCATTGGTGGAAGTCGATTCTCCCGAGGACTTTGAGGTGGTGAATTCTTCGGAGATTCCTCCGATTCTTTGTCTTCCAACTCCGAATCTACAAAATCCAGCTTTTTAGCTTGATGTGCTTCGCGTCTCCTTAGCCTATAAAGTTTTTCTGGATCATCCACAAAATTATCGGGTTTGTTGGAGAGGTAGTCGTCCATCTCTTGTTAGGGTTAGCGATAAATAAAATATGCAAAAACTAGAAAGTAAAAATAAATCTATGAAAACTAGGGTTAGATAAACTAGATTAGATTTATTTTGAGGATGATCAAAGTTTAGTAGATGCAAAAAGAAAAGCTTAAAAGAAAACTGAAAATTACAAAAAGGCAATAAAAAATCAAATCTTGATCACTTGCTCCCCGGCAACGGCGCCAGAAAAAGGGGCTTGTTGACGGTTAATAGTTGTATCAAAGTTCGTTTAGACCTGCAAGCGGACAAGTCTCTCGTCATAGTCAAGGGACCCTTCTTCCCTCGAGTGGTGAACCCAAGGTATCGAATCCGTGGAACAAATGTGTGACGCAAAAGATGATCTAGTAAAGCCAAGTAACTTCAATCTTCGGTAAAAGAGAAACCCCAATGCATCTAGATAAAAGACACGAAACTAATCTAATCTACTAAAGACCGGAGATAACAAAAAAAGATTGGGTAGATAAACCGATCTAGAGAGATCGGGTTAAGCCTTTTGTTGAAGTTCCAAGCAAGAGAAGAAGTAGCAAATTGAATCTTATTAGAAGCCTCTTTAAATCGTGGTTTCCCGTCCAACTCCAAAAACATCCGCCTTTCGGAACCCCCGTTCTGTCACAACGTGTCCCTACTCATGTGGGTAGTCTAGGGCGAGTCAACAGACAAGTTGAGTTCTTTCGGAAGATCCAGCGTGTACCTCTAGCCACCACGGCTACAAGAACACCCTATGTGATCTATCTCGAGAATAGATCTAGAATAAGCAAAGCCGATCGAAAAACGAAATCTTCGAAGAAACACTTGATCGCTAGAAATAGATTCAACTCGATAATTCAACTATTACAATGATACATAAACAAGATCACCACTGGGATCCTACCTTGATCTTGCTTCTAGCTCCGGGAACTCCGACGTGGTCTTCCGTGCAAGGTTCCCACGTCGGCTAGGGAGACCCTAGTCAACTAGCTCGACCCTCTCCTCTCCGGGATGGTGTCCCTCTCTTCTCTGCTCCTCGGCGGCCGATGACGAATTGGATCATGCGTGGCTCTCGACCCCGGGGCAATAAATAGCCTGAATGACGGCAAGGGCAAAGGAGGGAGCAAACGGGCCCTGGACTGGGCTCGGCCGGCCGGCCTGGGCCCATCCAGGCCCAGGCTCCCAGCTCGCGGCCTCCTTTGCGTGGTGTCGGTTCCCGAGTCTTCTAGATGCTTCCCCCTTCTGCATGTAGGTCCATGTCGTCAGTTTCTCTCCGAATTGGACGTAGCTCCTTGTCTTGCAAGATTCGGCACTTTTCTGGTTAGGTCCTCGGAGTTTGTCATCTTCTCGGGTTGAGTCCCTGACTTCTTGGAGTCAAGTTTGCTTCATTACATGACTTGTACGGGGCTTCAAGGTCTTGTCACAAGGTGCTTGATGAACTTATCCCAAAAGTCTTGCATTCAATGCTAAATCCCTGCATAAACACTAAACTCCAAATCCGACATGCACAAGTGAACTTGTTATACCACGGGGGTTAGTACCAATGGATAAGGTATAAAACTTATGCCAACACCGAAGGTAAACTCATGGCTAGGTTGACGGATTTCACCGTCAACACCCGGTGCCGTACATGTTCTTTTGCAACCTGTTATTTGTTGGGGCGATCCTGTAAGTAGAGGCAGGTTGAACTCCAGGTGTGCCAAACGCCATTTCTCCATATGTACGTCGATTAGGTATTGCTTGATGAGGGCTCTGCCGAATTGGCTGACTATCCACGTGCTGAGTTGGCTGAACACTCATGCTCTGTGGAGGCGGTTGAACACTTGCATCTTGACGAATTGGTTGGCCAGCAGCAGCAGCACTTGATTCTCCTTCAAAATGTTTGTCCGCAATCGGGCCAAAGATACCAACCATCATCTGTCGGAAGCTATTCAAAAATGCAGAATTGTGCCTAGCAATTATATCTTCCAACGTTTTCTGTACCATGCCACAAACTTCTTGTTTCTCTGCAGCAGTTGTGGTATTAGATTGTCCAGGCATTAGAACTCTTGGCATGTCTGACTTGAGGAATGGGACACCACTCCTATTTTTGGAAAACGGCATTAGACACTTCTGCTGAAACTGCTCAATAGCTTCCTTCAGTTGTAATTGTTGTTCTGTAGACAGTTCCTCGAAGGTGACATCCATGACATCTTGGATGTCAGGCATCTTGATCAACTAGAAGGTCCCACTAGGCGTGCCAAAAAGTGTGTTGACATAAAATCAGCACCTCACGCCAAGCACACAGCAAGCCGAAAAAAGCTGGCTTAACACACATGGCCGAATCCGAAGCGTGCCAGTCAATTTTCCCTGAAACTGACAAAGGATGAAAATAGTTAGATAAAACCCGGAACTTGCTGGGTGGTACCAGACAGTTCCGTATTTATGGCTAAAAAGCCACTCAAAACGACATATAGCTACAACAAGCTATCTGTCGGCAATCTGAACATCATTCGGGAGCTGATAAAACATGTAAACAGGGTGTAGCCGAATGCATGACGTAAGCATGATGAAAAATCGATCTTTATTTAAACAACATTGCAACACGTTTCCATGACCGATGTTGACGGATAAAAGACGTATCCCTCTACGATCCGCAAGCGTACGGACCCCACACCTTTTTCACCACGGGATTCCCAAGGTTCTTGTCAATCCGCGGAGCAAGGGGATTACAAGCGTTCGATCAACAACGACACACTAGCTACTAAAACCCTAACTACTATTATACTAGAAAAACACTAAACTACACTAGAGAGAATGATAAACGATCAAGAGAGAAGACACTCGCCCACGGGTCTACGATACTAGAGCATGCAATCGCTTAAAGACATGAAAAACCAATCTAATCTATCGGGGTTGTGACCACGGCTTCGCCCTTTCCCTCCTCTCGTACTGTCACTACGCGAAGGTAATCATGACTAGACCTTTGATGGCCACGGCGTATTGAATGGATCCAAGGAAGCATTGAGGCCTTACTCCCTTTACGGCATGGTAGCTAACCTTTAAGCATTAAAGTATATTCAACACAAGACGATAGACAGATAATCCGACAAAGTGCGATTACATCTCACGATCGATTACAACCCATGGACGAATGAGAAGATTACCCCATCAAGGTGCTGATCATGGCACCGTTGATCATGGTTTCCCTTCCGCCGGTGTCTTCCTCCTTCTCCACAAGAGGGTGCTTCCTTCGAGGTGGTTGATCTCCAGCCGGAGATCCTCCTCCTCTCTCTCTAGCTTGTAGATGGCCTCCTGGTGCGAATAACTCCTCCCCTCTGTGTTGGCGGCGCGTCGGGGGTTTTAGGGTCGAAGATCCTTCGAGGGCAAGGAAGATGGGACCGAACCGGTGCCCGAAGTGGGCTGGGCCGATCCGACTGGGCCGGCCGGCCCAGCCCGGGCCGGCCGGTTCGGTTGCCCTTTTTGCTCCGTGGGTCCTCGTGCACTTATCTACTTTGCCCCTTCCACTTGGATGATTTTGACGCCGTTATCCTCGCGATCAAGATGGAGGCTCTCTTTGCATGAAGTTTGATCTTTTACGCTTCAATCCCCGGGGTGTTCCTCGTAGCACTTCGGTCCTCACCACCATTGGAAGTAATTTCAGCGAGCTCATGAACACGAACAAGACTCCATGAATGCTCCTTTGAACTTATTACGAATCCGTCCTTTATGTCCATGATTTCCTACATAAACACAACACTTCCAAATGCATGCACAAAGATGAACTTGTTATATGATTAGTGTGCCTAGTGGCGGGTTAGTTCAATAATCAAATCCAAACCAAAGTGTAATGAACATGCTAGGTGTACCAAAATACACCGTCAACATCTCCCCCACACTTAGCTCTTGCTCGTCCTCGAGCAAGTACTCGTAAAAGAACTTCGTCCAAGGTGCGTAATCGTGTATCATTAATCCTTCTTCACTAGTTAGTCAATCCCTTCATCTTTAATACATAAACACAAAGTAATGATAATCAAACATAAACATGGGCGTTTAGAATTTTTACCACGTCAAGATTTACCCCACAACTCAAACTCTTCACTCGAAGCTTTCAATTTCAGCCATACTTACTTCTTTGCTTCCATCGGAGGGTTTTTATGGTTTTCAAAACAAAAATTCCTGCAACAAGTATTAGACAAAAACCTTTCTCCTAGCTCTCTCAAGTCACTCATGAAGTGTCTATCCTAACCAAATTTTATAAAACTCTCACCTCCCATTAATCTCTCATATATCATGTAAAAGTGGGACTATAGGTAGGGCTAGCGCAATCAACACAAGTATTGTCAAACTAAGAACTTCCTCTAATGGTTGTTTACCTTTCAAAGCCAATGATCATGAGAATTAACCATATGTAGGGATATCAAGGATGAGAAGATTTAGAATGGTGGACATGTGCAAGGGCAAAAGAAAATTGTGACTTCAAGGCACCAATGATGTCCTCGTTGTCGGATTGCACATGGTTGGAAATAGAGTAAAAGTTTCGTCTCACAATCAACGTGACATCCTTCCTTACACTTTATTATTTTTCTTTTCTTTCACTTGATCCATCCCTCTCATATCTTCATTGCTAACTCATCTTTCTCTCTTTTTCTTTTCTTCTTTCATTCACATATGATTTTTTTCTTTCTTTTCCATACACATACTTTTTCTCTTTATTTTTCTCTCTCTTGACAACTTTTCAAAGCTTTCAATTCTCCCTTTTCTCGCATGCATACAATCTGAATTTTTTAAATAAATCATGCTAGAGACGAGACGAAACTTTGAAAATAGGTTGTGTTCAAGGAATACGATGTACAAAAGAGATGTATAGGGTTGGGTATGGAATCCAGTGATATACATGACTTTCGTTGCGAAAGTCATGAACTGAATATATGACGAGGCTAGCAACAAAAGATAAGCACAAGGACATGATCATTGCTCGAAATTAAAACTCACCAAGAGAGAAGGGTCCTAGCCTAACTCATCGTGCTAATCACACTTATGGTGGAGCGAAAAAAATAAACTTGGCTTTGGATAGGAATTTTTTCTTACTCTCATCTTGGAAAAAGAGGTTTTGCTAACCTTTATTACAAGGGTTTTAATATAATTTTCAGAACTGAAATCCTCCAATTTTTAGCATCGAAAATAGCATAACTAGCATGTGAAGCTCAAGATCGAAGTGCGGTATGGGTACTTTAAGTAGTAGCGATTCCACTAAGCACCACGGTAAACGATTTTCAAACCACATACTTGTGCTCATATATCAAGAATCGAAGATTAAACAAACAAGTAAATAAAGATAGACAATACATAAAACACAAAGATGTATATAAAGACTCTTTTTATTTGGTTTTCTTGACTCAACACTAATTTAAGACACTTGCAGAAAATTTTAAAACAGACTCAAAAACTAAAGACTCATTAAAACACTAAGACTCTCACACGAAGATTAAACCGGACCTAAACTTGAAGTTCAAAAGCTAAGGCTAGCGAGCTAGCTCTCCCCCACACTTAAAACATACGACGTCCTCGTCGTATCTTACAAAAACCAAAGGGGAAAACTAGATCTAATAGTACTTCGAGCAAGCTTTGCACCACTTGCCTCTCATGTTTCCAACCATGCCGAAAAGTTTGCGCACGTTACGGTTAAGGAACTTGTAGTCATCTTCAACTACGCGCTCCAAGTCCTCCATACGCTGCTTCATCGCTTCCATGGTTTGAAGACATTCGTCGGCCGACGCGTAGAGAGCTGCGATGGATTGACGGCAAACTCGACAGCACACCGGATGTAATCCGAAGGGGTCATCGTCGCCATAATCTCCACCGTTGTCACCACCGTCGTCGCCACCTCCATTGTTGTCGCCTTCGCCACCACCGTTGCCGTCGCCATTGGGGCCTTCGGGAGTCCTTTCATAGGGCTGCTCGCCCCAATCGTCATCGTCTCTACCGGCAGCCGCCCACGAGCTCGGGCTACGATCGTCGGAGTAGTCGCTATCCCCATAATCCTTAGGCTCCGGCGACACCTCCTTGTAATCTTTGCGCTTGATGCCTTGGAGGCGTGCCGACCTTCGAACGGGTGTAGGGACCTTCTCTCCTTTGACGGGGTTGCGAGATGCAAGAGCTCCGGTCGGGACACGTCCTCCGCAACGGATACGTGCGGTCCTCTTGACGGGTAGCTTGACCTCGCATCGCATCGCCTCCTCCATCGATGGCTTCTTGGCTTCTACCTTCAACTCTAAGCTTTTTGGAGGCTCAATGGCCGCTACAAGGGTGCAACACATTGCTTGAAAGGTTTGATTCTCGAGCTCCCAATTCGGCCAAATATATAGTCCCGAGAGAAAAGCCCCGGGAACCTTATTTTCCTTTTTTACACTTCCCTTAAAATTTTCCCACCAAACAAGGAAGTCAAAAAGGAGCAATTCGGGCGAAATTCGGGAACGTCGGGCGTCGGGCCACCCCCGGGCCGATCCGACCGGGCCGGCCGGCCCACCCCCGCCCGGGGGCCGGCCGGTCCGGTTTTTTGCACACCGCCCTATTTTTTTCGTCCTCGCCCCATGGGAAAAAGTTGGCCCGCTTAATCTTCGCGAAAAACTCCGTAAAGCTAAAAGAAAAATTATTTACGTAGTTGGTGCCTTGTTTTTCGTCCTAGGCGGGACGTTCGGGCTCTTCCTCCATGGTAAAGACGTCAACATGATGAATGGGCACGACGTCGGGTTCGTAGTAAACCTTAAGCCGCTGTCCATTCACCACAAATTGGTCGCCGTTTATATCCATAATGGTTACCGCTCCGTTGGAGAACACCGAATGCACAACATAAGGTCCGTCCCACTTGCTTTGCAATTTCCCCTTTCCGAAGGTTTTAAACCTCGAATTGTAGAGGAGGACCTTATCTCCTTCTTTAAATTCTTTTTTCTTCAATCTTTTATCATACCACCTTTTGATTCTCTCCTTGTATATGCTTGCGTTTTCATAAGCTTTCAACCTCAACTCCTCTAGCTCGCTTATTTGAATTCTCCGTTTCACCACCGCGGCATCGAGATCAAGGTTCATCTCTTTAATCGCCCAATAGGCTTTATGTTCTAACTCAACCGGAAGGTGGCAAGCTTTTCCATAGACGAATTGATAAGGGGTCATACCTATCGGTGTTTTAAACGCCGTTCGATAACCCATAAAGCTCCGTCTAATTTCTTTGACCAATCCTTGCCTCCCTTCTCTATGGTTTTGTTAAGTATGCTTTTTAACTGCCTATTTGACGTCTCCGCTTGTCCGTTGGTTTGTGGGTGATAGGCCGTGGAGACCCTATGCTCAATTCCCAACTTGGACAAGCACTTTTTGAAGTTCTTCCCGGTGAAATGAGTCCCTCCATCACTTATCAAGATTCTCGGTGTACCGAAACGGGGAAAAATCACGTTCTTGATCATAGTGATGGACTCCTCCGTGGAAGCTTTACGACATGGTATAGCCTCTACCCACTTGGATACATAATCGACCATAACAAGTATATACTCGAATCCAAATGAGTTTTTAAAAGGCCCCATGAAGTCTATGCCCCATACATCGAATATGTCGATTTGCAAGTTGTATTTCAAAGGCATAGAATTTCTTTGAGAGATGTTTCCGGTTCTTTGGCATTCAGGGCATGACGCAACATATCTTTTAGTATCTTCATGCATCTCCGGCCAATAGAATCCGCTCGACCATACTTTGGCTTCGGTTCGAAAATGGCTATAATGCCCGCCGTACTCCGCCGAGTGGCACTTCCTTAGAATCTCAAGCCTCTCTTCTCTTGGCACACATCTTCTCATTACTCCATCATTGCCAAGCTTGAAGAGGTATGGTGCATCCCAAAAATATTTCTTACTTTCCGAGATTATCTTCCTTTGAGTGTTTTTGTCTAGATGATCGAGGGGCATCTTTCGAATTGCTCGAATGATGTCGATCATCCAAGTATCTTTATCAAGCACTCTATAGAGGTGGTCATCTCTCATCTTATCTTCTATGGGCTCTTTATCATCTTGCCCACGATTCATCCTAGACAAATGATCGGCCACAACATTTTCCACCCCCTTTTATCACGAATTTCAACATCGAACTCTTGGAGAAGAAGGATCCAACGAATCAAACGTGGTTTAGCTTCCTTCTTAGCCAAGAGATACTTTATAGCCGCGTGATCGGTGTAAACAATGACCTTCGAGTTCACGATGTAAGATCTGAATTTTTCGAAAGCGAATACCACCGCTAGCAATTCTTTTTCCGTAGTAGCGTAATTTAATTGTGCCCCACTAAGAGTTTTGCTAGCGTAGTAAACGGCGTGAACTCGGCCTTCCTTTCTTTGTCCCAAGACCGCACCTACGGTGTAGTCACTTGCGTCACACATGATCTCGAAAGGTTGGCTCCAATCCGGAGGTTGGATGATGGGAGCACTCACCAACGCATTTTTCAAGTTCCGGAATGCCGCTAGACACTTCTCATCAAAGTCGAAAGCCACATCCTTTTGAAGAAGGTGTGTTAAAGGCTTAGTGATCTTCGAGAAGTCCTTTATAAATCTTCTATAGAATCCGGCATGGCCTAGAAAGCTCCTTAAGGACTTAATATCCGTAGGAGGTGGGAGTTGCTCAACCGTCTCTACCTTAGCCTTGTCCACTTCAATTCCTCTCTCGGATATAACATGTCCGAGCACTATGCCTTGCTTAACCATGAAGTGGCACTTTTCCCAATTTAAAACCAAATCTACCTCCGCACACCTTGTAAGGACCTTTTCTAAGTTTGCTAAGCAATCCATGAACGTCTTCCCGTAAACGGAAAAATCATCCATAAACACTTCAACAATTTCTTCGATGAATTCCGAAAACACGGCCATCATGCAACGTTGAAAAGAGGCCGGAGCATTGCATAGGCCGAAGGGCATCCTCCTATATGCAAACGTTCCGTAAGGACACGTAAACGTTGTCTTATGTTGATCTTCCGGGTGAATAGGAATTTGCATGAACCCCGAGTATCCATCGAGAAAGCAAAAATAAGCGTGGTTTGCTAACCTCTCGAGCATCTCGTCTATGAACGGTAGGGGGAAGTGATCTTTCTTCGTCGCTTTGTTAAGCTTACGGTAATCAATACACATCCGCCACCCGGTCATGGTTCTTTGCGGTATCAATTCGTTCTTCTCATTCTTCACCACGGTCAAACCTCCTTTCTTCGGTACACAATGTACCGGGCTCACCCATTCGCTATGTGGAACCGGGTAGATGATTCCGGCATCAAGTAACTTGATAACCTCTTTCTTTACTACCTCTCGCATGGCATGGGTTAGCCTCCTCTGATGGTCCACTACAGGCTTACATTGGTCTTCCATTGGTATACGATGAGTGCAAAAGGTCCGGGCTAATACCTTTGAGATCATTGATTGAATATCCAATCACCTTCCTATGTTTTTTCAATAAAATCAGCAACGCTTCATTTTCTTCGGGGCTCAACTCGTCGCTCACAATGACTGGATAGGTTTTGTCTGGACCCAAAAATTCATATTTTAATCCCTTGGGCAAAGGTTTAAGGTCTACTTCGGGCACTTGTGGCTCCTCGGGTTTGATTTCTCCTATGTCTTCAAACTTCTCTTCCTCCACGCTACCATCATACGGCTCTAAGCCTTTTGTCGCTTCCTCTAGTTCTTCATCTTGTTGATTACTAATTTGATTTTCCATCGCTCTTTGCAGCGGGTCTCTAAGGGTTTCAACAAAACAAAGACTATCTATCTCTTCTATTTCTTCATCTTCGGGAGAAAAAGGAGTAAGGTGTTTAGAAGCACGAAGAAAGTTATATGTGTACTTTGTTCCATTAAGGTTCATTGTTACTTTGCCTTCTCCGGCATCTAACACGGCATCAACCAACTTAAGAAAAGGCCTACCTAAGATTATATGATCAGAATTACTATGGTAAGCATCAATAACAAAGAAATCGGTTGGTATGTAGTTTCTAGAGATTTTTACTTTCATGTTGCAAGCAATACCTAGAGGTTTGATAGTTCTACCATCTCCCATAATTAATTTCGTTGATGTTGGAGCTAAGTCTAGGTTGTGGTATTGAACTTTATCGTAAATTTTAGAAGATAGAACACTTACTTGGGCTCCGATGTCACATAAAGCTTTGCATTGAACTCCGTTGATCTCGCAACTCAAGTGCGGCGTCATCTTCTCTTCTTCTTCGGATCCGATCGAATAAATTTCAGCAAGGCGAGCGTATGGTGATGCTTCGGGCTTGATCCCCATGATCCTCTTCACCTCGGCAATATGTTCCGGATCCACCACATCATCTCCAAAGAGCTTTTCAAAAATCTCACCGGTGGTTTCGAGGTCGTATGAATTTTCAGCTTTCCTCTCCGGTGGGAAATCCACTTCCAATGCTCTTGCCATTCCCTTTTGATTAGGGAACGGTCTTCTCTTGTCGAATACTTCTCCGTAATCAATAGGAACCCAATCCATTGGCTCGAACTCCCTTAGTGGCTTCGCGCTTGACATGCTTCTCTTGTTCGCCTCATTTGGTGCGGCGAAGTCGACGTTTGGTGTAGTTCTTGACTTGATGTGTTCTTGTTCAAGCTTCTCCATGATTGGCTCCTCTTTTGTGACTTCCGGGTTGCCTCTTTAGAAAATTCAGCAAGCTTTTTCTTCCTTGAATTGAATTCCGGCTCTTCCGCAAGTCTTGTTTCCCAATCTCTTCGCATGGCAGCCGCTTTACTAACTTTTTGTAGAAGTTGGGCGGCTTCCGTGAGTGTTTTCTCCATGAGATCCCCACCTGCACACATTTCGACGTGTCGCATGCAACTAGGGGTTAGGGAAAAGAAAAATGTATGCAAGAGCACGTCACCGGTGAAGCCGAGTTTTGGTCCTTGTTCGATTAATTCATTAAACCTATCCCAGGCTTGGTCTATCCCTTCCTCTTCTCCTTGCATAAAATTGATCACTTGCCTCCTTAGATGTTGAACCTTGCTCATTGGAAAGAACTTCTCGCAAAACTTCTTTGTCAACTTGTTCCAATTGCCTTCAACTTCAAAGGACGCAACCGAATACCATGTCTTTGCTTTGCCGGCAAGTGAGTAGGGAAAGAGATTCCATTTGAACCATTCATCGGGAACTCCTTCTTGACGCACCGTGTTGCATATTGTCGTGAAATCCCTTATGTGTCTATATGGGTTCTCCGTAACCATCCCTTCAAATGGGTTTTCCGCCACCATCTTCATGATCTTGGATTTAATTTCATACTTGGTCGCTTCGAGCTTCGAATCCGACTCTTGTACCTTTATGTCTTCACATCGAGGGCTAGCGTAATCCCTTAATGATTTCTCCGGTTCTTCCACGGGTTGATTAACGAACTCCATCTAGACAATAAGATAAAAACAAAAACAAAAAAGAAACAAGTGTTTTTCTGGAAAATATATGTTAGATATAGCAAATAAAAGATAAACTAAAATATAAAACCAAGTTAGATGCAAATCAAACGATGTAAACTAACTTGCTCCCCCGACAACGGCGCCGTAAAAAAGGGGCTTGTTGACGGATAAAAGACGTATCCCTCTACGATCCGCAAGCGTACGGACCCCACACCTTTTTCACCACGGGATTCCCAAGGTTCTTGTCAATCCGCGGAGCAAGGGGATTACAAGCGTTCGATCAACAACGACACACTAGCTACTAAAACCCTAACTACTATTATACTAGAAAAACACTAAACTACACTAGAGAGAATGATAAACGATCAAGAGAGAAGACACTCGCCCATGGGTCTACGATACTAGAGCATGCAATCGCTTAAAGACATGAAAAACCAATCTAATCTATCGGGGTTGTGACCACGGCTTCGCCCTTTCCCTCCTCTCGTACTGTCACTACGCGAAGGTAATCATGACTAGACCTTTGATGGCCACGGCGTATTGAATGGATCCAAGGAAGCATTGAGGCCTTACTCCCTTTACGGCATGGTAGCTAACCTTTAAGCATTAAAGTATATTCAACACAAGATGATAGACAGATAATCCGACAAAGTGCGATTACATCTCACGATCGATTACAACCCATGGACGAATGAGAAGATTACCCCATCAAGGTGCCGATCATGGCACCGTTGATCATGGTTTCCCTTCCGCCGTGTCTTCCTCCTTCTCCACAAGAGGGTGCTTCCTTCGAGGTGGTTGATCTCCACCGGAGATCCTCCTCCTCTCTCTCTAGCTTGTAGATGGCCTCCTCGGTGCGAATAACTCCTCCCCCTCCGTGTTGGCGGCGCGTCGGGGGTTTTAGGGTCGAAGATCCTTCGAGGGCAAGGAAGACGGGACCGAACCGGTGCCCGAAGTGGGCCGGGCCGATCCGACGGGCCGGCCGGCCCGTGCCCAATTTCGGCCCGGTTCGGTCGCCCTTTTTGCTCCGTGGGTCCTCGTGCACTTATCTACTTTGCCCCTTCCACTTGGATGATTTTGACGCTGTTATCCTCGCGATCAAGATGGAGGCTCTCTTTGCATGAAGTTTGATCTTTTACGCTTCAATCCCCGGGGGTGTTCCTCGTAGCACTTCGGTCCTCACCACCATTGGAAGTAATTTCAGCGAGCTCATGAACACGAACAAGACTCCATGAATGCTCCTTTGAACTTATTACGAATCCGTCCTTTATGTCCATGATTTCCTACATAAACACAACACTTCCAAATGCATGCACAAAGATGAACTTGTTATATGATTAGTGTGCCTAGTGGCGGGTTAGTTCAATAATCAAATCCAAACCAAAGTGTAATGAACATGCTAGGTGTACCAAAATACACCGTCAACAACCGATTATCAAGGATAAATCACAATAAAATAAATAAAGGCGAAGCATGATTATAAATTTGCAGTAAGCATGCATGCATAGGCCAAAAGCACTAGTCTACCGCATGTCTAGGTACTTTCAAACTCGTCGAGCATGACACCAAACAATTTAATCCACCGCATGATACGACTTGTTTGAAATCACACCACCAACCAAGAATAGATCAATCCACCGCATGGTACAATCTAAACATGGAAGTCTAAAAGCATACATTATTTAAAACAAGCTTATGAACATGTTTCGCTCGTGACAGAGTTGCCGAATACAGCTGCACAGCCGATTCGGGTTCCGTGGAGAAGGAACAAACTATGCTAGATTAACACGCTTGAACCCGCAACACATGGCAATCTAGATTGATTCGAATTCGGCTATTAAAGAGCACGTGACCCACACACCACATCGAGTTAAGGATTTGAACATACATCATATAGATCGCAAACAAGATAGAGCCGAATCTAGTCAATCTAAATTGGGCAAAAGGAGTGTTACATGAATTAAACTTAAGTGCAAAATTCAAAGCAACACTTGGTAACTTAATGAATCTATTAGATCTTGCCAAATCTAATAGAGCCGATAACTAGCTCCAAGCTAGATCTTAGCCTACCGCATGGCTCATGATATAACAAGAAAGCCCTCTTGACCCAAGCTTAAATCCACCTCATGATACTAAGCATGGTAACAAGACTACTTGCATCACGGTCTAAATCCACCGCATGATACTAGACATGATACAAGGTTGCCGGTACTTACGGAGGTCGACGGATCGATGGCTCCTCTCGAAGAACTCGACGACTCGACTAAAAGGACTCGAAAGTTGGCACGGGGCCGGTTTATTGTGAAATTGTTCGATCCCTATTACAAACACTAAGGGTTCATATTTTTACCCTTGTCCTAACACGACTCCTAGTCGACCACGATTACAACATTTATTGCCTAAAGTAATGCCCCGGCGCCAATGTCCGTCTCGCACCCGTCATCAATTCATCCCTTCTTTACATTCAAGCCATGCCATCACGTATTCCTGAATGCTTTCTCTTTCAAATGCGAAACTTCTGCCGAATGATGACATGCTCCCGATCGCAGACGTTTTTACCGAATGTTTTAAGGAAAACCTCCTGCCAAATGGTGCTCTCTTACCAAACTCGGCCCACAGGTCAGTCTCTTTCCTGTACCAATTTTTGGTGTTAACAATACTGATATCTGTCAATCGCCTACGATATGTGTCGGGGACAGCCATGAGGGTCCCCTAAACAACTAGGGGAAACCCGCTTAAACTCGTAAAAGACAAACGCAAACAAACCTAAACGCACGCGCAAAACAAACCCATGGCCCACCAGAAAATCAGCCCAGCCACCCTCGGGCGGAACTCCGCTCCGCTCGAGGGGCACGGCGCCGCCCCGGTACA
The DNA here is from genome assembly GCA_947561735.1 of Cenchrus americanus. Classification (NCBI taxonomy): domain Eukaryota; kingdom Viridiplantae; phylum Streptophyta; class Magnoliopsida; order Poales; family Poaceae; genus Cenchrus; species Cenchrus americanus. Next base: position 52,433,433 of record OX387245.1, read on the forward strand.
ACTTCACCTCGAGGGCCAGTCGCTCCCTCGGGTGAGGTTCCGTCTCACTCGAGGGTCGGACGCCCCCTCGAGCAGGATCCGCCTCGCTCGGGGGCTGGACGCCCCCCTCGCGCGAGGCCCCATCTCGATCGAGAGCCAAGCGCCCCCTCGAGCGAGTTTCCATCTCGCTCGAGAGCATCACGGGCCCGCCGCCCCCATACCTGCTCCTCCGGCAGGGGCATTTAATGCACTAACATCTGCAGGCGCCCAAGTCAAAGGCGAATCCACGCCACTACGCGCCTGGGAATCATGCCCCGGCACTGCTCCGCCAACTCCCGTGGCGAGGCCATTCCCGCCACTGTGCGACACTATGCGACATGGTCAGCAACAACCCCATGGCACTGTGCCACCCACTCCTGTACGGCCGGCTCACCGCACCCTCAAGGAAGGACGGCGGAGCCCTCGAAGAGAAGGTGACCAGCTATGCCGCGCCCGTGCGAGGATAACACCGTGACGTCAGGTCGACAGGACCGGTCACTTTCGTCGCCGTCGGCCCTGTGCGACTGTTGACGGATAAAACTCGTATCCACCTACGATCCGCAAGCGTACGGACCTACACCTTTTTCACCACGGGATTCCCAAGGTTCTTGTCAGTCCGCGGAGCAAGGGGATTACTAGCGCTTAACCAAGTACTAATCTAGTTGACTAAGGAAACCTTTAAAGAGAGTATTAAACTAAAGTAAAGACAATCTAACCTAAGTTAATCTAAGTTAAGTTGATCAAACAAATCTAGGGTTAAGCTAGATGGTAAAGGGTGAACACAAGAGAGTGAGTAAGAAAGATAAGCGTTCCCTCCCTAGGATCTAGGATAACATGGTATGCATCTACTACACGAAAGTGGTAAACCAATCTACCGGGGGTTGTGACCACGGTTTCGCCCTTTCCCTCCTCTCGTACTGTCACTACGTGAAGGTATTCGTGACTAGACCTATGATGGACACGGTATGTTGATGGAATCTATGGGAGTAGCGGATATCATACGCCCGAAAAACACGGTGGCCTACCTTAATCATCAAAGCATCATCAACATGAAAACAATAGATTGAAACCATGAATCAAGTAGCGATCACATAGCATGTATCCATCCAATCCTAGGGATGAACGGAGACATTACCCCATCATCTTACACGGATTGAAGCACATAGGGGTGATGGAGACTCCGGAGAACATCGTCGATGAAGATGGCGGCGATGGAGCTTAGGAACACCCCTAGGCCAGCGGCTTGGAGTCCTCCTCTTGCTTCCTTCTCTCCGCTGGCGTTGATCCTTGCGACGAGCTCATCTACTCTCCCTCATCTTGCGGCGGCGGTTTTCTGGTGATTGGCGTCGGTAGGATCATTTGTTCGATGGGTCACCACCTTGGGGCGCCTAGGGGGTTGTATTTATGTCCTTGGGGTGCCTTTGGGCGTGCTCCACCTTGCCTTGCACGAGATCCTCCTTGGGAGAGAAGCAAACTTGGTTTCCATAAAATCAGCCTCGTCCAGATTTTCCTGATTCGCGGTCCTTCCTTGCCAGCGCAATATCTCCCACGTCTGGACTCCACATAATGCAAATTCGGTGTCCAGGTTGTGTGCCACGAAATTATCTTCAACTTTGGTATTCATTTCTTTCCTTAAAAACGAAGATAAGATTTCCAAATCGGCCTTGGAAGATAATCTGTTCTGATTTCGGACTGACTGCGCAGCAGGGATTTCGGGGGCTATATCTCCTAGCTCCCTTATCCGAATTGGGCCTTCCACATGTCCAAATCGAAGGTATCGTCGAGGCCCACAACTTTAGTAGTCAAACTTTTGCCATTTAAGACCGTTTAAGTCTCCGAATCTGTACCGAAAGATCATGCTGTCCTGAGCTACGAGAATATCTCCCGGGCTGAGTTGATCCCGTTGGTAAACATCCAAGTCCCCGGAGTTTTGCGTGTTGATGCTTCGGTCCTTGGGTTGTTTGGAGTCTTGTTCACTTCGTGTCTTGACTTGTGACGGGCTTCATGATCTTCTCTTGAAGTGCTTGATGAACTTATCCCGAAAGTCTCCTCTTTAGCATAGATTTCCTGCGTAAACAACAAACTCCAAAATCGACATGCAAGTGTGAACTTGTTACATCATTAGTATGCCTAGTGGCGGGTTAGTTGCAAATCATAATCGAAACCAATGTATAATAAGTACTCTAGGTTGACGGAAATTCACCGTCAACAGCGACCATCCCCGCCGTCCCCAACGCCATCCCGGCCACTGCATCGCCCTCCCCGACGCTGTAGAAACGTACGGTGACGGGACGCTGCCACACCAGCTACTGTACCCCCGTACAGCCTTGTGTCAACAGCACCCTCGAGTCCTCACACGAGCGGTCGCCGAACAGGAAACCACTACACTACCACCCTCGAAGCCGCTCCTGGGCGCGCACAGGACGCGCCACGACGCCCCGCCAGAGGCAAGATTTGTCAGGACAGTCGTCTACTCCGCAACACTGTACACCATGCCTCTACACGTAGGTGAAATAGTGCGGCACGCTGGTAAACTGCCGCCTCCTTGGCCTATAAAAGGAGGGGCAGTCCCCTAGCCGCGGGGGAGGGGACGATGGATAGCAATCACCAGCACTCTTTTCGCCTTCACCACGATATTGGCACTTGCCTCAATCAGTACCTCTGGGACCTGGGGCCTGACCTCCTCTCCCGCCTCGCTTGTAGCCCGCCTCTACGAGCACCACAGTGCAACGCAATATAGTGCCCCGAGCACACCTCTGCTGGACGTACGGCCCCCGGCCGGAACCAGGATAAAAACCAGTGTCACTAGTTGCTTAGCACCGGCCATCCAGAGATAGATCTCAACGCTTCTTACTAGTTAGTGTTGGGACTACTTTCTGCACCGACAGTTGGCGTGCCAGGTAGGGGTACGCACGCTGAAGACCAGCTCCCAGCAACCATCTCGATGGTGATTCGCACCGAGTACCAGGGCCAGAGGTATTCCATGGGTAGCTCAGACCCCCTCCCAACCGGTTTCGAAATCCGGTTCGGGAGCCTGAACTTTCAGGCCACGGGAACGGCTACCTCATGCGCATCACCAACCGCGACGAGCTTCACTCGCGGCGGTCGACCGGGCAAGGCCCGGTCCCCGTCGCACCCACTGCTGACGCCCCGGCGCCCGCCCAAGCGGACGTTGCGGGCCCTTTAGCACCTCAACGCCATCGACGCTCCGGTCGGCGCTCTCGACGGTGTGCGGACGGAATGACGACGGGCCGCGCATGTCGCCTCGGGCGCGACGCGATCACCGGCGAGACGCGCAACCGTTCCAACGGGGGGGGTGCGGTTTCCGGTCGCGGTTCCCCCTCGGCTTGCGCGGTGCCGCAATGGCGCATGCCTCGTCTTCCAGCACCGACGTGGCGGCGCGCGGGGGTCGTCCTAGCCGCCATATCCAGCGGCTAGGAATCTTGCCGCCTCCACCGACGACGAGTCCTACCACGGCTCCACCAGCGAGCTGCCACCCGCCACTTCGCACGGGTACGCGGAGTGGGACTTCTCCGGCGTGCCGGACCCGGTGATGTTCCAGCGGTTCCTCGACGTCGCGTACTACTGTCTCGGCTACTCCAACAACTCCAGCGCCGGGAGCTACGACCCCGCGCGGGAGTGCTTTGTCGTGATCACCAACGACCAAGCAAACGCCACGAACGCGGCGGAAGCCGGCGACGGAGAGGTCCCCCTCAACCCCAGAACTGGACCACACCAGGGCGCGGGGCCAAGTGCGCCTCCCACCTCACCGCCGAGAGGCGTCGACATCAACGCGCAGCTGGCCCAGGCGCGCGAGCTCGAGGCCAAACTCGCGGAGGAGTACCGCACGGTGTGGCTACTTTGCGCCTCCATTGCCGGAGAAGCCTTCGCACGCGGCGAACGCGCGCGCAAGCTAGGCAAGCAGGCCCGCGAGCGCATCAACGCCGACTTCGACATCGACAACCCGAACACGCCCCCAAGAGCGAGCCAAAAGCTCATCGCTTTTGCGACGCTACTGCGGGCCATGCCTTCTCCTTCAACGCCCGAGGCGCGGAACCTGCACCGCGAGGCGCAGGCGCTCATCGAGCAAGCGGCCGTATAATAGGCCGAGAGCTCAGTGTCCCACATTCGCCAGTAGGGGAGCGCACAGGACGACGGAGGTGCGCAAGGCCCTGAGGCGTCAGTTCACGCGGGTGGCGCGACGGGGCAGCCCACCAACCAAGGCCGGACCCGGTTAGGGAGCGGATCCTTGACACGCACGGGTAGGCCCAGGACGGTGACGCTTGCAACATCATCAATGCCCGGCAGACGGGCAATGCGGACGCACGAGCGGTGGCAGGCTACCACCCACGGTGGGGTGGGTGCTACGACAGCCGTGAGGACCGCTCGCCGACGCCGAAGCCCCCGGGGACCCGCATGTTCAGCCGGGAGATCCGCACGGCGAGCTTCTCACAGCGCTTCCATCAGCCCACGTCGATCATCAAGTACACGGGGGAGACGGACCCCCGTGTGTGGCTCAACGACTACCGCCTAGCATGCCAGCTAGGCGGAGCCACCATCGACGAGGTGACCGTCCGCAACCTGCTGCTACACCTCACCGACTCAGCGCGGACATGGCTCGAGCACCTGCCGGCCGGCCAGATCCACAACTGGGACAATCTAGTCTGCACCTTCGTGGGGAACTTCCAGGGGATGTACGTGCACCCTGGGAACTCCTGGGACCTACGCGCGTGCACCCAGAAGCCCGGCGAGTCGCTTTGAGACTTCATACGGCGCTTCTCCAAGCGCTGCACGGAGCTCCCGAGCGTGGCCCAATCCGAGATCGTACATGCCTTCCTCGAGGGCACGACCTGCCGGGACCTCATGCGCGAGCTTGGGTGCAGCCCGCCGGTCGACTCCAACGAGTTGTTCAACATCGCCACTAGCTTCGCCTCCGGCAAGGAGGCGGTGGGAGCCATCTTCGATGGGAGGAAGGGCAAGCGCGTGGACGACGCGCCTGCGGAGGGCAGCAAGTCCAAGGAGCCCCAACAGAAGCACAAGCGGGGCAAGAAGGGCAAGAAGCCGCGCTGCGATGCGCGCGCACAAGGGCGCGACGACGACGGGGACGAGGCCCTCGTTGTTGACCCAGCTCAAAGGGACCCTCGAACGGCCCCTCGAGGCCCCGACGTATTCGACGACATGCTGAAGAAGCCCTGTCCGTACCACAAAACACCTGTCAACCACACCCTCGAGAAGTGCGACCTGCTCAAAAGATACTACAGCCGCGCCACCACGAAGGATGGCGAGGCCAAGAAGGATGGGGGTGACGGCGACGCCGACGGCTTCCCCGCAGTGGAAAACGTCTTTGTTGACATAAAATCAGCACCTCATGCCAAGCACACAGCAAGCCGAAAAAGCTGGCTTAACACACGTGGCCGAATCCGAAGCGTGCCAGTCAATTTTCCCTGAAACTAACAAAGGATGAAAATAGTTAGATAAAACCTGGAACTTGCCAGGTGGTACCAGACAGTTCCGTATTTATGGCTAAAAAGCCACTCAAAACGACATATAGCTACAACAAGATATCTGTCGGCAATCTGAACATCATTTGGGAGCTGATAAAACATGTAAACAGGGTGTAGCCGAATGCATGACGAAAGCATGATTCGGTCTTTATTTAAACAACATTGCAACACGTGTCCATGACCGATTATTAAGGATAAATCACAATAAAAAAATAAAGGCGAAGCATGATTATAAATTTGCAGTAAGCATGCATGCATAGGCCAAAAGCACTAGTCTACCGCATGTCTAGGTACTTTCAAACCCGTCGAGCGTGTGTCACACCCGATTTTTGAAGGAAACCAAGTGCAAACCTATATGCATGCCAGGATCAAGTTTCATGCATATAGTGACATAAAAGTGAATACAGAAACAGTATCATGTAAGAAAAAGAAAGATTATCAAAGATTTACGCTTAATCCTGGAAACGAAGGCTCCAAACATCACAGGCAGTCGACTGGAGGTTGCGTACGCCTAGCACCAGCAACATCTTCACAAGACTTCATAGTAGCATCCTCTTTCTGAGCAACAATGTTTATAGCAAGGGTGAGCACTTGTCGTACTTAGCAAGTGTGGAAAAAGATATGAATGCAAAGGCTTTATAGTGGACTGGGCTATAAGAATTTAAGCAATTTTAGTTGGTCAAGTTTATTAGCACCTGATTACTAATAAAGTATAAGTATATACCAACCCACATTAAGCATAAGATAAGAAATATGCCATAAGCACATGGCAAGCATAACCAGAGAACACGATTTAAGTCCATCTTCAAGTTCAATTATCATGTGAGGGTCCAGGCCGCTCTTGACCGTGAGCACGGCTAATCGATTAGTTTTACACTCTGCAGAGGTCGTACATCTTTACCCACAAGTCGCGTAAAAGTTCCGAAGAACTTTAAACCCAACCATGCGATGCTAGCTAGGCATCATACCACACTACCGAGGTGTGATTGCATAGGGACGCTACGAGGCCGTTACAAAGATCCCCAGATGTAGGCTGCCCGCTAGGTTACCTGGTCAGTGCAACGTATAAAGCTCCCGGACGAGTACCATGTCTTAGCTAAGCCCACACCTACGCCCGAGCAGGTCCATACGCCACTACCCACCAGCCCCCAACCCTTATCAGGTAAAGCATACCTAACACCTGGTTCACTAATTAATAAGCCAAGACAGAGCCATATGTCTTGTGGTAGCACTGTTTTCCTGGGTGGTCGCTCCATGTTCCGATTAATCATATGATCTTGTATCAACCAGAGATATATAGCATCAAAGCAAAGCATGTTCATCATTGTTGTTCATTAAAACCACCATAACCCAGGTATAGCAACTAAGCATAGCTACCCAACATAAATGTAAACCCAGGTTAACAAGGAATGACAATCAAAGACTAGGATAAACCTTAATAGGAACCCATCAAAATTAATGCAAGCAATGTAATGAGTGATTAAGTATAATTCTTAGGACAAAAGATCAAGGACACACTTGCCTTTAACCAAAGTAATGTCGTTGCTCAGAATATCTTCAACTTCAAGCTCTTCCAACTTCTCGAACGACGTTCACTCTAAGCGTATCAAGCATCGGGCACAAACATACACAAAGCAATCAAACAAGCATATACTAAGAACAAAGCACCAATCAAAAGAAAGCTTTAAAAGAATGCACTAAAGGATAGGATCGACTAGATGGATCACTAAAGCACACAAACCGTGCTTAGAGGAAGAAAGGCTTGGTTAGCTTTAAAGAGATGGTTGTGAAAAATTGAGCAAGGACCGGAAAGATCACACTTAGATTGAGCTGAGAAAAGAACGTCTAACGAACGTTTTGCATAAATGAGGGAGCAAGGCTATGAGCTAGGTTCATTTTAATTAACAAAACAAATATAAAGGATATTTCAAAAATAAAATACCCTATGTTGACATTAATGCAATATTAAACTTTATTTACGAAACTGGTGTAAAGATCTAGTCAAGTTTTATTAATAAAGATTCATATATGAATTAACCGATTAAACATTTTATTTAGAAAAACTAAACTAGATGAACAAACTAAACGAAAGTTTGCAATTCGAGTAGATCATATTATTATTAAAAACATTGTGGTATTGACATTAATCATATTAACATTTATCGTAAAAGTCGATGTAATAGCCTAATCAAATTTTAATTAGAAAAGATTAATTAACTACTAAACAAATTAACATTTGGTTTACGAAAACCGAGATAAAGATCTAATTTAACTTTTATGTACAAAAACATGTGATAGAAACATTAATCAAATTAAATTTGCTTATGAAAAACGGTGCATAGATCTATTTTGCTTTTATATATAAAAGGCATGTGTAAATATACATTAATCAAAATTAATATTAATTTTATTTTCAGAAAACAAAACATGGTGAAAACACTCCACTAACGTGTGCTTTACATTATTATGAATCTAACGCAACTTGAACGGATTAAAACGGAGTTAAAATGAAGATTTTATGAGCAAAACAAAATTGAAAGGACCTGTTCGCGATTAACTAAAGATTTCAGGGAGTAGCTGAAAAGAAACCCGAGACACAGCAAACAGTGCTCGTGAAAAGGATAAAACTCAGGGTTAGATCTGAAAATGTGCTTGGGATGGATCTGATCTCAGGAACCTAAAGTATCTAAGGGGTTTTCAAAGAAAGATGCAAGACACATGAAAAGATCTAATGATTCGAGGATCTTGCAGGGGCTTCTTGCAAAAACTCCTTTCTTCTTCCTTAGGACCGAACAGACAGGACAGGAGGGCATCCCTGCCGGCGGCTCTGGTAGCCAACGGCGCTGGCGCTCCGGGCGACGAGAAGCACGGAGGAGGCCTGGAATCGAACGAGGAGGACGAGAGGAACGTGTAGCTGTGCTCACCCGCAGCGAAGATCGACGGAATCGGCTGGATTTCGAAGTCAACAGCGCCGGCGGGACTCTTGCGGTTCGGCTCGGCTGCTGTAGGGCAGTGGCAGCGTGCGCTGTGCAGCAGGGCGGTGGCGCAGGCGTGCAAGGCGCGCTAGGGCATGCGCACGGGGGCGACGTCCTCCTTTATGGGCGCGCGCGCGCGCCCGCCCGGCGGCGGCGCGCGCGGCTTGCGGGCCCGCATGGGCCCCGCGCGGGCCTGCAGCGGCGGAGCAGGTTGGGTCGAGCCTCGGGCTCGGCCCAATCCGGTAGATAGGTTTTTTTTCGAAATTACCTTTAATGCAAAAATAATTTCCAGAAAACTCTAGAAATTGCTTAAAGGCACGAAAAATACTCCGGAAATCACAAAAATTCCAGGAAAATTCCTAGAGGTAGATTAAGACATGAACAATCCAAATAAAGCATTTGGAGCTCATGAAAAAGATATTAAAGCCTTCTAATAAATAGAAATAGCTCGGGGAAAATGAGAATAAATTCCAGAAAAATCCGGAAAATTCTCGGAAGGTTTTGGACAGCTCCTAAACGCATTTTTGAAACCTTTTTGCACTCAAGAACCACTAGATGCATCGACATGAATGCAACATACATAACTTTTATTTAATTTAGAAAATCAAACAATGGATTTTTCCTATACTATATTTCCTGTGAAGAAAAATAAATGTTGGAAAATTTTTAAAATTATGAGAAAATCGTTGTTTAATTATTCTTTCTATTCACATCCTGAAATTGGAAAATTCAGGGTGTGACAGCGTGACACCAAACAAATTAATCCACCACATGATACGACTTGTTTGAAATCACACCACCAACCAAGAATAGATCAATCCACCCCATGATACAATCTAAACATGGAAGGCTAAAAGCATACATTATTTAAAACAAGCTTATGAACATGTTTCGCTCGTGACAGAGTTGCCGAATACAGCTGCACAGCCGATCCGGGTTCCGTGGAGAAGGAACAAACTATGCTAGATTAACACACTTGAACCCGCAACACGTGGCAATCTAAGTTGATTCGAATTCGGCTATTAAAGAGCACGTGACCCACGCACCACATCGAGTTAAGGATTTGAACATACATCATATAGATCGCAAACAAGATAGAGCCGAATCTAGTCAATCTAAATTGGGCAAAAGGAGTGTTACATGAATTAAACTTAAGAGCAAAATTCAAAGCAACACTTGGTAACTTAATGAATCTATTAGATCTTGCCAAATCTAATAGAGCCGATAACTAGCTCCAAGCTAGATCTTAGCCTACCGCATGGCTCATGATCTAACAAGAAAGCCCTCTTGAACCAAGCTTAAATCCACCGCATGATACTAAGCATGGTAACAAGACTACTTGCATCACAGTCTAAATCCACCGCATGATACTAGACATGATACAAGGTTGCCGGTACTTACGGAGGTCGACGGATCGATGGCTCCTCTCGAAGAACTCGACGACTCGACTAAAAGGACTCGAAAGTTGGCACGGGGCCGGTTTATTGTGAAATTGTTCGATCCCTATTACAAACACTAAGGGTTCATATTTATACCCTTGTCCTAACACGACTCCTAGTCGACCACGATTATAACATTTATTGCCTAAATTAATGCCCCGGCGCCAATGTCCGTCTTGCACCCGTCATCAATTCGTCCCTTCTTCACATTCAGGCCACGTCATCACGTATTCCCGAATGCTCTCTCTTCCAAGCGCGAAACAACCCTTCTGTCGAATGATGACATGCTCCCGACCGCATGCATCTTTACCGAATGCTTTGAGGAAAACCTCCTGCCGAATGGTGCTCTCTTACCAAACACGGCTCACAGGTCAGTCTCTTTCCTGTACAAATTTTTGGTGTTAACATATGCCCCTTCAATTACGAGATAAAAGGTGATTTTATTCCGAAATTGACCATAAATGCTCAACGTCTTCAGGCCGAATATGTTCAACACCCGTTCTTTCCTCCTTCAAACCGTTGGAGTTTTCGCTCAGATCCAAACCCTAGTTCACCAACCTTTCAAGCTCCAATCTTCAAATGGCGAACCAAGACCAAGCTCTTGAGGTAAATCTTATCCTCCTCAAGCTCATTCGGTATTTCTTTTCTTGAATCTCATCTTGATTTTTTCTTTTGCCCTTTCTTGTTCTCAATAGGCTCTAGTCGCCGAAATCTTGATTCCTGTCGAGGATCAATCACCGTCTTATTTCCTCGGGCCCGTAGGAATCTCCCATCCTTCTGAGTTTATTGCAGCCGAATCCCAAAGGATCCCCTTCAAGGCATCATTGTCGAAACCCCATGAATGGCAGGATGCTTTAAAGAACTGGCCCCTGCCCCCAATTGCAGGTTCGAGAAACTGGTACAAGAGGATGCTTGATGATGATAGCGTCAAGACAAGCAATTGGGACAGCCTTCGCATTGCTCATTGTTTGGAATTATCTCTAGCTGAAACACCCAAAAATGAAAACCTTCTGATTGCAGCCTGCCATTTTTGGTCGAATGGCGCCAATGCCTTTCTTTTTGGCCACGGGCCAATGTCCCCCACTTTGGCCGATGTATACATGATAACCGGCCTTGGAGTCATAGGAACTGTATACCTACACAAGTACAAGGGCTCCTCCAGGCAAACAGGAGTGAGAACAGGGGTTGGATATAAGAAATATATCCAAAACTATATGTCTGATGGCTCTTTGTCTGATGTTGAATACAAAGCTTTTCTGAATATGTGGCTATGCAGATTCATCTTTTGCGGCAAAGCCAATGAGCCAACCCTGAACCACATTATAATGCTGAGGACCTGGCTGCTGGTACCTCTATCGCCCTCGGGAAGTACCTCCTAGGAAGTGTCTACCATATGCTTCGTCAGACCACCTATCGGATGCACACTAGCCAAAAGATCTCATGTGTTAATGGCCCTTGGTGGTTTGTTTAGATGTGCCTCCAATTATATATGCACCAGATTGTTGCTGTTGACCTCAACAATCGGCACTTCCCTTCAACCAATTACAAGGAAGGGGAAACCCAGAGCACCAAAGGTTGCCAAACTTATGAAGAAGCTGCCTCCACTGTGACCATCAATCAAAACATTGGCCAACTTTTTGAGCTCTTGTTCAGAGGTTTTGCAGCCCTCTTTGGCTTCCATATCTGGACAATGACAACTTGTCCCTTCCTTGTGAGTTTAGTTTTGAAGCTGGATGTAATGATGTACAATCTATAGCAATTTTCAATGCCTTCATTCATCCATGTATCCTACCAGCAGAATTTTGTGGAGGAAGGCAAATTCAGAGTACCTTTGAGTATTACCAGCCAAACATGATGGCCAGACAACTAGGATGTGGCCAAGTGCCCTCAAGGCTATTCCTTCATGAATTCCTCAAGCCCAGAGAGGACATCAAGGAATCCATACAAGCAAAAAGGGTCTTTGAGTACAAGTGCAGCAGAACTGTTTATGCACCTAGGCCTTTTGTGCCAATAACAATAACTCATCCCTCTTTTATTCCTTGGTGAAAGAACTCCACGATCATATCTTTAATGTGCCAGTACATCCTATTTGTCTTGAACTAATGCCTGACTTTCATCCAACTTCAGAGGTAATATATTCATATCCCCTCTTTTTCAATCATGTCCCTCTTTACTGATCAGGATTCTGTCTTTTTCTACAGGATATAGCACCTGCCCCTCTTGCCAGGACAATCTCCTATAATATTGAAGGCCCAATCTCTACCTTGGGATATCAATCCCCTACTCTGGCTCAACTGATGTCTAGATATGCCACATTAGATCCAACTCTCACCGGTTCAGCCTCTGACAAAAGGAAAGCTGCATCTCTGGTTGCTCCTTCAGCTGCCAAGAAGAAAAGAACAACCAAAAAACATCTCATTCAGGTTAGAATCCTTTCCTTCTTGAACATAAAGCCACTCTTCATCCTAATCATCTTTATCTTGTGTAATTTCAGACCAGAACTCAGCAGCCACTGGTCAATACAGATTCTGCCAATGCTTCATCCACTGGTAAAATTTTTCACCATTTTTTGTAATCATTTTCTCTTCATTGGCATTTATCCTCTACTTATTAGTTGCAGAGGAAACTTTGGTGAGCCAAATTGTGGGGATCTTCTCCTCAGCATGTTTCAAATCCATCCTCACCAAGGATCCAACCATCCTTTCCTCAACCAGAAGCTTCATCCTCACCAAGGATACATCTAGCCTCTTCTCAGGCAGAAGCTTCAGCCTTACCAAGGATTCATCCATCCTCTCCTCAGCCACAAGCTTCAGCTTTACCAAGGAATCCCCAAGCTTCTCCTCAACTGGACATCCAAGAGCCCCTCCTTGAGCCTGAAAAACTTCCTTCCCCAACTCGGGAAGCCAGAAACAATGTAAGCACGAACACTCACCTTTCTATTTTCTATTCAATATATCTCCACTAATTCGGCAAGAACCTCTTTTCAGGAGGAAACTGTATCATCACCAATTTAGTCCTTTGCTGTGGATGACTTAATTGCCGAAAAAGGGGATGAAGCATCTTCTAGTCAGGCTTTATCAGAAGAGAATCAGGCAAAGTTGAAGGAAATCCTTTCTCTGCTGCAAAGGGATGTCCAAGACCAAGTCAAGGATGCTGATCTTTTAAGAAAAGCACTTGAACTCATCGACCAAGATCTCCCGGCTGACATTAACGCTTCCCTAGAACCTGTTTCCAAGCTGGATGATCACTTTGTAGCAGTAAAACAGGCTTTGAAGAATCTATCCTCCCAACCGGCTCTGGAACAAAAGCAAGCTGCAAACAAGCAATCCATGAAAGATTTGCATATCCAAATGCAGAATCATAAGGAACTGCTAACCAAATTGCAGCCTGAACTTGAGATGAAGAAAGTCAGAAAAGCTGAATTGGAGGCTGAGCTGAGAACCCTAACAGCTGAGATCAAGGCTGATGAAAATAAGATGGCTGAACTTATTAAATCAATGGAGAAAATACGAAAAGAAGCCACAGCAGCCATGACCGCAGGAAAGCAGCTCAAGACAAAGCTCTTGACTTTGTCTAAAACCCAAGAAGCTAACCAAAGATTGTTGGAGAATATCAATAAGATCATATCAGATGCCTCCAATGTAATCTCAAAATACTTGGGTGTATAATTGTAACAAACAATTTGTAGCCGAACGCCTTATCATCTCTGTAATTTTGCTCATCATCAGTTTGTCTTACCTTATTTTGATGAGCAATTTCTGGACGATCCATTCGGCAACTCTGACCAAACAGTGCTAGACCTGAAAAACAACCCGACCGCAACACAGCCGGATTTCAACCAGTCAAACCGAATATGACTCAGCTTGAATCCCAAACGACCCGTCGACGGTTCGGCTGATAGAGTCTCTCCACTTCCCAAATTTCTTGTGATATGCGCCACAATCTCCGGCCACGATCTCTTCGCTAGTCCCATAAATAAGAACTTGCCCCTAGCTTTTCACCAAGCCCTCTGCTTTCCAAGCCTTTGCCAATCCAAACTTTTTCTCTCCAGTACTAGTACTCCCAAGAGCTCCATGGCAAGCAGCAGCAACAGGCGACGGGCCAACGACGAGGCCAAAGGGAGCCGCGCCGGCGCTCGCCGGAGGTGATGATCGTTGGCTTTTTCGCAGCTCTTTTTAGATCTTCTTCCACCCCTGACTATTTTCTCGTGTTTTTTCAGGCTCATCCGGTGGAATCCTGCCCCTGCACCAGACACAACTCCGGCCATGGCGGGCGATTCCTCGGGGTCGTCCTGCCGCTCCCACTCTTCCAGCTCGCGCTACAATGGTCGTGACGCCCGCAGGTTCAAGGACGAACGCGATGCAACCCGGAACGAGTTGGAGGTCATCTCCAAAGAGGCCGGGATCGCCGAGCTCGAGTGGGAGCACCAGCGCAAGCAGCTGCTGGAGGCCATTGACGGTGAATCTTGTAACCTGTTTAATCTCAACTTAATCTTGAACTGACCGCCATTGCTCTGTGATTTCTGCAGATCGCGACGCTGAGCTCAATCGGCTGAAGGCGCTGGTTGAGAAGCTGGCGGACAAGGTGAACGCTCCCGGAGACACACTGGAAGCTCGCCTTGGCACAGTGGAAAACCGCGTCGATGAGGTGGCCCTTCATGGCGTCCGCCTAGGCACCACCTTGGGCCTGGCCGCCATGGCGACGCACATCGGCGTCGACTACTCCACGCGGCCGCGCGGCTTCTACGGTGGCACACCGGAGGACGTCGACGACATCGAGGCCACTCTGGAGCGCCTCGACGGCCACGGCGTCGCCATTGCCGATTCCATCCACCCCCAATCTGTTCTGAACAGGCTGTTTGATTAGTTTGTACTAGGGGTTATGGAACTTCGGCAATAAAGATGAAATTTTATCTTTTGTATTTGTCTTGTGATGATTTTCTTTGATTTGTGCATACGAATCTTCACTATTTTGAACGCATTCGGGAACTTTTCCTCTAGCCGAATACTCACAAACTCCTGCTTCTTAGCGTAGAATCCGCAGAAAATCCTTATTCGGGAACCATGAACATTGTTCAATGAAAAAACCCTTCATATTCGGGGAAAAACCCCCGCTGTTTGGTATTCCCATCAATGCACGCCAGCCAGTCATCACTCCCAATGCACTCTCACTGCTAATAAAATAGCTCCTCTGGTGCCCCCTTTCTCTTGATTTTGATTGCAATCTCGTGATTCATCTTTCTTCAATTTCAGCCTTGATCTACATCCTTTCCGACTCCTCGGCTGAAGAGGAGGAAGCCACGCCTGAACAGAGGACCAATCACCAGCTGCGCCGTCACATCCGGCATCTAGAACAAGACCTACGGGACATCACCGCCCGTTGCAGTGCCGAGCGCGAACGTCGCATGAGCTTGGAGGCGCTAGTAGGCGGTAAGATCTTCACCCTTATTTGATTCTCATGCTCAAGTTCAAATCCCATGTTTGACGATAATCTATCTTCCTTCTTCAGATGTGCCCGATAGGTACAACAACCTGAAGGCCTCCTGGGACAGCTTGATGGAAGCTGCAGAACACGGCAACCCTCGAAGCTTCTACGTTGCCGTCACGGTGGTCCTGGAGCGGCTGAAGAGGGAAGAACTGAAAAGGAAAAGCGCGGAACCAAAGAAATGATGCATACTTTCACTTCTTCCTCCAGGCATCCTGCTTCCTGCAGGCCTTTCCTTGTAATCTTAGGCAGCTGTGTTGTCAGTGAAGAAACCTGCAAGGACATCTGTAATGCAAAATATTTTCGTGCTAAGGGCAATACACTTTAGTATTGGCCATTTTTGTTTTGTCAGTATTTTTGTTCTAAAGGCGGCTTTTTTCCCTAACGCCGGCTATTTCCGTGTTCCTGATGCTTGTAATCTTGATGCTTGTAATGACAATCAACGATCAATTTCAATACTAGGATAATATTTCTTCAAGTATCTCCCATTTATAGCAGTAGTGAACTCTTCTCCTAGTAAAGTTTTCAAGATATACGCATTTCTAGGTGTGCACCTAACCACCCGAAAGGGACCTTCCCAATTCGGGGACCATTTGCCGAATGCACTATACTTAGTTCCAATCGGCAATAACGCTTTCCAAACCAAATCTCCTTTTGCAAATTACTTGAATTTTACTATCTTGTTATAGTACTCAGCAACTCGCATTTTGTTTTTCTCAATATTTTCCAAGGCCCTAAGACGAATCATATGCAAATCTTCTAATTCGTTCATCATTAAGTCATTGTAATCCTTGGAACTCAAATCCTTTTGCAAAACTACTCTCCTTGAGTCTGATTACATCTCCCATGGCAAGACATCATGATGCCCGTAAACCAACTCATAAGGAGATGTTTGTGTAGCTCCATGCGGAGCCATTCGGTAAGCCCACATAGCTTCATTGAGTACCGAATGGCACCTTTTTGGCTTCTGATCAATCTTTTTCTGTATAATCTTGATCATGATCTTGTTAGAAGCCTCTGCCTGACCATTAGCTTGGGCATAATAAAGAGAAGAATTTAACAATTTGATCCCCATACTTTCAGCAAATTCTCTGAACTCTGAAGATGTAAACTGAGTCCCTTGATCGGTTGTAATTGTTTGAGGATTCCCAAATCTGTAAATGATATGTTTTTTGACAAACTCAACCATATTTTCTGATGTTACTTTCTTCAATGGAATTGCCTCAACCCATTTAGTAAAATAATATGTTGCTAAAAGCACAAACTTATGCCCCTTGCTAGATGGAGGATTTATTTGGCCAATCAAATCTATGCCCCATCTTCTGAATGGCCATGGCTTGATAATAGGATTCAAAGCTGATGCTGGAACTCTCTGAATATTTCCAAACTTTTGACAATCTTGACACCCTTTATAATACTCAAAGCAATCTTCCAGCATCGTCGGCCAATAACATCCAGTTTTCCTAATGACCCACTTCATTCGGTAAGCCGACTGATGCGCTCCACACAGCCCATCATGCACTTCACTCATAATCCTCTTTGCTTCTTCTTGACCCAGGCATTGTAGCAACACCCCATCTAAAGATTTGTAATACAAACGTCCATCAAGAAGAACAAACTTTATAGTTTTATACCTGAGCTTCCTACAGACCTTTCAGGATGGATTCTCCAAATAATCAGCAATTTCTTTTCTCCAATCATCTTCTGCTAGATCACTCCCCAAAGAATATACATTGTTGGCAAACACTTGTTGATTTTCTCTATAACCCGAAGAACTTTGAGCTAACCTGTTTGCCTCTTCATTGTTTTCTCTAGGAATATGTTGTAGAATCACTAACTGAAAACTTTTCAAGATTTCCTTGCACTCCTCGTAGTAATTCCTCAGGATATCATTTCTGCATTCATATTGGCCATTCAACTGTTTTATAACTAGCTCTGAATCTCCAAAAATCTCAACTAAAATAGCCTTTGCTTCTTTCAAGTACTGAAGCCCTCTGACCATTGCTTCATACTCAGCTTGATTGTTGGTAACAGTAGGTTGAATAGGAATAACAAATTCAAACATCTCTCCCCTGGGTGAAATTAATAAAATTCCTACTCCACCACCTTTGCCACATGAAGACCCATCAAAGAACAAAGCCCAAGGAGTAATCTCAAGTAAATTAATCGATGGATCACGATGTTCAGTAATGAAATCAGCAATAATCTATCCTTTAACAGCTTTTGCCGATTCAAACCTTAATTCAAACTCAGACAAAGCTAAGATCCACTTGCCAATCCTTCAATTCAAAATTGGCATAGACAACATGTGTTTAATTACATCAAATTTTAAATATACAATGCATTCAGCATTCCACAAATAGTGTCGAAACTTTGTACATGAGTAATAAACACACAAGCAAAGCTTCTCTGCAGCCGAATATCTTGTTTCAGGATCAAGCAATTTTCGGCTAAGGTATGCAACCACTCTTTCCTTTCCCTCAAATTCTCGTATGAGGGCTAATCCAATGGTTTGGGTATCGGCCGCCACGTACAACTTAAAAGGCTTGTTCAATTGCAGAGGTACCAATACTGGTGGTTCCTTCATGTATTCCTTGATCTCATTGAAAGCCTTTTGTTGTTCGTCACCCCATACAAACTTCTGATCCTTTTTGATCCTCAACAGTGGAGAGAAAGGCAACACCTTTTGTGACAAATTTGAAATAAATCTTCTCACAAAATTGATTTTGCCAAGCAATGACTGCAATTCCTTAAGATTGGTTGGAGGAACAACTTCATCAATAGCTTTCATGCTCTTTTTGCAAACTTCTATTCCTCCATGAACCAAAAATCCCAGGAACTCTCCAGCTAAAACTCCAAAGGCACACTTATTCGGGTTCATCTTAAGCCCATGTTTTCTAGTGCACTCTAGAGTTTTCTTCACATCATCCAAATGTGATTCATGATCCAAAGACTTGATCACGACATCATCAATGTATATCTCCACAATTTTGCTGATCAACTCATGAAAAATATAGTTCATGGCTCTTTGATAAGTTGCACCAGCATTCTCCAACCCAAATGTCATGACAATCCACTCAAACAACCCTATATGTCCATGACATCTAAAGGTTGTTTTCGATATATCTTCTATTGCCATAAAAAATTGATTGTACCCTGCATTGCCATCCATGAAGCTAATGACTTTATGTCCAGCAGCGGCATCAACCAACAAGTCAGCAACAGGCATTGGATATCCATCCATGGGCGTAGCTCTATTTAGATCTCTAAAGTCTATGCAAACCCTCATTTTTCCGTTTTTCTTGTAAACAGGAACAATATTAGAGATCCACTCTGCATATCTACATGGCCGAATGAAATTTGCTTCTATCAATCTCTCAACTTCTTTTTTCACGTCGGCCAATACTTCATCCTTGTAGATTTTTCGGGGAGGTTGCTTGTAAGGTCTAAAACCAGGCTTGATTGGCAACCGATGCTCAACAATGGAACGATCTAAACCAGGCATCTCCGAATAATCCCAAGCGAAGCAATCTTTGTATTCTTTTAGCAGCTTGATCAACTCGTCTCTGAAACTTGAATCTAAGTTAGCACTGATAAATGTCGGCCTTGGCTTATCACCATCTCCAATATCTATTTCTTCCAGTTTGTCAGCCGACATAAATCCACGTCCTAACTTCCCATCAGTTCCATCAATTGGATTATCCATTAAAAAATACTATAAGAGCCGACTGCTTGAATCGGATGTTGATCACTGCTGACCGGTTCAACAGGACCTTCACCCCGGTCCTTGCCTGAGAAGCAATCTATACCTTGATACTCCCAGAAGGTTGGTTCCACATTAGACACGCTTACTGAATCATCTGCTTGGACAACCTCTACATCATCATCCACCCATTGAATAAGCTGTTGATGCATAGTAGATGGAATGCAGCAATTTGCATGGATCCAATCTCTTCCAAGCAACAAGCTATATGCCCCTTTGCCTTCAATGACAAAGAAAGTCGTAAGCAGAGTTTTAGATCCAATCATCAAATCCACATGCACACAGCCCTTGGTGTCTGAAGGATTTCCAGCAAAATCATTCAGAACTATGCTTGTTAGCGTCAAATCTCCAGGGCCCATGCCAAGCTTCCTGAATGTAGTGTACGACATCACATTGATAGCAGCTCC
This sequence comes from Cenchrus americanus, assembly GCA_947561735.1. Classification (NCBI taxonomy): domain Eukaryota; kingdom Viridiplantae; phylum Streptophyta; class Magnoliopsida; order Poales; family Poaceae; genus Cenchrus; species Cenchrus americanus. The sequence goes on from OX387245.1 coordinate 52,453,023, forward strand.
ACCATCAACAAACATCTTGGTCAATGACTTCCCATTGACGTATCCTCTCAAGTACAGCGGTCTCATGTGCCGATTCTTGGCTAGCTTGTCAAAAGTAGCTTGCTTGGCCAACACTAATTGCGCCATTAGCCCAAATTGCTCGGCCTCATCAATGTCTGGCGACACCTCCTCCTGCACAATTTGATTAGCTGGAGCCATGAATTCATTCGGCAAGAAGCATACCATGCACGTAGGAGCCGAACGACCAGATTCATCAGGCTTGTCTTTTGGGCACCACACATGTTTCCTCTTGATTCCTGCCTGCTTCAGCTCCTGATTCCTCAAGCGTTGAACCCTTCTCTTTTGGCTCCTTCTTAAACCAGGTGGACACCACTGTCCTTTTTGCCACACATACTCCTGATCTTCCTCTTCTTCATGATCAACCCACCTGTGATCAGCATGCCTTTTCCTTGGTTGATCATCAATTCTATTTATTTTTAAGCGCAACCATCACTAGGATGCATCCTTCCAATTCTTTCATGGACGGATCGGCGATTGGCAACATCTTGCCTATATTCAGTATACTTGTCACTGCATTCAGGGCAGTTATTTTGCGTGGGAAGTTTCAAACCCTCATTCCAGCGGTGTCTGAAGAAGGCACACCCCCAATGTGCACGCTCTTGCTCTCGCTTATACTCTTCTTGTTCCTTCTTGCACATTTCTTCTTCATATCTTCGCTTCTCCTCTTCATACTTATGCTTGTGATAGCGCTCCTTTTCTTGTTGACGCTGCCACTTGTTGAGGAGAATACGCGAAGTTACCCTAGGTTTAGAGGATTCACCCACTTCAATTTGACTTTTCAAAAGGCGAGGCTCTCCCTTGTGGACCTATTCAAATGTTACTTGTCAAGCGGGGTCAACTGAGCCATCCTGCTTCGCCTTTGCTGAAGTCAAAACCTTCACTTTCCTTTCTCTTCAGCAGACACCATGTTGACTGATAATCTAATCATGTTCTGAGGAAAAGGATTGCCATCTAATTTCATCTTATTATCAAATTTTAAACGACCTTCTTGGATAGCCTTTTGAATTCTCATCCTAAAGACCCTGCACTCATTGATGGAATGAGAATTCCTGTAATGAAACCCACAATATCTTTTTTTCTTTCACTCCATGAGGCCGAAACATAGAATGCCCATTTGGCAACTTGATTCGGCCTTCTTTTACGAGGAACTCAAAGAGCTTATCTGCCTTAGTCAAATCGAAATCATAGGTGCCTTTAGCTTATTTGATCCACCTTTGATTTACTGTTAATGGCTCTTTGCCCCACACTATTTCAGCTGCAGCTATTTCCTCTTAATCATCATATTCCTCTCCCTGATCTGCCCTTTCGAGGAATTGATTATAGATGTCAGCTATATCACTGTGTTTGACGAACCTGGAGTCTTTCTTGAAGCCATAAGCTTGGTTGCTCATCAATGACAGTCTGTGCGACAGCTGGCCAAGATTATCGAACTCCATGCCGAAAGCTGGCAACATCCTTGCTACAGCCATACCAGCCAATTGATCATCTGGTATGTTCAAAGAGAAGCACATGATTTTTGTCTCTCTGAATCTCCTGAGGAACTCCATTGGTGTTTCATTATTCCTCTGCCTTAGGGTAGTTAGATCAATTAGCTTTTTCTCATTACTGCCAATGAAATAATGAGCATGAAATTTCTGCTCCAAATCCTTCCAAGAGTAGATTGAATGAGCAGGCAGAGAAGTGAACCATGTAAAAGATGGGCCTGTCAATGATAAAGGGAAATATCTGATCCTGAAGGCCTCATCAGCAGAAGCTTCCCCAAGATTCATCAAGTACCAGGCTATGTGTTCCACAGTACTGGTATCATCTTGCCCTGAAACCTTCGTGAAATCTGCGGGAACTTTCACCCTGTTCGGTAAGGCCACCCTGTGATACCATTCTGGGAAAGGAGGTGTACACACGTGCCCTTGGTTTTTAGGCTTTAGATCGAATTGATTTTGCAGCACATCGGTCATTCTCTGCATCAGGAGATCAATATTGACGTCTTGATTCCCTAGTCCTCCAACAGGCATCCCCGTAGCACCACCATATCCAGGATTCGGGAGAGCATCAACAGCACTGTAATCCATGAACTCCGAATACCCGGTGTCGTACATGTTCTTTTGCAACCTGTTATTTGTTGAGGCTATCCTGTAAGTAGAGGCAGGTTGAACTCCAGGTGTGCTAAACGCCATTTCTCCATATGTATGTGGATTAGGTATTGCTTGATGAGGGCTCTGCCAAATTGGCTGACTATCCACGTGCTGAGTTGGCTGAACACTCATGCTCTGTGGAGGCAGTTGAACACTTGCATCTTGACGAATTGGTTGGCTAGCGGCAGCAGCACTTGATTCTCCTTCAAAATGTTTGTCCGCACTCGGGCCAAAGATACCAACCATCATCTGTCGGAAGCTATACAAAAATGCAGTATTGTTCCTGGCCATTATATCTTCCAACGTTTTCTGTACCTTGCCAAAAACTTCTTGTTTTTCTGCAGCAGCTGTGGTATCAGGTTCTCCTGGCATTAGAACTCTTGGCATGTCTGACTCGAGGAATGGCACACCACTCCTATTTTTGGAAAACAACATCAGACACTTCTGCTGAAATTGCTCAACAGCTTCCTTCAGTTGTAATTGTTGCTCTGTAGACAGTTCCTCGAAAGTGACATCCATGACATCATTAATATCAGGCATCTTGATCAACTAGAATGTCCCACTGGGCGTGCCAAAAAGTGTGTTGACGTAAAATCAGCACCTCACGCCAAGCACACAGCAAGCCAAAAAAAGCTGGCTTAACACACGTGGCCGAATCCGAAGCGTGCTAGTCAATTTTCCCTGAAACTGACAAAGGATGAAAATAGTTAGATAAAACCTGGAACTTGTCGGGTGGTACCAGACAGTTCCGTATTTATGGCTAAAAAGCCACTCAAAACGACATATAGCTACAACAAGCTATCTGTCGGCAATCTGAACATCATTCGGTAGCTGATAAAACATGTAAACAGGGTGTAGTCGAATGCGTGACGTAAGCATGATGAAAAATCAGTCTTTATTTAAACAACATTGCAACACGTGTCCATGACCGATTATCAAGGATAAATCACAATAAAATAAATAAAGGCCGCAAACATCGAGTTAAGGATTTGAACATACATCAGATAGATCGCAAACAAGATAGAGCCGAATCTAGTCAATCTAAATTGGGCAAAAGGAGTGTTACATGAATTAAACTTAAGAGCAAAATTCAAAGCAACACTTGGTAACTTAATGAATCTATTAGATCTTGCCAAATCTAATAGAGCCGATAACTAGCTCCAAGCTAGATCTTAGCCTACCGCATGGCTCATGATCTAACAAGAAAGCCCTCTTGAACCAAGCTTAAATCCACCGCAGGATACTAAGCATGGCAACAAGACTACTTGCATCACGGTCTAAATCTACCGCATGATACTAGACATGATACAAGGTTGCCGGTACTTACGGAGGTCGACGGGTCGATGGCTCCTCTCGAAGAACTCGACGACTCGACTAAAAGGACTCGAAAGTTGGCACGGGGCCGGTTTATTGTGAAATTGTTCGATCCCTATTACAAACACTAAGGGTTCATATTTATACCCTTGTCCTAATACGACTCCTAGTCGGCCACGATTACAACATTTATTTCCTAAATTAATACCCCGACGCCAATGTCCGTCTTGCACACATCATCAATTCGTCTCTTCTTCACATTCAAGCCACGTCATCACGTATTCCCGAATGCTCTCTCTTCCAAGCGCGAAACAGCCCTTCTGCCGAATGTTGGCGTGCTCCCGACCGCAGGCATCTTTACCGAATGCTTTGAGGAAAACCTCCTGCCGAATGGTGCTCTCTTACCAAACTCGGCCCACAGGTCAGTCTCTTTCCTGTACCAATTTTTGGTGTTAACAGTCTTCCTCGTCTTCGGGGGCCGACCGTGGACATGTCCAACAGCCAGCGCAAGCGGGAGCGACACGAGGTCCTCACCGCGGAGAAGGCTCCTCCCTCCTCCCTCAACTGGTCGGAGGACGCCATCACCTTCAGTCGCGAAGATCACCCGAACTGCATCCCCAATCTGGGCCAGTATCCGTTGTTCGTCGACCCTGTCATCGGGAACACCCGGTTCTCAAATGTGCTGATGGACGGAGGCAGCAACCTCAACATCCTCTACGCGCACACTCTGCGCCTGGTGGAGATCGGGTTGGACCAGCTGCGGCCCAGCACGACGCGTTCCATGGCGTCGCACCGGGCAAGCGCGTCCAGCCCCTCGGGCAGATCGACCTGCCGGTCTGGTTTGGCACGCCAGACAACTTCCGCAAGGAAACGCTCACCTTCGAGGTGGTGGGGTTCAGGGGCGCGTACCACGCCATTCTCGGGCGGTCGTGCTACGCCAAGTTCATGGCGGTACCGAACTACACCTACCTCAAGATGAAGATGTCGGGACCCAAAGGCGTCATCACTGTGGGCTCATCGATCGAGCATGCATTCGACTGCGACGTCAAATGCGTGGAGCACGCTGAGGCGCTAGCGCTGGATGAAGCGCTAGTGGTGAACCTGGAGAAGCTGGTCAAGGAGGACCTCGACTCCACCGCTAAGCACGCCGGCAGCTTCGAGGTTGCTGAGCAAACCAAAGAGGCGCCCCTCGACCCTGCTGCCCCCGAGGGCAAGGCGTTGAGGGTCAGTTCCACCCTCGACCCGAAATAGGAAGTGGTGCCCGTCAAGTTTCTCCGCGCCAACGCCGACATCTTTGCGTGGAGCCCCTCGGATATGTCAGGCATCCCGAGGGAGGTCGCCGAGCACTCCCTTGATATCCTACCTCAGTCCCGCGCTGTGCAGCAACGGCAGCGCCGCTTTGACGAAGAGTGGCACTGGGCGATCGGAGTGGAGCTGCGGAAGCTCCTCGAGGCCGGGTTTATCAAGGAAGTGTTCCACCCTACGTGGCTAGCTAATCCTGTACTAGTTAAGAAAAAGAATGGGAAATGGCGGATGTGTGTAGACTATACTAGTTTGAATAAAGCATGCCTCAAAGTTCCTTTTCCTTTGCCACGAATTGATTAAATCGTTGACTCGACTGCAGGGTGCGAACTCTTGTGCTTTCCTGATGCCTATTCCGGGTACCACCAAATAAAGATGAAGGAGTCTGACCAGCTCGCGACTTTATTCATCACTCCCTTCGGGGTGTCCTGCTACGTAACGATGTCGTTTGGTCTCCAAAACGCAGGTGCTACATACCAGCGATGTATGCAGCACGTTTTCGGGGATCACATCAGGCGAACCATTGAGGCTTACGTAGAAGATATAGTCGTAAAGACCAAGAAGGCGGACGACCTGGTTAATGACCTGCACGTGGCATTTGATTGCCTGCGAGCCAACGGGGTAAAACTGAACCCCGAGAAGTGTGCCTTCGGAATGCCGCGAGGCATGCTGTTGGGGTACATCGTCTCCCAGCGGGGGATCGAGCCCAACCCCGAGAAGGTCACAGCCCTCTAGCGGATGGGCCCAATTCGAGACCTCAAGGGGGTCCAGAAGGTACTGGGGTGCCTTGCCGCCTTGAGCCGCTTCATTTCGCGGCTCGGCGAGAAGGGGTTGCCCCTCTACCGACTCTTGAAGAAGCACGAGCGCTTCTCCTGGACCGCCGAGGCCCAGGAGGCGCTTGACAAGATCAAGGCAACGCTCGCCCGCGCGCCAATTTTAACGCCGCCCCAAGACGGCGAGCCTCTGTACCTCTACGTCGTCGCAACCACTCAGGTGGTCAGCACCGTCATCGTGGTGGAACGTACGGAGGAAGGGCACGCCCTACCAGTCCAACGACCTGTTTACTACATCAGTGAGGTGTTGTCCGAGACCAAGGTGCATTACCCGCAGATCCAAAAGCTGCTCTAAGCGGTGGTGCTCGCGCGGCGCAAGCTTCGCCACTACTTCGAGGCTCATCCGTCACGGCAGTCTCCTCCTTTCCGTTAGGAGAGATTATCCGAAACCCGGATGCAGCGGGCAGGATTGCCAAGTGCTCGGTGGAGTTAATGGGCGAAACAGTCGCCTATGCGCCGCGCAAAGCGATCAAATCCCGGATCTTAGCGGATTTCGTCGCCGAATGGACGGACACACAGTTGCCGCTGTCGCAAATCCAAGCCGAGTGTTGGACCCTCTACTTCGATGGGTCGGTGATGAAGACAGGGGTAGGCGCGGGCCTGCTCTTCATCTCACCCCTCGGGGAGCACGTGGGGTATGTGGTGCGCCTACACTTCCCCGCGTCAAACAACATGGCAGAGTACGAGGCCCTCCTCTGCGGCCTCAGAATCGCTGTCGAGACGGGCATCAAGCGCCTCGACATTAGGGGAGACTCACAGCTCGTGATCAACCAGGTCATGAAGAACGCGGACTATCACGACAACAAGATGGAGGCGTACTGCAATGTCGTACGGGCCCTCGAGGACAAGTTCTACGGCATAGAGCTTAACCACGTGCCCCATCAGTACAATGAGGAGGCGGACGAGCTCGCCAAAATCACGTCGGGGCGAATCACCATTCCCCCGAACGTTTTTGCGCAGGATGTCGCCAGGTCGTCCGTCAACCTCGAGTCGACCCCCTCGAGCCAGGAGGAACCCTCGGGGTTCCCTCGGACCCAACAGGCGCGGAGCCTATGGACGAGGACCCCTCGAACGAGGCGTTTGTACTCTCCCTGCTCGAGGGGTATGACGCGGACGAGGCTGAGGCCTTGGATACAGAGTCGGTCCCCCGCGCGGAGGACTGGCGAGACAAATATATCGCATGGATGGACCGAGGTGAGCTTCCCCCGGACCGATCCGAGGCCAGGCGCATCGCAAGGATGGCCAAATCATTCGCCCTCGTCGACGGCGATCTATACAAGCGCACCGCGTCAGGCATCCTGCAGTGATGTGTGTCTATCTCTCAGGGGAGCGAGCTCCTTCGAGATATTCACGCGGGCGTATGCGGCCACCACGCAGCGCCACGTATTCTTGTGGGCAACGCGTTCCGCCAGGGGTTCTACTGGCCCACGGCGGTCGCTGATGCCAGTGAGATTGTACGCACTTGCGAAGGGTGCTAGTTTTACGCTCGGAAGACCAAGCTCCCTGCGCACGTCCTCCAGACAATCCCCGTCACTTGGCTCTTCGTCGTGTGGGGGTTGGACATCGTCGGGCCCTTGCGGAAAGCACCCGGGGGCTACACCCACCTACTAGTTGCCATAGACAAATTCTCCAAGTGGGTCGAGGTGCGCCCGATCACGAATCTCAGGGCAGAGCAGGCCGTGACGTTCTTCACCGACATCATCTACCGGTTCGGGGTGCCCAAATCCATCATCACCGACAACGGGTCCCAATTCACGGGCAGAAAGTTCCTGGAGTTCTGCGACAAGTTCCACATCCGCGTCGATTGGGCGGCCGTGGCACATCCACAGACCAACGGTCAAGTGGAGCGCGCCAATGGCATGATCCTGCAAGGTCTCAAGCCCAGGATTTTCGACAGACTGAACAAGTCCGGTCGCAAATGGATCCAGGAGCTACCAGCGGTCGTGTGGAGCCTCAGAACCACCCCGAGCAGAGCCACGGGATTCACCCTGTTTTTCCTTGTCTATGGCGCGGAGGCCGTTCTCCCCGCGGACCTGGAATATGGGTCGTCTAGAGTCAGGGGCTACGATGAAGGCGCCAACCAGCGAGCTCGCGAGGACTCGCTGGACCAACTGGACGAGGCCCGCACTGTGGCCCTGATGCACTCGGCGAGGTACCAGCAGGCACCGAGGCGCTACTAGGTCCAGAAGATACGGCACCGAGACTTCAACGAAGGGGACCTAGTCCTAAGGCTGCGGCAAGACAACAGAGGCCGCCACAAGCTGTCGCCCCCGTGGGAGGGACCCTACGTCGTGGTCAAAGTACTCAAACCCGGCACCTACAGGCTGGCCAACGAGGATGGTGAAGAACTCACCAACGCTTGGAACATCCAACAGCTACGTCGCTTTTACCCTTAGGAAGGATTTCCAATTTCTTTTTGTTATTTACGAACCCAACACCCCAGTTGGTGGCACAGATGTAAATTTTCATTAAGATGAATACATTCAAAGGGCGACTTGGCATTCCCCAGAAAACCAAGCCACCTGCGGGGGCTACTGCGGGGGGCACTCCCCCCCCCCACGCAAAAAGTGGTTCCATTTTTTCGCAAAAGCCCATCGCAAATGTACCAAGTACGCTCCGACCCAAGTTCTGGGTGAACATACACGGGACGCGAGTGGCTAAAGGGTGAAGAAGCGCGAGTCAGGGATTCACCTAAGAAAATTGGAAGGCAAAATGGTACAATTGCTGGAGTAAAAAGCGTCGCTTCAATTTACAAACATTCGAATATTTCAAACAACTAATTGTTTATTACATGGCCACACGGCCCGAATACTAACACTTAAACAACAAGGGCACAAACGCCCAGTGGTCTTCAGGTTTGAGGGCCGCCGCCGCGAGAGCGTCTGGGAACAAGAAGTCGGTGAAGTCCTCGGCGAGCATATCAGCGGCGGTGGCGGCAAGCGCGTCTGCACGGTCCATCGCCACCTCATCCTCGACGCTGACCGGGATGACGTAGCCCGAGGATACAGCCTCGAAGTCAACCTGGTAGTGGGACACACCACGCCAAGGGACTTCTTGACGCCCAGGTGAACGGCGCGGCGCATGCGCTGGGCGACATGCCCGCCGAGAGCACGAAGGCGACTCGCCATCGAGCTCCCATCCTGCGCCTCGCCTTCCTCGACCTCTTGGCAGGCCTCGAGGGCGGCAGCCCGCAACTCCTCCAACTCCTGTTGCAAGGAGTTGTAGGCCGTCTACACAGCCTCGGCCTGGGTGGTCGTATTCCCCAGGGCGGTCCGCAGGCCGGAAAACCAACGACGAAGAAACAAAGGTCGGGAGCGGATCCCAAGCAAGCCAAATCGACAAACCAAAAGGGGCGGAAACGCAACTCGCCTTCAACCTGCTTCCTCTCCGAGTCGAGGGCCTTGTGCGCTTCCTCGGCCTCTCTCCGCAGGTCACGGACCGTGGCCTCTTGCTCCTCGAGGGACTGGCACAAGTCCTCGTGCGAGATGCTGAGCTGGACCAGCTCCCCGTTGAGCCGCGAGACATCGCTGTCCCATTACTTAAGGGTTGCCTGCGCCCCCTCGAGCGCGGTGCGCTCTTGTTGGAGCCGACCCTGCGCCTCTTCCGCGCCAGGTGTTCTCGCTCGAGGGCAGCCCGGGGCTCGACGAGGGCAGCCTGGGCCTCGACGAGGGCAACCCGCTCCTGCTGGAGTTGGTCCTCTGCCTGCTGACGTGCGGCCCGCTCCTACCGGAGCTGCTCCTCCACCGACGCGAGAGACGCGACCTTATCGGCCACGCTCGTGCTCAGCTCCTCCGCCTCCTTGGCCTTCTCCTCAGCCTGGCTTTGCCAAGCACGCGCTTCCTCAAGGGTTGCGCGGTCTTGTTGAAGCTGGGCACGAACCGAGGCCACCTCAGTCTCCCACTCCGCCGCCAGAGTGCGCACCTTTGCCAGATCTTCCCTCGCCCTCTGCAGCGCCTCGTCCCGGTCCACGAGCGCAGTCTGCACCTTCTCGACGGCGGAGGCCCCCTCCGCGGTCTGAGCTTCCAACTCCAGGAGCTGGTCCAGCAGGGCTTCCGCCCGGTACGCCAGCCACCCATCGCCTGTCCTTAGGGCCTCGACGAGGGCGTCGAGAGCGTCGTGCTGCTCCCAGAGCCGGAGAAAACAAAGTAAGAATGGGTAGATAAACCGATCTAGAGGGATCGGGGTAAGCCTTTTGTTGAAGTTCCAAGCAACAGAAGAAGTAGCAAATTGAATCTTATAAGAAGCTTCTTTAAATCGTGGTTTCCCGTCCAAATCCGAAAACATCCTCCTTTCGGAACCCCCGTTCTGTCACAACGTATCCCTACTCAAGCGGGGAGCTTAGGGCGAGTTAGAAGACAAGTCGAGATTCTTTCGAAAGATCCGGCGTGTACCTCTAGCCACCGCGGCTACAAGAACACCCTATGTAATCTATCTCGAGAATAGAATTGGAATAAGCAAAGCCGATCGAAAAACGAAATCTTCGAGGAAACACTTGATCGCTAGGAAAAGATTCAACTTGATAATTCAACTATAACAATGATACATACACAAGATCACCACCGGGATCCTTCCTTGATCTTGCTTCTAGCTCCGGGAACTCCGACGTGGTCTTCCGTGCAAGGTTCCCACGTCGGCTAGGGAAACCCTAGTCAACTAGCTCGACCTCTCCTCTCCGAGATGGTGTCCCTCTCTTCTCTGCTCCTCGGCGGCCGATGACGAATTGGATGATGCGTGGCTCTCGGTCAGGGGGCTATAAATAGCCTGATTGGTGGCTAGGGCAAAGGGGAGCCTCACTGGGCCCTGGACAGGGCTGGGTCGACCGGCCTAGGCCCATCCAGGCCCAGCCCGAGGCCTCCTTTGCTCTACGTCGGTTCCCTTGCTTCCTGGATGTTTCCCCCTTCTGCATGTAGGTCCATGTCGTCGGTTCTCTCCGAATTGGACACAACTCCTTGTCTTGCAAGATTCGAAGCACTTTTCTCGGTCGTGGTCCTCGGAGTTTGTTGTCTTCTCGGATCAAGTCCCTGGCTTCTTGGAGTTAAGTTTGCTTCATTGCATGACTTGTACGGGGCTTCAAGGTCTTGTCATAAGGTGCTTGATGAACTTATCCCGAAAGTCTTGCTTTCAACGCTAAAACCCTGCATAAACACTAAACTCCTAAACCGACATGCACACGTGAACTTGTTATACCATGGGGGTTAGTACCAATGGATAAGGTATAAAACTCATGCCAACACCGAAGGTAAACTCATGGCTAGGTTGACGGATTTTCACCGTCAACATCTCCCCCATGCTTAAACCTTGCTCGTCCTCGAGTAAGCCTTCGATGGATATCATCGTTGCCAAACATTGTTTAAACCTTGCACTTGATCATACACGAGAAAACATAATGCTCTCAAAATTTTAATTTATTAAAGTTCCATAATGTACTAGCCTTCATCTCTACGGAGGGTAGATTCTTTATTAAGCTTATCCCACAAATATTAACATGCTCACAAAGTTTAAATATATCTCAGAATTTTTGAAATAAAGAACGAGATAAAGAAAAGCTAAACCAAGTTCACAAATTTAAATCATCTTGCATATTGCTCATGAACTCTCATCTCGCTTGTCTCTCAAGCCTATATATTCTACTCCTTTCCCTCTCATAACATATATGCGTGGTAGGCTTTATATGGAGCTTTGGGAAAGTTTAGTCCTAACAAGATTTTATAAATGAGGTGTTGTTAAAACAAGACAAGCTTCTCATGGTCTTACCAAGACTCGTCAAAAAGGTCATTGGAAAATAATGTTAAATCAAGGAGGGGAAAGAGAAAAATACGCACACTTTAGATGAGTGGACATGTGCAAATGGCAAAGAGTGATCCCTAGGCACAAAGGAAGTCCTCGTTATCGGATTGCACATGGTTGAAAAATGAGAATGGATCTTTTAAACTTGAAGCCTTGAATGCACTTTTTAGAGAACCCGGGGAGTTCACTTTACGCTTACTCATATATATATATATATATATATATATATATATATATATATATATATATATTCTCATATTTCTCCTTCTTTTCTTTCTTTCTTTCTTTCTTTCATTCATTCATTCATTTTTTTCTTGTGAGACTTTCACCTTGGAAGTCACGTACATCGCCTTTGAATTTTCTTTCATACATTTTTTTAAATTGCTCCCCTATGAACTCTAAAACTGCACCGTACCTACCTCCTCCCCCATGCTTAGACGTTGCTCGTCCTCGAGCAAAGAGGCGATAAATAAGGTAGGTACCGGAAATATTTTTCCTTGGAGAGATACTTGAAATCTTCAATGTTGGCACCGTCTTGCGATCTTCCTTGAATTGATGATCCATTCTCAACGATAGGTTGTGGTCAAGGAGGTAATCACAAAAGATGATATTTGGTTTAAGGGTGGATATCCGGCGAGGTTTGTGAGATCTCCAATGCGGGGATACACAATGCACGGATAAAAGGCTAGCAAAAAGATAGATACGCAAAAACGGAATGACCAGCTTCGTAGTCTCGGGCCAGAGAAATCAAGGCCTGCAATAACTCACTCAAAAATAAATCTTGTACACTAAGGTTTATGCACTCAAATATATATTATGCTTTGGATAGGTTGAGTAACACACAAGTGATATTTATGACAAGGTTAGCAATATTTTTGGGCATAAAAGACATCTTTAATCTATTCATAACTTGAGAGCACATAAAACACCATGGGTCTTTATTTTAATCATAACCTCCGTTAAATATTAAGCTAGTATTTAAATAAATTCAGATTCGTATTTTAAGAGAGCACTAGCTTAAACATGCATAAATCAATTACAAAGATAAACAAAGCGGCAATTATAATCATATATCATCATGGCACAAATTTTTGTAACTTTTCCAATGATATAATCAAGGTGGTGTCTTTATTAATGATGATATCAAGTTGAAATACAAACTGAAAATAAACAAACACACTTGCTGAAATTTAAATAAAACAGAAAATATTACGCAAACACACATAAACAAAAGCTGAAATTACAGAGAAAAAGAAAAGAAAAGAAAACTAAAGTTCCTAAATCTTCTAGTCCTCCGCCGGTGATTGGTGTTGATGATCTTGATAGTAATACCCTTGCTCATAATATGATTGGACATTCCCTCCGACGAATTGATTCGGCTCCGCTAGGTGAAGGCGTCCGAGCTCATAGGCAATATTTGCATTGCCTTCACCAAGTTGAGCCGCGTTGGCTTGGATGGCTGCGACGTTTTGGGCGTTTCTTGCAACATACCCTCCAATTATGGCCATGCTTTGTTGTGGTTGGGGATATTGTGCGTAGGGCTCTGCGAAGTTAGCGTTGGGCACCACATAATTTGGTGGGGGTACCGGTGCACCACCCCCCATGCTTGCTCTTGTGGCCCTCCGTAATAACTTAGCAAAGGAGGGATCCCGCCGAATGGTGGCACATTGGGTTGTGCTCCACTCGCTTGTGCGGAGGATGTTCCCTCCTCTACGATTCTTCCTCTTTTGTTCTTCTTTGCAGGGGCAAGGAGTCCCTCTTCCAACCAATCTTCCCTCCCTTCGATGAAAAGCCTAAGCCTCTCATTCGGAAGGGGCAGGTTTACTATGGACAAACGATAACCTCCTCTCTCATCTCCACTAATGTATTTGCCTTGCCGCAAATACTCAATGCCGAGAGAGGTACCACGCAAAAGATGGTCAGGGTTCCTTGCGATCCCCGGCCGTAAGGAGAAGGCCAACATGGAGAGTGTCGGGGACAGCCCTAGGGGTCCCCTTAAACAACGGGGAAATCCTCACTTAATCCCGCAACCGCATCAAAACACGCTAAGCCTAACCATGCAGGTGACTAACCATGCAGGACACGGCCCACGCCGGGACCCCGACGGCCCACCAAGACAGCCCTCTTAGAAGTCCCCTCGAGCGAGGCCCCGCCTCGCTCGAGGGCGCGCTCCCCCCTCGGGCGGGTTCCGCCCCGTTCGAGGGGCAACCGCCCCCTCGAGTGGTCCTCGCTCCACTCGAGGGCTCCTCCCCCCCTCGAGCGGGTCTCGCCCCGCTCGAGGGTCCGCTCCGCCCTCGGCCGGGGCCCGCCACGCTTACGGCGCGCCCGCACGCGTGCGCCGGCCCCGTACTTGGGCATTTAACGCCCCGACGCCGCGGGCGCCGCCATCATGCGCCCGGGCTCGCGCCCCGTGCCGCCGCACCAACTCCCCAGGGAGGAGCCCATCCCCGCCACTGTGGGGATGGACTGTGCGGTACGGCCGGTGTCAGTCCCGTGACACCGTGCGCCCACTATGCGCACGGCTAACACACGCCCGACCCTCGAAGGGGGGCGCGGGCGCACCCTCGATTTCACTTTCCCGTGACCCTACAGGTTAGGTGGGGGGCGCTAGGCCGGTGGATGGCCATCCCGGTCACTGTAACGGCGCGGCCGCCGTACCCACGCGTGCAGGCGCACGCCCGGCACCGCGAGGCGCACGCCGGCACCGCAAAGCAACCACTCCCCGCTACCGCGAAGCGCATTGGGAAGGAACGCCGTTCTGCCTGCTCCTGTGCCCCGTACCAGCCATCATCAGCACCTCCCTCGAAGCCTATCAGAGGACGCCATCACCATCTGCCGCCCTCCTACCCTCGAACCGCCACTGTTCGGGTACGGGGTAGGCCATCATGGCCGGATCGCAGCGAAGATCGTCCGGACGGCCGCCCACTCTACACCGTAGCGCGACGTGCTCCCTCACGTAGCTAGGTAGCGCGGCGTGCATGTAACCCGCCGCCCCCTTGGCCTATAAAAGGGGAGGCGAGCCCCCCGGCCGCGGGGGGAACGAACGAGTTCAGAAAAACATAACACACCGTGCACTCACTCTCTTATTCTCCCACAACATCTTCAGCCACTCTCCCGGGGACTTGGAAGCCACGCTTCCTCTCCCGCCTTGCTTGTACTTGCCCCACTACAAGCACCCCCGTGCCGAGCAATATAGTGCCACGAGCACGCCCCTGTCGGACGTACGGCCCCCTCGGCGGGAACCAGGATAAAACCTTGTGTCATTTGTTGCTTGGCATCGACCATTGAGGGATAGACCTAGGCGCTATCTACCGGGTTAGTGTCGGGACCATATTCCGCACCGACAGTTGGCGCCCACCGTGGGGCAAACGAGCGCCTAAGGTCATTTCGCCAACTCCCTCCATGGTGATCCGCACTGAGTACCGTGGTACCCGCTACAACATGGGTAGCTCGGACCCCCTCCCGGCCGGGTTCGAGATCCGCTTCGGGGATCTGAACTTCCAGGCCACGGGGAACGGCTATCTCATGCGCCTCACCAATCGTGAGGAGCTTCGCGCGCAGCGCGAGGCCAGGTCCGCTCTGGTCTCCGCCGCACGCACGACACCGGCGCGGCGCCCGCGAGGCACGGATGCGCGGGGTCCATCGACGCCGCGACGCCGTCGTCGCTCTAGGCTACGCTCACGCCGGGCGCGGTCCGAGCGGTGGCGGGCCGAGCGCGCCGCCGCCCAACGCGGCACGCCCACCGTCACGACGGCCGCCACCGCCCCAGCGGGACCGCGTGCGGTCTCCGGACCACGCATCCCCATCGGGCTGCGTGGCGTCACTACGGCCTACAACGCCAACGTCAACACGACGATGCGCAGGGTTCCACCTGGCCGCCACGTCTTCGTCGCCAGGGACCCCGGCACCTCCGCGGCAGATGAGTCGTCCCTGGGCTCCGTCGACACCATGCCACCCGCCAACCGCCACGGGTACGCGGAGTGGGACTTCTCCGGCGTGCCGGACCCAGTCGCGTTCAGGCGCTTCCTCGACGCCACGGACTACTGGTTTGGTCGCTCCGACGACTCCAAAGACCGGGAGCTACGACCCCGCGCGGGAGTGCCGCGCCGTCATCACCAACGACCCGGCCAACGCCGCCGGTGCGGCGAGTGCCGGAGACGGGGAAGTCACGCCGCCCCGGGGATCGCTACGCGCCCGGCCGCGGGACCAAGCGCTCCCCGCTAGGGCCGACGTCAACGCACAGCCGGCCCGTGCCCGTGAGCTCGAGGCCAAGCCGGCGGAGGAATACGGACGGTGCGGCCGCTCCGCGCCTCGATGGCGGGGGAGGCCTCCGCGCGCGGCGAACGCGCGCGGGAGCCGGGGCCGACAGTCCGTGACCGCATCAACCCCGCCCCCAACGTCGACAATGCGGACACTCCGCCGCGGGCAAGCCAAAAGCTCATCGCCGCCGCGACGCTTGCCGCGCGCCATGCCGGCACCCTCGACCCCCGAGGCTCGAGACATGCACCGCGAGGTGCAGACTCTCATCGAGCAAGCGGCCGTCCAGCAGGCCGAGAGCTCGGCCTCACGCATCCGCCAACAGGGGGACGCGCGGGGTGATGATCCCGCACCAGGAGGCGAACCCTCGGTGCACGCGGGTCAACCCGCCGACCAAGGACGCACGCCGGCCAAGGAACGGCTCCTTGATGCGCGCAGGTCGCTGGATGGCGACGCCCGCAACGTCATCAACGCCAGACGCACCAGCAAGGCGGACGCACGAGCAGCTAGGGGCTATCACCCTCGAAGGGGTGGGCGCTACGATAGCGGTGAGGATCGCTCCCCGACGCCGGAGCCCCCGGGCACCCGTGTGTTCAGCCGGGAGATCCGCACGGCGGCGTTCCCCCAACGCTTCCGTCAGCCCTCGACAATCGTCAAATACAACGGGGAGACGGACCCCCGCGTCTGGCTCAACGACTACCGCCTAGCCTGTCAGCTGGGCGGGGCCACTAACGACGAAGTGATCATCCGCAACTTGCCCCTGCATCTGGGCGACGCGGCCCGGACATGGCTCGAGCACTTGCCCGCCAGCCAGATCCATAACTGGGACGATTTAGTCCACACGTTCGTGGGCAACTTCCAGGGCACATACGTGCGCCCCCGGGAACTCATGGGATCCGCGCTCCCCGCACGCGAAGCCCGGCGAGTCGTTGCGGGACTTCATACGGCGCTTCTCCAAGCGCTGCACGGAGCTCCCCGCCGTGGCGCAGCTCCGAGATCGTGCACGCGTTCCTCGAGGGCACCACGTGCCGGGACCTTGTGCGCGAGCCGGGACGCAGCCCCGCCTACGGACTCAAACGAGCCGTTCGACATTGCCACCGGCCTTCGCCTCCGGAGAGGAGGCCGTGGGGGCAATCTTCGACGCGCAAGAGGGGCAAGCGCTCCGAGGACACGCCCGCGGAGGGCGGCGGGTCCAAGGAGCCGCGCCGCAACGACAAGCGGGGCAAGAAGGGGAAGAAGCCGCGCCGCGAGGCGCGCGAGCAGTGCGCAACGGCGGCAACGCCGAGGCCCTCGCTGTTGACCCGGCCCGACGGGGCCCTCGACCGGCTCCTCGAGGCCCGGGGGTGTTTGACGACATGATGAAGAAGCCATGCCCCTACCACAAGACTCCCGTGAACCACACTCTTGAGCAGTGCGACATGCTCAAGAAGTTCTATGGCCGTGCCGCCGCGAAGGAGGCAGAGGCCAAGAAAGATGGGGGCGATGGCGACGCGGGTGGCTTTCCCGCTGTCGAAAATGTGTTCCTCATCTTTGGGGGACCTACTGTCGACATGTCGACCCGGCAGCGCAAGAAGGAGCGGCACGAAGTCCTCGCCGCAGAGAGGGTGCCTCCGGCCTTCCTTAACTGGTCGAAGGATGCCATCACCTTTAGCCGGGATGACCACCCAAACCGCATCCCGAACCCGGGCCAGTACCCGCTGGTGGTCGATCCCATCATTGGGAACGCCCGGTTTTCGAAGGTCCTTATGGACGGAGGCAGCAACCTCAATATCCTCTTCGCGCATACATTGCGCTCGATGGGGATTGGGTCGACCGGCCGCGGCCCGAAGCACGAAGCCGTTTCACCCGCATCGCGCCCGGCAAGCGGTGTTCAACCCCTCGGGCAGATCGATCTGCCGGTCTGGTTTGGGACCCCCAAGAATTTCCGCAAGGAAACCCTCACCTTC
The DNA here is from genome assembly GCA_947561735.1 of Cenchrus americanus. NCBI lineage: Eukaryota > Viridiplantae > Streptophyta > Magnoliopsida > Poales > Poaceae > Cenchrus > Cenchrus americanus. The sequence continues at coordinate 52,470,654 of OX387245.1, forward strand.
GAGGTGGTGGGATTCAAAGGGGCCTACCATGCCATACTTGGGCGGCCTTGCTATGCCAAATTCATGGCGGTCCCCAACTACACGTACCTGAAGATGAAGATGCCGGTCCAAACGGCGTCATCACCGTCGGGTCGTCGATCGAGCACGCATTCGACCGCGACGTCGAGTGCGTGGAACACGCAGGCACTAGCGCCGGATGAAGCGCCGGTGAACACGCCGGAGAAGATGGTCAACGACGACCTCGCCCTCCGCCGCCAAGCACGTCGGCACCTTCGAGGCCGCCGAGCGGACAAAAGGGGTCCCCCTTGACCCGTCGGCCCCCGAGGGCAAGGCGTTGAGGGTCGCCGACCCTCGACCCTAAATAGGAAGCGAGTGCTCGTCGACTTCCTCCGCGCCAACGCCGACGTCTTTGCGTGGAGCCCCTCGGACATGCCAGGCATCCCGAGGGAGGTCGCCGAGCACTCCCTTGATATCCTGCCAAACGCCCGCGCTGTGCAGCAGCGGCTGCGCCGCTTCGATGAGGAGCGGCGACGGCGATCGGAGCGGAGTCGCGGAAGCTCCTCGAGGCCGGATTCATCAAGGAAGTGTTCCACCCTACGTGGCTAGCTAATCCCGTGCTTGTAAAAAAGAAAAATGGGAAGTGGAGGATGTGTATAGATTACACCGGTCTCAATAAAGCATGTCCAAAAGTTCCTTTTCCTTTGCCACGTATAGATCAAATCGTTGATTCAACAACCCGGGTGTGAACTACTCGTTTCCTTGATGCCTATTCGGGATATCACCAAATAAAAATGAAGGAGTCCGACCAGCTCGCGACTTCGTTCATCACACCGTTCGGGACGTTCGTTACGTCACGATGCCTTTCGGCCTCGTAAACGCGGGCGCAACGTATCGCCGCATGCAACACGTTTTTGGGGACCACATCGGGCGGACGGTCGAGGCCTACGTGGACGACATCGTCGTCAAGACCAGGAAGGCGGACGACCTGGTTAACGACCTTGGCGTCGCGTTCAGCTGCCTACGGGCCAACGGGGTCAAACTAAACCCCGAAAAATGTGTCTTTGGGGTGTCGCGGGGCATGCTCCTAGGATACATCGTTTCCCAACGAGGAATCGAGGCCAACCCTGAAAAGGTCGCGGCCCTCGAACGAATGGGTCCGATTCGGGACCTCAAAGGGGTGCAGAAGGTGTTGGGGTGCCTCGCTGCCTTAAGCCGCTTCATCTCGAGGCTCGGTGAGAAGGGCCTGCCCCTCTACCGGCTGCTCAAGAAGCACGAGCGCTTCTCTTGGACCGCCGAGGCCCAGGAAGCGCTCGACAAGCTAAAGACGTCTCTGACGCACGCCCCAATCCTCACGCCGCCGCGAGACGGCGAACCCCTCCAACTCTACGTGGCCGCAACCACCCAGGTGGTCAGCGCCGTGATCGTCGTGGAGCGCACGGAGGAAGGGCACGCCTTGCCCGTGCAGAGGCCGGTCTACTACATCAGCGAAGTCCTGTCGAACACGAAGACGCGCTACCCCCCGTGTCCGTGTCGTTGTATGCGGTAGTCCTTGCGCGGCGCAAGCTCCGCCACTACTTCGAGGCCCACCCGGTCACGGTGGTCTCCTCCTTCCCGCTAGGAGAGATCATTCGCAACCCCGACGCGGCAGGCAGGATCGCCAAATGGTCCGTGGAGCTGATGGGCGAGACGCTCGCCTACGCCCCGCGTAAAGCCATCAAATCGCAAATCTTAGCCGATTTTGTCGCTGAGTGGATGGACACGCAGCTGCCGCCCCCACAAATCCAAGCAGAGTGCTGGACTCTGTTCTTCGACGGCTCAGTGATGAAGACAGGAGCGGGCGCGGGCCTGCTCTTCGTGTCACCCCTCGGGGAGCACATGCGCTACGCAGTACGCCTCCACTTCCCCGCGTCCAACAATATGGCAGAATACGAGGCCCTTCTATGCGGCCTCAAAATCGCTATTGAGTTGGGCGTCAAGCGCCTCGACGTGCGAGGGGACTCGCAACTCGTGATCGATCAAGTCATGAAGAACGCGAGCTGCCACGACGACAAGATGGAGGCCTACTGTAAAGCCGTGCGGGCTCTCGAAGACAAGTTCTACGGCATCGAGCTTAATCACGTACCCCGCCGGTACAACGAGGAAGCAGACGAGCTGGCGAAGATCGCGTCCGAGCGGATCACCGTTCCCCCGAACGTTTTCGCGCGCGACATCGCGCAGCCCTCGGTCGCCTTCGAGCCCTACCCCTCGAGCGACGGCGGACCCTCGGGGGCTCCCTCGAATCCAGCGGGTGCGGAACCCATTGATGAGGACCCCTCGAACGAGGCGTACGTGCTCTCCCTTCTCGAGGGGTACGGCTCCCACGAGGTCGATGCGATGGACATAGAACCGGCCCCTGTCCAAGTGGATTGGCGGGAAAAATACGTCGCCTGGATCGCTCGAGGGGAACTCCCCGCGGATCGGGCCGCAGCCAGGCGCATCGCCAGGATGGCCAAATCCTTCACCCTCGTCGACGGCGAGCTGTACAAGCGCGCCGCGTCAGGCATCCTCCAGCGGTGTATACCCATTCCCGAGGGGCGCGAGCTCCTACGGGACATCCACGCGGGGATCTGCGGCCACCACGCCGCGCCGCGCACCCTCGTTGGCAACGCGTTCCGCCAGGGCTTCTATTGGCCTACCGCGGTCGCGGACGCCAGCGAAATCGTACGCACCTGCGAAGGGTGCCAGTTCTACGCCCGCAAGTCCAACCTGCCCGCTCACGCCCTGCAAACGATTCCCGTAACATGGCCGTTCGCCGTGTGGGGGTTGGACATCGTCGGGCCCCTGCGGAAGGCGCCCGGGGGCTTCACCCATCTGCTTGTCGCGATCGAAAAATTCTCCAAGTGGGTGGAGGTGCGCCCCATCACGAATTTAAGGGCTGAGCAGGCGGTCACGTTCTTCACCGACATCGTCTACCGCTTCGGAGTGCCAAACTCCATCATCACGGACAATGGGTCCCAGTTCACGGGCCGGAAGTTCTTGGAGTTCTGTGATAAGTTCCACATCCGCGTGGATTGGGCGGCTGTGGCACACCCGCAGACCAACGGCCAAGTGGAACGCGCCAACGGCATGATCCTACAGGGCCTCAAGCCCAGAATTTTCGACCAGCTCAACAAATCTGGGCGAAAATGGCTCCAAGAACTACCAGCAGTCGTGTGGAGCCTAAGGACCACCCCAAGCAGAGCCACCGGGTTCACCCCTTTTTTCCTAGTCCATGGCGCGGAGGCCGTCCTCCCCACGGACCTGGAATATGGGTCGCCCAGGATTCGAGGCTACGACGAGGATGCTAACCAGCGAGCCCGCGAGGACTCGCTGGACCAGCTAGACGAAGTACGCCTCGTGGCGTTGATGCACTCCGCAAGGTATCAACAGTCCCTACGACGTTACCAAGCACGCAAGATACGTCGAAGGGATTTCAGCGAAGGAGATCTGGTCCTAAGGCTACACCAAGACAACCGAGGGCGCCACAAGCTATCGCCCCCATGGGAGGGACCCTACGTCGTGGTGAAGGTGCTCAAGCCAGGCACGTACAAGCTGGTCAACGAGGACGGTGAAGAACTCACCAACGCTTGGAACATCCAACAGCTACGTCGCTTCTACCCTTAGCTAGGATTTCCAAGTACTTTCTGTTGTAAAATCGCATGGCCAACGCCCCAGTTGGTGTCAACTATGTAAATACTCTAAGTCTAATAAAAGGGCAACTCGGCTTTCCCCTGAAACCCAAGTTACCCTCGGGGGCTACTGCGGGGGGGCATCCCCCCCAAAATGGTCCCATTTTTTGCGCAAAAAAAATAATAAAAAACGACTCACACGCGCTAAGTTTGTTTCCTACTTCAACCTCGAGCCACGATTCGAACAGGGCGTAGGTGGCACAGCGGAAGGAGCGTGCGAGCCAGAGATAGCCTACGCCGCGCGGCTATGGCCCTTCTCTCTCGCCTCCAACCCAGCGGGCCCCCTGCGAAAATCGAACTCCCCTAACTAGAATCTACTCAGGAAGAAGGAGAAACAAAAAGCGTGATAAACAAACGATTTCATTTACATCAAGTGCCCATGTTCATGAAACAACTTGTTTATTTACAAAAGGCCACGAGGCCAGAGTACTGATGCACATAAAAAACGGGCCTAGCGCCAGACTGCTTTCAGGCGGGAGGAGCGGCAGCGTCCGCGACGTCGGGGAAGAGGAACTCCTCGAAGGCCTCGGCGAGCGATCCGGCGGCGTCGGCAGCAAGCGCGTCTACGCGCTCCATGGCCACCTCGTCCTCGACGCCCTCAGGAACGATGTAGCCCTCCGCCAGCGCCTCGAAATTGACCTCGTAGTGGGATCGCACCACTCCGAGGGCCTTCTGGACGCCTAGGTGCAACGCCCGGCGCATTCGCTCCGTGACATGGCCGCCAAGGGCGCGCAAGCGGCTGGCCAGCGAGCTGCCGGCTTGGGCCTCGCCCTCCTCGACGACGCGGCGGTCTCGAGGGCCGCGTCGTGCGGCCTCCCGCCGCCTCTGGCCGGAGGAGTTGTAGGAGGCCTGCAGGGCCTCGGCCCGCCCAGCGGCGTGCCCTAGGGCGGTGCGCAAGCCTGAAATCAACAAGACGAAAAGAAATCAGAAAGGGGGAAACGAACCCTCTAAAGCAAAAAAAACCAACAAGCAGAGTCAAACAATGACTCACCCTCGACTTGCTTCTTCTCCAAATCGAGGTCGCGGCGCGCGGACTCGATCGCCAGCTCGAGGCGCTGGACGGTCTCGCCTTGCTCGCGGAGAGCCAGCTCCTGGTTGGCGTTGCTGATGCTGAGCGCGAGCGCATCATCCTCAACCTTGGAGAATGCGGCGTTCCGCTCCTCCGGGCCGACTTCTCCGCCGCCTCGCGCGCGACGCGCTCCCCGCTCCCGGCGCCGTCCGGCGTCGCCGAGGGCGGCCCTCGCTCCCCGCCGGAGCCGCCCCTCGGCCCCCCCGGCGGGCGATGCGCTCCCGCCGGAGCCGCTCCTCGGCGGCGACAAGGGCCGCGGCCTTGGCGTCGAGGGCGGCCCTCGCATCGTCGGCCTCCTTGGCGCGCCGCTCCAACCCGCGCGCCCGCTCCTCGCCCCGGCGCCGCCGCGCTTGCGCCCCCTCGAGCGACGTGCGGAGCTCCCGGGTCTCGGCGCGAGCGGTGGCCACCTCCGCCTCCCGGTTGGCGCGCCGGTCCGCGTCTTCTCCGTGTCCGCGCGCGCGTTCCACGGCGCCTCGTCGCGATCGGTGAGGGCCGCGCGGATCCGCTCGAGGCTTGAGCGACGCGCCGCGTCCCGCCCTCGAGCTCTCGGGGAGCTCGTCGCACCACGCCATCGCCCTGCACGCCGGCCCACCGTCCGGCGTCCTAAGAGTGTCTGCAAGCGCGTCGAAAGCGCTGCACTGCTCCCGGAGCTGGCGGGCCTCGGCGTTCACCCGGTCGAATGCGTCGTATTTGTCGTGGGCGCGACGCTCGAGCTCCTGGCATCCACACATCAAATCCCGTAAGCGCCAAGGCTTGAACGCAGCACACGAAAACGAAAAAGGAAGAGGGGCGAGTAACCACGGCTCACCTGGAAGACGAGCCAGGCCGGGCCGCCGTGAACTTGCAGCGCCTCGTTCAGCGCGCGGTTGAGCGTGGCGCCGTGGCTCCGAAGCTCGCCCCAGAGCTCCTCGCTCCCCCCCGGCGTCGGCAAACGCCGGGGGATCACCGACGGCCCCCTCCACCCGGCGGGGGCGGCCGCGTGGGAGGACGAGGCCTCGGCACCATGTCCTCGACCCCCCACCACCATGTGACCCTCATGCCGCCTCACGAGGGCCCCCTCCTGGGGCTCGGGGGAGTTCGTGGGCCAGCTGGCCCACTGATTCCACCTAGGCGGCGGGGAGTCATCCGAGAGCTCCACCACCTCCGCCTGAAGATCGCCGGCGGGCGCGCCGCTTGCGCCGCCTCCGCCGGCACCTCCACCCGCGCCTCCGCGACCACGGGCGCCCGTCGTGGCGCCGTGGCCGCCACCTCCGGCAAAGACCGCCGCATCCACGGGCGCTCCCGCAGTTGCGCCCGCTCCACCTCCTCCGCGGTGGCCACCACCGCGGCCGCACCTCCACCGTGGCCGCCGCCGCGCCCCGCGCGTCTCCGCGGCAACCGCGCCGGCCGCCCCCCGGTGACCTCCGGCCGCGCCGCGGCGGGGCCGATCCGCCGGCCGGGGCCTCGAGGCCCCGGCCGGGCCTTGCGAGCTCGTGCCCGCCGCCGCGCTTGTCCCCGGCGCGACCCCCTCGACGAGCGTCGCCGGGTGGGGATCGATGCGTCCGTCCTCAGCACCTTGGCCGGTGCAAGAGGAGGAACGGTTGGCACCGCCCTGCGCAGGCACGAACGGAGGGTTAGAACACTTAATCATCGACGAACCAAACCAAACGAATAAGGACAGGCTCCTTACCTCGCAGAAGAAAAGGCCCGCTTCCTTTTCCTCGAAGCCTCTGCAGACGAGGCCGGTGCGGTGCCGCCGCACCGCCATAGCGCCTCCCGACGGCGCCACCGCGCGCGCGGGCGCGCCCGATGCCGCACCTCCCAAAGGCGCCACCGCGCGCGGGGGACGCTCGCCCGCGCGCGCGGCACGCCCGCCGTCGCGCCCCCTGACGATGACGCCGCGCGCGCGGGCACGCTCCCTCCGCGCGCGAGCACGCTTGACGCGCGCACGGGCGCGTCCGCCGCGCGCGCCTCCGTGGCGCGCGCCGGCACCTCCGCGCGCGCGCGTGCCGCCCCCGATGACGATCGCCCGGCGGCGGGCGCCGTGCGCCCGCCCCGGGCGAAGCCGCCCCCGACGCCGGCGCGGGTTCCGCGATGGGGGCGCAGGCCGCCACCGTCGCGAGGGGCCCTCCCCCTCGGCCTCTTCCTCCTCGTCCTCGTCCGAAGACGAGGGCTCCTCGATATCCGGGGAGGAGAGCCCCAGCTCCTCGCGCCGCCGGTACTCCACGGACCGTTGGTCGCGGCGCGCTTGGCGTCGCCTCGCGTGCTCCCTCTTGCACGCCGCCCTCTCCTGCTGCTCCCGGCGCGCGCCGCCCGCCGAGCGCACGGGAGTCGGGGGTGGGTGGAACGGACTTGGCGATGTTGAACTCCACCAGCTGCGCACAGGAGCGACAATGGCGCATCAGGAAACAAAAGCAAGACCAAGAACTAAAACAAAATCAGGAACCCAACTCACCAGCGGGCCCGTAGGGAGCATCTCAAGGTCCCATGGGGTCCGACCCGCAGGTGGCGGCGTCCGGGTGTCGACGGCGTTCCGCGCCCGAGTGAGCGCATACGGCCGCTCAAGGGGCGTCGGGAGCATCCGCGACCTCGCCGAGTCGACGGGGTTGGCCGCCTCTCGTCATCTCGAAGATGCGGAGCGGCCTCCGCATCGAGGCACGACCCGCCGGTGGTGGAGGAAGGCGAGGACGCCCATCGCGTTCGGCCCCGTGCTTCGCCGGCCGCCGCAGGGGCGGCGAGGACGGACTCTTGCCGCGCCCGATGCCTGGGCCGTAGACACCCCGTAGCCCCGGGAGTCCGGCCTCTTCTTGAACACCCGCCGGTGTAGGGAGGAAGGCCGGGCTCGGCGTTGCGCGGTAGAACCATCCCCGCTCCCGGCCCGGCGTTGTTCGTCGTCATGGTGCGGGGGGATGTAGAAATCCTTGAGCTGCCCCCGCAGGGCAAGCGACATCCCGCCGGCGCGCACCGCGCGGCGAGTCCTCGGCTCCGACGTGGGCTGCGTGATGAGCTCCCCGCGGAAAAGGTGAACCCAGAGATCCCAGTTGACTGGGATCCCCAGGTACCCTTCGCAGACGCCCACGAACGTGGCCGCCTGCGAGATCGCGTTGGGGGCGAAGTTGTGCAGCTCCACCCCGTAGTAGTAGCACATCGCCCGCATGAAGGTGCTCGCCGGCACGTTGAAGCCACGCTCGTGGTAGCGGAGGAAGCTCACCACGTAGCCCTCCGGCGGGTTGGGCTCGTGGTGCGTCCCCGGCGGCACAATCCACTCCGCCGGACGCCCCTCTTCGTTAGCCGCCAGCTGACCGGCGGCGACCAGCTCGCCAAGCGCGAGCCGGGTCACCATCGACCTCTCCCATGCGTACGGCTCCAGGACCCGAAGGGGAAGCTGAGGCGGTGCCATGAGGAAGGGCGAAGGAATGCGAGGACGGAAGACAAGGAGACGGAAGAAAGAGCTCTAACGACGACGCCGCGCGGTGGCAAAAGCAAGACGAAGACGAAGGGGCGGAGGACTGAAAATGGCGAGGCACTAAGGTAAAAAACCGCCGTCCCCTCCTCCCCGCAGTTTTATAGGCCGACGGGCGAACTCTCCGGAGCGGACGCCTCGCCAACATTAACTGCAGGAATCTTTCCATCGCGTCGACGGATGGGCCCCACCACGACCGCAGCGGCTATAACACTGCAGGCGGGTCATCATTACGGCGAAGACCGGCAGCAACCGAGGCAAAACCGTCACGTCCGCCTGCCGCGCCGCCCACTACGCGCGCGCGCGCGCGCGCGCCGCCTAAAAAGGCGCGCCCGCGCTGCAAAACCGCGGCCACGACCGCAAGGCACTTAAATGCCCGGGTCCCTTGCCAAGCAAGGAGAACCCTCGAGCGGGGCGGACCCCCGGCTCGAAACAGAGGCGACCCTCGATGGGATATCAGCGTGAGAAGGTCGCCCGGGACCTGCTCGATGTAGAGCAGGCACCCGCGGGCACCCATGCCACGTAAAACCCTCGAGCGGCATGACCCTCGGCTCCAAACAAAGGCGACCCTCGATGGGATATCAGCGTGAGAAGGTCGCCCGGGACCTGCTCGATGTAGAGCAGGCACCCGCGGGCACCCATGCCACGTAAAACCCTCGAGCGGCATGACCCTCGGCTCCAAACAAAGGCGACCCTCGATGGGATATCAGCGTGAGAAGGTCGCCCGGACCTGCTCGATGTAGAGCAGACAACCGCGGGCACCCATGCCACGTGAAACCCTCGAGCGGCATGACCCTCGGCTCAAAATGACGTCAACCCTCGATGGGATATCGACGTGAGAAGGTCGCCCGGGACCTGCTCGATGTAGAGCAGGCACCCGCGGGCACCCATGCCACGCAAAAACCCTCGAGCGGCCCGAGCCCCCGGCTCGAGACAATGTCGACCCACTAAAAGAAGGCACGCGCGCGAGAGGGTCGCCCAGGTCACGCTTGAAATAGAGCGGGCACCGAAAGCACTCATGCCGCGCCGTGCTACCAACAAGCGCCTCGAGGGCTGGCTCACCCAGACCCCTCGACGGCCGCAAACGCGAAAAGACGGGGGTCGTCCGGGCACGGCCCCGCACGGCCTTACTGATCAGAGGTTCGAAGCCTGACCCTCGACGGGTTCGAACAGGCGCCTCAGATCACAGAGTTAGGGATGACGAGGGCACGCGCATTCGAGCCGTTCCTCGAGCCCGTCGGCTCGAGGGTGCCCCACATGTCGTGTTCGAGAGCCAGCGAGGGCAGCTAGCCGGGGGATCCCACCGAGGGAGAGCTTCCGCGCCCTCGGTCCCTAGCGAACGGGACCGAGCCCCACCTAGCAAACCCACGCAAGCGCTTCCATGGACGTGTCTCCGACCGCGCGGCCTACCCTTATCGAACGGGGCATGGGCGTCCACTTGAACCACCCGCTAGCAGCTCGAAGAGGAATCCGCAATTCGCGACCCGCTCGATGGGAGTTGCAGAAACCTCACCCTCCGTCCCGCGGAGGGACGGCGAGGGCGCGTTAATAAACAAGTCGTCAGGCTCGACCCGATCGCCTCAAACGGGCCAAGGCTCGGGGGCTTGACGCACGGCTACACCTCCTTGAAATTGCACCCGCCGGAGACAAGTGACGAGGGGGAGCGTGCACCCCCGAAGCCGGCGAAATACCGCCGATGCCGGTTGGCATATGTGCCACGCCTTTCGACCAAAGCTCTCGCGGTTAACCCCCGCAGAGAACCCACACTCTGCCAGGGGCTTCGGGGCTAGACCCGCGGGTCCGCCGACGCGGCCCCACGGAAAGCGTTCGCAAACAAGGAGGGAAGAACGTCCTATCAGTAGGTTCCAGCATCTGCGGGAGCCTCAATGGCAAACCCGCAGATGCTCGGGGGCTACTGTCGGGGACAGCCCTAGGGGTCCCCTTAAACAACGGGGAAATCCTCACTTAATCCCGCAACCGCATCAAAACACGCTAAGCCTAACCATGCAGGTGACTAACCATGCAGGACACGGCCCACGCCGGGACCCCGACGGCCCACCAAGACAGCCCTCTTAGAAGTCCCCTCGAGCAGGCCCCGCCTCGCTCGAGGGCGCGCTCCCCCTCGGGCGGGTTCCGCCCCGTTCGAGGGGCAACTCCCCCCTCGAGTGGTCCTGCTCCACTCGAGGGCTCACTCCCCCCTCGAGCGGGTCTCGCCCCGCTCGAGGGTCCGCTCCGCCCTCGGGCGGGGCCCGCCACGCTTACGGGCGCCCCGCACGCGTGCGCTGGCCCCGTACTTGGGCATTTAACGCCCTGACGCCGCAGGGCAGCGCCATCATGCGCCCGGGTGTTGACGGATAAAAGACGTATCCCTCTACGATCCGCAAGCGTACGGACCCCACACCTTTTTCACCACGGGATTCCCAAGGTTCTTGTCAATCCGCGGAGCAAGGGGATTACAAGCGTTCGATCAACAACGACACACTAGCTACTAAAACCCTAACTACTATTATACTAGAAAACACTTAACTACACTAGAGAGAATGATAAACGATCAAGAGAGAAGACACTCGCCCACGGGTCTACGATACTAGAGCATGCAATCGCTTAAAGACATGAAAAACCAATCTAATCTATCGGGGTTGTGACCACGGTTTCGCCCTTTCCCTCCTCTCGTACTGTCACTACGCGAAGGTATTCATGACTAGACCTTTGATGGCCACGGCGTATTGAATGGATCCAAGGAAGCATTGGAGCTCGTACTCCCTCTACGGCACGGTAGCTAACCTTTAAGCATTAAAGTATATTCAACACAAGATGATAGATAGAAAATCCGACAAAGTGCGATTACATCTCAAGATCGATTACAACCCATGGACGAATGAGAAGATTACCCCATCAAGGTGCCGATCATGGCACCGTTGATCATGGTTTCCCTTCCGCCGTGTCTTCCTCCTTCTCCACGAGAGGGTGCTTCCTTCGAGGTGGTTGATCTCCAACCCGAGATCCTCCTCCTCTCTCTCTAGCTTGTGGATGGCCTTCGGTGCGAATAAACTCCTCTCTCTCTCGTTGGCGGCGCGTCGGGGGTTTTAGGGTCGAAGATCCTTCGAGGGCAAGGAAGACGGGACCGAACCGGTGCCCGAAGTGGGCCGGGCCGATCCGACCGGGGCCGGCCGGCCCGGGCCCGGTTCGGCCCGGTTCGGTCGCCCTTTTTGCTCCGTGGGTCCTCGTGCACTTATCTACTTCGCCCCCTCCACTTGGATGATTTTGACGCCGTTATCCTCGCGATCAAGATGAAGGCTCTCTTTGCATGAAGTTTGATCTTTTACGCTTCAATCCCCGGGGGTGTTCCTCGTAACACTTCGGTCCTCACCACCATTGGAAGTAATTTCGGCGAACTCATGAACACGAACAAGACTCCATGAATGCTCCTTGAACTTATTGCGAATCCGTCCTTTATGTCCATGATTTCCTACATAAACACAACACTTCCAAATGCATGCACAAAGATGAACTTGTTATATGATTAGCATGCCTAGTGGCGGGTTAGTTCAATAATCAAATCCAAACCAAAGTGTAATGAACATGCTAGGTGCACCAAAATACACCGTCAACATCTCCCCCACACTTAGCTCTTGCTCGTCCTCGAGCAAGTACTCGTAAAAGAACTTCGTCCAAGGCGTGTAATCGTGTATCACTTATCCTTCTTCACAAGTTAGTCAATCCCTTCATCATTAATACATAAACACAAAGTAATGATAATCAAACATAAACATGGGCGTTTAGAATTTTTACCACGTCAAGATTTACCCCACAACTCAAACTCTTCACTCGAAGCTTTCAATTCCAAACCACACTTACTTCTTTGCTTCCATCGGAGGGTTTTTATGATTTTCAAAACAAAAATTCCCGCAACAAGTATTAGACAAAAACCTTTCTCCAAGCTCTCTCAAGTCACTTATGAAGTGTCTATCCTAACCAAATTTTATAAAACTCTCACCTCCCATTAATCTCTCATATATCATGTAAAAGTGGAGCTATAGGTAGGGCTAGCGCAATCAACACAAGTATTGTCAAACTAAGAACTTCCTCTAATGGTTGTCTACCTTTCGAGCCAATGATCATGAGAATTAACCATATGTAGGGATATCAAGGACGAGAAGATTTAGAATGGTGGACATGTGCAAGGGCAAAAGAAAATTGTGACTTCAAGGCACCAATGATGTCCTCGTTGTCGGATTGCACATGGTTGGAAATAGAGTAAAAGTTTCGTCTCACAATCAACGTGACATCCTTCCTTACACTTTATTATTTTTTTCTTTTCTTTCACTTGATCTATCCCTCTCATATCTTCATTGCTAACTCATCTTTTTTTTTTTCTTCATTCACATATGATTTTTCTTTCTTTCTTTCTTTCTTTCTTTTCCATACACATACTTTTTCTCTTTATTTTTCTCTCTCTTGACGACTTTTCAAAGCTTTCAATTCTCCCTTTTCTCGCATGCATACAATCTGAATTTTTTAAATAAATCATGCTAGAGACGAGACGAAACTTTGAAAATAGGTTGTGTTCAAGGAATACGATGTTCAAAAGAGGTGTATAGGTTTGGGTATGGAATTCGGCGATGTACATGACTTCCGTTGTGAAAGACATGTTACCGAATGAATGACGAGGCTAGCAACAAAAGATAAGCACAAGGACATGATCATTGCTTGAAATTAAAACCCACCAAGAGAGAAGGGTCCTAGCCTAACTCATCGTGCTAATCACACTTATGGTGGAGCGAAAAAAATAAACTTGGCTTTGGATAGGAATTTTTTTATACTCTCAACTTGGAAAAAGAGGTTTTGCTAACCTTTATTACAAGGGTTTTAATATAATTTTCAGAACTGAAATCCTCCAATTTTTAGCATCGAACATAGCACAACTAGCATGTGAAGCTCAAGATCGAAGTGCGGTATGGGTACTTTAAGTAGTAGCGATTCCACTAAGCACCACGGTAAACGATTTTCAAACCACATACTTGTGTTCATATATCAAGAATCGAAGATTAGACAAACAAGTAAATAAAGATAAACAATACAAAAAACACAAAGATATATGTAAAAACTCTTTTTATTTGGTTTTCTTGACTCAACACTAATTTAAGACACTTGCAAAAATTTAAAAACAGAATCGAAAACTAAAGACTTATTAAAACGCTAAGACTCTCACACGAAGATTAAACCGAACCTAAATTTGAAGTTCAAAAGCTAAGGCTAGCGAGCTAGCTCTCCCCCACACTTAAAACATACGACGTCCTCGTCGTATCGTACAAAAACCAAAGGGGAAAACTAGATCTAATGGTACTTCGAGCAAGCTTTGCACCACTTGCCTCTCATGTTTCCAACCATGCCAAAAAGCTTGCGCACGTTACGGTTAAGGAACTTGTAGTCATCTTCAACTACGCGCTCCAAGTCCTCCATACGCTGCTTCATCGCTTCCATGGTTTGAAGACACTCGTCGGCCGACGCGTAGAGAGCTGCGATGGATTGACGGCAAAATCGACAACACACCGGATGCAATCCGAAGGGGTCGTCGTCGCCATAATCTCCACCGTTGTCACCACCGTCGTCGCCACCTCCATTGTTGTCGCCTTCGCCACCGCCGTTGCCGTTGCCGTTGGGGCCCTCGGGAGTCCTTTCATAGGGCTGTTCGCCCCAATCGTCATCGTCTCTACCAGCAGCCGCCCACGAGCTCGGGCTACGATCGTCGGAGTAGTCGCTATCCCCATATTCCTTAGGCTCCGGCGACACCTCCTTGTAATCCTTACGCTTGATGCCTTGGAGACGTGCCGACCTTCGAACGGGTGTAGGGACCTTCTCTCCTTTGACGGGGTTGCGAGATGCAAGAGCTCCGGTCGGGACACGTCCTCCGCAACGGATACGTGCGGTCCTCTTGACGGGTAGCTTGACCTCGCATCGCATCGCCTCCTCCATCGATGGCTTCTTGGCTTCTACCTTCAACTCTAAGCTTTTTGGAGGCTCAATGGTCTGCTACAAGGGTGCAACACATTGCTTGAAACGTTTGATTCTCGAGCTCCCAATTCGGCCAAATATATAGTCCCGAGAGAAAAAGCCCCGGGAACCTTATTTTCCTTTTTTACACTTCCCTTAAAATTTTCCGACCAAACAAGGAAGTCGAAAAGGAGCAATTCGGGCGAAATTCGGGGACATCGGGCGTCGGGCCCCGCCCGGGCCGATCCTACCGGGCCGGCCGGCCCACCCCCGCCTCGGGGGCCGGGCCGGTCCGGTTTTTTGCACACCGCCCTATTTTTTTCGTCCTCGGCCCGTGGAAAAAGTTGGCCCAGTTAATCTTCGCGAAAAACTCCGGAAAGCTAAAAGAAAAATTATTTACGAGAAGTTGGTGCCTTGTTTTTCGTCCTAGGCGGGACGTTCGGGCTCTTCCTCCATGGTAAAGACGTCAACATGATGAACGGGCACGATGTCGGGTTCGTAGTAAACCTTAAGCCGCTGTCCATTCACCACAAATTGATCGCCGTTTATATCCATAATGGTTACCGCTCCGTTGGAGAACACCGAATGCACAACATAAGGTCCGTCCCACTTGCTTTGCAATTTCCCCTTTCCGAAGGTTTTAAACCTCGAATTGTAGAGGAGGACCTTATCTCCTTCTTTGAATTCTTTTTTCTTCAATCTTTTATCATACCACCTTTTGATTCTCTCTTTGTATATGCTTGCGTTTTCATAAGCTTTCAACCTCAACTCCTCTAGCTCGCTTATTTGAATTCTCCGTTTCACCACCGCGGCATCGAGATCAAGGTTCATCTCTTTAATCGCCCAATAGGCTTTATGTTCTAACTCAACCGGAAGGTGGCAAGCTTTTCCATAGACGAATTGATAGGGGGTCATACCTATCGGTGTTTTAAACGCCGTTCGATAAGCCCATAAAGCTCCGTCTAATTTCTTTGACCAATCCTTGCCTCCCTTCTCTATGGTCTTGTTAAGTATGCTTTTTAATTGCCTATTTGACGTCTCCGCTTGTCCGTTGGTTTGTGGGTGATAGGCCGTGGAGACCCTATGCTCAATTCCCAACTTGGACAAGCACTTTTTGAAGTTCTTCCCGGTGAAATGAGTTCCTCCATCACTTATCAAGATTCTCGGTGTACCGAAACGGGGAAAAATCACGTTCTTGATCATAGTGATGGACTCCTCCGTGGAAGCTTTACGACATGGTATAGCCTCTACCCACTTGGATACGTAATCGACCATAACAAGTATATACTCGAATCCAAATGAGTTTTTAAAAGGCCCCATGAAGTCTATGCCCCATACATCGAATATGTCGACTTGCAAGTTGTATTTCAAAGGCATAGAATTTCTTTGAGAGATGTTTCCGGTTCTTTGGCATTCGGGGCATGACGCAACATATCTTTTAGTATCTTCATGCATCTCCGGCCAATAGAATCCGCTCGACCATACTTTGGCTTCGGTTCGAAAATGGCTATAGTGCCCACCGTACTCCGCCGAGTGGCACTTCCTTAGAATCTCAAGCCTCTCTTCTTTTGGCACGCATCTTCTCATCACTCCATCATTGCCAAGCTTGAAGAGGTATGGTGCATCCCAAAAATATTTCTTACTTTCGAAATTATCTTCCTTTGAGTGTTTTTGTCTAGATGATCGAGGGGCATCTTTCGAATCGCTCGAATGATGTCGATCATCCAAGTATCTTTATCAAGCACTCTATAGAGGTGGTCATCTCTCATCTTATCTTCTATGGGCTCTTTATCATCTTGCCCACGATTCATCCTAGACAAATGATCGGCCACAACATTTTCCACCCCCTTTTTATCACGAATTTCAACATCGAACTCTTGGAGAAGAAGGATCCAACGAATCAAACGAGGTTTAGCTTCCTTCTTAGCCAAGAGATACTTTATAGCTGCGTGATCGGTGTAAACAATGACTTTCGAGTTCACGATGTAGGATCTGAATTTTTCGAAAGCGAATACCACCGCTAGCAACTCTTTTTTCGTAGTAGCGTAATTTAATTGTGCCCCACTAAGAGTTTTGCTAGCGTAGTAAACGGCGTGAACTCGGCCTTCCTTTCTTTGTCCCAAGACCGCGCCTACGGCGTAGTCACTCGCGTCACACATGATCTCGAAAGGTTGGCTCCAATCCGGAGGTTGGATGATGGGAGCACTCACCAACGCATTTTTCAAGGTCCGAATGCCGCTAGACACTTCTCATCAAAGTCGAAAGCCACATCTTTTTGAAGAAGGTGTGTTAAAGGCTTAGTGATCTTCGAGAAGTCCTTTATAAATCTTCTATAGAATCCGGCATGGCCTAGAAAGCTCCTTAAGGACTTAATATCCGTAGGAGGTGGGAGTTGCTCAACCGTCTCTACCTTTGCCTTGTCCACTTCAATTCCTCTCTCGGATATAACATGTCCGAGCACTATGCCTTGCTTAACCATGAAGTGGCACTTTTCCCAATTTAAAACCAAATCTACCTCCGCACACCTTGTAAGGACCTTTTCTAAGTTTGCTAAGCAATCCATGAATGTCTTCCCGTAAACGGAAAAATCATCCATAAACACTTCAACAATTTCTTCGATGAATTCCGAAAACACGGCCATCATGCAACGTTGAAAAGAGGCCGGAGCGTTGCATAGGCCGAAGGGCATCCTCCTATATGCAAACGTTCCGTAAGGACATGTAAATGTTGTCTTATGTTGATCTTCCGGTGAATGGGAATTTGCATGAACCCCGAGTATCCATCGAGAAAGCAAAAATAAGCGTGGTTTGCTAACCTCTCGAGCATCTCGTCTATGAACGGTAGGGGGAAGTGATCTTTCTTCGTCGCTTTGTTAAGCTTACGGTAATCAATACACATCCGCCACCCGGTCACGGTTCTTTGCGGTATCAATTCGTTCTTCTCATTCTTCACCACGGTCAAACCTCCTTTCTTCGGTACACAATGTACCGGCTCACCCATTCGCTATGTGGAACCGGTAGATGATTCCGGCATCAAGTAACTTGATAACCTCTTTCTTTACTACCTCTCGCATGGCATGGGTTAGCCTCCTTTGGTGGTCCACTACGAGGCTTACATTGGTCTTCCATTGGTATACGATGAGTGCAAAAGGCTGGGCTAATACCTTTGAGATCGTTAATTGAATATCCAATCACCTTCCTATGTTTTTTTAATAAAATCAGCAACGCTTCATTTTCTTCGGGACTCAACTCGTCGCTCACAATGACTGGATAAGTTTTGTCCGGGCCCAAAAATTCATATTTTAATCCCTTGGGCAAAGGTTTAAGGTCTACTTCGGGCACTTGTGGCTCCTCGGGTTTGATTTCTCCTATGTCTTCGAACTTTTCTTCCTCCACGCTACCATCATGCGGCTCTAAGCCTTTTGTTGCTTCCTCTAGTTCTTCATCTTGTTGATTACTAATTTGATTTTCCATCGCTCTTTGCAGCGGGTCTCTAAGGGTTTCAACAAAACAAAGACTATCTATCTCTTCTATTTCTTCATCTTCGGGAGGAAAAGGAGTAAGGTGTTTAGAAGCACGAAGAAAGTTATATGTGTACTTTGTTCCATTAAGGTTCATTGTTACTTTGCCTTCTCCGGCATCTAACACGGCATCAACCAACTTAAGAAAAGGCCTACCTAAGATTATATGATCAGAATTACCATGGTAAGCATCAATAACAAAGAAATCGGTTGGTATATAGTTTCTAGAAATTTTTACTTTCATGTTGCAAGCAATACCTAGAGGTTTGATAGTTCTACCATCTCCCATAATTAATTTCGTTGATGTTGGAGCTAAGTCTAGGTTGTGGTATTGAACTTTATCGTAAATTTTAGAAGATAGAACACTTACTTGGGCTCCGATGTCGCATAAGGCTTTGCATTGAACTCCGTTGATCTCGCAACTCAAGTGCGGCGTCATCTTCTCTTCTTCTTCGGATCCGATCGAATAAATTCCAGCAAGGCGAGCGTATGGTGATGCTTCGGGCTTGATCCCCATGATCCTCTTCACCTCGGCAATATGTTCCGGATCCACCACATCATCTCCAAAGAGCTTTTCAAAAATCTCACCGGTGGTTTCGAGGTCGTATGAATTTTCAGCTTTCCTCTCCGGTGGGAAATCGACTTCCAATGCTCTTGCCATTCCCTTTTGATTAGGGAACGGTCTTCTCTTGTCGAATACTTCTCCGTAATCAATAGGAACCCAATCCATTGGCTCGAACTCCCTTAGTGGCTTCGCGCTTGACATGCTTCTCTTGTTCGTCTCATTTCGTGCGGCGAAGTCGACGTTTGGTGTAGTTCTTGACTTGGTGTGTTCTTGTTCAAGCTTCTCCATGATCGGCTCCTCTTTTGTGACTTCCGGGTTGCCTCTTTAGAAAAATCAGCAAGCTTTTTCTTCCTTGAATTAAATTCCGGCTCTTCCGCAAGTCTTGTTTCCCAATCTCTTCGCATGGCAGCCGCTTTGCTAACTTTTTGTAGAAGTTGGGCGGCTTCCGTGAGTGTTTTCTCCATGAGATCCCCACCCGCACACATTTCGACGTGTCGCATGCAACTAGGGGTTAGGGAAAAGAAAAATGTATGCAAGAGTACGTCACCGGTGAAGCCGAGTTTTGGTCCTTGTTCTATTAATTCATTAAACCTTTCCCGTGCTTGGTCTATCCCTTCCTCTTCTCCTTGCATAAAATTGATCACTTGCCTCCTTAGATGTTGAACCTTGCTCATTGGAAAGAACTTCTCGCAAAACTTCTTTGTCAACTTGTTCCAATTGCCTTCAACTTCAAAGGATGCAACCGAATACCATGTCTTTGCTTTGCCCGCAAGTGAGTAGGGAAAGAGATTCCATTTGAACCATTCATCGGGAACTCCTTCTTGACGCACCGTGTTGCATATTGTCGTGAAATCCCTTATGTGTCTATATGGGTTCTCCGTAACCATCCCTTCAAATGGGTTTTCCGCCACCATCTTCATGATCTTGGATTTAATTTCATACTTGGTCGCTTCGAGCTTCGAATCCGACTCTTGTACCTTTATGTCTTCACATCGAGGGCTAGCGTAATCCCTTAATGATTTCTCCGGTTCTTCCACGGGTTGATTAACGAACTCCATCTAGACAATAAGATAAAAACAAAAACAAAAAAGAAACAAGTGTTTTTCTGATAATATATGTTAGATATAGCAAATAAAAGATAAACTAAAATATAAAACTAAGTTAGATGCAAATCAAACGATGTAAACTAACTTACTCCCCGGCAACGGCGCCAGAAAAAGGGGGCTTGTTGACGGATAAAAGACGTATCCCTCTACGATCCGCAAGCGTACGGACCCCACACCTTTTTCACCACGGGATTCCCAAGGTTCTTGTCAATCCGCGGAGCAAGGGGATTACAAGCGTTCGATCAACAACGACACACTAGCTACTAAAACCCTAACTACTATTATACTAGAAAACACTTAACTACACTAGAGAGAATGATAAACGATCAAGAGAGAAGACACTCGCCCACGGGTCTACGATACTAGAGCATGCAATCGCTTAAAGACATGAAAAACCAATCTAATCTATCGGGGTTGTGACCACGGTTTCGCCCTTTCCCTCCTCTCGTACTGTCACTACGCGAAGGTATTCATGACTAGACCTTTGATGGCCACGGCGTATTGAATGGATCCAAGGAAGCATTGGAGCTCGTACTCCCTCTACGGCACGGTAGCTAACCTTTAAGCATTAAAGTATATTCAACACAAGATGATAGATAGAAAATCCGACAAAGTGCGATTACATCTCAAGATCGATTACAACCCATGGACGAATGAGAAGATTACCCCATCAAGGTGCTGATCATGGCACCGTTGATCATGGTTTCCCTTCCGCCGGTGTCTTCCTCCTTCTCCACGAGAGGGTGCTTCCTTCGAGGTGGTTGATCTCCAGCCGGAGATCCTCCTCCTCTCTCTCTAGCTTGTGGATGGCCTTCTGGTGCGAATAAACTCCTCTCTCTGTGTTGGCGGCGCGTCGGGGGTTTTAGGGTCGAAGATCCTTCGAGGGCAAGGAAGACGGGACCGAACCGGTGCCCGAAGTGGGCTGGGCCGATCCGACTGGGCCGGCCGGCCCAGGCCCAGTTTCGGCCCGGTTCGGTCGCCCTTTTTGCTCCGTGGGTCCTCGTGCACTTATCTACTTCGCCCCCTCCACTTGGATGATTTTGACGCTGTTATCCTCGCGATCAAGATGAAGGCTCTCTTTGCATGAAGTTTGATCTTTTACGCTTCAATCCCCGGGGGTGTTCCTCGTAACACTTCGGTCCTCACCACCATTGGAAGTAATTTCAGCGAACTCATGAACACGAACAAGACTCCATGAATGCTCCTTGAACTTATTGCGAATCCGTCCTTTATGTCCATGATTTCCTACATAAACACAACACTTCCAAATGCATGCACAAAGATGAACTTGTTATATGATTAGCATGCCTAGTGGCGGGTTAGTTCAATAATCAAATCCAAACCAAAGTGTAATGAACATGCTAGGTGCACCAAAATACACCGTCAACACCGGGGCTCGCGCCCCGGTGCCGCCGCACCAACTCCCCAGGGAGGAGCCCATCCCCGCCACTGTGGGGATGGACTGTGCGGACGGCCGGTGTCAGTCCCGTGACACCGTGCGCCCACTACAAGATGCGGCTAACGCGCCCGACCCTCGAAGGGGGGCCGGGCGCACCCTCGATTTCACTTTCCCGTGACCCTACAGGTTAGGTGGGGGGCGCTAGGCCGGTGGATGGCCATCCCGGTCACTGTAACGGCGCGGCCGCCGTACCCACGCGTGCGTGCGCACGCCCGCACCGCGGCGCACGCCCGGGCACCGCGGCAGAACCACTCCGCTACCGCGAAGCGCATTGGGAAGGAACGCCGTTCGCTCGCTCCCGTGCCCCGTACCGGCCATCATCGCACCTCCCTCGAAGCCTATCAGAGGACGCCATCACCATCTGCCGCCCTCCTACCCTCGAACCGCCACTATTCGGGTACGGGGTAGGCCATCATGGCCGGATCGCAGCGAAGATCGTCCGGACGGCCGCCCACTCTACACCGTAGCGCGACGTGCTCCCTCACGTGGCTAGGTAGCACGGCGTGCATGTAACCCGCCGCCCCCTTGGCCTATAAAAGGGGAGGCGAGCCCCCAGCCGCGGGGGGGAACGAACGAGTTCAGAAAAACAGAACACACCGTGCACTCACTCTCTTATTCTCCCACAACATCTTCAGCCACTCTCCCAGGGACTTGGAAGCCACACTTCCTCTCCCGCCTTGCTTGTACTTGCCCCACTACAAGCACCCCCGGTGCTGAGCAATATAGTGCCACGAGCACGCCCCTGTTGGACGTACGGCCCCCTCGGCCGGAACCAGGATAAAACCTTGTGTCATTTGTTGCTTGGCATCGACCATTGAGGGATAGACCTAGGCGCTATCTACTGGTTAGTGTCGGGACCATATTCCGCACCGACAGAGAGGTAACACCCTGAACCGATATGTCCCGCCCCCGATGTTGCTTCACAACACCAATGGTTGATCATAAGGTAAGAGGGGTCTATTGGCTGCCTGGCAATTAAAGCCGAGTAGAGCCAATTCAACTCCGTGTCGGTCACCTTCGTCTCCTTCATCCTCCCCAATACCCTCTTGCACATCCAAGAGTGAAATATCCGGATAATGGGGTTGCGGATGCAATTGCGTTGTTAATGGGCTTCTCCGGAGATTAAATTCCAAAATCCCGCTAACATGCCGGGTGGCACGTCAACTTTCTCCGGAGCTCCCTTATGGAATCCAAGTAGCTCCCTAACATGCTCGTAGGGAACCACTTGTTGGACTCCCTCTAAACGGAATGACAAACTTTGCACCCCATCATCAAGGATAGGTGCAATGGTCATCAAAATTTCCAAGGCGAACCCCTTGTGGGTGTCCGCCGATACTCCGTCGGAGAATTGCACCCATCCAAGGTGCCCCAACATGTAGTATATGTCGGTGCCAAAACCCAAGGTGTAGAGTGCTTGGTCGTCGAACTCGACGTTGGGCACAAGCCTCTTCTCAAGACGAGAGAGCCTTTCCTCTTCCTCCGATAACAAGATGATGAAGCCATACGAAGAATATATCAGAGTGTAAGGAGGTGGCGCGGTCGAACGGGTCGATCTTCGTGGTGGCGCGGGCTGCTCCTCCGTGTGCCCTTGAGGTTCGGTAAACCTCATGGACGTGCTCCTTGCAGCCCTCATACCACCAAGGAGGAGAGCATCGTTCCTCCTTGGTGGTGCCGTATCCGTCTCCATGCTCCGGGGAGACTCGGAAACCGAGTGCCTCCTCGAAGACGTCGTTGATGACGGCTTGGATGACGACGAACCCTTCTTCTTGGAGAAGAGACTTGTGGTTTTCTTCCACATGGTTGCTGCACTCTTTTCTTCTACTAAAACTCCGGGTTGCAACCGGTAACTAGGCACTAAAAATCTTTACTTCGGATGTGGACTTTGAGTGGATTAAGGTGGTGGATTTTTTTGAGCTATCAAGCTTGGGAAGGTTGGCTAAGTCTACGGAGGTTTTGGGCACACAAACTTGAACACACAAACAAAGGAAGGAGAGGGAAGCTTGCCTGCAGAAAACGGGAGCCGGGGGGCTCCTTAAATAGGGTAGGCCGGCCGGCCTGGGCCGACCGGCCTGGGGGCCTCGGTGCTCCTCCCCGCCTCGTCTTTCTTCCAAAGACGATCATTTCGCCTCTACAACTTTCCTGCCGGCGTGCTCCACGAGTTGCACCGCCCAAACGCTCTCGTCCACTCCTTTTCTTGCATTATTGGTCCTTCCACTTGATGCTTCATGCTTTGGGTCATGTCCATGCTCCCTAGCTCCACTTGCTTTACATGCCACCATGAAATTCCTGCAAAGTTGATGCTTGCTGCCCACCATGCTTGTCCTTTGCATGTGGATTTGGTGAAAGTTGATGAAAGGGAATCCAATGGTGCATGCATAATTAATTCAAACTAGATTGCCTCCATTTAGGTATGTTTAAGGTTAAGCACTCCTCTAATTCGAAATTTAAAATATTTTTCAGAGCCATGAAAGAGCTCAAACATAATTTTAGAGAAGTTTTTAAACCATTAAAAACAAATGTAAGTCGAAAATATTTTCCGACTACGTTGATATCGGTCTCACCGGTATAGTTTGCCTTCATCGGTTGAGAGCGAACTTTTCCCGGCTTGATCATGGGGGCATAGGTTTAGGTTCTAATTTTGGCTAAATAAGAGAGATTTTGAATAAAACAAATTTAGATGAGTCTTAGAAAAATTCTAATCTTAGAGAAACAAAGGATATAGATTTTTAAATCAACCAAAAGTTTTGATTTCTAGGTTCACGCGAGTCCTACCACGTGCTGAAATTTTATTAACACCTAGATATAATTGTGGCTCTACTCGTGTGGTTTTAGCATGAAAAATAAGTCAACCTCAGCACCATAATGAGGGTGAAAGGTTGATTTAGGTTCTGAAATTATTTGGTTGAGGTTTCTCGAAAAGAAAAGAACAAACAAGCACATAGGAGGGTTCATGCAAAGGGTTTATGATAAAGCAAAATATTCAATCAAGAATTATGTCTCTAATATTGTTCAACCACTTCTAAGTCTAATGTCTTTGCGTAATAAAACTCAAAACTAAATTATTAAAAAGACTCGAAAAACCTGGAATCGGATTGTCCTCCCGGTAGCTTATTCTTGACTCGACGAAACGGGTTGCCTCCCGCCTAGCGCTTCGTTTATAGTCTATAGCTAGACTTCTTCACTTGATTACTTCGGATCAACGCTCTTTGCGGGCGTTGCAATCTTGGGTACCCACTTCTGCACCATCATGAGCACGGGCTTGTCTTCCGGCTTAGTCATTTTTTTGGTCTTCACAGGCGGCTTCTCCTCCTTCGTCTTGACGGATGCAACAACTTCTTTGATTTTCTTTACGTTCATTTTTTTCGGCTCGTTCTTCTTTTTCAGCCCCTCCTTTTGCTTTGGTTCTCCCTTCACTCCAATCATGTTGCATACCTCGATTCTTGGACGGAACTTGAAGGAACTCCTTTCTCCGTTGATATCGAACATGATCTCCCCCTTGCCAACATCAATAGTAGCTCCCACGGTTTTGAGGAAAGGCCTCCAAAGGATGAGCGGCGGCTTCTCCCTCTCTCCCATCTCGAGCACAACGAAGTCGACGGGGATGAAGTGGTGTCCGACCTTCACGGGTACATCTTCAGCAATGCCCAAGGGATAGCGAATGGAGTTGTCTCCCAACTCCAAACATATACCCGTAGGCTCCATTGGTAGGCGTAGCTTCTCGAACACATACCTCGGCATGACGCTCACACTTGCTCCAAGGTCACATAACACCTTCTTGAAGTTGAAAGAACCAACCGAACATGGAATTGTAGGGCACCCGGGGTCCTTTTGCTTCTCTAGCCCATTAGCAATAGCGGCACTACACTCCTCGGACATCTTGACATGATCTACCCCGAGTGTTGCTATCTCATATTTATTTGCAAGTATGTCTTTAAAGTAACGAGAATATGTAGGTACTTGTAGGTCATCTAGTAATGGCATGTTGATGCTAAGTCTACGCACAACTTCCACAAACTTCTCAAAGTGGTTGTCAAGTTTACCTCGGAAGTAGTGTGGCTTGAGTTGCGGTGTCCTCGTGTCTTCCTCCGGCATCTCAAATGCGGGTTCCTCGGTGATGATCCCTGTAACCTTCTCTTTAGCAACTCCTTCCACCTTGGTAGATGGTTTAAGCTTCCTTGCTCTCGCGAAACGTTCCGGATCTTCAGTCACCTTCCCCGAACGTGTTTGAATGGCCTTCGCCGATTCGGGACTTTTGGGTTGTCCCGGAAGCTTCCCTTCATCATTAGTGAGGCGCCCCGCAAGTTGTCCAACTTGCGTCTCGAGCATCTTCATCATGTTGAGCACTTGATGATTGGAACTTCCGACCTCCGTCACCTTGCTATCGATGTTCTCCAACACCTTGTCTATGGTCTTGAACTTGGTGACGGTGTCCTTGTTGATCTTAGCTTGCTCATCCATGAACTCCTTCAATTGTATACGAAGTGGAACCGCGTTAGGAATAGATGAGCTTGCATTAAATTGAGGTCTACCTTGCCCGTAGCGGAAGTTCGGCAATTCTCCCTTCCTCATGTAGTCGAGCACTTTGGCTTCCTCCGGACAATCTTTGCGGACACGGCCATACTCTCCACATTCTTCGCATGTGGACCTTGCTTCGGCGGCCTTCAAGTCTTGAGCCTCTTTCTTTTCCATCTCCATCTTCTCCAACCTCCTCATGAGTGAGTCGATCTTGCCTTCAAGTATGTTCTCCTTCTCCAGTTGCAAGACTCCTTTGACGTTCCCCGTGGGTTGAACCGGATGTAGGAGCCCGGACGACGCCCATGTGTCATTATCCGCGACCTTCTTGAATAGAGTGAAAGCTTCCATCGGTGTAAGTTCGATGATGGATCCTCCCGCCGATGCATCGATGATCGTCCTTGACGCCATGATGAGTCCTTGATAGAACTTTTGCACGAGGTCTTCCTTCGGGAACTTGTGATGTGGAACCGCCCGGGTGTACTCATTGAAGCGCTCGAATGCCTCCGAGATAGTTTCCGTAGGATATTGAACAAAGGTGTCAATCTTATTACGCAAGCTTTGAGTTTTACCCGGTGAGTAGTATTCCTTCATCAAAGCCTTCATCAACGTGTTCCAATTTCGCACCGTCTACGCCGGTTGAGAGTGGAACCATTGCAAAGCCTTCCTGAGAAGTGAGAACGGAAAAAGCCTTGCCCACATTTGATCTTGAGTCACCCCATCCATGTTGAAAGTCTGACATAGTTGAATGAATGCTTGGAGGTGAAGGTTCGGATCCTCTTTACCGGTGAAGGGTGAATGTTGCACCATGCGGATTGTTGAGGTCTTGATCTCGAACGGTCTTCCGATCTCCTCAAGGTTCAAGATTGGTAGGTCGATGATATCTGGGGTGCATAGCTCCCCAATCTTGCGTTCTTGCGGTGGTTGGTCACCCATCGGTGGAAGTCGATTCTCCCGTGGACTTTGAGGTGGTGAATTCTTCGGAGATTCCTGCGATCCTTTGTCTTCCGACTCCGAATCTACAAAATCTAGCTTTTTATCTTGATGTGCTTCGCGTCTCCTTAGCCTGTAAAGTTTTTCTGGATCATCCACAAAATTATCGGGTTTGTTGGAGAGGTAGCCGTCCATCTCCTGTTAGGGTTAGCACTAAACAAAATATGCAAAAACTAGAAAGTAAAAACAAATCTATAAAAACTAGGGTTAGACAAACTAGATTAGATGTATTTTGAGGATGATCAAAGTTTAGTAGATGCAAAAAGAAAAACAAAAAGAAAACTGAAAATTACAAAAAGGCAATAAAAAACCAAATCTTGATCACTTGTTCCCCGGCAACGGCGCCAGAAAAAGGGGCTTGTTGATGGTTAATAGTTGTATCAAAGTTCGTTTATGACTTGCAAGCGGACAAGTCTCCCGTCGTAGTCAAGGGACCCTTCTTCCCTCGAGTGGTGAACCCAAGGTATCGAATCCGTGGAACAAATGTGTGACGCAAAAGTTGATCTAGTAAAGCCAAGTAACTCCAATCTTCGGTAAAAGAAACCCTAATGCATCTAGGTAAAAGACACGAAACTAATCTAATCTACTAAAGACCAGAGAAAACAAAGTAAGATTGGGTAGATAAACCGATCTAGAGGGATCGGGGTAAGCCTTTTGTTGAAGTTCCAAGCAAGAGAAGAAGTAGCAAATCGAATCTTATAAGAAGCTTCTTTAAATCGTGGTTTCCCGTCCAAATCCGAAAACATCCGCCTTTCGGAACCCCTGTTCTGTCACGACGTATCCCTACTCATGCGGGGAGCTTAGGGCGAGTCAGAAGACAAGTCGAGATTCTTTCGGAAGAACCGGCGTGTACCTCTAGCCACCGCGGCTACAAGAACACCCTATGTAATCTATCTCGAGAATAGAATTGGAATAAGCAAAGCCGATTGAAAAACGAAATCTTCGAGGAAACACTTGATCGCTAGGAAAAGATTCAACTTGATAATTCAACTATAACAATGATACATACACAAGATCACCACCGGGATCCTTCCTTGATCTTCCTTCTAGCTCCGGGAACTCCGACGTGGTCTTCCGTGCAAGGTTCCCACGTCGGCTAGGGAAACCCTAGTCAACTAGCTCGACCTCTCCTCTCCGAGATGGTGTCCCTCTCTTCTCTGCTCCTCGGCGACCGATGACGAATTGGATGATGCGTGGCTCTCGGTCAGGGGGCTATAAATAGCCTGATTGGCGGCTAGGGCAAAGGGGAGCCTCACTGGGCCCTGGACAGGGCTGGGCCGGCCGGCCTGGGCCCATCCAGGCCCAGCCCGAGGCCTCCTTTGCTCTACGTCGATTCCCTTGCTTCCTGGATGTTTCCCCCTTCTGCATGTAGGTCCATGTCGTCAGTTTCTCTCTGAATTGGACACAACTCCTTGTCTTGCAATATTCAGCACTTTTCTGGTCAGGTCCTCGGAGTTTGTCGTCTTCTCGGATCAAGTCCCTGGCTTCTTGGAGTTAAGTTTGCTTCATTGCATGACTTGTACGGGGCTTCAAGGTCTTGTCATAATGTGCTTGATGAACTTATCCCGAAAGTCTTGCTTTCAACGCTAAAACCCTTCATAAACACTAAACTCCAAAACCGACATGCACACGTGAACTTGTTATACCACAGGGGTTAGTACCAATGGATAAGGTATAAAACTCATGCCAACACTGAAGGTAAACTCATGGCTAGGTTGACGGATTTTCACCGTCATCAGGCGCCGTCCGTCGGGCGCCCCGACATCACGCAGCCATCATCCCTCATCACGAGCACCCCCACCGGGGGTCGGGGGCTGGTGCGGGCATGCTCCCCCACTGGTCCCATCCAGGCGGCGGGGTGTCATAGTCCGCGACCTCTACCACCACTGCCCGACTGCCGCCGACTGGGGCAGGCGTCGGCGAAATCGACAGCGTGGTGACCGCCATGGTCATGACCGCCGTCGTGGCCGCCGCCGCCCGCCGTGGCTCCGCGGCTGCGGCCACACTGCACGGGGCCTTGCTCGTCGCCGTCACCGTACTCCTAGTCACCCGCGGCGCCCTCGATGAGCGCCGCCTCGTGGGGATGGATGCGTCTGCCCTAAGCGCCTTAGCGGGCGCAAGGGGGGACAGTCGGCGCCACCCTGCGAACGCGAAATCAGAAAGATTAAACTTGCGCCTCTCGAAAATGGGGCGTCTGAAGGTGCGATGGCCTACCTCAGGGTGGAGAAGCCCCGCTTCCTCTTCCTCGAGGGCTCGACGGGCGCTGAGGCCGTGGCTGACGTCGCCACCGTCGCGCTCCCAGACGCCTCCGCGACGCGCCGCACCTCCGTGACGTGCGTTGGCACCTCCGCGCGCGCGCCGCCTCTCTCGTAGACCGCCCGGCGGAGGGCGCTTCTGCGCCCGCCCCAGGCGCTTGCTCCTCTGCTGCCTCCGCGGCTCACAGTGAGGGGGGCGCAGGCTCCCACCTCTCAGGAGGGGCCTACCCCCCGTCGCTTTCCTCTTCCTCTCCCGACGACGAGTACTCTGACGTCGCCGGGGGAGAAAGTCCCTGCTGCTCCCGCAGTCGGAATTCCTCGCTCCTCTATTCCCGGCGCTCCCGCCGCCGGATCCCCCACTCCTTCTTACGCGCCGCCCGCTCCTGTTCCCTCTGTTGCGCCGCGTGCGCGCGCTCAGGCTCAGGGCGTGGGCGGGTCGGACCACGCGGCGTTCACGGCCACCCTCTGTTGGGAAGGACAAAATGTCAGAATCGCGGTGGCACATGGCGAAAGAATAAGGGAAAAGGGGAAGAGCCCACTCATCAGCGAGCCGTCGGGAAGCATAACGAACGACCAGTGGTCGTCGTTGCTGTTCTTGACAGCCTTAAGGTTGACGGCGCGCCTCGCCCTCGTGGCCGTGTACTCCGAGGGGAGACGGTCATGTACCAACCGCGAGCGCGCCAGTGCCACAGGGTCGGCCGTCTCGTCCATCTCGAAGATGCGGAGCCTCCTCTCCATGAGGGGGATGATCCGCCGGTGGTGGAGGTTCGCGAGAACTGAGGCCGCGCCCAGCCCGGCGTCCGCCAGGCTCTTCAGCGCGAGCAGGGCTGACTCCAGCCGGTCCTGGCGCGAAGAAGGGGATAGGCCATGCCACCAGGAGTCGGCCTTCTCCCTCAGAACCTTGCCAGTGTAGGGGGAGGCCGGGCTCGTCGTTGCGGAGGTAGAACCATCCTCGCTCCCATTCCGCGTTGTTGGAAGTCATCGTGCAAGGAATGTAAAATTCCCTGCGCAACTCCCGCAGCGAA
The DNA here is from genome assembly GCA_947561735.1 of Cenchrus americanus. Lineage (NCBI taxonomy): Eukaryota > Viridiplantae > Streptophyta > Magnoliopsida > Poales > Poaceae > Cenchrus > Cenchrus americanus. The sequence continues at coordinate 52,500,301 of OX387245.1, forward strand.
AGCGACATCCCGCCAGTGCGCACCGCGCGACGCACCCGCGGCTCCGGCGTGGATAGCGTGTGCAGCTCCGCACGGAAGAGGTGGACCCAGAGATCCAAGTTCGCCGGGATCCCCAGGAACCCCTCGCACACGCTGACGAGGGTGGCCGCCTGCGAGATTGTGTTCGGGGCGAAGTTGTGCAGCTCCACGCCGTAGTGGTAGCACAGCCCGCGCATGAAGCGGCTCGCCGGCGCCGCGAAGCCACGCTCGTGGTGGCGGATGAAGCTGACGACGTAGCCCAACGGCGGGTTGGGCTCCCGGTCCGCCACCGGCGGGACGATCCACGTCGGGGGTTGCCCGTCCACGTTCGGCGCCACCGGCCGCCGTTCTGGAGCTCGTGCAGCGCGAACTCCGTCACCGTCGAGCGGGGCCACGGCAGCGGGTCCAGCACCTGGATCGACTGCGGGGGCGTCATCGCAGTTGGCGGTAGCGAGTGGAAGAGAGACGGGTGGCGAACACTAGGAGAAAATGAAAGGGCGCATGGTGCTGTGGAGCGGAAGCAAGAAAGACGGGAGCGATGGGCGCTAAGTGTTGAGGTAAAGAACTCATCCCTCCTTCCCCTTGGATTTATAGATCCATGGGAGCCGCGCTCCCCGAATCGCGCACTCCGCGCGCAATAACTGCAGGTGATGACACCCGTCACTGACGACCGGGCCCCCGAAACGGCCAGGTGCACGCACGCGTACGATCATTACGGCGCAGCAACCGAAGAGCCGCGGCGGGCCGTCACGTCCGCCTGCCCACGTCGCCACTACGCGCGCGGCTGCGACGCCTGAAAAGGCGCGCCCGCAGCGCATGACTGTGGCCACGACTGTGGGCATTAAATGGCTCGGTCCCTTACCAAGCAAGCGTGACCCTCGAGCGGACCGAGCCCAAGGCTCGAAAAAACTGACCCTCGAAGGGTGTGATTATCGACCAGTGGTCTCGAAGCCCACTCAGCGAGAGCGGGCGCCATAGGTGCCCTCGATTCAAGAGGACTACTGATCAGCAACTCGGGGGCCGGTTCGACCGCAAGCCCCCGAGCCTTGCAGATGTAGAAAGGCGGGGGCACCCAGCTGCCACCCCGCAGCGGCCCTACTGATCAGGGGTTCGAAGCCTGACCCTCGAAGGGTTCGAACAGGCGCCCTAGATCAACAGAGTCAGGGATGGCGAGGGCGCGCGCATTCGAGCCTATCCTCGAGCTCACCAGCTCGAGGGCGCCCCACATGTCGTATTCAAGAGCCAACGAGGGCAACTAGTCGGGGGATCCCATCGAGGGAGAGCTTCCGCGCCCTCGGTCCCTAGCGAACGGGACCGAGCCCCACCTAGCAAACCAACATAAGCGCTTTCATGGACAAGTCTCCAGACCACGAGCCAACCCTTATCGAACGGGGCATGGGCGTACACTTGAATCACCCGATAACAGCTCAACGAGGAATCCGCGATTCGCGACCCGATTGATGGGAGTTGCGGAAACCTCACCCTTCGTCCCACGGAGGGGCGGCGAGGGAGCGTCCAAAACAAGTCGAAGAGCTCACCCCGATCGCCTCGAACGGGCCTAGGCTCGGGGGCTCGACGCACGGCTACACCTCCTAGGGTGAACCGAACGCAGACGATGCCAGATACGTGCGTGTAGCACCGCCGAGGCCGGCTGGAATATTGCTGATGCCGACTGAAACTAACACCCCACACGCCAGTAGATCTTGTGTAAAAACCCTTGCAGGGGGCACCCACGCTCCTGCAAGGCATCGGGGGCTAGACCCGCGGGTCCGCTAGCGCGGCCCCACGGAATAGCACCAGCAACCAGGGGGGAGAACGTCCCATCAGCGAGCGTCAGCATCTGCGGGATCCTAACGGATACACCCACAGATTCTCGGGGGCTACTGTCGGGGACAGCCATGAGGGTCCCCTAAATAACCAGGGGAAACCCTCTTAAACTCGTAAAAGACAAACGCAAACAAACCTAAACGCACGCGCAAAACAAACCCACGGTGTCGTATGGACCTCCCTGAGCCCACTACCTCAGTGGGTACCAGGACCGACTACTCGGTGGGCCCCTGGGACTACCCGACTTGCGCTGCACGGCACCTGATGGCGTGAAGCACAAGGACTACAGAGGAGAAGTACTCGGTTAGGAAGTTGTACATGTCCCGCACTGTATAGAGGACTCCTAGGCGTACTCGACTAGTACTCTCTCCCTGAACCGACTTGTAACCCTGCCTCCCGGACTTATAAGGCGAGGCAGGGACCCCTCTATCCCTCATCTCATCTCACGGCGTAAGATTGCGTTATCTTGTAATCGTACCCAATCAATCCAGAGCTACGCAGCATACAGGACGTAGGGTATTACGCACCTCGCGGCCCGAACCTGTCTAAATTGTGTGCCACGTGTCTCTTCCTTCGAGTTACCAATCTCGGCGAGGCCACATTCATCTACTTCGAGTACTCCCCTTAGTAGGTTGCTGGTCTAAAACACCGACAGCTGGCGTGCCGGGTAGGGGATCTCGCTCGAGATCACATGGCGAACTCGACGGCTCCTGTCTACATCAAGTCAACCGTCGCCTTCAGCCGCGGCGACACCTTCGTCTTCGGTGCCTGGGTCTGCACTACTGACGGCACTGGGTCTTTCCAACGCTGCCTCACCATGCCGCCCAACCCGGAGACCGGCTTCATGACGCTTCCCGAAGTAGTCACGGGCGAACTCGCCGACAAGTTCGGCGAAATTTCGCTTTTCGACCAACACGCTGACTTCGAGCTCGGATCCGTTTCCAACTCGAACTCGACGTCCCCGTGGGCTATCGCATGCGAGCCCTACTCAGCCATCGCATGTGGTTTCACCACCCCGCGAGCGCTCCACGCGTGGCCCCCGCAACCTCAGCAGGGCCCGCACAGAGGCTCCCTCTACACGTCGGGCCGGCAAGGAGCCCGTACCCGAGTACAACTCGGACTCCGACACCGCCCCCGGCCACGCCTCGGACTCCAACCCCCTCTCCGGCTTCTACTCGGACTCCGCGTACGAGTTCGACTTCGGGTCGGACCCTGAGGATCCCGAGTCCGAGGACAACTCTACTGAGCAACCCTTATCAGGGCCGGCTTCCGGACTAGTTATAACATCCACGCCCGTCGGGAGATTCGTCTACTGGCCAGATCGCAAGCCCGCTGACCTGATAAGCGGGGACTCACGCTACGTCGCCTACCTCGACTCGCTTCCCTTCCAGGAGGGAACACCACTCGCTCAAGCTGAGGAGTACACTCCAACTTAGGTGGTGAGCTCCGACTCCAGTCTTGGCAACCCCGATCGCCAAGTCTTTATGGCTGCCGGCGACACGCCAGGACCTTCAGGGACGGCAGAGGACCGGTACCTTGAAGACATCTCCGCAGACGAGCTGTCTGCTGAAGCGCCCGCGGATGAGACCGACGCCAACAAGGACGCTCGACGTGAGCGTAACAGAAAGCAGAACGAACGGCGCCGGCGTCTCCGACACAACCTCCCCATCCGCAACCTCGCAGAAGCTCTCGAAGCCGTCGAGAGCAGGGTACACACCACCCCGGAGCAATGCCTCATGTCGATCACAGCGATCGCACGCCAAGCTCAGGGGATACGTGCTGGAGAAGTCATCGCCAAGCTCGCAGAAGACGCTTACTTCATGCGAGTCGACAACAGGGTCACCCAGCCGCCCCCCGCCAGGAACCGCGACAACGAAGCTACAAGTCGCAGCGCGGACCTCGGCCGTAACCGTACTCGAGCCGAGCTGCCGGCTCAGCCCAACCGTACTCGTGCCAACGCCGGCGGACCCTCTCAGGCTGGCAACAGCGCCGCAGCTGCTGGCGGCGATCGTGAGATCATCCCTCACCGCGATCCTGGCGGTGACGGCAGCGACGGCGGAAGCTCCAACCACGGGGCCAACAGGAGGGCCGGTGGCGGAGGCGGTCGCGGTGGCCGAGGCCACGCGAACAACCACGCCTCCGGAGCCTCATAGGGCGGCTACGACACCCGCCAGAAGATTGAGGAACTACGGCGCAAGAAGGTTTCTACGTCAAGCGACAACGACGGTGTTGACGGTGAAAATCCGTCAACCTAGCCATGAGTTTACCTTCGGTGTTGGCATAAGTTTTATACCTTATCCATTGGTACTAACCCCCGTGGTATAACAAGTTCACGTGTGCATGTCGGTTTTGGAGTTTAGTGTTTATGCAGGGTTTTAGCGTTGAAAGCAAGACTTTCGGGATAAGTTCATCAAGCACCTTATGACAAGACCTTGAAGCCCCGTACAAGTCATGCAATGAAGCAAACTTAACTCCAAGAAGCCAGGGACTTGATCCGAGAAGACGACAAACTCCGAGGACCTGACCAGAAAAGTGCTGAATCTTGCAAGGGGTTATGCCCAATTCGGAGAGAAACTGACAACATGGACCTACATGCAGAAGGGGGAAACATCCAGGAAGCAAGGGAATCGACGTAGAGCAAAGGAGGCCTCGGGCTGGGCCTGGATGGGCCCAGGTCGGTCGGCCCAGCCCTGTCCAGGGCCCATTTGCCCTCCCCTTTGCCCTAGCCTCCATTCAGTCTATTTATAGCGCCCTGACCGAGAGCCACGCATCATCCAATTCGTCATCGGCCGCCGAGGAGCAGAGAAGAGAGGGACACCATCTCGGAGAGGAGAGGGTCGAGCTAGTTGACTAGGGTTTCCCTAGCCGACGTGGGAACCTTGCATGGAAGACCACGTCGGAGTTCCCGGAGCTAGAAGCAAGATCAAGGAAGGATCCCGGTGGTGATCTTGTGTATGTATCATTGTCATAGTTGAATTATCAAGTTGAATCTATTCTTAGCGATCAAGTGTTTCCTCGAAGATTTCATTTTTTGATCGGTTTGCTTATTCTAGATCTATTCGCGCAATAGATCACATAGGGTGTTCTTGTAGCCGCGGTGGCTAGAGGTACACGCCGGATCTTCCGAAAGAATCTCGACTTGTCTTTTGACTCGCCCTAGACTCCCCGCATGAGTAGGGATACGTTGTGGCAGAACGGGGGTTCCGAAAGGCGGATGTTTTCGGATTTGGACGGGAAACCACGGTTTAAAGAGGCTTCTAATAAGATTCGATTTGCTACTTCTTCTCTTGCTTGGAACTTCAACAAAAGGCTTATCCCGATCTCTCAAGATCGGTTTATCTACCCAATCTTACTTTGTTATCTCTGGTCTTTAGTAGATTAGATTAGTTTCGTGTCTTTTACCTAGATGCATTAGGGTTTCTTTTACCGAAGATTGGAGTTACTTGGCTTTACTAGATCAACTTTTGCGTCACACATTTGTTCCATGGATTCGATACCTTGGGTTCACCACTCGAGGGAAGAAGGGTCCCTTGACTACGACGGGAGACTTGTCCGCTTGCAAGTCATAAACGAAATTCAATACAACTATTAACCGTCAACAAGCCCCTTTTTCTGGCGCCGTTGCCGGGGAACAAGTGATCAAGATTTGATTTTTTTTATTGCCTTTTTGTGATTTTCAGTTTTCTTTTAGTTTTTCTTTTTTGCATCTACTAAACTTTGATCATCCTCAAAATACATCTAATCTAGTTTGTCTAACCCTAGTTTTCATAGATTTATTTTTGCTTTCTAGTTTTTGCATACTTTGTTTATTGCTAACCCTAATCGGAGATGGTTGGCTACCTCTCCAAGAAACCCAAACTTTTTTTTGATGATCCAGGAAAACTTTACAGGCAAAGGAGACGTGCAACACAAGCTAAAGGGTTGGAAACCCTAGATTCAAAAGCCGAAGTTGAAGGACCGTCGGAATCTCCAAGGGAATCACCACCTCCAAGTCCAAAGGAAGATCAACCTAAACCGACATCGTTGATCTACCTATCATAAACCTTCAAGACGCCGGAAGGCCATTCAAGATCAAGGTCTCAACTATCCGCATGACAATTGCGGGAGCTTTGGAGCGTTTCAATGAATACATACGAGCCGGATTCCTTGAGTGGCAAATCGGTTTACTTAAGAGGAGGACGGAGAAGATGGAGATAGAGAAAGAAGCTCAACACCTAAAGGCTGCCAAGGCAAGATCCACATACGAGGATTGAAGTGTTCATCGTGATGAAGATGCTAGAGACGCAAGTGGGACAACTTGCCGGGCGCCCGATGGGTAACAAAGAAGAATATCTGAGACAACTCCAAGGTCCCAAGACGGCGAAGGCTACTCAAACTCATTCGGGAGAGAAGGAGGATCACACTAAGTACTCATTCGCAAGTACATGCGGCGCTTCTTCGACAAGCGCGCAACCGTAGACGTCACCGACAAGGAGGTCATCGACCTCTTCCAAGACGGTCTCTACCATCGTCGCACCTTCGAAGACTTCGGTCGACGCCGCCCCAGGTCCATCACTCATCTCAAGGATATGATCACCTCCTGGGCGGATGAAAAAGACAAAGCCAACGCCAAGTACGATGCCATCCGTGGCAAGAGCAAACAGAACACGAGCGGCGGCAGCAGCAACAACGGGAACCAGGGCGGTTCCCTCTCGTCCTAAAGCCGGTGGTCGCGGGCTCCAGGCTCAACAAGGTCCTCATCGACGGTGGAAGCGGGCTCAACGTCCTTTTCACCAAGACCTTGAAGAAGACGAAGCTCGACATCACCCACATGCTCACCAAGAGCACCTCGCCCTTTTACGGCATCATCCCCGGGAACGCGGCTATCCCACTGGGCTCAGTGGTCCTGCCAGTTACCTTTGGGGAATCTCGGGACAACTATCGTACCGAGTACGTCAAGTTCGAGGTCGCGGACTTCGAGACGTCCTACCATGCCATCCTCGGCAGACCAGCTATCGCCAAGTTCATGGCGGTACCGCACTACACCTACTTGGTACTCAAGATGCCAAGTCCAGCAAGTGTACTCTCACTGCAATGGGACATGAAGATCTCGCACGACTGCGACACGGAAGCTGTGGAGATTGCCTCCACAAATCAAGTACCCAAAGCAATGATGGAGATCTACGCTGCGTCGAAGAAGCTTGCCCCAAGTGAACTCGACATCCCAGAGAAGTCGGACAAAGCTAACAAGCCTCAGCCAGCTGAGGAGGTTCTGGTCAAGACAATCGACCTCGGGACAGGCGACAGCAGCAAGACCACCACCATCGGGGCGGGCCTCGACCCCAAATAGGAAGACGCGCTCATCAACTTCCTCCGGGCTAACCGCGACATCTTCGCGTGGAAGCCAGCGGACATGCCAGGGTGCCTAGGGAGTTGATCGAGCATTCCCTCAATGTCGATCCTAAAGCTACCCCGAAGCGACAACACCTCCGCCGCTTCGCCGACGACAGACGGGACGCCATCAAGAAGGAACTCGCCAAACTACTCGCGACTGGCTTCATCAAAGAAGTCTTCCATCCTGAGTGGCTCGCCAACCCCGTCCTCGTCCGCAAGAAGAACTCGAACGAGTGGAGGATGTGTGTCGACTACACCGACCTCAACAAGCACTGCCCCAAGGACCCCTTTGGGTTGCCGCGGATTGACCAAGTCATCGACTCCACGGCGGGCTGCGACCTGCTCTGCTATCTCGATTACTACACCAGGTACCACCAGATTGCAATCAAGGAAGAAGACCAGGAGAAGACCGCGTTCACCACCCCGTTTGGCGTGTACTGCTACACGACCATGTCCTTCGGGTTGAAGAACGTCGGCGCTACATACCAACGAGCTATCCAGGCCTGCTTCAAGAGGCAACTCAACAAGAACATCGAAGCCTACGTGGATGATGTGGTCGTCAAGACCAGAAACTCCAGTACCCTCATCGACGATCTTGAAGAGACTTTCGCATCCCTGCGCGAGTACCGCTGGAAGCTCAACCCGAACAAGTGCGTCTTCGGCGTACCTTCGGGCAAACTACTCGGCTTCATCATCAGCCATCGCGGCATCGAAGCCAACCCCGAGAAGATCTCCGCCATCACCAGCATGAAGGCTCCCACGTGTATCAAAGACGTCCAGAAGCTGACCGGGTGCATGGCGGCCTTGAACAGATTTATCTCGAAGCTTGGAGAACGGGGGCTCCCCTTCTTCAAATTACTCAAGCGCCAAGAGAAGTTCGTGTGGACTCCAGAGGCAGACCAAGCCCTTGCCCAGCTCAAGGACTTCCTATCAAAGCCACCGGTCCTCATGGCTCCTCGCAAAGGCGAGTAGCTACTGCTCTACCTCGCTGTGACTACTCACATGGTCAGTACTGCCATCATCATCGAGCGGCAGGAAGACGGCCACACCTACCCAGTCCAGCGACCAGTCTACTTCGTCAGCGAGGTCTTGTCAGAATCCAAGGCACGCTACCAGCCAGTACAGAAGCTTCTGTACGCAGTGCTCATCACCTCGCGGAAGCTACGACACTACTTCCAGGAGTACTCGATTTCCGTCGTCACCGACTACCCGCTCGGCGACATCCTGCGGAACCAAGATGCTACTAGAAGAATCTCCAAGTGGGCAGTCGAACTCGGTGCCCTCAACATCGACTTCAAGCCACGCACAGCCATCAAGTCGCAGGCACTAGTCGACTTCATGGCGGAGTGGCAGGAGAATCAGCTACCAACTCCAACCGAGCGACCAGAGCATTGGGTGATGTACTTCGACGGCTCACTCAACCTCGAGGGCACAGGTGCAGGGGTACTCTTGATCTCCCCAATGGGCGAACAACTCAAGTACGTCCTGCAGATCTTCTGGAAGGTCTCGAACAGCGAAGCTGAGTACGAAGCTCTGCTACACGGGCTCCGCCTCGCGGCTTCACTGGGCATCAAGCGGCTACTAGTCTACGGCGACTCCGCAGTGCTCATCAACCAAGTCAACAAGTCCTGGGACCGCAACAAGGAGAACATGGACGCATACTGCCTAAAAGTCCGCAAGCTCGAGAACAAGTTCTATGGTCTCGAGTTCCACCACGTCGTCCACGACAACAACGTTGCAGCGGACGTCCTGTCGAAGCTTGGCTCCACTCGCGCTCAAGTACCAGCGGGTGTCTTCGTCCACGAGCTTCACGCGCCATCCATCCCGGAGCCGGCGCCACCAACCACTGTCCCAGTGCATCCCCCGGCTGGCCAGGAGGTCATGATGATCGACGTGGACTGGAGGCAGCCCTTCATCGACTACCTCAGCGAGCGGAAGGTTCCCTCGGACAAGAACTTGGCCGAGCAGCTCATCCGCCGCGCCAAGTCCTACATCCTCGTCGGAGACAAGCTCTACAGGCGGGGCACATCTTCTGGAGTACTCATGAAGTGCGTTCCCAGACAAGAAGGCAAGGACATCTTGGAGGAGATCAACAAAGGCGTTTGCGGCAACCACGCGTCCTCTCGCACGCTGGTCAGCAAGGCCTTCCGACGAGCTTTCTATTGGCCCACAGCTCTGGGCGACGCCGAAGAACTCGTCGGAAGGTGCCAAGGGTGCCAATACTTCGCCAAGCAGCAACACCTCCCAACCTACAAACTAGTCACCATACCGCCAACCTGTCCTTTCGCCTGCTGGGGGCTCGACATGATTGGGCCACTACCAACTGCGCCAGGTGGATTCAACAGAGTACTGGTGGCCATCGACAAGTTCACCAAGTGGATCGAGGTCAAGCCGGTCACATGCCCCAAGGCTGACAGAGTACTCGACTTCCTGGATGAACTGGTACATCGCTACGGACTACCCTATCGCATCATCACAGACCTGGGCTCCAACTTCAACAACCACCAGTTCTGGGAGTACTGCGAGAGCAGCGGGATCGACGTCTGATATGTCTCAGTTGCCCATCCTCGGGCCAACGGACAAGTCGAGCGCGCCAACGGGATGGTGCTCGACGCTCTCAAGAAGCGGCTACATGACGCTGCTAACTCTAAAGGAGGCAAGTGGATCAAGGAACTACCCAATGCACTCTGGGGGCTATGTACTCAACCCTCCAAGCCAACGGGGCAATATCCATACTTCCTGGTCTACGGCTCTGAAGCAATCCTCCCTGCCGATGTCATGTGGGACTCACCAGTAGTGGAGCACTACAACGAAGGCGTCTCCGAAGACAGCAGACGAGTTGACATCGACGGACTCGAAGAAGCTCGCTGTGCCGCCCTCGTCCAATCAACAAGGTACCTGAAGGGTATCCGACGCTACCATGATCGCAACGTCAAGGAACGCTCCTTCAACGTTGGTGATCTCGTCCTCCGTCGCATCCAGAACACAGAAGGACTACACAAGCTCAGCTCGCCCTGGGAAGGTCCTTTCACAGTTGCAAAGGTGACCGAACCGGGCTCCTACCGCCTCCAGACACTTGAAGGCGAAGACGTCAACAACTCGTGGAATGTCGACCGACTTTGTCGGTTCTGCGCCTAGTCTACACGACTACCTTGGGGGCTCAAGTCTACACAACTACATCAAGACCCCCTCCGCCGTAAGCGGCCTCCGGGTCCAGGCACCAGTCTCCGGACTACTCCTTCGCTGTAAGCGGCCTCCGGGTCTAGGCACCAGTCTCCGGACTACTCCTCTCCAGAATCCAGCCCATGCGGCTACCTACGGATCCTGGGCTGCGACGAGCGACAAAGGACTCTAGCAGCGGTCTACTGAGAGACCATGTACTCCTAGATCCAGCCTATACGGCTACTTACGGATCTACTGCTGTAAGCGGCTACACGCCCTAGCACTACTTAGCCGTAGGCGGCCTCCGGGTCCTGGCGACTACTCTGTAACTACGGCCCTGGCCATCCAGGTGTACTTCTTCAGTAATAAAGTTTGATTATCCATCAACTACTTTACTGTCTTCCTCCCTCAACGGGACTACTGGAGAGTACGACTACTCGCGACAACTCCACGATGGGACTCCGAACTCAAAGATAGTGATAACGAGTACTCACTCATGGAAGTTTTTCTTCATTCATACTTAAACAATTTCATTACAATTGTTTTTGTAGAACCATTGCTACGAGCTAACTATTACAGGACTACTGGAGATTGAGTTTCTCGGCGACTTGTTCTGCAATGGGCGCCATCTGCTCCAGCAGCTCCGCGTACTGCTCGTCAGTGCAATTGGCGGCTAGCCCGCCGGTGACTACATCCACGGGAGCTTTTGGGAAGTACTACTTCATGAAGGCCAGCACCTGGTTCGGGATCGACTTCGCCAAGTGCTTCACGTAGGTCGCCAGGCGGCTGGGGGCTTCCTTCAGCCGGTCCACCAGCGGAGCTATCTTCGGACCGCCAGGGTGGGGCACCAGCAGCCTCGCGATGGGGAGCGCGGCTTCCTCGAGTTCCTTGAGCTGAGCCCGCAGCTTCTCGCAAATCCTCGTTCGGCCTTCGCAAGGATTTGTAGCAGTTGACGAGGTCACGATCTGATGCAATACGGAGCTCCATGTGCTTGTCGCACTCGTAAGCAAGCTCCTTATAATCGTACTCCGCATGCACCGCGGGCCTCTTGCTCCCGGTAGAAGAGGTTCTTCAGATCAGTTTCCGAAGCCTTCAGCCGATCTACTCGAGTCTCAAGCTCTGCAACCAACAAGGCACAGCGGGTTAGACTACTTCAAGGTACTTCCAATAAGTACTCAACAAGACAATGGTGTACCTTTGTTCTTGTTGCGGAGAGACTTGTTCTTCCGCACCAGATCGTCGCTCTTCGCCTGCATCTCTTGGACGTCATTGTGATACTTGGCGAAGGCGGTGTCCAGCTTCGACTGCATCGTGGCGGCGTGCTTTCGGGACTTCACGACTTGCTCCTCCAATGTCTCGGCCCGGAGCACCGCGTCGCCGTATCCTTGAAGCATCTCGGACTTCTGGCGGGACCTCTCCGCGACGTCCTGTACAGACAACACATGTCAAATGGGTACTCAACACTAAAGGATTGACTACTCAAGGGTGTCGACTACTCACCTTCATCCATTGCTCGGCCTGGCGCACCGCCTCCAGGTGCCGAGCCACCGTCGCCGGGTCGACCAGATCGTCAGCCAACAACTCGAGCCCGCCACGACTACTCGTCGCGGCTTCGGACATTGGCGCCGAGCGGATTGGCTCCGCGTCCTGGATCTCTGGCGAGCGGACGACCACCTCCCGCAGCGGGTTCCCGCGCCGCGTCATCGCCTTCTCCTCCGGCCGCCGCGGCGGCTTCTCCCCGCGGCCACCTCCATCGGCTCGGAGGCTTCTCCGGCAGCCTCCTGAGTCTTCGGTGCCACATCCTCAACGGGCACCGCCGACGGGATATTGCTTCCCTCGGCCTCAGCACCTGTCGACAAGAGGACAAGTGTATCAGTCAAACCTGGTGACTACGACTACTCTTCTGGGCTAATCGCACCTGAGAGAGTACTCACCTTCAATGACGCTGGCCTCAGGCAACGTAGCCTCAGCGGCCGGCGCCTCGGGTTCTGCCTGAGGAGCGGGAGCGGACTCCTCAGTGGGCGGCTCGGCTTCCTCTTCCGCCACCGCTGTGGCGGGTTCATCCCCCTCCCAGGACAAGTCAGTCGATTTTCTGCAGAGTACACAAGCCGGTTGTCAATCAAGTACGACTAGCACATCCAACGTACTACTCGGGAAGAATCAACACTTACAAGCTCGACCGGACCACCGTCACGGTTGGGGTGCCGAGGATACTGGCAATGTCGACCAGTCCCGCCTCGGCAGGCGCCTCCTCCTGCGCCTCGCGCCCGGCCGCCTCCCTCGCAGTCAGCGCCGGCGGGTTCTGCGCTCTCTTGAGCAACAGGGGCTGGCGCTCCATCTGTGCCAAAAGCTCTTCTACGGTGGGGGCTGGGCTACGACTACCCCCGGTGGCCTCCCCCACTGTGTCCCACTCGCCTTCGTCACCCTGCTCAATGGGGTCGGAAGGCGGCATCTCCTGCAAGCAAGGAAATTTCATCGTCAACACACAAACTCGAGACATCAGTACTCGACTACCTTATTCAAGATGGCTTACCTCTCGGGATGTGGTCTCCGTGACCTTCAACTTCTTGGCCACGCGCTTGCGGGCCACATTGCGCGACTTCCTTGGCGGCGCGTGCAGACTAGCCTCTAGGCTAGCTGGCGGATCCTGAACAAGAGGGATATGAGGCAAGCCAGGACGGCTGAGCCTCGACCGCAGTTGGAAACGCTCTTGGAGCATCTCCTCATCGTCCTCCTCATCAGACGTGTCTTCAACGACAACTGTGTCATCTCCCTCGCCAACTTCGTGTCGCTCCTTGGCCTTGGCCTTCCCTTCTTCTGGGACCTCGACCAGCTGAGGAGGCCACGCCGGCTCGGAGACGAACTTCATCAAGTCATCCTACAAGAAGCACAACTCATCAGTGCGACTACTCCTATGTAATGAGTACTCGATTATGGATGCGGCTACTAACCTGATTCGGTGGGCGCGCGGCGGAGAGTTCTGGTACTGGGCACGGTGTGTACGCCGGCATATCTTTGAAGATTCTGCCCAGCCTATCAACAATGTCGTCGTCGTCGACTTCATCTCCAGGCATCCGCGACGTGTCGTCGTCACCGGTGTACTCGTACCCCAGGGTGTCGCGGGCCATCAGCGGCTGCACCCTTCGCTTCATGAAGCTGAATGCCACATGTTCGGCCCTCAGCCCGGCTTCCCTCAGCGTCTTGATCCTCGCCAACAGCTTGGGCAACTGGAGTCCTTCTTGCATCGTCGGCTCCGAGTTCCACCATGGCCGGTGCTTGGGCTGCTTCCCGCTGGGCTTCGGCAGCTCCGGGTGGTGGTTCGTGACGTAGAACCATTTCGCCTTCCAGTCTTGATTGGAATCTATCAACTTGTAGGAGAGGTACTGCTCTGCCGCGTCCTCCCTCATCTAGATCCCCGCTCCTCCGACTACTCGGGGATTGCTGGCGCTGGGTTGAGGCTTAACCCGGAAGAACTTCCGGAACAAGATCCAATGGGGCTTGATCCCCAAGAAGGCTTCGCAAAAATGTACAAAGACGGCGGTGTGGAAGATACCGTTGGAGTTGAGGTTGAGGTACTCGATGTCGTAGTACCCCAGCAACCCTTTGAAGAAGTCGCTGGCAGGGAGGGACAGTCCGCGCTCCGCGAACCGGGCGAACATCGGGATTTCGTCCGGATTCTTCTCCATGGGGTACGGATCCCCTGCGGCGGCTCTCCACATATCCACCTCCTTCTCCCGCAGGAACCCACTATTGAGAAGGGCCAGCAGGTCTTCGGTTTTGGCCTTGGATTTCTTCCACTCCCGATTCGGATCTGGCCGCGGCGGAGACACCGGCAGTGTCCCTGCAGCGGATCCGGCGGCCTCTTCACGAGCCCTCTTCTTCCCACCGGCGGCCTTCGCGGTCTTCGACGGTGAAGGCTTCATTCTCCAGGTGCACGATGTCTTCACGCGCATTCGCTCGGGGGCTACAGCGGGTGGCTTCCTACGGCGGTGCGCTCGGATCTACAATCCTCTCAGCGGCGGCAGTGTGCACTAGCGGTGATTTCTGGCTAGATCTGCTGGAATGGCTACGAATGCGTGGGGTGAAAAACCCTAAGGGTTTGGGGTTTATTTATAAGTCAACGGTGGCCCCTCCAACGGCCGGATGGATAAGTCTGCGCTCGGCTGACTCAGCGGCGGCGCGTGACTCTTCAACTTCTACTAGTCGACGCACCTCATCTCTGGGGCTCGGCTACTTTTACTCAACTTCCTGGGGAGCGACAAGACTCAAGAGCATCTCAGGACACATTCTACAAGATGACCCTTCAATTCGAGAGGAAGTACTCGACTCAAGGCTCGGGGGCTCCGTGCCACGTGTCCTTCGGTTTTTTCTCCGGATTTCTCGGGATTTTCTTGCCAAAACTTCAGATGGACCCTCAGCCAGAGTCTACAACTCAACCTAAGGCTCGGGGGCTACTCCATATGGAGTGCGATTTTGCAATCGCACTTCCCTATCAGTTTCAGCTTCAAGACAATGTGGGCATTTTCGAAGACCTTCAAGAGAAGCACTCGAGGACGCTTGGGACTACTCGAGAAGACTTCAGGATTGCTCAAGCATTAGCTGGAGTACATTCCAGCCTCGGGATGCTTCGACTACTCTTGAGGGCTTTTGAATTGTAGTACTCGGGACGCTTGAGGACTACTCATTAAGGCCGTCAAGACTACTTGAAGCTATCCTTCTCGACAACAAAGTACTCGGGGGCTTGTCGTATGGACCTCCCTGGGCCCACTACCTCGGTGGGTACCAGGACCGACTACTCGGTGGGCCCCTGGGACTACCCGACTTGTGCTGCGCGGCACCTGATGCGTGAAGCACAAGGACCACAGAGGAGAAGTACTCGGTTAGGAAGCTGTACATGTCCCGCACTGTATAGAGGACTCCTAGGCGTACTCGACTAGTACTCTCTCCCTGAACCGACTTGTAACCCTGCCTCCCGGACTATATAAGGCGAGGCAGGGACCCCTCTATCCCTCATCTCATCTCACGGCGTAAGATTGCGTCATCTTGTAATCGTACCCAATCAATCCAGAGCTACGCAGCATACAGGACGTAGGGTATTATGCACCTCGCGGCCCGAACCTGTCTAAATTGTGTGCCACGTGTCTCTTCCTTCGAGTTACCGATCTCAGCGAGGCCACATTCATCTACTTCGGGTACTCCCCTTAGTAGGTTGCCGGTCTAAAACACCGACACACGGCCCACCAGAAAATCGGCCCAGACACCCTCGGGCGGAACTCCGCTCCGCTCGAGGGGCACGGCGCCGCCCCGGTACAACTTCGCCTCGAGGGCGAGTCGCTCCCTCGGGTGAGGTTCCGTCTCGCTCGAGGGTCGGACGCCCCCTCGAGCGGGACTCCGCCTCGCCGGGGGCTGGACGCCCCCCTCGCGCGAGGCCCCGTCTCGATCGAGAGCCAAGCGCCCCCTCGAGCGAATTTCCGTCTCGCTCGAGAGCATCACGGGCCCGCCGCCCCCATACCTGCTCCTCCGACAGGGGCATTTAATGCACTGCCATCTGCAGGCGCCCAAGTCAAAGGCGAATCCACGCCACTACGCGCCCGGGAATCATGCCCCAGCACTGCTCCGCCAACTCCCATGGCGAGGCCATCCCCGCCACTGTGCGACGCTGTGCGGCATGGTCAACAACAACCCCGTGGCACTGTGCCACCCACTCCTGTACGGCCGGCGCACCGCACCCTCGAGGAAGGACGACGGAGCCCTCGAAGAGAAGGTTAACAGCTACGCCGCGCCCGTGCGAGGATAACGCCGTGACGCCAGGTCGACAGGACCGGTCACTTCCGTCGTCGTCGGCCCTGTGTGACCGTCCCCGCCGTCCCCAACGCCATCCCGGCCACTACATCGCCCTCCCCGACGCTGTAGAAGCGTACGGCGACGGGACGCTGCCACGCCAGCTACTGTACCCCCGTACGGCCTTGTGTCAACAGCACCCTCGAGTCCTCACACGAGCGGTCACCGAGCAGGAAACCGCTACACTGCCACCCTCGAAGCCGCTCCTGGGCGCGCACAGGACGCGCCACGACGCCCCACCGGAGGCAAGATTCGTCAGGACAGCCGTCTACTCCGCAACGCTGTACACCATGCCTCTACACGTAGGCGAAATAGTGCGCCATGCTTGTAAACTGCCGCCTCCTTGGCCTATAAAAGGAGGGGCAGTCCCCTACCCGCGGGGGAGGGGACGACGGATAGCAATCACCGGCACGCTTTTCGCCTTCACCACGATATTGGCACTTGCCTCAATCAGTACCTCTGGGACCTGGGGCCTGACCTCCTCTCCCGCCTCGCTTGTAGCCCCCCTCTACGAGCACCACGGTGCAACGCAATATAGTGCCCCGAGCACACCTCTGCTGGACGTACGGCCCCCGGCCGGAACCAGGATAAAAACCAGTGTCACTAGTTGTTTAGTACCGGCCATCGAGAGATAGATCTCAGCGCTTCTTACTAGTTGGTGTCGTGACTACTTTCCGCACCGACAATATGTACTACATGGCCGCAGCATTTAAAATTCCTTCCAGGAACCCGAGAATTTCCCACAAATGAGGGATACAGGATCAAATAAGCACGCTGGTCTCTTCCTGTGGGTAAAACATGCTGAAGACAAGTTAGTGAAATCAATCCCATTAACAGAATCGGTCATGCCTACTTGCCTAGTTGCCTGTTACCCAAAGTTACAATGCAGGCTGCTAACAAACTAGCCGTCTCATAGTCATGTCACGGAATGCACAGGCCTACCAAGAATTCAGGATTAGATTGAGAAACTAAATTACAGACAATGGAGATGTAAGGAATTGGAGTTAAAATGAAGCTGAGTCAACTCCTCACAGTGGTCTAGATTTATAACCAGTTTAACCAAACTGACTAATCACGACGACATGCATTAATTGCTGCTTCAGTACCACCATATGAGTTACCACAATCATAACGGACTCAACAATCAGTGCTTGCTAGACAAGTCTGTTAAAACCTTCCAGCATGGCAGGAGAGGAAGGGTCGCGCGGGCTACAGGAGGGAGGCGACGGGTCGCGTGGGGAAAAAAGAACGAACCGGTATGTTGTGTAATGGGTGGCAAAGGTGAGTAATTTCCACCCAACTCCACGAGTGAGTTTGAAACAAGGCTTCGCAGAGTACCCCTTGAGGCACTCCATGAGTTTGGTGGAGTTGGGAGCTAGATCCATAGATTTGGTGGATCTGGAGTTTTTGGAGCTGGGGTGTTTGGCAGGAAAAAAAATGGAGTGGAGCTGTTTTATTGAATCTGGAGCTGCTCGGAGCCCTCCCAAACATGCCCTAAATCTTCAACTGAGTATGGCAGGCAGAAGGTTTGCTCCTTCAGTAGTGATCTTGGCAGTTTGTCATTTAAGATTATGTTGCTGCATTCCACTAAATTTAAATATCAGAAAGTTAAGGAATTTCTATCTAGTTCAGAAAGATCATATACTTGTCATGGTAAGCAAGACCAGCAACCACTTCAAAAGTCTTCCTCGCGCCATTCAGCACTAACCACTTGAAAGGAAAGCTATGACATATAAGCTAATCCAAGAGCCAGCAGTCTGCAAAAGTTGGCACTCAACAATGAAAGTACACTATTGTGGCATCCAAATGAACAAGTAAAGGCCAACAGAGCGGCATCAATATGCAATCTGTACCGGGTAGAGTAAAGGTAACAGTTTCAGCAGCAAAACGAAATTTCAGGCATCAGCTTCGCAACAAAGTAATAGGTTCCAGATATTAACTGACAGAAATAAATGTCAGTAATTTTCATTAGTCCACTCATCACTGATTAATTAGCTTCCCACATACAATGTAGTCAAAGATGTGCTTATGATAGAACTCATGGTTCTCTACAGAACTAAGCAAATGCAGTGGGGATGGGCAGATAATATTATGTTGATCAGGAAACCACTGAAACAATTACAAAGAGCATATGAGAAGGTATCAAGGTAACCTTGTCTGGGTTGTGGTTCATGAGGCACTTTCCCAGCACCATCCCACCACTCCTTAAGCATGGAAACTGCACCTGTGTGTCTTCTTCACAAAGCCAGCAAGATCCTACACCACCATTGATAGATGAAGAATAAAACCCCTATGTGCACACTGCCAAGGCTAACTACAGCAAGTCGGTAACAACCTTCCTCAGGACCATGTCTGTGATGCAATGATATGTCACCTAGAGGCTAGATCCATACGGATGGGTACTTTATGGAAGACCAAGAAAATACTTTATTAGGTTACAACACTGCTCAGAAGCTTGCTTCAAAGCAATTGTGATATTTTGATTTGTGAAACGGATGGAAATGTGCTATTAGACAAACATAGTGCAGAAAAAAAATTAATGTAGATGGTAGATAAAACATATAGTGAACATTAGGTATTTTGCAATGCTTCTTCGAAGTGACCACATCAGAATATAGAGACAGTAGATGATCCCAGGGTGTGAAAAAAATCTGATTTACACAAGGATGAGGACTGAATGAAGGACAAACAAGGATATACAGAATTTCATCTAGAACTGCTAGGAAACACATGTGAAATAGGTATTATAAAAAGGCACTCCACCATACCTGATACATCCAGCTATGTTAGTCATTATAAAGAGCAGGGCACTCAAAAAGGAAGCAAAATTCATTAGGAGTTACATACGTTGCATAAGATCTTAGGAACAAGGTATTGTTTGGTGGACTTGAAACTTTGAGTGCACTGGGAAAATATTTGCTCAATGAATCTAAGATGTCATTTGTATTACATATGACCATCAGAGTAATCAATATTGTTATCCATCATACATATTCAGACATTCTTCACAGAAGCTATTGTTTTCTTGTAGGAAAGGGACTCAAAAATCTCATCTTAAAACAGTAGTCCAGTGCAACAGCAGCAGGAAGAAATACGAAAATGTTCTCAACCACACTAACTGCACCATCAAGAACAATTGATATTAAGGTATCAGTACTCAGCTCGAGGGTTCTACCAGATTCCAGCATAGCAAGTCCTGCAAACAGTTTAGTTCCAGTAAATTAATGAAACATCCTCAGAAATATGTCAAGAAAAGCTTTCAGAAACCATGTTGCCTGTTTATACCTCTCACAAAGGCAAAAGCAGCAGGAGCCCCTGTTTTTAGTTGGATATTGTCTAGATCTCTTCTAACAGCATACCGGAATGTGACTCCAAACAATGCGCAACTTATGAAAATAGCTGATGACCGAAGAAATAGTTGTGACAGATCTTGAACTTCATAGAAAGATACGGGCAAACTAGCCAGAACACCAACTATAGAGGAAACTGCAGCAGCTTTTACAGATTCTAGTCTCTCGCTATCTTCATCGATATCACCACTTGATACATCTCCAAAGCTTCCTTCCTCAAGACTAGAAGACAAAGAACGCTCCGCTTCATCAATCATTTCTCTTGCTTGGAGCAATTCCCGCTGGGACTCTGCAATCTTTGTTAAGAATGTAGCATTGTAAGCACATTATCAAAAAGAAAGCAGCCAAGCATGAAGCAACAAATTTTGAATGTCTTTCCCAGCATGTCAGGAAGATTTCTATAACTGTAGAACTTTACTATCATAATTCATACGAAGTTGACATCACAACCAATAATCATTCTGCCTTCAATGTAATGGGACCACAAGGCAAATGCTGCCGGTACTATATGTTTGCTCAAGAGATATGGTAAGGCATCATTTTTATATTATTATTTAATTATTTAAAAGACTGGACGACGTAAATTCCAATTTGTGAATATCCATAGAAATGTTTGAAGGTCGTGTTGAACACTTGGATTCGGCAGGATTGAACAGTTCAGCGGAAAGCAGTATAATAATCATCCCTTTGGGTGCATATAACAAGAGCAGCATTCGCCAAACATCTAAGGGTCACACTAGCTTTGTAACTCATCACACCAGAACAACACGGGGTCTGTGCAGTGCAGAAGTATGGGGAGGCTGGACGCGAGTGCAGACAGGGCAGACCAGGTTGCCCTACTGCGCTATCATGAGCAACCATCAGGAGGATCGTTCGCTGAGCAGGCAAAACGTCGAACAGCTGAACAGGCAAAGCACCGAACAGGCTAGAGCCAGCAAGCGCGTCTCAGCCTCGGCGCACGCGGATAGCAGCATACCTCGTCGCGCCGCTTCTCAAGTCGGCGGACCTCATCGCGGGCGAGGCGCGCGGCAGCCTCCTGGCGCTCGATGTCGGCGAGCGCGGCGCGGGCGCGCTCCACGCGGCGCTCGGCGTCCTGGACGCCCTCGAGCAGGGCCCGGTTCTCCTCGCGCTGCAGCAGCTCGTCCACCTTGTCCCCCACCGCCGAGCTCAGCCACGACGCCGCGGCACCGTCTCCCTCGCCGACTCCGGGCCCGCTCCCGCCCTCCCCGGTTGCGGACCTCACGCGAACGCCTCCACGGAAGCGGCAGCGACACCGCGCGGCGAGAGGACTCGCCGGGAGTAGAGGGGACCCGACGAGCGGGCGTAGGACCGCGGCGCGTTGCATTGCCGCGAGCCGCCTGCGTGCGTGCGCTTGAGACCTTGAGTTGCTTGCTCGGCAGCTCGGGTGGTTTGGATTGGAAAAGGACGGTGAGGAGCTCGCGGCTGGCGGCTTGTGGAGTTTGACTCGCTGCACGTGGACCCCACACCAGCCTCCCCCTTTGCGATGATGGAACTGGGAAGGCAGCAAGCAACGGAAGTGCTCAAGGCAAAAGCATAGGCTGTGCAAGTGCAAGGATGAAAATAATGGGACAACCGGACAAATATTGAAATATACCTTCGGTACTCAATACAAGTAGTGTTGTAGTAATTTGCAATAGGAGTTGCACCACGCAACACGGCAACAGGAGGGAACTTTCTTTTAGCAAATAATAACCAGTGACCGAGTGACATCTTACAAGAGTTGCACTACACAACAGCGTGAACAGGAGGAACTTTTAGCAAAGAATCAGTTGGGTATCTGTTACAGAACATAATCAACACAATGGCTTCAGAAAAGACATCAAGGCATTAGCGAGGTTGGCATTCATCCACCCATCGGTATCCCCAGCATGTTAAGATGAAACGCCTGAAAGACAATGATTCAAGCAAGGGATTAAAGCATCTTTGCGACCAAAATTACGCTGATTAGAGTACTTTTAAGCAGGCTCCAAATGAGTAAATCGATCCAAGGATGGCAAGTAGTTGAGAATTCTCAAAACGCTTTACATGGCAAGGAAATAGAAATGAAGTGAACTTAATTTCAGTTCTTGTGTACTACATACAACACAAGCAAAAAGTCAGGAAGTCTGAATAACTGCAGCAACAGCAGAATCTGGGGATACACAATTATTCATACTTATAGGAAATCAACAAGGGACTGACTACTAGTGTAATGCCAAAATCTAGTAGTAATGACAGAATTTCTGTAAGCTAATATCAACTACAACATGAAAATTTCTGTATTCTTAAAATAACAACAAATGAGGAATACAGAATGGAATATGCAGGCAGCTCTCTTATTGCACAGAAAAAATTGGAAGACTCTTAAGTCTTAACCACACACCATCAGAAAATTGTGCAACCTTTTACTCTGGTCTCTTGCCTTCCTGATGAAAATAGTATTTCCAGGTTTCTTTAACGGCATATGATCTTTGATGTATCAATACACACTGTCTTTAGAGCCTCTATGGTTTTGATATGTAATAGTGCTCACAATTGACACTCCAGGGATCTTTTTCGCGCACTGGAAATGGAAATTCTAACATATTTGAAATGAGAAAAAAATGGTGCAGTTCAATACTAATAAATTGCTGTCAATTTCAGGGGCCAGTCACATTTGTTTAGTCAGGACTGTCTAATGATCGTAGATGCCAAGTCTAAAGGTAAACAGCAGGTCCATATAGATGATTGAGCAAATAGGATTATGCAATGAATATCAGGCACTGAGATAAAATATTCTGCTCTTCCCTCAGGTTTGCTTCAGCTATGTTTTGTTTCTTCACAGCAAGACAATTATTTTGGTGGAACTTTGGTGGTAATCTGGAACCTTTAGAGTGATATGGTTAGACTGCCAAATCCTGCTGAACTACCTACACCTGGGGGAGAATGGTTGGCACATTAGGCCAATTGTCCTTTTAATCTTTTTATAAGAGCACCTGCTTAACTATCCATTCCTACCAAAATCAGGCACAATAACATAACATGATGAATCCAACCAAGTGGTTGAACTTGTGAAAAATAATCCAACATATAAGACATTAGTAGTCCGAAATTGGTTTGGCATACGATGATACCGATGAAGAAAGTTATGAATAGCTTGATGATTGGTGAAGATGATCAGTGGTGAACATATCAAATCACCAGTACTATCAGATCAGGCAATGAAAAACTCAGTGCGTACTTATTATTTGTTGTAGTCTCATGGTGATATACATAGACCAAGAAAGAAGCAACATTAGCTCAACCAACGTTTCAAAAGCTGCATAACACAGATAAATCATCCATTTATTTATGGGCAGGATCCAACATTATCTTTTTTATGGTCAAATTCAACAAGTGTACTCTCTATCTGAATCAGCATAACAAATAACTCGTAATGTAATTTTCAATACTCATTGCTACAGCAGCAGAGTTAACAGAAACGAAAGCAATAACGATCTCAGAAACCAATCATACCATGATTTATTCCATGTCAACCTTGGATGTTTTACATGCTAAGAAACAATTCGCAGACAGCATCAGCACAAGCTGGGAAAAACCCAGATTGGTGGGTGGGTAGGTGACCCGTTATTCAGCGGTGGTGCGCCTGGATACTCAGCATATCGAACATCACAAGTTCCATCAACCAAGGAGTACTCGTGCCATTCACCCAAGCGCCGCCCAGCCGCATATAAGCAATCCCCTCGAATTCCTGGGTAATCAGGACCTAGACAGGATGCAAATCCATCATAATCAAGAAACAATGTCCTCCTGCCCAAGCTTGTGACTGAAGCCCACTTTCCCTCCTCAGACACCCACCGGTAAACACGGTAGACCATCATCTCCTTATGATCCTCGCTGAT
This sequence comes from Cenchrus americanus, assembly GCA_947561735.1. Classification (NCBI taxonomy): domain Eukaryota; kingdom Viridiplantae; phylum Streptophyta; class Magnoliopsida; order Poales; family Poaceae; genus Cenchrus; species Cenchrus americanus. The sequence goes on from OX387245.1 coordinate 52,523,753, forward strand.
GAGCAACACCTCGCCCCCGTACTCTCCCAGCCTGATTTTCCCTCCTGCTGGAATGCTCTCCTCATCGAACTCCCCTCCAAGAAAGGACAGCTCCAGCAAATTATCCGACAGCTCGACTATGGCAAGGCGGAGGCCATTTACCAGAGCGTAGAGGGTGCCATGGACGAACAGCATATCGTCGATCACGTGGGGCGCATCGGCGCAAGCCACGCTCCAGAGCGCGTCACCCAGGTGGCAGTGCTGGACGGTGGAACTGCCGGGCTTAAAGAGGACGGCGAGGTCGTCGGAGAGGATGACACGGCGGAACGGTGCGGGGACCTTGGGGAGGCGGATCTGCTCCCCGGAGAAGAGGTGGAGGAGCAGGAGCCTCGCGGGGTAGTGGTCGGTGGCCGTGACGAGGTAGCCGTGCGCGTGGAGGAGGGTGCGGCGGGAGAGGGACAGGTGGTGACCCCAGGGGAGGCGGAAGCGGTGGAGGCGGCGGAGCGAGAGGTGGAAGAGCGCCTCTGAGAAGAAGGGGAAGAGCGCAACCAGGAGGAGCGGGGACTGGGAAGCGAGTAGCCCGCGGGACGGCGGGAGGAGGGCGCGGTAGGCCCGGCAGGAGGCGCGCAGCGCGAAGAAGTCCTCGAGGGAGGTCAGGCGGGACGCGATGTCTGGGACGACGTCGGGCGGAGGGGAAGGCGAGCGCGTGGGTTCGGGGTTGGAGGAGGACGTGGGAGAGGTGCCGGGCGTGGCGGCCGGCGGTGGGTGTCGACGCCGGCGCTTCTCTGTCTCCATCTCTCTCGCCTAATTTTCCGTTTTGATTTTCCTTTTCCTTTCCCGTGGTTCTTTTACGCCAAAAAAGAAACCGCCTAGGTGCTATAGCCAAAAACCGCCTTTGGCCGAAGGCGGCAATGGAACAGTCAAGCAAGGGCCCGCGCCAATCGGAAATCGTATAGTATCTTCCGGAAGTTTTCCCCGAAACGAACTATAACCCAAGCCCGATTAACAGCTCACTCAGCACACTAAATACTAATCCTAGCCTTCTTCTACCTCCTCCACCCATGTGCGCCGCCGCCATGGCAGGCTGCCCCGGCGCGCGCCCCCACGGGCCTCCGCGACCTTCCTCCGTCGCCGCCGCCGCCGCGCCCCGCCACGGCCTCGCGCGCGCCATGACCGGGTGTTGGGGGAGTGGCCGGCCCCACCCCACGTAAGGGTTAGTGGGCGCTTTGTGTGGGCTCGCACGCTTCTTGTAAATACCGCGTCCACCAGGGGCTCCGAAGAAAATAACCACTAGGGGTTTGGGGAAAAATCGCCGTCTACCCCCATCCCTATATATAGGAGGGTCATTGTAATTGACGGGACAGAGCATTAATGGTGAAGAACTCCGAAGTAGTAAGCTATTGTCGTCTTCTCTAGTTTCCGCTTGCGATTGCGGTAGTAGTAGAGTTAGCAGTAGTGGAAGAAGGTGTAGTCTCCCGAAGGGGCTCTTTGGTTCTTTGCCCCTTCGGAGGAGAAGAGTACTGTGGTGATTGGTGCCCCCCTTCGGTACCAATTTTTCACCAACAGTTTGGCGCCCACCTCGTGGAAGGATTCATATGACCAATCGTCCGAAGAGAGAAGGATTAAGAAATCCGAGGGAGAGAGTTACGAGACAACTTCGGTGCAATGGCGTTCTCCTTAGGAGTCGCCAGCTGAATTTTTTGCTGTTAAACTGCATATAAGTCCTATTTTTCAACTCTTAACCTCGCGAAACAATCCGAAGTGGCAGGAAATGTCAGAATTTCCAAATAGGCCCTTCGGTCATGGTTACAGAACCAACTATATTTTCTTGTCACGATTGCTTGCTGCATCATAGTTTATTATTTCTTGTAGGTCTACAATTTAAATAAGCCTTCGGCCTGAACGAAGGCACCTTCGGCACCGAAGAGGCTGTATCCTGTGGCAGACTGGCAGCGACGCAGCGTGTGACGCGTTTTCTCATCGTCGTTGTCACGGCTCAAGATGAAGCTCACACGCCATCACTTATCGCTCGTCCTCTCGAAGCGTCAGATGATCGTGGCACAAGGTTGCGATGGTTCACTTCGGAGAAAGATGGGTCACGGGCTCACACTTCAACACAACTATCCCAAAAATCAATCGTTCCATCCATCCATCAGCGAGCTTCACCTTAGGTTGCTATTGGACTGTTGTAGCGACGAAGCCCCCCTTCGTCGCCTGGCGCAATAGCGAACATGTACATGCACCAGCTCAACATCAAACTCGTCAACGGCCTCGGAATCATTTCGGTGAATTTTTTCACCTTCGGAATCGTCTCGGTGGGATTTCACGAGATTGACTTTTTCACCTTCGGAATCATTTCGGTGAATTTTTTTACCCTTCGGAATCATCTCGGTGGGATTTCACGAGATTGACTTTTTCACCTTCGGAATCATTTCGGTGAATTTTTTACCCTTCGGAATCATCTCGATGGGATTTCACGAGATTGACTTTTTCACCTTCGGAATCATTTCGGTGAATTTTTTACCCTTCGGAATCATCTCGGTGGGATTTCACGAGATTGACTTTTTCACCTTCGGAATCATTTCGGAGATGAAATTTCAACGCTTCGCAATCATTTCGGCAATTCGGCATCAACCCAGCTCGTCGTCAACCCTGAAACGAGGCTATCCATTGCGGCCCACAGTTAAGTTTCTCCGAAGCCTAGTTCAAGCCTTGGCTCTAGTCCTATTATTAGTTACCAGCAGGCCTTTATTTATTTCAATTTCAGCTTCGGTCTTATAGTGGGCTGCACCTCAAGCATTTTCGTAGCAGCGAGGCCCATTTCGGCCTCCTCGGCTCCGAAGTCCAGCTTCGAACTTTGCTTTTTCTCGTGCATGTCTGCGCACCATGGTGTTGGTACCCTGCTAGCAACGTGCCTATTTCCACGTACTCCAAGCATGTGACAACCAGCCCTCTTTTGCTTTGTTAAGTCATTTCATAGCGCCGAAGGGGCCTAGCAAATATCAGGAGCGTTGTCAAGATATATGTTTCATTTAAACTCTGACTCTTGTTCTCCAGATCGTATCTTTTCGTTTGGCTTGCTTCTCAGGATTATGTTAGCTAGCTAGTGTGGCTTAAAAAAACGGTAGCCGAAGGAATGAAAGTGCATCTAGGCTCCTAATTATTTTGGTGATAATGACAATGCAATTAGGGAGGATTAATGCTTTGAATGAGATGTGTGCAGGCTTTAAAGTGAAATAAATATGATTTCTCAAAGGAAGGCCCTCATTTTCTTATATATGGTATTGAACCTCAATTGGCGTTTTAATTTTAATTTTCGGTTTGAATTTGAGTTTAGGAATCACCGTACTATAAAGAGGGATGCGGTCGATTAATCAAGGTTTGCTACAAATGCTTCTTGTGATCTTTTCTCATCTTTTCTAAGAGTGAAAAACCTAGAAAAACCTTTAGATAATTCAAAAACAGCCCCCTCTTGTTAAATCTCTCCTCCTCCAGGCCTACCGGGTCAACCGGCACAAGTGGCCGGGCCACCCGGAACCGTGCTGGAAGGAGGCGGGTGACCCGCCACCCGTGCGGGGTGACCGGCCGGTCGCAGTTGCCCCCAACGGTCAAGTCGGGGGAAGTGGGTATATATACCCCTTCTTCCTCCTCTTTAGGGTTCCGCCTCCTCCTCCATTGCCTCGCACCCCCAAAACTTCATCTCCTCTCTTCTAACTCATTCCCAAACACTCTAATCAAGATTTCCTCCTAGGGTTTGAGTGTGAAAGCATTTGAGGTGTAGGATTTAGCCCCTTTGTGAGAGCTCTTCATTTCCTCCTCTCAAGAAGCACTTGTGGTGGCTTTGGTTGATTGATTTGTGTTTATTACTCTTGAAGCTTGCTTCTAGACGGTTAGGCGTCGCCCGTTGAGTGCCCTCTCCGTGTGGAGCACCCGGGATCGTTTGTATTGCCCCTCCTTTGTGGAGTTTTTCTTAGTGAGCACCAATTTGCCTTTGTGGTGAATTGGAGAGGCAAGAGGCTCTTCGTGATAGCCCTCCCTTTGTGGGAACCTCAACGGAGACGTAGCCTTCTTAGTGGAGGTGAACTTCGGTAAACAAATCGCTTGTCTCTCTTGCTTGCTTGTGTTCATCATCATCAACCCTAACCCTAGAAGTTATATTTGAATCGATCTCTATATTTGTGTTGTTGTGTGTAATATCCTTTGTTGCAGGTCTTCTTCACTTCAATTACACCAAGTTGGTTCACATATTTTCCCGCAAATTCACTTTCCCTTTAAGTTATTGAGTTTTACTCCTGCCAAGATCGGTTGATCCGGCACAAGTGCCGGGGTGACCCGGACCCCGGTCATCCGTCGGTCGTCGTGCGGTCATCCGGTCCCTGATCCGTTGCTCAGATTTTGCAGAATTTTAAAAGTGATCCTATTCACCCCCCCTCTAGGCATCACAAGATCCTTTCAATTGGTATCAGAGCCTAATCCCTTGATTAAGGCTTAACCACTAAGGGATCAAGATGTCGGGGATTGGAAGCAACCCAACCGCCGAAGAAATTGCCGCAAAAGAAGCTCAAGAGAGAGAGCTCACGGCAGCTCAAGTCGGCGACCTCATCGGCAGGGCCCCAAGCCGCACTCCATCCAACGTGGACAGCTCCGACGACTCCTCGTCGGATTCCGACTCTGACTCGGACTCCGACTCAAGTGATGAGGATGCCAAGGACGATGATCATGCGGCAAAGAAGGCGGCCAAGAAGAGAAGAAAGGCTAAGAAGAAGAAGAAGGCCAAGAAGATGGCAAAGAAGCTCCTCAAGAAGATGATCAAGAAGGAGCAAGCCAAGTACTCTCACTCCGGCTTCCACGAAGTGCCCCATCACTACGGGCAAATTCCGGGCAACAACTCTAACGATAAATTTTATTCCGTGCATTTGGGAAAGCCTCCTCATTTCGATGGGAAGGACTATCCCAAATGGGCTTATGATATGCAAATGCACCTTTACGGGCTTCACCCTTCTATTTGGAAGATTGTGGTTGTAGGTGTAACAATTCCCGCCGAAGGAGAAGCCCTCACCATTGAGCATGAGCAAGATCTTCACCGCAACGTACAAGCCACGAGAGTCATCACGGGATCCTTGTGTGCACAAGAATTCAACAAGGTTCGGAACATCCAAATTGCCAAGGTAATTTGGGACACACTCAAGGAAGCACATGAGGGAACCGAGCATGTGAGACAAGGCAAGATGGACCTAATCAATGGAGAACTTGAGCTTTTCTTCATGAAGGATGGAGAGACCGTTCAAGGAATGTATGATAGACTCATGGTGCTTGTCTCGGACATTAGAGCTCTTGGGAGCAAAGATTGGGATGACTCAAAGGTCACAAAGAAGTTGCTAAGAGCTTTTGCCCCCAAGGACAAGAACTTGACGGCAATGATAAGAAGGGATCCAAGATACCCAACAATGACACCCACTCAACTTCTTGGAGAAATTTTGCATCAAGAACTAGTTGATCAAGATGTGGAGAAGTCTTTAACCTTGAAGATGGGCAAGAGTCTAGCTCTCAAAGCAAGCTCTAGTGAAGTTGTTGAAGAGAAGCCCAAGCCCACCAAGAGCAAAAAGGAAGACACTAGCGATGAAGAAAGCACGGATGAAGAAACCGCCTTTGCTATAAGGAAGTACAAGAAATTCTTGAAGTCAAGAAATTCAAGAAAAGGTGGAGATGATAGAAGGAAGAAGTCACAAAGAAAGTGTTATGAGTGTGGAGAGTATGGACATTTCATCGCCGAGTGCCCCAAGAACAAGAACAAGAATGAGGAAGAAAAGAGGTTCAAGGAGAGAAGCAAAGAGTACAAGAACAAGTACCAAGGGCGTGCGCACGTGGGTCAACAATGGGACTCAAGTGATGAAGATGAAGAACCAAAGAAGCAAGGGATGGCAACAATTGCCATGGCACAAGGTTCATCCTCAACACGCCTCTTCAACAACCTCTCCGATGATGAAGACCACTCTCATTTTTGCCTCATGGCAAGGGGGAGCAAGGTACAAGAATCGACCGTCTCATCCTCTCTAACATCCTCTTCATCCACCTCTAATAGCGACATAGAAAACCTAGATGAGGAAAAGGAAAATTTGGTAAAAATGGCCACAAGGAAATTAAAAGGCTATTGGACAAACTAGAGAAAAAGAAAGAGATCCTTCATGAGCAAGAAGACTTGCTTATCCTTGAAAAGGAAAGAAACCTTGCTTTAGAAAAATCTCTTGCCGAAGAGAAGGCTAAGGTGGAAAAGTTGACCATGGACTTGTCCTTGATCGGCGATTCTAATAAGAAGATGTCAAAGGATCTCACCTTGGCAAATGAATCTTTAGCTTCCCTAAAAACTACTCATAGTGAGCTTCAATCAAGGTTCTCATGCTTGACGGAGAAATACAAATCTCTTGAAGCTAACTTTAGTAGTCTTTGGGAAAGCACCAAAGCAACTCCATCGGCAAACTTGGACTCTAGTGCCTCCACTAGAAAAACTTGCTCTTCTTGCGCTAACATTGATATGAATGCTATCAAGACTAACCTTGCAAGGCTTGAAGAGAAAATTAAGAGCAAGGACAAGGAAATTGCCCGATTGAACATGGTGTTTACACAAGGCAACATTAGTGCCAAGCCAATACCCAAGGTGGTGGACAAGCAAGGACTTGGACACCGCAAGAACAACAAGGCAAATGGTAGGGTGACGGTGAAAGGGCATGAGATCCCCTTATGGAACAAGGGAGGCTACCTCAACACAATAATGGATATTGCCCATGGAGTCACCACATCTACCACAACCAAGGAAGCTCCAAAGATGGTGCAAACCACAAAGGGATTGGTGGGAGTAACACCCCACCTAAGGCATCGAAGAATGTGGTTGAGCACAAACCCACACCCAACTACACTTGTGATTACATTGTAACCTTGGACCATAATGGTAAAATGGTTGTCAAGTATGTTGGGGCCTATGCCATGAAGGCCATGAGAAAGAGTGTGTGGGTTCCAAAAGTTTTTGCATCTAACCACCAAGGACCCAAATCCTTTTGGGTACCTAAACCAAGAGCTTAAACTTGTTTTGTAGGCCTACTCCTCCGGTGGAAGTGCATGGTTGATTGATAGTGGTGCCACTAATCACATGGCCGGAGATGAAGGCTTGTTTGCTTCCCTTGATCGTTATGACAATCCTACGGAAACTATCATTTATGGAGATAATGGTCAAGGGGATGTCATTGGCTTAGGTAAAATTGCTATCTCAACAACAAATTCAATTGAAGATGTTTATCATGTGCAAGGGTTGGGATACAACTTGTTGTCGGTTTCACAACTTTGTGAGAAAGGCTACAATTGTCTCTTTACTCATGAGGGTGTGACCGTCTCTAGAAGGGAGGATTCCTCTATTGTCTTTGCGGGTCACCTAAGGGGAAAACTTTACTATGTGGACTTCACAAAAGTAAAGGTGGATCCAAAGGCTTGCTTAGTGGCAAAATCCAACTTGGGTTGGCTATGGTATCGCCGACTAGCCCATGTTGGCATGAGGAACTTGGCCAAACTTCAAAAAGACGAGCACATCCTAGGACTAACAAATGTTGTTTTGAGAAAGATAGGCTATGTAGCGCATGTCAAGCCGGGAAGCAAGTTGGAGCTCACCATCCCGTCAAGAACATTCTATCCTCATCAAGACCATTGAAGTTGCTACACATGGATTTATTTGGACCAATTGCCTACATAAGCATCGGTGGTAATAAATATGGTTTAGTAATTGTTGATGACTTTTCCCGTTTCACTTGGGTATTCTTTTTGCAAGATAAAAGTGAGGCAAAGGGAATTGTGAAGAAGTTCATTAGAAGAGTTCAAAATGAGTTCGAGCTCAAGGTCAAGAACATAAGAAGTGACAACGGCTCGGAGTTTAGGAACACACAAGTTGAAGAGTTTCTAGATGAAGAAGGCATCAAGCATGAACTCTCCGCTCCATATACACCTCAACAAAATGGCATTGTTGAGAGGAAGAACCGCACATTGATAGAAGCGGCAAGGACAATGCTTGATGAGTACAAGACTCCGGACTCATTTTGGGCGGAAGCCATCAACACCGCATGCCACGCCGCCAACCGACTCTACCTCCACAAGTACTTGAACAAGACTCCCTACGAAATCATCACTGGTAAGAAACCTAGTGTGCATTACTTTAGGGTCTTTGGGTGTAAGTGTTTCATACTTAACAAGAAACTAAAAGCCTCAAAGTTTGCATCCAAGGTTGATGAAGGTTTTCTACTTGGTTATGGAACTAACGAGCATGCCTATCGTGTTTTCAACAAAACCACCGGTTGTGTTGAGACCATGGTAGATGTGAAATTTGATGAATCCAACGGCTCTCAACGAGAGCAAGTTAGTGAAAACCTTGTAGATGATGAAGAGCCCCCAAGCATATCCATCTTTAGAATGGGGACCGGTGAAGTGATGCCTCGGGAGATTCAAGCATAAACTCCGGTTGACACAAGCGCTCATGATCCATCATCGTCAACAAGAGTGGAACCACCTAGTTCTCAAGTCCATCAAGATGAGAGTCAAGTTCATGATGACGATCATGGACGGGGCTTTGATCAAGGGGGAGAACAAGGTGGTGAAACTCAAGAAGAAGCTCCACAAGTTGAAAATGATGATGATGGGCCAATTCAACATCAATCTCAAGCACCACACCCAAGAGTACATCAAATGGTTCAACGGGATCATCCCGTTGACAACATACTTGGGAGCATTCGAAGAGGGGTAACAACTCGCTCAAGATTGTCAAATTTTTGTGCATTTTACTCGTTTGTTTCCTCTTTGGAACCTCTTAGTGTGGAACAAGCTCTTGAGGATCCGGATTGGATTATTGCCATGGAGGAAGAATTGAACAACTTCAAGAGAAATGAAGTTTGGGAGTTGGTACCAAGACCCAAGCAAAATGTGATCGGCACCAAATGGGTTTTTAGAAACAAGCAAGATGAGTTTGGTGTCGTCACAAAGAACAAGGCTAGGCTCGTTGGCAAGGGTTACACGCAAGTTGAAGGCTTGGACTTTGGAGAGACTTATGCTCCGGTAGCAAGACTTGAGTCAATTCGTATTCTTTTAGCCTATGCTACCCACCATGATTTCAAGCTTCATCAAATGGATGTGAAGAGTGCATTCTTGAATGGACCTCTCCAAGAAGAAGTTTATGTTGATCAACCACCGGGCTTTGAAGATTCAAGATTTCCAAACCATGTGTACAAGCTCCATAAGGCGCTCTACGGGCTTAAACAAGCTCCTAGAGCATGGTATGAATGCCTTAAGGATTTTCTTCTCAAGAACGGTTTTGAAATAGGCAAAGCCGATTCTACACTCTTCATACAAACAAATGGAAAAGATATATTCATTTGTCAAATTTATGTTGATGATATTATCTTTGGGTCTACTAATGATAATTTTTGTGAGGAGTTCAGTAGAATTATGACCAAGAGATTCGAGATGTCAATGATGGGCGAATTGAAGTTCTTTCTTGGCTTTCAAATCAAGCAAATGAAGAAACGAACTTTCTTATGTCAATCTAAGTATGTGAAGGATATGCTCAAGAGGTTTGACATGGCCGATTCCAAGCCCATCAAGACCCCCATGGCACTAAATGGACATCTTGATCTCAATGAAGAAGGGAAGTCGGTCGACCAAAAGGTATTCCGTTCCATGATTGGCTCCCTACTTTACCTTTGTGCATCTAGGCCTGATATAATGCTTAGTGTGTGCATGTGTGCAAGATTTCAAGCCAATCCTAAGGAGTGTCATCTAATGGCCGTTAAGAGAATCTTTAGATATTTGGTTCACACTCCTAACCTAGGCTTGTGGTATCCCAAAGGCTCCACTTTTGATCTACTTGGATACTCCGATTCGGACTATGCCGGTTGCAAAGTAGATCGAAAGAGCACAACCGGGACTTGCCAATTTCTTGGTAGGTCTTTGGTGTCATGGAGCTCAAAGAAGCAAAACTCGGTTGCTTTATCCACGGCCGAGGCCGAATATGTGGCGCCGGTGCTTGTTGTGCACAACTCTTGTGGATGAAGCAAACGTTGAGTGATTATGGTTGCAAGTTTAGTAAGATTCCACTCTTGTGTGACAATGAGAGTGCTACCAAGCTAGCGAACAATCCAGTCCAACACTCTAGAACAAAGCACATAGACATTAGACATCACTTCTTAAGGGATCATGAGGCTAAGGGCGATATTGCTTTACGTTACGTAAGCACTGAGAGGCAACTTGCCGATATTTTCACTAAGCCTCTAGACGAGCAAAGATTTTGTGCTTTGAGGAGTGAGCTAAACATCTTAGATTCTCGTAACTTGGCTTGACTTATTGCACATACTTGATTGTTGCCTAGATAGGTTGAAAAAGATTTATTTTTATTTGTTTGTGTGAGGCTTTCAAAAATATTGGATCTTGAGATCTTTTGATCAAATACTCGGCCTAAGTGACTATTGTTATGAATGATTGATTGTGGCTAGTCACTTGTTGCCGAGAGTTTATTACGTGTCCACTAGATGAATCCTTCACTAATCTCAAATCATGAAAGATCTCACATCTATCAACACATTTCATAACCCATTCTCTTAAATTTCTTTTGTCGAAAATCCTCCTCCAATCTTGAGAATATATCCATCTTTAATTCTCTTGTAAAATCATTTACATTTAAACAAAAAAGACAAAAAAAAACTACATCTTTTGAAGAATCCCTTCTCCCTCCTTCTGGGTGAGGCGGGTCAACCGGCACGGGTGCCCGGTTGACCCGGAGCGGTCCTGTTGGCCGCCGGGTAGACCGGCCACCGGTGCCAGGTCGCCCGGGGGCGGCTCGGTGGCCGTCGGGTCGCCGGACCCCCCCCTTTTTAGGAGCCGTCGTGGCAGGAACCGGCAAAAAAACGAGCGCAAACCCTAGGCCACGCCGGGTCGACCGACACGAGGTGCCGGGTCGCCCGGGCGCCTCGGTGGTCGCCGGGTCGCCCGGCCACCCGTGCCGGGTCGCCCGGCCCCCGCGCTGGGCATATAAAAGCCCGCGGCCGGCGGAACTCAGAACCCTAGCCCCTCTTTTTCCTTCAGACCGCCGCCGCCGCCCCCATTCTCGCCACCAGGGCGATTCCGCCGGCCCTCCAGGGGATTCTTGCGCCGGGTGGGGGATTCAAACCTCCTCTACATCTCGAGCTCCTTCCTCATCGGATTTTCCGGGAACTTCGCGGGAATCCAACAGTAATCTCGATTCAAACTCCGGATTTCCCGATCTACTTGTGTGATTCATTTTAGATGGTTTCCCTTGGTCAATTGCCTCAACTTAGGTCCTAGAACAACCTCTCTTGATTGTGCCTCACTCCCATGGCTACATTTCTTGATCCGTCAATTCCTAGTTCCAGGGTTCATCCCGCTGAGCCGGTTGACCCGGCCACCCATGCCGGTTGACCCGGCTCCGGCTGGGGTGACCCAATCAACATTGTTTCGTGCACCTTCAATCAAGTTATCTCATTCCTTGCATATCTTATCAACTTTCAGATGGGTCGTGAGAAAGCTAGCTCTCGTGGCAAGGAGATTCGCTCCAAATCAAGTGAAGAGGGAGATGAGGAGATTGAGGAATTTGAGGAGCGCTCTTCCGGCGAGGAATTTGGTATTCATGTGCATGAGAAGAGGACCAAACCTCAAGCTCCTCCCTCTCGTGCTCAAGGCCGCGGACGTGGTCATGATGGCAATCCTATTCTCAAGAAGAGGACTACAACCGTTGGTGCTAGGACCAAGAGGGCGAGCACCGCTGCTGAGGTTGGAGACCGCTATGATGACAACATTGACTTATCTATCTATGAGCAGATGGCCGTTCCCGTTCACCGTCCGGAGCGCACACGTTGTGATCCGCCTTTGGTTAACTTCATGAAGGCGGGCACTGACATGAGGTCTCTTCGGTTTTGGCCAGAAGATCCGAGGCGGCTTCAGAGGTCTTTCTTCAGTGATGACAGGTTTTGGCTTGCTCATCAAGCGGATTGGTATGAGTCGACCATTCTACCCAAGGGACGTGTCATAACTGAGATGAAATGGGTGGATTGGCCGTACTTGCTTGATCTTCCTGCTCCCATTGAGGAGGTTATGCAGGCTGTTCATTCTCGGTGCCAGTTCATGGGGATTTCTTATCTCATGAGTCTTCGGTGTGACTACTCTCAGGAGGTGGTGGCACAGTTCTATGCCACTTTGTATGTTGATGAAGATGAAAATGAGATGCACTTCACTCTTGGTGGTAAGCACTTCAAAATCTCAGTTTATGATTTTGCTCAACTCTTCAAACTTAGAGGTGCAACCACAACCAATCAATTCAAAAGTGATCTAGTCCGACTTCATTGTGAGCATGAACTAGAGGTGACTAAGATGAGGTTTATGTATGATCGTGCCTATGGAAACATCAACTATGGTCATACTAGTGGACTCACCCCGTATTACAAGATGCTAAATCTTTTGTTTAGGTACACTCTTTGTCCTAGGGGTGGGGATTCCGATAACATCTCTCATAGAGCTAGAAATCTCCTTTATCAAATGGCTCCCGGTCAACCTAAGTTCAATGCTTGTCACTTTCTTTGGAATGAGATTATCATTTGTTCACACACTTCTTCTAGTGGTTGTCATTATGCGCCCTATATTTTCATGATGGTTAAGCATGCCACCCAACTTGATCTCAAGACGGATGTTGTTCATGAATCATACAAGACTAGTAAAGGAAAACTAGCTCAATCTTTCCGTCTTGGCAAGCACACCACCGGTGTTGATGCTAGAGGCAGCTATCCGGGTATTTATACTATTGATGGACCATCTGATGCGGGTGCCTCTTCCTCTCAAGCTCCACCAACAAGGGGCCCATATGATCCACTTCCTTTGGAGGGTACCTCTCACTCTCATGGGGCTCCTAGGGTAAGAGAGGCAAATTCAACTTTCTTGCCAAAGGCTTGTTTGCTTGCTTCAACATGCTCCGCAAAGATGCTAGGGAGCGTGAGGCCGATCGTCGGTGGTTGGCTCAAGAGCTTCATAGGCAAGAGAAAAATCAAAAGGAAATGGCTGCTAGTCTTAATCTTCCACACTCTCCGGTCCATGAGATGAGAACCTTTGATCCTCCTTCTCCCGTTCCAAATCCTTGGGAGGACCTTGGCTCTTGGGTTCCCGTTGATGATGAAGAGGAAGATTATGAAAAAGAGGAGGAGTACGACGAGGACGACGAGGAGTAGCTTCCCTTTTTGGTACTTGATGCCAAAGGGGGAGTGAATTTGGTGGAAGGACGCCCCTACCTCTATCTTTATCTATCTTATCGTTATTCATGTAATAGAACTAGTGGACATGTAATGAACTATGTGTGGTGTGATGGATGTTGGTGTGCCAAGTGCAAAACTTTTATTTGTAAGACTTAATTGTGGTACTTTTATCAATGCTAGTGTGTTGTAAGGATCTTAATGGATATTTGTGATGCTTGTGTTGGTTGATGATTTGTTATTTCTCACTTTTTTGTCGTGATATATTTTGTCATTTGCATCATGGGATAATTCTTTTCACACTTGTGCACAATGTGTTTATGCAAAGATTTAGGGGGAGTTCTGGCAAATGTGTGTGCAAAGGCATTTGAGGCCTCTTTTCTTGACGATGCACACATCTAGGGGGAGCTCCTCACTAAATTATTGGATATACACATCTCTTTCTCTTAACCAAATTGTGTTGTCATCAATCACCAAAAAGGGGGAGATTGAAAGTGCATCTAGGCTCCTAATTATTTTGGTGATAATGACAATGCAATTAGGGAGGATTAATGCTTTGAATGAGATGTGTGCAGGCTTTAAAGTGAAATAAATATGATTTCTCAAAGGAAGGCCCTCATTTTCTTATATATGGTGTTGAAGCTCAATTGGCGTTTTAATTTTAATTTTCGGTTTGAATTTGAGTTTAGGAATCACCGTACTATAAAGAGGGATGCGGTCGATTAATCAAGGTTTGCTACAAATGCTTCTTGTGATCTTTTCTCATCTTTTCTAAGAGTGAAAAACCTAGAAAAGCCTTTAGATAATTCAAAAACAGCCCCCTCTTGTTAAATCTCTCCTCCTCCAGGCCTACCGGGTCAACCGGCACAAGTGGCCGGGCCACCCGGAACCGTGCTGGAAGGAGGCGGGTGACCCGGCCACCCGTGCCGGGTGACCCGGCCAGGTCGCAGGTTGCCCCCAACGGTCAAGTCGGGGGAAGTGGGCATATATACCCCTTCTTCCTCCTCTTTAGGGTTCCGCCTCCTCCTCCATTGCTGCACCCCCAAAGCTTCATCTCCTCTCTTCTAACTCACTCCCAAGCACTCTAATCAAGATTTCCTCCTAGGGTTTGAGTGTGAAAGCATTTGAGGTGTAGGATTTAGCCCCTTTGTGAGAGCTCTTCATTTCCTCCTCTCAAGAAGCACTTGTGGTGGCTTTGGTTGATTGATTTGTGTTTATTACTCTTGAAGCTTGCTTCTAGACGGTTAGGCGTCGCCCGTTGAGTGCCCTCTCCGTGTGGAGCACCGGGATCGTTTGTATTGCCCCTCCTTTGTGGAGTTTTTCTTAGTGAGCACCAATTTGCCTTTGTGGTGAATTGGAGAGGCAAGAGGCTCTTCGTGATAGCCCTCCCTTTGTGGGAACCTTAACGGAGACGTAGCCTTCTTAGTGGAGGTGAACTTCGGTAAACAAATCGCTTGTCTCTCTTGCTTGCTTGTGTTCATCATCATCAACCCTAACCCTAGAAGTTATATTTGAATCGATCTCTATATTTGTGTTGTTGTGTGAATATCCTTTGTTGCAGGTCTGCTTCACTTCAATTACACCAAGTTGGTTCACATATTTTCTGCAAATTCACTTTCCCGTTAAGTTATTGAGTTTTACTCCACGCCTCGAGTTGATCCGGCACAAGTGCCGGGGTGACCCGACCCGGTCATCCCGTCGATCGTGCTGGGGTCATCCGGTCCACCGATCCGCCGCTCAGATTTTGCAGAATTTTAAAAGTGATCCTATTCACCCCCCCCTCTAGGCATCACAAGATCCTTTCAAGGAAGAAAACCATTTCGGTGATTGCTAGCTAGGTCGAGTGGTATATGGGCCAGATACGGGGTAGCTAGCTCGCTGCCTTCGGCGGTGAAAGGATTTTTTGAGCAACGAAAAAAATCCAACAGCCTAGGTAAGCTCCGAAGAGGCCATTTTTGGGTCGCCGAAACCCCGCCACTACGGAAGTAAACCTTTCGGTTGATTTTCTTTTGAGGCGCAGATTTTTCAAGCCTAGACGATCGTGCTACCTACATCTGTTCGTATATGTTCGACCTAGGCACATAGTTAGCGCGGTTTTTTGAATTTTTGAACCGAAGTACCTTTCATCTAGTATACTGTAGAGGTGACCTTAATAGTTAGAGTCTCGGAGGCACTTCTGTATGTTATGTATATATGCTACAGTGTTGTTGCTTTTAGCTCCCATATGCTTTTCTTTTGAAAAAATCTTACAGTCCTCTTCGGCAAGCCGAACAACTTTGACCGGGTTATTACAAAGCCCAGTTTAGATATCTACAGTCCTGAAGCCCTTTTCGGTTTTCGGCTACGAAGCCCACTTCGACTTGTAACTCCAAGGCCTAGTTCGGATTGTTTCTAGGAAGCCTTTGAGCCCATTTTGTCTATAGGATGTTACGCAGGGGCCTTTATGGACTTCGAAGATAGTTTTTTTGGGCCCTTCGGAATTAATGGACACTAGTGCTCTGGCGTGCACTTTGGAAATCCCCTTTAGAGCTTCACAGAATTACAGTCTTTTGTGTACTAGTTTTGTCTACGTTAACTAATGGAGATAGCATCACAATTTACTTGCTCACCCTTCATCTAGCAACCGAGTTAAATGTTGATGCTATCCGCAAGGCGTTTTTTCCCATAAAGTTTCATGTATTTATTCGTTCACACGTTTCCGAAGCAACAGCCCCCCTCCAGAGTGCGGGCGGTGTAGTCTTCGGTCTTTAACTTCGTTGGGTAGGTGACGGCGGCCCCTGAAGGCCTGAAGTGGCATCTAGGAGCCACCTGTCACCTATTTTTTGTCATGGCGTCGGGCTCATTATGGCCGACGTATGCCTTCTACACGAAGGTTTTTCACTTTACGACAATGTTTCACCAGGTTGTGTTGAGTACTAGCACTTGATCATAGTGTGTTATATTTCCTCTTCGCTGGTGAGCGAGGGGCTGCTATTTCATGTTTCTTCCGGATTCGTTTTTGCCACTAACATGCAGGTGCCGCCAATCAATGTAAGTACTTTGGCGCCTCCATGAACTAACTCTATATATATGAAGTATTTATATCTCTTGAATGCAGGGTTAACTACCATATGTAAGTATCGCGCCCTCCTCTCTCACAACCTACGATCCATTTTTAATGGGCACTCTAACCCTTCGTATATCACATGTTGTCGCACCTTCATCTCAAATGTGCTAAGTGCCTGTTCTTAGTCATACTTCGTATCACGTTCATAATGACTAGTTGTATGCAGCTATTATGTTTCGTATGTGCATTTCGTCACAACTATTGCAGGTTATAGCCTTTGAGTTCTCGGTTTTCACCCAGAAGATAGTGACTCCATTATTGATTTGGGAATGGCCAGGCCATATCATTTGGTTTCAATGTCTATTGAACTTCATCAGGTGGTTGCTGGGATTTCCATATGGACTTCGGTGTTATCGGATTTCGGTCATCTCATGGTTTCACCACTCAAGTTGAGAATTTGATCAATGGATGTGCTTTGCATTATTTTGGCTAACCTTTTCATCCTAGCCTTCATGCAAAAGCATACTTTCATGCACGCTTTCATACATATATACATGCATAACACCGAAGTGTGCAGCCGGGAGCGCTCGTGCCGAAGGCCTGAGTTTGGTCGAAAGATTCGTTTGCATGAGGCAAACGACCGGTCCCGTGATGACCGGAGTTGAACTTGCAAGGGCAAGTATTCGGCTCCGTTATAGCCGAAGTATCGTTTGCATGAGGCAAACGATCGGTCCCGTAATGACCGAAGTGGAACTTGCAAGGGCAAGTATCTGGCTCCGTTATAGCCGAGGTTCCGTTTGCAGGAAGCAAACGACCGGTCGTGTGATGACCGGGGTTGAGCTGAGACACACCGAAGGCCCGAGAGTGGCTTCGGAGCTGAGACACACCAAAGGCCCGGGAGTGGCTTCGGATCTGAGACACACCGAAGGCCCGAGAGTGGCTTCGGATTCTGTTTGCAGGAAGCAAACGACCGGTCGTGCGATGACCAGAGTTGAGCTGAGACACACCGAAGGCCTGAGAGTGGCTTCGGATTCCGTTTGCAGGAAGCAAACGACCGGTCGTGTGATGACCGGAGTTGAGCTGAGACACACCGAAGGCCCGAGAGTGGTTTCGGATCTGAGACACCCCGAAGGCCCTAGAGTGGCTTCGGATTTGTTTGTGCGATGCAAATTGAGATAGATTGTTTCTTGTCTAACAAGTTCTTGAGTTTCTTGAATAAAAATGATTCGCCTCGAATGGAGTGTTGAACAGGAAGTGGACTTCGTCTATATTGTCTACTTCGTCACCGACAGGTTCAACTCGGCGAATATCTAGCACGAGGGGCTTCCTCGAGTACTTCATCAACATTATTCGACTACCTCAACAACTACACCACCACTTTCGTCGTCGACATGGTTCGGCATGAGGGGTTTCTTCAACTACATCTTCGTCGACATGTGTTCGGCTCGAGGGGCTTCCTCGTCTACCTCGGCAACATCAACATCGACTTGGTCGACATCGACTTCCGACTTCGTTTTCGGCGTCTACTGCACGACGTCGACAGGACTCCGGCTCGTGGGGCTTCGTCGTCTACCTTGTCGACATTGACATTCGACTTCATCGTCGGCATCTACTACACCGACGCTGACTGGACTGTGGCTCAAGGGGCTTCATCGTCTACCTCACCGACGTCGACTCCAGCATCGTTTTCATCAACACGTACTTCGTCGCATGCATTGCACAGGACCAGGGCCTTCGTCACAATCACCGGACAAGAGGGGCTAGTGGCATCGGGATGATCGGCGTCACCCCGAAGCATGAAGTCTTGCCCGGTGACCGTGACCGAAGGGGAAAAGGCGGCTAATCATCATTCGACGGCGTCTGAAAGAACAAGAGCGAAAAGAGAAATGCATGGAGGCCCCGAAGGCAAGACCGAAGTAAATGGAGAAGAAGTATTGAGGATAAAGGCCATCTTAGTGACAACACCAAAGCTGTCATCATCACCGAAGGCGCCCTTCACCGTTGAAGCGAGTCCGAAGACGACCATTAGCAAGGTCGGTGTGTGTAGATCCGCTAGGCATACGTGCTCTTTTCTCCACTCCGGTTTTTCCCACTGGGTTTTTCGGAATGGAGTTTTTAGTGAGGCGTACCGGCGGAGGGTCTTGAGGGCGTTCCTCATGGCCGAAGGTGTAGGAAGGTCTGGGCCAATCCATATGTATTCAGCTACTCCGCTTTGTTGTGCCAGCCAAACCGAAGTAGCTGAGGGGCTACTGTTGGGGGAGTGGCCCAGCCCATGTAAGGGTTAGTGGGCCTTTGTGTGGGCTCAAGGCGCTTCTTGTAAATACCGCGTCCACCAGGGGCTCGGAAGAAAATAACCACTAGGGGTTTGGGGAAAAATCGCCGTCTACCCCCATCCCTATATATAGGAGGGTCATTGTAATTGACGGGACAGAGCATTAATGGTGAAGAACTCCGAAGTAGTAAGCTATTGTCGTCTTCTCTAGTTTCTGCTTAGCAGTTGCAGTAGTAGTAGAGTTAGCAGTAGTGGAAGAAGGTGTAGTTTCCCGAAGGGGCTCTTTGGTTCTTTGCCCCTTCGGAGGAGAAGAGTACTGTGGTGATTGGTGCCCCCCTTCGGTACCAATTTTTCACCAACACCGGGGCTGCCGTCGCAACCTCCCGCACGCCCCGCGGGCGGCCTTCACCGCACGCCATGGCGGGGCCACCGCGCGCGCCGGGATGGCCGGCTCGGGTGGCCGCCGCGCGCCATGGCTCGTGGCCGCCGTGCGCGTCGGGGCCGGCCGCCGCGCGCGCTCCGGTCCGTGGGCTGGAAGTAAAAAAATAAACATTTCCAAAAAAAATGTTGCAACATTTTGCAAATTGTTGACGAAAAATAGTTAACGAAACTAACATTTTTTAAAAATGTTGAAGCAAAAAAGATGGAAAAAATGTTGTCCAACATTTCTAAAAAATGTTGCAACATTTAGCAAAATGTTGACAAAAAATAGTTAGAAAGCCAACAGTTCTTAAAAATGTTGTAACATTTTTGAAAAATGTAGGAAGAAGTCTAAAAAATAGAGAAAAATATTGTCCAGCATTTCTAAAAAAATAGTTAACGAAACCAACACTTTTAAAAATGTTGGAACATTTCTGAAAAATGTTGATTACAAAAATGCTGGTCCAAAAAATATTGTAACATTTAATAAAATGTTGACGAAAAATGTGGGCTACACTTTTAAAAATGCTGAAGAAAAAATGTTGACAACACTTCAAAAACTGTTGACAAAAAATGTTCGCAACATTTTCAAAAAGTGTTGATGAAAAAATATTGACAACAATTCAAAAAATTATTAATAAAAAATTTAAAAATCAAAACGTGTGGGGTATTTGTGCGACTTGAATCTGTTAAGTGGGCTATTTTTGAGCCTCGTGAGCTTTATAGTTCGCATCGTTATCCAACTTCCGGTATAGCTACACTGTGTGTACCGGACATCCACACTTCACAACATGGCCAATGCCAATGGGCCTTGCAATGTGCACTTGCTACAGTGTTGCTAATAATAATTGTTTCATCTGAGTGTGTAATACAGTAATAGAAGCCACAATCAGGCCGCAACATCCAGAAGACCAGAGGGACAGAACTATCCAGTGTGAATATATTGTATAAAAACAAACCTTAATTCACACCTTTCATATTCAGGAGTGGGATGCTATTCTATCCTTACACACAGATGCATCTGGCTGTTCCGCTTCTCACAGAGAAATGGACACAAGGAAAAGAATACAACACGGTGTGTTTGCAAAGAAATTGACATAGCACAGGTTATGAGTTATGACTTGGTTTCGCTGCCGGTTGTTGTGTCAGAGCTGACAGTGACGCATGGGAACCAATATCTGCGCTTGCCGTCCCTGTGGCCATCATCGATCATAGCAAGTCCCTCCTGATAGTAGAAACAGTTAAAGTTTAGATTCAGCAATACACATATTATCATGTAGATACCAAGGAGTTTTCATGTTCGACTCAAATCTGCTCCCAAGCAGTGCCCACAGGCCTGTGTTAGTGCCATTACATATTCAATGGATGGTGCCAACATGTTGCAAGATTGAAAAGACCTATAAGTTATCATTTAGTGCACGAAATGGTCAACTTTAAATGCGAGGATTACCTTAAGCAGTGTTTCAAGGGCGTCAATCGCGCGACCGGTAGACCATGAGAATTCCTTTTCGACTTGTTCTACTGTGACATAGCCTTCAGCCTGCATGCCAAATTGCCAATATTGCATTTTCATATCGAGTATAGTGCATATTAGTAACTAAATGCCTCTGGTAATATGGCATTAAATACTACAATATTGAAACCACAAACCTGTGCTAGCCCAAGTATCCCATTGTGATCTTTATTTAACTCGGTAGGAACAGACCGCACAAGCTTTCTCCTCCCAACAGAAATTACTTCAAAGCCACTACCAAGGACCTGTAAATTCACAAAAGAAAGACAATGTGAGCTAAATCTCTTGCCGAGTACATCAACTTCCTTTGCATTAAACTGTCACATGTTAACAAAAGTGCAAACTTGTAGAAATAGTGCATATCTACTTCCAAAAGTTCAAAAATATAAACCATAAATGGATCACTGAATCAAGCTTACTTTTAGCTTACTTATAGCCCGTAAACAGTCATCTTCAGATAATGATTCAAGAGTAGATTTTCTTTTCTGACAGAGCAGTTTGCGGAGATCTAGCAAATCAATCAGACCACCATTATGCGATCTGGTTGCAATGCATATGTCAACAATCTGGACTCCTGTCAGAAAGAACACGGATATTAAGCACATCAAAACAATAGTAATATCAAATTTCACTTCAGCGATCAGAAGAACCCGCAAGAAAGCTTAAAGCGAGTATACAAACCAATTTCATAGTAGAAGTCACCAATCCCTAGAAGTTCTGCCCAAACTCCTTTATTAGATGCCAACGGATCTACTCCAACTTTTGCACACATCTCATGGAACTGCTGTCTAAATATCGGATTTTTACGGATGTCGCTCTGCACTAGCACAACACGTATATATAACATTACATAGAATAAGAATACACTTGGCATGGTGATTCAATAATATTGTGTCTAATTTTTGCTTTCCAGTGACATATCTCATTACATTGGGACATAATTAACTGCACAAATATTATAAACAAGTTACCCCATGACTTGTTACCGAATTCTCTATTTTCCAGTTCTGAATCTGGTGAAACTTGCTAGCTATCGGATGTACAGTACAAGCTATTTAGGTCTCTCTCTCCCTCTTCTATAGTCTGATTGACAGCTTTAATATAATATACATCAGAATTCAGCAGATAACACATAAACACGACCAACACACCCTAACCACGGTTCATATCATTATCGAAGAAGTCAACAGATGGTTTTCAAATTTTGCGCACAAGTGCAAGAACAGCTTATTACCTTATGCTTGCGAGCAAATTCCTCCAGCTGTGACCTGAACGTCGCGAGTTGCTCCTTCATTACATCAGTCCTAACCTTGGCCACATTCTCCCCGACCAACCGGAATTGGTCCTGAAAGTTCGCAGAAACACTTTCATCTCATCTTCCAAAAGGCCGAAATAAAAAAGGAAAGAAAGCGCAACTCTCTAAGTTAATCAGCAGCAGAACTGGATATACCCGAGTAGCCGCCGCATTCTGCAAGCCAGCGATTCCCGGCCGCCTTCTCATGCTTCCCAGCGGCGTAATTTACTTGCACAAACAGGCTCAGACTCCCCAAATATTCTGTGGAAACCGAATTGTAGCTGAAGAAGAATATCTCTGCGCTGAAGAACTAATCAGCGGGTTGCAGCGGATGTATTGACCTCTGTGCTGAAGAAGAATCTAATCAGTCTATGGATTCATGGAGTAGATTGTAATAGTATGACGCCATGCGTCAAGTAAATCGACAGAATGGAATATTTGGATCTGATTGCTCATGGTCGCAGCTCCCCGGAACCGATAACAATCTACCAATCGTGGGCAAGGATTGTTGCTTACCAAAAAACAAGATAAATCAGCCCACGTCCGGCTGGATCTCCACTCCGCTACAGAGGGTAAGAGCGGTGGCGTTGGAGTGAGGAACAGGGGCTGCAGGATCGTCGGAGGGGGGAAGACCGCACCGGCGGCGTCGCGAAGTCGCGAACTCGGAGAGGGGCCGGCCGGCTGCACGGTGGCACGTGCCTGTTTGAGTCTGGGCCGGGTAGCTGATGCTGGCGGACCGAAAACGTGGCCTGTTTAATGCCCGGCCCTATTACGTGGTGCATGGTGGCCCGCTGGCCGATCACAGGACGTCGGGATTTTTTATATTTACTTTTTCGATTTTCTTAAATATATAGTCCAATATTTTTTGCAAAATTATACCGATGTGATGCTGTCGTTTCAAACAGCGGTATGGCTCCGTCCGTTTTTAAAAAACAATAAACATGATGTTTTTTATAAACCAGGATGGAATAAATTTTATATAAAAATGTCCACCTCTATGTCAACCATGTAATAATCTGGACCTCGCTTGTCATCTATTTCATCAACCAAAAGTAGCATGTTGTTCGTGGTATCCACTATTTTTCTAACGTTCACCAAACAAGTATGCTGATGGGAGTTCACTAACATTCCGTTGGTCTGTTTGCAGCATGTTCGGTTGGCTGATGGCTGATGGTCATCTTTGGTTTGTTCGAGAGAAGAGTACTACTGGCCGGTTGTTCTTGGTGGTCCGGTTTGTTGTGAGAGAAAAGTACTGATGGCTGGTGGCTGATAAGCCAAGCAAACATGGCGTTGACACGCTATCCAAGGTGTCCAAGCTAGTTAAGCAAAGTTTAGTTCACTTGATTAATAGCTTGGTAGCACTGAAGAAATTTACGTGAATGGTATTTGTGTTGAAATCCAATCATCAACCGGGCAAACATGACCCATCCCGCTCGGGTCGCCCCCGCTTAGGGTGACTTGGGCGGCGCCTCCCCCCTCCCCCTCCTCGGACCTTCCCTGCCTGCCGCCGCGGAGGGGCCGGCTGGGAACCCGTGCGGGTCCCAAGGATGGCGGCGGCGGGGCCTCCTCTCGTCGGTGGCGCGGCTCCGGGCGGCGGAGCGGCGCGGCGTGGCGTGGTCTCGCCGGCCCCTACGACGACGACGACGGTGAGACGGCGGGCTCGCGGCTCCCACGGGCCGGATCCGGCTTCCCCGGGCGGATCTACGCGCGCGCGCGCCGTGGGAGCCCCGAGGGCGACGCCGGTTTCCTTGCGGCCGGTGCCTGTCGCGGGGGCGCAAGTCTTTGTGTTCCCTCGCCCGACCCCCCCTCCCCCACGGTCGGATCCGCGTTGTGCGGCGACGGGGGCGCCGGTCCGCGACGGCGGTGGCTTCCGGCGACGGCCTCGGGCGGCGGCGACGACTCCCGGTGGCGAGCGACAAGCGAAGTGGCGGTTTGGCATCACGCCCCGGTGGCGGAGGGGCGCCATGGTGGCGCGGCCCGGCCCCCCGGCGTGGCACCGCGGTGGTGGTGTGGCGGCCGGCCGTTGGCGCGAAGTTTGGCACCGAGGGGGTGCTTGTGACAACCCGCCCAGGAAAATATCGTACTGTCGCCTAAAATCAATCCACTTTGGTCATTAAGCAATAGTAAAGTATCATCCTGTCGTTAGTTGATGGGTTAACACCCGGTAAATCACTTGGAATTCATACAGAGGATCGACATATGCATTAAAACTCACGCGAAGGCAAGTCCAGAGTACAACATGAGTTAAAGACAATTTATTACAAACCATTATTCATGACATGGAGTAAAGGTTCAGAGTTCGAAAACAGCGGAATTAAATTAAACTAGAGCAACGGTAAACATCACAGGAGGTCATCCGTGATGTCATCACTTGTCGTCACCCTCTCGGTCAACAACACCTGCAACAACAGTTTTACAAGCAAGGCTGAGTATACTAATACTCAGCAAGACTTAACCGTCGGGTGATAGCTACATCACCAAACTCTAGGCATGAAAGGCTTTTGGCCGGTGGAGTTTCTTTTACGGAAGAGTAACAAGAGTATGTCCTTACTTTCAATATTTTAGCACAAGTTCCAGATGATTACCATTTCTAAGTGTGCCAACTAATTCAATCAAAAATTGTACACGTGATTAATTCATACAACAATATTCACCAAGTTCCATCATTACCGGATATCATAGCCAGTTGATTAAGCAGTCTCGGATAACGGTGAGAGGCCGACAATTGATTGATTTAAACCTTGCAAGGTAAACCTAAGCACACGGTAGGGTGCCCCCACGAGGACAACCATCTAGGCAGTTCCCAAAAATCCTCGAGTTGGGATCGAATCTTACAGTCCTTGGTATAAGGCTAACTGGCACACCCCGCGAGGCATCCAGTCTCACACATGCACCCCCTTCCCGATAGCTAGCCGGTTAGGTGATTCCTCAGGAGTAGTAATAGTAAGTTCTCGCACCGTCTCATTAAGGTACTAGGCTTACCGGTCTCATTCCCGACAAGTGCTTAGTACGTTCAAAAGCTTAGCCCACGAAAGCCACTGGACCGGAGCCCAAATCTCATGCTCTTACCACATGAGCAATCCATTTATAAAGATCTTATGATTCCAACATAAGAACCTATTCTCGCGAGTGACAAACATCACTCGACTTCTATCGGGTCCTATAGCAGAGCAGCTATCGACCTACCATACTAGTGACAGAGCATAGGTACCTAGGGATCATGCATCTGGGGTTTTAATTCAATTCCTGAAATGTAAATGCACAATCATAGCAAAACATAATAGCATAGTTTTAAAAGACGGGTTAATGATCCGGGGCTTGCCTTCGCTGGCAAGGTTGGCCTTGGACCCTTCTGGACTTTGATCCAGGTCTTGAGCTACGTCCACGTACTGCAGCTCTTCGTCAGCACCTTCGTCTCCTCCTTCCGGCACGAGCGTATATCTACCGTCGGGAAGATCTACACGAAGATGCAAATGCAAGATTTATTTGACGATTTTCAATTTAATTAATTACAATCAACAAATGACAATCATGGGGTCCATGGTTGACCACATTCACCTAGATAAGAAATACATTCAGCATACCCTTCCTAACAGGAACAATATGCAGCTCTTTATTAATTCTTC
The DNA here is from genome assembly GCA_947561735.1 of Cenchrus americanus. Lineage (NCBI taxonomy): Eukaryota > Viridiplantae > Streptophyta > Magnoliopsida > Poales > Poaceae > Cenchrus > Cenchrus americanus. The sequence goes on from OX387245.1 coordinate 52,549,183, forward strand.
TTTTTGATAGTGACTGTGTACATATATATATATATGGAAATAATTTAATTTAACTTCACAAACAGTAGTGGGTTGGTACATTGAGCCTTTTAGCAAGATTTACACACACACAAGGTCATTAAAGGTGGGTTGGCGCTTTTCCCATTTAATTGGCTATTAACTCTTAAATTGCTTCCATAGCTTTTATTCATAAATTAATTAATAAAAATTTCAGTGGAAGAGTTTATTATGCACTAAACACCTATAACAAGCCAGTGAACACACATGCATGCTTAGGATAGCTAGGAATTTCATTATTTAGAAAATAACAAAGATAGCTAGTAAAACAAGGTAAATGCACATAAAAATAAATACCCATCAAATTGATCCAAACTTTCTCACACATGTTATATGGTCCAAAATTAACCTAGGAATGCATCATAAACACCTAGAACTATTATGAATCTAGACTTATGCAATTACCAGGAAAAACAAGCATATTTAAAGATTAAATACTTATGATAATTATAAAATTATGCTTAATTCACCAGAGGTGTATTTTGGCATAAAAAGACAACATGCAGAAGTTGAGCACAAAAATCTAATTACTTTTATCTACAAAAATTATTTGGACAGGTTCTGCATAAATGGAAAATAATTTTTATAAAAAGATTTACAACACAACTTTGTGCAATTTTTGGTACACGAGCTAGTAATGACATAACATAAAATTAGCTACAGAGGACTTATTGATTTTGAGATATCACAAATCTAGGTTTTTCACGTTTCTATTTTTCATGCAAAAACTATCAGGAAACAGCTCCGGCAATAATAACAAAAGTTGTAGGATTTTTTACAATGAATCCAACAAAATTGGGTTAGAATTTTTCTGATTTTTCTACAATTTTCTACGGAATTTGCAAGAATCAGCAAAAAGGTCAACACTATTTAAGAAACCAAATTTCACCGAGGTCCCTGGAACTTTCCAATACTTCACAGATATGCCCTCGGTTTACACAAAACTCCCTAGAAAGATTAAGAGGATTGCAATGTGGCCCTTGGCCGTAGGGAGGCGGCGGGCTCACCGGAATTCGGCGAGTCCGGCGGTAGAGATGGCCAGGGGAGGGGCCGGGGGAGGACCACGAGTGCACCTAGGGTCTAGGGGGCGCCGGAATTTGAGCGGAGGAACGACCAGCGATGGGGTTCGACGGCGCCCGACGATGCCAGCCGCGGCGGCCTGCCACCCCGACGAGCAAGGCGACGGGGCGCGCAACGCGTGCCCGATAGGGGTCTAAGGTGACCTAAGGATGGCACGGAAAGCAATGGCCGGCGACGGGAAGGAGTGGGGGTGGACGCTCGGCTCGGCGGCCATGTGGGGCAGCAGTGGCGCGCGCTGGGTGAAGAGGCCGGCGGCGCCAGCGAGTGAGACTTTGAGGGCCTTAAATAGGCGACGGACTGGTAGCCTCGTGACTAAGGGACTGACGAGAATCGACCGTAGCACGGTGTCGACTTGGTAGGCGCACGCACAGGGGCGGGGGCACGCGACCGACGGGTCCTTGGCGCGCGCGGCCGACCGGCGAGCGCGGGCTTCGAGCCTCCTCGGTACGCACGCGGCCCGGGAAAGGCGCGGTGCCTCGGGAAGGCGCGGGCGGAGCCCGGAGCCGAGGGTGCGGGCGGCCCCGAGGCGCGCGCGCGCGCCGGGCACGCCCGCACTCTAGCCGTCGCGATGTGGCGGCGTGATGACAAACTAATTCGACCGGCACTGGTTGAAAAGGAAAAACTTCAAAAATTGCAACTAAAGTGCTCTAAGAGGTGAATAGGAAAGTTGTAGATCTCACTACCCTCTACAACTTTTACAAAGGCTCTAGGGTGTTTTTCTCAACGGATTTTGCACAATCTGCTGCCAAACTTTGAATGTCGCCATGTCTCGGTGAACACGAGATGCTGACAGTTGACCACGTTTTTCATCCTTTTCCACCCAAAATTTGAAATGCCAATCTACATGAAAGTTGTGTCCCTCGACAAACTGGACAACTTTCATATTGGTAGATTTTGAAGTGTTTAGGTGAAATTTGGAGAACGCGGCAAAAGTTCCGGAAGACATTCGCCGACATCAGGGTTTAAGCGGGGTTTGACCGTGTCTTTGACCAAGGGTTGACCACCAGTGTGTGTTGACTTGGTCAAGGGGGTCACTAAGGGTTGTCAGCTCGGTTTTCGAGGTGATGACCCAGGTTGACCTAGGTTTGACCAACGTCTGCCGGTTTGACTCAGCTGATTCGGCCATTAGCGTTAATGACGCTAATTAAAAACCTGGGGTGTCACAGTGCTTCCTTCTTCTGCTATTGTGCCGGTCAGTGGGATGTGTTGGCTGCTGGACTGGTAGCTGCTGAAGCCGAAGTTGGCTGCTCGCGGCGGCAAGATGGCGGCGGCCGGCGAGCTCGCGGCCTAGCGAGTCGCCAGGGTGTGGGGACGACGACAGCGAGACGGAGCCACAGCGGGGCGCTTGTGTGGTGTGGTGACATGGACATCCCCTCGGTTCGAGTGACTGCAGTAACCTGTGTTGAAGTCCATCCAACCGAGTGAGTTTTATTTTTTCTTTTATTTTTTCTACCTATAATCTCTCATAATCTATTATCTTTATACTTGAGTGTTAAAAGAAGCCACCACGTTCGCCGAGAGGGTCTAGAAATTCCCACGTTAATCCAAAAAGAGAAGAACATATACCGTCGGATTTTATGAAAATTTGAAGGTCTAGACTAACCCAAAGAATACACAAATTTGGAATGACAATAAGGAAATCCAAAGAGTCCATACTCAGTACAAATACAATTACTAAATTCATAAATTCGGAATTAAAAATAAGAAAAATAGTAGTTACTTAAAAAAGAGAACAGTTTAGACCGTTGGATTTTATGAAGATCTAACGATTCATAATATTATGAAAAAAGGAATTCCCACGTTAATCAAAAAGAGAGAAGAGTTTGGACCGTTGGATTTTATGAAGATCTAATGATTCATATTATTCTAAAAAATTAAAATATTTTTTATCTATAATTTCCTTTCCTTATGGCACTCCGTACTTGAATACATATGCAATATTTTTTACTGCCTAACATTAGGTGCCGAACTTGAATACGAACTTGAATCTGCATGGATTTTTTTAAATTTCCTAACAAACTTTGGTAAGCTTTTTGAGAGTTCCCCTTAATGGATAGTTCCTTTAGTTATGGCACTCCGTACTTGAATACATATGCAATATTTTTTATTGCCTAACATTAGGTGCCGAACTTGAATAAGAACTTGAATCCGCATGGAATTTTTTTTAATTTCCTAACAAATCTTGGTAAGCTTTTTGAGACTTCCCCTTAATGGATTGTGGAGTATGTCACGTAAAACTAAAAGAGGGATACAGATTAATACACTCTACAAATTACATGAAAGAAAAGTTTTTTAATCACATGGTATAGACGTGATGCTCACATACAACACACACTCACCCCTCCCTCTATGAGCTCTTTTGAATGAGTGAGCTGACAAATCCTCGAGATAGATGCAGGCACCACTGGTCTGATGGTATAGATCAATCCAAAGAATCCATATCTAATATAACTAATAAGTATATATACAAATTCAAGATTTTAAAAAACAAGAAAATTAGAAGTAGATTTCTATACGGGTTGAGAAGAGAAATATCTAAATAAAATAGTCCATACTAAATACAAATAATAAATAACTAAATTTGTTATAAAAATAAGGAAAGTTAATATTGTGCTTATAAATAATATGCTTGACCACCACAAATCGACTGCAAGTATTTGATATGTCCTTAATTCCTTCTCCACCTTTAATATGATGTGACTTTATGAGTCTATATTAGAACATTACTTTAATAAACATCTCATTTACAATATGATTAGTTAATATCTAAATTTGAATACAATAATAATATATTTTGATAGAAAAAGATAAATAGTCAAATCCAATTAGCAGTTGTTTGCAATCACACCAACAACACCCAACACACGAGAGGATCAAAGCTAGCAGTTGGCATTACCGCTAGGTACGAAAAGCTCGCCGAAAGGTGTTGGATCCTCATGCTGGGAGGTGGATTACCGAGACTCTACACAATGTCAACACTGGAGACTCAGAAGTCGTGGAATCATGATGACAGAGTTCACCCGACAAAAGTAAGGGAAAATGAGAGAGAGACGGAGAGAGGGGGAGAGAGGGGGGTCCTATGTCACCGCTACATGAGTCTGTCCCTATATCAAGATGAACCTTCAAGATTGCCTATCCTAGCAACTACCATCGCCACCTGGTATGATGAATTGGCCCAGAGGAGTTAGATCCATGCGCTTGGAGGTGGAGCACTTGAGATTCTACACAAGGTTAGCGTCTGAGTCAGACTCAAAAGCCCCGAAATCAGAGAGGCATAGTTCGCCCGACAAAAGTACGGGGGAAACTAAGAAGGAGGTGTTGTTAGGGTGGAGAGGAAGATGAGGGGATCAGATGGACTTATGCAACTATTGCATGAGCCAGTACCTAGATTAAGAGGAACTTTCAAAGTTGCCTACGCCAACAACTGCCATCATAGCTATGTACAACGAGCTCACCGGAAGGAGTTAAATCCACGCACTAAGAGTTGAAGCTTTGAAACTCTACGCAAGCCTAGAGGAGTTAGATCCATGCGCTTGGAGGTGGAGCACTTGAGATTCTACACAAGGTTAGCGTCTGAGTCAGACTCAAAAGCCGAGAAATCAGAGAGGCATAGTTCGCCCGACAAAAGTAGGAGGGAAACTAAGAAGGAGGTGTTGTCAGGGTGGAGAGGAAGATGAGGGGGATCGGATGGACCTATGTGTCGGGGACAGCCCTGAGGGTCCCCTAAACAAACCAGGGGGAATCCTGCTTAAAACCTGCAAAAAACCAAAATGAAACACCTCTCACTTAAGCGAACACACAGGGCACACGGCCCACGCTGCGGTGGCCCCCGCATCCCACCGGAGTGGCCCAGTCAAAGGCTCCCTCGAGCAGGTTCCGCCTCGCTCGAGGGCTCACGCCCCCCTCGAGCGGGTTCCGCCTCGCTCGAGGGCTCACGCCCCCCTCGAGCGGGCTCCGCCTCGCTCGAGGCCCCCTCACGAGCACACCTGCTCCCGCACGCGGGTACGGGCATTTAATGCTCTGACACGGCAGAGCCTCGCCATCATGCGCCTGGGAATCACGCCCCGGCGCTGTTCCGCCAACTCCCTAGGGGGAACCCATCCCCGCCACTGGGGGGGCTGTGCGACATGGCCAGTGTCAGCTCCGTGGCACTGCGCCACCCACTCCCGTATGGCTAACGCGCCGCGCCCTCGAAGGGGGGGCGGCCACACCCTCGAACCCCTCTCTCATGAATCTGCAGGGTCAAACCATGACGTCAGGTCGGCGGGACGCCATCCCCGCCACTGTTGGTCCTATGCGGCCGCCCCCGTGCCTGCAGTACCACGCCGGGCACTGCTACAACAACTCCAGCACTGTTGGGCGCGCGGGGACGGGACGCCGCAACGCCTGCCACTGTATCCCGTACGGACCACAGTCAACGGCTTCCTCGAGCCCATTTGAGGACGCCACAGCCAACCACTACGCCTTCACCCTCGAAGCCGCCCCTGTTCCAGTACGGGACACGCCACAACGACAAGACCGTAGCAAGGACTATCAGGACGGCCGCCAACTCCGCGGTGCTGCACGCCATACTTCTCCATGTAGCTAAACAGTGCGGCATGCTTGTAATTCACCCCCTTCTTGGTCTATAAAAGGAAGGTGAACCCCCTCGCCGCAAGGGACATCGAACATCAACATCAGACAACACACACACGCTCCTCAACTCACCAACGATATTGGTACTCGCCTCAATCACTCCGCTTGGGACTTGGAGGCCACGCCTCCTCTCCCGCCTTGCTTGTAGCCGCCCCACTACAGGCACCTCGGTGCAAAGCAATACAGTGCCTCGAGCACACCCCTGCTGGACGTACGGCCCCGGCCGGAACCAGGATAAACCAAGTGTCGTTAGTTGCTTAGCACCGACCATCGAGGGACAGACCTCGACGCTTACTACTAGTTAGTGTCGGGACTACATTCCGCACCGACAGTTGGCGCTCACCGTGGGGCACGCGAGCGCTGAAGGTCAACCCGTCATCCGCTCCCTCAATGGTGATTCGCACCGAGTATTGCGGTACGCGTTACTCCATGGGCAGCTCGGACCCCCTCCCCGCCGGGTTCGAAATCCGGTTCGGGGGCCTGAACTCCCAGGCTACGGGGAACGGCTACCTGATGCGCCTCACCAACCGTGAGGAACTCCGCGTGTGGCGCCAAGCTGGGTCTGCCCTGGTCACCGCTGCACGCGTCGTCGCGACGCCAACGCCCGCCGGCCACGGACGCCGCGGGCCCATCGGCGCCACGGCGCCGCCGCCGCTCCGGCCGGCGCTCGCGCCGGGCGCGGTCGGAGCGACGGCATGCCGAGCGCGTCGCCTCCCAACGAGGCGCGCCCGTCGGCACAACGACAGCCGCCCCGGCGGGGGAGCGCTCGGTCTTCGGACCGCGCTTCCCCATCGGTCTGCGCGGCGCCACGACGGCCTACGCTGCCAACGCCAACGTCAACACGACGATGCGCAGGGTTCCCCTGGCCGCCACGTCTTGGTTGCCAGGGACCCTAGCGCCTCTGCTGGCGACGAGTCATCCCTAGGCTCTCTCGACGCGCTGCCACCCGCCACCTCGCATGGCTTCGCGGAGTGGGACTTCTCCGGCGTGCCGGACCCAGTGATGTTCAGGCGGTTCCTCGATGCCACGGACTACTGGTTCGGCTACTCTGACGATTCCAGCGCTGCGAGCTACAATCCCGCGCGGGAATGCTGCGTCGTCATCGCCAACGACCCAGCAAACGCCACCGGTGCAACGGGCGCTGGCGACGGGGAGCTTCCTCCTACCTTAGGGACTGGGTCGCGCCTGGCCGCGGGGCCGAGCGCCCCTCCTCCCTCACCACCGACAGGGGCCGATATCAACGCGCAGCTGGCCCAAGCACGTGAGCTCGAGGCCAAGCTGGTGGAAGGGTACCGTGCGGTTGCTCCGCGCCTCCATGGCGGGGGAAGCCTCCGCGCGCGGCGAACGCGCGCGCGAGCCGGCGGCGTACAAGCTCGCGACCGCATTAACACCGACTTCAACGTCGACAACCCGGATATGCCCCCGCGAGCGAGCCGAAGCTCATCGCCGCCGCGACACCGCCGCGGGCCATGCCCGCCCCTTCGACGTCCGAGGCGCGGAACCCGCACCGCGAGGCGCAGGCACTCATCGAGCAAGTGGCCGTCTGGCAGGCCGAGAGCTCGGCGTCCCGCATCCGTCAGCAGGGGAGCGCACGAAATAATGGGGGCGCGCAAGGGGCGAAGCCCTTGGTCCACGCGGGTGGCGCGAACGAGCGCCCCGCCAACCCGGGCGCACGCCGGCCAAGGAGCGGCTCCTCGACACGCGCGGGCAAGCACGGGACGGCGATGCCCGCAATGTCATCAACGCTCGGCGGACGAGCAAAGCGGAGGCACGGGCGGCAGCAGGCTACCACCCTTGACGGGGTGGACGCTACGATAGCGATGAGGACCGCTCGCCGACACCGGAGCCCCCGGGGACCCGTGTGTTCAGCCGAGAGATCCGCACGACGGCCTTCTCCCAGCGCTTCCACCAGCCGACGACGATCGTCAAGTACAACGACGATCGTCTAGCGTGCCAGCTGGGTGGAGCCACCAGCGACGAGGTCATCATCCGCAACCTCCCCCTGCACCTCGCCGACTCGGCGCGGACGTGTCTCGAGCACCTGCCGGCCAGCCAGATCCACAACTGGGACGACCTGGTCCGCACGTTCATTGGCAACTTCCAGGGCACGTACGTGCGGCCAGGGAACTCCTGGGACCTGCGCTCTTGCACTCAGAAGCCTGGCGAATCGCTCCGGGACTTCATACGGCGCTTCTCCAAGCGCTGTACTGAGCTCCCGAGCGTGGCGCAGTCTGAGATCGTGCACGCCTTCCTCGAGGGCACCACGTGCCGGGACCTCGTGCGCGAGTTGGGGCGCAGCCCGCCGGTCGACTCCAACGAGCTGTTCGACATCGCCACCAGCTTTGCCTCGGGCGAAGAAGCAGTGGGGGCGATTTTCGACGGCAAGAAGGGCAAGCGTGCGGACGATGCGCCCGCGGAGGGCAGCAAGTCCAAGGAGCTCCAACAGAAGAACAAGCGGGGCAAGAAGGGGAAGAAGTCGCGCGGCGAGGCGCGCGAGCAGGGACGCGATGACGACGACGCCGAGGCCCTTGCTGTTGACCCGGCTCGACAGGGCCCTCGACCGGCCCCTCGAGGTCCGGGGGTCTTCGACGACATGCTGAAGAAGCCATGTCTCTACCATAAGACACCGGTCAACCACACCCTCGAGCAGTGCGACATGCTCAAGCGGTTCTATGGCCGCGCCGCCGCGAAGGACGACGAGGCCAAGAAGGATGGGGGTGATGGCAACGCCAACGGCTTCCCCGCTGTGGAAAATGTTTTCCTCATCTTCGGGGGGCCGACCATCGATATGTCCAGCCGCCAGCGCAAGCGGGAGCGGCACGAGGTTCTCGCCGCGGAGAAGGCGCCTCCTTCCTTCCTCGACTGGTCGGAGGACGCCATCACCTTCAGCCGCGAAGATCACCCGAACTACATCCCCAATCCGGGCCAGTACCCGCTGGTGGTCGACCCAGTCATCGGGAACGCGCGGTTCTCGAAGGTCCCGATGGACGGAGGCAGCAGCCTCAACATCCTCTACGCGCACACGCTGTGCCTGTTGGGGATCGGGTTGGACCAACTACGGCCCAGCACGACGCCGTTCCATGGCGTCGCGCCGGGCAAGCGCGTTCAGCCCCTCGGGCAGATCGACCTGCGTGTCTGGTTCGACACGCCGGACAACTACCGCAAGGAGACACTCACCTTCGAGGTGGTGGGGTTCAGGGGCGCGTACCACGCCATACTTGGGCGGCCCTGCTACGCCAAGTTCATGGCAGTCCCCAACTACACCTACCTCAAGATGAAGATGCCGGGGCCCAACAGCGTCATCACCGTGGGCTCATTCATCGAGCACGCCTTCGACTGCGACGTCGAGTGCGTGGAACACGCCGAGGCCCTAGCGCTGGATGAAGCGCTGGTGGCCAACATGGAGAAGTTGGTCAACGAGGACCTCAGCTCCACCGCCAAGCATGCCGGCAGCTTCGAGGCTGCTGAGCAGACCAAGGAGGTGCCCCTCGACCCTGCTGCCCCCGAGGGCAAGGCGTTGAGGGTCAGTTCTACCCTCGACCCGAAATAGGAAGTGGTGCTCGTCGACTTTCTTCGCGCCAACACCGACATCTTCGCGTGGAGCCCCTCGGACATGCCAGGCATCCCGAGGGAGGTCGCTGAGCACTCCCTTGACATCCTACCTCACTCCCACGCCGTGCAGCAATGGCTCCGCCGCTTCGACGAGGAGCGGCGGCGGGCGATCGGAGCGGAGCTACGGAAGCTCCTCGAGGCTGGGTTTATCAAGGAAGTGTTCCACCCTACATGGCTAGCCAATCCTGTACTAGTGAAGAAAAAGAATGGGAAGTGGCGGATGTGTGTAGACTACACTAGTCTTAATAAAGCATGTCCTAAAGTTCCTTTTCCTTTGCCACGTATCGATCAAATTGTTGATTCGACCGCCGGGTGTGAACTACTTTGTTTCCTTGATGCCTATTCCGGGTACCACCAAATAAAAATGAAGGAGTCCGACCAGCTCGTGACTTCATTCATCACGCCATTCGGGATGTACTGTTACATCACGATGCCGTTCGGCCTCCGAAACGCAGGCGCAATGTACCAGCGGTGCATGCAACACGTTTTCGGGGACCACATTGGGCGAACCGTCGAGGCATATGTGGACGACATAGTCGTGAAAACCAGGAAGGCGGACGACCTGGTTAGCGACCTCAGCATCGCGTTCGGCTGCCTACGGGCCAACGGGGTAAAATTGAACCCCGAAAAATGTGTCTTTGGCGTGCCGCGGGGCATGCTTCTAGGATACATCATCTCCCAGCGTGGCATCGAGGCCAACCCTAAAAAGGTTGCGGCCCTCGAGCGAATGGGTCCGATTCGGGACCTCAAAGGGGTGCAAAGGGTGCTGGGGTGCCTCGCCGCCTTGAGCCGCTTCATCTCGCGGCTTGGCGAGAAAGGCTTGCCCCTCTACCACCTCCTCAAAAAGCACGAGCGCTTCTCCTGGACCGCCGAGGCCCAGGAGGCGCTTGACAAGCTGAAGGCGTCCCTGACCCACGCCCCAATTCTCACACCGCCGCAAGACAGCGAGCCTCTGTACCTCTACGTGGCTGCGACTACCCAGGTGGTCAGCACCGTGATCGTGGTGGAGCGCACGGAGGAAGGACACGCCTTGCCGGTTCAGCGGCCGGTGTACTACATCAGCGAGGTCTTGTCCGACACCAAGACACACTACCCCCAAGTCCAGAAGCTGCTCTACGCGGTGGTCCTCGCACGGCGTAAGCTTCGCCACTACTTCGAGGCCCATCCTGTCACGGTGGTTTCCTCCTTTCCACTAGGGGAGATCATCCGCAATCCGGACGCAATAGGCGGGATCACCAAGTGGTCGGTGGAGCTGATGGGCGAGACGCTCGCCTACGCCCCGCGCAAGGCCATCAAGTCCCAAATCTTGGCGGACTTCATCGCCGAGTGGACGGACACGCAATTGCCGCCTCCGCAAATCCAGGCGGAATGCTGGACTCTGTACTTCGACGGCTCGGTGATGAAGACAGGGGCGGGCGCGGGCCTGCTCTTCGTGTCACCCCTCGGGGAGCACATGCGGTATGCTGTGCGCCTTCATTTCCCCGCGTCGAACAATATGGCTGAGTACGAGGCCCTGCTCTGCGGCCTCAAAATCGCCATAGAGATAGGCGTCAAACGCCTCGACGTGCGGGGGGACTCGCAGCTCGTGATTGACCAAGTCATGAAGAACGCGAGCTGCCACGACGACAAGATGGAGGCATACTGCAAGGCCGTACGGGCCCTCGAGGATAAGTTTTATGGCATTGAGCTCAACCACGTGCCCCGACGGTACAACGAGGAGGCGGACGAACTCGCCAAGATCGCGTTGGGCGGATCACTGTCCCCCCGAATGTCTTCACCCGAGATATCGCCCAACCGTCCGTCGCCCTCGAGCCGCACCCCTCGAATTGCACGGAACCCTCGGGGGCTCCCTCGAATCCAGCGAGCGCAGAGCCCATGGACGAGAACCCCTCGAACGAGGCGTACGTGCTCTCCCTCCTCGAGGGGTACGGCGCCAGCGAGGCCGAAGTCATGGACGTCGAGCCGGCCCCCAGCGGGGTGGACTGGCGTGACAAATACATCGCCTGGATGGACCGAGGGGAACTCCCCTCGGACCGGTCTGACGCCAGGCGCATCTCCAGGATGGCCAAATCCTTCGCCCTAGTCGACAGCGAGTTGTACAAGTGCGCCGCCTCCGGCATCATGCAGCGATGCGTGCCCACCCCCGAGGTGCGCGAGCTCCTCCGGGACATACACGCGGGTGTCTGCGGCCACTATGCCGCGCCCCGCACCCTCATAGGTAATGCGTTCCGCCAGGGCTTCTACTGGCCCACCGCGGTCGCTGACGCCAGCGAGATCGTGCGCACCTGCGAAGGGTGCTAGTTCTACGCCCGCAAATCCAACCTCCCTACGCACGTCCTGCAGACCATCCCCATCACATGGCCTTTCGCCGTGTGGGGGCTGGACATCGTCGGGCCTTTGCGAAAGGCGCCCGGGGGCTACACCCATTTGTTGGTCGCGATCGACAAATTCTCCAAGTGGGTGGAGGTGCGCCCCATCACGAATCTCAGGGCTGAGCAGGCGGTGACGTTCTTCACCGACATCGTCTATCGGTTTGGAGTGCCGAACTCCATCATCACCGACAACG